>CM035838.1:398896528-400331144 GCA_020510985.1 Pholidichthys leucotaenia
TAAAGTTATCTTCATTGAAAAAAACAGTGCTTTTCTTTCAAAAATAAGAACATTTCTAAGTGACCCCAAACTTTTGAACGGTAGTGTATATATACGGCCACTTTATTAGGTACACCTGTCCAACTGCTCGTTAACACTTAATTTCTAATCAGCCAATCACATGGCGGCAACTCAGTGCATTTAGGCATGTAGACATGGTCAAGACAATCTCCTGCAGTTCAAACCGAGCATCAGTATGGGGAAGAAAGGTGATTTGAGTGACTTTGAACGTGGCATGGTTGTTGGTGCCAGAAGGGCTGGTCTGAGTATTTCAGAAACTGCTGATCTACTGGGATTTTCACGCACAACCATCTCTAGGGTTTACAGAGAATGGTCCGAAAAAGAAAAAATATCCAGTGAGCGGCAGTTCTGTGGGCGGAAATGCCTTGTTGATGCCAGAGGTCAGAGGAGAATGGCCAGACTGGTTCGAGCTGATAGAAAGGCAACAGTGACTCAAATAACCACCCGTTACAACCAAGGTAGGCAGAAGAGCATCTCCGAACGCACAGTACGTCGAACTTTGAGGCAGATGGGCTACAGCAGCAGAAGACCACGCCGGGTGCCACTCCTTTCAGCTAAGAACAGGAAACTGAGGCTACAATTTGCACAAGCTCATCGAGATTGGACAATAGAAGATTGGAAAAACGTTGCCTGGTCTGATGAGTCTCGATTTCTGCTGCGACATTCGGATGGTAGGGTCAGAATTTGGCGTCAACAACATGAAAGCATGGATCCATCCTGCCTTGTATCAATGGTTCAGGCTGGTGGTGGTGGTGTAATGGTGTGGGGAATATTTTCTTGGCACTCTTTGGGCCCCTTGGTACCAATTGAGCATCGTTGCAACGCTACAGCCTACCTGAGTATTGTTGCTGACCATGTCCATCCCTTTATGACCACAATGTACCCAACTGCTGATGGCTACTTTCAGCAGGATAATGCGCCATGTCATAAAGCTGGAATCATCTCAGACTGGTTTCTTGAACATGACAATGAGTTCACTGTACTGAAATGGCCTCCACAGTCACCAGATCTCAATCCAATAGAGCATCTTTGGGATGTGGTGGAACGGGAGATTCGCATCATGGATGTGCAGCCGACAAATCTGCGCCAACTGTGTGATGCCATCATGTCAATATGGACCAAACTCTCTGAGGAATGCTTCCAGCACCTTGTTGAATCTATGCCACGAAGAATTGAGGCAGTTCTGAAGGCAAAAGGGGGTCCAACCCGTTACTAGCATGGTGTACCTAATAAAGTGGCCGGTGAGTGTATACATATATATATATATATATATATATATATATATATATATATATATATATATAAGTATATATATAAAGGATCTTATGTACTACATCCATTGTGTATATTAGTCATTCAGTTGAACACAAGAAATATACCCAGAAATAAATTCCCGTTCCAGTGAAATTGGTCTAGGTGAACATTATACTGGTGGTACAGTAAAATATGTACAACGCAAATTTGAAAAGTTCAACACATTTCATTTGCACAAATGGGAGAAATTTGCTACGGAAATGTGATCAATTCCGTCGAGAAATCATTGAAAGTGGCTGCGTGAAAGGTTTTAGCATTTAGACGTGTCTCAAGCCACCAATAAATGTACGCAGACGAGAGCGCCCTCTTGGTGGCATTGATGCGCATTGGGTCGGTCTGCCGCATATGAATCGCCGCCCCGAGTCAACTCTGTGTGTGGCATTAGCATAGATAGACTGGCTCCGTGTCCTAAGGACTCAACATAGACTGGTTGCCGCTCCCTAAAGGAAAATAGGGACCGGTAGCTATCGCTGAATTTGTGCTTTCCAGTTGACTTGGTTTATGAAAATGTTACGGGTCCCGGGGAGGTGACCACAATAACAAAAAGAAATAGATTTTAAACGTGATCCTCCGTGTCTGCTCTTGGGTCTGTAAAATACAGAAAGAGTCTTTAGAAAGACAGAACACAGGACCACTCGTGTCTTTCTCCAGATAGTACTAAAGGGGGGCCGGAAGTGCACCCTCATTGTTTACCTTGGGGCGGGACGACCGCAGTGCCAAAGGTTCCGTTGCTTACTCTTAAATATTTATACAGGGCTACATATCAAATGTTAATATTATTGATCGTCCACAATCTCAAAATATATTTAGATACTCTTAAAATAAAAATAAAATGACAGTCTCTCTGAATTATTTCCAAATGTGGTGCTCTATTTGGGTGTACCACACGCTCCCCAACAACAAAAGTGGCTCCTGACACTTAACAGTAACAAATCAAAATCTCAACACTAATAAAGTCTCTATTCAAAAGTCTCTGGAACGTCTTTCTTTTCAAGTGTCCTTAATCTTCAGGTATTATCCAAGATCTGGTCAGTTTAATAGCAAGGAATAGCATACTGACATGGCAAGTAGTTAGAGGTGAAAGGAGGGAGGTAAAAAGGTTGAGGATAGAAAGAAGGGTAGCACATAAAAGGATATGGGGTTGACTGCTGAACACTGACAGTGTTCACCAACGGACGAGTCTGGAAGGCTGGCTGGCCCAGGGACGGATAGGTGAACACCATGTTGGGTCGTCTCTGCCTGGTGGACTGCCTCAGACGTGGTGGCAACTCAGGACGGCGGTCTGGCTCTGGACTGGGCACCGGCTCAGGATCAGCTGCAAGTCCGGGACTAGGAGCAGGAACATCTTGGTGGAGATGAAGCACTTCCCTGTCGTCGTCTGGTTGAAGTTGGTCCACGTTTTGTTCGCTTTCCCTCTGTATTTCTTGTCCTTCCTCCGTAATATTGTCTCTGTCTTGTTCAGATTGAATAGGAACTTGTACTTGTCTTTGCTGTGTTGTTCCCTGTCTTCTTTGTGACTCACATTGAACTTGGTCGACTGGACGTTGACTTTCTTGCAGGTGTCTGGGAACACGAAACCAATAGAGGGGTTCGTCTTCTTCCGAATCACTCACTTCAGGACTGTTTGACTTTTCCAGTGTGTTTTGTCTTATATCGGTAGGTCTGTTGTTTCTCTTTTGTGACTTGGCAACTGGACTTTGAACGATGTCGACTGGTAAGTCGTTGACTTGGAGAAGCAAGTTTCTGTGCAGGGTACGGATGGGACGACATCCTGTCTCTGGACTTACTTTGTAGACGGGGTTGTCTCCAACCTGCTCTCTCACGATGTAGACTGTTCGTTCCCAGTAGGGCCTTAGCTTGCCAGGACCACCTCTTTCGCCCAGGTTCCGTACAAGCACTCTGTCTCCTACTTGCAGGACTACACCTTTGCATCGTTTGTCATAGTTTGTCTTTCCTTTGGAGCTTGACTGTTGACTGCTTACACTTGCGATCCTGTATGCCTCTGTCATTTTCCCTTTCCATTTCTGAGCGTATCCATGTGCCGTTTCTGTGTCTTCGTCCATTCCAAAAGCTCTGCGCAGTAGACTACTCAGTACTGTACTGGCTTCTTCATCTGTCTCTTGGCCTTGTATAATTGCTCCCAGCACATTAGCTCCAACTAGTGGTTGGTTCAGTGACAGCTTACTGACTAGGAATGGCGCTCGTACAGTGAGATTGGGATCTTCGTGACCCGCTAAAGTGACTGTAAGCTCGACCCACCCATCATATGGAACTGCTTGGCTATTAACTGCATAAACCTCAAGCTCGTCGTTCAGCAGATCTTGGAGTGGTCTTACCACAGTGTTGGGTATGTACCTTTTGACCCATTGCCTGTCGACTATACTCACTTGGGAGCCAGAGTCAAACAGCACTGTTACAGGATAACCACCGATTAGACATTTCAGCAGACTTTTCTTACCGACAAGGGGAGCTTGACATTTGGTGGCACTCTGACAGGAGGGAATCTGACCTTTCCTTCTGTTGCGTTTGACCTGCTTTCTCAGCTGCTTGCTCTGGTGCTTGAGGCGCGGAGTTGAAGCTTCGGTAGAGGAGGAGTTTACTGGCTGGGACTTTGACTCTGTACCGATCTCTGGCTGTCCCTTGATAGAGACCGTTTCCCGCTTCCCTGATTCTTGGGGTTGCTTCAGACATCCAACCGCTCTGTGTCCCGACTCACCGCATACAAAGCAATGACTACACTCCTGTAAGCTTTGTTCAGTACATTTCGGACAGAGATAGGTTTTCTTTTGGTTGGCTGGAGGCTGAGAATGCTGAGGGGAGGAGTTTACAGCTTTCTGTTCCATGAAAGTTGCCACCATCTTGGTTAGAGTCTCTACTTGTGCAGCAAGTTGTTTGATTGTCTGTGAGACTTGTTGGTCTTTGGCTGTCGTGTCCTTTGTTGCAATCACAGCGCTTTGTGCTGACTTCAGACGAGGGGTTTGTCCTAACCTTCACTGGTGCTCATTCTCATCACTGATTATCTTTGTGACCTCACTAAGAATCTCTACATCTGTTACATTGTTGTTTGATATAAGAGGTCTTAGTCGTTGCCGTAGGTCTGCATACTTCACTCCCAGGCCTTGATAGACTGTGTGCAGAAACACTTCCTGGATTGTCCTTGGGTCATATGAGATGTCTGCATTGGCTTGTTTTAACTGAAAGATAAGTTTCTGTTTGAGTCCAATCATGCGATACAGGAATTGCTGAGGGGACTCCTGCTCAGTTTGTTGGGCGCACATTAACTCCTGGAACATCTCTGTTGTTGCCTTTTCTCCAAGGTGGGATCGGAGAAAGCCCTGAAGTTCAGAAAGAGCCAGTTCATCTTTGAGCATGAGCATGTCCCTGAACGTGCCAGGCTTTACAATTCTCAGTACCCCCCTCACGATCTCTGCTTCAGAAAATCCTTCTTTTAATCCTTCATTGATCTGTCTCATGAGACTGTTATAACTGATTTCAGAGCTGTTGTCTCCAATTTGTCCTCCAAAAACCTTGAATTCTCTCCGAGGCAGGTAGGAAAGGTCTTTGAGAGTAACATGTCTTTCTGGACTACCTTGTTCCCTTGGCTGCGGTCGTGAGTGGCTCTGACGACTGGGTGCTGCAGGTGGTTGGAGTGTCACAACTTCACACAGTCTTAGTCTTTCACCCAGTGTCTCATATGCTTTCCTCAGTTCCTCTACAGACTCTGCGTTTGCGTTCACACTAACTTGAATGCCTGGTGGAACAGCAGATGGTGATGGTGGATCTGGCAACATATTGGATGGATGAGGACTTGACTTGGTTGGTGTTGCAGCCTGATCAGCTGGATGTGTGGTGGAGCCACTCATTTGTATCACTTCAGTTAGCAGATCATCCAACATTAGCAACTGACACATTCCCTCATCTTCAAGTTTCAGCAGAGTTGGGGACCGTAAATAGGAATCGACATAGTCCATACAGCTCTCTTTATCATCTTCACTGAACTGTGTGTCTTTGTCTCCAGCTGCAAGGCTCTTTGTTAGCCCGAAAAGATCCTTACTCGAGAGGGCAAACAAGCGTCCTCTGATGCTCCATATCAGTTCTTTCCGTGCTGTCGACATGGTACTTTAGCTATCTGTAGTTCGAGTGTTGTATTATCTGTACAGTGACTAGGCTGCGTTTTACCTTCTTGACAGCAGTGCAGTTCCACTTTTGGTTGAAAATCTTTCCTTTCTCTTTGATCTTCCTCCTTGGACACCCACTGACTGACGTGTCTGATGTAGCAGCTTGGCAACCGTTGTCTCGTAGTTCTGGTATCACTGGATCTTCCCTCGATGACTGAAGAGGAGAGATCCCGGACGAGCCCCCACAGTTTGTTACGGGTCCCGGGGAGGTGACCACAATAACAAAAAGAAATAGATTTTAAACGTGATCCTCCGTGTCTGCTCTTGGGTCTGTAAAATACAGAAAGAGTCTTTGAAAGACAGAACACAGGACCACTCGTGTCTTTCTCCAGATAGTACTAAAGGGGGGCCGGAAGTGCACCCTCATTGTTTACCTGGGGCGGGACGACCCCAGTGCCAAAGGTTCCGCTGCTTACTCTTAAATATTTATACAGGGCTACATATCAAATGTTAATATTATTGATCGTCCACAATCTCAAAATATATTTAGATACTCTTAAAATAAAAATAAAATGACAGTCTCTCTGAATTATTTTCAAATGTGGTGCCCTATTTGGGTGTACCACAAAAACATTCCTTTCCCCTTCAATATCAACATGATACATGTAATGGCATTAAAATTTCTTGATTTTTATTTTTTACCCAGACACCAAAGCAACCGAATAAATAATATGAATGTTCATTTTTAAATATTTCCTCACTGTTTATCTTCATCATCACCATCGAGCTTTCCATGCTTTTTGTATTTAAGGGGCAGACACTATTAAATCAATAACTGTCTCCATGTTGTCTCCCTACAGCAAAGTGATCTCCCAAAATGATTTCAAATTACATGTACATGTGCTTGCAATGATTCATGTAGTTCATTAGAGATCAACTAAAAACAAACTACCTCCATTGAACAATTCATGATAAGCTAGTTGAAAAAAAAAAATTCTAGCCATGTCATTTTGGCCCGTGGAATAAAAATGCAAATGTATGTACATGTACAAGGAAAATACACAATATGTAAAATATAATTTGGTCCGAATTTAGGACCTTCCAGGCACTACAATTACAGTTGCAAACTGAAAAGGAGAGATTGAAGTGTCAGACAATGCAGCCCTTAAAACTAAGAAAGATGTCATGAAGACAAAAACTAGTGCCCACTGTTTTGTTCAGGTTGAAACTTTTTCCAGGTGTATCTTGCAGAAACCTATAAAAATAGAAACTGGTTGATTTTCATTAAATAAATCAAGCATTATAACAAAATTAGTATCGTAATAGTGCACACATACATGTGGCTGGGAAATTTGTGGAAATGAACACATTAAATCCAAGACTGTTGCATTGAAACAGGCACATTTAATCCTGCAGTTTGGTTGTTTGTTATTTACTGTAAGCCATTTAAAAAAAAAGAACCTGTATGTAGAAGAGCTTGGAAGAACGAGGCGATGTGATATATAAACCAAAGTTTATTATCAGCTCCTCTAACAAGTCTCATCTAAGTGCAGAAGCAGAAGAAGGAAAAAGAGGCCGAACACCTTCGGCTCTAAGAACTTATACTTGCACATAACAAAAGACATGCATATCCAAAGCTGACATCCCTCATTATCTTAATCCCCCCATTGTCTTCGTACTCCTCCTCTTGGCCCTGGGGGGTCAGGGCAGCTCCTCCGGTCTCCACCGCAGTGCCTGGGAAACTCTTTGATCCTCACTGGCGGTTGAGATCTCTTTGTCCTGTTCTGAGGTGTGAAGTCGCCTTACATATGTAATCACCAAACATTCTCACATGCTTCAACATATGTAGGTTATGGAATATATGATTAATATAGACCACAGCCCCCCCCCCCCCCAAACGATTAAGAAAAGGACAATAGAAAAATTCACAGTTTAAGATAATTATTATGACATACTAACTGCTACACCTCTTGCCACAGAAGGAACTTCCCAGCAGCCATGCTCCTAAGAGAGTTCAGTGGTAACCATAACAGCATAGTAAAATCACAAGTCAGTCCTAAACTGTTACAGCACAATTAGTGAACAACTGTTGAGTAGTTTGTATCAGTCTCTGTGCCGTCTGGGTTTTAATCTTCTCCCGAAACTGCTGTGGGTCTGCTTGGGCATCCTGCTGGGACCTTCCTGTAAGGAATCTGCAGCGTGGGAAGGAGAGTGATTATTTGTTCCCTGCAGGGGGGCTGAGTCTTTTCTCTTGGGGGGTCTACCCCTCCGAGGTGCTCTCGCCAACCGTGCAGGCTCGTCTTTCAACAAGAAGGCAGGTTTAAGTCTGTCAATGCTGACTGTTTCTTTTCTATCCCCAAAATCAAGCACAAAGTGTTTATCACCAGGTTCCAGCACTCCGAATGGCCCATCGTATGGTGGGCGGAAAGTTGGTTTTAAAGCTTCATGCCTAACAAAAACGAATTCAGCGTTCTTTAAAGCTTGTGGGACAAAAACCCGTGGAAAAGAGTGATGAGCCGGACCAGGGAGAGAGTCCGGTCTGCTGCTGCCTAAAAACCTCGGGGCTGGAAGATGCCCTGGCTCTGGGTTCTCTGGTAAAAATTCACCTGGGAGCCTGAGAGGTTGTGCAAAAACTAATTCTGCTGGAGAGGTGTCTAGATCCTCTTTGGGCGCAGCACGCAACCCCAATAAAACCCAGGGAAGTTTATTTACCCAATTTGTATCCGTTAGTGAGGCTCTGAGGGCGGCCTTTAAAGATCTGTGAAAACGCTCGCATAACCCATTAGCCTGAGGGTGATAAGCGGTGGTGTGGTGAATTGTCGCCCCTAAGCTGCTGGCCATGGCTGACCAAAGCTCCGAGACAAATTGAGGCCCCCTATCGGACGTGATGTCCGATGGGACGCCGAAACGTGCCACCCAGTTTGTCAAAAAAACGCGAGCGACTTCCTCCGCTGTGGTTGACGCCAGAGGGACTGCCTCTGGCCAGCGCGTGGTGCGGTCTATCATTGTTAACAGGTGTGTGAAACCTTGGGAGGAAGGTAGTGGTCCCACGAGGTCGACATGAACGTGGTCGAACCTTCTAGCAGGGATTGGAAAAGGCTTCAGAGGGGCTTTTGTGTGTTTGTGTATTTTGGCGCGCTGACAAGAAATGCAAGTTTTTGCCCATTCTTTTACGTTTTTACGCAGGCCAGGCCGCACAAACTTTTCGGCGACCATTTTAACCGAGGCGCGCACACCTGGGTGCGTGAGGGAGTGAATTGAGTCGAAAATACGGTGGCGCCATGTAGCTGGGACTAACGGGCGCGGTCGGCCGGTTGAAATATCGCATATTAGGGGGGGCACGCCATCGCGTAAACCCCTTTCCTCCAGCCTTAACCCTGTTGGTCCAGACAAGAGTGCGCGCACGTCCGCGTCACTACTTTGTTCCTCTGCCATGGCTGCATAATCTATCCCTGCATGGATTGGTGCTGCGTATGTGTCCGTGTTAGTGAAGAGTTCTGCGGCTGAGGTAGTATAATCTGTCTCCTCGCGCTCTGGTGATGTCACAGCGTGAGAGAGGCAGTCTGCTACCACATTAAGTTTGCCTGCCACATGTCGAATGTCTGTGGTGAACTCTGAAATCGCAGCCAGCTGTCTTTGTTGCCTGCCGGACCACGGTTCGGAAATTTTAGCCATGGCAAAGGTGAGCGGTTTGTGGTCTACAAAAGCCGTGAAACTCCGCCCTTCTAACCAGAACTGGAAGTGGCGGATGGATAAATGAAGCGCTAGCAGCTCCCTGTCAAAAGTGCTGTATTTACGCTCAGTTTGGTTTAGCGATTTGCTGAAGAATGCCAAAGGTTGCCAGATTCTGCTGACATGTTGTTCTACAACTGCCCCTATAGCTAGGTCCGAAGCGTCTGTGGTTAGCGCAATGCGGGCCAAGGGATCGGGGTGAACCAACAATGTGGCATTAGCTAGGGCGCTCTTTACTTCCGCGAAGGCGCGTTCGCGCTCCGGGGTCCATTCGACCGCCTTGGAAGCTTTTTGTTTTCTGAGCGCCTCATATAGGGGCTGCATGAGCTGAGCTGCGTGGGGGAGGAAACGGTTGTAAAAATGAACCATTCCTAAAAATTCTTGCAGCGATGTGACCGTTTGTGGCCGTGGGAAACTTTTTATCGCGTGAACTTTGTCTGGAAGTGGGACTGCCCCCTTCGGAGAAACTTTGTGTCCTAAAAAATCAATTTGTGACACGCTGAATTTGCATTTGGCTGGATTGATTATTAACCCGTGCTCTTCTAGCCTCTGAAAAACCATAGTGAGATGCTGCTCGTGTTCTTCCTCAGACGGGCTGGCTACCAGCATATCGTCGAGGTAGACGAAAACAAAAGGGAGGTCGCGTAATACTGCGTCCATCATCCGCTGAAAGGTTTGAGCCGCGCCTTTGAGGCCGAAAGGCATTCGCAAAAATTCAAAAAGGCCGAAAGGGGTTATTACAGCTGTTTTAGGAATGTCCTCTGCTCGAACTGGGACTTGATGATAACCGCGGACCAGGTCTATTTTTGAAAAAATGCGCGCACCCGCCAGATGCAGTGAAAAATCTTGAATGTGAGGAACTGGGTAGCGGTCATGCGCTGTCGCATTGTTTAATCTGCGGTAATCGCCGCACGGTCTCCAAGAACCGTCGGATTTCGGAACCATGTGAAGTGGTGAGGCCCAGGGGCTTTTCGAGCGTCTGATAATGCCTAATTTTTCAAGGGTAGTAAACTCGTCCCGAGCTATGGCGAGCTTGGCCGCGTCTAAGCGCCGAGCTTTGGCAAATACGGGTAGGCCCGTTGTGGGAATAAAATGTTCAACCCCGTGTTTAGCCACTGTGGCTGAGAATTTGGGAATTGTGAGTGCTGGAAATTGGGTGAGGAGTTGATCAAACTTACCTCCTGCTGTGGTGACGCTGGCCTGCACGGGTGGTGGAGAAACTCGAGCTGCGCAGGGAATAGAAGCAAAGGACAGTGCATTAACCAAGCGTCTGTTCGCTAGATCAACTAATAACCCATGTGCACACAAAAAGTCTGCGCCCAACAAGTTAAAACTCACCGCCGCTACAACAAATGTCCATCTGTAATTGCGGCCATGGATGCGGAGGTGCAGGCTCTTTTCGCCAAAAGTGTCAATGCTGGAGCCGTTGGCTGCCACCGCTCCGTTGCCCCGGGTGCCCATGGCTCGATCTGCTTGGGAGGACATGACAAAACTTAGTTGAGCTCCTGTGTCAATAAGGAACTGCTTGCCGGTGTGACCGTCCGTCACATATAACAGCTTACTTTTCTCGCCGAGAACCGCTGCTGTTAACGGCTCTCGGCTTTGGCGTTTCCCAAAATCGTAAATTTGCAGGGGGGAACGCATTTGTGAGCCTTCTCGGCGAAGTGGTGGTGGTAATAACAAACGTTGCTCCGTCTGTTACGTTTTGGCCGTGTCGCTGTCACCGCGGGCTGGTTCTGCTCAGTGGTTTGCGGCTCCCCGTGGCTCTGGGCATCAGCGTTGAAGTCTGCTGATGCTGCTGTGGGTGTCTACTCCTTGCAGGCGTTGACGAGCCGTTGAGCTTCGTTGGCCAGCACGCGGAAGTCTTGCTGGGTGCTGTATCGCATGTTGGCGAGCGTCCCTCTCATGTGCGGCGGCAGCGTACTGAGGAATATGAATTGGAAGAGGAAGTTGTCATTGTCCTCTTCTTTAAGCTGCAGCAAGTCCTCCATGAGGGCCTTGGGTCTGCATCCTCTGTGGCCGTAGACCGCCAGGATCCTCTCGGCTCTCTCTTCGGCTGAGGGGACGTAATTTGCCACGATGGTTGCTTTCAGTACTTCATATTTGTCTTGGGCCGGCGGCCGGCGGATAATGCTCCGCACACACCTCGAAGTGGCGGCGTCGAGTTTGGCGACGATGTGATAGAACTTCGTATCGTCAGCCATGATGCCCGCCAGTGTAAACTGGGCTTCAGCTTGTTGAAACCACGAGGCGGGGTCTTCCTGCCAGAAGTCCGGCAGCTTGACAGCGACGGCGTTTGTGTGGACCATCACTGCTGTGTCCGCAGGGTGATAGTGCCTTGCTTCGGCTCTTTCAGCGGCGCTGGTGCTCGGTTGAGCCCTCTCTATCACTTCTGCCCGGGGGGTAACGTCGTCCATCTGTTCCCCTGTCTGCGTGGGCGCCGGCGTCTGCCTGGGTCGCCACAGATGAGTCGATCGCGGGGGAACGCCTCTGGTCCATACTCGCGTCAGGGTCACCAGTGTAGAAGAGCTTGGAAGAACGAGGCGATGTGATATATAAACCAAAGTTTATTATCAGCTCCTCTAACAAGTCTCATCTAAGTGCAGAAGCAGAAGAAGGAAAAAGAGGCCAAACACCTTCGGCTCTAAGAACTTATACTTGCACATAACAAAAGACATGCATATCCAAAGCTGACATCCCTCATTATCTTAATCCCCCCATTGTCTTCGTACTCCTCCTCTTGGCCCTGGGGGGTCAGGGCAGCTCCTCCGGTCTCCACCGCAGTGCCTAGGAAACTCTTTGATCCTCACTGGCGGTTGAGATCTCTTTGTCCTGTTCTGAGGTGTGAAGTCGCCTTACATATGTAATCACCAAACATTCTCACATGCTTCAACATATGTAGGTTATGGAATATATGATTAATATAGACCACACTGTACATGTTTATATCATCTGCACACATTAAATGAATCAAGGATTTTTGGTTGGGAAGATGGTGGGCAAATTATGCAGGTAAATCTGTATCCAAATCAAACCCTATGTCAATATCATCACTACTATTGTCATCATTGTCGTCGTCATCATCTTTGTTGGTACAGTTTGTGCACTTGCATAAGTCTGTACAGTTCAGGTTATTTCTTTTGCAAACGCATCTTCCTTGAGCACAGCTGCTCGTCTTGCAGCCACAGGCAACCACCTCCATCAAGCTTTTGGGGGCTGGGGGCTGGGGGCTGGGGGCTCATTTTTCACGGAATCGAGGTGGAAAAAGCATTTTATTTGCCTATCACTATCTGCCTTGCTGGTTTCCGCAGCAGGGGACGCCATGTTTACTCGTTGCTTGGAGAGGAAAGCTGATCAGTGATTGGTCCAGACGGATCACGTGGCGATCATCTTCGCGTTGAAAAAATTGTAAATGTTAAATTTTTTCTCGAGTTAGATTTCGTTTTTGTGCATATTTTTCGAGTTGAACTATGTGAATTGTTCTTCAATATATTTTTTACAACATTACTGTGTGAAGATCATTTAGACCGGTTTTACTGGAACGGAACTGAAAGATAGATTTTTCATCCAAGTGACTATATGTGGATTGTGTGGCTGCAACACGGGTGATAAGCCCAAGCCAAATTTCCCCTTGAGGGACAATAAAGTTTATCTTATCTTATCTTATCTAACTTGACAATAAGAGAGCTGTGAATGTGAAACTTCAAGAAGAAATTGCAAGTTTACACGAGACTGATGTCAGCAATGCAGAGAAGATTCACCAACTTACTGGCAGGATCTGCAAGAAGAAAAACAAATTAATTCTGAGCTCAGAAACACCAGAGATGAAGAAATGTCTGAGCTCAAAAGAAAACTTTTGCAGAATGAAGTGGACATCAGTTCTCTGAGAAAGTATCTGCCATTACTGCAGAACTCAATAAGCAAACCACCAGTAATGACAGACTTTCTTCCTGCCTCAGAGATGCGGAGAGTCAAAACGAGACTTTGAAAAAACAGCTCAGGACTGTACAGGACAAGATGGTGGAAATGAAGGCCCACACAGATGACCTTAGACAAGATCTATCCTCCAAGCTGAATCATGAGCAAAATGTCAACATTTTGCAATAAAGCATCAATGCTCTAAAGCTGGGGGAAGTTCAGCTAAGGGCAGACAAAGATGTGATTAAATGGGAAATGGAGGACCAAAAACTAATCAATGGTGAGCTCTCAGTTAAAGTCGAATCTCTGTTAGTCTGCAGTCGACAGAGAAAGATGCCACCAGGATGAGGTAGACAAACTGAGGACCCAGTCAGAACAACAAATGTCCCTCAATGAAAACCTGAGAGCAGAACTGGAACAGTGTATGAGTCTTGAGTCCATCACCCAGCCCGAAGATCAGACAGACCAACCACCAAAGACCAAGTCATTCTGGAAACACCTATAACACGCCGTTAGTTTGGGAAAGCCGAAGAGCTGAAAGAGAAGACGAGAAAGGGAGGAGTGATGGAAAATAGATGGTGGTTGGTGTAGGGGGCAGCTGAAAGTGTGTGTGTGTGTGTGTGTGTGTGTGTGTGTGTGTGTGTGTGTGTGTATGAAACAAAAAAGCAGGGCAGGGTGGTGGAATTTGTTCCTCCATGCTGCGTGGGTTTCTCCGGAAGTCCAGTTTCCTCCCACACCCACACACATGCACTTTTGACTGTTCCCTGCAGCTGAACGCTCTGAAGACAGTGGAGATGATTGTGGACTTCAGGAAAGTCACAACCCCTCTGCCCCCCCTCACCCTCACAGGCTCTCCCATCACCACTGCTGATTCCTTCCGCTTCCTAGGCACCACCATCACCAGGGACCTCAAGTGGGAGCCGACCATCAGCTCCCTCATCAAAAAGGCCCAGCAGAGGATGTTCTTCCTGCGGCAGCTGAGGAAGCTCAAGCTACCCACCAAGATGTTAGTGCAATTCTACACAGCCATCATCGAGTCCATCCTCACCACCTCCATAACCGTGTGGTACGCAGGAGCCACTGCCAGGGACAGACTAAGGCTGCAGCGTGTTGTGCGCACTGCTGAGAAGGTGATTGGCTGCAAGCTCCCATCTCTCCAGGATCTGTACATCTCCAGGACCCGGAGGTGTGCTGGCCGGATCATAGCCGATCCTTCACACCCTGGTCACGTACTGTTTGCCCCTCTCCCCTCAGGTAGAAGACTTCGGTCCATCCAGACTAAAACCTTCCATCACATGAACAGCTTCTTCCCCTCTGCCATCAGACTGCTGAACACTAAGTGACTTATTGACTCTCGTGCACTATGTACAGCAGCTCAACCAGACTCATGTCAATCATCACTGTTTTCTTCTTGCATTACCGACTGCACTATATGGTTCTCCACAATATCTGCTGCTCGCTAATATATTTAAACTGCTGACTAGTATTACTCATTCTTATTCTACACTTTATTGCATGTATAGTTTATTTCTTTTATTTTATCATGTTTAATGTTGCAGCATTGCACCGAGACAAATTCCTAGTTTGTGTACTACATGAACAATGGCAATAAATCTGATTCTGATTCTGATTCTGATTCCCTATTTGGGGTCGCCACAGCAGATCTTGGGTCCACAAGAATTTTACATCAGAAAGTCCTTCCTGACAACTCTCCTCATTTACCCAGATGAGAGTGACATTTAACCACCATCCTAGGTTAGCCTAGCTTTGATGCAACATTGCAGATGTCATATCTGTAAGAACCAGTCGAGGCAGATGACTGCCCCTCCCTGAACCTGGTTCTGCCTGAGGTTTCTTCCGATAAGGGAGTTTTTCCTTCCCACTGTCACCAAGTGCTTGTTCATAGGGGATTATTTGATGGTTGGTGTTTTCTCTGAATAACTGATGATTTGTGCCTTATGGGGCGGCAGTAGCTCAGGAGGTAGAGCAGGTCGTCCAATAACCAGATGGTTGGCAGTTATTGGACGAATCCCGCTCTCCCCAGATATCCTGCCGTTGTGTCCTTGGGCAAGACACTTTACTCACCTTGCCTCCAGTGTCCATAACACTGGGTATGAATGTGTATAAACAAATGTTCGGTGGTTGCTGGAGAAGCCGTTGGCCCAGATTGGCAGCCATGTTTCCATCAGCCTGCCCCAGGGCAGCTGTGGCTACAGTCGTAGCTTGCCACTACCATTGTCTGTCTGGAGTGAATGAATAATGTATTTATTTGTAAAAGCATCTTTGAGTGTCTATGATAAAGTGTGATATAAATCTGATCCATCCATCCATCCATCTTCTACCGCTTTTCTGGAGGTCCCGGTCGCGGAGGCAGCAGTTCAAGCAGAGAAACCCAGACTTCCCTCTCCCCAGCCACCTGCTCCAGCGATTCAGAGAGGATACCAAGGCATTCCCAGACCAGCTGGGAGACATAGTCTCTCCACCGAGTCCTGGGTCTGCCCCGGGGTCTCCTCCCAGTGGGACGTGCCTGAAACACCTCAGGTGGGAGGCGTCCATAAATCTGATGCATTATTATAATTATTATTATGTATCTGTCATGATCTGATCAACTTGTTTCTTTGAGTTATTTTCAAACTTCTTGTAATTTTTTGAGTTATTTTGGTTTG
Source organism: Pholidichthys leucotaenia (assembly GCA_020510985.1). Lineage (NCBI taxonomy): Eukaryota > Metazoa > Chordata > Actinopteri > Cichliformes > Pholidichthyidae > Pholidichthys > Pholidichthys leucotaenia. The sequence continues at coordinate 398,912,337 of CM035838.1, forward strand.
TGTTCAAGTTTATTTCTTGTGTTGCCATTTGTTTATGAGTTTCTTATTGATTTTGTTTCTTATTTTGAAGTTCTTTTTGTTTTGTTCTCATGTAGTTCTGTTGTAGTTTCATTCACCTTCTTATTCCTTACTTTTTGCACTTATAATTATTTTCAATAAATCATACCAAAAAAAAAAAAAAGAAGCAACCCAGCCACAGGGGGAAGCACAAAACCAGTGTACTCCCTGTGCCGGTCCCAAGCCCGGGTAAATGGGGAGGGTTGCATGATGATGGCTGCTGCCCCATGATGTTCCCACAGACCTGGAAATACAAAGAACATAGCTGCTGATTACCAGAGCTTTTGTAACGCATTACAGTAATCAGATTACTATTCGGTGTAATGCAGTAATCTAACACGATAGTCTGATAAATGTAGCAATCCCGTTACGGTTACTAATCCGAAAGATCGCATTACTAGGGTTTCTTTTTAACCACTTACAAAACGGGAAAACAACTGCACTGTTTTGAATTGCCAGCTGCCAGTAAACAGTAGAAGAAGCAGGAGGGAAAAAAAAAGCTGTGCAGGTTTATGTAGGACCTCCAAACAAACGGCACTTGTAGCGGCCAAGAGGAATCATGCAAATGGAAGATTTGAGTAACTCGGCATTTGGTGGCTGGAGATATGGTCGGTAATGTGCAAACTTTGTCCGGGCAAGAAACAGCTTTCCACCGCTGTGAACTCAAAATCTAATCTCTCTAAACTCCTCCAAACACCACGTAAAGCTTGTTGCCGCTAGCGAGCGAGGAACACCCAGTGACTGTGAGGAAAAAAGCAAGGTTCCACCGGTCAAGCAGCCATGGCTTGATTTTCAGCACCAGGTATCGACAAAAGCAGAGATAAATAGGCTTGTAGCAGTGTTGTGGAGGAAATGTTGCCTGTTTCGACTGTTGAACTCCCAGTACTGTTTTACATTTCTGTTAAGTGCCATCGGGGAGATTTTAATTTTACATTAAAGACAGAAGAGTAAAAAAGTTTTTTCTTTGTCTTATTTGTTAGTATAGGCTGTAAAAATGTGTAGTTTGGGCATATACAGTTTAACTTACAGTGGGGTAAAAAAGTATTTAGTCAGCCACCAATTGTGCAAGTTCTTCCACTTAAAAGATGAGAGAGGTCTCCAATTTTCATCATAGGTATACCTCAACTATGAGAGACAAAATGAGAAAAAAAAAATCCAGAAAATCACATTGTCTGATTTTTAAAAAATTTATTTGCAAATTATGGTGGAAAATAAGTATTTGGTCAATAACAAAAGTTCACCTCAATACTTTGTTATATACCCTTTGTTGGCAATGACAGAGGTCAAACGTTTTCTGTAAGTCTTCACAAGGTTTTCGCACACTGTTGCTGGTATTTTGGCCCATTCCTCCATGCAGATCTCCTCTAGAGCAGTGATGTTTTGGGGCTGTCGCTGGGCAACACAGACTTTCAACTCCCTCCAAAGATTTTCTATGGGGTTGAGATCTGGAGACTGGCTAGGCCACTCCAGGACCTTAAAATGCTTCTTACGAAGCCACTCCTTCGTTGCCCGGGCGGTGTGTTTGGGATCATTGTCATGCTGAAAGACCTAGCCATGTTTCATCTTCAATGCCCTTGCTGATGGAAGGAGGTTTTCACTCAAAATCTCACGATACATGGCCCCATTCATTCTTTCCTTTACACGGATCAGCCGTCCTGGTCCCTTTGCAGAAAAACAGCCCCGAAGCATGATGTTTCCACCCCCATGCTTCACAGTAGGTATGGTGTTCTTTCTCCTCCAAACACGACAAGTTGAGTTTTTACCAAAAAGTTCTATTTTGGTTTCATCTGACCATATGACATTCCCCCAATCCTCTTCTGGATCATCCAAATGCTCTCTAGCAAACTTCAGACGGGCCTGGACATGTACTGGCTTAAGCAGGGGGACACGTCTGGCACTGCAGGATTTGAGTCCCTAACGGCGTAGTGTGTTACTGATGTAGCCTTTGTTACTTTGGTCCCAGCTCTCTGCAGGTCATTCACTAGGTCCCCCATGTGGTTCTGGGATTTTTGCTCACCGTTCTCATGATCATTTTGACCCCACGGGGTGAGATCTTGCGTGGAGCCCCAGATCGAGGGAGATTATCAGTGGTCTTGTATATCTTCCATTTTCTAATAATTGCTCTCACAGTTGATTTCTTCACACCAAGCTGCTTACCTATTTGCAGATTCAGTCTTCCCAGCCTGGTGCAGGTCTACAATTTTGTTTCTGGTGTCCTTTGACAGCTCTTTGGTCTTGGCCATAGTGGAGTTTGGAGTCTGACTGTTTGAGGTTGTGGACAGGTGTCTTTTATACTGATAACGAGTTCAAACAGGTGTGATTAATACAGCTAACGAGTGGAGGACAGAGGAGCCTCTTAAAGAAGAAGTTACAGGTCTGTGAGAGCCAGAAATCTTGCTTGTTTGTAGGTGACCAAACACTTATTTTCCACCATAATTTGCAAATAAATTCTTTAAAAATCCTTCAATGTGATTTTCTGGATTTTTTTTTTCTCATTTTGTCTCTCATAGTTGAGGTATACCTATGATGAAAATTGGAGACCTCTCTCATCTTTTAAGTGGGAGAACTTGCACAATTGGTGGCTGACTAAATACTTTTTTGCCCCACTGTATGTGGAAATATGATACATTTCACTGACACTATCTGAAAGTAATCCAGAAGTAATCTGTAATTGATTACTTTTAACAATGAGTAATTAAGAAAAGTATGGATTACATTTAAAAAAATAACTAGTAACTGGTAATGGATTACTTTTTAGAGTAACTATCCCCAACACTGCTGATTACAGCTACTGTGATAAATGTGACAAAAGCACAAATATCACCTTGTAATAAGTTTTAAAAGAAAAAATTACAATGCATGAGAAAATAGTTGCAGATTTAGAAAAAAAAAGTTGCAAATTTACAATAAAAAGCTACAAATTTATCTCTGGGTGATTTTGTCAAACCGGAATGAGCTATTACATCATTGACGGTCTGGTTTTTAAAGTTTCTGTAATTTAACTCACATTTTTATAGTTATACTGTATTATTTTTATTGTAGGCCAATAGCCTATATTTTCAACTTTCTGTATCAAGTGTACAAAAAAACATAGTTACATGATTATGACAAGTGAAGTCATGTTAGACAGCTTGCACTTTCCCTTTCTGCCAAAAACAGCACTATGATCCAACATTCCTTTGGCTCGCTCCTCTAATCTTCTGTCCTTCTGTGTTACAATAAATTATTCCAAATATAACATATTAATGTAAAACTTCCTCAGTGTTTGTGTTTTACACCAATGCAGCAATATAACCAGGTGCATAAGTTGCTAAGAGCCTGACTGCATGAAAACACTGGTAGAGTTTTAAGTTGCATTGTAGGGGAAGCGGCCAACTGTGTTAGCTGACAATGGTTTTCTGAAATTATTGAAAATTATGAGAAAAAGTTTACAAATTTACGAAAATTTTTTTGCAAATTATATGACAAAAACTTTGCAATTTTACAGCAAAAAAGTTGCAAATCTAGTAGAAAAGTTTTAAATTTACAGGGAAAAACTTGCAAATTATAGGAAAAAAGTTGCTGTTCCACAGCAAAAAAAGTGCAAATTTATGACAAAAAGTTACAATTTTACAGTTTAAAAGTAGCAAACCTAGTAGAAAAAAGTTTTAAATTTACAGGAAAAAGTTGCAAATTAAAGGGAAAAAGTTGCACATTTGAGAAAAAAATTGCAAATTTACAAGAAAAATTGCAAACTTACAGCAAAAAAGTTGCAGATTTACTAGAAAAAAGATGCCAGTTTTTTTAAGAAAAAGTAGCACATTTACAGGAAAAATTTCAAATCCATGAGAAAAAAGTTTACAGGAAAAAGTTGCAAATTATAGAAATAAATTGCAACATGTATGAGGAAAAAGTTGCAAATTTATGATATAAAAAGTTGCATTTTAAAAGAAAAACAATTTCACATTCACAACAAAAAAGCTGCAATTTGTTCTGAAATTGTTGAAAATTACAAGAAAAGTTGCAAATTTACAAAAAAAGTTACATTTATACAATTTTCATGTAAAACTGTGAGAAAGAACATGCCAATTTTACTGAATGACCCAGACTTCTTAGTGGCCCCTAGAGGGCCCCAGACCCCTCTACTTAAACACAGGATTCTTAGAAGAGATTTCATCCATGTTTAATGTAGGTAAAAATTTACTACTAGAATAAGTGGGAAATAAGCGCTTCAGCATTTTCATAACTGAAAAGGAGGACTAGAACAGCTAAAACTACTTAAACAATGTTTTTCTAGTAAATGTGCTACCTTTTTCTTCATAAATTTGTGAATTTTTCATGTAAATTTGCAACTTATTTCTCATAAATCTGTCATGATTCACCAACCAGAGGCTCAAATGCAGGGCAAACAACTCCGGAAGAATACTCAGACACAGAATAAAAGTCACACAAACTTTATTAGACAAAACCCCAAACCAAAATACACCACAGAATAATTTGAAGACAAAAACACGGAGGGCACACTTCACACACAGAGAAGAAGGTTAATTTGGGAAGATGAGAAAATGGGCTCTTTTATACGCTGGCAAATGAGGAAGCAGCAGGTGTGTCTGATCACGCAGGTGCACTGATGATCTGCCAGGAAACAGACAGAGGGAAAACACACAGGAGGAGAGGGGGAGCATGCTCACCAGATCATCACAGTACCACCCCCCCCCAAGGGGCACCTCCTGGCATCCCTCCAGAATTACTAGGATGAGCCCGATGGAAAGCTCAAACCATGCCCTTATTGTGGAAAAATGATCCAGGAATTCAGGACCTCTCATCCGGTCCATACCCCTCCCAGTGGATGAGATATTGCAAGCCCTAACCCCGATGACGGACGTCTAAAATCCTCTGGATGGTGTAGGTGACCTGGCCATCGAGGACCCAAGGAGCATCACGAGATATTCAAACTGCCCAAGATGAGTTTTAAACGGCATCTTTCATTCATCACCCTCCCGTATACAGATCCAATGATACGCATTCCGGAGGTTGAGTTTGGTGAAAATGCGTGCACGTTGCAGGAGCTCGAAGGCTGAGTTAATGAGCGGAAGGGGGTATTTGTCTTTAATGGTGATAGCATTCAATTCCCAGTAATCAGGGATGCAGGGTCATAAGGACCCATGTTTTTTCCCCACAAAAAAGAAACCAGCACTGAGAGGAGCAGAAGAGGGATGAATGAGGCCAGTACTCAGAGTCTTTAATGTAACTGTCCATCGCCCCCCCCCTCTCCAACCCAGATAGACTATAGAGCCAACTGGACGGCAAGCGAATGCTCGAGAGGAGGTCAATAGCACAGTCATAGGACCGATGAGATGGCAAAGAAAGGGCTCTAGACTTGCTAAAGACCTCCCCCAGATCATGATAGACCTCAGACACAAGACTGAGGTCCGGCTGCTCAGCTGGAGGGGAGGAGATAGGAAGAGTAGGAGAACATGCAGCCGAACGGAGACAAAACAACAAACAAAATGGACTCCAAGAACAAATACAATTTTGGGCTCAATTAATAATTGGGTTGTGTTGATGGAGCTATGAGTAACCCAAAACCACTGGAGTGGATGAATTGGGTACAACAAAAAATGACAGGGACTCGCAATGATTATCGGATAACAGAACAGACACGGGGTTTGGTTTTATGTGTAACTGCAGCTAATATGCAGCCAGAGAGGGATGATACGTTCAAATGGGTCGGAAAGGCCCTCGTAGGAATTTTCAGTTTTTGCACCACCCCTCACGAAATGAAATTTTGCTTTGTTCCTGAATCAACAAGGGCAGAGATTTTAACCTCAGCCCCTGGTAATTGGATAAGGGCTGGCAAAGAGAAATTACTGGGGGGATTTGTAGATGGGCCACCCGCCAGACCCCCCATGGCTACTGGCGGGCTGGATCTTTTGGCCGAACAGGACAGGTAGACAGCATGTGTTCTTTAGAACCACGGTACATGCAGACCCCCGTCCTCCTACGACGCTCGCGTTCCTCCGGAGACAAACAAGCCCCGCCCAGAACCATTGGCTCCAGAGGAGACGCCGATTTTCCGGAATGGGGGAACGATGGAGACAGCCGCGATGTGGAGGCTGAGGCAATGGCCTTCTGCTCCTTAGCTTGCTCACGGTACTGATTATCTAGGCTAATCGCCTGCTCAATTAGCTCATCCAGAGAGGAGGGATTAGTGCGGATTGCCAGGTTGTCGCTGAGGTTGGAATTGAGGCTCCAGAGGAAGGCATTGCATAGAGCAACATCATTCCAACCGGAGTCTGCCGCGATGACCCAGAACTCGACAGAAAAATCGGCGATCGACTGGCTCCTCTGCCGAAGCACCATAAGTTGACTGGCAATGTTCCCCTCACTCCCTGTATGATTGAATGCCCAAGAGAACTCCCGAACGAACCTTTCAAAAGTGTATTGGTACCCTTCCGGGCCGCTCAGTATGGACTGGGCCCAACTAAGTACCCGGTCTCTGAGCAACAATGTCATGAAATGTATTTTAGACGCATCGTCTGGATACTCCCCCATCACCTGCTGAAAATATAGCTGGCAGTTAAGCAGGAACCCCTTACATCCCCCCTTCCCCCGCACATGGGGCAGGAGAAGGAATGGAAATGGTCCGGCGCATAGTAGAAACTACCGACACAGCAGGGGAAGGAAGAGAAGCCGGATGAGACAGATGGCACAGATGATCTGTAATGGTAGCCATTTGTTGGGTGATGGTTTACAACTGGTCTGTAAGAACAACGAATTGGCGCTCAGTGGCGTCTGACCGGGAAAGAGCTGAGTATTCCCCTGGTGAAGCGCCCGCTGAGCCTCAATCCTGGCTGGACCGTTCTGTCATGACTCACCAACCAGAGGCTCAAATGCAGGGTGAACAACTCCGGAAGAATACTCAGACACAGAATAAAAGTCACACAAAATTTATTACACAAAACCCCACACCAAAATACACCACAGAATAATTTGAAGACAAAACATGGAGGGTATGCTGGAAACAAACACAGCCTGTGGATAGAGAGAAGAAGGTTAATTTGGGAAGATGAGGAAATGAGCTGACTAATTAAGAGCAGAGAGGACTTATGAATTGAGCAGAGGGCATGGCTGTGAGACCCAGCGTGTAAAAGGAGTAAAGGGAGCTGTAGGCTGACCGGGTGGAGCGGAGGAGAACCAGATGGGATGGTTGACAGGAGGAGTAGACCAGAGGAGATGGTGGAGAACAGGTGTGGACCAGATGAGATGGTGAAGGGGAGGCGAGTGTAAGCAGTCCCAGAGAGACACACCACTGCGATGGCAGCAACCTGAGAGGAGAAGGAGAAACTTGGTCCGCAAACAATCACAATTTAACATGAATAAATAATCAAGCCTTAGTTGAGGCAGGAATACCCAATGGTCCAGCGAGGGAGCATTCACAGACTGGCTCTTTTATATGCTGGCAAACGAGGAAGCAGCAGGTGCATCCGATCATGCAGGTGTGCTGATGAGCTGCGGAGCCAGGAAACAGACAGAGGGAAAACACACAGGAGGGGAGGGGGAGCACGCTCACCAGATCATCACAAAATCTATTAGCTCTATGTTAATATTCTGGTTGCTGCATCACTTCTGCCTCCAGGACAGCTCTGAAGATGGCTGCCACAGCCGAGGCGCCAGGGTCCAGCAGTTTGACCCGCTCGGCCACGATGTAGCTCATCCGTCCCGCTCTCGCTGTGAGATTTCGGTTCGCCTCTGCCCCCTCTGCTGTTTACTGTGGCAATCAGAAAAGAGAAGACCACCTGATCAAAATCAAGACTATACGTCACTACAAATGTAGGGTCACAAAGTTATGAGGAAAAAGCTGGAAATGTACAAGAAAAGTAGCAGATTTGCAAGGAAAAAAGTCACAAAGTTATGATAAAAGATGTCAAATTTAGGAGAAAAAAGTTGCAAATTTAATTCAAGAAAGATTCTGTAGTGGTCTCTTATTTTTCCAGAGCTGTATATTGCAACATCTCACCCCCCATCTCTGTCTTGTTCAACCCCTGACTAGATCCTATGAGTCACTCCTTTGCTATACTGCCATACCAAGACTGAGCATTTAACACCATCTAATGGATTTAAAAGTCAATTTTTTTTATTACTCTGATACCCAAAAGACTGCATTTGTATTTTCAGCATTTATGAATACTTTTTAGAATCGTGATACTGGTTTCTCTGAACTAGGGATGGGCATAATTTACCGATTAACCGATAATTGATCATTAAGAATTTCACCGAGGAAGTTCATTTTCGTCGACAAACCTTTTTTTTTTTTTTAAACAATCCGACGTTATTAGGCCTAGTGCACGGCCGTCCTCAAACAATGCAATGGCAAAATTTGGGCACCAGGGGGCAACATTACACCATCGCCGTACCCTGGCGTGCCTCAGTTGATACATGCGGGCTTCCGTAGGGCAATCGCCAAATCATGAAGCGGTTACGGCGAAGTGTTGCGTGGGACCATTTCAATGTAAAAAATGACCAGGTGTACTGCAATCACTGCAATGCAGCATACAAATATACCTCATCGACAGGGTCCATGGAACACCCTTATTACGCGAAGAAACCGCCAACAGTGGTTGCGCGCTGAGTAATGGCAGTCGTGAAGATTCTTTTTTTTTTTTTTCAGAAACTTTATTGAGAAGGTCATGAAGATTCGGTGTACACACGTCGAGGGAAGCTGCAGGAGGCGGCGTAGTGGCTCGACGGGAAGACTATTTCGCACAAAATGGCACAAGAGAACAGCAAAAAGTTCTGCGCGGCTAGACTAAGTAACACGAGCGATAGAGCAATGAATGTGGTCTTCGTTTGTTGGGTGGCCGCTCGGCAGGGACAGAAGCTGGGTAAAACGTCTCGGCCAATCAGCTTGCGGGGTGAAACGTCTCGGCCAATCAGCTTGCGAGATTCCCGAGCCGAGCCAACACGAGAACAGAGAGAGGGCTCTCCGTGCTGATTCCTGATGTTCTAATGTAGTCTACCTGCCTTGTTACGTACCTAAAAATGTTAATGATTAACCGATTATTAATCATTAATTCTCCCGACGATCGGTGAAGAAAATTTCACTGAATGCCCATCCCTACTCTGAACTGACACTTTTTGTCCCACCCTTACCCACCACTAATGGAAACACTTTGCTTGGCTAATGGAAAAATTCCATGGCTACAACCATGTGGCAAATAGATTACAACATCATGGCTTTAAACAAAGAGAAATGATCAAGTTGGTTTCATCCACAGCCATGATATAAGATGACTGATGCGTTTATTTGTCGAAATAAGATAGTGTCTTTTTTATTGATGTTTTAGATGCCAGTTGGTGCAATTTAAAACAGTCTGTATGATTTCTAGCTATTTCTAAAATAACACATTTTACAAGTTTTTTTTAAACTTCTACATGTTAGAAAATGTAGAAAAAAGCTGCCGCTCCACCCAGCTTGAGGACCTTGTAAGGTGCTGGACAGTCAACCAAGTATAAATAGAAATAAAGATGTCTGCACACTTAGTCAGTGCAATTTTCACTTTACTGCTAAGCTTTTGGTTCTGTCAAACCTTCATCAGAACATACAGAGGATAGCAATGAACAAGGTTAAATGGGAGAGCATTGCCGTATTAGTCATTCACTCCTCATTCACTGATTGGTTTGCATTTTAATTTCATTGTACTTGTTATAATGACAAATAAAGTCTATTCTCTTCTCTTCTCTTCTCTTCTCTTCTATTCTATTAGCACTGCCTCCAGGAATGCTTTAACTGTACGGACTGGGAGGTGTTCACACCAGCCTGCGAAGAAGATTTGGACTCGTTAGTGGACGTGACATGCTCATACATGGCTTTCTGTAGAGACATGATCGTTCCACATAAACGTATCAAAATATATCCCAACAACGAGCCATTGGTTACAAAATCAGTTAAATCCTGCTTACAGAGGAAAGCACTTGCCTTTAAACAGGGGGTTGTTTCTGAGCTACAGGTTGCCACAAAAGAGCAGAAGGCCGAAATTTTAAGAGCAAAACAGAATTATAAATCAGAGATGGAAAGCAAGATGGCAACAAAAAAATTTGGTTCAGCCTGGGCCAGTATGAAAACTATTGCAGGCCTTCAGAGCACAGAGCGCAGTAATCGTGTGTTTTTAGATAGTTTTAATTCAGACACAGAGCTGGCTAATGCTCTTAATTGTTTTTATGGTCATTTTGACTCCTTTGAATTTAACACAGAAACCCAAGGTTTGAAACAGAAACTCAAAGGCAATCAGCACTTTAATATTGAGGTGCAGGATGTTAAAAGGGAGTTCTGTGCTGTAAAAGTAAACAAAAGTCAGGGCCCTGATAATATATGTGGGCTCTTGGTAAAGTCCTGTGCACATGAGCTGAGTCCTGTATTTCACTACATTTTCAATAAGTCCTTACAGACACAACATGTGCCTAAGATCTGGAAAGATGCTGTGGTTGTCCCCGTTCCAAAATCCAGCTGTCCTAAAACGGTAAACGACTTTAGACCAGTTGCTTTGACTTCAATTTTAATGAAAATTTTTGAAAAATTGGTCAGATTTGAGGTCCTAAAGCAGACTGAACATGTATTGGATCCTTTGCAGTTTACCTATAGGCCTCACAGAGGAGTGGAGGATGCCACTGTCACTCTGTTTAACATGCTTTTTAAACATCTGGATTTTAATGGGACACACACCAGGCTTTTATTTGTGGACTTTTCTTCCTTCTTTAATACAATCCAACCTCCTATTTTAGTTGAAAGGCTCCTGCAACAATATGATTTGGGTAATAATCTGGTGGGTTGGATTCTGGATTTCTTAACCAACAGGTCACAGAGAGTAAGGGTCAATGGTACATTGTCTGACCAAAAGATAAGATAAGATAAGATAAGATAAGCCTTTATTAGTCCCACAACGGGGAAATTCCAGGATTGCAACAGCACAGGGATAGCAACACTCAGAGCAACAATCAGAAGGCAAGAAAAAAAAGCAAGCAAGCAAGAGCAGCTAATATACATATGTACATATTACTATAAAATGTATATATACATACACACAGACACACAGTGCAGAGCATTGTAGCTGGATGGAATAAATATATGAATATATAAACACACAGTGCGGAGCATTGTAGCTAGATGGAATAAATATGTACTGTAGATATATAAACACCCACAGTACGGAGCATTGCAGCTAGGTGGAATAAATATGTAAATATATAAACACACACAGTGCGGAGCAATGTAGCTAGATGGAATAATATGTAGATATATAAACACACAGTGCGGAGCATTGTAGCTAGATGGAATAAATATGTAAATATATAAACACACACAGTGCAGAGCATTGTTGCTAGATGGGATGAAACAGCATAACCGTCTACTTAGTTATCCTACATGGTATGATTATGTGCCCATACATATTCTCACCCTCCATAGCGACCGGTATTTTCCTAGTTGTATGCCGGAGGGGACCATTGTGTAAGTCTATTGCATCTTTTGCATTCAAAAAACTATTAGTTTGTTACGTCTTTTTGCTATCTCTGCGAGCAGCCCTGCTTAGGTTGTACAGTCTGACAGCCGTTGGTAGGAAGGACCTGCGAAACCTCTCGGTTGTGCACCTGGGATGATGTAGTCTGCTGCTAAATGAGCTCCTCAGTGCATTCAGTATGTCCTGCATAGGGTGGAACTCGGACTCCAGCAGAGATGACAGTTTAGCCACCGTCCTTCTCTCTCCTATCTCCTCCACCGGATCAAAGCGCTGCCCCAGGACAGAGCTAGCTTTCTTGATCAGTTTGTTCAGTCTCTTCCTATCGGCTGCAGTAATGCCACTGCCCCAGCAGACCACTCCAAAAGTGATGGCTGATGCCACCACCGTGTCATAGAATGTCTTCAGCAGCGCCCCTTGTACACCAAAAGTGTTCTTCTACTGGCTCTCCTCAGGGGTGTGTGTTGTCACCACTACTCTTCATCCTGTACACAAACATGTGTCGGAGCAGACATGACAACAGACACATTATAAAGTATGCTGATGATTCAGTTGTTGTCAGTCTCCTACAGGACGGTGAGAGTGGCCACAGCCCAGTAGTTGATGATTTTGTTCACTGGTGTGAGGATTCCTACCTGCAGCTGAATACGACAAAAACTAAAGATATGATTATTGATTTTAGAAGGAAAACTCCCAGGCATGAAGTCACTATACTAAAAGGCCAGACCACTGAATGTGTACAATCCTACAAATATCTTGGGACAATTATTGATAGTAATTTAAACTTTGAAGAGAACTGTGAAAGGGTGTGCAAAAAGGGTCAGCAACATTTGCATTGTTTAAGGAAACTTGCACGCTTCCAAACTGACCGAACCATAATGACAATGTTTTATCGGGCTTTTATTGAATGTTTTATCCTTTTCTTTACTGTCATGGTTTGGTCAGATATAACTGAAACAGAGGAAATCCTTGGATCAGGTTGTTAGATGGTCCAGTCGTTTGCTTGGTGAGTCACAGCTGAGCCTGACATCCCTGTACACCAGACAGGTACAGAGGATTGCTACCTCCATTTTAAATGATGACTCCCACCCTTTGCACTGCCACTTTCAGCTTCTTCCCTCCAGATGGAGGTTTGTTGTCCCAAAAAGTAAAACCCAGCGCTACAAAAGCAGCTTTGTTCCTGCTGCTGTTAAAGAATTGAACAAGATGTAACAATATATTGCACATAATTTAGTTATCTATTTATTAATTTGATTTTATATTTACTTATTTTTGTAGGTTTTTTATTTGGGTTCTAAATCTTTTATTGGGTTTTAGACTTTTGAATTTTTAACCTCTTTGACTAGTCTTTAACTTTTTAATATGACCCTTCTCTCTTATCTCTTTGTTTTTTCTCTTATCTCTTTGTCCTATGTCCTGATTGGTGGAGCCTTGAGTACTTTTATCATGTTTATAGTCAGCTTCATGTGTGCCTGTGTTTGTATTCATGTTGAATGTAATTGTGGGTTTGTAAATATGAATGTCACCTGACTGCAAAACAAATCTACCTACGGGTGCAAATAAAGTAACCCGAACCTGAACCATAGCAGTATGCAGTACACCTGCGTACACACACCTGTGGCAGTGCCATGTCTTCTGGGAAATGTAGTCCCAACTATCAGAATTAAAAAAGGAGACATATCATACCTCAAATTTTTCTAGGAAAAAGAGGGAGGTGTGTCAGAGGTGAACAGAAAGACAAACAAATCATAAAGTACAATAACATTACCAATATCAATAAATAGGACAAGATACCATTTTTAAACATCTCAAAAGAAACAAGAGCTATAAAAACATCAGGCTAAGGCCATCATAAACCAAAGATTTCAAGTTTCACAATACAAGAACTGAAAAGAAGGGCTGGAACACATCCTGAATCACAGCACAACACTCAGATCAAAATCTTTATTGAGATCTTTAGGTTAAAGGGCATCTTGAGTGTCAATTCAAAAAAGTTCTCTCTGACATATCTAGGTTTCCATATCCCCCTCTTGGCAGAACATGTTCATATCCTGAAAACACAGGGAGGAGATTGGGTGTGAAAATTCATTAAAATGACGAGCTACAGGATAGTTGGCATCATTTCGTCTGATGGAACCCTTATGTTCACTAATCCTTTGTTTCATCATGCGAGTTGTTCTGCCTATATAAATCTTATCACATGGGCATTTTACCAGATAAATGACATTTTCTGTACTACATGTGATAACACCCTTAACAGGAAAGCGTTTGTTTGATCTTGGATGACCCTGGCTGACCTCCCTGTGATGTTTCCTGTATTCTTGGGCCATTTGAAGCAGGATTCCCCATTTTCTTTTCATAGGGAGTAAATCGGTGTGATTGGGAGGGTCTGCTGCTTTCAGCCTTTTTGCGGTTGCTGGGCTCATGTCGTGGGGTACTCGAACACCCCTCAGTTGGGGGATCCTGCTGCCCCGCACCTTTATGGATCTGTGGAGTGGTATCCAGAAGAATGTCATCGTCATCAGCTGTAAGAGAAATAACATCTTCTTGCAGAGTTGAACTGTGACGTGCTGCTGCTGGTGAGGTGTGATGCTTGCGAGATGAAACTGTACTTGAGCTATGCAGATGAAGCTCATCAGGCGGCTCATCCCCAGCCTCATCTATTATGAGAAGCTGGCCTAGAGTCGGTGGTCGACCAGCTGGTGAAGTAAGCTGTGTAGAGGTCAGCTGATCAACCCGTGGAGATGCAGTAGGAAGATTGACAACCCCCGAAGTGGCAGTCACAGTTGTTGCAGGAACCTGAGCCACAGAGGACCGGGAGTCCGAGGAATGTGGAGGTGTTGGCCCCTCGTTGAGTGCTTGCGTCAGCTGTGAAAGAGCACCTATAGCATCATTATAAAGGCTGTCACTTGATTGAGGCTGTGTTGGTGCAGCTTGGATGTAAGCCAGCCATGCGTCATTGTGGGTGAGGTGGTGGGTGGAGAACGCCACAGATCCATCTGGAAGCTCCCAAGTTTTCTGATACAGTGGATAGTAGAAGCCATTGTTGTACTTGATAGGTCTCCACCATGGTCTGAGCTCCTGATTTGCTGTGTCGTGAAGCAACTTCCCTGTTGTTTGTATGGGCCACCTCGAATCAGGTGCAATTGGGGGTATGGCAATGTCTTTTTCTTGACTGAAGAGACCATTCATAGGTACTGGCAGAATTGTGTTGGGGCCTGGGCAGCAGCTGTTACATCACAGACCCCCAACGATGTCCCATAGGAACTTGACTTCAGCCAGGGGTGTATGACAGAACAGGCAGGCAACTCTCCCATCCTGCAACAAAACAGATGTCTTCCGTGTGTTGTGACACTGAGCACAATGGACACAGGGATAATTCCCATTTGGTATTGGGGCAAGAAGAGTCTGTTTTGGACCTGTGTTAATACTGGCCCGCACCAGCTTGTTACGTAGATTTGGACCTCTTCTATGAACAAAAGGAGGAGGATCTTTAAAAAGCTGAGATAATGTCAGGTCAGAGGTCAAGATAGGCCAATGTTTAAGAATGGTGTCTTTAAGAATATAGGCCTGGGGAGTATACTGTATGTAGTAATACAGGAAACAGAGAAACTCTTTTCTTTTTCTGACACTTTTTTGTAAAAGTTCAGAACGTGACTAAGAAAAAGCAACTTGAAAAGCCTCCTCAACACACTGTGTAGAGTAGCCCCTGTCTAGTAAGCGTTTTTTCATGAAAACAGCTTTCTCAATGAAATCCTCATCAGAGTGACAGAGGTGTCTTAGCCTATAAAACTGACTCTTTGGTAAACCATATTTAAGACCTTTAGGATGAGAACTGTTGGACAAAAAAGAGTGTTCCTATCAGTCCTTTTTTGGTATAGGGAAGTGAAAGACTACCATTACATAATCCAACCCACATATCCCAAAACAACACACATTTATGGTCATATTCAACTGAAAACTTGAGGTCAAATGGCCACACACACAAGCGTCTCACAAGAGGAGTCAGAAGGATAGTCAGAACAGTGACCCAAGAGCCAAAGACAACTTGGAAAGATCTCCAGAAAGACTAGAGGCTGCAGCTACAATTGTGCTGGCAATGCACTCCACCATCATGGGCTTCATGCATGCTCACCTCATTATTAAAGAAAAGGCACATTGACGCTCGTTTAAAGTTTGCTAAGCAGCATTTGGACAAGTCTATGAAATCCTGGGAGAATGTAGTGTGGTCAGGTGAGACAAAATGGAACTTTGGCTATGTTCACACTCTAGGTCTTAATGCTCAATTCCGATTTTTTTGCACATGTGACCCATAACTGATTTTTTAATGACAGTCTGAACAGCACACATCCGATTTTTTCACACGAGACCCAAGCCACTTTCATAAGCGGTCCTAATTCAGCTATGTATCTAATATTTACCAAAGCAATCTCAGTCTGAACGGTTATGTCGCATTTCATCTGACTTTTTCCTCACTGAAGTGAGATAGATGCTACAATTCTGTGGTGGAGGATGCATCTTCTTCCCTTTATCACTGGATCAAAATTTTGTCAACCCCGACTGTACAACAACTTCAAAATTTTTTTTTTTTTGGAGGGGGGAGTTGGGGCTGAAACCATCAGACATTACAGGCACACAGTAACGGCACATTTACTGGATGCTGCAAATTCCTTTATCCCTGTAGACAGCACACCATGAGTCCTGGGTGTTGTAATATCTAAAATATACAGTTAATACCGACATGACTGTGGAGTGGAATGTCCATATACGAGGATATAAGGACACACAGTCCAGGAGAAGGGAGTCTCTAGCAGTTTCTCTTTCCTGTGCAGGACTGATGCTACGCCGCTAGTACTAGCCACGCTGTTTATTTGGACCCAAGCCACTGACTATTGTAATCACCAGGATTGTTTATTATTAACCTTATTTATACAGGTAATCCCATTGAGACACAGGGTCTCATTTTCAAGAGAGCTTTTTAATCGATTAGTTCTGTTAAAGCAGAGCTGATCACAGTGGTCATCTGGCGTGTAGAGGAATGAAGGTAGTCTCATTTATTTTGTACATAATCACTTCTGAATGATTTTAACATTTTATTTTGCTGCGCTGCATCAAGGTGAAGAAGTTCTGTCCCTCTCAATCATTCGGGGCTCATATTTACTTCCATAAACACAATGCTGTGTCTGATGTCACGTTTTCTTCTGCGCATGCAGGCTACTTTGTAGCTGTAGACTGTTCACACTGGAGTCTGATCGGGGTTGCATTTACAGTGGTGTGAAAAAGTGTTTGCCCCCTTCCTGATTTCTCTTTTTTTGGTATGTTTGTCACACTTAAATGTTTCAGATCATCAAACAAATTTAAATATTAGACAAAGATAACACAAGTAAACGCAAAATGCAGTTTTTAAATGAAGGTGTTTATTATTAAGGGGGGAAAAAATCCAAACTCACATGGCCCTGTGTGAAAAAGTGATTGCCCCCTAAGCCTAATAACTGGTTGGGCCACCCTTAGCAGCAACATCTGCAATCAAGCATTTGTCATAACTGTCAATGAGTCTTTTACAGAGCTGTGGAGGAATTTTGGCTCGCTCATCTTTGCAGAATTGTTGTAATTCAGCCACATTGGAGGGTTTTCGAGCATGAACTACCTTTTTAAGGTCATGCTACAGCATCTCAGTTGGATTCAGGTCAGGACTTTGACTAGGCCACTCCAAACTTTTCATTTTGTTTTTTTAAAGCCATTCAGAGGTGGACTTGCTGGTGTGTTCTGGATCATTGTCCTGCTGCAGAACCCAAGTGTGCTTCAGCTTGAGGTCACGAACAGATGGGAACATTCTCCTTCAGGATTTTTTGGTAGACAGCAGAATTCATGGTTCCATTTACCAAAGCAAGTCTTCCAGGTCCTGAAGCAGCAAAACAGCCCCAGGCCATCACACTACCACCACCATATTTTACTGTTGGTATGATATTCCTTTTCTGAAATGTTGTGTTACTTTTATGTCAGATGTAATGGGACACACACCTTCCAAAAAGTTCAACTTTTGTCTTGTCAGTCCACAGAGTATTTTCCCAAAAGTCTTGGGGATCATCAGGGTGTTTTCTGGCAAAACTGAGACGTGTGGCGTAACATTATGTAGCTCACATATTCCTTGGCAGAGACCCAGACATGAGGGAACTTTGAGCTCGCAGTGTGTATTGACATCACACCTCAAACGGACATTGAGTCTGGACCCCCTGCGGACTGGAGAAGAAGCGAGAAGATCTGAGAGTGGACCTGAAGAGACTGTCTGACTCCTGGGGTCAGACAGAGAAGCCGAGAGGACAATGGGAGGATTAGATGTGAATGGAATTCTGTGTTTGATGTGAATGTGATTTGTGTCTGATGTAACAGTATAAAGGTATGTGGTTGACCGCAGCTCGATCTCTTCCTTCCCTGACTGAGAGAGGAGCTGTAGGACTTGAGATGAAATAAACCAATACTGAAAAATCATTCAGTCTCTTCATTTCGAGGTTCCTACATTGGTGACCCACACGTGAGAAGTATGGAAAGGCTTGGAGGTTGTCTCTCCGACTCCGAACCTGATTCACCGGAGACCGCCCGCACCGGCGTAAACTCCATTAGACTCCCCGAGTTCTGGCAAGAGGACCCGCACTCATGGTTCCAACACGTGGAATCGCGGTTTGTGCTTAACGGGGTATCAGCGGATGACGTTAAGTTCCACAATGTCATCGCAAGACTTGACAGCCGCACAGCCCGGTGTGTGCGGAGCCTGGTGCAGCAGCCGCCCGCTGCTGGCAAATACGACGCCCTGAAAGCCGCCCTCATTCGGAGCTTTGTGCCATCAGCCGAGGTGAGGGCCAGAACACTTCTGGACCTGCGCGACAGAGGAGGACGCAGGCCGACCGTCCTCATGGAGGACATGCTGCAGATGATCGGGGCAGACAACGATGCGTTTTTATTTAAACACTTCTTCTTGAGGACCCTTCCAGCGCACATGAGAGGCTCCCTGTCCAGCATGAGGTGTGTGGACCAGCAGGACTTCCGCGCGCTGGCTTTGGAAGCGGAGCGGCTCCTGGACGCATGCGGCGAGCAGGAGACGGCAGCGGCAGCAGCAGACCTCGGCGCGGCAGCCCAGGGCGACGGAGAACTGGTGGCAGCAGAGCCGACCCCAGCGACAACAGCGGCAGCGCGGTCCCGAAGCAGAGGAGGGGACGAGCTGTGCTTCTACCATCGACGCTTCGCGCACAAGGCTCACAGATGCATCCCGCCATGCAACTTCAGGAAGCAGGGAAACGCAAGAGCTGGAGGTCGTTAGCAGCTTCGACCCTCGGCGAACGGAACAAGCTGCTCTACCTGACAGACGCGAGCTCCGGACGGCAATTCCTCGTTGACACCGGAGCACAGAGGAGTTTCGTCACCGCAACCTACGCGGACCGGGCGGCCGGTCCCCGCGGAGATGGAGCAACAGCCGCAAACGGCTCGTCGATCAAGACTTTTGGCGAAAGAACGCTGCACCTGTCCTTGCACGGCCGCATCTATGAATGGACCTTCATAGTAGCGGTGGTGAGTTTCAACATGTTAGGCGCCGACTTTTTGTGCTCACATGGCTTGTTGGTAGATCTGACTAATAGACGCTTGGTTAATGCACTCTCTTTTTGTTCTATTCCCTGTGCAGCCCGAGTGTCCCTGCCGTCAGTACAGGCCAACGCCGCCGCAGCAGGAGGTAAGTTCCACACTCTCCTAAACCAGTTCCCAGCACTCACAGTTCCCACGTTTTCAGCTAAGGTGGCGAAGCACGGGGTGGAGCACTTTATAACCACAAGTGGCCCACTGGTTTTTGCGAAGGCTCGGCGCTTGGATGCAGCTAAGCTCTCTATTGTGCGTGAGGAGTTCGTCAACCTGGAAAGGTTGGGCATAATTCGCCGCTTGAAGTCTGCTTGGGCTTCCCCCCTCCACATGGTCCCTAAGGCGGACGGCTCGTGGAGACCTTGCGGCGATTATCGCAGGTTAAACAATGCCACAGCGCAGGACCGCTACCCAATTCCGCATATCCAAGATTTTTCGGTGCATTTGGCCAAGGCGCGAATTTTTTCTAAAATAGACCTGGTCCGCGGTTATCATCAGGTCCCGGTCCGACCAGAGGACATTCCCAAGACAGCGGTAATAACCCCTTTCGGGCTTTTTGAATTTTTATGCATGCCTTTTGGCCTTAAAGGCGCTGCGCAAACCTTCCAACGCATGATGGATGCCGTTTTGCGCGACCTCTCTTTTGTTTTTGTCTACTTAGATGATATTTTAGTCGCCAGCGCCTCTGAGGAGGAACACGAAAGTCACCTCAGAACTGTTTTTCAGAGGTTGGGAGCGCACGGGTTGATAATCAACCCAGCCAAGTGCCATTTTGGCGCAGCACAGATCGATTTTTTAGGGCACCGCGTCTCCCCAGAGGGTGCAGTTCCGCTGCCCTCCAAAGTACGCGCAGTGGCTGAGTTTCCCCAGCCACAAACGGTAAAAGCGTTGCAAGAATTTTTAGGTATGGTAAATTTTTACAACCGTTTCATACCTCACGCGGCGCAGCTCATGCAACCGTTGTACGTCGCGCTAAAAAAACAGAAGCCCTCCAATGCGATTGAGTGGTCCCCGGAGCGGGAGCGCGCATTCACTGAGGTTGAGAAAGCACTAGCGAATGCAGCACTGCTGGCTCACCCAGACCCGGCAGCCCGAATAGCGCTAACCACAGACGCGTCAGATGTGGCCATAGGAGCCTTGGTGGAACAGCAAGTTGCCGGGGCTTGGCAGCCACTCGCTTTTTTTAGCAGATCCCTACGCGATGCTGAGCGAAAATATAGCACGTTTGACAGGGAACTGCTAGCGCTCCACCTGGCCATTCGCCATTTCCAGTTCTGGTTGGAAGGGTTGTCGACCACAAACCGTTAACCTTTGCAATGTCCAAAGTCTCTGAACCATGGTCAGGCCGACAGCAGAGGCAGCAGGCCGCAATTTCAGAATTCACCACCGATATACAGCACGTAGCCGGTAAATTTAATGTGGTGGCGGACTGCCTCTCGCGAGCGGTAACAGATAGATAGATTACGCGGCCATGGCAGCAGAGCGGGGCGAAGACACAGATGTGCGCGCGCTCCTGTCTGGACCAACAGGGTTAAGGCTGGAGAACGTAAGTTTACAAACCGGTTCACCCCCGCTTATTTGCGATGTATCCACCGGGCGACCTTGCCCAGTGGTACCGGCCACGTGGCGCCGTCGTGTTTTTGACGCGGTGCACTCCCTAGCACACCCGGGAGTACGCACTTCAGTGAAAATGGTAGCAGAGAAGTTTGTTTGGCCGAGCCTGCGCAAGCACGTGAAGGAGTGGGCGAGAGCCTGCATGTCCTGCCAGCGGGCCAAAGCTCACAGACACACAAAAGCCCCTTTAGAACCTTTCCACATCCCGGCTAAGAGGTTTGATCATGTGCACGTAGATCTAGTGGGACCCCTGCCGCCCTCGCAGGGGTTCACACATCTCCTGACAATGGTGGACCAGACCACGCGTTGGCCGGAAGTGGTCCCATTGCAGTCTACCACAGCAGCAGAGGTAACTCGCGTTTTTTTAACAGCCTGGGTAGCGTGGTTCGGAGTCCCGTCGGACATTACGTCCGATAGGGGTCCGCAGTTCGTTTCAGAGCTATGGTCAGCCATGGCCAGCGGCTTAGGGGCAACAGCCCATCGCACCACCGCTTATCACCCACAGGCCAACGGTTTATGCGAGCGTTTTCACAGATCGTTGAAGGCAGCCCTCAGAGCGTCGCTCACGGATACAAATTGGGTAAACAAACTACCATGGGTTTTATTGGGGTTGCGTTCGGCACCCAAGGAGGATTTAGATGCCTCACCTGCTGAATTAGCTTTTACTCAACCTCTCAGGCTGCCAGGAGAATTCCTGCCAGCCCATGCAGCACCCGAGCGGCCCCCGGTGCGGGGACCTCTACGCGGCACGGGGGCAGAAATGCTCCCGGGCCCTGCTCATCACACTTTTCCGCGGGTTTTTGTTCCCAAGGCTTTGCAAAGCGCAGAGTTTGTTTTTGTCAGGCACGACGCCCAGCGTCACAGCCTCCGCCCACCTTACGATGGTCCGTTCCGAGTGCTGGAAACCGGGGAGAAATATTTTGTACTGGACTTGGGGGGCAGGAAAGAGACAATCAGTGTTGACAGATTAAAGCCTGCTTTTGTGTTACGTGATGAACCTGTACGGCCGGCGGGGGCGCCTCGACGCGGCAGGCCTCCCAAGGGGCAGCCCCTAGTGTCATGCATTTTGGTTTACTACGGCACCCGTAGTAGTGCCTTTGCTAAATGCATTATGGGTAATGTAGTGTATGTTGAGTGTGTTGTCGTTGGCTGTGTGCTATGAGTGGCTGCTCGCCAATAAACCGTTAACGGTACGTTGAAGAGTCCGAGTATTATTTGTTATATCGAGTAACGTAACGGGCGAAAGATATAACAAAAAGTGGCGACGAGGACGTCTGGACCGACGCTGCAGTCCGCGACGGAGGAGAGTTTTTTTTGTCGTGTTTTTTCCCGCCGCTACTTCGTGCTGACAGGGTGATACACCGCGCAACTGTGCTGAGGTGGATGCTGCGGGCTGTCTGCTAAGCGGGGAGGAGCGGAGCAGTGGAAATCGTTAAGGACAAAAAAAAAAAATAAAAAACTCCGTGAGTAACGCCGGAGGGAAGAAACGACGTTACAGAAAGGAGCCGCGAGGGAAAGAGCGACATTCAACCAGGAGTGTTAAAATGGCTGGAGTCATTGGCTCTATCGGGCCCTTTGATGAGAGCGCGGAGCAGTGGAGCTCCTATACAGAGCGCTTTGATTATTTCGTCGTGGCCAATGGAATAACGGATGAAAAGTTAGTGCCCACTTTTCTGAGTGTGATGGGTCCCAAGACATTTAACCTACTACGTAACCTCCTACAGCCAGTAAAGCCAGGCTCTAAAACCTACAAAGAACTGGTGGACACACTGACCCACCACTTCTCACCCAAGCCGCTAGTGATTGCAGAAAGATACAGGTTTCACAGACGTAACCAAGAAGAGGGTGAGTCTGTTAACATGTTTGTTGCAGCGCTACGCAAGTTAGCCGAACACTGTGAATTTAAAGATGTTTTAAATGACACATTAAGAGACCGGCTTGTGTGTGGACTACGGAATGAAGCAGCACAGAAGAAGTTACTCACAGAAAGTGATCTGACGCTTGAAAGAGCCATTTACATTAGTGTGATGATGGAGATGGCTTCCAAAGAAGCACACCAACTGCATGCTATAGGCAGAGTATATAAGCTCAACAGTGGTAAAACCAATGTAACAGGTCCATGTTTCCGCTGTGGCAAGGTGGGACACCTTCCTAATGACTGTTGGTACAAAGAGATGGACTGTAACAACTGTGGAAAAAAAGGCCACGTGGAGCGGGCATGTAGAAGCAAAAGGAGCAAAGACAAAGGCCCAAAGACAAGGAATAAAAGTGACATGGTAAAATACAAAAAGAAAAAAAATGTTCACACAGTTAAACATGGCGAGGACAGAGTGAGCGACTCCTCAGAGGAAGAGGTGTCAACTGCAATAAATACTGTCCGGATTATGAATGTGAATGAAGGCTCAGAAGGCTTTTGGACTAAACCAAAAGTGGAGGGACATTTTATTAAAATGCAGATAGACACCGGATCAAAGGCATCACTTGTGTCACATGGCATTTACAAGAAGTTTCTGAAACGTCTTCCACTCCGACCTTCAGACACCGTCTTCAGGGCGTATACTGGACACCGAGTGCCCATGAAAGGGATGACAGAGGTAACTGTTCAGTACAATGGCCAAACTGCTAAGCTTCCAGTTTATGTTACCAAGAACAACTGTCCAGCTATAATGGGGCGTGTGTGGCTAAAGAAAATCCAACTTGACTGGCAAGAAGTAAGGAAGCTGTCACACAGTTCCACTCAGCTGCAGGCCATACTAGAAAAGCACAAAAAGGTTTTTCGTGATGAGTTAGGCAGTATGAAAAAAATTATAGTGAAGCTGCATGTCAAACCTGACAGTAAACCAGTGTTCATGAAAGCCAGACCAGTGCCGTACGCCATCAGACCAAAGGTGGAGGCTGACTTGGATGCTCTGGTCAAGAATGGAGTTCTGGAGCCTGTGACAACCAGTGAGTGGGCCACGCCCATAGTTCCAGTACCCAAAAAGGATGGAGGAATCCGAACCTGTGGAGACTTTAAGGTAACAGTAAACCCTATACTAACAGCAGAGCAGTATCCCCTTCCACTGATTGATGACTTATTTGCGGGGCTGAGTGGGGGACAAAAGTTCAGCAAAATAGATCTCAACCAAGCTTATTTACAAATGCATGTAGACGAGCAGTCACGTGAAATGCTGACTATCAACACCCATAAAGGACTCTTCAGATACCGCAGACTGCCTTTTGGCATCACATCTGCTCCAGCACTTTTTCAGCGAGCTATGGATCAAATCCTGAGTGGATTACCAGGAGTGCAGTGCTACCTGGATGATATCCTGTGTACAGGAGCAGATGATGAAGAGCATCTGCGCAACTTGGATGCAACTCTCAAGAGACTGGAGGAGTATGGATTGAGAATCTGCAAGGATAAATGCGAGTTTTTCCAGTCATCCGTGGAATACTTAGGTCATGTGATCGATGCTAAGGGACTACACACTGCACCATCGGAAATCACAGCCATTGTGGATGCACCTCCACCCCAAAATGTCAGTCAGCTGAAGTCTTTCTTAGGACTGCTGAACTATTATGGACGTTTCATACCAAATTTGGCATCACTATTAAAACCACTGCATAACCTGCTGCGCAAAGAGGAAGCATGGAGGTGGACAGCAAGCTGTCAGGAAGCTTTTCAGAAGGCAAAGGATGCGCTGACTGCATCAGAGGTTCTGACCCACTTCAACCCATCACTTCCGATCCAGCTTGCCTGCGACGCCTCTCCTTATGGCGTAGGGGTGGTGATTTCCCACGTAATGCCAGACGGTGAGGAAAAGCCAATCGCTTTCGCGTCAAGGACATTAAACAAGGCAGAAGCTAACTATGCTCAACTAGAAAGAGAGGCTCTGAGCATTGTGTTTGGTGTCAGAAAATTCCATCAGTACTTGTATGGACGGAAGTTTACACTTGTTACTGACCACCGACCTCTCACAACCATCCTTGGACCATACACAGGAATACCATCTCTTGCAGCGTCCCGACTGCAGAGGTGGGCGTTGCTGTTGTCAGGACACTCCTATGACATCAGGTATCGAAAGTCAGACTGTCATGGTAATGCAGATGGGTTATCCAGATTACCACTTCCTGTCATGAAGCCAGAGTCAAGCACTGTGGACATCTTCTACTTCACAGAGGTAGAAAACGCACCTGTTTCAGCTGTGCAGGTGAAAAAGGGGACTAGAAATGACCCTGTGTTGTCTGCAGTCATGGACTTGGTCATTAAAGGACAACCTGCGGGTGATGACGCAACCTTGAAGCCCTTCCTTGGGAAGTGGACAGAATTGTCTGTTCAGTCGGGTTGTTTGCTGTGGGGGAGGAGAGTGATTATTCCCCTGTCATGTCGAACAAAAGTGTTACAGCAACTTCACGCAGGACATAGTGGAATCGTGAGAATGAAAGAAATAGCGAGAAGCTATTTTTGGTGGCCAAACATTGACAAGCAGATTGAAGAAATAGCCAAAAGTTGTTCATCGTGTCACAAGGTACGGAACAACCCACCATTGGCTCCTCTAAAGGACACTGTGCAAAAGCACCAAGAGAAACAAATTATGCACAGAGGACATCGGGCAAAGGACAGAGTGTTCACGTCAGGAGAATCTGTGCTGGCCAGGAACTACAGAGGTGAACCTAAGTGGGTTCCTGCAACTGTTATCGCACAAACTGGACCAGTCTCATATACAGTTCAAACCCCGGACAGTGTTTGGAAAAGGCACGTGGATCAACTCCTGCAGACACCACCAGCGCCTGCAGAACCGTCTCTTGGATATCCTAACGATCCACCTACACCAGTGCAGAACTCAACCACTTCAGAGACCGGAGTTCCAGCTGGAGATGTGATATCTTCTTCTGCATCAGCACCAGAAGCAACCTCCACATTAGAAAGAACACAGACTCATGTTCCTGCAGAGCGCCGATACCCTACCAGGGAGCGACGACCTCCTGTCCGTCTGAGTTATTAGACTAGATAGCAACTGACCCACATTAATGGGGCAGAATAATCCCCAAGGGTACAGTTATGGGATGAGGTAGTCTACCCTCACTCCTAAGGTAGCGTAATAATTAAAGAGAAAAAAAAAAGAGACAAACAAAGACACAAGAATTGCAGCAGACACTTGATATCTCCTGTAGGACATCTATTGTAAGAGGGGAGGAGATGTCATGTATTTTGGTTTACTACGGCACCCGTAGTAGTGCCTTTGCTAAATGCATTATGGGTAATGTAGTGTATGTTGAGTGTGTTGTCGTTGGCTGTGTGCTATGAGTGGCTGCTCGCCAATAAACCGTTAACGATATGTCGATGGTCCGAGTTATTATTTGTTATATCGAGTAACGTAACGGGTGAAAGATATAACACCTAGTTCCCCAGCAGGGGGTAAATAACCCTTCTCCCCCTCATTCCACAGGCGCACCACAGGAGAGTAATGTTGGTGTATGTCCGTTCTTGGGCGTTTCGGGGGGAGTGATGTGGCGTAACATTATGTAGCTCACATATTCCTTGGCAGAGACCCAGACATGAGGGAACTTTGAGCTCGCAGTGTGTATTGACATCACGCCTCAAACAGACATTGAGTCTGGACCCCCTGCGGACTGGAGAAGAAGCGAGAAGATCTGAGAGTGGACTTGAAGAGACTGTCTGACTCCTGGGGTCAGACAGAGAAGCCAAGAGGACAATGGGAGGATTAGATGTGAATGGAATTCTGTGTTTGATGTGAATGTGATTTGTGTCTGATGTAACAGTATAAAGGTATGTGGTTGACCGCAGCTCGATCTCTTCCTTCCCTGACTGAGAGAGGAGCTGTAGGACTTGAGATGAAATAAACCAATACTGAAAAATCATTCAGTCTCTTCATTTTGAGGTTCCTACAGACGAGCTTTTATGTTCTTTTTGCTCAGCAGTGGTTTTCATCTTGGAACTCTGCCATGCAGGCCATTTTTGCCCAGTCTCTTTCTTATGGTGGAGTCATGAACACTGACCTTAACTGAGGCAAGTGAGGCCTGCAGTTCTTTGGATGTTGTTGTGGGGTCTTTTGTGACCTCTTGGATGAGTCGTTGCTGCGCTCTTGGGGTAATTTTGGTCGGCCAGCCACTCCTGGGAAGGTTCACCACTGTTCCACATTTTGGCCATTTGTGGATAATGGCTCTCACTGTGGTTTGCTGGAGTCCCAAAGCTTTAGGAATGGCTTTATAACCTTTTCCAGATCGATAGATCTCAATCGCTTTGTTTCTCATTTGTTCATGAATTTCTTTGTATCACAGCATGATGTCTAGCTTTTTAGGATCTTTTGGTCTACTTCACTTTATCAGGCAGGCCCTATTTAAGTGATTTCTTGATTGAGAACAGGTGTGGCAGTAATCAGGCCTGGGTATGGCTAGAAAAATTGAACTCAGCTTTCCAAAGATGTGATAAGCCACAGTTCATTTATGTTTTAACAGGGGGGCAATCACTTTTTCACACAGGGCCATGTAGGTTTGGATTTTTTTCCCCCTTAATAATAAACACCTTCATTTAAAAACTGCATTTTGTGTTTACTTGTGTTATCTTTGTCTAATATTTAAATTTGTTTGATGATTTGAAACATTTAAGTGTGACAAACATACAAAAAACTGAGAAATCAGGAAGGGGGCAAACACTTTTTCACACCACTGTAAATTATAATGTGAATGCCCACACAAAAAAATTGGATCTCGGCAAAAAAAATTGGAAAAAAAATTGGAATTGAGCATGAAGACCTGCAGTATGACCGTAGCCTTTTTGGCTGTCATATTACACACCATGATTGGAAGAGAAATGGCACTGTACAACACACAAAAAGACACTACTCCAACAGTGATGCTTGGAGGTGGAAGCATCACTAACAGACTTCATATAAATATGGCAACAATGAATGCACAGAAGCACTGGGGCAAGTGCCTTGGAGGAGTAGTGATTCTCATGAATTGTGAACAGACAGATGGACAGTAGAACAAAGACCCAGTTTTCAGGTTTTCCCCACCACCTATGAAGAGAAGAAGCAAGACAAAGGCCACTCACTGATCCTCTTTAAAACCTCAGTCAAATTGGAAACAATCTGGTCCAATGAGCAGCTGCCTTCTGCCAGGGCACCTGCCAGCTGACAGAAAAATATGACCAGATGTTTAAAGAGAAGATTTGTACACAAAAAAAAGAAAGATGATTAAAAAAAAAAATCTGCATCTGAAGTTGCATCATGGGAAATGTACCATACTGAGACATTTGATTTTATCTGTTCATTTAGAGGAATCACAAGAAACTCTGCTAGATAGTATTATTGGAGATCCATCCATCCATCCATCTTTTTCCGTTTAATCCTTTCGGGTTGCGGGGGGGCTGGAGCCTATCCCAGCATCTTTGGGCGAGAGGCAGGGTACTCCCTGGACAGATCGCCAGTCCATCACAGGGCCAACACAGAGAGACAGACAACCGTTCACTCTCACAGTCATACTTAAGGACAATTTAGAATCCCCAGTTGATGCCAATTACTTCTTGTCATATACACACTGTACATACAGTATTATATAAATCTGTAGTTTCAAATAAAATAAAATAAATAATAAATATCCACTTCTACATTAATACTGATTTTTTTTCTGGGGCTCAGCATCTCCCTCTGCAACTCTCTCAGAGTATTAAAGTGATGGACCTTGTGCATAAAGACGGTTCCAAACAGTCCTCGTCTGCCAGCCTTACTGGGCTGGTCAAAGGCACAGTCATTGGCTATCACCATGTCGACGGAGATGCCCTGGTTACGGGCCTGCTCTGTAGCCAATCTGAAGTTGAGGCGGTCACGGTGTAGTTCTTCACAATGAGAAGGACCCCAGAGGCCCCTGAGGTCGAGAAGAGTGTGCTGTGAAGAATTTTTCTTTAATATACAATTATGGTTTTTGGCTTCACCTTTTTGTGGGCATTTATGTCAAAGTTTCTTAAGTGAGGGCTGAAAGGCATACGCCTGCTTAGAACCCTTTAAGATGCTTTAATCTGAAGTATGGAAATTTTGTCTCCCCCTTCTGGCAGTGAGAGTAATTACATTACTTTACCTGCACTCAGGGCCACCTTAACTTGCCATTAGGTCCTGGGGCTGAGAGGTTTTGTAGCCCCCCCAACAGAATCTCAGTTTAAAAATATGTAGTAGCGATGTTTTTAATAATGGGTTGCATTTATATAACACTATTCATGACACCCAAAGACACTTGACAATGAGTCCATTATACATCAGTGTCATGAACCATGAATACACTGGAGGCAAGGTGGGTAAAGTGTCTTGCCCAAGGACACAACAGCAAAGTGGTGGGAGTGGGATTTGAACTGCCAACCTGTTTTGTCTGTAATAATGGGAGACTGGAGTCTTCTTATACCAAGCAATGAACAGAACTTTATTGAGAGAACCACAGAAAATATACTGGTGCCGCAGCCCACCTGACGTCACCACCAGGGTGGCTATGGCAAGTCCTAAGGGCCACACACACACACACACACACACACACCATTCTACCCCCCTTTAGAAATGTCCAAAACCACTCACACAATTGAAACTGTGCCTCTTTCTTCCGGCACTTCAGAGAGAGCAGACGCTTTCTTCCCCTCTCCCTCCTAATCCTTTCCCCCCTGATTCCAGCTTGCAATGTCGCGTTTGTGTCTGTGTTTAGTCGCTTTTCTTCTGCTGAATCTTAATCTAAACGGAAATTATGGATTTGGAAGCGGCTTAAATGTGCTATTGTCACCACTTTCAACAAGAACCAGGCCAAGGGGGAGCCCAAGAATTGGAACCTGCTGAGTGTATGATTTGACTGGAGATGCAGAAGACATCTATTGGCTATGATCACAGGATTTCTATTTTTGGCTCTGGAGTTTCCTGGTGTTTCAGAAATTGAGGAAGGTGGAGAGCTGTTCAAAATGCGGATCCAGGCAAGCTCCTTCACCAATTCGACAAGTTGGGGAGTACACGAGGCGGCATGGTGAACTGAATGGTGATTCAGATCGTGGAATACATCTTGAAGTCGCCAGTGCTCTCCAGAGAATGTTAAAGTTTAAGCCTGTACATGGAAATTATGAAGCACAGAATTGCACGGGTGAGAAAAATTATATTCTCTGAGTGCACTGTGCAGATTTGACCTTGTCTTTGGTGCCCTGTTTACATTTACATTCCTCCTCGATGAAGATAAGCGGAAGGAGCGGCTCTGCTAACCCAAACAATCGACACAATCGCTGTTGTTTCAACAGACTGGACTCTCAAGGACAGTGCACCATGTGTCTTCAACTCGCCACCTGCAAGCGAGAGAGAGAGACTCTGGACTTGCTTATAGATCACATGATTACCATCCATCCACTGCCAGGAGACGCCCTCTGCTGTTCACTAGCGATTGACACACCTACATTACACTGCATACAACATTACAGGACTGATACATACACTGATATATAAACATACACTGACTCTCTCAACTCTTGTTTGTGTGATCTATTGTCTGCTAATTTATATGTGCATTAGAGAGTTTTTTTTCTAGGTAATCACAATTGTGGTCATATAATGTGCTTTATATAAGCTCATGAGCTTTATTTTGATTAACAATGCTTTTTTCTCTCTGCCCATTGTGTTTCCCTACCCCCCCTTCCCCCTCCCCCTCTTTACCCCCCCACTGTATGACAGGCGCCTTGCATGGCTGCCGCGTCATTGGGATGCACTTATCTAGTGCGCCCAATGTCAAGTCAAATTCCTCGTATGTTTACTTGTGTTTCCTTGTAAACGTGCTTGGCAATAAAGTTCATTCTGATTCTGATTCTGATTCTGAAAACCTCCCAAATTTAGGACCCGAATCACACACTAAGAAAATAGCATAAAACAATGCACTATAAATGACTAACATATTCACACAAAAACAACTAAAATAGGATTGACGGGTGGACGGCGGGGTGGATTATTTTGCCACCCCTAAACTAAAAGAGAGTCCATAACAAAAATTGTATGCCATACTCCTAAACTAAAGAAAATGCGCAAAATAATCCCATTTCATAACATACACACTCACAAGAACCTCAGAGCTATTAATAAACACATGCAAATATGAATATATTTACACTACATAAACATATATACATTTGAATTATTTTAAGTTGCACCACTGTCCTCAGGCAGGAAAGTGTAGAACTGGCTCGGAGGCCCAGGGCAGCCCTTCGGTAGGCGCACCCCTGGAAACAACTTGCCCCCGGGGTTGAAGCTGACCTCACCGGCGAGAGTGTCTCTTCTCACCATCAACCGCTTCTCTCGTCTGGACCCACCATCCGACACCTCCTCCCCGGTACACCACAGCCCACCGGTGTGCCTCCTTGAGCCGTCCCACAGCTGGAAACAAGCTGCACCCCGTACCGCCCGCCTCCGCCACCGACACCCCTCCCACCGAACCCAAACTCGGTCAACAACTCCTGGGGGGTCCCGCTCGGCTTGCAGTGCTGCCGCTCGGCCCGCAGTCTCTCCGTGCCTGTAAGTCTGCCCCTGACTGTCTTCAAAGCCACTGCAGTTGTTGCCGTTGTAGCCCCAGACTCTCCGGCCCCCTCCGGGGAAAACTGAACCGCTCTTGTTGGTGTCACTCATCGACCCAGGTGCCTCGCCGTCACACCCAGCACCCTCGTCCAAGGCACTCCGCTGTGCTGCCTCTGTGCCCGGCTGCCGCTGCTGTCTCCCAGGGCTCTCAGCATGCCCACGCTCCTCCTCCCACTGCCTCGATTCCGACCGTGGGGGAAACTGAGCCGAGTCTGGTCGTTGCTCTCCCTCGGTGCTGTCCCCGCTCATTACACCGTCTTCACCACCAGTGCTATGGTCACGTACCGTGCTAAGCTCCTTGGCTGGCTCCTGGTCTTCGGTGACCGGGGGCTCCCCCACTTGAGGCTCCAGTCCCACCTCAATATCTAGCTAGTAGTTTGTAGCTTGTTTTTGGCACGCACCTAACTTTGTGGCTAACTTCACCATTGCCACTGACTGAGCTGTTAGCTTCCCCGAGCTAGCTAGCTTAGCTTCCTTTGGTGCCAACAGCTTCACCACCCACAGCTTCATATTTCTCGTATGTTTGGCGAAATATTTGGCCAGCCGCCTGATAGCATTCGCATAAGACTTTGTCTCTCCCAACATACAGAGAATTCTCCGACCTTCTACACTGAGATGGTGGACCAGGAGTGTTTGTCTTCAACTTCCATCGAGTCCAGTCAGGCCCAGCGCTGCGATGTAACCCTCAAACATGGCCACCCAGTTCAGCCACAGGATCTCTGGCTCTCCCGGATATTGTAGGAATGGTGGTAATGGTGGAGGTAGCCCATACGCCTCCATGGTTTTCTCCTCGTCGCCAAAATATTGTGTCTGTAAAAATGGGAGACTGGAGTCTCCTTATGCCAAGCAACGAAGAGAACTTTATTGAGAAAACCACAGAATACATACTGGTGCCGCAGCCCGCCTGACGTTGCCACCAGGGTGGCAACGGCAAGCCCTAAGGGACACACACACACACACACACACACACACACACACACACACACACACACACACACACACACACACACACACACACCACAACCCTCTGGTCATTGGGCAACCTACTCTACCTCCTTACCCACTACAGACCCATTTTTTATTCTCTTGGAGAGATAATGCAGCTGTGAGCTAGAAAACACAACTATGCTACAAAATGTCACATATAAGAAAATTAACTAAATTAAGGCTGTATATGCCTGTTTTTTGTCTGATAAGATATTTATTCTTGCTGCACAGTTTATGTGTAAGAAAATTTTACATGCTTTCAGATACACATGTGGACAAAATTGTTGGTACCCCTCTGTTAATGAAAGAAAAACCCACAATGGTCACAGAAATAACTTGAATCTGACAAAAGTGGTAATAAATAAAAATTCTATGAAAATTAACCAATGAAAATCAGACAATGCTTTTGAATTGTGGTTCAACAGAATTATTTTAAAAAACAAACTCATGAAACAGGCCTGGACAAAAATGATGGGACCCCTAGAAAAGATTGAAAATAATGTGACCATAGGGACATGTTCAACCAAGATGTGTCCTCTAATTAACATCACAGGTGTCTACAAACTTGTAATCAGTCAGTTGGCCTATTTAAAGGGTGACAAGTAGTCACTGTGCTGTTTGGTGACATGGTGTGTACCACACTAAACACGGACCAAAGGACGCAAAGGAGAGAGTTGTCTCAGGAGATTAGAAAGAAAATTATAGACAAGCATGTTAAAGGTAAAGGCTATAAGACCATCTCCAAGCAGCTTGATGTTCCTGTGACTACAGTTGCACATATTATTAAGAAATTTAAGATCCACGGGACTGTAGCCACAGACGTGGCCGCAGGAGGAAACTTGATTCATTCATTAACAGAGGGGTACCAACAATTTTGTCCACGGCTGTAGTTTTAACTTGTTTTAAGTAGGGCTGGGAAAGATCCCTAGTTTCAAGAATTGATTTGATTCTGATTCTTGAGCTTCTGAATCGATTCAATTCTGATTCAATTCAATCCGATCATGATGCGATCTGGGATATTACCATTTTAATAGCCATTTTACTTGCCAGGAAAAAAAAAATCTTCGAGACCTAATGCTGCAAATTGTACCAAGAATACTCCAACTTTGTTAATACATAACCTATCACAAGAACTGATCCAAAATCATTTACAATAATGCACTTTTTATTATTTATCTTGTGATTTCACAAAGTGCTCACAAGTGCTTTCTTTAGTGCAAAGGGTGTGTAGTGTCAAGTTAACAACCGAGAGTAAGTAAACAAATTCAATGCATGAAGCTTGTATTCATAATCTCATTATATTTCAGTCCCTCCAGGATTTCCTGTTTCTGTGATTGTTGTGGCCCAAAAAGCCTTAATTTGAGAGAGCTTTTCCAAAAAGCTTTGCCATTTTTACAGGTTTTTTGCACTGAAAGTTGTGTGAGGAAGTACAGATTTTAAAGTAGCTGCTTTTTCCATAGTTTAGAGTGATGCTATTCTATGAAATGCCATAAGAAAAGCACAGGATTGCCAAAAATTTCCTGTTAAATGGTGATTTCTGTAGAATTAAATGCTCAGTAAAGTTGTCAA
This sequence comes from Pholidichthys leucotaenia, assembly GCA_020510985.1. Taxonomy (NCBI): domain Eukaryota; kingdom Metazoa; phylum Chordata; class Actinopteri; order Cichliformes; family Pholidichthyidae; genus Pholidichthys; species Pholidichthys leucotaenia. The sequence continues at coordinate 398,946,265 of CM035838.1, forward strand.
AAAATGACCAACATTGTATTCTTGCTGAGAACTTAAATTAAAAAAAAGAAATAAAAGAATTAGTCATTACAACAACTAAATTGCACTGAATCCACGTTAGAGTATGAAGAAAATTATGGCAGCACCTTCTTGAATCTTGAATTTAAAAACTAAGACCCCTGAAAAATTTGAGGTCTTCTTCTGTGCTGAAATCCACAAGGAAGCAGGGATGGCTCCTCCACTGACAACCTCTTCCCTTCAGAAGGTCTCAGTGCAGGATGGATCTTGGAGTGGAAACCCAGTCTTTACAGATCTGAAGGGGATATTCAATTCAATTCAGTTTTATTTATATAGCACCAAATCACAACACAGGTTATCTCAAGGCACGTGACAAAAAAAGAGTGAGTTTAGGCTATGCACTCAAATTTATAGAACCCAGCAGAGACCCTTAAGAGCAAGCACTGCGGTGACACAGGCGAGGAAAAACTTCCCTTTAACGGGTAGAAACCTCAAACGGAACCGTGACTCACAGAGGACGGCCATCCACCTCCACCGGCTGGGTTGAAAAAAGAGGTAAAGAGTAGGAGGCCCGGCAGTAGCTACATTCGAAACAATGTAACAAATACAATTCATCATTAACATTCAAAGCCAGACATTCCAGTATCAAGCCGGGTTAGACTCCATATGCGAGTGAAGGCCTGGCAGTGGCAACATATTTAACTATAGGCCTTATCAAAGAGAAAAGATTGTAACTTACTCTTGAATAAAGAGAAAGTGTCTGCCTCCTGAACAGAACTGGGAAGATGGTTCCACAGGAGGGGAGCTTGATAACTGAAAGCTCTACCTCCCAGTCTACTTCTGGAGACCTTGGGGACCGCCAGTAGTTTGGATTTTTGGGAGTGCAGAGCTATGGTTGGATGATAGGAAACTATGAGTTCTTGCAGGTAAGAAGGAGCCATACCATTAAGGGCTTTATAAGTTAGGAGCAATATCTTGAATTCAATTCTGTATTTTATTGGGAGCCAGCATAAAGAAGCTAAAACTGGAGTTATGTGATCTCTTCTCCTTTTTCTCATTAGGATATGTGCAGCTGCATTCTGAATGAGTTGGAGAAACTTTATGGACTTATTAGGACAACCTGATAAAAGTGAATTACAGTTGTCTAGCCTAGAGGTGATAAAGGCGTGGACAAGTTTCTCTGCATGACTTGCCGTTACACTGCTCAGCTGCAACATGACAACTTTATGCAGATGATGCAGTTATTTACACAGCTGCCAAGACTCCAGCACAGGCTGCAGATGTACTGTCTACAAGTATGGTTGATGTCCAAAAGTGGCTCCTCCAGAACCATCTATTGCTGAACCTTCAGAAAACAGTCTCAATGTGCTTTTCAATCAAAAAATGTAACCTGCAACGTTTTAAAGTTAATATACATGATCATGACATCAGTTTAGCTACAGAAATCAAATACCTTGGCATTGTACTAGATCCTCAACTCAAATTTAATCTTCATATAAAGAAAATTTCAAAAAACAGTTAAAAAAAATCTGAACTGCTTTAAATTAATTAGATATTACATACCTTATGAAGTAGCTGTACTGTATATGCATTCTATGGTTTTTTTCTCATATATCATACTGTTTGACAGTCTGGGCTCAAGCAGCCCCTTCCACAATAAGACATATACAGTAGGTTCATTATATAATCAAACCCTAAAAATCTTGGACAAAAAGCCCATTAGGTGGCATCACTGTAATGTTTTAAAAAAATACAACCTATTGAGTTTTGAGAGTTTCATTGACGTCTGTTTTCTGAAATTAACGTTCAAATGTTTCCATAAATCAGCACCCGAGCCACTTGCTGGTTTCGTCCAAAGACAGGACAGCAGCAGAGCCACCAGGAGTTCTGTTAACAATAACTGTAAAATATTCCACCGCAGAACCACATTTGGACAAACAGCTTTCTCTATAAAGGGCAGTCACATCTGGAACACAATGCCAAATGTAATTAAAATAATAACGGACTTTAAAACATTCACTAAAAAGGTTAAAAACTGGCTGAAAAATAAACAAGAATGTACTCCTGTATGAATTGATTGTCTGCAAGGTGAGAGTGAATGAAGGGAAGGAATGAATGTGTTTGTTTATAGTGAGTGACAAAGGGAGGGAGGCCTGAAAAAGGCAAATGTGAGTCAGGTTGTTATATTTGTGTATTTATAATATTTATAATATTTATAATTGTGTATTTATAATCTTTTTTGCATTGATGTATGTGGTTATTGTGTATTTTTTTTTCTTTACTTGATTCTCTTTTCTAAAGCCCATCCAGGGACAAGAGTTGGTTATATTTGTGTATTTATAATATTTATAATTGTGTTTTTATAATCTTTTTTGCATTGATGTATGTGGTTATTGTTTTTTTTTTTTTTTTTTCTTTATTTGATTCTCTTTTCTAAAGCCCATCCAGGGACAAGAGTTGCAAATTAGCTAATAGCTATACACTCTATGTGCAACACATCAGATTGATTGTCATTGATTATTTGTCTATGTTTATTGCACTGTCCCTGTCAAATAAACTAATCTATCTATCTATCTGCATCTTTATGAGACAGGATGGACCTAATTTTAGCAATATTACGCAGATAGAAGGCAGTCTTAATGGTTTGCTGTATATGAGAGTTAAAAGACATATTTTCGTCAAAGACAACTCCAAGATTCCTAACAGAAAACTTAGAAGCCAGTGCAATGCCATCTAGTGTTGTTACCTTATGAGAAAGAGTACTTCTAGCATGTTTGGGGCCAAGAACAATGACTTCAGTTTTATCTGTATTCAGCAATACAAAGTTGTAGTTCATCCAGGTTTTAATATCCTTGAGACACTCCTGGAGTGTGCAAATACATATGCAATGAGGCCAGGCGCAAAAATTAACACAGTCCATGACTTTCCATCACTAATTTTGCCCTGCACTCTTTAGTAAATCTCAGCAATAGTTTTTTTAACATCAAAACTGGGTTTTGCAATGGCGCAGCACATTAGTAAATCTGCCCCTACAGTGGTGTGAAAAAGTGTTTGCCCCTTCTTGATTTCTCATTTTTTTTGTATGTTTGTCACACTTAGATGTTTCAGATCATCAAACAAATTTAAATATTAGACAAAGATAACACAAGTAAACACAAAATGCAGTTTTTAAATGAAGGTGTTTATTATTAAGGGGGAAAAAAAATCCAAACCTATATGGTCCTGTGTGAAAAAGTGATTGCCCCCTAAACCTAAAAACTGGTTGCGCCACCCATAGCTGCAACAACTGCAATCAAGCGTTTGCGATAACTGGTAATGAGTCTTTTACAGTGCTGTGGAGAAATTTTGGCCCACTCATCTTTGCAGAATTGTTGTAATTCAGCCACATTGGAAGGTTTTCGAGCATGAACCACCTTTTTAAGGTCATGCCACAACATCTCAACTGGATTCAGGTCAGGACTTTGACTAGGTAGCTCCAAAATCTTCATTTTGTCTTTCTTAAGCCATTCAGAGGTGGACTTGCTGGTGTGTTCTGGATCATTGTCCTGCTGCAGAACCCAAGTGCGCTTCAGCTTGAGGTCATGAACAGAATGCCGGACATTCTCCTTCAGGATTTTTTGGTAGACAGCAGAATTCGTGGTTCCATTTACCACAGTAAGTCTTCCAGGTCCTGAAGCAGCAAAACAACCCCAGACCATCACACTACCACCACCATATTTTACTGCTGGTATGATGTTCTTTTTCTGAAATGCTGTGTTACTTTTATGCCGGATGTAATGGGACATACACCTTCCAAAAAGTTCAACTTTTTTCTTGTGAGTCCACAGAATATTTTCCCAAAAGTCTTGGGGATCATCAAGATGTTTTCTGGCAAAACTGAGACGAGCCTTTATGTTCTTTTTGCTCAGCAGTGGTTTTCATCCTGGAACTTTGCCATGCAGGCAATTTTTTCACCCAGTCTCTTTCTAATGGTGGAGTCATGAACGCTGACCTTAACTGAGGCAAGTGAGGCCTGCAGTTCTTTCGATGTTTTTGTGGGGTCTTTTGTGACCTCTTGGATGAGTTGTCGCCATGCTCTTGGGATAATTTTAGTCAGCCCGCCACTCCTGGGAAGGTTCACCACTGTTCCATGTTTTCGCCATTTGTGGATAATGGCTCTCATTGTGATTCGCTGGAGTCGCAAAGCTTTAGAAATGGCTTTATAACCTTTTCCAGATTGATAGATCTCAATCACTTTGTTTCTCATTTGTTCCTGAATTTTTTTTAATCACAGCATGATGTCTAGCTTTTGAGGATCTTTTGGTCTACTTCACTCTGTCAGGCAAGTCCTGTTTAAGTGATTTCTTGATTGAGAACAGGTGTCACAGTAATCAGGCCTGGGTGTGGCTAGAGAAATTGAACTCAGCTTTCCAAAGATGTGATAAACCACAGTTAATTTATGTTTTAACGGGGGGCGGGGGCGGGGGGGGTCACTTTTTCACACAGGGCCATGTAGGTTTGGATTTTTTTTTATTTTGTGTTTACTTGTGTTATCTTTGTCTAAAATTTAAATTTGTTTGATGAGCTGAAACATTTAAGTGTGACAAATATACAAAAATAATGAGAAATCAAGAAGGGACAAACACTTTTTCACACCACTGTATATGTTAATATACTTTTGAAATTTCACAACCACTTGAAGCACAGCTAAAATACATACCCAATTGTCAATGTCGACGCTCATGCCAGGCCAGTAAAATCTGGTGCACAGTGCATTTCTTTGTTTTAAGGATCTCTGAATGGCCACCAATGGGCGATGAGTGAAATTCTACAAAGAGCTCCCTTGACCTTCTCTTTGCATTTAATAGCCTTCCTGTTTCCATAGAAAAGTTCCCCTTCTCCAGAAAACATTTGCTAATGGGGCAAAAATTATTAAGTTGCCATCTTACCAATGTACTATCTACTTCAAATACATTAGGATAGACAAGTATGTGGTCAGAGTCACAATTGTTTGACATTTTACCTGTGAATATCATTACTCCCTTCCCCCCCCCAAAAAAAGACCACAGAGACAAACTAAATTGTCATAAAGATTGTAATTGGTGAAAAAAAAAGATTTACAAAATTAATTCCAACAAGATTTAAGCAGTAGGTCGTACTAGAGCTATAATTCCATACTTTTATCAAATATACCTATACTTTTATGTCATAGTTGGGGCAGGGTCTTAGGATCATGCCCACAGTTTGTGTTATTATGATTATTTGTGTGTTTTGCCTTCTTTGTCTCCTCTGGGTCCTCTGTGACTGTTGTTGTCTTCCCCAGTCCTCAGTCTTTCATGTGGTCCCCATTACCAACTGTTGTGGTTCTTGTCCCGCTTTGGTTGTCTGTACAAGTCTCATGTGTATGTGTTCCCTGTACTCCCTTTTCTATCATTCTCAGTCCCTCATGTCTTCTATAGTCTTAGCCATTTCTTCTCATGTGTTGCTGATTTATCCCTGATTACTATCCCCAGCTGTCTCGTGTTTCCCCTGATCATCTTTTTCCCTATATATGTCCTCGTCTGCATTCATTTGGTGTGGTGTCATTTCGTGAATTCCCATCTGACTTTTGTTCCCGTGTTTCTCTGACTTTTCAGCCTCTCACGGCTCATTTTGTGTTCAGCCCTCGTGCTGGTTTAATTTTGTGTAATTTGGGAAATAAACCCAGTCAAACTGTAGTCCTGCCTGTGTTAGAGTCTGTCAGTTTTGCCAGTCAGAGGATGGTCTTGACAGAATGACACAACCCACTGACTATGCGGGCACGGACTTCAATGTTTTCGGCTTGGATGAGGAGTGTTGGGTTGCGGGCCTGATAGAGGGCTATATTGGCAACACCTGGGCTTCCCATACTCCCGAGGAAGCCCTGAGTTGTCTGGACTGCGCAGCTGAGCTGATAGATGCTTTCTCCAACCTGTGGACTGAGCCAGGACTGACCGGATTCCTCTCTTCTGTTCCTCATATACAATAAATTACATTTAGAGCCAACTTGCTCCTTCGACCCATTTTAAAGTATTTATTATTTATTTTGCATGTATGCGCCACCATCATACACTTTTGCAGCTTTAATAAAAAAAAAAATTCAGACAAAACCAAGAAACTCAGCAGTAATTTAAACCAAAAAAATGATGGTCTGCTACATGTTTCCAGTTAGCACAACTTAGCATCGTCATTTAGCATTTTATAATTAGACATGTTGTTAACGTTACTTACCTCCTATTTAAACAAGGTTAGCGAACTATCCTCTCTGACACAGCACGATGAAAAACAGTCCCACATTTCGGGAAAACAGGAGTAGCAGCTATCTGAAATGGTAGTTTGGAGTTAGCATTAGCAACCACCGGTCTGAAGCCTAGCCACCACCAAACCTGTTCTGCTGCGCATAGTCACACACTGCGGGGAAGAGACAAGGAGCTGACAAGTAATGGTGAGGTAGAAACTTTACTGAATAAACGGGGGTATGTGCATTTTAAATACAATATAAATGATAGAGTGTTCTATGAAACGATAGACATTTTTATATCATCATCTGATATATATTGTCATATCACACAGCCCTAGTTTAAATACTCACCTCTAATTGTAAATTTAGAGGCGTATCCCTTCAAGTTTAATGTCTTTGATTTATTGAACCCTGATGGGTATGTTCCATTTGACAAGAATCCAAAACTTTCAACTCACCGTTCTTCCATTGCTGTAGAGACAAAGGGCAACTTTACAACATAATTTTACCTACTGTTCAGGGACTTTCCTAAGTTTGATTAAACATCCACACAGCAGCAGGTCATTGTCCGTTGATGACCTTGAGCTTCATGAGCTCGAAAGCTTGTTTGTTTCAAGAAATGCACAAATGTTTACAAGTCAGAAGAATTCAAAGGCATTGTATTCTTCAGATATATCTATATGTGTGTGTTATGTATGTAAAATGAGGGGCAGGAGTCTTGTCTGTCATGCAGCAAGTTCACCCTTTATTATGAGAACCGAGTTATTTATACACAAGGGTCGTGCCCGCCTGACGTCACACCAGGGGCGGGTATGACAGCACGCACACACCACACTCACTACACCACAATTCCCCCCCCTTACAAAATGCAAACCACACACACAATCAACACCCTCCCCAATGTAGCATCATCTCACTTTGGCTTATCAATAAAATTATTCTTCAGCTTAAAGACATTGTTTCACCCAGGAAAAGGACAGTCAAGAACTGCACTTTTACCCCAAGACCACAGCTGAACTAACATTCCTTTGTTAAACCAGTCTCAGGAATTCCTCATGAACCTTTTATTGGCCCATAAAACTTGGAGACAAAGAACAGACTCTTGTGGAGTACCTCATACGGCCTACAAAATATCCACAGCTCAACATTGCCCTCTACTGACTACTCTGGGACATGCTGGATTTAACTACTGAACCTTTTTAATCACATCTTTGTTAAGACTCACTTCTCAACATCTTCCTCTTTTACAGGACACCATGGAAAGCAGGTGGACTCTGATGTTTGATGTGGACAATAATGGGTTTGAAATATATTAATCCTTGATTTTAAATATGTGCATGCTAAAATGTTTAAATTAATGTTTATTCTTGCATATTAATTTAAAAGCACTAGCTATAACTTGCATGAATCACTAAGGCTAGCTTAGATTTTATACATAAGTGTATAGAGGAATATTCCAGTATTAAAACGTGTGTATTAGATTTGTAAAACGTCTCTCAAATCATGTGACCGATCGCGGCCAATCCCTGCTTGACAACGGCTCTCTCAAGGTTATTGGCTGTTACAGACAAAAGCCTGTTTGTTTGTTGGACTAAAGTTCTTAAAACCCACCCACGAAGGAAGCCTATTGGCTGGGGGCTCCTGTCAATCCCGGAGGCCTGCAAAAACTCGACTGAAGTTATAAAAGTTACCCCTCGTTTCTTCCTCTTTTGCCACTTCTTCCACTTCTCGTCTTCACAGCAGAGCACTTTCGGAAGAACAAAGACTTGTGATCTCTTCACCACGGAACAACAAAGGACATTCCTCCCACATGTTTCTTGTTTTTCTTTAATCGTCTAGGAATTAATCAGTTTCTTTCGTGAGCTCAAATTCTAAACTTGGAGTCAACCTCCATTTCTAGATGTTTATTTTATAACTTTTTCCTGTTAAACTTTCTTTAAACTCGCCATTCTTAATCTTGACTTTATTTTTAATTTTTTTTATGGACCAACTCCACACTAGAAATTAATTTCACCTCCACAAAGTCCGAAGATCTGTTAATTTTGCTATTGGATCAGATTTTTTAATTATTCTTGAATTCCTCATGGGAAGCTGCAGATCCTCGACGCAGCTCGCCACGACGCGCAGCTGAAGAAATCCACACACCACGGAAAGGAGACGTCTTGACTGGACTGCAGCCCTTGTGGTCAAACATACCAATCTCATCCCGCATCAAAGAACATTTGCTGGTCAAATATTCCGACTTTTGGAGCCATCTAAGAACTACAGGACGACATAGAAAGAACTCTTCACCAATCTGGATCACGTGAGCGACACTATCCATCTGCTCAATGAAACGTCTGAGATTTGAAGATAATTCAATATCTGATCAGATACAAAATTAAAAGAACACTTAACATAAGTCTTCTTTTCCTTAAAATTCCGTTTTCATTTTCTTAAGAGTAATCCAGAATTTTCCATATAATTAGTTTAATTTTCCCCATAAATTTGCGTTGTTTTCCATAATCTGTTAACTCAAACTGATCTAAACTCAGTTTACAGTTTCACCCTGGTTCTGCAAATGTTCACATTGTTAAGCTATCATTTACAAGTTTAATTTCATGGTTAATGAAATTACTGCAATGTCTTTTAATCATCATTTCATTTAATAAATATGTGAAAATGAGAGAAGTTGTTGGGAATTTATTTCACTCTGAGTCTGGTTTCAATGTCCCAAGGATCAAATTCACTAAAATTTTGAGACTGATTATTAATTAATTTATTGATTGATTAAACAGGTATAAAGGAAAATTAAAGATTAAATTGCTCCTTAAAGAGGAGCTGGTGCCCCACGAGTGTTTATTAACTTTTTCTGTGTGTATGTGTAACGGATGCCAACTAGTGCTGTTCGGCGTAGAACGTTAGTAAACCTCCCTCCCAAAACCTCATACAGTATCGGTAGCGCTGAGCTATCGGTCGGACCTTTAGCTCAGCGCGATCGTGCTGTGTCTCCCATGCTCGAACTGTGTAGTTGACTGAGAGGTCGCGGGTTCGTGTCCCGTGTGGGGCGAACTGCGCAGGATGATCTCTGTCACACTGGTGCCGTGAACCCGGCATGGGAGTGAGGTTTAAGGGGGAGAGTGTAACGGATGCCAACTAGTGCTGTTCGGCGTAGAACGTTAGTAAACCTCCCTCCCAAAGCCTCATACAGTATCGGTCGGACCTTTAGCTCAGCGCGATCGTGCTGTGTCTCCCATGCTCGAACTGTGTAGTTGACTGAGAGGTCGCGGGTTCGTGTCCCGTGTGGGGCGAACTGCGCAGGATGATCTCTGTCACATATGGACCCAGAGGTCATCTCAGGTCCCAATACATTAATACAAATTAAATAATTTTTATACCTGATCATAATTATTGATCACACATATTATTACACCAATTTAGGACCCAAATCGTGCACTAAGGAACAAGGAATTATGAACTGTAGGAAAATGGCCTATCACATTCACACAAAATAACTCAAACCAGCGTTTTTCCATTTTTTACCAAAGTATTTATACAAAAAATAACTAAATTGGACTATGTCTCTAAAATAAGTAAAATAATCCCATAACATACATACTCACATGCACACCAGCAGAGTATATATCTACATATTTGCATCAATGATATTTAAGTCACACCTATGTCCACTGGCAGCCAGAGGTAATACCAGCCCAGGGGACCAGGGCAGCCCCAAATCATGCATGCCCCTGGCTGCTGTAGATAAGACCGGCTCAGAGGTCCCAGGCAGCCCCATGGCATGAACTCCCCTGGCCGCCGTCTGCCTCCGGGATCAAAACCAACCTCTCCTGCAAAAATGTCACTCTTCACCACTGACTGCCTTATTCCTTGGGACCCGCCGTGCTGCTTTCCGGCTCATTGTCTCTCCATACTTGTCGGTCCGCTCCCGACCGCTTTCAACACCGCCACAGCTGCCATCGTTGTCCCGAACACTCCAGCCCCCCATGGCTTAACTCCAGGGAGACCCGAAGCCTGCTCGTTGGCGCCAACCGCTGCTTCTGGCGCCTCGCTGTAATGCCCAGCACCCTTGTCCAGGGTGGCCTGATCTCTGTCACTGAGACACTGCCCGACCTCTGTGGCGCACGGTTGCTGTTGCTCACTCCTATGGCTCACAGCATCGCTTTTGCCGGCGTCGTTTCCCGAACATCGCACCTCGCCGCTGCTCCCAGCACCCTCGTTCCAGGTGCTCCGCTATGCTGCCTCTGTGTCCGGTTGCTGTTGTTCTCCTTCGAGAAGACAGTGGACCAACACCAGCAGATGACATGGTTCCTCAAATCATTACTGACTGTAGAAATGTCACACTAAACCTCAAGCAACTTAGATTCTGTGCCACTCCACTCTTTCTCCAGATTCTGGGACTTTGATTTACAAATGAAATGCAAAAGTTACTTTTTTTCTGAACAGAGGTCATCTGCTGGTGTTTGTCCACTGTGTTTTATCAAGACCAAAGTCAGTGCAGTTGTCTACCAGGAAATTTTAGAACACTTCAAGCTTCCCTCTGCTGACAAGCTTTATGGAGAAGCTGATTTCATTTTCCAGCAGGACTTGGCACCCCCCCACACTGCCAAAAGTATCAAAACCCAGTTTAATGACCATGGCATCACTGTGTTTGACTGGCTAGCAAACTCTCCTGACCTAAACCCCACAGAGAATCTATGGAGTATTGTCAAGAGGAAGATGAGAGACACCAGACCCGACAATGCAGACAAAGTGAAGGTCACTATCAAAGCAATCTGGACCTTCATAACACCTCAGCAGTGCCACAGGCTGATCACCTCCATGCCACGCCACACTGATACAGTAATTAATCCAAAAGGAGCCCCGACCAAGTATAGAGTGTGTACATGGACATACTTTTCAGTCGGCCAACATTTCTATTAAAAAATATTTTTTAAAATTAATTTTATGTAATATTATAATTATTTGAGAAACTGAATTTGGGGTTTTCATGGGCTGTAAGCCATAATCATCAAAATTAAAATAAATAAACAATTGAAATATATCACTCTCTGTGTAATGAATCTATATTATATATGGGTTTCATTTTCTGAAATGAGTGACAAAAAATATTGAACTTTTTCATGATATTCTAATTTTTTGAGATGTACCTGTAAAACTCATTTGTTTTTGCACTCTGCAATTTTTATGTACATTGATCCATCCATGAAGCCACTACCAATGTGTATACTTTTTACACTTATCCTACTTAATTTATCACAATTTCTTTGTACTTTACAACTGTACAATGGCAGTAAAGCCTATTCTATTCTATTCTATTCTGCAGATATTAAAAGGAACAATGTAACCCATATAAGTACTGATCATTTTTACAGAGTGGTATGTAGAGTTCCTCAGACCTATGGTGAAGCCCTGATGTCACCAGAGGCCCCTGAATGGGAACGAGCAATGAGAGAAGAGATCTACTCACTTAGAGAAAATGACACATTTGAAATTACCCCTTGCCTGAAGGTAGAAATACAGTGGGAGGAAAATGGATCTATGCCCTTAAAGAAAATACAGAAAGAGGACAAATATTTAAAGCCAGGTATGTAGCTAAAGGCTATAATCAAACAGAGGGCATAGACTACAATGAGAAATTTGCCCCAACAGCAAACATCATATCAGTAAGGGCATTAATGTAGGTCTCAGTTCAAAATTATCTCATTATTCATCAGATGAATGTGAAGATGGCATATCTACATGCCCCTATAGATCAGGAAATTTTCTTAGAGCAACCAGAAGGTTTTGAAGAAAAATCAGAGACGGGAAAAACTGGTGTACAAGTTGAATAAATGCATATATGGGCTCAAACAATCTGGTACAAACTTCTAAATGATCACCTAGAATGAGACGGCTTCATGATAAACCAATCTGATCACTGTGTATACAGGAAACAGAAGATGACATCATCCTTGTAATCATCTGGGAGCGTGATCTAATCATTGTAGCAACCAATGAAAATAGTCGTTTTAAAGACAGCATGAAATCCAACATGAACGATCTGGGGGAAAATATCTTATTTCTTGGGCACACAGTTCAAGCAAAAGAAGTGGGAAATCAAGATGAATCAAAAGAGGTACATCCTAAAAATGCTTGAAACGTTTGGAATGTCAGAGTGCAAACCTAGTTTTACTCCATGTGAGCAAAAAGTGGAGGGTATCACTCATAAGGAGGACAAAGTAAATGAAGCTGTTAACCCAAAAGAGTATCGGGAGATAGTGGGACTTGCACCAGGCCTGATATTAGTTGGGCCGTTAGCAAACTATCAGAAACATTGTCAAAACCAAAAGCAGAGAACCTAGTGGCTGCGAAACTCGTGTTAAGATACCTCATCGTCATCATCATTATAGCAGTCTGTCGTGGGCGACAATGACGGTTTCATTTAGGTCTGATCAGATTCCTCCACACAGCTCTGTCCTTAGCCTTCCACTGCCAGGAACTCCTGTCTATATCCAACTTCTTCAAGTTTCTTTTTACAGTGTCTTTAAATCTAAGCCTTGGGCTACCCTGATTGCGTTTGCCCTCACATAACTGTGAGTAGAGTAACTGCCGAGGGAGACGCTGGTGGTCCATCCTCTCAACATGTCCGAGCCATCTCAGGTTAATCTGTATTAGCATGTCCTCCATTGATGGTAGACCAGCTTGTTTCAACACTTCTATGTTGGTAATCTTGTCTTTCCATGAGATGTTCATTATGGCTTGAAGGTGTCTCGTCATGTACTCGTGGAGTTTCTGCACCTGCACTCTGTAGACAGTCCAAGTTTCAGCACCGTACAATAGAGTAGCCAGTACTGTCGCTCAGTACACTTTGCATTTCACATGGATAGACACATGTCGGTTGTTTCACAGTCTCTCCCTCAAGTTTCCAAACACAGCGCTTGCTCTTCCCATTCTGAGAGATAGTTCATCCTCCAGCCTAGCATTCTCTGAAACAGCACTCCCTAGATACTTGAAAGTCTTGCACTTGACTAGTGGCTCTGTACCAATGCTGATCTCTTCTGGTAGTGATGTTGATAATTGGAACTTTGGTGGTTGATAAAGGCACTCTGTCTTCTTGATGTTGATTTTGAGGCTGAACTGGCTAGCTGCTCTTGCAAATTTCTCCACTAAAGATTGCATATCTTCCACACTGTGTGCAACTAGAGCACCGTCGTCGGCAAAGAGCATTTCTCTTACTACCTTTATCGATGTCTTACGCTTGGCTTTAAACTGTGCCACATTGAACAAGTCTGCTTCTTTCCTTGTTTGAATGCATACTCCTTCTGAAGTGTCTTTGAAGGCCACCTCAAGCATGGCTGCCAGATATAGCGAGAAGAGTGTAGGTGCCAGCACACACCCTTGTTTCACCCCATTGCTTACTGAAAAGTCTTTAGATACTGAACCACTCATTGCCACGTTTGCTTGCATACCTGTATGGAGTGCCTCGATCAGGCTGACAAACTTCTCCGTACAGCCATATTTCTTGAGTACCTGCCAAAGTCCTTGTCGAGAAACAGTATTGAAGGCTTTACTGAAGTCTATGAAGACTACATAAAGCGGCATGTTCTGTTTGATATACTTTCTTGAACCTGTTTCAAGCAGAAAATCATGTCCATTGTGCTTCTTCCACTTCTACAGCCACACTGGGTTTCCGGTAGTACATTCTGCGAGGTGTGTTCATTGAGTCTGTTCAGTAGTACACGTGAGAGAATCTTACCAACAGTGGCTAGCAGTGATATACCTCCGTAATTTCCACAATCTTTCCTGTCATCTTTCTTGAACAAAGGCACAATACTTGCATCCTTCCAGTCTTGAGGTACTTTCTGGGCATCCCATATCTCTTGGATGAGCTTGTGCAGGAAGTTGGTCAGCTTAGCACCACCAAATTTCCCCACTTCTGCTGGAATTCCATCCTTTCCTGGAGCTTTACCATCCTGTGTTGTCCTGATAGCTGCCATTAGTTCCTTCAAAATTTGGTGGTTCATCCAGACTTGATATAGCTGGTCGCTGCACTAGAGCTTCTTTAGCCTCTTCAGTGAGATCTCCAGGGTTGTTTAGCAGTTGGTCAAAGTGGTCTGCAAATCTGTCCAGGATCTTGTTTTTTCCTGCAAAACCGTTTCACCATCCATAGCCTTTAGTTGGATCAATCCTCTTGGTTTAGGGCCGTAGATTTCTCTCAAACCTGTGAAGAATGTTTTCATGTCCTTCCTGTCTGCTGCAGTTTCAAGTTCCTCTGCTTTCTCATCCCACCAGTTGGACTTCATCTCTCTGGTGTACTTCTGTAGCTCACTCTGAGCCTTTGAGTATTTCTTCTTCTTCGACCTTGTGTTACACTGTAGGTTTTCCTGCCTAGCTGTATTCCTCGCTTCTGGTAGTTTCTTCAGGTGTTCATCATGCTCATCAAACCAATCTTGATGTTTCCTCTCAGGGTGGCCTAATACATCACTCGCAGTCTGATACATCGTATCCTTCAGTGTTGCCCATTTCTCTTCTATGTCATTCTCCGAGTTGTTGCTGTCCCAGTCTTTCAAGTTTTCATCCATTTCCTGTGTAAGTTTTTCCTGCTTCTTTTGGCCTTTCAGTGCACTAGTGTTTAGCTTCCGTGGTGGCTTTGCACCCGTCCTGCAGTGCTGTTTTTGTCTCAAAATCCTTAATCTAGATCTCAGCATAACATGATCAGTACCACAGTCCATGCCTCTCATTGCTCTGGTGTCCAATACACCCCTCATGTCTCTCTGCCTGACTATGATGTAGTCTAATAAGTGCCAGTGCTTGGATCTTGGGTGCATCCATGTCTTCTTGTGTGTGTCCTTGTGCTTAAATAGAGTGTTGGTTATCACAAGGTTGTACTCTGAGCATAGTGCAAGTAGAAGTTCTCCATTAGCATTGCACTTGCCTACTCCATGACTGCCTAGCAGTCCTTTCCATTTCTCAGTGTCCGAACCAACTCTGGCATTAAAATCTCCAAAGAGTATCAGCCTGTCATCAGTCGGTACACGCCTGATAGTCTCATGTAAATCACTGTAGAACTCTTCCTTCACCTCCGTGTTGGTCATTGTTGGGGCATATACACTGATGAGTGTGGCATACATCTTCCGCTGTAGTGGGAGTCTCATAGTCATTATCCTGTCGTTGATTGGCACCGGTTCCTCATCAAGCATTGCTGCTATCTCCTTTCTAACTGCAAAGTCCACTCCTGCTTCTCTCCTTAAAAGGGGCAAATGACTATGAACTGAGTTTTAAGAAAAGTGAAGAGGATTTAAAGGTGAACTGAACTGAACGGCATTGAACGGCACTGGGTGATAGTACATACAATTATAAAGATAATTTATCATTGGCACCCCCTCCACAAATCCCGGAATCTTGGAGAAAATCGCGATTTAGAATTTCCCGCCCTGAAAAATCAGACAAATCCGCCGAAGCGCAGCCGGAGTTCCGCCTGACGTCACGAGTGTGACCCAGTCCTCATGTTTACCATTGCGAGCACGTCGACATTGGTTGTTTTTGGTGCATTTTGTCGTGATAGTCGACTACAAAACACTTCAAACACCTGGGAAGATCTGTTCAGTGGCCAAGGAAAGCTGTCATGGCGATGAAAGAAAAGAAAGGGGGAGGAAAAGCGACTGGGAAGCGATGCATTTCTAGATATACAATGATCCCTCACTTATCGCGTTTAATGGGGACCAGAACCGACCGCGAAAAGTGAAAAACCGCGAAGTAGCATCCCCCCTCCCCAAGGGCGTCACAAGCACTATTTTGCACAAAAAGGCACAAGAGAACAGCAAAAAGTGCCACTATGCAACACGAGCGATAAAGAAGGCGCTCTGCAGGGAGAGAAGCTGGGAAAAACGTCTCGGCCAATCAGCTTGTGAGGTGAAACGTCTCAGCCAATCAGCTTGCGAGATTCCCGAGTGAAGAGGTGGGCGGAGAGGAGTGGAGCGGTGGTCAGAGAGGTAGATTTTGAGCTGTGCGGGCTCTCCGTGTTGATACCTGATGTTCTAATGAGAAGGCAGGGAGACTACATTAGAACATCAGGTATCAACACGGAGAGCCCGCTCTCCCCGGCTCCCCAGCCCGCTCGGGAATCTCGCAAGCTGATTGGCCGAGACGTTTTACCTCGCAAGCTGATTGGCCGAGACGTTTTATCTCGCAAGCTGATTGGCGGAGACGCTTTACCCAGCTTCGCTCCCTGCCGAGCGCCTATACCCAGCGAAGGAAGACCGCATTAAACGCGATAAGTGAGGGATAACTGTAATAAGTTGGAAAAATGCTGGTTTTTTTCCCTTTCTTTTTTATTGTTAATTTTCCTTATCTTGACACCCCAAACATGCCAAAGTAAAGACTCACCATTCTGTATTCAATAAGCGACTCTCCTCCCCATCACTGCTGCGGTCTGAGTCGGTGCTGGAATCCCCCGAAAATTCTGGCTCTAATCTGTACGGTTCGATGCCTCCCTCGCTCTCTTCCTGTTCACTTGACACTCCTGCATCCTCCTCTGTCTTGTCACCGATCCTGAATGCCTCTTCACTCTGAAAACTCTGGTGTTCTTGACTGCTGGAACTGCTATCATCTGCCATTGTTGTTTTGATAAGGGTCACACTCGTGACGTCACGCAGCGTCGTCTGCACTACTTCCGGTTTGTTTGGCACTGCCAGCCAGAGGCAAAAGTTTATCGGCTTATAGCTTGGCCATCGCACGGCCTAAAAATTTCTTTTATGTGTTGAAAAATACAATAGGTAATAAGGAATTAATCTGCTATTCTACTTTTTTGGCAAAAAGGTGAGTTCAGTTCTACTTTAAATCTGATTGTGTTCAATGACTTTGACTGGGAATCCTCTGTAGGAGATAGACGTAGCACTACAGATTACTGTTTTAGCAAAACAAGGTCCCACAATTTCTTGGAAGTTGAAGAAACAGCCAACATTGGCTCTGTTTATGTGTGAAGCTGAGTACTATATTGGTCTTGCATTCATTGATCAGGAAAGTATGCATTTAACACAACTCTTGAACGGCATGGATTATCATGGTTTGGCTGCTCACTGCTTCTCTCCCTCATTAATTAATCTCATTCTCCACAGCTGTACTCACCATCTGCAAATAATCAGCTGACTCCTTAAATAGCCCCAGAGTCCTCCACTCTTCAGGAGATCGTTGATGACTTCATGCCGCCTTGATGCATGTGCAGCCAGTACCTCTCCTCCAACGCCCCTGGAAAGGAAAGAGAAGCATTCTTTCAACTATTATTCCCTTTTCCCTCCTCCAGGACTCCCGAGGTAGACAGTGGACCCAACCTGAGCAGATTGGACCCCTGAACTGTGAAGGCTTCACCTGGATCCTTTACCCATACCCTGTAAGTGCATTTACCAATGTTCCCTTACCTGTCTCCCCACCCCCCCCAAAAGCATTCACCTACCTTGCTGCTGCAACGCTGAGGGTTCCAGCCTCTCCTTCACCGCCCAGCTCCCTCACAGCACCTGGTTGCCAGATCGCTTGTCGCAGTTCTCTCCTTGCACATTTATTAATAAAATCATTGTTAACTCGCCACCAGTTCTTTCTGTAGCCTGTTTTTTGGTCTATTAGATTTTAGATTTTTTTTTTTTTTTTAGATTTAGTATACTTTATTGATCCCCAGAGGGGAAATTGAGGGCATCCACCACCTGGATAGATGAAGCAGCCACGATACGGCGCTATCCCTTAACCATTCACACACACACTCACACCTAGGGCCACTTTAGAGTCTCCAATTAACCTAACCTGCATGTTTTTGGCATGTCGGAGGAAACCGGAGAAATCTCGGAGTAAACCCACGCAAACACGGGGAGAACATGCAAACTCCACACAGATCACTGTTGGTTGGGGGCTGGGATCGAACCCACAATCCCACGATCCCCACAATCCCCCAGCCAAGAGTAAACTGTGCTGCCGCAGTGCTAACCACTGCGCCACCGTGCAGCCCGGTGTTACTATTAAAACATGACAGAACAATCTCCTGCAGCAGACCCAGCAGGTGCAGATGGAACTTGGGCAGCTCAGGTAGCCTTACTCGAACAGAGGGTTGACCACCTCACTTCACAGAATCAGTCAATAATCGCCCAGCTATCACAAGTCACGGACAGAGTGGAACAACTGTCACTCGTCACGAATGCCATCTTCTCAGTTCCTGCTGTTCTGTCCATAACTTGGTACAATAATGATGAGGCTCAGCACACAGTTGAACGTACTTTATTATAACAGAACCACAGATGCTCCGTACAGGCCAAGGGGTCAACGACAAAGAGACAGAGGCTCTTCCGCCTTTACTCTTTATACCCCTGGTAACGCCACCACCGAAAAGGTGGGTTGTCACCTCCCACTACACCCATGGCTGCCATCTTGCCACACTCTTATTATATACATATCACCCCCCCCCTTCCTGTCAAAAAATGCCAAGCACACAGATTAGGCCCTCCCAAATATAAACCCGACTCATACACTAATGGCAAACACATATGTACAAAAACAAATAAACAGGCCTATCCATTCACACCAAATAAACTAGAGGGGCCAGGTGGACTGCTGGGTCCCCCTACAAGGCCAGGCGGATTATTCTGCCCCCTAGATCCACAGTCCAAAAAAAAATATTGCCATGTACCTAAAACTAAATTAATGCCAAAACCGTATACATATTCTCAGATTTCATTCATTCATTCTCATTCATTCATTCTCAAATCCAATTACAACAAACCACCACACATAACATATACACTTACTTACACTTACACTTACACATAACATATACACTTACCTCCCCCACCCCAACACACCCACCCCCACAACCAGGGCAACAAACAGCAAAATACACCTCCTGTATATTCTTTCAAACAGCGTTGAGGAATTTACTTTTTTTTCAAACTCAGGCCAACACATAACAAGAAAATGTCAAAATTTAACAAAACATATTAATTAAATGACCTAGGGTTCAAAACCAACACAAACACTTATTATATATCACCCCCAGTCATTTGTCCGGCCTGATGAAAAGGGCCACCCTCTGGGTCTCCATCCGGTGGATTCTGCCCGGAGCGCCTCTTTTTCTTAGCCTCTGTGGATGGGCTGTGCTGACGCCTCTTCTCCTTCACGCACCGCAGCTCATTTGAGTGTTTCCACCACGTATCCGACAGTCCCAAGTAACCTTCTTCCCAGGCAGCCACCACTCGCAGCAGCTCCTGTTCATCTCGTCGCATTCTTCTCTCTTTTTTTTTTTTTTTTTCCCGGTTCCGGTTCCACCACACCGGCGGCGCCACACAAGTTGGCTGCCTTTTGCAACTGCCCTTTTTTTTTATCTTCCTTCTTCTTTCTACACCTTTCACTCTATATATATATATCACGGACACACAGATCACCTCAAAGGTCTCCCGAGTCGGCGGACGGAGCCACTGTTTACAGCAGGAGACGATACAGCAGGGAAGAGCTAGCTAGCACTCAACCGCCACCCGGTGCTAACGGAGAAACTCGACATACCGAGGAACTGTAGCGAAAACGACGCGGGTGCCGGGCTGGAGTTTAGGCGACGTGCAAGAAATATAAGACAGAATAATAAAGAGCGATGGCAAGAACCAAGCAGACCGCCCGTAAATCTACTGGAGGAAAAAGCCCCCCAGGAAGCAGCTAGCCACCAAGGCTGCTCGGAAAAAGCGCTCCGGCCACCGGCGGAGTGAAGAAGCCTCACCGTTACAGGCCCGGTACCGTGGCTCTGACAGAGATCCGTTGCTACCAGAAATCCACGGAGCTGCTCATCCGTAAGCTGCCCTTCCAGCGCCTGGTGAGGGAGATCGCTCAGGACTTCAAGACCGACCTGCACTTCCAGAGCTCCGCTGTCATGGCTCTGCAGGAGGCCAGCGAGGCCTACCTGGTGGGTCTCTTCGTGGACACCAACCTGTGTGCCATCCACGCCAAGAGGGTCACCATCATGCCCAAAGACATCCATCTGGCCCGCCGCATCCACAGAGAGAGAGCTTAGACTTTCTGCTGCACATCCACCAACCACAATGCTCCGCACTGTGTATATATATATATATATATATATATATATATATATATATACAGTATATATATATATATATATATATTTATAGTAATATGTACATATGTATACTAGCTGTTCTTGTTTTTTCTTGCCTTCTGATTGTTGCTCTGAGTGTTGCTATCCCTGTGCTGTTGCAATCCTGGAATTTCCCCATTGTGGGACTAATAAAGGCTTATCTTATCTTATCTTATGGACACCCCTCAGCCGAGCTTCTACACTTGGTCGGACCTCATCACCGATGTGCAGGGGAACTCTGTTAGGCTTCCGCAGTCCACTATGTCACAACCAGGCCTCCTTCCCGGGTCGGGATGGCCCACCGACCCAGTCCAAAGCCCTCCTGTGATGCTGGTGTCTGGTGCACCGTAATATCGCACCAGTCGGTCCTGCCCCACTCTCTTTCATTTCAGCCCCAGCAGTCGTCCTCCCGGGTGTCCCGCTGTGCCATCCAGTTACCACATCCAGGGCAATTTGGACACTGGCATCGGGAACCTCCCGTGTTTGTTCACCGCGGTGCTGGTTCTCATCACCTTCCAACTCGCCAGGCCAATCACTGTCCCAGACCGCATCGTCCTCCACGTGCAGAGGGGTCAGTCCCACAATCCACAGCCCAACCACTCCTCTCCAGCACTGCTGGCGATCTTGAATCCCAGGCCGTAAAACATATCACAGCCTAAGATGTTTGACCCCGAGGCGGTCACCACAAACTGGACTCCGGTCATCACCGCCGACTTATATCTCACTGTCAGTTCCAGTGATCCCACCACGGTCATCCTGCTTCCTCCATAGCCGAAACATGGTGTTGTGTATTCCCTCAAACAGTGGTATGGGAACAGTCTCTCCACTGTGGACAAATTCAGCACTGAACCAATTGCTCCCATGTCCACCAACAGCAATAGATGTAACCACCTGTGCTTGGAAAAATGGTATGAACAACCGTGGGCTCCGCAGCAGGGAGATCTGTTCCACTTCTTTGGTCCCTCCCGCTCAAAATTCTTGCAGGCTCTGGCAAAGTGATGCAGAAGACCACATTTTCCCCCATCGCTTGCCCTTCACCGGACACTCTCTTGCCTTATACCGGTGTCTTGCGGACCCACAGCCATAACATTTTGGCATACCCGGGGCAGATCTAATTCTTACAACGACGGCATATTCTTCATCACCCATTCTGTCTTCATTGTCCGATTTCACAGCCAGCATCCTCCAACCTGGTTCTCCACGCCGCAACCTGTCTCTCTCACGGAGGTCTTCAGATAAATTTTCCACTGCCTCACACTACTGCGCAATCTCCATAGCCGTGGCTAACGTCAGTTCACCCAGGTAGGTCAGGACCCTCAACCGTGCTGCTGAAAAAGAGACACGCTCCGCCAACTGGTCACGGACCATTTTGTCCTCCAGGGCTCCAAAGTGGCACTCCTCCACCAGCTGACGTAGGTCTGCGACGAAACATTGCACCGACTCTTCCGTCCGCTGGTGGCGCTGCTGAAACCTTATCCACCGGACTATGACGTTCTCAGGGGCACGAAAATAGTGTGGCATTAGCTCCACCATGTCTTCATAACTTTCAGCCTCTCCTAGCGTGCTAAGGATCCTCTGACCCTCCATACCGAGACTATGAACCAAAATAGCCCTCGCACGCAATTTCTCAAGCTTACTGAGGTTAAGGGCCACAAAATGATTATCATTTTGTGGCCTGTACCTAGCCCAGGGTACAGGCGGCTTGCCTGGGACCTCCAAAAACGGCCAGAAAGTAGTGTCAGCTCATTCCATACCTCTTTTCTCCTCGTTGCCAAATGTTATGTCCATAACTCGGTACAATAATGATGAGGCTCAGCGCACAGTTGAACGTACTTTATTATGACAGAACCACAGACACTCCATACAGGTCAAGGGGTCAACGACGAAGAGACGGTGGCTCTTCCGCCTTCACCCTTTATACCCCTGGTGACACCATCACCAGAAAGGCGGGTCGTCACCTCCCACTACACTCACGGCCGCCATCTTAACACACTCATATTATATACATATCACCTGCTTCCACGCTAGCCTGCTTGGGCCGTTCAGTGGCCATCTCCACCCCTGCTTACTACATGGATAACAAAGAGTACAGTCATACAAAAATCCATGAAGACAATCAAAATGAGTAAAAATCCAGTGAACAGACAAAGGTCTAAACACATTGATGTAAAGTATCACTTTATCTGGAAAGCAGTCAGTGAGGGAAAAATAGAAATTATCTATTGCCCATCAGAAGATATGATTGCAGACATATTGACAAAACCTGCAGCAAAGGTAAGGCTGCACGGTGGCACAGTGGTTTAGCACTGTGGCAGCACAGTTTACCCTCGGCCGGGGGATCGCGGGGATCACGAGATTGTGGGTTCGATCCCAGCCCCCGACCAACAGTGAGCTGTGTGGAGTTTGCATGTTCTCCCCGTGTTGCGTGGGTTTACTCCGGGATTTCTCCGGTTTCCTCCCGCATACCAAAAACATGTAGGTTTAGGGCGCTCGCGCACGCAGCGACTGGCAGCCGGTGGCTTGTCACCAGACTGCAAACCAAATCTACCTACGGGTACAAATAAGTAACAAAAAAAAAAAAGAAAAAAAAGATAAGGATTGTCAAATTCAAAGGAGTATATTATGGCATATTGTTTGAGATGATGAGAGTGTGTGTGTGGGGGGGTGTTAGGTTATGTGCTCTCATCACAATATACCTTGAATTAATTCTAATTTCAATTATGTTGTTTTTATGGGTTTACATAAAATGGAGTTTGCAACTTGTGTTCAGTTGGTGTGATAAATGTCATGCTTTTATTGTGAAACAACTCCCCGTATGACTGTCGTAAAACTCTGCTGTAAAAACTGCATTGTTTCTTCCAGCAGAAGAAGTGCGGGCTGCCATGGCAACTGATATTGTTCCCGGTGCTGTGAGAAAACAATAAAGGCTGCATAGCAGATGAAAACTGTGTGATGGCCACGACAAAGATATATAGAGTGATGATACAGAGTGAAGTATGTGGCGGTAATGCACCTGTAAGCTGGTTGCCAACCGCCAATCAAATCTAAAAGAAGAGGAAGAAAACTGTGTGATCCTTCCTCAACAAAACTAATGGAGCAGAGAAAGCAACAGTAAGACTGAACGGATTTTATTGCAAAAAAGAAAAACAAAGCACTATTTACTTTTACACAAGCGAAGACTGTGATTGGTGGAAACACTTTTTATGACTGAGTCAAATCTAACTAACAGGTCCATATCTTGTGGCCATATTTTTGGCCTACCAAGCCATCTTTGCAGGCTGAGTTGTGGCCTCCATTAAAATAACTTTTTTATCAAACAGAGGAAAGGGCTCTAGGGAACTTTTTCTCATACCAACAATAAAATACACTTTTAATAGCTTTCCGTTTCTATTAAACAGACAGGATGTCACAATAAAACAAAGATTCTCTTTACGTTTAACACGGCACTATTTCCTCCAGCTGATAAGGCTTCAGCTGGAAACACACAAAGTCTCTTCACACTGAGCTCTAATGGGATTAAATGACTGTGTTCTCCCAGCCAACGGTGCTATTACAACGTCATATGTGTGTTTGTTTAAGGTATTTATGACCTGTGAGATGACCCACACAGAAAGCTGGAAATGATGAGCATGATCCCAGCTATAAATCCATGTTCAGGTTCAGGTTCAGGTTTAGGTTACTTTATTTGTACCCGTAGGTAGATTTGTTTTGCACTCTGGTGACATCCATATTTACAAATCACAATTACATTCAACATAAGCACAAACACAGGCACACATGAAGCTGACTATAAACATGATAAAAATACTCAAGGCTCCACCAATCAGGATATAAGACAAAGAGATGCGAGAAAAACCAGAGATAAGACAGAAGGGTCATATTAAAAAATTAAAGACTAGTCAAAGAGGTTAAAAACTCAAAGGTCTAAAACCCAATAAAAGATTTAGAACCCAAATAAAAATCCTACAAAAATAAGTAAATATAAAATGAAATTAATAAATAGGTAACTAAATTATGTGCAATATATTGTTACAACTTGTTCAACTCTTTGACAGCAGCAGGAGCAAAGCTGTTTTTGTAGTGCTGGGTTTTACTTTTTGGGACAGCAAACCTCCATCTTGAGGGAAGAAGCTGAAAGTGGCAGTGCAAAGGGTGGGAATCATCATTTAAAATGAAGGTAGCAATCCTCTGCACCTGTCTGGTGTACAGGGAGGTCAGGCTCAGCTGTGACTCACCAAGCAAACGACTGGACCATCTAACTACCTGATCCAAGGATTTCCTCTGTTTCAGTTTTATCTGACCAAACCATGACACTAAAGAAAAGGATAAAACAGATTCAATAAAAGCCCGATAAAACATTGTCATTATGGTTCGGTCAATTTGGAGGCGTGCAAGTTTCCTTAAACAATGCAAATGTTGCTGACCCTTTTTGCACACCCTTTCACAGTTCTCTTCAAAGTTTAAATTACTATCAATAATCGTCCCAAGATATTTGTAGGATTGTACACATTCAGTGGTCTGGCCTTTTAGTACGGTGACTTTGTGCCTGGGAGTTTTCCTCCTAAAGTCAATAATCATGTCTTTAGTTTTTGTCATATTCAGCTGCAGGTAGGAATCCTCACACCAGTGAACAAAATCATCAACTACTGGACCATGGCCACTCTCACCATCCTGGAGGAGACTGACAATAACTGAATCATCAGCATACTTTATAATGTGTCTGTTGTCATGTCTGCTCTGACACATGTTTGTGTACAGGATGAAGAGTAGTGGTGGCAACACCCCCCCCTGAGGAGAGCCAGTAGAAGAGCACTTTTGGTCAGACAATGTACCATTGACCCTTACTCTCTCAGTACAGGGGCAGTAGGGACAGTAGGGGAGCTGTCCTCCAAGTTATTTAGCACTGGGTTCTCCATGAACATGCGTCCGTGATCAGGGAGGCAGCCGTCCCCTGGCCCAGTCGCGAGAGCTGTTCGATGACCGGCCGTGGCCAGCTATCTGACACCAACTGCAGAACCCTATAGCACTATAGTAGCAATATAGTATTGCTACGTTTAGGCAGGATTCTGATTTAGAGGGGTTCAGTCATAACCCACAGATGGTAGTTTCGCAGCAGTGGCTACTTAGCCAAGCACATACACCAAATGTCTGAACCTGCCATTCCTCTCGTACTGAGCGGAACTACTGTTGCAACAACCCATAGGGTAAAACTCACCTGTCTCACAACGGTCTCCATAGCTTATCGCCATTGTCAACACAACGGAGATAAGCTATGGAGAGCTTGCTCCTTTTGTAATTGATAGCATGGTAGATAGTGTTACAGCTTGTCTGCATTAGACTCTAGAAATGGTGGCCCCTTTAAAAAAGAAAAAGTCTAACCAGAGATTTCTAACTCCTTGGTTCAACACAGAAACTCGTAGCTTAAAAATGGTAAATGGGATTCACTTATAAAGTGCTTTTTTTCTCATCTCTAGATCACCAAAGCTCTTTATAGATCCTGCTATCCACCCATTCACACACACATTCACACACTGATGTAGCATAGCCGCCATACACTGGCCTGACCCATCAGGAACCACTGGGGGGTTCAGCGTCTTGCTCAAGGACACTTCGACATACAGACTGCAGAGAGTGGGAATCAAACCCCTGACCTGCCGATCAGTAGTTGGCCACACTACACCTGCGCCACAGCCGCAGGTGTTATGTGGCCGACTCAACAGAAGACTCGTCAATTAGAAAGAAAATGACGCTCCACTAGGTGAAGTAAACATCAAAGATGCTTTGCTACAAGCAGAAACTGCAGGAGTGTCCTGGTGGCCAGGTGGTCAGAGCTTCATTAGAAGCTGCATCATTAGCAGGTGCCTCAGGGTCATAGGCATTTCGCCGCTGAACCTGTACGCCTCACCTGAGTGGGGCAACGAAGATTAATCTTCACTTGCAGAAGGGTTCCAACTACGGTCTCTCGTTAGCCACAACCACCTTGAACTAGCCTCGGCCACTGAGGCTATGTGCCCAATGGCTTTCCGTAGATGTTTAGGTTCCAAACCTATCTTGTGTAGAAAGCAGTGCAGAGATGCGGCTGGGAACCAACACCAACCAACACTGATGGGGAATAAAGTAGTGTGTTACCCTTTGATACCAGCCTCATCAACTAGGTCCTGATATTTTCCTTTTTTGAGCTCATGAGATATGGTCAGCCTCTCCTCCCAAGGCACTTTAAGCTTAGCTATTACAGTGGATTTTGCACTCCGACAGAAAAGAATCATGTCTGGGTGGAGTGTGGTTGTAGCTACTTCTTCTGGGAAGATAAGCTTCTTTTTTAAGTCAACGCACATCTCTCAGTCTGATGCCTTATGCAAAACGGAGAACAAGTTCTGGCAGTTGTTTTTGCCTTTGGAGACTTATTTCCTGGCCTTTGAAAGCTGATGACCCGAGATGGAGGTGCTTGATGGTTATTGGCTCTAATCCGTTGGAATTATGCCTATTTTGCAATTTCTGTGAGGACTTTATTGAGAAAGCCATGAGCTTTCTCCGTAGGATTGCTGGACTCACCCTCAGAGATAGGGTGAGGAGCTCAGTCATCCGGGAGAGGCTCAGAGTAGAACCGCTGCTCCTCCACATTGAAAGGAGTCAGTTGAGGTGGTATGGGCATCTGATTAAGATGCCTCCTGGACGCCTCCCACTTGAGGTGTTTCAGGCACGTCCCACTGGGAGGAGACCCCGGGGCAGACCCAGGACTCGGTGGAGAGACTATGTCTCCCAGCTGGTCTGGGAACGCCTTGGTATCCCCTCTGAAGAGCTGGAGCAGGTGGCTGGGGAGAGGGAAGTCTGGGCTTCTCTGCTTGAACTGCTGCCTCCGCGACCCGGACCTCCGGAAAAGCGGTAGAAGATGGATGAATGGATGGACTTTATTGTGTCTCCACTGATAACGCCCCTCTCCAAGTGCTATAGAGCACCCAGTCAAAATGCAGTTCAAAGTGCAAGGGGTCATGCCGCACAACTTACAGGATGCATCCTCGTCTTTGTACCAAAGTTTTAAGTTGTTTGGCATTGGAAAAAGGTCAATCACTGGATGGAGAAGAAAAGTCAACTTGCCCTGGTCCATGCCCCAAATATCATTCCAGGACAGTGATCGCCTGAGTGCCTGGTTCCACTGCATCCACTGCCCTTGAGAGGCGAGTCTCGCAGCTTTCATACAGTGGCCCTCTTCCACTGCCTCTCTGACCCTCTGTATTACGAGTCTTCTTCTGCTTTTGGTGTCAGCTTTGCTCCACCTTTTGGCATTGTAATTTCCAAGCCCAAGTCATCCCTGACAAACAACACCAACAATTTTGTCATGTCTCCAGTATGCTTCAGCTTCCTGAGGTCTCCATTTCCTACCACACTTAATGGCTGTGTTGGAATGCCTGACTTTCTTGTCATCAGAATAGAGCAAAGAACAGACAGACCCTGCCTTTGTGGCCTTGAACTCCTCCACCACCAATGAGATTGGTAAGCGAAGCTTGGAAGTCTTGCTGTAGAGGTTGACTGAACTGAAGGATGGGGGAACTCCTAGCCTTCTACGAATAAATTTGCTACAGAGTCTCTCCATTGCTTCTCCTTTGGTGACAGTAAAGTCTTATAGCAGGAATGGCCACTGAAGCCTGGGTATACCATACTGAAAGCACCATACCTTCAACCTCCCAAGCAAGTGGCTTCTGTCAATTGTCTTAAGCCAGCTTTACAAACTAGCCATGGTCTGCATTAAGTTCCCTCTATCATTCAAGGTACAATCGTAATACTTTCCCAGGCATCGTACATCCTGTTCTTGAATTGATGGAATTACAGACCCTTCAATGCTGAAGGTGTTTTCCATCAGCTTTCCTTTCATAATGCTCAGACTCCTAAATTTTCCTGGATTAAACTGCATTTGTGACCAAGCTGCCATTTTCTCCAATGAGCTTAGGATCCAACACATTCTTGTATTGATGGGGTCATTATAGTTATGTCATCCATAAAGGCTCTACAAGCTGGATCCCTAGTGCCATCATCTGTTTTTCGGCCTCTGCATTGCATTCCTCCTACCTTCAATAACAAATTCATAGCAGTCACAAACAAAGCCACAGCTATTGTGCACCCTGCCATGATGCCCTTTCTCTGCCATTCGGTGGTAAAATCTTCAACAGTGAAATTCATCCTCAGGAAGTCCATTGGGATATCACAACCTTGATCACCTCTAATGGTACTTGGTAGTATTCCAATGCTCTGCAGATCAGTTGGTGGGGTACACTTGGGTAAGCTTTGACAAGATCTAGCCAGATAACAGAGAGTGGTGTTATTCTTTTTTGACTCTTTAATGACTTGGCTAATCTCTGAAGTATGGTCCAAACAATCCGAGTATCCCGGGATGCCTCCTTTTTGGACACTTGTGTCACCATTACTTTTTGTCATGTGCTGGCGAGCACTCACCCCCTCCTTCTAATAAAAGGTCAAACGTTTGCTGTGTGTTTTCTTCATGATTGCACTTTGCACTCAGGTTGCTTGTCCAGTCAATATGGCAGAATGAGCCAGCCAGGTTCACAACCTGGCAAGTGCATCATCAACTGAGCACTCCGCGCTCCACCGCCTCGACGCTACAGAGAGGCAGGTGGCTGAATACACTCAGCTGCTGCAGGCAATTATACAGCAGCTGAGTGTCATTACTGATCAATTGGGCCATGCGGCTGTCCCAACCACTCCACCTCCACCTGCTCATCCACCATCAACTGTTATTCGCCGAACCCTTTCCATTCCCACACCTGCTCCGTATGCGGGGAAGGTGGGGGAATGCAAGGACTTTTTGTGTCAGATTCAGCTTTATTTCAAGCAGGTGGTGGTGGTGGTGGGGGTTTCCCAGATGACACTTCCAAAATCCACCAGTTTACTCTTCGGCTTCGGGGCCGCGCTCTTAATTGGGAGTGATCTGTTGTCGATAGTCAGAGAGCTTCGCCTCCCACATTTGACCAATTTGTGCCCGAGTTTTCCCACACCTTTGACTGTTCCGAGAGTGAAGGAAATATGAGTCGCCTGATGTCGCTCCGCCAGAGCAGTCAGTCTGTGGCCGACTTCTCGGTGGAGTTTCGGGTCGAGGCAGCAGATCTGGGGTGGAACGAGGTTGCACTGCTCAGCGTGTTCCTCCATGGACTGAATCCTCAACTTCGCGATGACCTGGCGGTTTATGCCGTTCCTGCCACCTTGGACGGTCTGATAGATCAGGCGGTCAGGCTGGATAATTGGTACTGCAAGCGCGCTCGGGAGTGCGATGCCTTCTCTCACCAGCTTGCCACACGCACACTCCTACTGACCTAGGTGAGTCCGACTCTGCTCCCGAGCCTATGGAGCTGAGCTCTGGTCGCCTTCCATGGACAGAGGATGAGCGGCAGCGCCAGATCGGGTGTGTGCCTATTGTGGTTCACTGAAGCATAAGTTGGACACATGCCACCTACGGCCCAAAAGAATCGGCCTGTCAGTAGCCGCGGGGGGTCTGGCAAGCAGGACTTAATCTGATCCCCCCGGTAATTTTTCTATTTCGGCTCTGGTTCAGCTACTGGGGGTCAAGAGGAGGGTCTCCACCCTAATTGATTCCGGGGCAGAGGGTAATTTCATCTCCTCTAAGTTGGTGCACGAGATGGGGATTCCAACAGTTAAACTGCCGTTTAACGTTTAACGTTTAACGTTTGTTTGCCATTCCGTGCAAACAATTCTGGCCAGACGGTGGCATCCATTACCCATTGCACAATGCAGTTTTCCGTCCAGTGGTTACCTCTTCCGGTAACCACCGGGAGAGGCTGACTTTTTACGTGTTTCCATGGGCCTCTCATGCGGTGGTACTAGGTTATCCATGGCTCCGGAGGCATAATCCAGTTATTAATTGGGCACAAAATTCCATCACCTCCTGGAGCCCTAACTGTTTGGCTATGTGTCTAAACTCGGCCGAGTGTTCACCGTCCCTCCCCGTCTCCTCCCCTCAGGTTGAGCCACCAGACCTCAGCCTTGTGTGGTCTATCACAACCTCAGGGAGGTCTTTAGCAAGTCACGAGCGTTAGCGATTCCTCTGCATCACTCGTATGACTGTGCCATCGACCTCCTTCCGGGTGCGAGGCTGCCGTCCACCAAACTCTATAGTATTTCTGGGTCTGAGATGGAGGCGATGGAGAGGTACATTAAAGAGTCATTGAACACCGGCCTCATTTGGCCATCCTCGGCTCCCCTTGGGGCAGGGTTTTTCTTTGTGGGCAAGAAGGACGGGTCTCAGCATCTGTGCATTGACTACCGGGAACTTAACGCCATCACAGTCAAAGATAAATACCCTTTGCCCCTGATCAACTCCGCTTTTGAGCTCCTGCAGCATTTGTGCGCATTCTCCAAGCTCGACCTACGTAATGCATACCATCTAGTCAGAATACGTGAGGGGGGCGAGTGGAAAACAGCGTTTAAAACACACTTGGGGCAATTTGAGTATTTAGTTATGCCTTTTGGATTAACTAACACCCCCACTGTTTCCCAGCATTTAATTAACGACGTCCGCTGCGATATGCTTAATCAGTTTGTTTTCATCTATTTAGATGACATCCTGATTTTTTTTTCGCATGCCAGAGGAGCATGAGACTCATGTTAGACCATGTTACAGCGGCTCTTAGAGAACCAACTTTATGTCAAGGTTGAGAGGTGTGAATTTTCCACAACTTCCACTTCTTTCCTTGGCTTTATTATAGCGGAGGGAGAGCTGAGGGCTGACCCGGCCAAGGTGAAGGTAGCTAGATTGGCCAATACCCCACTCCCGCAAGGAGCTGCAACGTTTCTTGGGGTTTGCGAATTCCTATCGCAGGTTTATTCGAAACTATAGTGGGATAGCACAGCCTTTAACGCAGCTGACCTCTGTTAAGGTACCATTTTTATGGACCGAGGCAGCTGAGCAGGCCTTTACCAAATTAAAGGGCCTGTTCGCCGACAAATCCATCTTGGCTCAGGTCGACCCTCATCTCCAATTCACCCTGGAGGTGGATGTTTCAGAAACAGGGGTGGGCGCTGTTTTGTCCCAGCACTCTCCCCCGGACTTGAAGCTCTGCCCATGTGCGTATTTCTCTCGGCGGCTCACCACAGCCAAGAGGAATTACGATGTCGGGGATCGTGAGCTGTTGGCCATTAAGTTGGCATTTGAGGAATGGAGACACTGGCTGGAGGGAGCCGTTCACCCGGTAGTAGTGTGGACCAACCACAAGAACTTGGAGTATCTGTGGCCAGCCTGCCGGCTTAATCCTAGGCAGGCTTGCTGGGCCCTATTTTTCCAGCATTTTAATTTCACTGTCACCTATAGGCCTGGCTCCTGTAACGGGAAGCCTGATGCTCTCTCCAGGCAGTTCAGACAGGACTTGGCTGACCCCCCTTCCCGCTCCCAATCCATTCTTCCGCCTCCGTGCATCCTGGGAACCTTTACCTGGGAGATCAAGAATAGAGTCCGCCAGGCCCAGTCCTCAGAGCCTGAACCAGTGGGATGTCCCCCTAACTGCCTGTATGTCCCTGCTGCCCTCCGCAGCAAAGTCATCCAGTGGGGGCACACCGGACGTTTCGCCTGCCACCCGGGGGTGGTACGTACTGTTGACATCATTAAACAAGCGTTTTGGTGGCCCAAGTTGCGGTGGGACATGCAGGAGTATGTGAAGGCCTGCCAGACATGTTTCCGGAATAAATCCTCGTCCACCCCTCCTGCTGGCCTTCTTCACCCCCTCCCCATCCTCAGTCGGCCTTGGTCCCACATCGCCATGGACTTCGTCACTGGTCTTCCCCCTTCCCACAGCAATACGGTGATTTTGACCATTGTGGACAGATTCTCGAAGTCCGTACATCTGGTTCCCCTCCCCAAGCTGCCATCCACCTCCAAGACGGCAGAACTGTTATCCTACAACGTCATCAAGCTGCATGATATTCCTACGGACATTGTGTCTGACCGGGATCCTCAGTTCATATCACGGGTTTGGAAGTCATTCTGCCACTGCCTCGGCACCACCGTCAGCCTCACCTCCGGCTATCATCCTCAGAGCAATGTGCAGGCTGAGTATGCCAACCAGTCCCTGAAGGCCACCCTTCATTGTGTGGCAGCCGATGATTCCGCTTCATGGAGCTCCCATCTGACCTGGGTGGAATATTCGCTTAATTCCATGGTCTCTTCAGCCATGGGCTGATCACAGTTTGAGATGTCCGTGGGCTACAACCCCCCCCCCCACTCTCTATGGTGGAGAGGGAGGTTGCAGTGCCATCCATGGGGGCCCATTTTCATCGCTGCCACCGGACCTGGAGATCCACTAGAGTGGCTCTCCTCTGCTCCATGGAGCGTAATCAGCGCTATACTGACCGAAAGAGGGTCCCGGCGCCGGACTACAAGACTGGACAGCAGGTCTGGGTGGCCACGGATCAGGTCCCACTCAAGGCTGAGTCCCGGAAGCTCGTGTCCTGGTTCGTGGGTCCCTTCCCTGTCACCAGCAACATCAGCGACTCTGCTGTCTGACTCCAGCTCTCACGGGCGCTCCGCGCGCACCCTACCTTCCACGTCTCTAAGGTCAAGCCTCTCTCCTCCAGCTCTCTCTGCCCCCCCACCCCCTCGAAGCCGCTTCCTCCTCCCAGGGTCTTTGACAGGCACATCACTCACACCGTCAAGGAGATCCTGGATGTTTATCATTGGGGCTTCCAGTACCTGGTCAACTGGGAGGACTGTGGCCCGGAGCATCGGTCATGGGTCCCTTGGTCTGGATTCCATGACAAAGGTATGGTCCAGGCTTACTATCGAGCCCCCCCGGAGAAGCCTGGGCGACCGCCAGGAGGCATTCCTTGGGGGCGGGGGGGTGCACTATCATGTGCTGGTGAGCGCTCACCCCCTCCTTCCTGCTCACCGGTCTCCTCATCAGACACACCTACTGATTCCTACTGGGCCAGTGTTTATAAGGAAGCGCTCTTCAGTGATTCAATGCTGGCTCGTTTGGGTATACTGCTCCAGCAGACAGCTCACTAAGTAAGTGGTTGTGTACTTATGACCTTGTCTTAAACATATTCTCCTCCACCTCTTCTAGGTTGCTGCAAAAAAAGTGGTGCATCTCCGGGGATTTGGTGCGCTCACCAGCCTGCTACTCCACCTCTACTCTACTCATCCTCTTCACCCGGTCAGACCTCACCAACCACACCCAACCGGCAGTTCTTACCTGCTGGTTCTTCTCCTTCACTGGGTTTGTGTTGGTCTCTCCTCACCTCCCACGTAAGTGGTTTAATTGGATATCCATAATTTCTCCATTCCTTCCTAATCAGTCTCGTCTATCCTCCACAGGGCTCTTGCTTATCTGGCAAGTGACTGACTTTTTCCATAAGTGCGCTGTTTTGAAAATTCTAATAAAAGGTCAAACATTTGCTGTGTGTTCTCTTGGTGATTGCACTTTGCACTCAGGTTGCTTGTCCAGTCAATGTGTTTCGTCCAATGAGAAGATGTCAGAGATCAAAGGACTCTCCTGTGGGGTTCCTCAAGGCTCAGTTCTTTTGCCCTATTCTGTTTTTATTGTATTTAACTGCACTCGGCCAGATTATCAGCCAGTTTAAGGGTGTTTCCTACCATTTCTATGCAGACGGCATTTAGCTTTACTGCTCCTTTAAAGAAAATGAGCTGAACATTTTATCAAACCTAATCTCTTGCCTGTCTGCCATCAAGAAATGGTTAAACAATAACTTCCTACAACTAAATCTTTACAAGACAGAAACACTGATCATTGCTCCAGACAGTAAAATTCCTCTGATAAAACAGCACTTAGGTCACCTAGGCTCTTCTGTCCAGTCCAGCCTGCGTAACCTGGGTGTTATTTTTGACAATGCCATGTCACTGGACTGCCATGGTAGGCAACTAATCAAAAACTGCTTTTTTCATCTGTGGAATATAGCAAAACTTAGACCTATGGTTTCAACACCTGAACTAGAAATGATCATTCATGCTTTTATCTCATCTCATTTAGATTATTGTAATGCCCTTTTAATGTGTTTTAATAAAACTGCTGTTGCCCATCTTCAGACTGTGCGAAACACAGCAGCTCGGCTTTTAAACCGGACTAAGAAAAGGGAACACATTTCCCGGGTTTTATTGTCCCTTCACTGGCTGCCATTTGTTTTTAGATTTCATTTTAAGATTTTAGCTTTGACTTTTAGAACTCTTAATGACCAAGCACCTTCATACATCTCAGCCCTCTTGACTCCATATGCAACGACATGATCACTAAGATCGTCAGACCAGAGACTCCTGGTGGTCCCTTGGACCAAATTTAAAACCTATGGAGATCGATCCTTCCAGGCCACTGCATCACGGATTTGGAATGCACTTCCCCTGTCTTTGCACTGCCTCAAGTCTGTTGACTACTTTAGGGAGGAGTTAAAAACTCATTTGTTTAGACAGGCTTTTAGCTCTCGTTGAATGGCTTCTATTCCGTCACCACTCACTCTTATTTTTTCCTATTTATATGTGTATTTTATCTTATTTCTATTGATTTTAATTTCTTGTGTACTTGTAAATTTTAATTTGCTGTGAAGTGCTTTGTGATCTACTATATCTGTGAAAAGTGCTATACAAATAAACTTTGCTTGCTATAAAGGTATAAACGTTTATACAATTGTATAAACGTAGAGAGACATAGTCTCTCCAGCATGTTCTGGGTCTTTTACGGGGTCTCCTCCCAGTGGGATGTACCCGAAACACCTGAAGTGGGAGGCGTCCAGGAGGAATCCTGATCAGATGCCCAAACTACCTCAACTGGCTCCTTTCGATATTGAGGAGCAGCGATTCTACTCTGAGCCTCTCCCGGAGAGCTCCTCACCCTATCGCTAAGGGTGGGTCCAGCAATCCTACGGAGAAAGCTCATTTCAGCCGCTTGTATCCGCGATCTCATTCTTTTGGTCATTACCCAAAACTCATGACCATAGGTGAGGGTAGGAACACAGATTGACCAGTAAATAGACAGCTTTGCCTTAGACCTTAGCTCTCTCTTCACCACAACAGACCAGTACAATGTCTGCATCACTGCAGATGCTGCTCCGATCTGTCTGTCAGTCTCCCGCTCCATTCGCCCCTCACTTGTGAATAAGACCCCGAGATATTTAAACTTGGGATCAGTCCGCCAAGGTCTCCGCCTTTGACCGCCACCTAATCCACATAGCACCGGACCCCCATGATCCCTCCTGCAGGTGGTGAGCCCACTGGAGGGCGGACCAATGTAACTCCTTCGGGCTGAGCCCGGCCGGGTCCCATGGGTGGAAACCCGGCCACCAGACGCTAGCCTTTGAGCCCCTCCCCCAGGCCTGGCTCCAGGGTGGGGCCCCGGTAACCCCATATCAGGCGGGGTACACTGAATCCTTGATATAGAATTTATCATGAGAGTCTGTTGGATCGTTCTTAGTCTGGCCCTTCACCCAGGACCAGTTTGTTTTGGGTGACCCTATCAGAGGCAAATTGCCCCGGACAACATAGCTCCTGGGATCACTGGGGCACGCAAACCCCCCACCACAATAAGGTGACGATCCATGGGGGGGTGGACGCCTGGACGCCTTCCACTTGAGGTGTTTCAGGCACATCCCACTGGGAGGAGACCCCGGGGCAGACCCAGGACTCGGTGGAGAGACTATGTCTCCCAGCTGGTCTGGGAACGCCTTGATATCCTCTCTGAAGAGCTGGAGCAGGTGGCTGGGGAGAGGGAAGTCTGGGCTTCTCTGCTTGAACTGCTGCCTCCGCGACCCGGCCCTCCGGAAAAGCGGTAGAAGATGGATGGATGGATGGATATTTAAACTCCTCCACTTGGGGCTGGACCTTGTCTGCAACCCTGACAGGGAAGTCAAGGGCAGCCCTTTTCTGGCTGAGGACCATGGACTTGGACTTGGAGGTGCTGATTCTTATCCCAGATGCTCTACTAGCCAAAAATTGGAAGTATACAAAAGAATAAGAACAATGAAATAGAAAAAATAAATAAGCTAGCACTGATAAGATAAGATAAGATAAGATAAGATAAGATAAGCCTTTATTAGCCCCACAATGGGGAAATTCCAGGATTGCAACAGCACAGGGATAGCAACACTCAGAGCAACAATCAGAAGGCAAGAAAAAACAACATCTAGTAAACATATGTCCATATTACTATAAATGTATGTATATAGACACACAGTGCAGAGCATTATGGTTGGTTGGTGAATGTGCAGCAGAAAGTCTAAGCTCTCTCTCCGCGGATGCGGTGGGCCAGCTGGAAGTCTTTGGGCATGATGGTGACCCCCTTAGCGAAGAAGAGACCACCAGGTGGGCCTCGCTGGTCTCCTGCAGAGCCATGACGGCGAAGCTCAGGAAACGCAGGACGGTCTTGAAGTCCTGAGCGATCTCCCTCACCAGGCTCTGGACGGGCAGCTTACGGATGAGCAGCTCCGTGGATTTCTGGCAGCGACGGATCTCTCTCAGAGCCACGGGCCTGTGACGGCGAGGCCTCTTCACTCTGCCGGTGGCCGGAGCGCCTCTCCGAGCAGCCCTGGTGGCTAGCTGTCTCCTGGGGGGCTTCTTCCTCCAGTAGATTTTACGGGCGGTCTGCTTGGTTCTTGCCATCGCTCTTTATTATTCTGTCTTATATTTCTTGCACGCCGCCTAAACTCCAGCCCGGCACCCGCGTCGTTTTCGCTTCAGCTCCCGGTGTGTCGAGTTTCCCATTAGCACCGGGCGGCAGCCAAGTGCTAGATAGCACTAGCTCCTCCCGGCTGTAGCGTCTCCCGCTGCAAACCGTGGCTCCGTCCGCCGACCCGGGAGACCCCCGGGGCGATCCGTGCGTCCGTGATATATATACAGAGTGAAAGGTGTAGAAAGAAGAAGGAAGATAAAAAAAAAAAGGCTGTTGCAACGGGCAGCTGACTCGTGTGGCGCCACCGGTCTGGCGGAACCGGAACCGGAAAAAAAAATGATGAATTGAATATGGCATGCAGTGTTTAAGGGTGGTGGGACTACCATAGCAAGCAAGTTTTGTGCACATACATACAGATATACACCAGTGACACAATGCATGTGGCATGCATTAAGCATTCTCATGCAGAAATAGTGATAGCAAGGTTATCATATAGAAAGTTGCTGCACCAATTACATTTTAGACATGTGCTGAGATGTTAAGTGGCTAATTTGTACTCACTCACTTCAGTCATTTTGAATTTAATCAGTTGCCCTGCAGAACTATCCATGGAATCCCATGAAATCCTTTTTCTATTGTTGGATCAGTAATTTTATAATATTGTATTCTGAGTTTTTGGCACCAACGTTATGTAAAGGTGAATTAAAAAAAAACTGAAGCTGGGAAATGTGACATTTATAAATTAAAGTGCAACCCATCATAAAAACAGTACAGTAGATCAAAACAAAGGAAAAAATTATATAAAACAGCAATAAAATATTAACAGTATGTAAAAACATGCACTACGGGCACCAGATGTCACTCTTCTTAGTTAGAATGAAGCTTGTAAGCTTTGAAAGCCTCAGAGCTTCATTGAGGCTTCAGCTGAAATCACTACTGAAGAGCTGTAGCATTTATTGTTGTTTAAAAGCAGCCTACCATGTACATTTAGTGATGTTTTCAGCCTGTTAATGCTTACTTTACTCCTGATCCCATGAACACGGACTCCAGTGCACACCGCTCTCTCACTCCCTCTCTTGCTTGACCACTCACACAGAGCGTCACCTAGGTTTCGATTAGCGCTCCCTCTACTGGTGAACACTATAATTGCATTTAATTGCACATCAGAGCTGTTCTGTAGCTTGAAAAAAATGTGAGCAGTCATTTTAACAGTGCAGTTAACCTCCGTGGATTACCATTTTACACATATTTCAACAGTCATAAGAAAACACAACAGTATAAATGGGAACAAACAAATTCTTAATACTGTTAAAGTTTGCTTAATCCATTTAACTGACTACAATGAGTGATTAAAAACTAAAAGTATTTCACAATGTCCACAATCCACATTAAATTCAAAATAAACACTTATAGTAAAAGGTTTTCATCCAGGAGCCACATTTAAAATGAAAGGAAATATCTAATAGTGAGGGCGGGCATTTTGTGTCGTTACACAGCATAGTGAATGGAGTTTCAGTGGTTAGGGAAAACGATCTCTTTCACTAAATCCACTGGGACAAAATAAGCCAGACTACTGACCTGTTTAATGTAGTAAAAACAGAGACAGGAGAGATCAGTGTTTTGTATGCAATGTGACTTGACGTGCCACGCTGCAGGCTCTCACACACACACAGGTGACGTCAGCACGTCAGAAGTGTTTTAGGCAGACAGCTCAGTGACACGCGGTCCTGCAACACGGTCCTGCAACATGTTGCTCTTTGCTCTGTACCACACGTGTTAAGCCCAATAAAGTTATCCTCAACACATGGTTGTTGTCCACCCATTCTTCAGACAAAACATTCGCGACGAAGATGGAGACTTTACTTTCACCTCTACAGCCGTTCCTGCCTGGTGAGCTCTCTATTCTGTGGTCCCACTGGTATGAATCTTTTGTGACTTTTATAGCCGCTATTGACCTAGCTAAAGCTAGCAAGGCGAGGCTAAGGGCCATGCTAATTCATAACCTTGGCAGCGAAGGACAGCGTACCTTTTGGACTCTTGGACCCACGGACACATACAACGACTGTGTGGCTTTGTTGGCTGGACATTTCGCTGCTCCACAGAGTGTAATGGTCTGAAGAATTGTGTTTCGCTAGTGCCGACAGTGAACGGGTGAGTCGGTACAGCAGTTCGTCACCGACCTCCATTGTTTGGCTAGCACGTGTAGATTCGGACACTTGGAAGACGAGATGGTGTGAGACCAGTTAGTGGAGCACACCATGAATTCAAAGCTGTGGGAAAAGCTGCTGGTTGTGCCAGACAACCTGTCCGTGGTGGAAATGGCATCCCAGCTAGAAGCAGCTGCCCAGTTAGCATCACAGCTAGTGGCCCCCAATCTGCTCTCCCCACATTTAGCTCCATTGGCACAGGCTGTGGCTCCGGCTCATCAGCCCTTCGACCCCAGGTCTCCTCACGATGGCTTTACCTCTCCTCACGACAGCCCCGAGGTAAATTT
Source organism: Pholidichthys leucotaenia (assembly GCA_020510985.1). NCBI lineage: Eukaryota > Metazoa > Chordata > Actinopteri > Cichliformes > Pholidichthyidae > Pholidichthys > Pholidichthys leucotaenia. The sequence continues at coordinate 398,985,723 of CM035838.1, forward strand.
TGCGGGACGACAAGGTGCCACAGCACGCCAACCCTGTGGTAACTGCTGCTCTTCCTTGCACCACACATGCACACCTGCCTGCCAGCCACAGGACAGAGGTGCCAATGCTGCGGTAAGCTTAACCACTTTGCCAGAGTGTGTTGCTCGGCTCCTGCAAGCCTGCCGTCTCGCTCGCCCAGTCGGCCCAGCCTGACCACCATTTATTCTGTGGGCTCCGGTAACAAGCCATTCAAGTGGTGTACAATGGAGTTGGATGGTGTCCGTCTACCGCTGCTGCTGGACACCACTGCTTCAAGGTCCCTGATGGTAAATGGTAAATGGCGTTCACTTATATAGTGCTTTTTACTCATCTCTGGATGTCCAAAGCACTTTACAGATCCTACTATCCACCCATTCACACACACATTCACACACTGATGGTGGTGGAGCTGCCATACATAGGCACTGGCCTGACCCACCAGGAGCAACTGGGGGTTCAGCGTCTTGCTCAAGGATGCTACTATTAGTGTGGCCTACTAGGTATAGTGTGGCCTACAGCTGTCACTCCCTCCTCCTCGACGTGCTCCCCGACTGCTGTGTGTGCCTGGAATCCCGGCCTGGCGAGCCCTCTTCTGGAGACAACACGAGCGGCCCCCAGACGTCCTCCCAGGGGGTCCTCCGTTACCGCCCGGCGGGGAGAGGGAGAAGCAACGTCCACTGCAGCAGGCGCCATCCAGCCTCCAGGAGACAGGCAAGTCCCAGTTTGTTCACATCAACTTAGTGATTTGCTCTGTCATACTCCTGGAGGTGGAGTTCGGGGTCCGCAGCTCCCTGAACTCCCACCACCTGCTGTAACCTGTGTCTTTAATCCTGCACCCTCTGTGTCTCCCTCCGCTGAGCGGTCCCCGGCGCCGGGTCAATGTCGTGGGATGAGGAGGGGTCGTTCGGAACCCGACCGTGAGGGGGACGCTCTGTCACCATGGGATGAGACGCCGGGTTGTCCGGCGCTCAGACCATATCCCTCCTTATCTCTGTCTCTCATTTGACAGCGTCTCAGCGGGCTCCCAGCTGTCAGTGTTACGGGACGGCTGGGGCCCAATTAATCCTCATCAGCTGAGGTGCTGCTTATGAGGATAAAAAGGAGCAGCTCCGATCATTCGGGACTGCAACTTAAGCACTGTGAAGGCTGGAACCCCTATGCCCGGTGCCAGCTCTCTACTCCTCTTGCAGCATTCTTGTGAGTGTTACCCGCTGTGAGTATTTATGCCTTGGAACCCCTATGCCCGGTGCCAGCTCTCTACTCCTCGCTGTACTACTCGTGAGTGTTATCCTGTATGAGTATCTGTGCTTTCGGTCTACAAGGCCGTGTTCCTTATCCCTTAACCCTTATTATAAATAAAACATCACAACTCACTGGCTCGCCCTCGGCTCTCTCTGTGTGGCTCACGAGGGCCACACGTAACAGAAACAGTTGTTTATCAAATGATTTTTGTCAGGGCTCACATCATTCAGTTGTAACCACCAAACAGTTGCTGAAGAGGTTTGATTTTTCTCCCATTCAATCTCCTGAGCTTGAAGTTGTGGAGCATTCAGGGGAGTGGACAGATCTGATGTACACTGGAGCATAGTACCATCAGGCAGACACACCACAGTTCCAGTAGAAGCAAAATAGATGTGTGCCTTTACTTTCAGAAGCACACCTCTTCCCAGAAGATTTACAGGACAGTCCCCCTCTTCAGTGTGGCTCCCTAGGTTCTGTCATTGTTGGCTGGGCATCATGTTCTGGTAGGGAGCCATATGACATTGTAGTTGTTGTGGTGCAGAGGACTGGTCAGGCCACATCCCTGGTGCTGGGGATGGGATGGGCATGTACATCATCTGTGAGCGCCCTCTATTAGCAGGCAGACTTCTGCAGTCACGTGCCTAGTGTCCCAGTCTTCTGCACCACTAATATACAGTAAGTCTGGTTCCTCCTTGGTTCTACAGAGGTGTAACGCTGGATGTTATGTTCAGGAATCCAATACCAGTTGATGTGATATTTTACGCTGTTATCATCTGAATCTGTTTATCCATCATTTGAACGCCATGCCTTGTAACCTGAGTAAGTTTAATAAAGGGTAAATGAGAGAAGTTGAAGCGTTTTCCTTTCGCATATACATGTTTCCTAATCACGGCAGGACAAGAACTCACTGAAACTTTGAGACTGATTCATTAAGTAATTGAAGGTACAAAATTAAATAAAATTAAAGTTAATATTATTGTCCGTTAGGACTGGTGCCCCTTTTACGAGTGCTTTTATTTAATTTAGCGGGTGTAGAAGTGATGGTTTAACTCCGCCCCCTTTCACACCCACTATTAAATAAAATAAATAATTCCTGTACCTTATGACAAATATTTTTATAGGCAATTCACGCGACAGCCACATCGTCATGTTGGGGCAGTGATTCTGACACTACTCGCTGCCCATGTGTTTGTAATATGACCCTTCCATTATCACAGACTACCAATTATCCTCCCTGCAGTGCAGCCGCGAGTTTAGGAATATAACACATGGTGTGGGGAGCCCACTCAGTAGTTACTCAGTAGTTTTCCCTCAGACTGAAGTGGCAGATCGAAGGTGGGGAGTGTGGGGAGTGATATGTTAATGCAGCACCCAAGGTAGCAGAGAAGTGTTAGTGCTGTGATATAAAAGAGTGCCTGCAACCTGGGGGAAGTTTTTCTGATTCTGGTGAATGTGAGAGAGAGTGGAATAAAGCTTCATCTGCACGGAAAAGTTCGGCCTGGTTATTCTCTCCACAATGACCTTAATTTTTCTCTTCTCTCAATTTTTCAGTTTTTTATGTATCAATCCCCACCTGGGATTTCCTCCTGTGTCATGGTTTTCCTTAGCAGTATTATATAGCTTTGTATAATTATTTACAGGATCTCTGCCAGTTTAACTGGTGAGGACATCAGTTTTGATGATCCTGGCAAATATCCTAAATCCTGTAACTCAGCCACCCATTTCTTAAACTTTCTTACCTCCTCTTTTCTATCTTTCTCAACTGTCTGTCTCTCAATGACTTTTTGTGTTCTATCTACTGTTTCACCAGCAGTAAATACTGACTTTCCCCGCTGCCATGACTACAGAATTTCCTTTGTTAAGTATTTAGGAAGCAAAAGTTAGTATTATTTACAGCCCTATGGTCCAAACTCCGAATCCTGATCCCTTTCCGGAATTCCAGCCTCTCTAAGCTTCTATCTGTATCCTAGTGAGACAAGCGGGAGAGCATATGGCCTGGAATGCCAGGGGAAAATCAGGATCCTTTGTTTCTGGTAGACAAAAAAAAAAAAAAATATGTACAGTCCCTGGGCTCTTTCCTTTATTTCCCAACCCACACAATGCAGAAATTCCTCTTTTTCCAGACAACCAGAAGTGGGAGTTCGAGATCCAAGCTAATCTTTTCTCTCTACACCACTCTTTGTGTCTTTAAATTGGACTAGTGCCTACCTGTGCATGCCCGTAGCCTGACCAGATAGAGTGACGATGCGGAGCGAAGCATGTGGCAGTAACGCACCTGCAAACCGTCCGCCAACCGCCAATCAAATGCAAAAGAAGAAGAAGAAAGCAGGTGTAAGCAAGCACGTCAGCACTCATTCAGTGATGCCTGCCTTTGATCTTTGATGGTGTCATAGCAAGTCCTATGAACTTTGATGATGTTATAGCGAGTCCTATGATTGTGAGTGATGACTGCCTTTGATCTTTACCTCCGCCAAGGAGGTTATGTTTTCATCGGCGTTGGTTTATCTGTCTGTCTGTCTGTTTGTTTGTCTGTCTGTCTATTTGTTTGTTAGCAAGATAACTCAAAAAGTTATTGACGGATTTTCATGAAATTTTCACAGATTAGATCATGCCCCTGTTTTTCTACATATGATCCCGCCTTGTCAGTTGAAAAAAAATTCTAGATGGAGGCTTAATTCAAGCTTCCTTTTTAATCCAGTTTTTGTGTCCTCTTTGAAAGCAGAGATCTCCTTATATCTTGAGACAAACTGGGATTCTGCTCCCTCTGCCAGGGTTGCTTGGGAGGCCTTTAAGGCATTTATTAGGGGACATATTATTCAATATGCATCTTTTAAAAAGAAAACTAACATTGCTAAACAGATTGATTTGGAGAGGAGAATAGCTATATTAGAGACTTCATTCAAACAAGACACAAATTTAGTAAATTTGTCACCCCTTCTGAAGCTTAAGTATGAGCTGAATTCAATTCTAACACAAAAAGTTGAATTTTCCCTATTTCGTCTTAGGCACAAACAGTTTGAGGAGGGGGATAAAGCTGGCAAAATGCTGGCTAGATATATTAAAATGAAAGAAGCTCAGTGTACTATATCTGCTATTAGGACACAGGATGGTACTCTGGTGTCAGACTTAAATGAAATTAATGGTGCTTTCAGAGAATTTTACACCTCGCTTTATTCTTCTGAAATGGAGGCTGGATCTCAAGATCTATGCATTTTTATCATCCCTATCTTTGCCCTCCCTAACGAAGGAACAAATAGACTTACTTGACGCCCCAATTACTAAAGAGGAAATTGTGAAAGTGATTAAGAGCTTCCCGACTGGAAAGGCACCGGGCCCTGACGGATTCACTGCAGAATTTTACAAGGCCTGTGTTGATGAGCTTTCTCCTTTACTTTTAGAAATGTTTGCGGAATCTTTTGAACAAGGCCGTTTGCCCCCTTCTTTAACAGAGGCTTTCATTTCGCTTATTTTAAAAAGCAATAAAGATCCGTTAGAATGTAAGAATTATAGACCAATTAGTCTTATAAACTGTGACTGTAAAATTCTCTCCAAAATTTTGGCATTAAGATTAGATAAAGTAATGATATCTCTTATAAATCCTGATCAGGTGGGTTTTATTCGTTCCAGGGGTGCGGCAGACAATATTAGGCGATTTATTGATATCATATGGCTAGTTCAAAATGATCCCTCACTTGCACACCTCTCTCCAGTGGCAGCCCTCTCCCTGGATGCTGAAAAAGCATTTGACAGGGTTGAGTGGCAGTATCTCTTTGCAACTCTAGAGACTTTTGGTTTTGGTTCAAAGTTTCTTTCTTGGATTAAATTACTATATAATGAACCTAGAGCTTCAGTGATATCAAATCGAGTTACATCACAGTTTTTTAGACTTTATAGGGGTACGCGCCAGGGCTCCCCTTTAAGTCCCTTGCTTTTTGCTTTGGCATTAGAACCATTAGCTGTTGCTATCCGCAAAGACAGCAATTTTCCAGGTATTCAGGTCCATGACAGTACCCATAAGATAATGTTGTATGCTGATGATGCATTGGTACTGATTACACAACCTCAAAAATCAATTCCAGCTCTTCTTAAAATTATTAACCAATTTTCACGTTTGTCTGGTTATAGAGTTAACTGGATAAAATCAGAAATTCTCCCTCTAACATCCTATTGCCCTAAAACACTGTTTACATTTGGTCAAAATATAGGCTTCTCTTGGCCAAAATTAGGAATTAAATATCTTGGCATCCTGTTTCCTCACATTTTATCAGATCTGATTCAGATTAATTTTGAACCCTTGCTTGAAAAATTTAAAATAGACATAGAAAGGTGGTCACCTCTTTTTTTGTCTCTCTGGGGCAAGGTCAATGTTATTAAGATGATTTGTGCACCCCGATTTAATTACCTTCTGCAATCTCTTCCTCTTAGGATCCCAGTTGGTTATTTTCGACAATTTGATAGGTTGTGCAATAAGTTTTTATGGAATGGTAAGCGCCCTAGATTAAAGTTGAAAAGATTGCAGAAGTCTATAGATTCAGGAGGTTTGGGGGTCCCAAATTTGGTTTTATATCATTACGCTTTTAGTCTTAGACATTTGATTCATTGGGCTCTCCCCCCTGAGAGAGCTCCCCCTTGGTTTTATTTGGAGAGTTATTTGAGCAGCCCTCTTCCCTTAGTACATCTAATCACAATTAAACTGTCTTCTGAATTTCAGTCGCATCCTATTATATCCTTTTTACAATACGTTTGGAAGAGAGTTGCTTCTATACTAGAGTTTAGCTCTCATCTTCATTCTATGGCTTCTATTTGGCTTAACCCAAGTCTCCATATTGGAAAATCCCCATTTATGTGGAAAATCTGGGTGAAAAAGGACATCTTGATGTTAAAAGATGTATATGAAGGGGGAGCTCTCAAATCATTTGATGTTCTACGGGCACAGTATGGACTACCACAGAATCAGTTTTGGAAATATTTACAACTTCGACATCTGCTGTGTCAAGTCTTTGGATCTACAACTACCCCTCCTCCTGATGTAGATTGGCTCATCCAGGCTTTGAGTTCCTGTGGCAAAAGATCTAAGGCCTCAAATTTCTATTTAATGCTCCTTAAGAGCTCAAATAAAGATTCTACATTCCTTAAACACGTATGGGAAAAAGATCTGAATTCACAATTTACTGATGTTGAATGGGCAAATATTTTAAAGAATGGGAAGAAAGTGTCTAGGGAATTGAAAACCAGACTTGTTCAATTTAAAATTTTGAATCGATTTTACTGGACACCTCGTAAAATGTTGAGAGCGAATCTCATTCACTCTTCAAGCTGCTGGAGATGTCTACAGGGGGAGGGGACATTAATCCATGTGATCTGGAGTTGTCCGGTAATACAGGACTTTTGGTTGCAGATCCATAGACATATTATGACAATTGTTAAGCAAGAAGTGCCATTTACTCAGAGACTTTTTGTCCTTGGGGATCCATCAATGATTCAGGACCCAATCTCTGATGCCGAGTGGATTCAGACTGCTTTGATGCTGGGCCGAAAGTTGATCACTTTTTACTGGAAATCTTCCTCTGCCCCACCCGTAGCTCAATGGCTCAGGGAGTTGGGCAAGCTTGCTGCACTAGAACGCCTTTCATATAAGCTTCTGGACAGGATGGACAGCTTCTATAATAAGTGGGGATCCTATCTTACCTTTATAGGTGTAGTAGATTAAGCTAATCATTTTAAGAGTATTAGGGTGGAAATGGAATGTTTTATCCTCTCACTGGGTATACTTGTTTTTTTTGTGTGTGTTTGTTTGTTTCTGTTTTATTTTCTAAATTGAAAACCCAATAAAATTCAAATTACAAGAAATTTTCACAGATTGTCAGAAATGGGGTATCCTACAGATGATTAGATTTTGGTGGTGATCCGGATCACCGTCCACAAGAAAACTGCCATTACACAAAATGCCATTTTCGTGAATAACTACTGAACCACTAATCCTATCATTGTCAATCCAATTGCTTGTCATATGTTTTCATGGTCAAGGAATCTGAAAATGTACACACAAACACTGTATGGGGGGAACTGTGGTGCTTGGCGGAGGTCTGCGCTCTCCGAGTGCTTTTCTAGTTGATGATGTCATAACGAGGCCTATGATCTTTGATGATGTCATAGCGACTCCTATGATGCCTGCATTTGATCTTTGATGATGTCATAGCGAGTCCTATGATCGTAAGTGATGCCTGCGTTTGATCTTTGATGATGTCATAGGGAGTCCTGTGATTGGGAGTGATGCCTGCCTTTGTTACATAGGAACATGTTATACATAGGAACATCATAGGACATCATGCAGCCATCATAAGAACATCATAGGCAGTCCTATGATCTTTGGTCATGACACATACACTGACAGACACAGACAGAGAGAGATTTCTTGAATTTATAGTGATAAAAGAGGTTAAGCCACCCTCACAATTTGCCCACAAAATTTACAGAATCATCTTCTTCTTTTAGATTTGATTGGCGATTGGCAACCAGCTTACAGGTGCATTACTGCCATGTACTTCACTCTATATCATCACTCTATATATCAAAGGCTGAAAACCATTTCTACCCTGTGACCAGAGCTATTTGTGTGTATTTGTCCCTGCTGCTTTATTTGCATATACTGTTTTCTTAGTTTAACTTTTACCAGCTTAACTTTATGTAGAGGATACTTTCCTTGGTCTGCATCCAGATTCAAGACAAGAAGTAACTTATCATAAAGATTTAGTCCCGGACTAATTTTTTAACAAACTGGCGGATACAGTTACTCACTATTTGTTATTTCTAAGTTCTTGTACTGTATCTCTTCATTTTCATCATTCTCACTAGTGCCTACCTGTGCATGCCCATAGAAAGCAGGTATAAGCAAGAGTGTAAGCAAGCACGTCAGCACTCATTTAGTGATGCCTGCCTTTGATCTTTGATGGTGTCATAGCGAGTCCTATGATCTTTGATGATGTCATAGCGAGTCCTATGATCATGAGTGATGCCTGCCTTTGATGTTTGATGATGTCATACTGAGTGCTATGATCTTTGATGATGGCATAGCGAGTCCTATGATCTTTGATGATGGCATAGCGAGTCCTATGATCTTTGATGATGTCACAGTGAGTCCTATGATCATGAGTGATGGTCTATATGACATCATATAGACATCATGTAGACATCATAGGAACACCATAGAACATCATGTAGACATTAGAGGAACATCATAGGCGATCCTATGATCTTTTAGCAAGTCCTGTAGGAACATCATAGGACATGTAGAGATCATAGGAACATCACAGGCGATCCTATGATCTTTTAGCGAGTCCAATGGTCATGACACACAGACACACAGAGATTTCTTGAATTATAGAGTGACGATATTACTCACTTGATTACACTTGAGAGTCTTGTAATTATTCCTATATTACTCCCTCATCACTCTATAATATAGAGTCAGGGTTTCCTCCAGTAACATTTCTCCGTGGCGGGCCACCTCGCCAGAAATTGCACCACCACGTCAAGGTGATATGATTTTATTAAGAAAAATAGATGAAGCAATGACTTTCCGCAAGCGCACACACGAACAACACGCGTGGCCGTCATCCGCATGGAGTTTAGAAGCGCCCCGCCCATGCGAGTTCTCGACTCAGTCAGCAGGCAGTGTCTCGCTAAGCATGACTGTCAACAAAAACATGTTTGTTCAAGTACTTTAAATGCGGAAAAAATCAGAAGAGGTATGTATGTAAGCACTGGAGGCATTTTATCATGGTTTTAACCCGCTGTTAATGGGAGCAATAATGGAAGAGTTGCTTAGCTAAGAGATGTGGTTAGAATTCATATGCAGCTGGCTTCATATGAAGGGAAAGGCGGGGGACTGATGAATTGCTGAGGATATATTTCACCAGCCACTACAACATTATGTTCTGTAGGAATTGCAGGAATGAAGAGAATGGCAATTTCTCTCTTTTCTCGCATGAGCAGGCATGTCGTTTTTTTTTCTCCAGAGGCAGTGACAAAAAGCAACAGCTAAAATTGTCTTTTAGAGTCTGCTACAGTTCCCTGTTATGTACCTGGCAGGTTAAGGTGACCGAAATTCACGAAGTCAATGACTTTAATCTGTCAGCAGCCTTCAGACAAACTAAACATGCCAACATCTGATTTCAAAATAAGGGAGGTTTTTCCTGCTGTCTGGGTGGTGAGGAGATTTCTAAAAAAAAACAAAAAACAAAACTATAAAGAAATATTATAACAGAAATAATGGCATCCTTGGTCATTTAAGTTAACTTATTTCATTAAATACAATTTTATTAATATTTTTTCTTTGTAATCAGAGTTAAATTATTGTTCTGTCCGGACTGCAAAATTATGGTCAAAAATGTAAATTGTTATAAGGAAAAAGTAAAAAAAACAAAAACAAAAAACAGTCTGTTTCAGATGTATCTAAAAAACAATAACTTTATTTAAAAAAAAAACAGACAAAAATTAGTCATAAAATAATCCACAAATTTATAATAGTTTCAAATGTACAAGAAAAGTCAGTTTTACAAGAGGAAATTACAAATTTGAGCAACATGGTTTCAACTTTAGATAGATTTACAGAGAAAAGTAGAAAACTAAAAGAAAATTGTTATAAATTTTTGAGAAAAACCTCAAACCTTCAAGACTGAAGTCATTACTTAAGTTTTTAAGTGGGTGCGCTTTGTACCCTTAACTCAAGTAGAAATTTTTGGTTGTCTACTTTTAATTATTAATTTCAAAGCACTGCTTTTACATGAGTAGAATTTCTGGTTACTATACCCACCTGATCATATAATTTAAGCATGCGTGAGTACATTACTATTATGAATATTTCTTTCCTTTCCCTACTCTCTCAATGGAAAAAAAGAAACACTAGAATAAAAATACAAAAAATACACATATTTTTGTCATTTATGTAAACCATGACAAAAAAAATCCTGCAGGACAAAACATGACACTTGATATTTTCTAACCTGTTTGTATACCACCATAGACAGAGAGAACCGGAATTAGACAGAGCTCAGAGATGGCAAGATGAGACAGAAGAGAGGAGCCAAGGAGAGGAAAGTGTTCAGGCGGAGGAAGGAGAGAAGGATAACACCACTAAAAAGTCTAAACACAGGATGTCTGGGTGGGACCCCAACTGGCCCAATATTCAAGCCTCGGTTGTACAATACTTCAAATGGTAAGTTCCATATGCAACGTTACTGTGTAAAATTTTAAAAGAAATAAATAGTATAAAATTAACATATTCCGGTATGTTTACCCCCCCCCGCCCCCCGGGAAAAATATTTTGCCACCACGCCAAGGTCATTTAGCCAGAGGAAACACTGTAGAGTTATTGAATCTATATCTTATTATATATAGAGAGATATAGAGTTATTGACTCTGTATCTATATCTTCAAGAAGTCTCTGTCTATGTCTGTCTATCACGACCATAGGACTCGCTAAAAAGATCATAGGATCGCCTATGATGTTCCTATGATCTCTACATGATGTCCTATGATGTTCCTATAGGACTCGATAAAAGATCATAGGATCGCCTATGATGTTCCTATGATGTCTACATGATGTCTTATGATGTTCCTATGATGTCTTACATGATATCTATATGATGTCATATAGATCACTCACAATTATAGGACTCGCTATGACATCATCAAAGATCATAGGATTCGCTATGACCATCAAAGATCAAAGGCAGGCATCACTGAATGAGTGCTGATGTGCTTGCTTACACCCTTGCTTACACCTTGCTTCCTACGGGCATGCAAAGGTAGGCACTAGTTGATTAAATTTGAGAGTCTTGTAATTTATTAGAGTTCCTTATTTATGCTCACTATTGTATTAACTAGTGCCTACCTGTGTATGCCCGTAGAAACTAAGTATAAGCAAGTATTTCTGCATGCCCGTAGACTCGTTCAGTGATGCCTGCCTTTGATCTTTGATGATGTCATAGCGAGTCCTATGATCTTTGATGATGTCATAGCGAGTCCTATGATCTTTGATGCTGTCACAGTGAGTCCTATGATCTTTGTGTCACGACTCACCGCTCATCAGCGGCTTCAGCTGCGTGCACACCTGCGCCTCGTCAGCAGCGGGCTATTTAGCCTACTCGGCCCAGTGCTGCGGTCTGGAGCCGTCTGTTCTCGTTGGCACTTCCAAAGCTCGTGAATCAACCTCAGATCACCAGCAAGATTACTACGACACGTAAGCATCCCTTACCTTGTCTCCAAAGTTCTTCACCCCTGTGCACAGGTGGACTCCCCGGCGGCGGATTTCCCCCGTCATCGCCGACTCATCTCCACCATCCACGCAGGCCCTGCAGGACGCTGTCTCCCGGGCTCATCACTTGCCAACGCCAGCCACTTGTCCCTGCAAGTAAGCAACACCCTGACTAATTATCCCTGTCTCGGTGTGGTGCCCATTACCCTTGTCCTCTGCTTTCTCTCCATAGGGTTGTCCGGCTGAACGGCGCGCTGCTCTGCTACCTGCGCATCGGCGTTCACCCCAGCACATACACATACCGCATACATCTATTCAGACACACCTGCTTGTTGAATAAAGCTGTTAAATCTACCCTGAGCCTGCGTGTGTGTTTCCTGGGCCAGACATTATGTCAGTACGGCTCCAGCAGAGCGGCCCAGCAGACAGCGGGCTCGCACGCCGTCTTTCCACCCTCGAGGCTTGGGTGGATTTAATAGCCCATCAACAGCAGGTGATCCTAAACCAGTTGGTTAACATTACTCACTGGTTAGACCACCTGGACCCCCAGCAGGCGTTCCCCTCGGCTCGCCAGGGTGGGCTAGCTCCTGCCGCTCTGGTGCCCGGTCAGTCTACCTCGGGAATGCCAACCTGACTCACACCAATCCCAACCCCCACCCTCTTCAGCGGAAAGCTCGGCAGGGTGCGGGGGTTTATTATGCAGTGTGAGTCAGTGTTTCTGCGCGTTCCCGGGGATTTTCCCTCAGACCATAGCCGAATTGGCTACATCAGTAATCTCTTGGAGGGGCGAGCGCTAACTTGGGCTTACGCCGTAATGGTGAAGCCCAGTTACGCAAACCTCTCCTATAGCCAGTTCATGCAGAGCTTTCTCGAGGTCTTCGATCATTCCCGGCGCGATAGCGTCCTAACTGACCGGCTCCTTGCTCTTCAACAGGGAAGCCGGTCAGCGGCGGACTATGCTATCGACTTCCGGGTTGCAGCGGAGGAGGTTGGCTGGGGTGAGGCCGCACTCTGTGGCATCTTCCTCCGCAGCCTCAGTTCGGGTCTGAGGGATGAACTGGCCGGTCGGGATCTTCCGGAGACACTGGCAGAGTTGATTTCCACCGCCATTAGTTTAGACAATAGGCTGCGTGAACGGTCCACCGAGTGGAAGTTTAGCAGCCGCTCGCGTGGAGGCTCCGTCCGCACGCCTCAAGACCGCCCCCTGGCGTTACCTCCACCGGAGTCCTCCAAGGAATCGGAGGCGATGGTGGTAGGCTGGTCAAAGCTCCCCCTAGCGGAGAAACAGCGCCACTGGAAGTTGGGTCTCTGCATGTATTGCGGAGGAGACCAACATTCCGTGGAGCATTGCCCGGAAAAGCCAAACGGGGAGGTCCGCGAGTCACTGTAGGGGGCCTCGCAGACTCTAACCGGTCAAATCCCCTCACAAGTCTGTCCTTGCCCATCTGATTTTGTCACAATGCCACGGGGCATCTCACACACGCACTGGTGGACTCAGGAGCAGAGCACAGCTTCATTTCAAAGAGCCTGGCAACCCAATTGGGCATTCCCTGCCACCCTCTGGCCGCTCCTCTCAACCTGATCACCTTTTCCCGTGCGCCTCTCGGGCAAGTGACTCATCGCACGCAACCAGTCCCAGTTATAATCTCGGGTAACCACCGAGAGGAACTCACCCTTTATGTCCTGTCTTCCTCTGTGACGCTTGTCATCCTTGGGTATCCCTGGTTGCGCCTGCACAACCCTGTGCTGGATTGGCGGACAGGAAAGATCGCCGCCTGGAGTTCATTCTGCATGGGCATCTGCTTACAGTCCGCAGCCTGCGCCCCGTCTTCTCCTCCCCCGGTTAGGGACACCGCGCCTCCGGATCTCACCCTGGTGCCCTCGGAATTCCACGATCTGGGCCCCGTTTTCAGCAAGTCCAGGGCGATGTCCCTTCCTCCTCATTGGCCCTACGACTGTGCCATCAACCTCCGCCCAGGGGCTCCTCTGCCGTCGGGTCGTCTTTACAGCCTGTCAGCGCTGGAGCGGGAAGCGATGGACAGCTACATCAAGGAGTCACTCAGCGCAGGTATCATCCGCCCTTCCTCGTCTCCGCTCAGCGCAGGGTTCTTCTTCGTGTCGAAGAAGGATGGGTCCCTCCGCCCGTGTATCGACTTCCGGGCCTTGAATGACATCACGGAGAAGGACCGTTATACCCTGCCGCTGATGGACACTGCCTTCCACTCCCTGCAGGGGGCGACCTGGTTCACCAAATTGGATCTCCGCAGTGCATACCATCTCGTCCGGATCAGGGAGGGGGATGAGTGGAAGACAGCATTTAGAATGCCAGGTGGGCATTTTGAGTACTTGGTAATGCCCTTTGGTCTGACCAACGCCCCTGCCGTTTTTCAGCGCCTTATCAATGACGTCCTGCGTGATTTCCTGGGCATCTTTGTGTTCGTGTACCTGGATGACATCCTCATCTTCTCCAGGTCACAAGAAGAACATCAGGTGCATGTGAGACGGGTCCTGCAGCGGCTGCTGGAGAACAGGTTGTATGTAAAAGCTGAAAAGTGTGAGTTTTACGCCAAGACCACCTCCTTCTTAGGTTTTGTTATCTCACACAACCAGGTCCTACCTGACCCCGCTAAGGTTAAAGCGGTGGTGGAATGGCCCACGCCGACCTCCAGGAAGCAGGTCCAGCAATTCATTGAGTTCGCCAATTTCTACCGCTGTTTTGTACCCAACTTCGGTGCCATCGTTGTCCCGCTGACCCGTCTCACATCCCCTAAGAACACCTTCCGCTGGACTGAAGAGGTCGCTGCGGTGTTCCAGGCGCTGAAGACGGAGTTCTCCTCCTCCCGGGTCCTGACCCAGGTCGACCCCGCGCTGCAGTGTCTGGTGGAGGTCGACGCGTCTGATACAGGGGTGGGGGTGGTGCTGTCCCAGCAATCACCCACCGATGGGGTCAAGCGACCCTGCGCCTTCTTCTCACGGCGCCTGTCCCCGGCCGAGCGGAATTACAACGTCGGGGACAGGGAGCTTCTCGCCATCAAGCTCGCCCTGCAGGAGTGGCGCCACTGGCTGGAGGGGGCAGCTTTACCATTCGTGGTGCTGACGGCTTTCAGAGAGAGCAGATGCTTTTCTCCTCCTCTCCTCTCCCTCCTACTCCCTTCTGATTCCAGCTTGCTGTGTCTTGTCTGTGTCGCTCTTCTTCTGGCTGAATCTTAATCCAACGGAAAATTATGGATCTGGAAAGCTGGGCTTTAAATGCGATTGACACCACTTTAAAAGAAGATCGGGCCAGGGGGAGCCCAAGTGGGGAGACTCATGGACAATTGGGAACTCATGTGTCTGTGGGATTCGAGTGGAGATGCGGAAGACATCTATCTGTTTGGCTTATGATCACAGGATTTCTACTTTGGCTTTGGAGTTTCCTGATGTATCAGAAATTAAAGGAGTTGGGAGAGCTGATCAAAATGCGGACCGGGCAAAGCTCCTTCAACAAATTCGACCAGTTGGGGAGTGCACTGATAGCGGCAAATGGTGAACTGAATGGTAGCTGATTCAGTAGGTGGAATACATCTTGGAGTCGCTGGTGCTCTCCAGGGAATGTTTTTAAAGCCTGTATATGGAAATTATGAAGCACAGAATCGGATGAGAGATGAAAATTCTATGCTCTGAGTGAACTGTGCCTATTAGACCTTGATTCGGCGCCCTGTAGATTACATTCCTCCTGGATGAAGATAAGGCAGAAGAGAGTTTTTGCTTTTTGCTCCCTAACATAAACATCTGGTGCGCAGTAATCTGATCTCTCAAGGACAACGTTATGTGCCCAGCACGGAGTTTACCATCGGACATGCACTGAGAGAATGAACTCTTACGGACATGCTATCTGTGTTTTGAGGACACTAAAGACATAACATCTAAACGTTGCCGGGGAGGATTTTTGCTGTCACCAGTAACTGATACATGCACTGCATACAACATTACATGACTGATACACATACACTGACACACACACATTCACACTGTCTCTCTCAACTGCTGCTTTGTTATTGTGAGATCTGTATTGTCTGCTAATTGTGCATTAGAGGGTTTTTTTCCTATGTAATCACAATTTTGCTCATACGAGCTTTATTTTGATAAACTATGTTTTTTCTCTCTGCCCAATGTGTCATCCCCCCCATCCCCCTCTTTACCCTCCACTGTTGACAGGCGCCTTGCATGGCTGCCGCGTCATTGGGAAGCGCTTATTGAGCGCGCCCAATGTCAAGTCAAATTCCTCGTATGTTTACATGTAAACATGCTTGGCAATAAAGCTCATTCTGATTCTGATTCTGATTCTGATTCTGACCATAAGAACTTGGAGTATCTTCGATCTGCTAGACGTCTGAATGCCCGCCAGGCGCGCTGGTCCCTGTTCTTTGCCCGGTTCCGCTTCACCATAACCTATCGCCCCGGCTCTAAGAACGGCCTACCCGATGCCCTCTCCAGGCAGTTCGCCCCTGAGACATTGGAGGAGCCGGGCCACCCCATCCTGCCCAGTTCGTGTGTGGTAGGAGCGATTTCCTGGTCCATCAGGGACAAGATCCGGAGGGTGCAGGAGACTGAATCGGACCCTGGCGGCGGACCGGAGGGAAGGTTGGTCGTTCCATCTTCTGTCCGGGGGGAGGTCATCCATTGGGTCCACACCTCCAAGCTCGCCTGTCACCCTGGTGTATCTCGGCTAGTGGATCTCCTCCAGCGCTCCTTCTGGTGGCCGGGTCTGCAGAAGGATGCCGCCAACTACTTCCGGGAGTGCCACCGCCAAGTCAGGTAATTCTCCTCCCGCGGGTTTGCTCCAGCCTCTGCCGACCCCTGGCAGACCCTGGTCCCATATAGCCCTCGACTTTGTCACTGGTCTCCCCACTTCTAACTCCTATAATGCCGTGCTGACCATCGTGGACCGATTCTCCAAGGCCGCCCACTTCGTGCCACTTCGCTTCACTTCACTTCACTTCCCAACGGCGCAGGAGACAGCGGACCTCTTGGTTCAGCACGTGGTCAGGCTACACGGGATACCGGTGGACGTCATCTCGGATCGGGGTCCCCAGTTTGTCTCTGAGGTTTGGAGGTGTTTTTGCAATGCCCTGGGGGCCACAGTTAGCCTCTCCTCCGGTCACCACCCGCAATCCAACGGGCAGTGTGAGCGGGCCAACCAGGAGCTGGAAGCTACCCTATGCTGTGTCACTTCCTCTAACCCGTCCTCCTGGAGCACGCACCTGTCTTGGGTAGAGTACGCCCACAACACCGCTCAGTCTTCTGCTATAGGGATGTCTCCCTTCAAGGCGTCCCTGGGCTATGATCCACCTTTGTTCCCGGAGCAGGAGGTGGAGCTGGTGGTCCCTTCCATCCAGGCGCACCTGAGATGTTGTCGGGCTCTGTGGTCCAAGACACGCGACGCGCTCTTACGCACGGCGGCGCGCAACAGCACCACGGCTAACCGTCGCAGGAAACCGGCCCCTGCCTACCAGGTGGGTCAACAGGTCTGGTTGGCCACTCAGGATATCCACCTCAAGGGAGAGAAGAGGAAGTTGGCCCCACGCTTTGTTGGTCCCCACACCATTTCTAAAATTGTTAACCCGGTGGCTGTGCGTCTGGCCCTCCCCCCTCCCTCCGCATTTGCCCTACCTTCCATGTTTCTAAAATCAAGCCCTATGTCTCCGACCCCCTCTGCCCCCTGCCCGCAGCGCCGCCCGCGCCTATGATGATCGACGGCCACCCGGCCTGGAGAGTCGCCTCCTTCCTGGACTCCCGGCGCCGAGGTCGCGGGCTGCAGTACTTGGTGGACTGGGAGGGATTCGGTCCGGAATGGAGGTCCTGGGTGCCCTCTTCTTGGGTGTTAGACAAAAGTCTCATCACGGAGTTCCATCGGGCGCATCCGGACAAACCAGCGCCAGGAGGCGCTGCTAGGGAGGGGAGTACTGTCACGACTCACCGCTCATCAGCGGCTTCAGCTGCGCGCACACCTGCGCCTCGTCAGCAGCGGGCTATTTAGCCCACTCGGCCCAGTGCTGCGGTCTGGAGCCGTCTGTTCTCGTTGGCACTTCCAAAGCTCGTGAATCAACCTCAGATCACCAGCAAGATTACTACGACACGTAAGCATCCCTTACCTTGTCTCCAAAGTTCTTCACCCCTGTGCACAGGTGGACTCCCCGGCGGCGGATTTCCCCCGTCATCGCCGACTCATCTCCACCATCCACACAGGCCCTGCAGGACGCTGTCTCCCGGGCTCATCACTTGCCAACGCCAGCCACCTGTCCCTGCAAGTAAGCAACACCCTGACTAATTATCCCTGTCTCGGTGTGGTGCCCATTACCCTTGTCCTCTGCTTTCTCTCCATAGGGTTGTCTGGCTGAACGGCGCGCTGCTCTGCTACCTGCACATCGGCGTTCACCCCAGCACATACACATACCGCATACATCCATTCAGACACACCTGCTTGTTGAATAAAGCTGTTAAATCTACCCTGAGCCTGCGTGCATGTTTCCTGGGCCAGACATTATGTCACTTTGATGATGTCAGTGAGTCCTTTGATCTTTGTTGATGGCATAGCGAGTCCTATGATCTTTGATGTCATGCCACTCGTTCTGTGATGCCTGCCTTTGATCTTTGAAGATGCCATAGCAATTCCCTATGATCTTTGATGATGCCATAGCCAGTCCTATGATTGTGAGCGATGCCTGCCTTTGATCTTTGATGGCCTATGATTGTGAGTGAGCATGGGTGATGCCTGCCTTTGATCTTTGATTACATGTGGTGTCAAACTCATTCCATGGAGGGCCAAGACCCTGCAGGTTTTACTTCCACCCAGTCTCTTCAGCAGGTGTTTTCACTGATCAGCAATCAGTAGGAAGAAATTCAGAGAAATCACTTGTTGAAGACACTGAGTGGAGGTAAAACCTGCAGGGTCTTGGCCCTCCATGGAATGAGTTTGACACCGCCTACAATATTCCTATCACTCTACATTGTAGAGTGATAGGAACATAGGCGGTCCTATGATCTTTGGTCATGACACACAGACACACAGAGATTTCTTGAATTTATAGAGTGATATTCCTTATTTATAAAAAGTGGCTCATAGATAGAAAAAATAGCCCCTTTAAAAATACCAAGCCTCTGCCTAATACTGCTGTGTCCACAGGCTCAGAACTCCTCTTTTCTGAATTTTCTCTTATTAGCCATTCTGATCTAGCCTTAATAGTCTCAGCCTCTAAACCAACTACCTGTCTCTTAGACCCAATCCCTGCTAGGAGTCGCAGCAATCCTGAAGGAGTCACTATCTCTGGTTAGTCCACCGTTTTTGAAAATAATTAATATGTCCCTATTGACAGGACATGTACCGCAGTCTTTTAAAGTGACAGTAATTAAACCTTTGCTCGATTCTGGGATTTGGGCTAATTATAGACCAATATCTAACCTCCCCTACCTTTCCAAGATCCTTGAAAAAGTAGTCGCCAATCAACTGTGCACTTTTTGAGAAAATAATTCTATATTTGAGAAATTTCAGTCAGATTTTAGGAAACACCACAGCACAAAGACAGCCTTAATAAAAGTTGCTGATGACCTCCTTATGGCATTTGGCAAGGGACTTGTCTCTGTCATTGTCTTATTGGACCTTAGTGCTGCCTTTGACACCATCGACCACCATATTCTACTAGAGAGACTTGAACAACAAATTGGTTTGAAAGGAACAACGCTAAGATGGTTCCAGCCTTATTTATCAGACCGTTCCCAGTTTGTCTATGTCCATAACAAGTCCTCTATCCAGACCATAGTTAGCTATGGAGTTCCGCAGGGATCAGTACTTGGACCAATACTGTTTACATTATACAGGCTTCTTCTTCTTCTTTTAGATTTGATTGGTGGTTGGCAACCAGCTTACAGGTGCATTACCGCCACATACTTCACTCTATATCATCATTGCTAGGTGTCCAATCCCGCTTACTAAGGAGTTCTGCCTTTTGGAGACATTATGAGGAAACATTCTACTCATTTTCATTGTTACACTGATGACACTCAATTATATTTATCCATCAGTCCAGATGATCCCAGTGATTTGGGTTCATTCCAGGAGTGTCTTAAGGATATTAAAACCTGGATGAACTACAACTTTCTATTGCTGAATACAGATAAAACTGAAGTCATTGTTCTTGGCCCCAAACATGCTAGAAGTACTCTTTCTAGTAAGATAACATCGCTAGATGGCATTGCACTGGCTTCTAAGTTTTCTGTTAGGAATCTTGGAGTTGTCTTTGATCAAGATATGCCTTTTAACTCTCATATACAGCAAACCATTAAGACTGCCTTCTTCCATCTGCGTAATATTTCTAAAATTAGGTCCATCCTGTCTCATAAAGATGCAGAGAAACTTGTCCACGCCTTTATCACCTCTCGGCTAGACTATTGTAATTCACTTTTATCAGGTTGTCCTAATAAGTCCATAAAGTTTCTCCAACTCATTCAGAATGCAGCTGCACATATCCTGACAAGAACAGGGAGACAAGATCACATTACCCCAGTTTTAGCTTCTTTACACTGGCTCCCAATAAAATATAGAATTGAATTCAAGGTATTACTCCTAACTTATAAAGCCCTTAATGGTATGGCTCCTTCTTTCCTGCAAGAACTCAGAATCAGAATCAGAATCAGAATCAGATTTATTGCCATTGTTCATGTAGTACACAAACTAGGAATTTGTCTCGGTGCCATGCTGCAACATTAAAAACATGATGAGATAAAGAGATAAACTAAAAAACTAAAGGACTAAAAACATGCAATAAGTGTAGAATAATAAGTAATAATAATAATAATAATAATAATAATAATAATAATAATAATAATAATAATAATGAGTAATACTAGTCAAGGCAGTTTTAAATAAATTAGCAAGTAGCAGATAATATGAGGTACCACAGTGCAGTCGATAATGCAACAGAAAAACAGTGATGAATGACATGAGTCTGGTTGAGCTGCTGTATATAGTGCACGAGAGTCAATAAGTCACTTAATGTTCAGCAGTCTGATGGCAGAGGGGAAAAAGCTGTTCATGTGCCGGGAGGTTTTAGTCTGAATGGACCGAAGTCTTCTACCTGAGGGGAGAGGGGCAAACAGTACATGACCAGGGTGTGAAGGATCGGCTATGATCCGGCCAGCACGCCTCCGGGTCCTGGAGATGTACAGGTCCTGGAGAGATGGGAGCTTGCAGCCGATCACCTTCTCAGCAGTTCGCACGACGCGCTGCAGCCTTAGTCTGTCCCTGGCAGTGGCTCCTGCATACCACACAGTTATGGAGGAGGTAAGGATGGACTCGATGATGGCCGTGTAGAACTGCACTAACATCTTGGTGGGTAGCTTGAGCTTCCTCAGCTGCAGCAGAAAGAACATCCTCTGCTGGGCCTTTTTGATGAGGGAGCTGATGGTTGGCTTCCATTTGAGGTCCCGGATGATGGTGGTGCCCTAGAAGCGGAAGGAATCTGCAATGGTGATGGGAGAGCCTGTGATGGTGAGGGGGGCAGGGGGGTTGTGACTTTCCTGAAGTCCACAATCATCTCCGCTGTCTTCAGAGCGTTCAGCTGCAGGTTGTTGTGGCTGCACCAGGACACCAGCTGGGCCACCTCTTTCCTGTAGACGGACTCGTCGCCGTTGGAGATGAGCCTGATGAGGATGATGTCGTCCGCAAACTTAATCAGCTTAACAGACTGGTGGGAGGAGGTGTAGGAGTTGGTATAAAGGGAGAAGAGTAGGGGGGAAAGTACACAGCCCTGGGGTGATCCGATGCTGATGCTAACAGAGTCCGAGACAGACTTCCCCAGCCGCACATGCTGCCTCCGGTTCGTCAGGAAGTCGGTGATCCACCTGCAGAGGGAGTCAGGCATGTCGAGCAGGGACAGCTTGTCCTGGAGCAGAGCGGGGCGGATGGTGTTGAATGCAGAGCTGAAGTCCACAAACAGGATCCTGGCGTAGGTTCCCGGGGAGTCCAGGTGCTGCAGGATGGAGTGGAGGGCCAGGTTGACTGCGTTGTCCACAGACCTGTTGGCACGGTAGGCAAACTGCAGCGGGTCCAGGAGGGGAGTGGTGATGGACTTGAGGTGAGACAGGACCAGGCGCTCAAAGGACTTCATGACTACAGAGGTGAGCGCTACAGGTCTGTAGTCGTTAAGTCCAGTAATCCGTGGCTTCTTGGGGACAGGGATGATGGTGGAGGATTTGAGGCAGGTCGGCACGTGGCATTGCTTAAGGGAGGTGTTAAAAATGTCTGTGAAGACAGGAGCCAGCTCTTTCGCACAGTGTCTCAGGGTGGAGGGAGACACACCGTCCGGCCCGGGGGCCTTGCGCAGGTTCAGTCTGGAGAACTGTCTGTGCACGTCCTGCTCACTGATGACAAGGGCAGGGGGGGAGGAGGAGGAGGGGGGGACCGCTTTTGATGAATTAGGGGCCGAGGAGGCAGTGGAGCTGGGTGGAGTGGAGGAGTTGGACACAGCTGACGAGGTGTCAAAACGGGCGTAATGTTGGGACAGTTTTTGACAAAGGGCTTTGTCATCCTGACCTCTAGAAGCCTGAGGCCGATAGTTGGTGATTTGCCTCAGTCTTCTCCACACAGAAGCCAAGTCATTAGCAGTGAACTGCTGCTGGAGTCTCTCAGAATACACAGATTTAGCTTTCTTCAGCTCTCTGTTAAACCGATATTTGACCTCTCTGTAGCAGTCCCTGTCTCCACTTTTCAACGCTGCTTCCTTCTCCTTCCTGATCTGTCTGAGCTTGGCAGTGAACCAGGGCTTATCATTAGAGTACCTCACCCTGGTGCACGATGGGAGAATGCTCTCCTCACAAAAGTTGATATATGAGTTCACAGTGTCTGTGTACTCATTAAGATCATGTGTGGCTCCTTTAAACATTCCAAACTCATAGTTCCCTATTATCCAACCAGAGCTCTGCACTCCCAAAAATCCAAACTACTGGTGGTCCCCAAGGTCTCCAGAAGTAGATTGGCAGGTAGAGCTTTCAGTTATCAAGCTCCCCTCCTGTGGAACCATCTTCCCAGTTCTGTTCAGGAGGCAGACACTCTCTCTATTCAACAGTAAGTTGAAATCTTTTCTCTTTGATAAGGTCTATAGTTAAAAATGTTGCCACTGCCAGGCCTTCTCTCGCATGTGGAGCCTAACCCAGCTTGATACTGGAAGGTCTGGCTTTGAATGTTAATGTTGAATTGTATTTGTTACATCTGTTTTGAATGTAGCTACTGCCAGGCCTCCTACTTTTTACCTCTTTTTTCAACCCAGCTGGTCGAGGCGGATGGCTGTCCTCTATGAGCTATGGTTCCGCTTGAAGTTTCTGCCCGTTAAAGGGAAGTTTTTTCTCGCCTGTGTTGCTGCAGTGCTTGCTCTTAGGGGTCTCTGCTGGGTTCAATAAATTTGAGAGTGTGGCCTAAACCAACTCTTTTTTGTAAAGTGCCTTGAGATGACCCATGTTGTGATTTGGCACTATATAAATAAAATTGAATAAAATTGAATTAAATTAAATTGAATAGATCTGACCCTAACCTGTGAATGCTTAGGAGACCCCCTGCGTGTTCTTACAATCATAAAAAATAGCCACAAAGTATAACACTATCTTTATACTAAGTTTTATTCAATAAAATTTAAAAAAACAGGACAAAAGACTTACTTCACTTCCGCCCTCCAAAGAGAGCAGACGCCTTTCTCTTCTCTCTTGCTCTGACTTATCTCCTTCTCCCCAAACTAACTGGATCCCAGCTTGCTGTCGTCTGTCTGCGTCTTTACTGCTGATTATCGAAAGAAATTATGGAATTAATAAGCTGGGCTTTGAACGCAATTGACACTATCTTTTCAATGAGGAAAAGTGCCCCGGGGGAGGTTGTTTGCCCCGCAGGAACGGCTGCTGCGGGCTATTTACGGGAGACAAGTAATTGGAAACTCTTGTGCCTGACTGATCTTTTTATCGAAGATGTAGAAGATTTGTACGTCTTCGTAGTAATGGTGATTGGGATCGTTCTGATTGGATCTGGGATTGTCCTGGTGTACCGCAAATTGTTGAAGATGGATACAACCTATCAAAATGCTGGCCAGGCGAGGTGCATCCATCAAATTGAAAAAATGGAGAGGACCCTGATAGCGACAAATGGAGAACTGTCTCGGAAGGTGGATTACATCATGATTACGCTTAGGGCCATTCACGATGGAGTCAACACCCAGCAATGAAGGATTAAGTACTGAATCTGTAAGAGAATATAAAGTTTCCTCTCTGTGATCAGTACTATTCGACTAAATCTGACTCCCTCACAAAAATCCTCCTGATCATCTGCAGTCTTTGTTTTCAAAACATTGAGCTCATGGCCTTCGGACAGGCAGCTGCATGGCCAAGGACAATGCCAGCAGCCAGACAAAACATCTCCTGCCAAAGAGTCCTTGTTGTTCTTAACTGATACAACACCTACTTTCAACATTACACTCATACTGATCAACTAACTGATGATAAAGATGATTCACTCACTGCTCTCTTTGTGTCGTGTGAACTTTTTTGGTCTGCTGATTGTGCATTGAGGGCTTTTTTTTTCATTTGTAATCATAATATTGATCATATATGACCACTATTCTGAAATCAATGATTTTTTTTGCTCCTTCCTATTGTATTATTTCCCATGCTTCCTGTACCCTCCTGTTGGCAGGCATGTTTCAGATGCAGCCGTGTCACCGGAAATGCAGGTCGTTTTCTGTGTCAAGTCAAATCCCTCGTATGTTATCAGTGATCTGTTATCAGTATCTGTTAATGTACTTGGCAATAAATCTTTTCTGAGTTCTGAGTTCTGAGTACTTTGACTGAATATCACAAACAATCCTACAGAGATTTTTAGATGAGGTTCCCTACTTTCCTTCTGATCTGTGGGGGGCCCTGGATTATCTGTAACACCCAGACAAAGGCTTTGTGTCCTGATGTCCGTCGTCAATGCAGTTGGCTAACTGCCCACATCCCCCACCATGAAACTGTAAAAATTAAAATAGGCCAGTTAGCAGAATCTTTTCAGTTAACTAATCAATAATCACATAAGAAATACTATTTCTCAGCTTATCTTTTATTGAAGAATGCATGGAGCCAGGAAACACAATTGTGGATCTTCCGCAGCACAATCTGGTGAAAAAACCCAGTACAAAGGAATCTACCGATACATATAGGCTTCAAGTTACTGGGCGTTTTTCAGTAACCTTCCAACAATACACTGGCCATTGTCCAAACTGGTTCGTACCGGTCCTCTCAGCATCCAGATGTATCCTCCTCAGCCCTTTATGACTTGCATCCTTCTTCTTCTTCTTCTTCTTTTAGATTTGGTTGGCGGCTGGCAACCAGCTTACAGGTGCATTACCGCCACTGACTTGATTATCATCACTGTATATCTTTGTATAAGGAGTTCTCATGATGCTTCTGTCCTCTCAGCGTCCAGATGTCTCCAGCCCTTTATGACTTCCACATCCTGTTGTCTGGATCTGGTCTCTTCAGCCCTACGCGATCCTCACCCCATGCCCATATAAGGAAACAGGAACAGAGGCAACCACCAATCAAATCTAAAAGAAGAAAAAGAAGACTTCATTGTAGAGCTTGTGGGTGTGCATGTGTGTGTGCAACTGGTGCGTGTGTGTGTGTGTGTGTGTGTGTGTGTAAAAGCACTTTGTGTAATATCTAACTAATCTTCACTGTTTATTATAAGATAAGATAAGATAAGATAAGCCTTTATTAGTCCCACAACGGGGAAATTCCAGGATTGCAACAGCACAGGGATAGCAACACTCAGAGCAACAATCAGAAGGCAAGAAAAAAACAAGCAAGCAAGAGCAGCTAATATACATATGTACATATTACTATAAAATATATATATATACACACACACACACAGACACACAGTGCAGAGCATTGTAGCTGGATGGAATAAATATATGAATATATGAACACACAGTGCAGAGCATTGTAGCTAGATGGAATAAATATGTAAATATATAAACACCCACAGTACGGAGCATTGCAGCTAGGTGGAATAAATATGCAAGTATATAAACACACACAGTGCGGAGCATTGTAGCTAGATGGAATAATATGTAGATATATAAATATAAACACACCCAGTGCTGAGCATTGTAGCTAGATGGAATAAATATGTAAATATATAAACACACACAGTGCAGAGCATTGTTGCCAGATGGAATGAAACAGCATAACCGTCTACTTAGTTATCCTACATGGTATGATTATGTGCCCATACATATTCTCACCCTCCATAGCGACCGGTATGTTCCTAGTTGTATGCCGGAGGGGACCATTGTGTAAGTCTATTGCATCTTTTGCATTCAAAAAACTATTAGTTTGTTACGTCTTTTTGCTATCTCTGCGAGCAGCCCTGCTTAGGTTGTACAGTCTGACAGCCGTTGGTAGGAAGGACCTATGAAACCTCTCGGTTGTGCACCTGGGATGATGTAGTCTGCTGCTAAATGAGCTCCTCAGTGCATTCAGTATGTCCTGCATAGGGTGGAACTCGGACTCCAGCAGAAATGACAGTTTAGCCACCGTCCTTCTCTCTCCTATCTCCTCCATCGGATCAAGGCGCTGCCCCTTGCACTAAACACTAAAGAGAGAAGAAAGGTTCAGCTAGGCTCTTTCCTTTATATGCCAGATGACCACTGTGACAAACTCAGCTTTAACAGAATTGTTCAATTAAACAGCAGAACCAGCACGAGTTGCACCAGCGGTGATTTCACCACCAGCTGGCCGATGGTGTGAATTCAATTTCCAGCGAAAAACAGCTTGTCACTGGTCTTGTATGTTGCCTCTCAAATATGATTTATAATGACAAAACAGCAAAGGTCGGATCAAATTTATTGTGGTGGCTGTATAAAGTGGTTTGTGTTTGCTCTTCTTTGGCTGCTGGCTCAGTGAATGTTGTACAGTGATAAAACTTTGCTCGTTTTTTTCTGCTGGGTCTCCGGTTTCAGACGATGTTTTTTTTTTTTTTTTTTTTTATTACTTATTTTGTACCCGTAGGTAGATTTGTTTTGCAGTCTGGTGACAAGCCACCAGCTGCCGGTCGCTGCGTGCGCAAGTGCCCCATATCCCTAGCCTGCATAATGTGTTTGTATAGGTTAGTTATTATGCCATTGCAAACTGTGTGTGTCACGAACCGAACTGGTTTTGACCTTTAGGCTTGGTTCTGACCATTCTCTGTGGCTCAGGTTTATCTGTGTATTTGTGTATTGTGTTATCTTTTGAGTTCTTGTAGTTTCTTTGTCACTTGTTTACTTTTTTCCATACCTGTAGCCACTGCTCTGGCTGGCAGCTGTGAGGCAGCCTCCTTTGGTCTACATTCATGTGGGCACTGTCTGACACTTGCCGGTCCGATCATGCCCCCTCTCTCATGACAGCCAGCTGGGTCTCCTCCGGTAATTGCCCTTCCCGCGCTTCGCCCAGGAACACCTGGGCGAAGCGCGGGAATCTGTGTTGCCAGCAATGCTTGTACTTAAGGAGCTCTTTGCCAGTCAAGCATTGCTGGATTATTGTATTGTCTCATGAAGATTTTGGGATCTACACTGTCGCTATTCCCTTCAGTGTTAGTTATCCGCCTCCCATGTCTTGATGCCCTGCCTTGGCTTCGGTACCGCATCACATTGGGAGACGCGCTTAACCGTTTTGTTGTTTTGTGCTCACTGGACTTAACTTGGACTACTCGGACTGCTCCAGCTTCGTGAGTATTAACTGCTCGTGTTCCCCCATTTCAGTCAGGCTGTCACGCTTGGAACTTTTCCCCAGTTATCTCACCCAAAACTGTAGAGCGTCCTGGAGGACTTCTAAGTTAGCCTGAGCTATTATGCTATTTTGTACTGTTGGTTTTGTTTGTCCTCTGTTTAATAAATGTGTTTGTGGTGTAACCTGTGCCTAAATCTGTCCTTCCCTCACTCCTCGGTGTGCTGCGTAAAAGCGCACAAGGAAGACCTTGACAGCATAATCCAGCCAGGCAGGGATTTAGCGGGTTACACCCACGCATACCTTTTTCATTTTTGAACCGTTTCTTTTTTCACTCACCTGAGTACTGGAGCTCATTATGTCCTCGGCTCGCCGGCCTCACACCAAGACAGGGAGAAAGGCAGCTGGGTCTCTGACTGTGGAGGAGGAGTGGGCGGCAGACTTCATCCAGAGTTTTGTGGATGAGGCTCTCACCACCCGGGGACCCAAACAAGCCTGGGAGAGTGTGAATGCAGTGGTGGGAATTCTGGAGGCGCATCCCGGCCTATGGAATTATCCCAAGTTTTCTGAGCTGTTGTCCACAGTATCGGCGCTCCAGAGATCGTTTCCTGGGCAGAGGATGGGGGCATTTCCTGAGGAGCCAAAGCGGAGGCGCTCTCCACAGCTGACGTCCTTCTCCCCTCCCGGCTTGCCAGCTTCACCTCCAATTTCAGAGTGTGTAGCACCAGCTTCCTGCAAGCAGCATCATCCTGTGGGGAAACGCTGGGAGAGGCCCTCATCGCTCTCAGCAGCTATCGTGCCTCCAGCAGCCAAGAGGTCCGTCAGGACTCCTCCGGCTACGCCTACCTCCACGTCATCAGTGCCGGCCCCTCCGTCATCCTGTGAAGGGGCTGAAATCACCACTGACACAGAGAGGGATGATTGTCTGCCCTCTGCAGCTGTTAACAACAAGCACCGGGATGACAGGCAAGTGTTTTTTCATTCTACCCCATTAAATCATGATAAACCTTGTCTGTCTCCCGAGGGAGAGGCCCAGTCTCAGCAGTCCACTGGGTCCTCTCCTCCAGTTGCAAACGTTAATTCGTTTCTTGTCCTCTCCGTGTCTTCTCCAATTTTCCCTGAGTGTCCGCTGGCCCTAGAACCTAGCCACCGGATGATGGAGGATCCCGGGGCCCTGGAGGATCCTGCTCCAGAGCCCACATGGAGCCAACCCTCAGCTTCCTCGCCGGATTCATCTCCAGTGGGGGGTATTTCACCTGAGGACATGGGGACTGCCGTTTCCATCTTGCCAGCTGCGGAGGCGACCGCAGGGGATTGGGAGCCTAAGCTGGACCTCCTAGAGGCTGGGCCTGAGTATTCATTGTCAGGATCAACGGAGTCCTGGACGGCGGTGGAGCTCGAGCTCAGGCAAGTTATCTCTCTTGCATTTCTTTGTCAGTGTTAGAGAGATCTTGTCTGGCTTTAGGTGAGGAGAGTCAGGTGCAGCACGCAGCCGCATCTGAACCCCCTTTGCCGGGCTCCGCCACTGGAGCCCGACGTGGGTGCTGCAGAGCTCCAGTCGGGAGCCACCACGGGTGCTGCAGAGCACCAGCCAGACTCCACCACAGGTGCTGCAGAGTTCCAGCTGGAGTCCACCACGGGTGCTGCAGAGCTCCAGCCGGAAGCCACCGCCCAGTTGAGAGCTACTGCGGGTGCAGCTTTGGCCCGGTCGGGGTCAAGCTGGGTCTCCTCCTGTAATTGCCCTTCCCGTGCTTCGCCCAGGTATTCCCAATCTGTGATGCTAGCAATGCTTGTACTTAAGCAGCTCTTTGCCAGTCAAACGTTGCTGGATTATTGTATTGTCTCATGAAGGTTTTGGGATCTACACTGTCGCTATTCCCTTCAGTGTTAGTTATCCACCTCCCATGTCTTGATGCCCTGCCTTGGCTTCGGTACTGCATCACATTGGGAGACGCGCTTAACCGTTTTGTTGTTTTGTGCTCACTGGACTTAACTTGGACTACTCAGACTGCTTCAGCTTCGTGAGTATTAACTGCTCGTGTTCCCCCGTTTCAGTCAGGCTGTCACGCTTGGAACTTTTCCCCAGTTATCTCACCCAAAACTGTAGAGCGTCCTGGAGGACTTCTAAGTTAGCCTGAGCTATTATGCTATTTTGTACTGTTGGTTTTGTTTGTTCTCTGTTTAATAAATGTGTTTGTGGTGTAACCTGTGCCTAAATCTGTCCTTCTCTCACTCCTCGGTGTGCTGCGTAAAAGCGCACAGGGAGGACCTTGACAGCATAATCCAGTCAGGCAGGGATTTAGCGGGTTACACCCACGCATACCTTTTTCATTTTTGAACCGTTTCTTTTTTCACTCACCTGAGTACTGGAGCTCATTATGTCCTCGGCTCGCCGGCCTCACACCAAGACAGGGAGAAAGGCAGCTGGGTCTCTGACTGTGGAGGAGGAGTGGGCGGCAGACTTCATCCAGAGTTTTGTGGATGAGGCTCTCACCACCCGGGGACCCAAACAAGCCTGGGAGAGTGTGAATGCAGTGGTGGGAATTTTGGAGGTCCTCTGTTTAATTTTGTGGTGTGTTTTTTGTTTGTGGTGTAACCTGCGCCTAAATCCGTCTTTCCCTCACTCCTCGGTACACTGCATAAAAGCGCACGAGGAGGACCTTGACAGTGTGGACATGCATGTTACTCTAATTTTGCGATTTTAAGGTGTAATTGCTTCATGTTGTCTGTAGATTGAAGTTGTTTTAATTTTATTATCAAGGCTCTCCCTGTTCTGTGAATGTGTTCACATGATGACTTTTTTGTTGCAGGGTAGTGCGTCTTAATATGAGTTTTTTTTTTTTTTTTATGAGAAAAGGTGGATGGGGCATACCTTAATCTTACCTAGGGTGCCAAAATAATAGGGTGCTCGAACAACAAACCCTGGATCAACCCTGAGATTAAAACACTTCTGAGAGAGAAGAAGAGGATCTTCAGGTCAGGGAACAGGGAGCTGCTGAAGTCCGTACAAAGGGAGCTGAGGAGGAAGATCAGAGAAGGCAAGGACAGCTTCAGGAAGAAGAGGGAGGACAAGCTGCAACAGAGCGACATCGGCGGGGTCTGGAGAAACCTTAAAACCATCTCTGGGCTCCAGAATACCTCCTCCCAGGCCACGGGGGGGGGGGGAGGCAGGGAGTGGGCGAACAATCTGAGCCTTTTTTTAATAGGTTTGACCAACCGCCCTCCCCCCGACTGCACAACAACCACTGCTGCCTCTAAAGTCATTGAGACCTGCTGTCCACCCCCACTCCACCAACACCCCCCCACTCCCAGCACACAGCCCCCCAACCTGACCCTCACTAAGACCCAGGTGAGGACGGAGCTGAGGAAGATCAAGGCAAGGAAGGCGTCGGGACTGGACGGCATCAGCGCGAAGCTCCTCAAGTCCTGCACAGACCAGCTATGTGGGATTGTGGAGCACATCTTCAACCTGAGCCTGAAGCTGGAGAGGGTACCACAGTTGTGGAAAACATCTTGTGTGGTGCCTGTACCAAAGACTTCCCACCCCAGAGACCCGAACAGCTACAGGCCAGTGGCCCTGACGTCTCACATGATGAAGACCCTGGAGAGACTGCTTCTTGCTCACCTCCGCCCCCTGGTGGGACCAGCGATGGATTCACTCCAGTTCGCCTACCAGCATGGCATTGGGATGGAGGATGCAGTGATCTTCCTCCTTCACCATTCCCTGTCCCACCTGGAGAAGCCCGGGAACACGGTGAGGATCATGTTCTTTGACTTCTCCAGTGCTTTCAACACCATCCAACAGATGATCCAGAAGGACAAGCTGCTGTGCGCAGGGGTGGACCAGCACCTGTCATCATGGATCCTGGACTACCTCACTAACCGGCCACAGTTTGTGAGAAACCGGGATTATGTGTCCGACACGATCATTGGTAGCACGGGGGCCCCCCAGGGAACGATTTTGGCTCCCTTCCTGTTCATCCTTTATACTGCGGACTTCTCACACAACACAACACACTGCCATCTACAGAAGTTCTCTGATGACTCTGCGATCGTCGGCCTCATCTCCAACGAGATGAGACCGAGATAAGAGGACTTATCCAGAACTTTGTGGACTGGTGCCATTGGAACTGCCTCCAGATCAACGCGAGGAAAACTAAGGAGCTGGTGGTGGCCTGCCGCAGGCAAGACAACCCCTCACAGCACCAGTAAACATCCAGGGAACAGACATTGAGATGATGACATCCTACAAGACCTGGGTGTTCATCTGAACAATAAACCAGACTGGTCACACAATACCGATGCACACTACAAGAAGGGACAGCGCAGGCTGTTCCTATTGAGGAGACTCAGGTCTTTTGGTGTACAAGGGGTGCTCTTGAAGACATTCTATGACACGGTGGTGGCATCAGCCATCACTTTTGGAGTGGTCTGCTGGGGCAACAGCATTACAGCAGCCGATAGGAAGAGACTGAACAAACTGATCAAGAAAGCTAGCTCTGTCCTGGGGCAGCGCCTTGACCCAGTGGAGGAGATAGGAGAGAGAAGGATGGTGGCTAAACTGTCATCTCTGCTGGAGTCCGAGTCTCACCCTATGCAGGACATACTGAATGCACTGAGGAGCTCATTTAGCAGTAGACTACATCATCCTAGGTGCGCAACCGAGAAGTTTCACAGGTCCTTCCTACCTACAGCTGTCAGACTGTATAACCTAAGCAGGGCTGCTTGCAGAGATAGCAAAAAGACGTGACGACCTAATAGTATTGAATGCAAAAGACGAAACAGACTTACACAAATGGTCCCCTCCAGTATACAACTAGGACAATATCAGTCGCTACGGAGGGTGACAATATGTATGGGTACATATTCATACCATGTAGGGTAACTAAATAGACGGTTATGCTGTTTATTCCATATAGCTACAATGCTCCGCGCTGTGTATATATATTTATATATTTATGTGTACATACACTACCGTTCAAAAGTTTGGGGTCACTTAGAAATTTCCTTATTTTTGAAAGAAAAGCACTTTTTTTCAATGACGATAACTTTAAACTAATCAGAAATACACTCTATACATTGCTAATGTGGTAAATGACTATTCTAGCTGCAAATGTCTGGTTTTTGGTGCAATATCTAGATAGGTGTATAGAGGCCCATTTCCAGCAACTATCACTCCAGTGTTCTAATGGTACAATGTGTTTGATCATTGCGTCAGAAGTCTAATGGATGATTAGAAAACCCTTGTGCAATCATGTTAGGTCTGCAATGCTGTAATTGCTGCAAATGGAGGATTCTTTGATGAAAGCAAAGTTTGAAGGAAAAAAATTATTATTTCAAATACAAATCATTATTTCTAACCTTGTCAATGTCTTGACTATATTTTCTATTCATTTTACAACTCTTAGTGGTAAATAAGTGTGACTTTTCATGGAAAACACAAAATAATTGTCTGGGTGACCCCAAACTTTTGAACGGTAGTGTATATATATTCACTGCTCTTATTTTCTTATCTTCTAAATTATTGCTCTGAGTGTTGCTATCCCTGTGCTGTTGCAATCCTGGAATTTCCCCATTGTGGGACTAATAAAGGCTTATCTTATCTTAAAATAGCTAGGACCGGCCCTGCCGGTCTGTTTTGTCTTTTTGTTCCTGTGAGGAAACAGCCAGTGCTTACCATCCCTAAGGCAATGAAGCAAACAAGGAATGTTTACTTAAATAATTGTCAAATAGAAAATGAGCATTTTGGGGGAATTATGTTCACAGTCTTGAGTGTTATGGATTCAAAAGGGACTTTAAACACTTCAGTACCTGAATATATTGTTTGGAAAAACACATACCACCCAGTGTTTGTTACTGTCTCATCACCATAACTCTGAATCAGTGGATGATAGCTTTGATCATTTATGTGGCAGCTGTATTGCTGATGCAATCAAACTGGCAATACATCAGAAGTCTTTAAAGTACTAGAAACTATTCCAATTAAGGAATCAATGTCACATCAGTTCAAAGATATTAGCTGTATTTTGAGCCAAAGCAGTACTTATTTGCCCTCTGTCTGATTATAATGTTGAATTCTAAGGATTTAAAGGTGTTTTCTTAAAATGCAGAAACAGTAGTTTATGAGTATTTTCGTGAAGACTTTTACAGGCTTAATCCACCCTGCTTTTATAACCGACAGCATTTATCAGCTTCACATCAGCCTTCACCTTTATGGCCTGTAACCTTTGCCCCTCTCATCTTGAAAGCTCCCTCCTGTCTTTGGGTTACACAAAATAAAAATCCCCACGCATGACATAGTAAAAAAGTGTTAGAACAGCTCAGTAAAGCAGGCAGCTTTTTAATTTTCTTCATTATGGACAACAAAGGAACAAACATTAATCGTATCAAGACCTTAACATGGAGAGGGGTCCAAACCTCTTGTTAACAAACTGGCTGAATTACAGCCCCAGTGTTTTGTTTTTTTACTCCAGGTTAGTCCTAGTGGAGTGTGGTTTTTTTTTTTTCCCCTGCCCTGCCCTCTGTGAGCCATTCACCGACTGTCATTTGGCGGTTGTTCATTAACATGTGGAAGGCAGGGAGGTCAGCCTGCACCAATCTGGAGGATTATTGATCTCAGGAGGCACAAAAGGGACGTGACAAGAGACCATCTTCTTTGCTGCTGCAATCAAAAGGAGCTTTCGGGGTCTTGGTTTCATCTAAAAAGTTTGTTTTGTTGTCTTGTTGGATCACAGAAGAGTCCTGCTCACTTCTGTTTTTGGATGTATGACGTTAATGGAGAAGATCTATTGCCTTAAGTCTCCTGCTTAGCTGAAAATTTATTAAGCTTTTTGACATGTAGAAACGTCGGAGAAAATTCTAGGATTAAAAGGGAAACGTCTGAAGGACCAACATGTTGATCTGGCTCAGTTTACCTTATCTGGGAGTGTGGATAATGACGGTGGTCGCCAACGATTTCCTGGATGAGTGTCTGAAAAATGTCTCAAAGAGCCGGTACACCATGAATGTTGTGCTGCTGGAGGACAACACTTATAAATGGAGTCAGCCATTTGTTCAGGCCGCTGTGGAACGAGCAATTGAACTGGACAAGCTAGAGAACAGAAAACATGGTATGGGTCGAGGATGCCTCTTCTAAATAAGAGTAATAATGTAATTCTAGCAATGGATGCTTAGATTGCCAAAAAATATTTGAAAAAGGGCGATGAATACTTTGAATTTATAATCATTATATATGTTTAAAATCATTGTACAGGGCCACTTCTAGCTTTTGGGGAGCTCTAAGTGAGACTGTGTGTGTGTGTGTGTGTGTGTGTGTGTGTGTGTGTGTTGGGGGGGGCTATTTTAACCCCTTGCACTCTGGTCAATTTCCCTAAAAACGCCTAAAAATAACGTACCCAAAGTAAATCAAAAGCTGTTCTTCAACCCTTTGCAGCATCTTCATGGGGTTGGTCTCATTTAAAAGAAAACACTTTGAATTTTTTGGCGAAACAGTCATAATCTCTCTAAGCGCTCCTGCCACTGAGTAACAGTCATCTAAACATACTGAAGTTGAAGAAAATAAAGTTTGCCTGGGTGTTTTTTTTAGATACAAATGCTTGCAAATAACACACAGCTGTCAGATCCGGGCTGGAAAATGCAACAGAAATGTAGAACCAAGTGTTACCCAGCTGAGGTCAAAATTTTGTAACAATACCACAAAAAATGAATATATTACACAGCTTTTTTCTCAGGTTGTTCCCAGGCGTTTTTGAACTGTGCCAAATGGCACAGTTTGGAAAAACTTCTATAACTTTTGAATGATTCAACATAGAAGCTTGATGTTGGGCTCTAATGAAAGGTGACACTCAGGGCTGTGTGTGTGTGTGGGGGGGGGGTTGTTTATTCATTCATGAATGAATGAATGAATGAACAAACAAGTCCCCCACACACAAAGAAGCATGCCACGTAAAAAATGTGTGGCAAGAAAAAATAACCTACAGTGCAATAAAAATTATACTAAAATATCTGCAATGTAGAGGACAACAACTCCCCCCCCGCTACAGAGGAGCGCGGCGCACAAAAAAACGGTCCGTCAACGGTCCGTCATGTGGCGATGACGCACAGTTGTAATTACCGATTGGTCAAAAGTCATTTTTATTACTGTTTTCAGTGATAAAGAATAATTTAGCTTATTAAAGTGGATGATAAAATAAAGGCAGCGCTGGAGTTTTAAGTTGGTTTATTGAATCATACCGCCTTCATCGGAACACCTCCCCAGCCCTCGTGCTGCGGGCTGAGGTGATGTCCTCAGGCTGTCAGAGAAGAGGGACACAATGTCTGTGTCCAGCAGCAGCAGTTGCAGAATCAGAATGAGAGAAAGAACATGGATTTCAGTGCAGTACTTATACCCAACTCAGACAATACATCAAAGACCTTCACAGCAGTCAATCTGGCATTTGCATATCAGAGGTACAGACAGGATGCATGAACACAATGCATGGATGACACTTTAACCTCACAGCTGTAAACGCAGCATGCAGCGGAAAAAACCCAGGAGTAACGAGCTGATTGTCTCTGTGTGTTGTGGGGGTTGAATCCAACCCGCTACACCGCTCCCCCCCAGAGGGCACGGCAGGGGGCCGAGACCTCGATGTTGCAGTTTGGGCAGCGAGCAGGGAACAGCTCTGTGCAGGTGGAGGGGGAGGGGGAGGGGGAAGGTGGGTAGTAAGTGCTGACCGGGCGCGATGAACTGCTCCGCGATGTCAAGGGGCTGTCCCGTTGAACTTGCAGAGATCACCAGAAGAAAAATTAGTCTCTGACTCCTCTCGTGGCCATGAAGAAAAAAACAGGAGCGGCGAGGTTGCGTAAACAAAAGCAGAGGAACTTGGCGTGTTGGCTTTAGGTGCGTGCGCAGCCCTAAAGCCCTCGGGAAAAGCAGACGGCTGAATCCTTTGTGCGCCGTGGCTGAAACCATCAGTGAATCCTGTGGGCGCGCTGCGAGCGTGCTTGCTTCAGGTGAGCGCGCAGCCTTGAAGGTTCTGCGTGCAGCTGCGCAGGACGATGGCGGTCTCTGGAGCAATTCTTGTTCCATGCGTGTTGCGCCATCCTCGTCACCCCCGGTGCGTGTGCCGGGGCTCCTTGCGTGGGTGGGCCCGCTGGAGAGGAACCAGGGTCAGAAACTTGGTGGAGATCGGCGCAGTCGGCGCCGAAAAAGATCTATGATGAGCCGTGGCTGCAGATTAGTCATGGTGCGTTGGAGCATTGAGGGGAGATAGACGATCTTTGTCCCTCAGGCTGTCCCGCATGGATGCCCCGATCTCGGCGAGGGTCGCGCCATGACGTTTACTGCCGTTGACCCGGTCTTGGGCAATGTCCGGAGAGTAGCTCGCCTGCCGTGAGCTCTGCGTTGAGGCCTCCCTGAAGCCGCAGGGAGGGCAGATCAGTCAGGCTGCTGCGTTCGCTTGTTGGCGGAGCATCACTGCCGGCTGCTGCGTTCGCCGGCAGCTCGTTTTCTTCAGCGTCGGGTCGCCAGCGTGGCCGTCCAGACCAGAAGGTTGCGTTTGCACAAAATGTGTGCGTTCTTGGGGTCACCAGTAAAGTGGATGATAAAATAAAGGCAGCGATGGAGTTTTAAGTTGGTTTATTGAATCATAAGATAAGATAAGATAAGATAAGCCTTTATTAGTCCCACAATGGGGAAATTCCAGGATTGCAACAGCACAGGGATAGCAACACTCAGAGCAACAATCAGAAGGCAAGAAAAAAAACAAGCAAGCAAGAGCAGCTAATATACATATGTACATATTACTATAAATATATATATATACACACACACACACACAGACACACAGTGCAGAGCATTGTAGCTGGATGGAATAAATATATGAATATATGAACACACAGTGCAGAGCATTGTAGCTAGATGGAATAAATATGTAAATATATAAACACACACAGTGCGGAGCAATGTAGCTAGATGGAATAATGTGTAGATATATAAAAACACAGTGCGGAGCATTGTAGCTAGATGGAATAAATATATAGATATATAAATATAAACACACCCAGTGCTGAGCATTGTAGCTAGATGGAATAAATATATAGATATATAAATATAAACACACCCAGTGCAGAGCATTGTAGCTAGATGGAATAAATATGTAAATATATAAACACACACAGTGCAGAGCATTGTTGCTAGGTGGGATGAAACAGCATAACCGTCTATTTAGTTATCCTACATGGTATGATTATGTGCCCATACATATTCTCACCCTCCATAGCGACCGGTATGTTCCTAGTTGTATGCCGGAGAGGACCATTGTGTAAGTCTATTGCATCTTTTGCATTCAAAAAAAACTATTAGTTTGTTACGTCTTTTTGCTATCTCTGCGAGCAGCCCTGCTTAGGTTGTACAGTCTGACAGCCGTTGGTAGGAAGGACCTACGAAACCTCTTGGTTGTGCACCTGGGATGATGTAGTCTGCTGCTAAATGAGCTCCTCAGTGCATCCAGTATGTCCTGCATAGGGTGGAACTCGGACTCCAGCAGAGATGACAGTTTAGCCACCGTCCTTCTCTCTCCTATCTCCTCCATCGGATCAAGGCGTTGCCCCAGGACAGAGCTAGCTTTCTTAATCAGTTTGTTCAGTCTCTTCCTATCGGCTGCAGTAATGCCACTGCCCCAGCAGACCACTCCAAAAGTGATGGCTGATGCCACCACCGTGTCATAGAATGACTTCAGCAGCGCCCCTTGTACACCAAAAGACCTGAGTCTCCTCAGCAGGAACAGCCTGCGCTGTCCCTTCTTGTAGTGTGCATCGGTATTGTGTGACCAGTCTGGTTTATTGTTCAGATGAATACCCAGGTACTTGTAGGATGTCACCATCTCGATGTCTGTTCCCTGTATATTTACTGGTGCTGTGAGGGGCTGCCCATGCCTGCGGCAGTCCACCACCAGCTCCTTAGTTTTCCTCGCGTTGATCTGGAGGCAGTTCCGATGGCACCAGTCCACAAAGTCCTGGATAAGCCCTCTGTACTCAGCTTCATCTCCGCTGGAGATGAGACCAACGATCGCAGAGTCATCAGAGAACTTCTGTAGATGGCAATGTGTTGTGTTGTGTGAGAAGTCCGCAGTATAAAGAGTGAACAGGAAGGGAGCCAGCACCGTTCCCTGGGGGGCCCCCGCCCCCCAGGGAACATCATACCGCCTTCATCGGAACACCTCCCCAGCCCTCGTGCTGCGGGCTGAGGTGATGTCCTCAGGCTCTCAGAGAAGAGGGACACAATGTCTGTGTCCAGCAGCAGCAGTTGCAGAATCAGAATGAGAGAAAGAACATGGATTTCAGTGCAGTACTTATACCCAACTCAGACAGTACATCAAAGACCTTCACAGCAGTCAATCTGGCATTTGCATATCAGAGGTACAGACAGGATGCATGAACACAATGCATGGATGACACTTTAACCTCACAGCTGTAAACGCAGCATGCAGCGGAAAAAACCCAGGAGTAACGAGCTGATTGTCTCTGTGTGTTGTGGGGGTTGAATCCAACCCGCTACATTATAACACTTACCTGTCCACAACAGCAGTGTCGTTGGCGAACATCTGTTCCTCATTGTCAGACGAACATGAAGCTGGTCTGCTTGTTATGACTCGTGGTTCTGGTCACACGACCCGGTCAAACCATGATTCCATTATTGCGGTTTTGCGCTTCCATGATTGCGGTTTTGGCCAACGATTTTTCAAAACAAATAAGAACAGTAGTAATAAAAAAAGACTGGCGAACGCTACCGTTACACACAGCGGCTTACACAAAACAGATTTTACACACGGGACGCACGCTTTCAATCGTCGAACTTCTCTGCTTCAATTGGCTTGTTGTATTCGCAGTCATTGGTAGGCGGGTCCTTCTTGCTAGGTTTTCAGTCATTGGTTCTTCAAGGTTTCAGAAACCCAATTCAAGGCTCTTATTAGTCAAATGAGAGGTCAATCAAATCTAAACCAATCAAAGCACTCCTTTGGCTTTCTGTTAGCGGCTGTGTCTGTAGTGAAAGAACGAAAATGCAGCTTTTTTTTCCAGTCCGCACTGAGACACACAGTGCGCACTAGGACGCACGAGGACGCACTAGGACGCAGAGACGTGACCGCCCACGGTATCCCGGAGTGCAAGAGGTTAATAGTGAGGTGTTCAAAGCTCTTTGGGGGGGGGGGGGTCTGGGGATTCTCTCCCAGCAAAAACAACAGATTTGGTTCACCTATAAGCCGGTTATACAGTATATCTTCATCCATCTTCTACCGCCTAATCCTTTTTGGCTCATGGGGTGGCTGGAGCTCTCCCAGCACCTTTTGGGAGAGAGGCAGGGTACACCCTGGACAGATCACCAGTCCACCACAGGACCAACACAGACAGACAGCCATTCACTCTCACATTCATACCTAAGGACAATTTAGAATCCCCAGTTGATCCCAGTTGATGCCAACTGACCTAACATGCATGTCTTTAAAACTGGCTTACATTGAACCAAATCTAATATTTGTGCTAAGCTAGTCGGAATATTAAGAGAGGTGAGTAAAGTTACCGGAAAGTGGACCAAGTTATTGTTACTAGTGCATACCTGTGCATGCCCGTGAATACCTGTGCATGCCCGTAGAAACCAAGTTTAAGCAAGTATTTCTGCATGCCCGTAGAAAGAAGGTGTAAGCAAGGGTGTAAGCAAGCACGTCAGCACTCATTCAGTGATGCCTGCCTTTGCTCTTTGATGGTGTTTTAGTGAGTCCTATGATCTTTGATGATGTCATAGTGAGTTCTATGATGCCTGCATTTGATCTTTGATGATGTCATAGCGAGTCCTATGATCGTGAGTGATGCCTGTGTTTGATCTTTGATAATGTCATTGCGAGTGCTATGATCGTGAATGATGTCTGCCTTTGATGTCATATGATCGGGAGTGAGCGTGAGTGAGGCTTGCCTTTGATCTTTGATGATGCCAGAGCGAGTCCTGTGATCGTGAGTGATGCCTGCCTTTGATCTTTTGGTGTTTATATGACTTCATATAATCATTATGTAGACGTCACAGGCACAACATAGGCAATCCTAAGATCTTTTAGCGAGTCCCATGGTCGTGACAGAGTCACGATATATAAACTGATGATATAGCACTTTATATGTCAAGTGACATCTCAAAGTGATGATAATCAAGTCAGTGGTGGTAATGCACCTGTAAGCTGGTTGCCAACCGCCAATCAAATCTAAAAGAAGAAGAACAAGAAGAAAGTACAGTGTGATGATAATCAAGTCAGTGGTGGTAGTGCACCTGTGGGCTGGTTGCCAACCGCCAATCAAATCTAAAACAAGAAGAAGAAAGTGTTTATAGTGAGTCCAACTTGTCATGTGGTGATCCTCGCGGATCACCAAGAGACGCCACAGAGTTCACCAGAGAGTTTGGCTAAGATGTAATTTATTTTCAGACGTGACAAAACACAACTATGAACCCCTTAGGGCAAATACACACAAGACCTAGACTTGGGCTCGTAGGGCTAACCCAGCCGCTACGAGCTAACTGTGACAAAACTATGAAGACGAAACTGACATGAAGGTCTCACGACACTCTCAAACATGACGAGGCGTAGACCCAGACTTGACAAGCAAAACGAGACGAGACGTTGACAGAATGTAGACCAATACTCCTCCGTCTTACCATCGTCAGTGCCGGGCTTAAAAGGACGAAGCACTAACGACGGTAATGACAATCAGCTGACCGGCCGTTGACAGGCGGAAGCCCCACCGAGCACTTTCACAATAAGAGCCCGGTGAGGCCAGAATACAGCCCGCAGCTGTCAAGGCCGGCAGCGAGAAATAACTTAGCCCGAGCGCGAACGGAACCGGCGCTCGGGTCATAACAGTACCCTCCCTCCACGGGCGGACTCCGAACGCTCCAAGGAACCACCCTGCCCCCCCCCCCCCGCCGCCCCACAGGGTGGGAGGTTGGGGGACAGGTGCGGAGGGAGAGAAACCAACCCATGAACAAGACAAAAAAACCATACAAGACAATGACAAGACTAACAAGAAAAAATGTACATGGGAAAACAAAAACCAGAACTACAGGTTCAGAAAAAAAATTAAATGCAAGAATAGAACATACTCGCTCATACCAGACTATACATGAAAAAACAAAACAGAGCACTACTCGCTCATACCAGACTATACAAAACAGAAACAGAGCATTACACGCTCATACCAGACTACATGAAACAAAAAAAAAACAGAGCACTACTCTCTCATATCAAACTATACACGAAACAAAAAAAAAACCCAGAGCACCACACGCTCTACCCAGACTATACATAAGCCAGCAGGGCTACTGCAAGGCATGAGCACTAGATACAAAATAACCAGGACAAAAAAAAAAAAAAGCACAAATACTGAGACAAACCCAGGGACCACTACCACCCCCCCGACACTTTATGTCAACCGATGGTCAAAGGAGGCGGACCAGGCGGCTCACCAGAGTCCAAAGTCCCGCACGTCCGCTTCTCCGGTGGTCGAACTAGGTAGCCCCATGGCACACGTAACAGGCCGAGTGGCTGAACCAAGGCGCCGAACCGGCGAAACAGTCCCTCCGGCGGCCGACCCGTGTCCCTCAGCCACCAGTCCAGGACATCAACAACCTGCAGCGGCCTCCCTGACGAGAACAAAACTCGGGAGAACCGGGGCGAGCGAACAGGGACCCCCATGGCCCCCGGCGATGATGAATGGGGCGGTGACTCATAGGGAATTGATGAGCAGGGCGAGCCAAGAATCCCCTCCGCGAAGAAGAG
The DNA here is from genome assembly GCA_020510985.1 of Pholidichthys leucotaenia. Lineage (NCBI taxonomy): Eukaryota > Metazoa > Chordata > Actinopteri > Cichliformes > Pholidichthyidae > Pholidichthys > Pholidichthys leucotaenia. Next base: position 399,027,805 of record CM035838.1, read on the forward strand.
TCTGCAGCTCCTCCCCCGCCTATGGACCACGCTCGCGCTGCATCACCACTGGACCCAGATTGGGTCCCAGCTGCACCCTCGTTGGGCCCCGATTGGGTCAGATCCGCACCCGCGGTGGACCCCGATTGGGACTCCGGTGCAGCTCCGCTGACGAACTCCACCCCCGAACCTGGGACCTCCACCTTGGTGATACCGACCCGTTCCCCGCCGGCGACACTAGAACAAAGCTCGGGGACAGGAAAACCGGGATCAGTATCACCGGTAGCAACGGAACCCAGCGAGACGAGCTCGGGCGCAGCAGACGGCTGCTCCTCACTCGCCTCCCCGAGAGGCAGGCAAAAATGCTCAACAGGGGACAGAGACAGAAAAGGGAGCACTTGCCTGCACTCGGGTTCCGTTGCCACCCAGGACTCCGACGATCCGGGTTCAGGGCGACTCTCGTCAGCTGGCTCGGACTCAGCTGCGTCGGGCTCCGCAGCTGGCACGATGTCACCTGCAGCCTCAGGTTCCTCCCACGCTGTTGTCCACGCCGACGACCCGTATGGCGTGGAGGCAGGGAACCCTTGACCCACTGGCTTGGACCGCTCCGGCGAGGAGACCCAGGGATGCTTCTTCGTCGGCTCAGGCTCTGGGCCGCAGTCCGCTCCTCTCCTCCGTCCAAGACGTGACTGCAGGGCCGGATGCAGGCTATCCAGCACTGCAGGGGCCCTCTTCGTCCGGCGACGCTGGCCTGGCGTCGCGGACCGCTCGACGAGGAAGAACACAGAGGCAGTAGGTTTAATAATTTCATCCATAGCAGGTGGAGGAAGCTCGGGGGGCTGCGAACCCCGAACTCCATCCCCAGGAGTCAGACAAGGCAGAATAATATCATGATGTGAGAAATTATTGTGCACTTGCCTTCCTACCGGGGCAGAGATGGTTCCTGCTGTGGGGGACGTCGTTCCTCCTTCTCCCCGCTGGATGGCGACAGAGGGCCCCCTGGGAAGACGAGGTGGGGCCGCTCTCGGAGATTCGCTGACGGGATACACCGGCAGCGAGTCCAGCCGGGGATTCCGCTGAGGGTTGCCTGCGCCGTTACGCCGACGTCCTCGCCGGCCCCCAGACGGCGCGTACTCCTGGACCTGCTCCGGGACGGGACACCAACACGGGGAGCGGGGATTCCTCCTCCCCTGCTTCCTGCTCTTCTCTTCCAGCCCGCGAAGTAACTCGCGCTGAATGGCGAGTTCCTCCCACCTCGTTATCACCTCCAGGTGGTCGTAACTATCGAGGGGAAGGTTGTCCAAAAGCTCCTCAGCGTAGTCCAAATGCCTGCACACGTCGCTGGGAGCGTCCCACAGCATAGCGGAGATTAACGTGCAGTCCACGTACTCCAGGACCTCCGCTAGCCTTCTGTCCAGGCGCCGACCGCGACCCCTGGATGGCGGCATTCTCCCAGCAACAGGCATCCAGACAGGGAAGAACAAACAGTCCAAAATGGCACAAACTCACGGTGAAACGGCGTCTCGGTGCGGCGCCTCCGTTTAGGCGACCTGGCAGGAGTATACTGTCATGTGGTGATCCTCGCGGATCACCAAGAGACGCCACAGAGTTCGCCAGAGAGTTTGGCTAAGATGTAATTTATTTTCAGACGTGACAAAACACAACTATGAACCCCTTAGGGCAAATACACACAAGACCTAGACTTGGGCTCGTAGGGCTAACCCAGCCGCTACGAGCTAACTGTGACAAAACTATGAAGACAAACCTGACATGAAGGTCTCACGACACTCTCAAACATGACGAGGCGTAGACCCAGACTTGACAAGCAAAACGAGACGAGACGTTGACAGAATGTAGACCAATACTCCTCCATCTTACCGTCGTCAGTGCCGGGCTTAAAAGGACGAAGCACTAACGACGGTAATGACAATCAACTGACCGGCCGTTGACAGGCGGAAGCCCCACCGAGCACTTTCACAATAAGAGCCCGGTGAGGCCAGAATACAGCCCGCAGCTGTCAAGGCCAGCAGCGAGAAATAACTTAGCCCGAGCGCGAACAGAACCAGCGCTCGGGTCATAACACAACTAGTTCAAACGGAGTGATAATGGCTGAGACGCCGCTGAGAGGACACAGTCCAAGGATGGATAATTTTTTTCACACATAAGGAGTTGTTCAGAACTCCTTATAAGAACTCCTTATACAAAGCTATAGAGTGATGAGAGTACAGCTCCTGATTAGATAGAGTGATGATGTGGAGTGAGGTGCGTGGCGGTGATGCACCTGTGGGCTGGATGCCAGTCGCCAATCAAGTCTAGAAGAAGAAGAAGAAGAAGATATAGAGTGATGATAATCAAGTCAGTGGCAGTGATGCACCTGTGGTCTGGTTGCCAGCTGCCAATCAAGTCTAAAAGAGGAAGAAGAAGAAGATGAGATAGAGTGTTATAGACATCATGTAGACATGGAAATCTCAGAAGAAGATGAAGAAGAGGTTACCAACCGAGAAGAATTCTGACTTCTGATACATAGAGTAATGTTTACTGAGTGAAGTACGTGGCCGTAAGGACTACAGCTCCTGACCAGATAGAGTGATGATATAGATTGACAGAGTCACATTGTCACAGAGATTTCTTGAATTATATATAGGGTGATATTATTTCCTTAGAATGTGTCAAATTAATCTAAAAAAAAAATTACAATGGCTTTCTTAAGTTACTAAAGTTACTTCAGTAATGTGTAAGGACTTATTATTTCACATGACATGACATTATTTCACATGACATTCATGTGACATTTTAGTCCTATTTACAACTGTCATAAATTTGTTTAGTTTTCTCTCCTTTTTATAAATTTCCACCTTCTTTATGATAGACAAGAGCAGTTGGTGGCAGTAGGAGTGATGCTCCTGACCAGATTGATGATATAGAGTGGGGTACGTGGCAGTAATGCACCTGTAAGCTGATTGCCAACCGCCAATCAAATCTAAAAGAAGAAGATAAATTTGTGACTATTTGTATAAAAAACTACTGTCTTACTCATACATTTTCAAATTTTTTTTACCACAATTTAAAAGAAATTGTATATGTAATTTTGCAACTTTTTTCTTATAAATTTACTTTCCCTTCATTTAAGAGGTTTTTTGTGCCAAGAAAAAATAAAATCTTTAATTTATGGCATAGTTACAAAACTCAGCAGAGATAATTCAAATATGTACAGGTGCATCTCAGTAGATTACAATATCATCAAAAAGTTGATTCATTCTTCTTCTTTTAGATTTGATTGGCTGCTGGCAACCAGCTTACACGTGCATTACCGCCACATACTTCACTCGAAATCATCACTATCTGGTCAGGAGCTGTAGTCCTTACAGATTCATCACTCTACATTACGCCATCACTCTATACATGCAGCATCACTCTGTCTGCCTCATTGCCCTATATCTCTTCTGATGTTCAGTTTGTCACTCTATCCTTGTTGAACATTATATTTACATGTAACTAGTAATGAACGACTACGAAAAATTCTTGCATTTAAAACTTCTCCAAGTATCAGTAATTCAATCCAAAAATATGAAACTTCTATATTATATATAGATTCATTGCACACAGAGTGATATATTTTAAGTGTTTTTTTATTTTGATGGTTTCTCAAAAAAACTGAATAATACTACATAATAATACTACGTAAAATTGATATTTTAAAAAATGGATTTTTAATAGAAACTAGTGCCTACCTGTGCATGCCTCTAGAAAGCAGATGTAAGCAAGGGTGTAAGCAAACACATCAGCACTCGTTCAGTGATGCCTGCCTTTGATCTTTGATGGTATCATAGCGAGTCCTATGATCTTTGATGATGTCATAGCGAGTCCTATGATCGTGATGCCTGCCTTTGATGTCCTATGATCGTGAGTGAGAGTGATGCCTGCCTTTGACCTTTGATGATGTCATAGCGAGTTGTAATTTTTTCACACATAAGGAGTCGTTCATCTTCTTCTTTTAGATTTGATTGGCGGTTGGCAACCAGCTTACAGGTGCATTACCGCCACTGACTTGATTATCATCACTCTATATCTTTGTATTCACCTTATTCCTAGGGGTGCTGCTGGAGGAGCGATTGTGGACAGAACTTCCGGTTTCGTTTGACCCAGTATAAAAACAGTCAGTTTCAGTCAAATAGCAGGGGCATTTAAAATAGTGTTTTTAAAAGTTTCAAATTCATTTTAATGTATAGTCCACATACGTGTTTTCCACTCAAGTGGCAGCTAATTTCAGCACTTGTAATTTTTGTATTTTTGAATGTTTAGTTGTGTGATGCTCCTCACAGATAAGCACAGCTGAATCTGTGGCTTCCACAGCAATGAGTAGGTCATGCGCTGAAAACTAAAGGATTGTTCGTGAGATCGGTGGTACAGACACAGGACAGACACCAAGAAAAAGAGCCAGGTATGTGTTCACTTGTATGAATGTCACAAATTTGACGTTTTACCCTGAATTTGAAACACCCAAGCACAGTGTTGAATGTGCGCCATGCCATTATGAGCTGCAGGCAATGAGGTGTCATAATTCATGACACTTTCTTTGGTTGCTACCAGCAAAGTCCCAGGAAACCCCAGAGTGTCTAGTATCATTTTACACCTTAAAATTGCACTTTCTAAAAATACCTGTGTTTTTGCGGAACACATAACTCCCGACCAATCAAGTTTTCAGCCTAGCTAAAATATTGTTTACATTGTTAGTATTTTAGCAGCGGCGCTAGCAGAGCTGCGGTGTACGAGGCCACTTTTTAAGATCATCTTTCCATCCCTCGATAGTCGTGGGAAGTGGTATGATTATGTTACTGTTTTGAGGTGCAAGTCCCACCAGTTGGACTTCATGTCTCTGGTGTACTTCTGTAGCTCACTCTGAGCCTTTGAGTATTTCTTCTTCTTCGACCTTGTGTTACACTGTAGGTTTTCCTGCCTAGATGTATTCCTCGCTTCTAGTAGTTTCTTCAGGTGTCCATCATGCTCATCAAACCAATCCTGATGTTTCCTCTCAGGGTGGCCTAACACATCACTCGCAGTCTGATACACCGTATCCTTCAGTGTTGCCCATTTCTCTTCTATGTCATTCTCTGAGTTGTTGCTGTCCCAGTCTTTCAAGTTTTCATCCATTTCCTGTGTAAGTTTTTCCTGCTTCTTTTGGCCTTTCAATGCACTAGTGTTTAGCTTCCATGGTGGCTTCGCACCCGTCCTGCAGTACTGTTTTCGTCTGCAAATCCTTAATCTAGATCTCAGCATAACATGATCAGTACCACAGTCCGTACCTCCCATTGCTCTGGTGTCCAATACATCCCTTATGTCTCTCTGCCTTACTATGATGTAGTCTAACAAGTGCCAGTGTTTGGATCTTGGGTGCATCCATGTCTTCTTGTGTTTGTCCTTGTGCTTAAATAGAGTGTTGGTTATCACAAGGTTGTACTTTGAGCATAGTGCAAGTAGAAGTTCTCCATTAGCATTGCACTTGCCTACTCCATGACTGCCCAGCACTCCTTTCCATTTCTCAGTGTCCGAACCAACTCTGGCATTAAAATCTCCAACGAGTATCAGCCTGTCATCAGTTGGTACACGCCTGATAGTCTCACATAAATCACTGTAGAACTTTTTCTCCGCCTCCTCTGTGTTGGTCATTGTTGGGGCATGCACTAGTTTCAATAAATGAATTTGGACAAACTTAGTTTTTTGCAAGATTAAGAAACTCAGTATTATTACATAAATGTGAAACATTCAAACCCATTCTGATTTAATATACATAATTATGCTTTTACTGTCATGAATTCCTGCCTGTATGAGGCAGGAGGAATAAAACCCACGAGCAGGAGTACATTGTGTGCAATTTATTGAACAGAACAAAAATATAACAGTCCAAATAAACAATGAATGGCAAGCCAAGGGAGTACAGGGATGCCTCAAGGACGCTCAACAGAACAGGTGAGTAAAACACAGGGGAAATTTTCCGTGGCAGACGGGGCTGCAGAGGAGTAACAGATAAGGTGCCCGGGAAAGGAACCGCCGGACGGAACTGGATGGCAGGGGCAAAACACTTTGTACTCACGTAGCTGGAGCAGTCTGAGTTAATCCGTGAAGTCCACAGAGTGAGAGAAAAGGGAGGAGAACTGAAAGATGAAGGCAACACTGGGTTTACACCTCAATCATCCGACAATGCACAACAGCGAACCCAATTCTTAAATACAGGAACACTTAACGAGCTGAGTGCATGCCGGTGAGGAGAAAGAGAGAGAAAGTGTGAAAGAGCATGAGTGGAGACAGGTGTGCGTGAAGCTGTCAGTGAGGCTGAGTGGGTGTGTCAGTGTGTGAGTGAAGGCAGGAGTAAGCATGAGAATCTGAGCACATGGGTGGAAATGAATGGGTGTGTGTGTGTGTGTGTGTGTCTGTGTGTGTGTGTACAAGGTGTGCATGAGTGAGAGTGAAGGTGAACATATAAGTGTGTGTGCATGCACACAAAAGGAGGAGGAAACAAAAAGCAGCCAGCTGGTACAGACTGGTAGGAGAGAGGGGCGTGGCTGAGCTGTCAACAGCTGAGCAGCCCAGGTGGAGTCTAGAGACAGCTAAGGGGAAAAACACACTCCTGAGCACACAACAGCCACCGTGCCAAGGAACTGGGCTGGCAAGTCCAGCCCAGTCCATGACAGAGCCCTCCCCTCAAGGGGTGGAATCCAGACACCCCAGCATACCATCAGAAAAGAAAACACAACAAACATAGAGAGACCCCACCCCTCAGGAGACTATCACAACCAACCAGGGTGGGAGGTGGGGGAACCAGGTCAGGAGGGAACAGACAAAAATACACAGCAATATAGTACAGGCAAGCACAGTGTACATCCACCCCAAAACCCAGAACAACACTCCCCCCAAGAACTAAGAGCCCCAGAGTTCAGGGGGCTGACCAAAGTCCCAGGCACCAGGGGAGATGAAAAGAAGCCAGTCAGGTGGCCTGTACAGGTCCAGTACCAGGCGGGCCGCCCGGGCGAGTGGTTCAGGTGGCTGGCCATGGAAACTGGGCCACCAACCCCCACGGCACAGTTCACTGGGCGGACGGCCTGGGTCCGAGAGCCACCAGATCAGGATAGGAAGCCTGGGAGGCGGACTCCCCATGGGAAGACCCAAAGTAGGGAGGGTAGACCAGGGAAGGGGAGCTCCAACGTCAATGGACAGCGACAAGGGAGGAGCCCCCCCGTAGCCCCGAGCTGGGGAACAGTAACACCTGCTGTGGTCCCGGTCTGGGAAATGGCTGCACCCATGGAGGCTCCAGGCTGGAACTCCGCAGCACCTGCGATGGACTCCGGCTGGAGCTCCGCTGCACCCGTGATGAACTCCGGCTGGAGCTCTGCAGCACCCGCGATGGACTCCGGCTGGAGCTCCACTGCACCCATGATGGACTCCAGCTGGAGCTCCGCTGCACCTGCACCTGCACCTGCACCCGCAGTGGGCTCCGGCTGGAGCTCCGCAGCACCCGCGGTGGACTCTGGCTGGAGCTCCGCAACACCCGCGGTGGACTCCGGCTGGCTCCTCTCTCTCCTTTGACTCCTCTGGCGTGTGGCTACTCCCTCCTGGGACCAGTGAGGATTCAGCGGAAACAGAGACAAAGGACAGAGGAGCGGTGACAGCAGCTGACGGGGGAGCCCCAGTGGATTGCAAAAATCTGGAGCTCCTCCATAGGAATCTGGCATATTACATCAGGAGAAAGAGCGAGAGATTGTTGTAGCACTTGCCTGAATTCCTGGTTGGTGATGACATCAGCCGCTGTCTCGGTGTCTTGCTCCGTCTCCCCGGGAGTAGGACAATGCATCTGACGGGAAGAAGAGGACACTGGTCTGGGAGGCGTATGCTGGGCATTCGGCCTCCAGAAGTGCTTCTTTGGCTGCCTGGATGGTGCTGCAGAGGACCCTCTCACCGCGTCCTCAAAGCTTTGTTGAGATTCGCAAATCTGGGTGAGCAGTGGCACCAGCCCCGGAAACTTCCAAAGGCTGGGGCACCTCTGCATCATCCCGACAGTAATATCCAATAAATAAAAATTTATTTCCAGGGAGTGGGTGGCACGAGCCCAGGAAGCGAAGCTCACTTGGACACCGCGCACTCCTCTGGGTTCAGTCCAAAAACAGAAAAATCCATGATGGAGGACTTCTGAACGGAAGAGGGAAAAAAAACCACAAAAAGGTGAAGAAACACACACACAACGTCTCCGCTGGGTTTTTAACTGGTAGGGTGATTCTGTCATGAATTCCTGCCTGTATGAGGCAGGAGGAATAAAACCCACGAGCAGGAGTACGTTGTGTGCAATTTATTGAACAGAACAAAAATATAACAGTCCAAATGCAAAATTTACTTTCATCTGAAAAGAGGTCATCTGCTGGTGTTTGTCCACTGTGTTTCCTTAGATTATCTAATTGCTCTCTACATGTCCGTTCCTTTCTTCTTCTCTATCCCCTCACCCCCTAGCCATTCGCAGCAGATGACTGCCCCTCCCTGAGTCTGGTTCTGCTGGAGGTTTCTTCCTGCTAAAAGGGAGTTTTAACATTTTGCTGTTGCCAAGTGCTTGCTCACAGGGGATTGCCTGATTGCTGGGGTCTTTCTGCAATTGTGGAGTTTTCCCCTACAATTTGACAGTGTTATGAGATGACTGTTGTTGAAATGGCACTATCATCACTCTATATATATTTCAAGAAATCTCTGTCTGTCTGTCTGTGTGTCTGTCACAACTATAGGACTCGCTAAAAGATCATAGGTTCGCCTATGATGTTCCTATGAGCTCTACATGATATCTATATGACATCATATAGACACCAAAAGATCAAAGGCAGCCTTCACTCACTATCATAGGACTCACTATGACATCATCAAAGATCAAAGGCAGGCTTCACTCACGATCATAGGACTGTCATATAGACATCATAGGCACACCATAGGCTCAGTGATGCCTGATGTCATAGCTGACATCATCAAACCCTGTCTATGAGATCAAAGGCAGGCTGCACTCATGATCATAGGACTCGCTAAAAGATCACAGGACTTGCTTTGACATCATCAAAGATCACAGGCAGGCATCACTCACACTATAATTTAAGAAATCGCTGTCTCTGTATGTGTGTGTGTGTTCCACGCATATCTCTCAAACCGTTCGTCAGACTGGCCTCAGATTTTATACGTGCTTGCTGAGGTTACGAGGGTGTGCATCCCCGAATTTCAGCCTCCCAGGATATGTGGAAATTTAGGAGGGGAAATCTTTAATGAATGTCTATAGGGGAGCTATGGGCGTTCATAGCTATGACATCAAAGGACTTGCTATGACATGCACTATGCACTATGTTCTGATATGAGGTTTTAGAATTCTGGTCACATGACCATAAAAGTAGTTCATATGTAACCATGTCAAAGATTAAAGGCAAGCATCACCATGGTTACTGTTGCCATGGTAACAGTAACTTTTTACGGGCATGCAGAAATGCTTGCTTATACTTGGTTTCTACGGGCATGCACGGGTATGCACTAGTATAAATAAAGTTGAATAGAACTGGTATGTCATAGCTATGATGGATGTTCATTAAAGACTGAAGTACGTGGCGGTAATGCACCTGTAAGCTGGTTGCCAACTGCCAATCAAATCTAAAAGAAGAAGAAGATGAATTAATTCATGCAAAAGGAGCCCTGACAATCTATTAAGTGTGTGCATGGACATATTTTTCAGTTGGCCAACATTTTTATTCAAAATCCATTTTTAAAAATTAATTTTATGTAATATTGTAATTTTTTGAGAAAATGAATTTGGTTTTCTTGAGCTATAAGCCACAACCATCAAAATCCAAAGAAAAAAAACCCTTAAACTATATCACTCTGAGTGCAATTAATCTAGATAATATATGAGTTTCATTTTTTGAATTGAATTACTGAAATAAATCAACTTTTTGATGACATTCTAATTTACTGAGATGTACCTGTAAATGAAGTACAAGGGCAGTTATTGCAGTACCTGATGGCAGATAATAAATGCAGTACTAGGACTGTGCACCCTGTTAAGCTATTTACATTTCACCCTATCTGAAGTCTCAAACTGCAGCTCGAAGCCACAAAAGGCTATTTTAACCAAGTGGGTCCTTGTAGCTTTGCAAAGAAACAACCCCCCCCCCCCCAAAAAAAAATAAAATAAAATAAAAAATGCAGGTTTATGAAAAGAACCTTTTTAAAAAATGTCTCCAATCTGCATGAAAAATGTGAATTTAAAAAATGCAATTTATAATAAACTTGTAATAAACACAACCAAACAAACAACAAAAGTTGTTTAATAAATGATTAAAATCTTCTAGCCTGTCCATCTTTGCCATGTTTGTCTTAAAGTAAGTCAGCGCCCACACCCTGCATGACGTTCCTCTTGTTGTTCCCAGTTCTTCTGTACTTGAGCAGCACATTACTGCACGAGGTAGTGTCAGGCATTCCTGTCCTAAGCTTTCCCAGTTAACATCCTCCAGCACAAACCGTAATTTAGATGTTGTGTTTTGAGTTTAATCAGGTCTATCGGTCTAAGCCTTAATTTAGCCCAAAAATAGATGTTGAAAACTGGGCTGTATTTTAGACTGTGTAATACAGACCATATTTAATCAGAAAACAGTTGTTAAAAATTGAGCTGTGCTTGACCACAATAACTAAAATAATTGGGCTGTTTAGTCCATAGGATTTGGCCCAAATTTATCCTCAAAATAATCCTTGACATTTGGTGATGGTGGTGAGGGTCTAGCTCTCAAAAGTCAAGTACACCTTTACAACCACTGTGACTCTTTGTTAACAATGCTTTGTAAAAATGCATATTTTAACTGCTTTTTACAAAGTTTGACATTTGGCTTAGTATTTCTTAAATAATATCTGGAACAATCTGAAACCAGTGCTAGTGCTATTGCACTATACACTTAAAAAGCACTGTTTGAATAGATGTACGTTTTACAAATTTCTCTCTGTGTCTTGTGATTGATGTTCACACCTTGGGCTCTGGGTGTCCCCAGACACCTTTGGTCTTGTCCGATCTCAAAAGCTAAATAGGGTGTGGCTTGATTAGTGGTTGGGTGGGAGATTGCCTGGGAATACCTGGTGCTGTGATGAACTGGTGACCTGTCCAGGATGTACTCTTCCTCTTATCCAAAGATGCTGGGATTGGTGCCGCACCCAAAAATGATCAGAAGATGACTGAATGATGTTGGTTAGAGATGTATATATGAACAACATTTAAAAAGATGGCTTTTCAAATAAAAATTTAGACCAAACAGAAACATCTACATGAAGATGCCTTTTCAACAGCCTGAAAAAGGCAGCTTTTGATCTTTCACTTTTCAACTAAATCGTGACATTTTTTAGACATTTGAGAAAGACATCTTTTCAAGATTTTTTTTCATCCAATTTGTGCTGCGAGGGCAGCAGCCTCGGCAGGTGTGGTTTAAGCACATCAAAGTACATCAGGAGGGTGTTATGGCCTGAGCGCCAATTCTGTCCGCGCTCGGGTTGTCCAGTACTTTTCCCGTTCTTATCTGTTGTGGCTGTCCAGGGCCTTTATTGTGACAGCGTCACGGCAGAACTTCCGGCTGTCAGTGCCAGCTGCCCCGTGACAGCTGATTCACATTCCCTTTGATTACTTGCTCATTGTCTGATTACTCCTTAGCCTTATTTAAGGGAGCAGCTGAGGTTACGCCAGGCTGCAACCTCACACGTGTAACGTTGATCTCCCCAACGTTTGGCTGGAGTCCCTATTCCCCGGCTCCAGTCATCCTCTTGTTCTCCATATTGTCCGTAAGTTTAATCCTGAACTTGTATGTGTTGCTACTGTGCCTTATTCGTGCCTCTTGTTTGTGCTTTTGCCCCACGTGGCTCATTATTTTGTAATCATTTATCTTTCATTAATAAACATGCAAACTCATCAGCTGCCTACAGTGTCTCATTGATGGCCCGCGAGGGCCATCCCATGACAGTAGGTCACAGTCAAGCAAGATGCCGGTCACCGTGAGTTTGCATTGTTAGGGCTTGAAGTTTTTTGCTTTTCTGCGTACCAGTGTGCTGTGAGATGGCGTCGCCACGCAAGGGCTACGCTATGAGCTTGGACTACGAGCTAGTGATGGCCCTCACTTAGATAGATGATCTCCTTTTGCAAGCTCGTAGCGACCCCATTTCCAGCAACTCACACTGGTACCTGGACCTCGCAGAGACGGTAATTAATCGCCCTCCTCGCTACTCCGACCACCCTGAAATTACGACGAGGATGGCGGAGATCTCGGAACTCCGGGAGAAGATCTGCGGACTGGAGGGAAACTCCGGCAGGAACCCGAAGATGAGACTTCCCCGCTTCTAGCCTCGGACTCCAGTTCCTGTCACTCGGCCAGCCCAGGAATCTACACCACCCAAGTGCCATTCCCAGCGGAGGAGGACGTCAGCCGGGATTCCCCCAGAGGAGACTCAGTGGACAGCTGTGATCCTCCAGGACCGTGTGGCTGCGGCTCGTTCTGCCTCCCATCCTACTGAAGTTATGAAGCATGTGACGGCAGCAGTCTGAGTGGTGGAGATCAGTCCCGAGCTCCATGATTACCCTGAGTACGCTGAACTGCTCGCCTCTGTCTCCGCACAGGAGCGGCGTTTCCCTGGCCTTACCTTCGCCTCGCCCTCAGCTGGTAAACAGCCTCACCATGCTCATAATGGGCCTCAGCCAGATCCCCGTCCAGATCCAGTTCCGGGTGACCGTAAGAACTCTGCCTCCCAGCCAGCTGTTGCCTCTGCATCACATCAGAGGGGTAAGACTGCAGCCTCTGTCTCCGGGTCTTCCATTCCTGCTGTTCCGTCAGCTCCCCGTCCCCGGACCATCTCGGCTGTTCTTCCCTCCACCTCGACGCTTTCCCCAGCTGCTGTGAGCTCCATGAGTCTGACTCCGGCTGTCCCCGTTGCTGATCCTGTGCGAGTGGCTCCTCCTCGTCTTCCCGGGGGGCCCTCCGTCACCATCCAAAGGAAGAAGGAGAAGACCAAGCCCACCGCAGCAGTTTCCATCGACCCTCAGCGGAGCAGGCAAGTGCTTTTTCATTCTTTTCCCTCACAGTGTGAATTGCCTTGTCTGACTCCTGGGGGTGGAGTTCGGGGCTCACAGTCCTCCGAGCTCCCTCCACCTGCTGCAGTTGCTAATTGTGAACCTGCATCCTCTGTGTCTCCTTCCCCTGAGCGTCCCCCGGTGCCAGGATTACACCGCCAGACGAAGGAGCCCGCAGCCCTGGAGAACCTGGTTCCAGCCCCGCAGCCACGTCACGGGCAGAGGAGGAGAGCGGACTGCCGTTTGGAGCCTGCGCCAACGATCAAGCGTCCCCGGGTCTCCGTGGAGGGGCAGTTCGACCCAGCAGGCCACGGATCCCCTGCCACCATGCCGTGCGGGCCTTTGGTGTGGACTTCAGCGCCAGGGAATCCCCAGACTGTGATGACCATCATGCCGGCTTCGGAGCCCGCCGCAGTCGAGTGGGAACCAGGAGTGGACCTTCAGATTGTTGAACCTGGATCGTCGAAGTCCTGGATGGCGGTGGAGCCCGAGATCAGGCAAGTGCTCTATTTTGTTTTTCTTTTTTCCATTCTTCAGCATTATTGCCTGTCTCTCAGGGAAACGAGCCAGGTGCAGCCGATCGCTGCATCCGAGCTTGTCTCGCCGGGCTCTGCCGCTGCCGGTGATCCTGATCCCGGTTTTCTTTCTTCTCCTTAGCCTTTTCCCAGGGTCACCAGTGATGAGTCCGTTCTGGTCGCTGTCCTGGAGGTTCCGGGTTCGTGTCTGGAGGCCATTCCTGGTGCTGCGCCGGCCCAGTCGGGGTCCATCGTGGGTAATGTTCTGGCCCAGTCGGGGTCCGTCGTGGATGCTGCGCCGGTCCAATCGGGGCCCATTGTGGATGCAGCGCCGGCCCAATCGGGGTCCATCAAGGGTGCAGCGCGGTCCTGCTTGGGATCCAGCAGGAGCGCAGCGCCAATCCGAGTGGAGTTCGGAGAAGGAGCTGCAGATGCTTCGGCGTTTGACGCCGGACTGGCCCCTCATCTTTTCCCTGTTCCTTTTCTTCCTCCACCGGGTGCTGCTGGGATTCCCTGTATTCAGCTTGGCTTCCCCTTGCTATCCTTCTCGGTAGGGAGGCCCCCTCCAAGTTCTCCTCTTCGATCCTGGTGGCCTAATGACGCAGGTCGGCCGCCTGGGAAACTGCTTCACCAGTTCGGCGTTCTGGGTCGGCCACCCGACGGACTGCTTTCTCTGTTTGGCGACCTGGTCCGGCCACCAGAGGTACTGTTTCTCTGGGTCTGGGACTGGGGTAGACTGCCCGAACTAATTCTATTTCCCCTGCCAGCGATTTGGAAGCTGGATGTGGGCAGACCTCCCGAACTATTTTTTCTTTGTTCTGTTGTACTCTGCCTGCTGACATCCCTGCAGTGTTTTTTTTTTTTTTTTCTCTGCAAGGTTAGGGATGCTCTTGTATTTTTGTCTATGGACTATATTGAACTGATTGTTTATCGCCGCTCTGTAGCATGTTGAATTATTTTTTCTGGTCTTTGTTCCATTGTACTCTGCCTGCTGACATCCCTGTAGTTTTTTCCCCTCCTCTGTAATGTTAGGGATGCTCTTGTGTTTTTTGTTTTTTTTTTGTCTATTGACTATATTGGTCTGATTGTATATCGCCACTCTGTAGCAGGTTGGATTATTTTTTTCTGGTATTATGGGGTACTCTGTACTTTGCTTTGTGCCTGTATTTCAGTTTTTTTTTGGTTCCCTCTGTATTTTGAGAGATGCTCTTTTGTTTTTCTTGTTCTCCTGGCCCGTTACATTTATTAGACTGTATACTTGGTGTGCTGCGCTGCTTGTAGCGGGCTGAGTTTTTTTTTTTCCTCCTGGTATTTTGTGGGTGCAGTGCGGATGTACCTGGATTTATTCCTTTTTTGTGTATTCTAGGCTCTGGGTTTATAGTAGCCTGTCATTGTTTTTTTTTTCCCATGTCAGAGCCTCTTCATTTTTGTATTTTTCTTGCCCTCCTGGCCTGCTTCCCCCTCCATCCTCCCTGGGGGGGGGGGGGGGGGGTTCCTGGTGGCCTTCTGGGGGGGGGGGTGGACTTGGATGTTATGTTTGCGCCTGGAATGCGCCTTGTGAACGGGGGATACTGTTATGGCCCAAGTGCCGATTCTGTCCGTGCTCAGGTTGTCCAGTATTTTTCCTGTTCTTATCTGTTGTGGCTGTCCAGGGCCTTTATTGTGACAGCGTCATGGCGGGACTTCCGGCTGTCAGAGCCAGCTGCCCCGTGACAGCTGATTCACTGTCTGATTACTCCTTAGCCCTATTTAAGGGAGCAGCTGAGGTTACTCCGGGCTGCGACCTCACACGTGTAATGTTGGCCTCCCCAACATTCGGCTGGAGTCCCTATTCCCCGGCTCCAGTCATCCTCTTGTTCTCCATATTATCCGTAAGTTTAATCCTGAACTTGTATGTGTTGCTACTGTGCCTTATTCGTGCCTCTTGTTTGTGCTTTTGCCCCACGTGGCTCATTATTTTGTAATCATTTCCATCCATCCATCCATCTTCTTCCGCTTAATCCTTTTCGGGTCGTGGGGGGGCTGGAGCCTATCCCAGCATCTTTGGGCGAGAGATTTATCTTTCATTAATAAACATGCAAACTCATTGGCTGCCTACAGTGTCTCATTGATGGCCCGCGAGGGCCATCCCATGACAGAGGGGATCTCCACAATTTAGTTTACTTGGAGTGTGGTCATCCTCGATCTTGATCACGTTCCACCCATTGAGATTTTGTCAATTTGGCTTTGATGCAAGGAATGTTGGCTCTTCTGAAAACTTTCACATTCTCGCCAGTTGATTCCTATGATTGCATATACAGTATCTCACAAAAGTGAGTACACCCTTCACATTTTTGTAAATATTTTATTATATCTTTTCATGGGACAACACTGAAGATATGGCACTTTGATGCAATGTAAAGTGGTCAGTGTACAGCTTGGATAACAGTGAAAATTTGCTGTCCCCTCAAAATAGCTAAACACACAGCCATTAATGTCTAAACCGCTGGCAACAAAAGTGAGTACACCTCTAAGTGAAAATGTCCAAATTGAGCCCAATTAGCTATTTTCCCTCCCGGTGTCATGTAACTCATTAGTCTTACGAGGTCTCAGGTGTGAATGGGGAGCAGGATCTGCCTCATATCATCATGGTTAATAGAACCTAAGGCCTTTGTAAAACCAACAAAGATTACATATAGAGGCATATTTTGCTCAACTGCTTTCTTCTGGAGTTGACAAAGAGCAACTATTGCATCAATAGTACTGCAGTTTCTACAAAAACCACACTAACTCTCCAGCAGCATGGACTTGGAGATTTGATGCAGCCAAGACAAAGCAATCTTTGCCAGTGTCTTCTTATCAGTATGCAAAAAAGAACATTCATAAAGTAAATCTATTTTAGTTAATCACATTTCTGAAAAGCTGTGAAAAAAGTGAAAAAAAAATCTATAAGATAAAAAATGTATGAGAGAAAAGCTGCATATTTAAGAGAAAAATAACTCGTCTGGTATTAATGTTGACAGGCCAGTTTATACTTGACACTGTTGTTTTATAGACCCGCTCTTTCGCTGTGCCATACTATTCACCAATTTTACAACAATTTAGCACTTTTACACCAGTTTTATAGCAATTTTACACCAATTTGTCATTTATGTACCTAAGCCATGCATTAACTCTTTTGTACTTATTTCATTGTCACGGTACTTCATCATAGATACTATTTGTTATTTAGCTGGATTTATTGGTAAATGCCAAAGGTTCATAAACAGTTACTGATGCTGGATATCCCATTTGTTTTCAATACTTATTTAGGTATTCTGTATTTAATATTATTCACACAATCAAATAAATCTTGTGCCATTCAGTGCCATTTATATTTGTCAAAGTCTAACGCGTGTGATGGTTACACTGGACAACCACTGAGACACCACCTGCAGCCAAACAGGTTCTTTTGCTGTGATAATGTTGGGTATTTTGTCATTAATTTGATTGACTGTGATTTCAGAAAGCTTTCAATCACCAAATATTGTTAAATTATAAAAGAAAACACTAGAATGGGTCTCAAGTGTTTGTAAAAGTGTGCCATTTGTTGTTTGGCCAAACCCCAGATGCATCAGGGTAGCATGAACACAGCGGAGAGGCAAGGCCAGCAGCTCGGGCTGTTTGTACCCTCACAGTGGAGATGCAAAGGGGGAGAGGACCAAATACAGGAATGGCCCTAAAGACGTTCCTTGCCCCCTCAGTTAGTTCCTGGTAGTGGAAATGGGGCTTATATGTGGTCTCTCTGTAAGTGACTGCATGTGTGATTGTCTATATGTATGCCTCTGTGTTCCACTTTTAAATGCAGCCTACATTTGGCCAAGTAAAGGCTAATTGGGCTGCCTATTTTAGACAGGAATGGTTGCTTTCTACAGGCAATGCACTAGTATAAACAATTAAAATAGGAGTAACAAGATTCATCAACAAAAACTTGAAACTCTACACCCTCAGCAGGACCCCACATGCTGGACACTGATTTTGTTGAATAAAATCACCTGTCATAAACACATTTGCTTTGTAACAGATGGCAGCAGATGTCAGTAAAGGTGTAATTACAACATGCTGTATGTCTCATTTGTATATTGTATTCATTCATTCTACAGAAAGACTCAAAATCAATCAATGTGGCTGAGCTTCTAAAACCCTCTTGACTATGTTATCTCACAACAAACTGGAAGACTAGCCACAAATTTTAGATCTTCTCAATGAATATACATAATGTTTGTACAAGTTTATTTACATGCTAAAAATACACAGGAATGCAGGAATATACCATGTAATTCCTATCACTTATTACTGTGCGACACAAAATGAGCATCAACATGTCATTGTGTCCTGTCCAGGACTTCTTCCCTGTCATCTCACAAATCTTGTCCAATCATCTCATCCTCACTATTCCTCATTTTCGTTTTCCAGAAATTGTACCTATCATATCTTTTTCAAGATTCTCAGATCTTCTCAGAATGTGTACAAAATATTTTAGTATGTGTTTATTCACCAATCTTCTGAGGGAAATACTTGGTTTTACTGTTTTCAAGATGGATGATTGTCCTTTTCTCCATCCACGAGACTCAGTATCTTTCTACAGCACCATAGCTCAAATGCATCGACTCTTCTCTGATCCATCCTCTTCAAAGTCCAATTCTTGCATCCATACCAGCACCACTGGAAAGACCTTTGCCTGTACGATTTGTGCTTTTGTTTCCAGACTCACATCTTGACCCTTTCATATCTTAGACAAATTGATGATTGTCCATCTGCCCATACCAATTCTTTGATTGATTTTAGGGCTACAATTTTCATTGGCAGTAATTTTCAATCCAAGGAATATAAAATCTTTGGCAACTTCAGTCTTGTTGCCATCAAATGTCCAGTTTGTCATCATCTTGGTTGACATGATCTTCGTCTTCTTCACATTTAGTAAAAGTCCAGCCTTCACACTTTCTTCTGTGACAATGCAAATTAATTTGGCAAGGTCTTCTTCTCTTTTGGTCAATAATGTTGTATCATCTGTATATCTTAAAGATGCACTTCAGAGGATATAAGTCCCCTATAAAAACAAATCTACATTGTCTAACATCATATCTTATGCCCCTTTTCTACAAAAACATTTCATTGTCTTACAGTATCATGTCAAAGTCTTTTCACTTTTCCTCCTCCTTCAAACGCCAGGTTCATCCACCAATATCCCACAAGGCTAATAGTGACTAGCGCTACATTAAACACAATAAATCAAGTAATAAAAAGACTTACTGATTGAAGGACATACCGAGTTGTATGCAAGGTGGAGCAGGATAATGACTTGAGACTGTATTGGTCCTTAAAAGCAATTTAATGGTAAAACCCATCTTAATTTGGGTCAAGTTTTCAAAGCAGCTGCCCAAAGTGCTAACTGGCTTGGAGGGTAACTTCAGTTAGGCCAGAGAGTACTGATTGCCTCAACGTTACTCCCATGCCAGCACTGTATATAGTTATGTCACCAAAAACACTCCATCTAAATTTGCCTTTTTTCAGGGGGCAGGGCTTAAGTGAAATTTTATAGCAAAAAACCAGACATCCCCCTCATGGATCGTCACCTTATCGTGGTGGGGGGGTTTGCGTGCCCCAGTGATCCCAGGAGCTATGTTGTCCGGGGCAATTTGCCTCTGATAGGGTCTCCCAAGACAAACTGGTCCTGGGTGAAGGGCCAGACGAAGAACGATCCAACAGACTCTCATGATAAATTGTATATCAAGGATTCAGTGTACCCCGCCCGGTATGGGGTTACCGGGGCCCCACCCTGGAGCCAGGCCTGGGGGAGGGGCTCGAAGGCTAGCGTCTGGTGGCCGGGTTTCCACCCATGGGACCCGGCCGGGCTCAGCCCGAAGGAGTTACATGGGTCCGCCCTCCAGTAGGTTCACCACCTGCAGGAGGGATCATGGAAGTCCGGTGCTATGTGGATTAGGTGGCAGTCAAAGGCGGAGACCTTGGCGGACTGATCCCAAGCTTTCTAAACTGGCTTTTGGTACGTGGAATGTCACCTCTCTGGTGGGGAAGGAGCCTGAGCTGGTGTACGAGATTGAGCGATACCGGCTAGATATAGTTGGCCTCACCTCAACACACAGCTCCGGTTCCGGAACCAGTCTCCTGGAGAGGGGCTGGAGCTTGGCCTTTTCTGGAGTTGCCCCGGGCGAGAGGCGACGAGCAGGGGTAGGTATTCTTGTATCGCCCCACCTTGCTGCCTCTATATTGGAGTTTTCCCCGGTGGACGAAAGGGTTGCTTCCCTGCGCCTTCGGGTTGGGAAACGGGTCCTGACCATCATTTGTGCCTATGCACCAAATGATGTTTCAGAGTACCCACCCTTTTTGGAGTCTGTGACTGGGGTGCTGGAGGGTGCTCCTCCTGGAGACTCCATTGTCCTACTGGGGGACTTCAATGCGCACGTGGGCAACGACAGTGAAACCTGGAGGGGGGTGATTGGGAGGAACGGCCTGCCCGATCTGAACCCGAGTGGTGTTCAGTTATTGGACTTCTGTGCTAACCACAGTCTGTCTATAACGAACACCATGTTCAAGCATAAGGGTGTCCATATGTGCACCTGGCACCAGGACACCCTAGGCCGCAGGTCGATGATCGATTTTGTTATCGTATCATCAGACCTACGACCGTATGTCTTGGACACCCGAGTAAAGAGAGGTGCAGAGCTGTCAACTGATCACCACCTGGTGGTGAGTTGGATCCGATGGCAGGGGAGGAAGCCATTCAGACCTGGTAGACCCAAACGTATAGTGAGGGTGTGCTGGGAGCGTCTGGCTGAGGCCCCTGTCCGGGAGGTCTTCAACTCCCACCTCCGGAAGAACTTCAACCACATTCCGAGGGAGTCTGGAGACATGGAGTCTGAATGGGCCATGTTCTCCACCTCTGTTGTTGAAGCGGCAGCCCAGAGCTGCGGCCGCAAGGTGGTCGGTGCATCTCGTGGTGGCAACCCCCGAACCAAGTGGTGGACACCAGTGGTGAGGGGGGCCATTAAGCTGAAGAAGGAGTCCTATCAAGCTTGGTTGGCTTGTGGGACTCCCGAAGCAGCTGAGGTGTACCGGCAGGCCAAGCGGAGTGCAGCTCGGGTGGTTGCTGAAGCAAAAACCCGGGTATGGGAGGAGTTCGGTGAGGCCATGGAACAAGACTTTCGGTCGGCTTCAAAGAGATTCTGGCAAACTGTTCGGCGGCTCAGGAGGGGAAAGCAGCTCCCCGTCCACACTGTGTATGGTGCGGATGGGACACTGTTGACTTCAACTGGGGATATCGTCGGGCGGTGGAAGGAATACTTCGAGGATCTCCTCAATCCCACTGATACGCCTTCCACAGAGGAAGCAGGGTTTGGGGACGAGGGGGATGACTCGCCTATCACAGGGGCTGAGGTCGCCAAGGTGGTTAAAAATCTCCTTGGTGGCCGGGCCCCGGGGGTGGACGAGATTCGCCCCGAGTACCTCAAGGCCCTGGATGTTGTTGGGTTGTCATGGTTGACACGCCTCTGCAACATTGCGTGGAGGTCGGGGGCAGTGCCTTTGGCATGGCAAACCGGGGTGGTGGTTCCTCTCTTCAAAAAAGGGGACCGGAGGGTGTGCTCCAACTTTAGAGGGATCACACTCCTCAGCCTCCCTGGGAAGGTCTATGCCAAGGTATTGGAGAGGAGAGTCCGGCCGTTGGTCGAACCTCGGATTCAGGAGGAGCAATGTGGTTTTCGTCCTGGCCGTGGCACATCGGACCAGCTCTTTACCCTCTCGAGAATTCTTGAGGGTTCGTGGGAGTTTGCCCAACCAGTTTACATGTGTTTTGTGGACTTGGAGAAGGCATTTGACCGCGTCCCTCGTGGATTTTTGTGGGGGGTGCTTCGGGAGTATGGGGTATCGGGCTTGTTGTTACGAGCTATTCGGTCTCTGTACGACCGTTGTGAGAGTTTAGTTCGCATTGCCAACACTCGGTCGGAGTCATTCCCAGTGAGAGTTGGACTCCGCCAGGGCTGCCCTTTGTCACCGGTCCTGTTCATAATTTTTATGGACAGGATTTCTAGGCGCAGCCAGGGAATGGAGGGTGTCATGCTTGGTGACCACAGGATCTCATCTCTGTTGTTTGCAGATGATGTTGTCCTGTTGGCTTCATCCAGCAATGACCTACAGCTCTTGCTGGGACGGTTTGCCGCTGAGTGTGAAGCGGCTGGGATGAGAATCAGCACCTCCAAGTCCGAGTCCATGGTCCTCAGCCGGAAAAAGGTGGATTGTCCTCTCCGGGTTGGGGACAGGCTCCTGCCCCAAGTGGAGGAGTTTAAGTATCTTGGGGTCTTGTTCACGAGTGAGGGGAAAATGGAGCGAGAGATCGACAGACGGATTGGAGCAGCATCTGCAGTGATGCGGACGTTGTACCGGTCTGTTGTGGTGAAGAGGGAGCTTAGTTCTAAGGCAAAGCTGTCGATTTACCAGTCAATCTACGTTCCTACTCTCACCTATGGTCACGAGCTTTGGGTAATGACCGAAAGAACGAGATCGCGGATACAAGCGGCTGAAATGAGCTTTCTCCGTAGGATTGCTGGACTCACCCTCAGAGATAGGGTGAGGAGCTCAGTCATCCGGGAGAGGCTCAGAGTAGAACCGCTGCTCCTCCACATTGAAAGGAGTCAGTTGAGGTGGTATGGGCATCTGATTAGGATGCCTCCTGGACGCCTCCCACTTGAGGTGTTTCAGGCACGTCCCACTGGGAGGAGACCCCGGGGCAGACCCAGGACTCGGTGGAGAGACTATGTCTCCCAGCTAGTCTGGGAACGCCTTGGTATCCCCTCTGAAGAGCTGGAGCAGGTGGCTGGGGAGAGGGAAGTCTGGGCTTCTCTGCTTGAACTGCTGCCTCCGCGACCCGGACCTCCGGAAAAGCGGTAGAAGATGGATGGATGGATGGATGGATGGAAAACCAGACATGAGACATTCGAGTGATTTAGTTCTTGATATGTCTTGTAAGTCATAACAAAACATGTTACAGACATGTTAATAAGGAAAAATAGCTTTTTGGCAATCACTTTAATTATTTATATATCTTATACCAATCTTTATATCTGCTTCCATGTCCTCCAGGTCAACATTTTGATTGATTATTTCTACATCCCATGTCCCAAGGCAAAAAACCCTGCATGGCCTTTTTTAAAGCCTCAGTTATCTTAAAATGGATCACATTTCATATTAAAAAACAGTTATTAAATGAAAATATAGGAAAAAGTTAAATGCAGAAAGAAATATATGGGAGCAACAGTTAAAGCAGTAGCAGGTACGTATATGTGCCAACACAATACAAAAGAAAACACAACTGCTACTGTTGAACTGCAGGTTTGTTTGTTGTTGTTTTTTTATTTTGGCTGTGGCTTGTTCTTTCATCCTGGTCGCATTGTTGAAGATATCAGGCAAATGTCGTTACTGACTTTTCTAGCAAAGTTGAGTACAATGTAAATAAATATGTGGTTAATCATCCACACTTTTTATCAGCTTTTTACCATTTTATCATTGAGACACTGTGGTGATTGTCCCAACACCAGACTGGTAATGACTACCAGAAACTCCATCCATCCATCCATCCATCCATCTTCTACCGCTTTTCCGGAGGTCCGGGTCGCGGAGGCAGCAGTTCAAGCAGAGAAGCCCAGACTTCCCTCTCCCCAGCCACCTGCTCCAGCTCTTCAGAGAGGATACCAAGGCATTCCAAGACCAGCTGGAAGACATAGTCTCTCCAGCAAGTCCTGGGTCTACCCTGGGGTCTCCTCCCAGTGGGACGTGCCTGAAACACCTCAAGTAGGAGGCATTCAGGAGGCATCCTGATCAAATGCCCACACCACCTCAACTGGCTCATTTCAACGTGGAGGAGCAACAGTTCTACTTTGAGCCTCTCCCGGACGACTGAACTCCTCACCCTATCTCTAAGGGTGAGTCCAACAATCCTACGAAGGAAGCTCATTTCAGCCGCTTGTATCCGTGATCTCGTTCTTTTGGTCATTACCCACAGCTCATGACCATAGGTGAGGGTAGGAATGTAGATTGACCCGTAAATCGATAGCTTTGCCTTACAGCTCACCTCCCTCTTCACTACAACAGACCGGTACAATGTCCACATCACTGCAGATGCTGCTCCAATCCATCTGTCAATCTCTCGCTCCATTCTCCCCTCACTCGTGAATAAGACCCTGAGATACTTAAACTCCTCCACTTGGGGCAGGAGCTTGTCCCCAACCCGGAGAGGACAATCCATCTTTTTCTGGCTGAGGACCATGGACTCGGACTTGGAGGTGCTGATTCTCATCCCAGCTGCTTCACACTCAGTGGCAAACTGTCCCAGTAAGACCTGTAGGTCATTGCTGGATGAAGCCAACAGGACAATATCATCTGCAAACAACTGAGATGAGATCCTGTGGTCACCATGCGTAACACCCTCCGTTCTCTGGCTGCGCCTAGAAATCCTAGAAAAGAAAAGGGGGACCGGAGGGTGTGCTCCATCCTCAGAGGGAGCACACCCTCCGGTCCCCCTTTTTTAAAGAGAGGAACCACCACCCCAGTTTGCCATGCCAAAGGCACTGTCCCCGACCTCCACGCAATGTTGCAGAGGCGTGTCAACCATGACAGCCCTACAACATCCAGGGCCTTGAGGTACTCGGGGCAGATCTCATCGACCCCGAGGCCCAGCCACCAAAGACATTTTTAACCACCTTGGTGACCTCAGCCCCTGTAATAGGCAAGTCGTCCCCCTCGTCCACCAGTCCTGCTTCCTCTGTGGAAGGCGTGCTAGTGGGATTGAGGAGATCCTCGAAGTATTCCTTCCACCACCCGACGATATCCCCAGTCGAAGTCAGCAGTACCCCATCCACACCATGCACAGTGTGGACAGGGAGCTCCTTCCCCCTCCTGAGCCGCCGGACAGTTTTCCAGAATTTTTTTGACGCCGACCCAAAGTCTTGTCCCATGGCCTCACCGAACTCCTCCCACACCCGAGTTTTTGCTTCAGTAACCACCCGAGCCACACTCCACTTGGCCTGCCAGTACACCTCAGCTGCTTCAGGAGTCCCACAAGCCAACCAAGCTTGATAGGACTCCTTCTTCAGCTTAATGGCCCCCTCACCACTGGTGTCCACCACTTGGTTCAGGGTTTGCCACCATGAGATGCACTGACGACCTTGCGGCCGCAGCTCTGGGCAGCCACTTCACCAATGGACTTGGAAAACATGGCTCATTCAGACTCCATGTCTCCAGACTCCCTTGGAATGTGGTCGAAGTTCGAAGTGGTAGTTGAAAACCTTCCGGACAGGTGCCTCAGCCAGACGTTCCCAACACACTCTCACCATACGTTTGGGTCTACCAGGTCTGAATGGTGTCCTCCCCTGCCATCAAATCCAACTCATCTCCAGGTGGTGATCAGTTGACAATATTTATATCTTGGACTACCAGAAACTGACTTTTTAAAATATAAATCTTTTATTCATAAAATAAAAATGTTAAAGGGTCATTGACTGAAAAATGATGTGTTTGTAGGTTTTAACTGTCTAAAATGAGTCTACTGGTCACCTAATTTTCAAAAAAATTTCAAAACAGTCAATTCTCTTAAAAAAACACACAGCCTTGATCTCCTTTTTCTCTCCCAGAAATGTTTTTGACTTTTCTGTCTAAACTGTCGAAGTCACAATTGGAAAAAGGCAACCCACCACCATCTTAAAGACCCACCCACTGCTCTAATATTGGCCCGCCTAGCTGTCCATCATGTAGATGGGGGGGGGGGGCTAAAGGAAGCCTATTAGCCCCTGCGCTAACACTGCTAAATGCAGCTTATAT
The DNA here is from genome assembly GCA_020510985.1 of Pholidichthys leucotaenia. Classification (NCBI taxonomy): domain Eukaryota; kingdom Metazoa; phylum Chordata; class Actinopteri; order Cichliformes; family Pholidichthyidae; genus Pholidichthys; species Pholidichthys leucotaenia. Next base: position 399,053,251 of record CM035838.1, read on the forward strand.
TGTTATTTTCTTCAGATTTTAGTCACCCTAATAGCCATCCTTGTTACCACCTAGTTTGTCAGTGTGCCTCGCATCACTCCAGCCCATCTCCCATTGTTTTCGTCGTGATTCCACGGCAGATCATCTGTACCGGAGGTTGGTGGCTTGCACGGCCAGCTAAAGGCTCAAGGTAGCCTATTAGCCCCTGAGCTACCACTGGTACCAGGACGCTGGCTCTAAGCGCGGCTTATATAGTTATTTTCTTCAGATCTTAGTCACCCTAATAGCCATCCCTGTTACCACCTGGTTCACTGTGGCCCATCTCCCAGTGGTTTCGTTGTGATTCCGCGGTGGCTCATCCGTACCGGAATACCAGTTGCTGCAATGACCCAGGACCAGAGGGTACTGGCCGGTGTTAGGCCGAGAACTCCCTCCGATGCAATTCTTGGCAGGTGGAGGAGTTCTCAGCATAAAACCGGTACGAGCAATCTGCCACAGAATCACGACGAAACCACCGAGAGATGGGCTACAGTGACGCGAGGCACACCGCTGAACCACGTGGTAACAGGGATGGCTACTAGGGTGACTAAGATCTGAAAAAAATAACAATATAAGCCACACTTACAGTGATTGTTCTAGTAACAGTATTAGTTCGTGGGCTAATAGCTTAGGTGCTAATAGGCTACCTTTAGTCTTTAGTTGGCCGTGCGAGCCACCAGCCTCTGGTACAGGCAAACTGCTGCGGAATCACAACGAAGCCTCTGTCTCACTGCAATCATAATCTCCCAGGACCAGATCCTGCCGGCTGGAGGCTGCTGTCTCCCACGGCCAGCTCCCCCACCATCTTACGGGGCTCTGTGCGACTCCGCTCTTGCGGGCAGCATAGTTGCTCCAGCTCCCAGCTGGCCATGGGAGCAGAGTGGAGTCCCACAGAGTGAGACACTGCCTTTTGAGATCCCTTGGCTCGATAGCTTGGCTTGGTCAGTAGCCTTGGGTCACGGGCCAGGTCTCATTTGCGGCAATCGGGGGAGCTGTCCTGTGCACAGTTATAGCAGTTTGTTGTGGAATCATGGCATAATTATTGGGAGACAGGCCGAACTGACATGAGATACACCGTCGACTGTGGATCAGTGAACCAGAGTGCTGCTCATCCGAGCTAGGAGGCTAGAAGCTAGTCAGCTATAATGGCTAACTGACGTAAGAGGGAGGGTGGAGTTGAAAAGGTGAAGGATGGTTCTTAAAGTGACAGGCTTTAAATCAGAGCATTTCAAGAAAGCCAAGAAAAATACAAAACAAATTTGTTTCAATAATTTAAAAAATTGAAGAAAGTGTGAACAAAATATGTCACAAACACTTCATTAAGACATGTGTGAGCTATTAAAATGTGGAAAAAGTGCAGTCAGTGGCCCCTTTAAGAGAGAAAACAAATAACTGGAGATTGTTTTGTAATGAAAAAAAAATAAATTAAGGGAGTGGTCCACTCTAATTTTACTGCCTTTTCAGTTTATAGTCTTGATCTTGTCATTTTTGTGAACGGGACATCCTCTGTGTCTGATGTGTGACCTTATTTTACGTTAAAAAAATCGAGGTCACATTTTTATCTTTCAGTCATTGAGGCCAGTCTTATCTAATCTTCTTGTTGTAATTATTAGGTTGTTTTTTACATTAATAACTCTTATCTTGTTTTTCCATGACTCAAGGTTTGAACTTCACTTTGACGGCCAACTACAGCGGGTTCAGCACCACCGTGTACAAACAGCAGGGCTGTAAGAGCAGCACCTGTGAGGGGGTGACCATACTGAAGAGGCTGCATGTGAGTGTGGCCAAACTGCATATAAACAGGAGATTAACAACTTTATTTTTGTGCACACAATACACAAACAGGATCAAGGCTGCTCAAGGCTACAAAACATGACATAGGCTCTTGCACTTCAATCAGTTGCTTCCTAATGTGAAGCTATTTGAAATATTTTACATATATTTGAAATATTTATGTGATTCTGTGGGTAGTCATTCAATGATTACAAGTTGCTCTTTGTGCTTTGGGTTCATTATCTGCAAATTGTAGCTGTAGACATTGATTAAAGCAGGATAGTTTGACTGTGCTCTTTAATCTTAAAGAGGTCATTCACTGCACTTTTCCCACATGCTGACAGTTCCCACAGGTCTTAATGAAATGATTGCGATATATTTTCATTAGGGCAGCGCGGTGGTGAAGTGGTTAGCACTGCGGCAGCACAGCAACTCACCCTTGGCCGGGGGATCCTGAGTTCGATCCCAGCCCCTGACCAACAGTGATCTGTGTGGAGTTTGCATGTTCTCCCCGTGTCTGTGTGGGTTTACTCCGGGATTTCTCCGGTTTCCTCCCACATGCCAAAAACATGCAAGTTAGGTTAATTGGCATCAAACTGGGGATTCTAAATTGTCCTTAGGTATGACTGTGAGAGTGAATGGTTGTCTGTCTCTCTGTGTTGGCCCTGTGATAGACTGGTGATCTGTCCAGGGTGTACCCTGCCTGTCGCCCAAAGATGCTGGGATAGGCTCCAGCCCCCCCCCCCCCGCAACCCAAAAAGGATTAAGCGGAAGAAGATGAATGAATGAATTTAATTTTTGCACCATCACTGCAAATCATATTTTCCAGCCTTTGCCAGAGCAGCTTGTTTCAGTGCACGTCTCTTTAAATGTCTAATAGCCGTTTTTAACTCCACCGTCCCTCATATGTCACTATTGTATATCTTAACTAGCTAGCTCCTAGCTTGGGTAGAGAACCTGAGTCAACTAACGTGAATTAGTCTGACAGAATGAATGAAATAAAGCATCACTGGTGGATAGGAGTGTGTAGTTTCAGTGGTCGACAGGATATAACTGGTCCCTGGAGAATAACCACAGAAACATTTGTGAATGTGTGACTAAACTGCTAGCTTCAGCTAGCCATCTTGGGTCTCCTTTAGAGAAAATAACTAAGCTAAACTAATGTCTAAGCATGATGTATATGGTCAAATGTTATTGATGAACAAGAATTCCAATGGGGGATGAATGGAATTTATAGAAAATAGTGATCAGAACTGGCTGGATCAACAGTTCAGCTGCCCTGTCTGTCAGCTTCTCCCTGCTGAGGTGAGCTCTAACATGGTTAGACTGACTGACTCTTTCATGAACTGGGTTTGGACATTCTCCCAAACTCAGGTTCATGGCCTTTCTGTCTTTATATTTATCTGTTGTACTTTTTGTGCCCCTTTTGAGTTGTCACTACGTTCTATTTGTCTGTTTATGTTTTAGGGTGTTTTGATGATCTCTTGTTCTATTTGTAGTTATCCTCTGGTCTCTGGCATTTGGTTTTGTTTATATTTTATTTTGTGGGTTGAAATCTGTCAGGTTGTGTCTTTGGGGTTGCATTGTACTGCCTGTCAGCTGCCAGCAACTCCTCCCTCTTATTACTTCCAAGCTGATTCCAATCTTCAATTGTTATTCCCCTCTCCTGCTCAGGTCATCCTGCACCTGTTATCACTTATGTTATTGTCTCACCTATTATTTAAGCTCAGGCTGTTCACGCTGTTCTTTGCCATTCCATTGAGTTTGTTCAGCCTACTCCTCCACCAGAGCAAGGTCCGCTCTGGTGAAATCTCACTGTAAGTAACCCTGGCACTCACCAGTTTGCATGTCGGAGCGCTTTGTGGTATTCCTTGTCCTTTGCTCGCTCACCAGTTAGTTTGGGAGCACTCAGTGTTGACTCTTTATTTTTCCACTCGCTCACCAGTTAGTTTGGGAGTCCTCAGTGTTTATTCTTGATTTTTGCTCGCCACTAAGCCTGTTGGAGCACTTTGGTTTTTCCTTTATGTTAATAAAATGCACAGCACCATTCTGTACATGGATTTTTTCTTTCTGCCCCGAAGGGACCAACATGACAGAATGGAACGGCCTTAACAGAACCCAGCAGTGGTGTTGAGCGTTCTTTTCACTGTTTTTGTGTCTTTTCCACCTGCCTGTTTTGGAGCTCACAATGCCACACCTGAGTGATATGGAGCAGCGGGCGGTGCGCCTCCTGGAAGGCATCTTGTCGCAGACCTAGGCCACCCTTTCTCCCAAGACAGTCCGGGAGAGTCAGGATGGTGCAGCGCGCGTAATGGAGGCATTCCCCAGCCGATGGAATCATCCAGAGGCAACGGACATACTCCTCTCCATTTACTCTTTGCCGAACACAGGTGATGAGCCGGGGGAGGAAGCGCTGACGCCTGAGCCGTCTCCTATGAAGGGCAAATGCTCGCGCCGTAAGAAGCCCTCAGCCTCTCACAGCTCTCCCGCAGCAGCTCTGCCTACTCCTCCGGAGCCCTGGCCCGCTCCACCGGCCGAGGAGCGTGGACAGGTACTGTTGACTGAAACTGACCTCCTCTTGGAGGTGGCTCCTCTCGGATTTGGCCTGGGAATTGGAAGGGTTTTCTCCGAGTGAACCAGAGGTTGAGCCTAAAGTTGAGTGTTCCCTGACCTTGGAGCCTCCTCATCTCCACGACGAGCCCACGCCTCTGTCTCCCGCTCATTGCCGCCGAATCTCGGAAGAGAAACTTCATCACCTCTCAGTCAGCAACCCCTCCTTCACTGAGAGAGAAGATTTTTGCAGCAGAATCCCTTCAAACTCCCGGGGAGACGGAGCACAACCTCGGGAGAGCAGCTGACGTCATCATCCCCCCAGGAATTCAGGCAAGTCCTTATTCATTCCCTCTCTCTCTCTCCTGAAGTTGCTTGCCTGATTCCTGATGAGAAGACTCAGATTTTACAGTTCACTGGGTCTCCATTATCAGCAGCTGTTACCGCTTCTCCACTTGTTTCTCCTGTCTCCCCCAAATCTACGCTGGTCCCGGGAGGGAATCACTGGACACAGGAGGAGCCAGTAATCCTGGAGAAGCCTACTCCCTGGTGAAAGTGTCATCCTGCATCGGACCGCCAGAGGAAGCCCACCTCCTCTTCGGCAGCCATCTTCCGGATGTTGAGCCCGATAACTCCTGTGGCAGAGCCTCCCTCTACTCCTGCCGCCACGTCCGTCGCCTTGACATACCCTCATACTGCTGAGAGGTCTCCCAGGTTTTCCTCAGCAACGCCCACCGCTGTGTCTACAGGAACAGCTTCTCTACAATCCACTGAGGGGCCCAAGTTCACCTTAGCTGCAGAGAGGGACAACGCTTCACATCCAGCAGCAGGCAACATCCTGAGCCGGGAAAACAGGGCCTCTGAGTGTGTGCCGACTTCAGGATTAGGCCAGCAGATGCAGGAGGAGCCCATGCCCCTGGAGGAGCCAGCTCCAGTGCCAATGGTGAACCAACCCTCTGCTGTCACGGCAGATGACCCACCGGCATGGGCCACTTCACCAGGGGAAACCTGGACTGCTCCCATCATCATTCCTGTTGCAGAGGCCGCTGCAGCAGAGGTCGAGGCCGAGCTGGATCTCCTGAGGGCCGAGCCCGAAGTGCCATCACCACCTGGATCATCGGAGTCCTGGACGGCGGCGGAGCTCGAGCTCAGGAGAGTGCTCTCTTTTGTTTTTCTCCTTTCAGTCCTAGAGCAGCCTTGTGTGGCTCTTGGTGGGAGGGGCGGGCAGATGCAGCTGCCCACTGCAACTGAGCTCACCTCACCAGGCTCTGCCACTACCAGCAACCCTGACCTCTTTTCTCTCTGTGTCGTATCTGAGCTCTCTCTCAGGGTTGCCAGAGAGGATCCAACACCGCTAGATGACCTCGTTGATCCAGGTTCACCACCAGAGGTCGCCCAGGGTCCAGCTTCTCCTGTGGGGGTCATCGCAGGCCTTCTGTCCCAGCCCGGGGCCTCCGAGGGTGCAGCTACAGCCCAGGCTGGGTCTACCGAGGGTGCAGCATTTCTCCTGCCAGGAGCAACCGAAGGTGCAGCATTGCTCCTGCCCGGAGCCACCAAGGGTGCAGTGTTGCTCCTGCCCGGAGCCACCAAGGGTGCAGCATTGCTCTTGCCTGGAGCCACCACAGGTGCAGCGTTGCTCCTGCCCAGAGCCACCACGGGTGTAGTGTTGCTTCAAGCCTGGAGCCACCGCAGGTGCTGCAGAGCTCCAGCCCGGAGCTACCGCGGGTGCAACTTTACTTCAACCTGAGACCGCAGAAGGCATCGTGGTCCCCTCTCTGTCCCTGCCAGATGCCGTCGTGGCCCCCTGTCCTTTCCTGCCAGATCTTGTTGTGGCCCCTCTCCTTCCTCTGCCTGACGACGTTGAAATTTCTTCTCCTCCATTCTCCTTTCCCTTAGTGGGTCTCCCTGGGGCGAACCACCTCCCAGGCTGCCTTTCCTGTGTTGGTGGCTGAAGAACTCAGGCTAGCTGCCCGTTAGACTGAGCTGTTGGGTTGGGTGGCCAATTTTCCTTGGCAGGCCACCTGACTCATTCCATCTGGCCGTCCGGCTGGTCTGGGACTTTGGCAGGCCACCAGACTGGTTACACCATGCCACCCACTCGGCCTGGGACTCTGGGCGGCCTCCCGAACTTTCGAACTCTGTGATTTGGGGGGCCCAAACTCTGTGTTTTCTTTTTCTTTTCCTCTCTGGTGTGGGCCCAGAGCAGGGTTTTTGTTGTGTTCCCTCCTGGCCTGTTTCCCCCCACCACCCACCCGGGGTGGGTTGTTGTTGTGCCTCTTCTGGGGGTGGGGCGGGCTCCTTTTTGTTGTTGTTGTTTTTGCTGATGTTACCCTGGGGTGTTTGGAATTCCACCCCTTCAGATGGGGGGGGGGGGCTATGTCATGAACTGGGTTTGTGAACTTTCTCCCAAGCTCAGTTTCATGGCCTTTCTGTCTTTATATTTATCTGTTGTATTTTTTGTTCCCCTGTTTTTTTGTTTGAGTTGTCACTACGTTCTATTTATCTGTTTATGTTTTAGGTTATTTTGATTATCTCTTGTTTTATTTGTAGTTATTCTCTGGTCTCTGGCATTTGGTTTTGTTTATACAGTATTTTATTTTGTGGGTTGACAGCTGTCACGTTGTGTCTTCGGGGTTGCATTGTACTGCCTGTCAGCTGCCAGCAACTCCTCCCTCTCATTACTTCCAAGCTGATTCCAATCTCCATTTGTTATTCCCCTCTCCTGCTCAGCTCATCCTGCACCTGTTATCACTTATGTTATTGTCTCACCTATTATTTAAGCTCAGGCTGTTCACGCTGTTCTTTGCCATTCCATTGAGTTTGTTCAGCATACTCCTCCACCAGAGCACGGTCCGCTCTGGTGAAATCTCACTGTAAGTAACCCTGGTGCTCAACAGTTTGTATGTCGGAGTGCTTTGTGGTATTCCTTGTCCTTTTCTCGCTCAGCAGTTAGTTTGGGAGCGCTCAGTGTTTATTTTTGATTTTTGCTCGCCACTAAGCCTGTTGGAGCACTTTGGTTTATTCTTTATGTTAATAAAATGCACAGCACCATTCTGTGCATGGGCCTGTTCTTTCTGCCCCGAAGGGGCCAACATGACAATCTCCTACTATCTGGCCAAACTAATGCTTACTGTTCGATGTAGCATCATGGCAGAAATATAACAAAATAAGTCAGAATGACGTGAGATATATTATCGACTGTGGATGATAGATAGATAGATAGATAGATAGATAGATAGATAGATAGATAGATAGATAGATAGATAGATAGATAGATAGATAGATAGATAGTGTTGCCCCCTTCCTGATTTCTCATTTCTTTGTATGTTTGTTGCACTTAAATGTTTCAGATCATCAAACTAATTTAAATATTACACAAAGATAACACAAGTAAACACAAAATTCAGTTTTTAAATGAAGGTGTTTATTATTAAGGGTAAAAAAAAATCCAAACCTATATGGCCCTGTGTGAAAAAGTGATTGCCCCCTAAACCTAATAACTGCTTGGGCCACCCTTAGCAGCAACAGCTGCAATCAAGCGTTTGCAAAAACTGGCAATGAGTCTTTTACAGCATTGTAGATGAATTTTGGCCCACTCATCTTTGCAAAATTGTTGTAATTCAGCCACATTGGAGGGTTTTCGAGCATGAACCGCCTTTTTAAGGTCATGCCACAGCATCTCAAATGGATTCAGGTCAGGACTTTGACTAGGTCACTCCACAGTCTTCATTTTGTTTTTCTTATGCCATTCAGAGGTGGACTTGCTGGTGTGTTTTGGATCATTGTCCTGCTGCAGAACCCAAATGCTTCAGTTTGAGGTCACGAACAGCTGGCTGGACATTCTCCTTCAGGATTTTTTGGTAGACAGCAGAATTCATGGTTCCATTTACCACAGCAAGTCTTCCAGGTCCTGAAGCAGCAAAACAGCCCCAGATCATCACACTACCACCACCACCGTATTTTCCCAAAAGTCTTGGGGATCATCAAGATGTTTTCTGGCAAAATTGAGATGAGACTTTATGTTCTTTTTGCTCAGCAATGGTTTTTGTATCGGAACTGTGCCATGCAGGCCATTTTTGCCCAGTATCTTTCTTATGGTGTAGTTATGAACACTGACCTTAACTTAGGCAAGTGGGGCCTGCAGTTCTTTGGATGTTGTGGGGTCTTTTGTGACCTCTTGGATGAGTCGTCGCTGTGCTCTTGGGGTAATTTTGGTCAGCCGGCCACTCCTGGGAAGGTTCACCACTGTTCCATGTTTTCACCATTTGTGGATAATGGCTCTCACTGTGCTTCGCTGGAGTTCCAAAGCTTTAGAAATGGCTTTCTAAACTTTCCAGGCTGATAGAGCTCAGTTACTTTGTTTCACATTTGTTTCTGAATTTCTTTGTATCACAGCATGATGTCTAGCTTTTGAGGATCTTTTGGTCTACTTCACTTTGTCAGGCAGGTCCTGTTTAAGTGATTTCTTGATTGAGAACAGGTGTCGCACTAATCAGACCTGGGTGTGGCTAGAGAAATTGGACTCAGCTTTCCAAACATGTGATAAACCACAGTTAATTTATGTTGTTGGTTTTTTTTGGGGGGGGGTCACTTTTTCACACAGGGCCATGTAGGTTTGGAATTTTTTTAACCTTAATAATAAATTAATTAATAATAAACACCTTCATTTAAAAAATGAATTTTGTGTTTTCTTGTGTTATCTTTGTCTAATATTTAAATTTGTTTGATGATCTGAAACATTTAAGTGTGACAAACATAAAAAATGAGAAATCAGGAAGGGGGCAAACACTTTTTCACACCACTGTAGATGATAGATAGATAGATAGATAGATAGATAGATAGATAGATAGAAATACTACAGTATAACTAAACAGTTTAAAATAAGTCACTAAAATGCATTACAGTAAAATACAGTTCAGTACACAGTTCTGGAGGCTATTTGTCTGTTGTAGAGCCTGATAGCCTCACCCAGAATTTACACTGACTCCAGATGCAGTACGTTGCAGATGCAGTGTGGATGGACTCTTGCATTCATCCCTACCAAATCTGTTTGTGTTTTGCAGCGGCATGGATGAGAACAGAGTTTGAAATACAAGATCAAGTGAAAATTATGCAAAATAATGTAAGATCTCGAGAAAAACCCAAGAGTGACCGACCCATTGCGATCTCGTGATGACAACAAGGAAGTGCGATGTAGAGGCGGCTCCCCTCCTGGATTTTTGAGCTCTGAATAAAACTTAAGTAGCCCGTTAATTTTAATTCTATGAAGCATTTGTATGTTAAGTCAAGTTTTAACCTTCTTTGACACAGTGGTGGAGGAGTAGACCTCAGAAAATAATGGACGATCCTTAAATCGTTTTAATGATCAAACGGCCATTAAATACTGCGAGATACTGTGGGATTTCCTTGCAGATTATATCCGGCATCCGTAAAAAATAGACTTGTTGCGTTTCATTAGTGAACCAAATTTAGTTCGACAGTGGTCCGGACCAGGTGGGGATTAGAAAATTGATGAGAATGGGAACTATTTGCTGCAGAGGCCGGATCGCAGCCGTAATGTACTGCATCCATAGTCAGTGTAAACCCTGGGTCAGGCAGAAAGGACTTGGTGTGACGCTCCTTTAGACATCTGGGCTGCAGTAGTCTGTTGCTGTGGCTGCTCCACAGACTGTCCAGTGTGCTGTAGAGAGGGTGAGAGATATTGTCCATGACTGCTCTGATTTTATCCAGAATTCTGTCTCTGATCACCTCCTCCAGTGAAGCCAGCATGGTGCCCACGACTGACTCAGCTTTTTTTAAGTGAACCAGGTGGAAGCAGGGATGTCTATTAGGGTGATTGAAATCTAAAGAAAATAACATTATAAACAGCACTTGGTAACCTAACGCCGTAGTAACATTGAAACCACACATTCCTGTCCACTAGTGATGTTTTATTTCATTCATTCTTTTTTTTTTGATCAAGTATTTCGTAACATTTTGGAAAAACATGAACAAAACAAACAGCAAGAACAAACACAGACCTGCATAAAACCAGGATCAACATGCACAAAAAGGGACAAAATAATATACAACAATCTCATGACAACAGGGCCTTGAGGTCATCCACTGTCTGGACCCGAAGTCTCATCAAGTCCTCCCTGGCTCCATGTATTTGAGCTGTTGACATTTCCAGGTAGGCAATGTCTATTAACATGAGAGTCCACTTTTCATTCATTCTTTGAGACGAATATAGGTTAGCTGGTCCAGACTCACTACCCAAGCTTGGACCTTGCCAACTAAGATTTCTTAACAGTGATGTAATAGGGACGGCGGAGTTAAATGTGGCTGTAAACCATTTAAAGAGACATGCACTGAAACGAGCCGTTCTGAGGAAAGCTGTGAAAGATGATTCCCTATGATGCTGCAATAATTAAAAAGTTAAAGGTAATTTGTTCAAAGTATGCCACAAACATATCATTAAAACCTGTGGGAACTGTCAGCATTCAAAAAACCTGCAGTAATAAGGATCTTGAAAATGGTCACGTCCATGGCTGGTAGACATCATCATGTCACGTTAAATCAATTTTAATGACTTAACATGGGTACATAGGTTCTGTAGGCACCAATGCACAACACTGGGAAATTATTAGCATTTTTTTTGACCAATTAAAAAGTGAAACTAGAAAAGCACCCAGAGAGTGCATACCTCCGCCAAGGCTCCTTCCTTCCCTTGGTTGGTGTGTCACCCAAGAGCCACCTCTAGTGAAAATTTCATCAAAATCCATCCATTAGGGAGAGAGGACAAGGGGGCCAATGCTGTGATCGCGAGACTTTCCAAGACTGTTGCGCAATAATCCAAAATGGCGACTCATATCGACCGAGCATAAACAAACTTTTCTACAAGTAGTTTTTTTTCTCTTTTTGTGATTAATCCATTGACTGTCTGTGTCTATCCTTCTTTTTTCGTATGGAGCTAGAGGAACTAGAGAACTATATCGATGAGTTTTATTACTGTTGCTGTGTCACGGAGCAGGCGAGTGTGTGTCTCGTCCCTGCTTCTCAGTCTAAATGACCGAGACCAGCAGACTCGCCAAAAATAACGCCTGAGAAATCACAGGAGGGCACCGAGGTTAGTGACATCCTTTTCTCTATTGAGAATAAACTTACCAGCCTGGATGGTAGACTGGCGCTGGTCGAGCTGCTTCATAAAGAATTCCAGGGCTTGCATGAGAGTCTGGAATTCAGTCAAGCACAGCTCATCTCTCTCGTTGTTGAGAGAGAAAACTGAAAAATAAAGGAAACAGTTCTCAATTTGCAATAAGGCAGCATGAGAGATAATCTTGTTTTTTTCTGGAATTGTTGAAAAAAATAATGAAAATCCAGAACAGCTGGTCCGTGAATTTATGTCAACACAACTGAAACTATCCCCCGAAGTCACAAAATCAATTACCTTCCACCGAGTCCACCGAATTGGGCAAAAAAATTCCCAGAATAAACGTCCCAGGCCTATAGTTGCCAAATTTGAGCATTTCAAGCAAAAAATCTTGGTACAGAGGCAGGGCAGGCAGCTTAAAAACATCAATTATGGTCTAAATGATCAATTTCCATGGAAATCTTAGAAAGGAGAAGGAAGCTTTTTCAATTAGGAAACAAAACATCCAAGAAGGTAAATGAGCTATTGTTTCTGTGGATAGACTGTATATAGATGGCAAGCTGTTTATGGATGAAACTGTAACGCCCTTGTTTTTCTAGAGCCTGTTTTGGTCTTTTAGCTTCAGGTGGAAAAAGAGTGCGATTGTGCGTAGGTCTCTTATTCGATCTTAGTTTAATTTGTTAACATTTGTCAAAATGTTCTTTTCTTTGTTGCTGAGGTTGTTGTGTGTGAGGTTGTGTGTTTGTTTGTCTGTTGCAGTTAATTTTGTTGAAGTTGTTAGGTCGTTGTTGTATGTTATCTGCATTTTTTCACCACTTACTAACCTTTATGTCTGTTTTCTCTCATTCTTCTGGTTTATAGGAAATAACATTAAGTACATGCACCCCATTTGCTTGTAATTGCAGGCAAATGGAACAGAGACATCATGCGAGCACACCCAATCATACGTGTGTAGGTGTATATTTTACACACAACATATACAGTATATACACACATATGCATACATTACGGACATATAATCACATAGGCACATTTAGTTAGCCTTTAGAACATAACCAGTTAGTGAAAACATGTCCACATTTAAGTTTGTCACGTGGAACATACATGGAATTGGTACCAGGTAGAAGAGGCTAAAAGTTTTTAATCCACTGAAGGATCTACAGGCAGACTTTGCCTTATTGCAGGAGACACATGTCTCTAAGTCATCTGTAGATGCGCTCACCTCCCCAGAATTCCCCCACATGTACTCAGCTGGCTTTAATTCTAATCAAAGGGGGGTAGCTATACTGGTAAACAGAAGAATATGCTTTGTTGTGAATAACACCATAACAGATCTGGAAGGTACTGTAGATTTATAATACTAAAAATCTCAGTTCAAAATTTGGATCTATGTATTGCAAGTGTTTATGGCCCACATGTTGACGACCCATCCTATTTTCACACTTTTTTCACTTCCCTTTCTGAGCACTTGGACACTACCACTACTACTTGGAGACTTCAATCTGGTATTAAACCCTGCAATCGACAGGCTCAGTGCATTGGGGAATTATCGAAAATGGCAGGCTACTGACACTGTCAAACAATACATGAAGGATTTTTGTCTTTGCAATGAATGATGATGATGATAAATGGCGTTCTCTTCACCCAACTCTTCGGGAATACACTTTTTTTCATCAGTTCATAGTTCACATTCACATCTAGATTTCTTTTTAGCTAGTCACTCTATTGTGAGGGACATCACAGACACTGAAATATGTTCAAATCAAGCTATTAGCGATCACCATCCAGTGTCTCTTACACTAGTAAATAGGAAAGCTACAAGGGTTCCGAAAGCTGTTAAGCCAGGGGTGGGAGTGGGGATAAGCTCCTACTTTCTACAAAATGCCCCTACGGCGCACGTCTCAAAGAGCCTCTGACAGCCAAGCCCAACTCCTGGCCTTCTCGTATGGCATACACTCTATGCCGAGCGGAACTGTTACTACTGACAGGAGAAGGGGCGAGGGCAAGTTACTGGCACCCCAAAACCAGTGCTTCGGGTAGATGGGACTCGTTAGCCGAGGAGGCAACCCATCTAGGAGAAGGAAAACTCTGATCTCAAACCTCCACTGTCTTGTGGCAAGACCCAATATGGGAAGGGCTTGGGGAGATAACCCTGAAGAGAAATCCGGAGTTGGAGTCCCGAAGGCAGTTTGACGTTGTGCTCAATCTCAATCTGGCAACTCCTGCGACACACTGATACCAAGCAGTACTGGCCTTTGCCTTTCCCTTGGACCCTACCGGTGTTGTTGAGAGGGGGGACCTGCTGCATGGGCAACCCCGAGTCCTCTATACACATTGTCCAGGCCTGCGCCCTGGAGAGGACACTCCAGCATCATGTCACGTAATGGAAAAACATGGGAAACAACAGTTCACTGGTTATAAGCCTCCACTCAATTGGCGTAGAGCTGGGCGCCAGGGGTTGTTTTCGACGGTGTTTCGACGGTGTTTTCGACGGTGGGAGAGGTCATAGTATCTCACTGGACAGCTACCACCCACCTCAAGCTGGGCAGCCCCCAGCCAGTTAGGTGCTGTTCCGCCACAATCTGTCTGCCCTACTGGGTGCGTGGGGCTCAGGAATACTTATGTTCTGAATCATGGACTGCAAACCCTGCACCAAACAAAAACAAAGTATCAAATAACAAAAAACCAGCATTCAAATTCGGCTGCTGGAACGTCAGAACCCTACTTCCGGGCTTCTCAAACGATCACCGAGAGATAGAGGACGCACGCAAGACAGCAGTAATAAACAACAAACTGCTGAAGCTCAAGGTGGACATCACCACACTCCAAGAAACGCGCCTACCAGAAAGAGGCTCATTACGTGAACATGATTATACCTTTTACTGGCAGGGTAAGAGTGCAGATGAGACAAGGGAGCACGGAGTTGGCTTTGCAGTGAAAAACTCTCTGCTGAAGATGGTGGATCTTGCCAAGGGAGGAACAGAAAGGATGCTCTCTCTTCAACTGCACACCTCAGACGGACCGGTCAACCTAATCAGTGTCTACGGACCCACGTTGTACTCCAGGCAGGACATGAAAGATGAATTCTACAACCAGCTTTCATCGATGATACAAAAGATACCTTCCAGAGAACACCTGATCTTATTGGGAGATTTCAACGCTAGAGTGGGTGCTGACTCAGGATCCTGGCCAACATGTATGGGGAGGCACGGAACCGGTAAGATGAATGAAAATGGACAACGCCTGCTAGAACTGTGCTCACTCCAAGGACTCTGCATAACAAACACCTATTTTCAGCTAAAGCAACAGCATAAAGTTTCTTGGATGCACCTGCGTTCTAAGCATTGGCACCAATTGGACCTGATACTGACACGTCAACACCATCTGCGGAATGTACAGATCACTCGCTTGTACCAGAGTGCTGACTGCGACACAAATCACTCACTGGTATGCTGTAAGGTCAGACTTGTTCCCAAGGCCCTGCATTACAACAAACCTGGAAGACAGCGCATTGATGCCAGGATGACGCAACAACCAGACAAAGTCATCGAATTCACCGAAAATCTCAAGAAGTCCATCACAATCTCACCTGAAGCAGATGCTGCAGAGAGATGGAACACCCTCAGAGATCACATCCACAGTGTTGCTCTCCATACATTTGGTAAAAAACGAGGAAACACACCCGATTGGTTCGAGGCAAACTCCAGCGAGCTGGCCGCCGTCCTCGCAGAAAAGAGAGCTGCTCTAATGAAATACAAGGATCGCCCCACCCGCAAATCACAGGAAGCTCTGCAGGCAGCCAGGAGCAAGATTCAATGGACAGCCAGACGCTGCGCAAACGATTACTGGTTGAACTCTGTGAGAGTATCCAAATGGCAGCCGACACAGGAGACATACGTGGAATGTACGACGGGATCAAGAAAGCAATTGGGCCAACTCAACGCAAGACAGCGCTGCTAAAAACCAAGACCGGAACTACCATCACAAACCAAATGGAGCAGATGGAGAGGTGGGTAGAGCACTACTCTGAACTATACTCCCAAGACAGCTCGATTTCGGAGGAAGCACTGAATAATTTGGAGGACCTACCGATCATGGAAGAGCTGGACTCACCTCCATCCATGGAGGAACTGGAAGAAGCACTAGACTCTCTGCCACTTGGGAAAGCGCCTGGCCTCAATGGGATCCCAGCAGAAGTTATAAAGTGCTCAAAGGATGTCATCCTTCAACAACTACATGAGATCCTATCTCGCTGCTGGGAGGAAGGAGAGGTGCCTCAAGACATGAAGGACTGCAAAATAGTGACGCTGTATAAAAACAAAGGTAGCCGAAGCGACTGCAACAGTTATCGAGAGATATCATTGCTTAGTGTCACCGGGAAGGCATTCGCGCGTGTGGTTCTCAGCCGTCTTCGGAAACTCTCGGAAAGAATTTAACCTGAATCTCAAAGTGGTTTCAGATCAGGACGCTCCACGATTGATATGATCTTTTCGCTCAGACAGCTACAGGAGAAATGCAGGGAGCAAAATAAACCACTTTATGTCGCATTCATCGACCTGACAAAAGCCTTCAATACAGTTAGTCATGAAGGACTGTTCCAAGTTCTCAAGAAGATCGGGTGTCCCCCCCCCCCCCAACTGCTGCAAATTATTGAATCCTTCCATACCAACATGAAAGCTATTATCCAGTTTGATGGGAGCTTTTCAGAACCATTCAACATCCGCCGTGGAGTAAAACAGGGCAGCGTGCTTGCTCCTACCCTGTTTAACGTATACTTTGCCGTCATGCTAAAGTATGCATTTGGTACTCGGAACAGTGGTGTCTGCCTCCACACAAGGTCTGATGGCAAACTGTTCAACCTATCACGACTGAGTGCAAAATCCGAGATCCGAAAAGTATCCATCAGTGAGATGCTGTTTGCCGACGATGCAGCGCTGATAGCTCACTCGAACTGGAATTACAATCAATGATCAACACACTCAATAAAGCCTGCGACGACTTCAGTCTGACCATCAGTCAGCAGAAGACCAAAGTAATGGCCCAAGGTGTCTCGAACCCTCCTACGATAAATATCGAAAACCACCCACTGGATGTGGTTCATGAGTTTACATACCTCGGATCCAAAATATCGGATGACCACTCACTCGACAACGAGCTCTGTAGAAGAATCGGCCTTGCTGCTATCAAGGCACATGAAGATCACTGTTTACAGGGCATGCGTCCGCAGTACCTTGCTATATGGCAGTGAGACATGGTGTCTATACGCTTCGCAAGAGCGACGGCTCAACGCCTTTCATCTCCGCATGCTGAGAAGTATTCTTAACGTTAAATGGAGCGACCGTATCACAAACAATGAGATACTCTCCCGCGCGAGCTTACCAAGCCTGTTCATCTTGCTTCGCGAACGTCGTCTCCGCTGGTTGGGACACGTCCATCGGATGCCAGATGGGAGAATACCGAAAGGCATTCTGTACAGAGAGCTTGCATCCGGCAAATGAACTCGAGGTCGACCGTATCTCTGTTTCAAGGATTTATGCAAAAGAGACATGAAAACACTGGGCATGGACGTGATCAACTGGGAGGATATTGCAGACGACCGAAACCGCTGGAGACATGCGCTGAAAGATGGACTCAGAAGGGGAGAAGAGCACTTTCGCCAGTCTGCCAACGAAAAACGATCATCTCGAAAGGATGCATTGAAAAAGACAGCACAACCAAGCGCCTACATCTGCGACCGTTGCAACCGTGACTGTCACTTGCGTATCGGCTTACACAGCCACAAGTAATGCTGCCATAACCCCATTATTCCAACTCAAGGCGCGGATCCATAGTCTCCCAAGACTGAAGGATGCCAGGAGGAGGACTTCTAAAAGACAGAGACTTTATTAACTACTATAATAAAGAGTGGAAATCATATCTGGAATATAATGATGTGCCAGGAATATCCCCATGTGTTCTTTGGGAAGCAGCAAAAGCGGTCATGTGAGGTAAAATAATCTTACTGTTCATATAAGAATAAAAAAGAAAAAGCACTGGTACTGAAGTTAGAACAGAAAGTTAAATCACTGGAGACGACCTGTGCCGTTTCTCCACAGGAACAGACACTTAATGATCTGAGAAAATTAAAGCTGGAATTAAAAGAAATTACAATGAAAAGAGCACAGTTTTTAATACAAAGACTGCGTCTTGAGAAGTTTGAACACAGTAATAAATCGGGGCGATATCTTACGAACCAGCTTAGATTGAATAAAGAAAAAACAACTATCCACATACTGTATATGACTGGAAATATTACCCATGAGCCTGAAGAAATAAATAACTCGTTAATTTTGTTAATAACTTCGTTCTACTTTACATGATTGGTTGTGTGGTTGAATGACAATAATGGGTGATTTAATTTAATTTAATTTAAATTTAATTTAATTTAATTCAATTTAATTGAACTCCTTCAGAAAGTTTTATGAAAACCTCTACTCATCTCAAATTAACCTATCTGACTCAGAGATAAATAAATTTTTGGACGATATTAACTTACCACGATTAAATAATGATCAGGTTGCAGCTTTGGATGCACCTCTTCTGGTGTCTGAACTCCAGGAGGCACTTAAGCACATCCCAAAAAACAAATCTCCGGGACCAGATGGTTTTTCAGTAGAATTTTATAAAGAATTCTGGCTTGTGATGACACCTACTTTCTTTAAAATGGTGAACCAAATTAAAGAAGATAATGTCATCCCTCCAAATATGAATTTGGCTAGTATTATCCTGCTCCTTAAACCTGGAAAAGAACCTACACTTCCATCCAGCTACTGTTCCATCTCACTTATGAATGTTGATCTTAAAATAATTTGCAAAGCTCTTGCCAAAAGACTGGAAAGGATAATTCTGTTTATTATACACCCAGATCAAGCAGGTTTAATCAAGGGTAGGCACTCGACTAGTAATACAAGCAGGCTATTTAATTTAATAGACTATTGCAAGATTAATAACTTAGAAACTACAATTTTGTCCCTGGATGCATAGAAAGCCTTTGACTGTGTTAACTGGAAATTTATTTTTATGGTTTTAAATGAATTTGGGTTTGGTTCATCTTTCATAAACTGGATTAAAACACTATATGAGATGAGATGAGATGAGATTCAACTTTATTGTCATTACACATGTATGAATACAAGGTAACGAAATGTGACTTGGCATTTGGGCACGCTCTGCAGAGTGCATCCAAGGCCGGGGCAGCCGCTAGGCGCCAGTCATACGTTATGACTGCATATGATATGATATAGGTGTCCAGCTGCGTCTGTCCGAACAAATGATCAGACTTCCCGAAGCTTTAATCTCCAGAGAGGTACTAAGCAGGGTTGTCCACTCTCTCCCTTACTTTTTACCATCTTTATTGAACCACTAGCAGCAGCCATACAACAAAATGTTGATATCAGAGGTATCCAAACTGGAGAAAAAGAACACAAGATAAATCTTTATGCTGATGATGTATTGATTTTCCTTGAAAACTCACAAAGATCTCTTCTTCAGACAGTGGCGCTCATTGATAAATTTTCATCATTATCACACTACTCTATTAACTGGGGTAAATCAATAGTCCTACCTTTAAATTGTAATTTCTCAAATACATCTACTATTCCAATACAATCAGGTAATATTAAATATTTAGGAATAGATATTTCCCCCAGGCTGTCAGAGTTATTGCGACTAAATCACATTCCCCTTTTAAAAACAATGCAAGACGACCTTACGCGCTGAAGGACACAACCTATATCACTCATGGGAAGAGTCACAACCGTTAAAATGATGATCCTTCCTAAAATCATTTATTTGTTCTCAGTGATTCCTACCCAACCATCAATGGCCTGTTTTAAGTCTCCAGACTCAAATATAAGTAAATTTTTATGGAAGGGTAAACCATCATGGATTAGTTTAAAAAATCTTCAAAAAGTGAAAGAGTGCAGAGGCTTAGAGCTACCAGTTTTTTTTTTAATTACTTTTTAGCCAATAGACTGCAGTTTATTTCTAAATGGACAAAATCAACCCCACTAGGAAACCCATGGTTAGATGCTGAACAGGCTCTCTGTGGGTCACTAAATATCTCTGACTTACCTTTTATAGGTCCCTGTATTAAACGCCATGACTGTTTTAAAGGCATTAATATCAACTCCTCTCTGATGGCTTGGTGGAAATTTTTAAAAATAACGAAATCTTCACTTGTCCCCAGTAAACGCACGCTCATTTGGAATAATCCTGTTACAGTACGACATCAGTGATAAAAAGTATTTTGAGTACCAGCAGCTTAAATCCATAATAAAAGCAAGATTCAATCTTAATCAGACAGATTTACAGGTACCAGTTAAGGTGGCCTTCCCCTAAATTGATATCAAAAATACATGGACTATTATCAAAAGCAGATGAGTCTGTATCTCTTCCAATATCAAAATGGGCGACAGACCTATCAATCAATAAGGAGGAAAGCTTCTGGACATGTTTAAACACTTTTAACCCTTTAACTGCCCAGATTAAATGGACGGGTCACGTGCCCCCAGTGGCACAGCGCAGCAACTGCACGTGTCAACTTATTGACTGACTTATGTTATTTATATAGCTGCCGCGACATTATGCAAATTAGATGCATAAATTTATTCCTATCTGAAACTTTGGATATTCTACATCTTTCTAATTGACAGTAAGCCATTATCTCTTGTAACTTTCAAGTTGTAGCCTTGGAAATCTTAACTATTTTATTGACAAATTTTTTTACCACTCTTGACCACTGGGGGGGGCCTTGATTTGCCTTGCATTTCCCCAGGCACCACATGGCACCTAGGGCAGTTAAAGGATTAAGAAGACTAAAAACTCTAACTTACAACTTATACAGTATAAAGCTCTACATAGAATTCATTACACAGGACAAAGGATGTTCAGAATAGGCCTGAGTCACACAAATATCTGCTCTCACTGCACCAGCAACGTCCCGGATAGCTATATGCATGCTATGTGGTCCTGTGCACTGGTTCAAAAGTTCTGGCAGTAGACATGTGTGGACTTGTCGGCATGGCTTGGGTATAGTGTCCCATCCTCACCCACACTTTGGATATTAGGTGATTTAAGTGAAATAAATATAGATGCAAGGATGTCACACATGGTTCACACCGCCTTATACATCGCAAAGAAAACTATCCTCATGAATTGGAAATCAAGAAATAATTTATGCATAACTTATTATAATAACTTACTATTAGATTATATTAGCCTGGAGAGAATGTCAGCCTCCTCAAATAATCAAGTGGCAGAATTCAATTCTCTCTGGTCCCCACTTATTAATTCTATAACCTGAGGGGTGGCAGGCGGTGGCTTGCTCTCCTTGGGGCCTCTGGTGGCTGGCTGCGACCCGACTGTGGGTGTCCGGGGGTTCTGTTCCGGGGTGGCCGTGTGTCTGGCCTGGGGGGGGGGGGGTTGGTCGGGGGGGCTGCGGGGTGTGCTGGGGGGTGCGCTGTGGC
Source organism: Pholidichthys leucotaenia (assembly GCA_020510985.1). Lineage (NCBI taxonomy): Eukaryota > Metazoa > Chordata > Actinopteri > Cichliformes > Pholidichthyidae > Pholidichthys > Pholidichthys leucotaenia. The sequence continues at coordinate 399,074,230 of CM035838.1, forward strand.
TCCCGGCCAGCTGGTCTCACCTCCCGAGGAAGTCTGGGTCTTGCCCTGGGCCCGTGGTGCTGAGGGGGGGGCATTCCCCCCTGGGCCGGGTCGGGTGTGCACCGGTGGTGCGGGTTGGCCCCGGTGCATCCTTGCGCGGTGGGGTCGTGTTCTCCCTGGGGGCCTGGCAGCACCCTGGGGAAGGTGCCTGCATCCTGGGTCTCCCTCACCGTCCACTGGGGTCTGCGGGTGTCGGTGTGCATGTGTGTGAGAGTGGGTGTGAGCAGGGGCTTGTGTATGAGCGGGTGCAGAAGTGGGGGTGTGTGTTGTGAGTGGGCAGGTGGGGCTGTGGGAGGGTGTAGGTGGGCATGTGTAATGGTAGATGGGGGTACGTGTGTGTATGGGTGTGGATACCTGTAGGTGTATGTCTGGGGGTGGAGGGTGTGTGTATGGGTAGGAGAACTTCGTTGGGTGGCGGGGGTGGGGCAGTCCATCTAGTGGCATGGGGGTTGACGTTTCGGAGCCTGCTTGGCCCGGCCGCCCTGCTGTTGTGTAGCGGGGTTGGGCGCTTTGTCACATTGCCCCTGGTGTCATTGGCGGCGGGTGTGTATTGGTGCTCTGGGGTGGTTTGGGGGGCCGTTGGCGTGGGTTGGTGGTTGTGTTTCCGTTGGGTTGCTCCGGGGTGGCTGTGGCTCCAGGGCAGCCTGCCGCTGTTGATGTGCGTCTGGGGTGGGTGGTCGGTGGGCTTGCATGGGCGCTTGGGGGTGTCGCTTGGCATGTGAGGTGCCGTGTGGGTATAGCCCATCGTTCACTATTGTGACTATTGTTGTTGTCCATGTTTGTACGTGTAAGATGAGTGGGAATGGGTATGGCTACCCCATCATGTTTGTGGTGCTGGAAGCACCAGGGCGCGATGCTGGTGGGTCCTGGGCTGCTTGCACTGGTGGCCCTTGCCCTTGATTGGGATTTGGGGGCAATGGGTGGCCTCATGAACCAGTTTGCAAGCTGGCTTCTGGGGGGGGGGGGGCACGGCCTCGCTTTTAGACCACCTCCCTCCCAGTCTTATTTCCCGCCCTCCCCTTCCCCCTGACTCTGGGTGGAATATACATCTTCTTGGATACATTTAGGGCTTTGGGGTGGGGGTGTGCCGCACCTGTGTCGGCGAAGGGGATACCTTTGCTGCGTGGTGGGGCTGCCCTCACCTCAATTTTAATTGCATTTTAGACACTGAGGGCTTGGGGGGATGGGGGCCCCGCTGCCCCTCGCAGTGGCTAGTGGTGCTCTAGTCACCATCCCCACAATTTTAATTGCACTTTGGTAGTGCACACATTTACACACAATCACATCATATAACTGACATGTACCCACCATGTTTTGTGCAGGGGGGAGGGGGTCTTCCCACCCCTGTTGCCCTCCTCCTGCTGGGGGCGTGGGGCCCCGGTGGGGAGCCTGGGACCCGTCATGTTGTCAAAATCTCTGGGTGCTACTGAATGAATAGATACAACCAAGGGAGTGAGCGCTGGACTGAATATGAGAGTGAGAGTGAGGGGGTGATGAATGGAGGTGGGTTGGTTTTGTGCGGTGTTTTGCATGTCGGGTGGCATCTCGGGGCGCCTGCGGTGGTCTGCTGATCAGTCGCTGGGGTGGGCACCGGGGGTGGGGGTCTGCTTCTGTGGCCTGCGCCGGCGGTCTCCCCGGCCACTGTCGGGTGCTGGTGGACGTTCAGGCTCACTGCATCTGCTTTGCAGCCACCTTAAGAAACAACGGTGGATGAAGGGTGAGATAGAACGGGCACAAGAGTGAGAGAGAATGGGTGGGCCCGGGTGAGTGAGAGTGAGGGAGTGCATATGGGTGCGCATGGGAGCATGTGGGTGTGAAGGTGTGGGCAGGGGTGTGTCTGCGAGTCAGGAGGTGCTGGATTAAGGGGGGTAGTGCCCCTCGGCAATGTGGGCTCCCCTGGGCGAGGGAGACTTCTTTGGGCATGGGGGTCCCCGGGGTGTGCGACGGTGGTGCTGGTGGGGGCACTGTGGGGGTGCCTAGAGGGGCTCGCGCCGGGGGGCGAGGGCCGATCTCCGTCCCGGGGGTTGGGATCATTGGCCTCCTGGCGCCTGGGGACCGGGGGCAGGCGTTGGCCCTTCTGGGGGGGTAGGGGGCTGGCAGGTGTGGGCTCGCCACGCCGGCTGCCTGGTGACCTGGCCTCCCTTGATCGTCCATCTGGGGGCGGATGCCTGGCTTTCCTGGGGCTTGCTGATCTCAGAGATTTGTGCCCGGTGGGGGTTGGTGGCGCGGCCTTGCTTACTGGGGGTTCCTGGGGGGAGAGCTGCTACGACTGGTCCTCCGCTTCGTATGTCTCCTGACAAGCCACTCACATGCACACACTTATTTTGCGCACGCTTTCATATACAGTGGGGGAAAAAGGTATTTAGTCAGCCACCAATTGTGCAAGTTCTCCCACTTAAAAGATGAGAGAGGTCTCCGGTTTTCATCATAGGTATACCTCAACTATGAGAGACAAAATAAGAAAAAAAATCCAGAAAATCACATTGAAGGATTTTTAATGAATTAATTGGTAAATTCCTTGGTAAAATAAGTATTTGGTCAAAAACAAAAGTTCATCTCAGTACTTTGTTATTTACCCTTTGTTGGCAATGACAGAAGTCAAACGTTTTCTGTAAGTTTTCACAAGGTTTTCACACACTGTTGCTGGTACTTTGGCCCATTCCTCCATGCAGATCTCCTCTAGAGCAGTGATGTTTTGGGGCTGTCGCTGGGCAACACAGACTTTCAACTCCCTTCAAAGATTTTCTATGGGGTTGAGATCTGGAGACTGGCTAGGCCACTCCAGGACCTTGAAATGCTTCTTACGAAGCCACTCCTTCGTTGCCCGGGCGGTGTGTTTGGGATCATTGTCATGCTGAAAGACCCAGCCACGTTTCATCTTCAATGCCCTTGATGGTGGAAGGAGGTTTTCACTCAAAATCTCACGATACATGGCCCCATTCATTCTTTCCTTTACACGGATCAGTCGTCCTGGTCCCTTTGCAGAAAAACAGTCCCAAAGTATGATGTTTCCACCCCCATGCTTCACAGTAGGTATGGTGTTCTTTGGATGCAACTCAGCATTCTTTCTCCTCCAAACACAACAAGTTGAGTTTTTACCAAAAAGTTCTATTTTGGTTTCATCTGACCATATGACATTCTCCCAATCCTCTTCTGGATCATCCAAATGCTCTCTAGCAAACTTCAGATGGGCCTGGACATGTACTGGCTTAAGCAGGGTGACACGTCTGGCACTGCAGGATTTGAGTCCCTGGCGGCGTAGTGTGTTTCTGATGTAGCCTTTGTTACTTTGGTCCCAGCTCTCTGCAGGTCATTCACTAGGTCCCCCCATGTGGTTCTGGGATTTTTGCTCACCATTCTCGTGATAATTTTGACCCCACGGGGTGAGATCTTGCGTGGAGCCCCAGATCGAGGGAGATTATCAGTGGTCTTGTATGTCTTCCATTTTCTAATAATTGCTCCCACAGTTGATTTCTTCACACCAAGCTGCTTACCTATTGCAGATTCAGTCTTCCCAGCCTGGTGCAGGTCTACAATTTTGTTTCTGGTGTCCTTTGACAGCTCTTTGGTCTTGCCCATAGTAGAGTTTGGAGTCTGACTGTTTGAGGTTGTGGACAGGTGTCTTTTATACTGATAATGAGTTCAAACAGGTGCCATTAATATTGGTAATGAGTGGAGGACAGAGGAGCCTCTTAAAGAAGAAGTTACAGGTCTGTAAGAACCAGAAATCTTGCTTGTTTGTAGGAGACCAAATACTTATTTTACCAAGGAATTTATCAATTAATTCATTAAAAATCATTCAATGTGATTTTCTGGATTTTTTTTTTTCTCATTTTGTCTCTCATAGTTGAGGTATACCTATGATGAAAATTGGAGACCTCTCTCATCTTTTAAGTGGGAGAATTTGCACAATTAGTGGCTGACTAAATACTTTTTTGCCCCACTGTATACGCACGCAGATGTACACGCACAAGTGTCCCTCCTTTAACAGGTGCGGAAACCAGTCTCGTGTTGAGACATCTTCGGTGGAAGAAGCAGTTTGTCTTCTGTTTGTTTTAGTTGTTGGTTTGCTTGTCTTTTTGTCTGTTCCCCTCCCTTTTCTTTCCCCCTCCACACACTTCCTTTCCCTCTTCCCCTTCCTGTCGGGTCTTCCATGGGTAAAATAATTAGAATAAAGTATTAAAAGTTATTACAGGAGGAGTTTACAACAATATACAATACATAGTTAGGTACTGTATAAGATCCTCTTGGCAAAGTAAATCTGTTTTGGCACAATAAGGGTGACAGATCCCTGTTTTTCTTGCCTAGCTGCCTGACAGGACAAGGGGGAAAAAAAATCCATCCATTAGTTTTTGAGTAATCTTGCTAAAATATTGTGAGAGGATAGAGCCTTGGCAGAGGTATGTGTTTTTGGATCATCAACAAAATCTAATGGGTTCTTCTTCAGCCCAAGGACCATTTATATATTTATATGTACATATGTATATTCGCTGCCCTTGTTTTTCTTGTCTTCTTGATTGTTGCTCTGAGTGTTGCTATCCCTGTGCTATTGCAATCCTGGAATTTCCCCATTGTGGGACTAATAAAGGCTTATCTTATCTTATCTTATCTTATCTTATCTTATCTTATCTCTGCTGAAAATTTCATCAAAATCCATCCATCAGTTTTTGGATAGTCCTACTAAACCATTGCTACAAGATAGAGCCTTGGTGGTGGTATGCACTCATGGATCATCTTCAAAATGTAATTGCTTCATGAGTAGCCCAAGGACCTACTCTGGTGAAAATTTCATCCAAATCCATCCCGTAGTTTTGGAGTATTCTTGCTAACACACTGTGAGAAGATAAGAGCCTTGGCGGAGGTATGCACTTTCAGGTCATCACCAAAATGTTATGGAGTCATCTTTAGGCCAAGGACCACCTCTGGTGAAAATTTCATCCAAATCCATCCAGTAGTTTTGGAGTATTATTGCTAACACTCTGTGAGAAGATAAGAGCCTTGGTGGAAGTATGCATTCTTGGATCATCACCAAAATGTAATGGGTTCTTCTGTAGCCCAAGAAACACCTCTGGTGAAAATTTCATCTAAATCTATCCAGTAGTTTTTGTGTTATCCTGCTGCATAAATACAAACAAAGCCCTTGTTGGAGGTATGTATTCTCAGATCATCACCAAAATCTAATCATCAGTCTCCCATGTCGTTACATACCTTTCCTGAAAATTTAATCAAAATCCGTTCATAACTTTTTGAGTTATGTTGCCAACAGACAGACAAAGCAACCAACAAAGCAACCAACTAGAAAAGCACTCAGAGTGCATACCTCCACCAAGGCTCCTTCTGTCCCTCATGGACCATCACCAAAATGTAATGGGTTCCTCTCTAGGCAAAGGACCCCCTCTGGTAAAAGTTTCATCCAAATCCATCCAGTAGTTTTGGAGTGTTCTTGCTAACACTGAGAAGAACCCCAAATTTAATGGGTTCATCCTTGGCCCAAGGACTGCTGCTGGTGAAAATTTCATCAAAATCCATCCAGTAGTTTTTGCATAATCCTGCTAACCGACAGACAAACAAACAGACGGATGGACAAACAGACAGACAAACCACCCCGATTACATAACCTCCTTGGCAGAGGTAACAAACCAACCAAACTCAGAACTCAGAACTCAGAACTCAGAAAAGATTTATTGCCAAGTACATTAACAGTAAACAACTGATAACATACGAGGGATTTGACTTGACACAGAAAACGACCTGCATTTCCGGTGACACGGCAGCGTCTGAAAAACGCGCCTGTCATCAGATGGGTACAGGATGCATAGGGAGGAAAAGGATAACACAATAGGAAAGAGCAAAAAACCATTGATTGTCAGAATACCGGTCATATATGATCAATATTATGATTACAAGAAAAAAAGCCCTCAATGCACAGTTAGCAGACAAGAATGTACACAAGGACACAAAGAGAGCAGTGAGTGAGTGATCTTTTTCATCAGTTTTTGAGTCAGTGTGGGTGTAGTGTTGAGTGTAGGTGTTTGTATCAGTTAAGAACAACAAAGTCTCTTTGGCAGGAGATGTTTTGTCTTAGCTGCTGGCATTTGTCCTTGAGCCATGCAGCTGACTGTCCGTGGAGTCAATGCAGCTCAAATGTTTTGAAAACAAAAAACTGCAGATAATCTGGAGGACTTGTGTGAGGGGGTCAGATTAGTCGAATAGTACTGATCCCAGAGAAAGAAACTTTATATCCTCTTACAGATTCAGTACTTAATCCTTCAGTGCTGGACGTTGAATCCTTCATGGACGGCTCTCAGCATGATCATGATGTAATCCATTTTCCTAGACAGTTCTCCATTTGCCGCTGTCAGAGTCCTCTCCATTTTTTCAATTTGATGGTTAAGCCTCGCCTGGCCAGCATTTTGATAGGCTATGTCCATCTTCATCAATTTACGGTACACCAGGACAATCCCAGATCCAATCAGAACGATCCCGATGACCATTACTACGAAGACTTACAAATCTTCGACATCTTCGATGGAAAGATCAGACAGGCACAAGAGTTTCCAATTACTTGTGTCCCTCAAATAGCCCGCAGCAGCCGTTCCTGCGGGGCAAACAACCTCCCCCGGGACACTTTTCCTCGTTGAAAAAATAGTGTCAATTGCGTTCAAAGCCCAGCTTATTAAATCCATAATTTCGTTCGATAATCAGCAGTAGAGACACGCAGACAGACGATAGCAAGCTGGGATCCAGTTAGTTAGAGGAGGAAGGAGATGAAAAGTCAGAGCTGGAGAGAAGAAAAAAGCGTCTGCTCTCTTTGGGAGGCGGAACCAAGCAGCCAATGCCACTAAAAACATTACCTCCTCCCTTGGCAGAGATAATTAGTACATTTCCCATGGAAACCTAAAGGTTCCAGGACCCCCAGGTTGGGAACCACTGATTTAGGGGATTCAACTGGTCTATCAGCTGCACTTCAACCCTAGCTGCGCATGTTACAGCTACAGTTTCACTAATGTCCAATAACTGAATGTCCAACTGAAGTCATATTGGACAACAGATGTGCCATTTTTTGAGTCCCTGCAGCCTTAGTCACTCAGTGAGGGGTGCATGTACACAATGTTCAATGTGACCAAGGCTTAAGAGTTGAGTCCTCATTCAGTCCATCATCAAGAATTTGTAAAAAAATTGTAGGGGTCCTCCAAGGGACTAATTTCCTAATTAGCTCAATAAAAACTAAAATAAAGTCTAATAAATCAGTCTTACCAGTAATACTACTTGGACCACCTATCATCATCAGAACCAGCAGCTTTTTTTCATCTTAGATTAGCATCGACATACTTATTCTGAAAGTGTTTTGGCAGTCCAATCCAATCCAACTTTATTTCTAAAGCACTTTAAAAACAACTACAGCTGATACAAAGTGCTGTAAATCAAGAATACATAAGATGTGAAAGACATATAAGACGTACAGCATCTCATAAAAGTGAGTACATCCTTCACATTTTTGTAAATATTTTATTATATCTTTTCATGGGACAGCACTGAAGGTATGACACTTCAATACAATGTAAAGTAGTCAGTGTACAGCTTGGATAACAGTGTAAATTTGTTGTCCCCTCAAAATAACTCAACACGCAGCCATTAATGTCTAAACCACTGGCAACAAAAGTCAGTACACCCCGAAGTGTAAATGTCCAAATTGTGCCTAAGTGTCAATATTTTGACACTTAGGTTGCCACTGCAATCCTCTTCCACTCCTCCATGACAACATCACAGAGCTGGTGGATGTTAAAGACCTTGTGCTTCTCCACCTTCCATTTGACGATGTCCCACAGATGCTCAGTAGGGTTTAGGTCTGGAGACGTGCTTGGCCAGTCCATCACCTTTACCCTCAGTTTCTTTAGCAATGTATCAAAATGTTATATCTTCAGTGTTGTCCCATGAAAAGATATAATAAAATATTTACAAAAATGTGAGGGGTGTATTCACTTTTGTGAGCTACAAGACAGGTAAAAATGACAGTCATATAATAAAAGCAATAAAACAAGTGCGATCAATGTCTCATGCTGGGTTGAAGGCCAAGGAGTAAAAATGAGTTTTAGGATAAGTTTTAATAATGGACAGTGAAGGAGCCTGCTAATAGGCAAAGGGAGATGGTTCCACAGTTTAGGAGCAGCAACAGAAAAGCTCTGTCCCCTCTGAGCTTCCTCTTCAAACTCGGTATCTCCAGAAGCAGCTGATCAGCTGACCTGAGAGAGTGAGCAGGAGTGTACAAGTGAAGAAGCTCAGAGAGGTAAGGTGGGGCAAGGCCATTTAATGATTTAAAAACAAATAAAAGAATTTTAAAATGAATCCTAAAGTACACAGGCAGCCAGTGAAGGGAAGCTAAAATAGGTGTAATGTGGTCCCTCTTATGTGTTCCAGTTAAAAAATATGCAGCAGCATTCTGAACCAACGGGAGACGTGAGAGGGAAGACTGGCTGACTCCAAAATAAAGCGCATTACAGTAATCCAACACCAACACCATGGCTCCTCAAATCATGGCAAATCATGGCTCCTCAAATCATCACTGACTGTAGAAACTCCACACTGGACCTCAAGTAACTTAGATTCTGAGCCTCTCCACTCTTCCTCCAGACTCTGGGACCTTGATTTCCAAATGAAATGCAAAATTTACTTTAATCTGAAAAGAGATCATCTGCTGGTGTCCGTCCACTGTGTTTTATCGAGTCCAAAGTCAGCGCAGCTGTCTACCAGCAGATTTTAGAACACTTCATGCTTCCCTCTGCTGACAAGCTTTATGGAGAAGCTGATTTCATTTTCCAGCAGAACTTGGCACCTGCCCACACTGCCAAAAGTGCCAAAACCTGGTTTAATGACCATGGTATTACTGTGCTTTATTGGCCATAAAACTAGCCTGACTTCAACTATATAGAGAATTTATGGAGTATTATCAAGAGGAAGATGAGAGACACCAGACTCAACAATGAAGACGAGCTGAAGGCCGCTATCAAAGCAATGTGGGCCTTTTTAACACCTCAGCAGTACCACAGGCTGATCACCTCCATGCCACGCCACACTGATGCAGTAATTCATGCAAAAGGAGCCCCGACCAAGTATTGAGTGTGTACATGGACATACTTTTCAGTAGGCCAACATTTCTATTAAAAATCCATTTTTTAAAATTAATTTTATGTAATATTCTAATTTTTTGAGAAACTGAATTTGGGTTTTCTTGAGCTGTAAGCCATAATCATCAAAATTAAAAGAAATAAACATTTGAAATATATCACTCTGTGTGTAATTAATCTATATAATATAGGAGTTTAATTTTCTGAATTGAATTACTGAATTTAATGAACTTTTCGATGACATTCTAATTTATTGAGATGCACCTGTAGTAGCCTTTTCCTGACATTTTTGTAGTCACATCTTACAGCACAAGCCATGGTCCGCAGAGAGCTTGCAAAGTATCAGAGAGATCTCCTTGTTCAAAGGTATCAGTCAGGAGAAGGGTATAAAAGAATTTCCAAGGTATTAAATATGCCATGGAACACAGTGAAGACAGTCATCATCAAGTGGAGAGAATATGCCACAACAGTGACATTACCAAGAACTGGACGTCCCTCCAAAATTGATGAAAAGACGTGAAGAAAACTGGTCAGGGAGGCTGCCAAAAGGTTGACAGCAACATTGAAGGAGCTGCAGGAATTTCTGGCAAATACCGGCTGTTTAGTACATGTGACAAGAATCTCCCACTAGGGTGGCAAGACGGAAGCCTTATCTTATGAAGAAAAACAACCAAGCCCAGCTACAATTTGCAAAAACACATTAGAAATCTCCAAAATACATGTGGGAAGCTGTGATATGTTCCGATGAAACCAAGGTTGAACTTTTTGGCCATAATTCCAAAAGGTATTTTTGACACAAAAACAATGCTGCTCATCACCAAAAGAACACCATACCCACAGTGAAGAATGGTGGGGGCAGCATCATGCTTTCAGTCAGTCTTTTCCGGTCAGTCTCACAGTAGCCTCGTGCAGCAGCAGTGTTGCAGTTACAATAAATTAATAGTTTTTTCAGAACTGCAATGTCTGATACCAATTGAATGCTGCAGCAGCGGCAAAGTGCTTTAGCCTTCTTCCCAGCAACAGGTTGAAGCCATCCCTTAAATGTATGTGAAACGGTATAACGCCAAGGCAGGGCAGGGCGATAAAGCTGCTGTGACCATCCTGGCAGGTTGCTTTTTTTCTTACCAGCGTCTTTTTTTCCCCTCCGAGTCCAAACGCGTGTTCACTTTTTTATGTTTGTTGCGGTGCTCGTACAGTAAAGAAACATGACCTGAGTGGTGCTGATGTGACTGACTGGCAGTGGCAGACAGGGAGGAAGAGCCAGCCAGACCAGGTATGAGCTGATCGGATTGGTTAAGAGCAAGCTTCAGTTTCTGGTGATGTGTGGGCATTCACATAAATCAAAACATTTTTTTTAGGGGGGGGTACGCATAGAAATGCCAAAATTATCGTATATTTGGCCTTTTTAAAAAGTTTGATCATATATATTGTATAGCCCCTAAAACTAGCGTATATCTAGTAACACAACACTGTGCAGCAGAGAAGAGAGGAGATGCACACCACTCGGATTCAGACTGCAAATGATTTGCGCATGTGCAACCCCCCCGCCAAACCTGCCCTGTTTTACAGAGTGGGATGCAAATGTTTCTTCACTGTCAGTTAGTGATGGCCTATTTAAATGGCAAAATTAAAACAAACAAACCAAGAATCAACAGAAGAAAGTTCATTTGTAGTGCTAAACATATTTAGGGTGTTTTTTACTCACTTTTTGTCTCTCCTGTGACATTATTCTTCTCTACTACAGCGTCCATTACAATTACATGCAAATGACCAATTATGCATTTGGTGATGACGTCATTTATCGACTTTTATCGACTTTTCGGACAGCCAATAGCTACTTTACTTACTGAGGAGCTGGCAACAGTGGCTGCTGGTGTTCTATAATTCTATGCTACTAATTGAGATGTGCTACCACAGCGCGCACACACAGCACAGAGACGGAGCAGAAGAATGCCAGAGAGGAAGAGGAGCGCTGTGTCCTGTGGCTATGTTTTCAGGCTGAAAATGAAACAACGGCAAGCTGTACAATTTGTAAAAAGGCTGTGAAATACAGTTGTTGTAGGATGTGTCTAGCTCATGTGTTTAGATAGGACAGCTCAGTGCGTGAACGTGAACGAGTGAGTGGGTGCGCGCGGCCGAGGTGCGCGCCCTGTGAATGACCCCGTGGAGCGGACAGGTGTGTGTGTGTGTGATGACCAGGGAGGAGACAGAGACGGCAACCGGGGCAGGTAGCGAGCTAAAAGTGCTACTAATAACAGTGCAGTCAGACAATAAAGCCCCAACTCTTCAGCAAAACGGCCTGTTCTTCCGTGTGCTACCATACTTTTAACAAGCGTGAAGTTTACTCCGAGTTAGCCCCGGAGGAAAAGCTGCCTCCGGCCCTAGAGAAGACAGATCTCCCCTGTGTCCCCCAACCACAGTTAGGAGACCACAAGCAGGAATGGTTAACACAGTGGTAATTAATTTATACAAGCATATGAAAAATCATCCAAAAGACAATGCCAAGCTACAGAAACAGAGAGAGGAGGAGAGAAATACCCCACCCCCAGATCCTGACAGACACAGACCCTGACCCAGAGGCAGAGCTCATTGGCAGAGGCCTTTCAGTATGGCAGAGAATATCCAGGTATTTTAGCCAACTGGTCATTTGTTACTTTAGCCAACTCAAAAAGTATAAATTATGCTAAGATCTTGGTACAATACATTTATTCAATTGAAACGTTTTATTTAAATGAATATATTTACTGGAATTAAAACCAATATACTGAATATAATATGGCTCAGATTTGATTGAATATAATTACCCTTTTGTGTCAACTGTGAAAGTGATACTGCATGCATTTACCTCTAAACTTTGCCCAAATTCTGTCCTGTGTTTTAACTAATTAATTATCCAAAGGAAAAATCACAAAACACTTAAAGGTCATTAAAATCCATTCAGATTTAGTAATTTGATGATGCCATCCACCTTAATGATTAAAAAGTATCGGTATCGTATCGGCGGTACTGGCCCTGCATATTCCACACCACTATTACTCAGCAATCCGCCAATACTGGGTGAACAAATGTCCGTCATTTTGCCTGTCTGTTTTCTTCTTCTGCCACTAAACAGCAAAAGCTCCTGTTCATCTTGATTATCATTGCATTCACGTACATCCATCACTTCTGCCATTTAAAACGTCTGCCACAGTGCTCTTCTTCTGTGTTGGATTGCAGCTGTTCAAATCAGTTTGGTGGCTCTTGGCTGCCACCGACAGTAAGAACATGTGAACTGCAGATTATTTTCACTGTGCATGCTTGTACTCCAAAACTACTAGATGGATTTGGATTAAATTTTTACCAGAGGTGGTCCTTGGGCTAGAGAGGAACCCATAACATCTTGATGATAATCCAGGAACACATACCTTCGCCAAGGCTCTGGCACCGACGCATCAGCACCTTGGTGCTTTCATTCATCATATTGATCTGTGTTGGTTTGAAATTTGTCATATTCAACAGATCACTGAACATGTGTGGCCCAGTTACATGTCTTGATTTCAAATTGTGGCCCAACTAATTTTGTAATTGAATAGCCCTGTGATAGGGTGCCAAGAGAGGAAGTGTGGTACTGTATGAAGAAGTCAGAGTGTCAGAGAAGTATCTGACGGTGGAGCAGGACATGTATATGAGGACAGTGAGATAGTGGTGAGGTGTGCTGTAGGAGTGGCGGATGAATTCAAGGTGGGGGTGGGGTTACATCAGGGATCGGCTCTGAATCCCTTGTTTTCTATGATGATGGACAGGCTGACAGACACGGTCAGGCAGGAGTCTCTGTGGACCATGATGTTTGCAGATGACATTGTGATCTGTAGTGAGAAAAGGGAGCAGGTGGAAGAGAACCTGGAGAGATGGAGGTATGCTCTGGAGAGAAGAGAAATGAAAGTCAGTAGAAGCAAGACAGAATACATTTATGTGAATGAGAGGGAGGTGGGTGTAACAGTAAAGATGCCAGGAGTTGAGGTGGCAGATGATCCACTGTGATGACCCCTAAAGGGGGGAAAAAGACGAAGACAAAGACGACGACGACAAAAAAGAAGAACTCTTACCTCCACTATCCACAATGTAGGATCTAGCAGACACTTGACCCTGACATGGTTGGAGGCTATGGATCTAAGTAGTGCATGAGCAGTAAGCAATTTGTTGTGAGGCCTCCTGCCATGAGTAGTTGAGCTGGCGACAGACCTACTGATTCAAGCGGAGTGCTCCTGTGCTCCTGTAGTCTACCAGTGCGAGGTGTTTGTCAGGTCCTTTGCTCCAAAGCCTCTTGACTATTTGCATTGTACGCTCTGCTTCACCATTCGAATGTGGCGTGTATGGTTAGGATGTCTTGTGCTGGATACCATAGCTCTTACAGAACTCCCTGAATTCCTCTGATGAATACTGCGGACCATTATCTGTCCTAAGGATGACAGGACTGCCATGTCTACTGAACTGAGCTTTCAGAGTCTCTACTGCAGTGTGGCAGTGTGGATTAGTGAATGAGATAACGGCAATGCCTACTGGGGTGATTTGAATTTAAAGAAAATAGCAATAAAAACCACAGTCACCAAGCTAACTCTAACAGCCATAGTAGCATTGTTGGTGTGAGTCTGGATGTTCACGGCAATCCTCCCAGTGTGGTTAAAATGAGTGGAGCTGGGCAGTATCATTCCAATGAGCTCATGCCACACACATCACCTTTCAGCTGCTCTCGGTTAGGGGTTGCCATATTTGATTTGGCAAGCATTTTTTCACTAGACGCCCTTCCTGACACAATGCTCCCCATTTTACCCGGGGAAGTACACTGGCTTGTGCGCCCCCTGTGGTTGGGTAACCAACTTTCCTAGCTAGAAGGCAGAAAGTACTACTTTTATGGTCTTTGGAATGGCCCAGATTGGGCTTGAACCTAGTTATGGGGCGGATGCTCTACTACTAGGCCACCAGTCGGGTAGTCGGACCAAAATCAAAACTGTTCATTTAGAGGGAGGTACTGAGATAAAGGCTGACTCTAACAAAGTGACAGGGCTGTGTTTTTTCAGAGTTTGTAGCCACTCCAAATACCCACATAAAAGTGCAAAACCACTGAAAAAGATCTTTTTCAAAAATCTCATGTTTCATTTTGCAGCCTTTGCAGTGTTGACAGCTCTCTTGTTTAGACTAATTTGAAAAAACTCTGCTGTCTGGTAATATTACATCTGCACATACTTCAATTTCCTACAGCAAAATGGTGATCTTGGATGTGTTATGCTGGGACCTTCCTGTACATATGCCACTTTCCACTTAGTAGAGTAAGTATGCCTCTGCTTTTGAAGTGTTGCTGGACAATTTCCAAAGATCTGAATTTCCACTGCTTCTTTTCTGTTCCAGTGTTGAGATTGGCCCTACCCTGAGCATTCCCATTATTTCTGCTGGCAGCTTTGGGCTCTCGTGTGACAATCAGCCCAAACTAACCCGGATTCTACCCCCAGCGAGAAAGGTCTCTGACTTTTTTCTCAGTTTTATGGAAGAAACTCTGCCATTTAAGGAAGATCAATGGGAAAAAGTCTACATCTACAAAAACCCCAATAATTTAACTGAGGACTGCTTCTGGTGAGCTTAGAGTTATTTAAGTAAAACTTGGAACTTTATTTTGTGCCTTAACATGTACCACCTTTTTGTTTTGTCTACTTGTTTTTGCCACAGGTACATGAATGCATTAGAAGCTGGTTCTGCCAACTTTGCCTCCAACATAAATAGAGAGTTGCTGCGTACAGATGAGGAGGTGTCCAAGGCCTTAGGATCTTTAGATAGGCACAGCAACAGTAGGTATTTTTGGTTTGTTTGGTCTGCAGGTTTGATAGTATATTAATAATACAAAATTTGTTCAAGTACTCTATGGATGGCAGTAAGATTTTATCAGTTAGTTCACAAAGAAACAACTGGGCAACTGCTAAAGATGTTGTTGAAACCCTTGGTATCAATGAAAATAGACGCAGAGAGTCTCTGAGGGAGTTTCTCATTTATTCTTTAATCATCCCGCACAGTGAAAACTAAATAGTAGTGTTGTAGTACTTAGAATCATTCTTGGCCTTGAGACCACATTTTCAATGTCTTGGTCTTGTCTTGGAATCTGAGTCATTTTTACTCGGTCTTGTTTCGGTCTTGGACAAAATGGACTCAGGATTTTAAATCAAGACCTTTTAAAACCAGAAGGGAGTACTATGAAACTCTTTCAACTTATCCAAGCTTTGTGATTGTGACCTCGTGTGACAAAACTGAAAGCTGCAATCAGAGCTAACAGGTATCACAAAGGTGGTTATCAACTTTCTTTGCCAACTCAGGCTTTTTGCTTCAGGCTCTGTACACATTCACATGAAAAGGGGTGTCAAATGGGTTTTTCTCCTCACATACTGTATATGGACAGATATGAACCGATGGAGTACCATCTATTTCATTCAATAAATTGTGAGGAGGTATAAATATTCTAAAATAATAAAGGTAAGAAAATCCACACACACAGCTGTGCTGAAAATAAACAGGAGGATAAATGTTCTCAAAAATGTTTAAACTTGTAAACTCATGAATAAATAATCTTTTTTCAGATTACAAGTAGGACAAATGAATATATGAATACAGTGCTGTGAAAAAGTTTTTGCTCCTTCCTGATTTCTTATATTTTTGCATATTTGTCATATTTAAATGTTTTAGATAATGAAACAAATTTTAATATTTAATAAAGATAACTCAAGTAAATACAAAATACAGTTTTTAAATGATAATTTCATTTATTAAGGGAAGAAAAGTTATGTAAGGGTCTGAGCATGGGCTGTGCTCATGTTCTGGTTTTGTGCTGTTATTTTTCTTATTCTGTGACTCTCAGGACAGGAGCTCAGCCCATATCCTTGCATTGAGTTATTATTTTGTTTCTGTTTTCTTTCAGCTATGTTTAGTATTCTTCTTATTCTTGCTGCGGCCCAGTTCAGTTGAGTTTTCATGTTTATTATTATCATTGTTGTTGTTGTTATGGTCAGTCATGATCATGGTCTTGTCCCCTCCTGGTCCCTTGTTTACGTCTCATGTTCACCCTCTTGTCTCAGTCCCTCATGTTTCTGTGTCTGTAGCCATTCCCTGCTGTCCCTGATTGCCCCCACCTGTTTCCGTGTTGCCTGTGATTCCCACTGTCTATATACAGTGCATCAGGAAAGTTTTCACAGTGCTTCCACTTTTTCCACATTTTGCTATATTACAGTCTTATTCCAAAAGGGATTAAATTAATTTTTTTCCCTCAAAATTCTACACACAATACCCCATAATGACGATGTGATTTTATTTTTTTAGATTTTTGCAAATTTATTAAAAATAAAAAAATAAGAAATCACATGTACAGACATGGACAAAATTGTTGGTACCCCTCTGATAATGAAAGAAAAACCCACAATGGTCACAGAAGTAACTTGAATCTGACAAAAGTGGTAATAAATAAAAATTCTATGAAAATTAACCAATGGAAATTACACAATGCTTTTGAATTGGGGTTCATCAGAATTATTTAAAAAAACAAACTCATGAAACAGGCCTGGACAACAATGATGGTACCCTTAACTTAATATTTTGTTGCACAACCTTTTGAGGCAATCACTGCAATCAAACCATTTCTGTAACTGTCAGTGAGACTTCTGCACCTCTCAGCAGGTATTTTGGCCCACTCCTCATGAGCAAACTGCTCCAGTTGTCTCAGGTTTGAAGGGTGCCTTCTCCAGGCGGCATGTTTCAGCTTCTTCCACAGATGTTCAATAGGATTTAGATCAGGGCTCATAGAAGGCCACTTTAGAATAGTCCAATGTTTCGCTCTTAGCCATTCTTGGGTGTTTTTTAGCTGTGTGTTTTGGGTCATTATCCTGTTGCAAGACCCATGACCTGCGACTGAGACCAAGCTGTCTGACACTGGACATCACATTTCTCTCTAGAATACCTTGTTAGTCTTGAGATTTCATTGTACCCTGCACAGATTCAAGACACGCTGTGCTAGATGCAGCAAAGCAGCCCCAGAACATAACAGAACCTCCTCCATGTTTCACAGTAGGGACAGTGTCCTTTTCTTGGTATGCTTCATTTTTGCGTCTGTGAACATAGAGCTGATGTGCCTTGCCAAAAAGTTCCAGTTTTGTCTCGTCTGTCCATAGGACATTCTCCCAGAAGCTTTGTGACTTGTCAGCATGCAGTTTGGCAAATTCCAGTCTGACTTTTTTATGATTTGTTTTCAACAGTGGTGTCTTCCTTGGTCGTCTCCCATAAAGTCCATTTTGGCTCAAACAACGACGGATGGTGCGATCTGACACTGATGTACTTTGACCTTGGAGTTCACCATGAATGTGTTTAGAGGTTGTTCTGGGCTCTTTTGTTACCATTCGTATTATCCGTCTCCTCCTGCGGCCACGTCCAGGGAGGTTGGCTACAGTCCCGTGGATCTTAAATTTCTGAATAATATGTGCAACTGTAGTCACAGGAACATCAAGCTGCTTGGAGATGGTCTTATAGCCTTTACCTTTAAAATGTTTGTCTATAATTTTATTTCTAATCTCCTGAGACAACTCTCTCCTTTGCTTCCTCTGGTCCATGTGGTACACACCATGTCACCAAACAGCACAGTGACTACTTGTCACCCTTTAAATAGGCCGACTGACTGATTACAAGTTTGTGGACACCTGTGATGTTAATTAGAGGACACATCTTGGTTGAACATGTCCCTATGGTCACATTATTTTCAGTCTTTTCTAGGGGTACCATCATTTTTGTCCAAGCCTGTTTCATGAATTTGTTTTTTAAAATAATTCTCTTGAACCACAATTCAAAAGCATTGTCTGATTTTCATTGGTTAATTTTCATAGAATTTTTATTTATTACCACTTTTGTCAGATTCAAGATATTTCTGTGACCATTGTGAGTTTTTCTTTTATTAACAGAGGGGTACCAACAATTTTGTCCATGTCTGTACATGTGATTTCTTAGTTTTTTAAACAATTGGCGGCAGCCTCCCTGGCGGGGGGAAGACATGGGCGAGCCGGGCCAAGCGTAGAGGCCCCCCAACGGCCCCCGGTGGTGATGAGCTGGGTTGGTGACTATAATGAGGGAGATAATGGTGACGATGAGCCCGCACAATGTCAGGTGGCAAAGGATCTGCAGCTCCTTCACCGACCTTGACCCATACTGATGCTGCACTTGCGGATGCACCCGTGTTGGACCCCGATTGGGTCGGCACGGCACCGGTGACGACCTCCGACCCCGAACCTGGAACCTCCAGCACAGCGACTGCGATTGGCACCGCACCGGTGACTCTGGAAGAAGGCTCAGGAGACAAGAAAGAACTGGGATCAGAATCACTGGTAGCGACAGAGCCCAGCGAGACGAGCTCGGGTGCAGCAGACGGCTGCCCCTGGCTCGCCTCCCCGAGAGGCAGGCAGAAATGCTCCAAGATAGAAAAAAGAAAAATAAAGTAGAGCACTTGCCTGCACTCGGGTTCTGTCGCCGTCCAGGACTTCGTCGATCCAGGCTCAGGACGAAGAAGATTGTCGTCAGGCTCCCACTCAGCCACGGCGGGTTCTGCAGCCGGCATGATGGTCTCTGCAGTCTGAGGACCCTCTGGCGCAGACGTCCACACCAATAACCCGCATGGCGTGGTGGCAGGGGACCCTCAACCCGCTGGTTCGAACTGCTCTTCTGTGGAGACCCAGGACGCTTCATCGTCGGCGCAGGCTCCATACTGCAGTCCGCTCTCCTCCTCTGCCCATGACGTGGCTGTGGGGCTGGAACCAGGCTCTCCAGAACCGCAGGCCCCCTCCTCGTCTGGCGACGCAGGCCTGTCGTCATGGACAGCTCAATGGAGGGAGACACAGATGCAGCAGGTTTAGTGATAAGAGCTACAGCAGGTGGTGGGAGCTCCGGGGACTGCGAACCCCGAACTCCGCTCCCAGGAGTCAGACAAGGCAAATCACAGCTATGAAGAGAAGAATGAACTTGCACTTGCCTGTTTCCTGGAGGATGGATGGTGCCTGCTGTAGCGGGTGGAGTCTTCCTTTTTCCCCTCTGGATGGTGACGGCGGACGCCTCGGGGCGACGAGGAGGAGCCGCTCGTGGTGGATTGCTGAAGGGTCTTGCCGAAGCACGACTCACAGCACTCACAGCAGCTGGAGATGACGTTGAGGAGGAGGGGGCGGCAGCCGAGGTGATCTGGGCACGAGGAGCTGACGGCACAGCTGAGACAGACAACCCGGGGGAGGCGACTGCGGGGATTCCCTCATGTCGTGACGTGGGAGATGCAGCTGACTGGGAGGCTGGGTTCCTCTGACGACCCGGAGCTGGATCCGGATGGGATTCTCGCTGGGGCCCCGGTTGTGACATGGCGATGAGGCTTACTGGCCGACGGTGCGGTGAGGGGACCAGGAACACATGGCACTGGGGCTGGACGGGCGACAGGAGCTGAATTTCGAAATGCGGAGCAAGGCTGACCCTCCGTCGGCCTCCTGCCTGGATTTCCCTCCAGCCTATGGATCTCCACCCTCGTCGGGGACGCTGTACTCGAGGGAGGAGGAGAAGGTTCCTAGAGCTCCTTTACAATTAACCCTCGCTGAGCCACAATCCATGATATCCTCTCCCCTCCTTCCGGAAAAGAGGTGAGATGGCATCATAATAAGGCCCACTGGGCGAGGAACAAATAGTCATCGGCCGCTTGAGTGGGCATGAGATGACGGGCTTCCGCCAGATAGCCGTCGATCTCCTCAAACCACTCTGGGCAATACCCACGCTTGAGGGCAGACATCCTGTTCCAAGCCCGAGCAAAGGAAAAAAACTCCACACTATGGCAAACTCACGGTGAAAGGCGTCTCAGTTTGGCGGCAGTCTACTGTCATGCGGTGGCCCTCGCGAGCCACCATAAGACGCCACATGTCACCGGTGAAGTTTGCACAGTTTATTATTGAACAAAAGAAAACACAAAACAATGTGCCACGGTGGGCTAAAACATATCACACTACATGAAGACGATCATAAGGCAATAACGAAGCACACTTACGATCAAAACCCAGGGATGGTCGATGCGTCTGACCATGAAGGAATCGTTGACGAGACTGCTGCATTATTGTGCTCCCAGGGCCCTCTTAATTGGAGGACCGCTGATGAGCCGAGATGCAGCTCAGCTGTCAGACTTGACAGCAGGAAGCCCCTCCGAGCGCTGTCACAATAAAAGCTCGGGGAGCCAGAAGGTACACACCGCTGTCAAACCCGGTGAGGATGATGCATGGCTCGAGCGTGGACGAGATCGGCACTCGAACCATGACAGAATAATGGCCGGAAATTTTAAAGGTTGCGAAGTTAAGTACAAATACAGTTATGTAGGAAGGTTGCAATTCTAAGAGTAAAAAATATGTTGTAAATTTTGTAAAAATGACAAATTTAAAAAAGTAATCTGGAATAGTTGCATGGAGCAATACGTTGCATATTGCAGTTTAAAGTTCACAAATTCACAGATCTCATTTTGGTGAGGGAAGAAGACGCAGACAAAATGTAGTGTATTCATGTGATGTGAGTGTGTAATTTACAAGGGAATTTACAAAGTTTTGTTTTTTTTTGTGGGGTCATTTGTGACCAAAGAAGCCCCCCCCCGTCCTGTCAGGCAGCTAGATGAGCAGAACAGAAATCTGCTACCCTTACTGTGCCAAACAGATTTACTTTGTCAAAAGGAGCTTTGTACAGTACATATACAGTATGTGTACTGTATATTATTGTAAACTCCTTTTGTAATAAATTTTAATACTTTATTTAAATTATTTTACCTATGAAAGACCTGACAGGAGGGGAATGGAGAGAGGTGGTGTGGGGAGGGGGAAAGAAAAGGCAGAGGAACAGACAAAGAAGACAAACAAACCAACAACTAAAAAAAAAGACAGACCGTTGCTTCCATGGAAGAGGTCGCTTGTCGGGCCCTGGCACTCCCAGAACCACAAGCATGATGGAGCAGCCAAACCCACACCCACTCCCACACATCTTGCACTCACGAACATACACAACAACAATAATTACAATAATGACCAATGGGCTGGACCCATACAGCACCCCACATGCCAAGCGACACCCCAGAGCGCCCACCAACCACCCAACCCGGACACACACAGACAGCGGCAGGCCGCCTTACAGCCACAGCCATCCCGGAGCAAACCAACGGTGACACGGCCGCCAGCCTATGCCAACGGCCTTCCTGACCACCCCCCGAGCACCCATACACACCTGGCACCAAGGACACTGGAGGCAATGCAGCAAAGCGCCCTGCCCTGTGACACAATGGCAGGGCAGCTGGTAAAAGCAGGCCCCGAACCGCCAACCCCCAGGCCACCAGATGGTCCGCCCCACCCTCGCCACCCGATGAAGTCCCCCACCAACACACTCATCCTCCACCCCCGCATGTCCACCCACAGGTACCCGCACCTGCACACATACACACCAACGCCCACCCTCATGTGCACACACACATTCACCATCACACATGCCCACCAACACCCACACACAACCCCGCATGCCCACACACACATGTGCATGCGCCACATCCGTGCCCGCACACAACCACGAACCCACACACACCCACACTCACACACAATTTACAAAATTAAGAGGGAAAGAAAAAAACACATTTTTGGTCATCTCATATCCGACCCCTAGGAGGGGGGTACTGTAAGGGTCTGAGCATGGGCTGTGCTCATGTTCTGATTTTGTGCTGTTGTTTTTTTTTTTTCATTCTGTGACTTTCGAGACAGAAGCTCAGCCCATATCCTCGCCTTGAGTTATTATTTTGCTTCTGTGTTTTCTTTCAGCTATGTTTAGTATTCCTATTGTTCTTTCTGCAGCGCAGTTCTATTGAGTTTTCATGTTTATTATTATTATTATTGTTGTTGTTGTTGTTATGGTCAGTCATGATCATGGTCTTGGCTCCTCTTGGTCCCTTGTTTATGTCTCATGTTCACCCTCTTGTTTCAGTCCCTCATGTTTCTGTGTCTGTAGCCATTTCCTGCTGTCCCTGACTGCCCTGATTGCACCTACCTGTTCCCGTGTTGCCTGTGATTCCCACTATCTATACAGTGGTGTGAAAATGTGTCTGCCCCCCTTCGCGATTTCTCGTTTTTTTGTATGTAAACACAAAATGCCATTTTTAAATGAAGGTGTTATTTCTAAGGGTAAATAAAATCCAAACCTACATGGCCCCGTGTGAAAAAGTGACCCCCTCCCCCCGGATAAAACATAAATTAACTATTTATCTGTCTATGGTGCAGCAGTGCTCCCGTCAGCTCACCAGCTCACCTCCTTCTGGTGGTCAAGTTTCTGGTGGTCAAGCTTACTGTCAATTAGAAAGATGTAGAATATGATCCAACATTTGAGATAGGAGTAAATTTATGTATCTAATTTGCATAATGAAACAGCAGCTGTATCGAGTTACATAATTTTCAGTCAAAAGTGGACTTTGGACATATTTGCACAAAGGATGGTTTTGCTTTTTGTCATCGTTTTTGTTTTTATTTTTTTGTTATCTTATCTTCAAAGTACATGAACCAGAAAGTCAGTAGAATGTACACAAACCGATAAAAAACAATCAGACCTACCACTCGTTGCCTCTTTATTCGTCCATTTTTGTCATCCACTGTCCTTGTTTTGTCTTCTGCCAGTCATTTTTGCTTTCTCTCCCACATCCAGAAACTCTCACATTTATCTTATGATTTATTGCACCTGAATTTCAGTTACATTATACTGCCAAACCGGCGCTATTGTTCTCTGTCATCACGTGCAGCTCCGCCGATGGCAGACAAAAGTGTACACGCTCCAGACCATTTTCTGCTGTCACAAAAGGTTAATATTTCCCTTCAGAAGTTAAATAATCTCTTTTTAGAATCATAGTTGGCAAAATTTGGAGCAAATGCTTCCTCCGTGTGGAAATATATGTTGGGATGGAGCCTTTATTTACATTCTCTTCTTCGTATTTCCGGAAATGATGTTTTGAGGCAGCTCGTTTGGGTGAAGTCCTCCAGTCCTCCAGTGAAGAGCAGTAAGCTATACGTGTCTGACATCTTGTGATGTGAAATGTTTGTTACAACTGGGTTTTCTGTGCTTTTGGGACACATCATGTGACAGGTATGGACCTGCAACATAGGCAGCAGGTGACGCACATGTTTTATGACAGCCGGAAAGTTAAAGGGTTAACTGTGGTTTATCACATCTTTGGACAGCTGAGTTCAATTTCTCTAGCCACACCCAGGCCTGATGACTGCGACACCTGTTCTTAATCAAGAAATCACTTAAACAGGACCTGCCTGACCAAGTGAAGTGGACCAAAAGATCCTCAAAAGCGAGACATCATGCTGCGAGCCAAAGAAATTCAGGAACAAATGAGAAACAAAGTAACTAAGATCTATCAGTCTGGAAAAGGTTATAAAGCCATGTCTAAAGCTTTGGGACTCCAGTGAACCACAGTGAGAGCCATTATCCACAAATGGTGAAAACATGGAACAGTGGTGAACCTTCCCAGGAGTGGGCAGCCAACCAAAGTTACTCCAAGAGCACAGTGACGACTCATCCAAAACATCACAAAAGACCCCACAACAACATCCAAAGAACTGTAGGCCTCACGTACCTCAGTTAAGCTCAGTGTTCATGACTCCACCACAATTTTTTTTTTTTGTTTACTTCCAGCGCCACATGAGTCGGCTGCCTTTTTGCAACAGCGGCTCAATTTATTCCTATTTCTTATTTACTATCTGGCTTCTCTTCTAAACTTTCCGATCCGGCGACACCTTATCCATCACAGACACGTAGATCGCCCAAATGTCTCCTGAGCCAGCGGATGGAGCCACTGCTTATAGCGGGAGGCAGTACAACAGGGACCAGCTGTTAGCACTTAACCGGCCCACGATGCTAAAGCAAAAACTCGACATACCGGGAGAAATAAGATGAAAATGGCATGGATGTCGTGCTGGAGTAAGACGGCGGGCGAGGAATATAAGATACAGACCCGTCCTTCCATCCCTTATTATGGGGAACGTCCAATCGCTACTCAATAAGACTGACAAGCTAGCGGCTATCTCCCGCTATGAAAGCGTCTTCAGAGAGATTAGCATGATGTTGTTTACTGAGATGTGGCTAACAGAACTAGCAACAGATGCTAACATCAAACTGGAGGGTTTCCACGCAATACAGGCAGACCGGACACCAGACAGTGGGAAGGCAAGGGGCAGAGGAGTGATAATGTATGTCAGTAACAACTGGTGTAAACCAGGACATACAGTGGGGCAAAAAAGTATTTAGTCAGCTGTAGAGGATGCCTTTCACAGACGAGACTGAGTTTATTTCTCAGGATAGGTTTATTGAAGGGTTACATCCTCTATCAATCACAGTGTCACGGCTGGCCCTCACGAGCCAGCATAAGACGCCTCAGTTCAGTAAATTGCAGTTCAGTTCTTTTATTTATAAAGCACAGGACTTAGGTGTACAACATAACTTTGCCACGCAGGCTTCGTTACACAACACAACATAAATTCACAAAAGAGAGTTATGGCAGTAACGAGGAGCTCTCGTCTGCCGTAGTTAGGAAGGAACGTCAGCGAGGGAGAAGACAGTTCCAAATAAATCACTTACATGCAGCGGGATACGTCGAGGAACCCAGGGAGCATGTGGTAAGGAGACAGGGGAAAGTCATAGGACTTCTGACGAGACAGCCGCGCCGTCCAGTTCACTCGCACTGACATTTAAAGCCAGCTGCTCATGATTAGAAACTCGGCACAGCTGCCCAGGTTCTGACAGCTGAGAGCTCCCGAGCGTCTGGCCAATCAGAGCCCGGGAAACCCGTGTGACGACACCAGCTGTCAAAAGCTGACAGGGATGAGGAATAACCCGCGCGCGGACAAAGCGCTCGGGATATGACAGGGCCCCTCCCTCTACGCGAACTCCTGGTCGCGCGCAACATCCAGACCCCCCCACCCCACCCCAGGGAGGGTGGAGGGGGAAGCAGGTGGAGGGAGAGCAGGGCCAACTCACAACAAGGGGACAAAAACATCGGGGAAGGGAGGGAGAGAGAAAAAAAAAGGCAGAAACCGTACATAAACGGGGACAGAGATGAATAAAAAGAAAAGTCAACGCTAGATTGACATCACTCACATAACCACAAAAAAGAAAGCCAAGATGAGGGTACAAGGAACACCAGTCAATACCACAAGGCAGGATCAAGGAAATAAAAGGACAAATAATACCTTCTTCTCCAAGTTAATGTGAACAGAAAACCGTCAAAACCAAAAGACAACACAGGTGCCAAAAAAAGAGAACTAGACCCGAGTAAGGGAGTAACATAGGAAATAAACAACCACACCCTAAGGAAACATGCAATACCCATGATAGCCACGGCAAGAGAACATATGTCCATCCACGGAAAACAGTCACCTTAAACATGAAGTCCAATCCCCAGTGGGGTATTTCAGTCACAAGTCAGTGGTGGGGCAAGAGAAGGAGAGAAAAGAAAAAAAAAAAAAAAAAAAAAACATTGGGGAATAGAGTAAAACAACTCCGCTCAGGAGGCCTTCCAGCACCCAGCATCCAGGCCGCCAGCAAAAGCAGCGGAACGTGCCCTAACGGCCCAGCCAAACCCCGGGCCGAGGGAAACCATGTCTCCGGCGGGCGGACCAGGGCGCCAAAAGAACCATCCAGCTTGTCAGGAGGCCGGACCCGGACGCCAAAAGGAAAGAGCCGGTCACCGGGTGGTCGAGCAGTATCGGCCTGCCAACAGAATGGCTGGGGGAAGGTCGGCGAACCGGGCCAGCCGGAATTTACCCCCGCAGTCTCAAAGGTGGGGAAAAAGGGGCCACGGCGAGGACGGGGCATGGCCTGGAAAACGCTCAGCGGCGTGTCAGCTACACAGTCTCCAGAACCCACCTGGGTCAAAACGACCATGGTGCCGAGCTCCGATTGAGCGAGAGCGGCACCCGCGTCGGACCCCGATTGGGCCGGAACCCCCATGACGTCAAGCTCCGATCGAGCGAGAGCGGCACCCGCGTCGGACCCCGATTGGGCCGGAACCCCCATGACGTCAAGCTCCGATCGGGCGAGAGCAGCACCCGCGTCGGACCCCGATTGGGCCGGAACCCCCATGACGTCAAGCTCCGATCGGGCGAGAGCAGCACCCGCGTCGGACCCCGATTGGGCCGGAACCTCCATGACGTCAAGCTCCGCTTGAACCGGCGGAGCACTCCCGGTGGACCCCATGCCGAGAGCCGGACCCTCCAAGGTGGCACCAAGAGCAGGTTCGCCTCCAGTGACCCTGGGGAGAGGCTCAGAGGGACAAAAGGAACCGGGATCAGGATCACCGGCAGCGGCAGGGCCCGGCGAGACAGGCTCGAGCGCAGCAGATGGCTGCACCCGGCTCGCCCCCCCGAGAGACAGGCAATAATGCTCCAGAAAGAAGAGGAGGGATAGAAAATAGAGCACTTGCCTGATCTCGGGTTCTGCCGCCATCCAGGACTTCGATGCTCCGGGTTCAAACGGGAGGAGGTCGTCGTCCGGTTCCCACTCCGTCGCGACGTCATCCGCCCCTGGAAGAGGGGCTCTTGCAGCTCGAGGACCCCCCGACGTCATCGTCCACGCTGGCAGTTCATGCGGCGTGGAGGTGAGGGGCTCTCGGCCCGCTGGATCGGACTGTTCATCTGCGGAGTCCCGGGGACGCTCCGTCGTCGGCACAGGCTCCAACCAATCGTCCGACCTCCTCTGCCCAGAAAATGGCTGCGGGGCTGGGGTCTTCTGCCCGAGAGCCGCAGGCTCACTCCTCGTCTGGTGACGCTCCTCAGAGGTCGAAGCGTGCTCAGCAGGGGGAGACACAGAGGCAGCGGGTTTAATTAACATATCAGCAGGGAGTTGAGGCTCGGGGGGCTGCAAACCCCGAGCCTCACCCCCAGGAGTCAGACAGAACAAATCACTATTAGATGGAAAAAAGTGAACTTGAACTTGCCTGGCTCCCGGAGGAGCGGTGGAACCTGCCGTTGGGAACGTCATTCCATCCTCCTCCCACCGGGTGGTGGCCGGAGACTCTCTTGGAGGGGAGGGGGCCACTCGGGATGGTGTAGCCGCGCTGTCCACTGGAGCACAACTTCTCAAACTCCCAGCCGCTGGAGAAGGCGTCGAAGCGGAGGGGGCAACAGCCAAGTCAGGCCGGGCGTGACGCGCTGACAGCTCAGCGGGGAAAGCAGGCCCGGGGGGAAAGGCTGCTGGGGTCTCCTCCAGGTGAGACGCTGAAGAGACAGCAGTGGGATGAATGGGGTCAGCCCAGTGAACCGGAGCGGATTCCGGAGGGGAGTCACGCTGAGAACGTCTCTGGCCATGGTGTCGACGTCTACGACGGGCCCCGGATGGTGCGAACTCCAGGACTGGATCGAGGGAAGGATCCGGATTCCAGAGCGGGCAGCGGGAGCTCCGGTTACTCCGCCTTTGGCCTCGTTCCTCCTCGATCTCCTGGAGCGCCTCGCGGTGGACGGCGATCTCTTGTCTCCTCGCTTGGACGTCCAAGTGGTCGGTGTAGCGGGAAGACAACCGGTCGAGCGTTCTCTCAGCGCAGTCCAGGTAGTAGTGCGCTTCGGATGAGTCGTCAAGGCTGGCGGAAGCGCTGATGAAGTCATCCACCTCCTCCAGCGCCTCAGGCAGCTGGAGCCAGAGATCACTCCACCTTGCAGCCTCCTCCTCTTCGTACATCAGAATTGTCTGGCGTTGGGCAGCGATGTCGAGTCTCCTCGCGTCGACCTCGGGGTGACCGTTGTAGCGGGAAGGCAGACGGTCAAGCACCTCCTCAGCCCGGTCTAAATACCACTGTTCATTGGGCTGATAACCGAGGAGAGGAGGGGCGAGGGAGGTGTCTGGATACCCATCGAGGTCGGAGGCGATAATGAGGATTTCATCTACCTCCTCCAACGCCTTGGTCAGCAGGACGTGGGAACCCCGAGAATGACTCCGCTGAGATGGCATATTTCCAACGCCGCGTACCTGGACAGGAAGGACAAAGTTCCCAGAACGCAACTTACTGAGAACGGCGTCTCCTTCTGGCGGCTGTCTACTGTCACGGCTGGCCCTCACGAGCCAGCATAAGACGCCTCAGTTCAGTAAATTGCAGTTCAGTTCTTTTATTTATAAAGCACAGGACTTAGGTGTACAACATAACTTTGCCACGCAGGCTTCGTTACACAACACAACATAAATTCACAAAAGAGAGTTATGGCAGTAACGAGGAGCTCTCGTCTGCCGTAGTTAGGAAGGAACGTCAGCGAGGGAGAAGACAGTTCCAAATAAATCACTTACATGCAGCGGGATACGTCGAGGAACCCAGGGAGCATGTGGTAAGGAGACAGGGGAAAGTCATAGGACTTCTGACGAGACAGCCGCGCCGTCCAGTTCACTCGCACTGACATTTAAAGCCAGCTGCTCATGATTAGAAACTCGGCACAGCTGCCCAGGTTCTGACAGCTGAGAGCTCCCGAGCGTCTGGCCAATCAGAGCCCGGGAAACCCGTGTGACGACACCAGCTGTCAAAAGCTGACAGGGATGAGGAATAACCCGCGCGCGGACAAAGCGCTCGGGATATGACACACAGAATCTCGAAAAGAGAGAGAACAATCGTCCTTCACAGTTCTTATACTCTCCCCAAGTCACACACCCCCAACCTACAGTCCTTTAGCAAACATACAGCCCCCGAGACTCCTTGGCGTCCCCATTGTCTCTTATCCTTCTAGCCTCAGGGGCTTCTGCTGGGACATTCTCTCCAACTTCCCATCTCCTGCCAGACCAACTTCACACCTCCCGTAGGTCTCTGCAGGGTCAGGTCCTCTTTGTCCATTAAGACGTGAAGCCTCCAAAATATGCACCGTCATGCCTACTAGGTATATGTGGGAAATATGGATACAATATATGCGCCCTAAACATGCGCCATACAGCCACCAATTGTGCAAGTTCTCCCACTTGAAAGATGAGAGAGGTCTCCAATTTTCATCATAGGTATACCTCAACTATGAGAGACAAAATGAGAAAAAAAAAACAGAAAATCACATTGAAGGATTTTTAATGAATTAATTGGTAAATTCCTCGGTAAAATAAGTATTTGGTCACCTACAAACAAGCTAGATTTCTGGCTCTCACAGACCTGTAACTTCTTCTTTAAGAGGCTCCTCTGTCCTCCACTTATCTGTATTAATGGCACCTGTTTGAACTTGTTATCAGTATAAAAGACACCTGTCCACAACCTCAAACAGTCAGACTCCAAACTCCACTATGGCCAAGACCAAAGAGCTGTCAAAGGACACCAGAAACAAAACTGTAGACCTGCACCAGGCTGGGAAGACTGAATTTGCAATAGGTAAGCAGCTTGGTGTGAAGAAATCAACTGTGGGAGCAATTATTAGAAAATGGAAGACATACAAGACCACTGATAATCTCCCTCGATCTGGGGCTCCACGCAAGATCTCACCCCGTGGGGTCAAAATTATCACGAGAACGGTGAGCAAAAATCCCAGAACCACATGAGGGGACCTAGTGAATGACCTGCAGAGAGCTGGGACCAAAGTAACAAAGGCTACATTAGAAACACACTACGCTGCCAAGGACTCAAATCCTGCAGTGCCAGATGTGTCCCCCTGCTTAAGCCAGTACATGTCCAGGCCCGTCTGAAGTTTGCTAGAGAGCATTTGGATGATCCAGAAGAGGATTGGAAGAATGTCATATGGTCAGATGAAACCAAAATAGAACTTTTTGGTAAAAACTCAACTTGTCGTGTTTGGAGGAGAAAGAACACCATACCTACTGTAAAGCATGGGGGTGGAAACATCATACTTTGGGGCTGTTTTTCTGCAAAGGGACCAGGACGACTGATCCGTGTAAAGGAAAGAATGAATGGGGCCATGTATCCTGAGATTTTGAGTGAAAACCTCCTTCTACCAGCAAGGGCATTGAAGATGAAACGTGGCTGGGTCTTTCAGCATGACAATGATCCCAAACACACCACTCGGGAAACGAAGGAGTGGCTTCGTAAGAAGCATTTCAAGGTCCTGGAGCGGCCTAGCCAGTCTCCAGATCTCAACCCCATAGAAAATCTTTGGAGGGAGTTGAAAGTCCGTGTTGCCCAGCGACAGCCCCAAAACATCACTGCTCTAGAGGAGATTTGCATGGAGGAATGGACCAAAATACCAGCAACAGTGTGTGAAATCCTTGTGAAAACTTACAGAAATCGTTTGACCTCTGTCATTGCCAACAAAGGGTATATAACAAAGTATTGAGATGAACTTTTGTTATTGACCAAATACTTATTTTACCGAGGAATTTACCAATTAATTCATTAAAAATCCTTCAATGTGATTTTCTGGATTTTTTTTTTCTTATTTTGTCTCTCATAGTTGAGGTATACCTATGATGAAAACTGGAGACCTCTCTCATCTTTTAAGTGGGAGAACTTGCACAATTGGTGGCTGACTAAATACTTTTTTACCCCACTGTATCACTGTTAAAAGAGCAACACTGCAGCAAAGACATTGACTTGCTAGCTGTTAGCATGCGGCCTGAGTTAGCATGCGCCTTTAGCATGCGGCCTCAGTATTCCTGAGGGAATACTCACACGTGATCTGCATTGTTATTTATGCAAATCCAGCGGCGAACGCTGGGACAGCGCGTGACGCCATTCACTCAGTAACTGGCTGGCTGCTGACACAACACCCAGATGCTCTCCTCCTCATCTCCGGTGATTTCAACCATATTTCACTGTTCCCCATTCTGCCCACATTCACCCAGTATGTCACATGCCACACTAGAGACAATAAAACACTGGACTTATTCTATGCAAATATTAAGCAGGCGTACACCTCATCACCACTCCCCCCACTAGGGAGATCGGATCACAACTTGGTTTATCTCCGGCCGGTGTACAAAACCCTAGTACTCAGACAACTTCCGGTTATGCGCATGGTGAAGGTATGGTCTGAGGAGGCAATGAACGCTCTAAAGGACTGTTTTGAAATCACTGCCTGGGAGCAGCTTTACGATCCACATGGTGAGGACATCGACGGCCTCACTCACACCATCACGGACTACATCAACTTCTGTGTGGACAACACCTTACCCACCAAGATCATACAGTGTTGCTCGAACAACAAACCCTGGATCAACCCTGAGATAAAAACACTTCTGAGAGAGAAGAAGAGCATCTTCAGGTCGGGGAACAGGGAGATGCTGAAGTCCGTACAGATGGAGCTAAGGAGGAAGATATGAGAAGGCAAGGACAGCTTCAGGAAGAAGATGGAGGACAAGCTTCAATGGAGCGACATCGGCAGGGTCTGGAGAAACTTCAAAACCATCTCTGGGCTCCAGAATACCTCCTCCCAGGCCACGGGGGCCAGGGAGTGTGTGAACAATGTGAACCTGTTTTTTAATAGGTTTGACCAACCACCCTCCCCCCCGCCTGCACACCAACCACTGCTGCCTCTACAGTCATCGAGACCTGCTGTCCGCACCCCCCTCCACCAATGCCCCCCCCACACTCCCAGCACACAGACCCCCAACCTGACCCTCACTAAGACCCAGGTGAGGACGGAGCTGAGGAAGATCAAGGCAAGGAAGGCCTTGGAACTGGACGGCATCAGCGCAAAGCTTCTCAAGTCCTGTGCAGACCAACTGTGTGGGATTGTGGAGCACATCTTCAACCTGAGCCTGAAGCTGGGGAGGGTACCACAGTTGTGGAAAACATTGTGTGTGGTACCCATACCAAAGACTTCCCACCCCAGAAACCTGAACAGCTACAAGCCAGTGGCCCTGACCTCTCACCTGATGAAGACCCTGGAGAGACTGCTCCTTGCTCACCTCCACCCCCTGGTGGGACCAGTGATGGATCCACTCCAGTTCGCCTACCAGAATGGCATCGGGGTGGAGGATGCAGTGATCTTCTTTCTTCACCGTTCCCTGTGGAAGCCTGGGAACGCAGTGAGGATCATGTTCTTTGACTTCTCCAGTGCTTTCAACACCATCCGACCGATGATCCTGAGGGTCAAGCCACTGTGCGCAGGGTTGGACCAGCACCTGTCATCATGGATCCTTGACTACCTCACTAACTGGCCACAGTTTGTGAGAACCCGGGATTGTGTGTCCGACACGATCATCGGCAGCATGGGTGCCCCCCAGGGAACCGTTTTGGCTCCCTTCCTGTTCACCCTTTATATTATGGACTTCTCACACAACACAACACATTGCCATCTGCAGAAGTTCTCTGACAACTCTGCGATCATCGGCCTCATCTACAACGGAGATGAAGCTGAGTACAGAGGACTTATCCAGGACTTCGTGGACTGGTGCCATCAGAACTGCCTCCAGATCAACGTGAGGAAAACTAAGGAGCTGGTGGTGGACTGCTGAAGGCAAGGACAACCCTTCACAGCACCAGTAAACATCCAGGGAACAGACATTGAGATGGTGACGTCTTACAAGTGCCTGAGTGTTCATTTGAATAATAAACTAGACTGGTCACACAATACCGACAGACTCTACAAGAAGGGACAGCGCAGGCTGTTCCTACTGAGGAGGCTCAGGTCTTTTGGTGTACAAGGGGTGCTCCTGAAGACATTCTACGATTCAGTGGTGGCATCAGCCATCACTTTTGGAGTGGTCTGCTGGGGCAGTGGCATCACAGCAGCCGATAGGAAGAGACTGAACAAACTGATCTAGAAAGCTAGCTCTGTCCTGGGGTAGTGCCTTGACCCAGTGGAGGAGATAGGAGAGAGAAGGATGGTGGCTAAGCTGTCATCTCTGTTGGAGTCTGAGTCCCACCCTATGCAGGACATACTGAACGCACTGAGGAGCTCATTTAGCAGTAGGCTACATTATCCTAGGTGCGCGGCCGATAGGTTTCGTAGGTCCTTCCTACCTACAGCTGTCAGACTTTATAACCTAAGCAGGGCTGCACACAGAGATAGCAAAAAAAAGTGATGACCTAATAGCATTGAATGCAAAAGACGCAACAGACTTACACAAAATTGTCCCCTCCAGTATATAACTAGGACAATATCAGTCGCTACGGAGGGTGACAATATGTATGGGTACATATTCATACTATGTGGGGTAACTAAATAGATGGTTATGCTGTTTATTCCATCTAGCTACAATGCTCCGTACTGTGTATATGTATTTATATAAACATACTGTATGTGTACATACAGTATGTTTATTCACTGCTCTTATTTTCTTATCTTCTAAATTATTGCTCTGAGTGTTGCTATCCCTGTGCTGTTGCAGTCCTGGAATTTCCCCATTGTGGGACTAATAAAGGCTTATCTTATAAGAAAGAGACTGGGCAAAAATTGCCTACATGGCAAAGTTCCAAGACGAAAACCACTGCTGAGCAAAAAGAACATAAAAGCCCATCTCAGTTTTGCCAGAAAACATCTTGATGATCCCCAAGGCTTTTGGGAAAATACTCTGTGGACTGATGAGACAAAAGTTGAACTTTTTGGAAGGTGTGTGTCCCATTACACCCGGCGTAAAAGTAACACAGCATTTCAGAAAAGGAACATGATACCAACAGTAAAATACGGTGGTGGTAGTGTGATGGTCTGGGGCTGTTTTGCTGCTTCAGGACCTGGAAGACTTGCTGTGGTAAATGGAACCATGAATTCTGCTGTCTACCAAAAAATCCTGAAGGAGAATGTCCGGCCATCTGTTCATGACCTCAAGCTGAAGCGCACTTGGGTTCTGCAGCAGGACAATGATCCAAAGCACACCAGCAAGTCCACCTCTGAATGGCTTACGAAAAACAAAATGAAGACTTTGGAGTGGCCTAGTCAAAGTCCTGACGTGAATCCGTTTGAGGTACTGTGGCATGACCTTAAAAAGGCGGTTCATGCTCAAAAACCCTCCAGTGTGGCTGAATTACAACAATTCTGCAAAGATGAGTGGGCCAAAATTCCTCCACAGTGCTGTAAAAGATGTAAAAGTGATGTAAAAGACTCATTGCCAGTTATCCCAAATTCTTGATTGCAGTTGTTGCTGATAAGGGTGGCCCAACCAGTTTTTAGGTTTAGGGGGCAATCACTTTTTCACACAGGGCCATGTAGGTTTGGATTTCTTTTTCCCTTCATTTAAAATCTGCATTTTGTGTTTACTTGAGTTATCTTTGTCTAATATTTAAATTTGTTTGATGATCTGAAACATTTAAGTGTGACAAACATACAAAAAAATGAGAAATCAGGAAGGGGGCAAACACTTTTTCACACCCTTGTATACAACTGTGTCAGTTGTGTCATCCTTACCCGCGTTGGCATTATTTCACGCTTCTGCCAGGATCACTTATGCTGATTTATTCAGTCCTGTGATCTTTCTGTAGCTTGCCTAAGTTTTCTGCAAATAATTTCTGTTCTGTCAAGTTCGGTTTGGAGTTTGTTTTCCAGCCCATGTGCTGTACTTTATTTATGTTAATAAATCTGTAAACTGTTAGTCCGGCGTTTGGGTCTTGAATTCCACCCCAGAGCGGCTCAGCTTTTACAAGTTATGCAAACCTACCTGGCCTTATGTGAAAAAGTAATTGCCCTCTCAACCTAATAACTGGATGTTCCACTCTTGGTGGCAACAAGAGCAATCTAGCATTTGTGGTAACTGGCTATGAATATATTACATTGCTGTTGAAGAATTTCTGCCCACTCTTCTTTGCAGAATTGTTTTAATTCCGCCACATTGGAGGGCTTGAGCTTGAGGTCAAATTGATGATCAGACATTCTCCTTCAGGATTTTCTGGTAGAGAACAGAACTCATGGTTCCATCAATTACGGCAAGTCGTCCAGGTCCTGAAGCAGAAAAGTAGCCCCAGACCACAACACTACCGCCACCATGTTTGACGGTTGTTCGATGTTCTTTTTGTGAAATGATGTGTTAGTTTTATGCCAGATGTAACGGGACACATGCTTTCCAAAAAGTTCCAATTTTGTCTCTTCAGTCCACAGAATATTTTCCCCAAGACAGGACAGTTAAGTGTGACAAATATGCAAAAATATAAGAAATCAGGAAAGGAGTAAATACTTGTCCACAGCACTGTATTCTTTTATCCTAAATTGCACTAAAGGTTTGTTTACTTCTAATGTAGCAGCTGTGCATTTGAGCCATTTGCTTAATTTGAATATATATTTTAAATATAACTTTAAAAACCAGACCATCAGTGATGGAGTAGCTCATGCCAGCCTGACAAAAATCATCCCACAAGTGCTCAGATCTCCTGACCACTGGCCTTTACCATAAGCACAGCCCAGATGTAACCCCATCTAGCATGTGTTTAAGGTCAATGTTGATGGCCTCAGCAAAGTAACGTTTTTTGTGAAATGCCCTGATCTCCTGACCTGTAACAATGACCTTGACCTCAGCCTGGATACAAACCCACCTGAGGATTGTTGCGAGTGAGTTTGGGGAGTATTGGGGCAAATGCCTTGGAGTAGCAGTTCTTGTGAAATGTGGATGGACAAACGACGGATAATATACTGTTGACTAGAATGTTGAAATATGGCTATCTATGAACAAAGACAGTATTCCAAACAGCTTTTCTTTGCGTGGCTTCTAACAAGAAAAATGTTGCAGCATCTTATTTTTTACTCTGCATCTGAAATCTTCACTGGCTTTGAATGTGTTTCTATGCAACAATAAGGAATTAGCACAAAAGCAAGGCAATCAAAGAGCATACTGTCTAAAGTCAAATGACGTAAAGTAATAATACAACCTCCATACTCATCCTCTTTCTCAATAAACTGGTGAGCAGCTATTATATACCAAGTCACCCAATAGGCTTATCCTATACAACACACACATAATCACCATTAACCCTCTATTTGCTGTACCTAGCTAAACATAACCCAGTTCAGTGACACATGTCATATGGATGTTATGTTTGCATGTACTGTATATAGAAATAAAAGTCAAACATTTCAATTGTTTCTATTGAGCCACCACTCCGGTGGTGGCTCAGTTTGTAGAGCATCCACCCCACACCCGGGAGGCTGGGGTTCAAATCCAGCCGGGTCATGCCAAAGACCACATAAAAGCGGAATTTCCTGCCATCAAGCTTGGTGCTAAGCAATAATGGAATGGAGGAGGGAAAATTTGTGGTGGCACCCTGCATGGCAGCGATGCCTCTGATTCTAGATGTGATTAACATTGTAGATAAGAGAAACGTAATTTCGTTCTACTGTACATGATTGGCTGAATGGATTGAATGATAATAAAGTTGGCTTTAAAATGACTGACTTATTTCTTTCAGTTTTCATCCTATGTGGGGATGTTGATGACGTTGTTTCAATGAAAGACAAAGCAGAACAGATTGAAGAAGGCACTATGTTTATTCTCATTGACGTTTACAAGTATGTGTATTCAATGGTAATCAAAGAATTTTTAAAAAAAATCTGTTAGAACTGTTTAGATGTGTGACATTTTGAAATCAGAAAAAAGTGATGTCTTTTTCTGCGTTCTAGTCCAGACTACCATCTCAACACAACATCCAGTGCTAGAATGGAAGATGTCCTAGTGGTCAGTCTGCCACCGAGGAAGTACCTCCAAGGATCAAACTGTTCTGAAAATGACACGGTAGGCTGCATCCAAACACCTAGCAGCATCATGAATGGATATTACATTTTTTTAATTCTCCTTTTCTCTGCCCTTGGCTGGAATGAGCAGATAAATGACTATGTGGCTGGATATCATGATGGTGCTCTGCTTTTTGGCAAATTGCTCAGAGAGAGGTTGCTCAGCAACAAAACGTTGGAACAACACAACAAAACCTCTAATGAGTCTCTGAATGTGAACCCATTTGGAAACGTGTCATTTGAGGGTAGGTATGAGCAATGATAGCTCAGTGTTAGCAATGGTGATCAGAAATTTAACATGAAGAGACTGAGATTGTTATTTTCCTTACTAGTAGGGGTGGGAATGTTTAGGCAACTCATGTTTTCAGCCAATTATGATGCATCTTTTTTTCTAATACATAAATATTAGAAAAAGGAGTTTCATCATCCCGAAGAAACTGTAGCTGTAGCAGATGCTTCTTAGCTCAAGGACATCAAAATTACAGAGGAAAAGACAGTCCGGAACATATTGTCAAATTCAGTCTTTATTGGTGGTAAGACTAACGTACTGTCATGAATCCCCCTTCAGGGCATAATTCTGCACTCAGACACGGGTGGTAAGTTTCTCCAATTTATTGCAAATAAATAAATAACTGCTTGTTGGTGGAAAACACAAAGAGAGCTGAGTGGCAAAAACTCACAGTTCATTGACGGAATAATCCAACAACCAAACGAGATGGGGGATGAAGCTTAACATGAGACTGCTGCAGGGAAAATAAGGCAGCAGCAACCTAAATAGTGAAACTGATCATTAGCAAGTGACAAACAGCTGAAATTAATTGAGAACAAAGTAAAGTACAAAATCACAAAGGCAAAACAGGAAGTGGGGAGCTAACACAACACGACTAGGAAGGGGGCAACACAAGGATTACTTCAGAATAAAAGTACACTAAACAATAATGGCAATATGAACATATTGTCATGAAATGTCCCTACGGGACAAAGAGGAAGACCCAAACGCTGAACTGCTAGCTGTGTAATTTATTAAAGAGAACACAAAGTCCAAACAATGAGGAAAATAAACTTACAACTGAGGGGTGCAGGTAAATGGCAAGATGATAACAGGAGTTCACACCAGAACAGGGAAAGGGTTCTGATGGGGAAATAACGCTGACAACCATGAAGCACTGACAATTGAGTAGCAGGAAAAGCATTCTTAAATAAGGCAGGTAATCTAGTACAATGAGTGCCATCAGGTGTGGATCTCATGAGACGGCAGGTGACCTAATTACAGAGCTGAGTGCACAAACGAGATGAAAAAAGAAGAGGTAGTGTCTGGAAGAGGAGAGCTCATGCCACAGAGATTACACATAACAAAACCCACACACAGAGAATTAATATATAAACTTGAGAAAACACAGGATAAGAACAACAATAAATAGAGAGCCTGAGCACGGTGAAACATTGTGCTCTGTCTCGTAACAGAGCCCCCCCCCCCAAATGATGGATTCCAGACACCCCAGGGCAACATCAAAAAAGACCCCCCCCCCCCCAATAGGCCCAGAACAATAAACCAGCCAGGGCAGGTGGCAGGGGGAACAGGCTAGGAGAGAACAAAGAAAAACAAAAAAATCCCCTCAGAGCCCACACCAGGCAAAACCCCAACCGCCTAAGCCCCCTGGACCGAACAGCTGGACAGTTGGTCTGTGGTCAGAGCCCCAGGCCTGGCAGATGGCACGATGGAAGAGTCGGGTGGCCTACCAGAGAATGTGGGCCACCCAACCCCGCGGCACAGTCTGTCGGGCAGTCTGCCAGAGTTCTTTAACCACGTGAACAGAAAGGGTGGTCCAGGAGGCGGCTGTCCAATGGAAAGAACCAGTGGTGAGTAAGATAGAGGAGTTGGGGAAACCATGATGACGTCAGGGTGGGGAGAGGGAACTACAATGTCCTCAGGCAGAGGAAAGGGAACCACGACAGCCTTGGGCAGAGGAGAGGGAACCACGATGGCCTCAGGTAGAGGAGAGGGGACCCCCGACGGCATCTGACAGAAGAGAGGGGACCCCAACGGCATCTGGCAGAGGAGGGGGAACCATGACGGTGTCAGACAGAGGAGGGGAAACCACAATGCCCTCGGACTTTCCTGTAGCACCCTCGGTGGCCCCGGACTGGGACATAGTAGCACCTGCGGTGGCTCCGGACTGAAACAAGGCAGCACCCACAGTGGACCCGGACTGGGCCAGAGCTGCACCCACAGTGGACCCAGACTGGGCCAGAGCTGCACCCATGGTGGCCCCCGGGCTGAGGCATAACGCCCACGGCGGGCCCACACTAGAGCGCAGCACCCGTGTTAGTTTCAGGCTGGGGCACAGCACCCATGATAGTCCCGACTAGGACACAGCACCCACGGAGACCTGGACTGAAGAGGAGCTACACCCACGGAGGTCCCAGTCTGGCACGGAGCACCCATGAAGACCTTGGCCGATGGGGCAGCTGCACTCACTGCAGTCTTGGGCAGCGAGACTGGACCCACAGAGACCTCTGGCGAAGTTGGAACATCCTCAGTGACCCTGTGGAAAGACTCCGACAGGATAGGCAAAGAAACAGGGTCAGGGTCATCGGCGGCAGTGGAGCCCAGCAAGGTGCACTCAGGTGCAGCTTATGGCTGCACTTGTCTCTCCCCACCAAGAGCCAGACAAGCTCTCTCCAAAATTGAAACAATGAAAACAAAGAACAGCAATTGCCTGAGCTCAAGTTCCACAGCCACCGGGACTCCGTTGATCCAGGCAATGACATCTCGGGGCTAGCCCTCTGGAGGTCCAGCTCAGATTCTGCTGTGGCGGCCCCAGCAGCAGGCATGGTGGTCAATGCAGTCCCGGGACCCCCCCAGCGAAATGACCCATGCAGGTGGCTCGCCTGGCGTGGCGACAGGAGGTCGGCTCCCTACTGGCACTGGATCCTGCAAAGCTGAAGCACGGGGATGCTCCTTCGTTGGTGCAGCTCGGTCTCAGTGCTCTCCCTCCATCCAGACCATGGCTGCGGGGCCAGAACCAGGTCCTCCAGGGCTGCAGGCTTCTCCAATGTCCAGCGGCTCGATCCCGGGCCGACAGACACTCAGGGGGCAAAGGAGGAAACACAGAGATAGCCGGTGAAAGGTGTGTAGCTGGAGCAGGCGGTGAGGACTCAGAGGACTGCACAGGCTGAGCCCCACCGCCGGGAATCAGGCAAGATAATTCATGCGTGACTGATGGAGAATGAAAAAAACACTTGCCTGTGTTCCTGGGCCATGATGTTTTCTGCTGCAGCTGGTCTAAAGTCATCCCTTTCCGTGGCTACAATGGTCATGGGCCCCTCAGAGGATCGTGGAGGAGCTGCCCTTGCAGACACGGAAACAGGCGGAGCCAGAGAAGAAACGGCGAGGAGGAGAGGGAGGCAGCAGCTGCGCAAAAGGAAGAAGCTGACAGGGCAGCTGGAGAGGAAAAATGCAGAGAAGGCACTGCTGTGGGAGTCTTCTCCCTCGGCGAAGGAGGGGCTGCTGACAAGGAGGTGGAGGCATTCCTCCAGCAGTCCGAAGCTGGATGGTGGTGTTTTGGAGCCGATGGCGCGGGAGCAGGAATGCGTGGAGAGGGGGAGGAGATGGACGTCTGCCATGGAGAGTGCCTCCTCGGCAGCTTCGGTCCTGCTGGAGGCGGCCCCACCGTCAGCCCAGGAAATAACCACCGAAGGGGATACTTGGGGATGCTTCCAAAAGCCAGGGTGTGCCTCCACAATCACCACTGCTCAATTTATGCATTCCCAGGTCTTCTTTGGTCCGCGGGCGGCAAGAGCTTCATCCACAAAACTCTGGATAAATTCTGCAGCCCATTCCTCCTCCAGGCTCAGAGTCCCGGCCACCGATCCTTCTTTGTTGGCTGAGGTTCGACGGGCTGGGGACATAATGATGGCTTTGGACAGAACAGGTGATAGAAAAACAAATGGCACAAACTAGCAGCAGCTGGGTCTCAAACTGGTCAGTGCCTACTGTTATGAATCACCCCTACGGGGCAAAGAGAAAGGCCCACACGCTAAACTGCTAGCTGTGCAATTTATTAAAGAGAACACAAAGTCCAAACAATGAGGACATGCTTGGCAAGCATGTCCCCCATGACACATACTGTATATACATCCTCTTCAGTCTTCTTAGGTTGTAGATCTATCACTGATTTTAACACTTATTTTATTTTTTATATATATACAGTATATACTGTATATGTATATAATATTTTTCAGAACATTACATATTCATGAACACTTTACATGTACAAGTGTAGCCAGACCAAGTTTGCTGTATACTTCTTTAACTGTTCTAATTCACATGTCACAAGGAATGGAAGATGTCAATAAAATTTATCAAGTATATAATATGCAATGGTTTGCACACCTGTGTCTTCTTCAGAATCAGACCCAGATGTGTTGTTAGTCTTAACACCAATAAAGGCAGTGAAGTTGACAGTGTGCTCTGACTCTCAGGTCTCCTCTGTCATATAAATATTAGACTTATAGAATAGAATAGAATAGAATAGAAAAGAATATAACAGGCTTTATTGTCATTGTACAGTTGTACAGCACAACAAAATTGTGTGTGCTCCACCAGGCTACTGCGCAATAATGTAAGAGAGAAGAAACTGAATAAAACACAGTTACAGAGGGGCTGCACGGTGGCGCAGTGGTTAGCACTGCGGCAGCACAGTTTACCCTTGGCCGGGGGATTGTGGGGATCGTGGGATCGTGGGTTCGATCCCAGCCCCCGACCAACAGTGATCTGTGTGGAGTTTGCATGTTCTCCCCGTGTTGCGTGGGTTTACTCCGGGATTTCTCCGGTTTCCTCCCACATGCCAAAAACATGCATGTTAGGTTAATTGGCTGTTCTAAATTGTCCCTAGATATCTGTTTCCTATAGGCCCTTAGAATAGAGGGTTAGTATTAATGAAAGCGCTTTGAGTGGTCTTTGTGACTAGAAAAGCGCTATATAAGTGCAGGTTAGTTAGTTAGTTAGTTAGTTAGAACACACAAATAAACATGACTGAAAAAAAATAAAAGTAAAAATAGCCCATAGGTATAAAACCGAGGTATGGTAGTGGCTTCACGGGTGGAACTATGTACAAAAGAGTGCGAAGTGCAGAACACAGAGTAAAATGGCCCAAGGATTATAGAAAATATGTACAGTAGTGATTT
The DNA here is from genome assembly GCA_020510985.1 of Pholidichthys leucotaenia. Classification (NCBI taxonomy): domain Eukaryota; kingdom Metazoa; phylum Chordata; class Actinopteri; order Cichliformes; family Pholidichthyidae; genus Pholidichthys; species Pholidichthys leucotaenia. The sequence continues at coordinate 399,116,231 of CM035838.1, forward strand.
CACGGCTGGGTCAATATAGAGTGGTGTGAAAAAGTATTTGCCCCCTTCCTGATTTCTCATTTTTTTGTATGTTTGTCACACTTAAATATTTCAGATCATCAAACAAATTTAAATATTAGACAAAGATAACACAAGTAAACACAAAATGCAGCTTCTAAATGAAGGTGTTTATTAGTGTTTATTTTTTTTAGATAAAAAAAAAATCCACACCTACATGGCCCCATGTGAAAAAGTGATTGTCCCCCCTCTGTTAAAACATAAATTAACTGTGGTTTATCACATCTTTGGAAAGCTGAGTTCAATTTCTCTAGCCACACCCAGGCCTGATTACTGCCACACCTGTCCTCAATCAAGAAATCTCTTAAATAGGACCTGCCTGACAAAGTGAAATGGACCAAAAGATCCTCAAAAGCTAGACATCATGCTGCAATCCAAAGAAATTCAGGAACAAATGAGAAACAAAGTAATTGAGATCTATCAGTCTGGAAAAGGTTATAAAACCATTTCTAAAGCTTTGGGAATCCAGCGTAGCACAGTGAGAGCCATTATCCACAAATGGCAAAAACATGGAACAATGGTGAACCTTCACAGGAGTGGCTAGCTGACCAAAATTACCCCAAGAGCACAGCAACGACTCATCCAAGAAGCCACTAAAGACCCCACAACAACTTCCAAAGAACTGCAGGCCTCACTTGCCTCAGTTAAGGTCAGTGTTCATGACTCTACTGAAAGAAAGAGACTGGGCAAAAATGGCCTACATGGCAGAGTTCCAAGACGAAACCACTGCTGAGCAAAAAGAACATAAAGGCTTATCTCACTTTTGTCAGAAAACATCTTGATGAACTTTTGGGAAAATACTGTGTGGACTGATGAGACAAAAGCTGAACTTTTCGGAAGGTGTGTGTCCCATTACATCCAGCGTAAAAGTAGCACAGCATTTCAGAAAATGAACATCATAGCAACAGTAAAATATGATGGTGGCAATGTGATGGTCTGGGGCTGTTTTGCTGCTTCAGGACCTGGAAGACTTGCTGTAGTAAATGGAACCATGAATTCTGCTGTCTACCAAAAAATCCTGAAAGAGAATCTCCGGCCATCTGTTCATGACCTCAAGTTGAAGCGCACTTGGGTTCTGCAGCAGGATAATGAGCCAAAAACACACCAGCAAGTTTGGCTTAAGAAAAACAAAATGAAGACTTTGGAGTGGCCCAGTCAAAGTCCTGACGTGAATCCGATTGAGATGCTGTGGCATGACCTTAAAAAGGCGGTTCATGCTCAAAAACCCTCCAATGTGGCTGAATTACAACAATTCTGCAAAGATGAGTGGGCCAAAATTCCTCCACAGCGCTGTAAAACACTCATTTCCAGTTATCACAAATGCTTGATTGCAGTTGTTGTGGCAATTATTATGTTTAGGGGGAAATCACTTATTCACACAGGGCCATGTAGGTTTGGATTGTTTTTTTCCCTTAATAATAAACATCTTCATTGAAAAACTGTATTTTGTGTTTACTTGTGTTATCTTTGTCTAATACTTAAATTTGTTGGATGATCTGAAACATTTAAGTGTGACAAACATACACAAAAAATGAGAAATCAGGAAGGGGCAAATACTTTTTCACACCACTGTACATGAAAGTGAGGAGTGCAAAGACAGGTGAGTTACTGTGATAATTAAAAGGTCCTCAGTTCTGTCCATGTGAGCGTTCAGAGGGACGGGGGTGGGGCCTCTGACTGTTTGCATCCAGATGGCCCAGGGGAAGAAACTGTTTGTCAGTCTGGAGGTGTTGGACCTGATCGATCTGAACCGTCATCCAGAGGGAAGCAGGTCAAACAAGTGGTGGGTGGGATGTGAGGGGTCTCCTGTGATGGCCTTGGTCCTTCTGAGACAGGAGGATCTGGAGATGTCTTCCAGGGAGGGCAGAGGGCTGCCGATAATTTTTTAGGCGGTGTTGATGACCCTCTGCACAGCCTTCCTGTTCTCCGCCGTGGAGCCCGCCTACCACACACCCAGACAGTAGGTGAGCACGCTTCTCACCTACTGCTCAGCTTCTGGTCCAGGTTGTTCTTCCTCAGGACATGGAGGAAGTGCAGCCGCTGCTGGGCTTTCTTCACCAAGGCCTTGGTGTTGACAGTCCAGGAGAGGTCAGAAGAGATGTGGGTGCCCAGGAACCTGAAGGCGGGGATGTTTTCCATGCCATTTATGAGGAGGGGGGTGGGGGTGGTCCTGTCTGTTCTTCCTGAAGTCCAGTACGAGTTCTTTGTTTTTTTGGACTTCAGTTTCAGGTTGTTTGCTTGGCGCCACAGCAGCAGATTCTCTACATCCATCCTGTATGCCTTCTCATCGTTGTCAATGATGAGCCCAACCAAGGTGGTGTCGTCCACGTATTTCACAATGGCAGTGGTTGGGTGTGTTGGAATACGGTCAAAGTCTACAGGGAGTACAGTAGAGGACTTAGCATGCAGCCTTGGGGGGAGCCAGTGCTGAGGAACAGTGTGAAGGAGTGGTGGGGGCCAAGTCTGACTGTTTGTGGGCGGTTGGTGAGAAAGTTCTTTATCCAGGAGCAGGTGTGTGTGTGGGGGGGGGGGGATCTGCAGGAGGTGCAATTTGTTGATCAGGATGTCCGGTATGATGGTGTTAAAAGATGAGCTGTAGTCCACAAAGAACATCCTCACATAGCTCCTTGGGTTCTCCAAGTGGCTCAGCGCTCTGTGGAGAGTGGTGGCAGTGGCATTGTCCGTAGACCGGTTCTCCCTGTAGGTGAACTGGTGGGGGTCGAAGGAGGGAGGAAGACAGTTCCTGATGTGCTCGGATACCAGTCACTCAAAACACTTCATGACTACAGACATGAGTGCTATGGGTCTGTAGTCATTCAGGCTTTCAATTGCAGACTTTTGGGGGATGGGGATGATGGTGGAGGCCTTGAGGCGAGAGGATGGTGGCATCCATCAGGGAGAGGTTGAACAATGTGGTGATCCCTGCCAGCTGGTCTGCACATGCTTTGACCACCGCTCCTGTGACCCTGAAGTATGATTGTGGTTTTGGGATTGCAAGGTCAAAGGTCAACATCAAAATGCCATATAAAGTATATCTCAGCAACAAAGATGATGGATGATGACCTTGGATGATGGGCTTATCATAATTTGGTTCTGCTACAGTAATTATATTGAAAAGTTGAAAACTGCTCTCCACCAGAAAGTATTGGGATCTTCAAAGAAAATGGAGGTGGGGGATATTGCACTTACCTCAGAGTGCTCTTGTTCCTTTTTGGAGGGACTGCTGAGTCTGAGGCTGACTAAGAACATCTGTGGCATGATCAACAACATGGTCTAACATAAGAGGATTAAAATATTGATCAGACTCTGCTTTTGTGTCACATGCCATAAGATGACTGTTGTTGTGAAATGGCACTATATAAATAAAGTTGAATTGAATTGAATTGAATAAGTGAGTGTACGGAAATGATTTCTTTAAATTTAGCTACAGTACCATCAGAAAGACACCTACTATAATAGTACTTCTTGCCTTTATGCATCAAACAATCTACAATGAGGAATTCAAACATTAGTAGAAAGTGATCTGACAGAACAGGGTTACGAGATAATAAAATTAAATTGTCAATATTTATTCAATATTATAGCACAGGGTCGAGGGAGTGGCCTCAATAATGGATGAGGTTTTGGACATGTTGTAAAATACCGAATGACTGAAGAATTGAATTAAATGATTTTATTAAGACTATTGTCTTCTACAGTACATCAGTGTGAATATTAAAGTCACCTACTATGAGTAATTCGTCTGAGATTAGAAGAAGGTCAGATAAAAACTGAAAATTCAGTAAGGAATTCAGAGTATGGTGATGGTGGGCAATACACAGCTAATAGGATTGGCTTCGGCATTGGCTCTATTTCACTTTGGTGAGTGATTTGTTAGACTAAAGAGCTGAATGATTTATAGGATAATTTACTTTTAATATTTGTTAATATTTTGGAGTGAGTGATTACTGCGGTTCCACCTCCTTGTCCTGTTCTATTTTTTCGAAAGTTAAAGTAATTCCTCCCACTCCTTGGGCATCCTCTCACTCTCCAAGATTGTGTTAGGCAATCTGGAAAAGTCCATGGCATTTCTGCTAAACATCGCCATGCCTCCCCAGGTACTGTATGTCTTCTGGGCCAACTGCCTTTCCAGTCTTCATCCTCTTCATAGCTGCCCTCACTGTTGCCTTGCTAATCCTCAGAACTTCCTGGTTCACTGTGTTCCCTTCATCTACCCTCCGCTCGCTCTCATTTTGTTCATTCATCAGCTATTCAAACTACTCCTTCCATCTTCTCAACACATTCTCTTCACTTATTAGTACATAACCATCTCTGTCCTTTCCAGCTTGATCTCACTATCTAGCCAATTGATACAAGTCCTTTTCTCCTTCCTTAGTGTCTAGCCCCTCATACAACTCACTACATGCCTCATCCATTATTGAGGCCACTCCCTCGACCCTGTGCTATAATATTGAATAAATATTGACAATTTAATTTTATTATCTCGTAACCCTGTTCTGTCAGATCACTTTCTACTAACCACTGCACGGTGGCGCAGTGGTTAGCACTGCGGCAGCACAGTTTACCCTTGGCCGGGGGATTGTGGGGATCGTGGGATCGTGGGTTCGATCCCAGCCCCCGACCAACAGTGATCTGTGTGGAGTTTGCATGTTCTCCCCGTGTTGCGTGGGTTTACTCCGGGATTTCTCCGGTTTCCTCCCACATGCCAAAAACATGCATGTTAGGTTAATTGGCTGTTCTAAATTGTCCCTAGATATCTGTTTCCTATAGGCCCTTAGAATAGAGGGTTAGTATTAATGAAAGCGCTTTGAGTGGTCTTTGTGACTAGAAAAGCGCTATATAAGTGCAGGTTAGTTAGTTAGTTAGTTAGTTTTCCTTTTCCTTCACTACGTCTCTCTTTGCCATGTGCCTGGATTCCAAGTACTTCTGTTTACTTTCTTCATCTCCCTGACAATCCCACTTTTTCTTTGCCAACCTCTTCCTTTGAATATGTTCCCGTATTCCCTCATTCCACCACCAAGTCTCCTTGTCTTTTTTCCTCTGTCCAGAACAGTGTTTTTAAAGCAGGGTTCTCTGGAGTGTTCAGGTTTTTGTGGAAAGTTTTCTCATTTCTTTTCTTAATTGGCCCAAAAATTGCAAATAATTTCCCGTTGTTTTGCATTGGTTCTCTGGGCACCCATACACAACAATGGTATACAGTGCATCCGGAAGGTATTCACATTGCTTCACTTTTTCCACATTTTCTTATGTTACAGCCTTATTCCAAAAGGGATTAAATTCATTTTTCCCTCAAAATTCTACACACAATACCCCATAATAACAATGTGAAAAAAGTTTTTTTGAGATTTTTGCAAATTTATTAAAAATAAAAAACTAAGAAATCACATGTACATAAGTATTCACAGCCTTTGCTCAATACTTTGTTGATGCACCTTTGGCAGCAATTACAGCCTCAAGGGTTTTTTTTAATATGATGCCATAAGCTTGGCACACCTATCTTTGGGCAGTTTGGCCCATTCCTCTTTGCAGCACCTCTCAAGCTCCATCAGGCTGGATGGGAAGCGTCAGTGCACAGCCATTTTCAGATCTCTCCAGAAATGTTCAATTGGATTCAAGTCTGGGCTCTGGCTGGACCACTCAAGGATGTTCACAGAGTTGTCCTGAAGCAGCCCCTTTGATATCTTGGCTGTGGGCTTAGGGTCGTTGTCCTGCTGAAAGATGAACCATCGCCCCAGTCTGAGGTCAAGAGCGCTCTGGAGCAGGTTTTCATCTAGGATGTCTCTGTACATTGCTGCATCCATCTTTCCCTCTACCCTGGCTAGTCTCCCAGTTCCTGCCACTGAAAAACATCCCCACAGCATGATGCTACCACTGCTATTGGCGTGGTGATGAGCAGTGCCTGGTTTCCTCCAAACATGACGCCTGGTATCCACGCCAAAGAGTTCAACCTTTGTCTCATCAGACCAGAGAATTTTGTTTCTTATGGTCTGAGAGTCCTTCAGGTGTCTTTTGACAAATTCTAGGCGGGCTGACATGAGCATTTTACTAAAGAGTAGCTTCCATCTGGCCGCTCTACCATACAGGCCTGATTGGTGGATTGCTGCAGAAATGGTTGTCCTTCTGGAAGGTTCTCCTCTCTCCACAGAGGAACACTGGAGCTCTGACAGAGTGACCATCGGGTTCTTGGTCACCTCCCTGACTAAGGCCCTTCTCCCCCAGTCGTTCAGTTTAGGTGGCTGGCCAGCTCTAGGAAGAGTCCTGGTGGTTCCAAACTTATTCCATTTACGGATGATGGAGGCCACTGTGCTCATTGGAACCTTCAAAAGAGCAGAATTTTTTCTGTACCCTTCCCCAGATTTGTGCCTCAGGACAATCCTGTCTCGGAAGTCTACAGACAATTCCTTTGACTTCATGCATGGTTTGTGCTCTAACATGCACTGTCAGCTGTGGGACCTTGTATAGGCAGGTGTGTGCCTTTCCAAATCATGTCCAATCAACTGAATTTACCACAGGTGGACTCCTATTAAGCTGTAGAAACATCTCAAGGATGATCAGTGGAAACAGGATGCACCTGAACTCAGTTTTGAGCTTTATGGCAAAGGCTGTGAATACTTATGTACATGTGAATTCTTAGTTTTTTAATTTTTAATAAATTTGCAAAAATCTAAAAAAAAAATTCACATTGTCATTATGGGGTATTGTGTGTAGAATTTTGAGGGGAAAAAAATTAATTTAATTCATTTTGGAATAAGGTTGTAACATAACAAAATGTGGAAAAAGTGAAGCGCTGTGAATACCTTCCGGATGCACTGTAATTATTTTGTCATTTTTTAAATGAAAAAAATGCAATTAAAGGCTGCTTTAAAATACTTTTTTTCATTGTTTCTCCATTGTAATTTTAGCAAATAATCAGAATTCATTATAGAAAATGTTCAGTTAATTAGTAAAATTTTTTCAATAAATTCCCATCTCTACTTAAAACACTTACACTACCGTTCAAAAGTTTGGGGTCACCCAGACAATTATTTTGTGTTTTCCATGAAAAGTCACACTTATTTACCACCATGAGTTGTGAAATGAATAGAAAATATAGTCAAGACATTGACAAGGTTAGAAATAATGATTTGTATTTGAAATAATAATTTTTTCCAGATACTCAACCTGCTCAAAGGAAGGTCAGTTTTATAGCTTCTCTAACCAGCTAAACTGTTTTCAGCTGTGCTAACATGATTGCACAAGGGTTTTCTAATCATCCATTAGCCTTCTGAAGCAATGAGCAAACACATTGTACCATTAGAACACTGGAGTGATAGTTGCTGGAAATGGGCCTCTATACACCTATGTAGATATTGCACCAAAAACCAGACATTTGCAGCTAGAATAGTCATTTACCACATTAGCAATGTATATTAGATATTAGAGTGTATTTCTGATTAGTTTAAAGTTATCTTTATTGAAAAAAAACAGTGCTTTTCTTTCAAAAATAAGGAAATTTCTAAGTGACCCCAAACTTTTGAATGGTAGTGTAATTCCCACCCAGATAAATTTCTGGTGGGCTTTGTTACCATCTTTGCTCTACATGTAAACTAGAGCTAAGAGCTATAGCTACAGATCACCTAATGTCACTAAGAGTCATGGCATTCTTTGTCACATGTTGTCATGAAAATTACAAACTACACCTTTGAGACAGGCATTTCAAGTGATTTTGATGACATAATCATTATGCCATCCGTAGAGAGCAATTCTTTATTCTTTATTAATTTTTGCACCTGAATATAAATTTAACACTTTAACATTGCAGCTAATTAGGGCCATATTTCCTTTGGAGCTGGTGTGCATATAATCATCAACAAAAAAGAATGAGTTTTCCTGTCAAAACCGAGTAACTTCTGTTTCTTATTGAAACTACACAACTCATCATTCTTGTAAAAGCAGTCAGGCTGTAACCATTCCATCTGGAGGAAATTAAAGACTGTCTTACTATCTGTGTGTGTGTGTTTGCTGAATGCAGGAATGGGAGGGTACTATGCACTTGATGAGCAGGGTGACCGAGATGTCAATTTTTCTGTCATTTACACATCAGCTCAAAGTGGCAAGGTAAGACTGCAGCCTGAAGCCCAATAGTTAACACAGCCACAGTAAAGATGAGCAGTTTATTTTTAACGCTTCTGTCTCCCTTCAGTATGAGACTCTGTTTGAGTTTGACACTTCCCAAAAAGCAGTCACCACATATGACCACAACCCCGCCCTGTTCTGGACAGGAAATCAGTTGCCTGCTGATGAGCCCAAGAAACCAGATGGTAATAAACAACAGAATTAAAATAGCCCCGAGTCAAAGAAATATTACCCAGCAAATCTTTTTTTTAATATCTTTTAAGAAAATGAGAATGATTGCATTGAATTCCTCTTCAGCAAATGCTCTTAATGTCTCGTCAATATCATTGTGTGTGTGTGTTTCCAGTCTTACATCAGCAAGATATAATTGTGATTGTTCTGAGCCTCAGTGTTGTGGTGGTGACAGCCATCGCTCTCATCTTCTACAGGTAAACAGCACACACGCATTATTTCAACTGATGCAAAACATACAGGTGCATCTCAATAAATTAGAATGTCATCGAAAAGTTGATTTATTTCAATAATTCAGTTCAAAAAGTGAAACTCATATAGATTCATTACACACAGAGTGATATATTTCAAGTGTTTATTTCTTTTAATTTTGATGGTTATGGCTTAAAGCAAATGAAAACCCCAAATTCAGTTTCTCAAAAAATTTGAATATTATATAAAATTAATTAAAAAAAAAGATTTTTAATAGAAATGTTGGCTGATTGAAAAGTATGTCCATGTACACACTCAATACTTGGTTGGGGCTCCTTTTGCATAATTACTGCATTAATACAGCATGGCATGGAGGCGGTTACTGCTGAGGTGTTATGGAAGCTCAGGTTGCTTTGATAGCGGCTTCAGCTCGTCTGCATTATTGGGTCTGGTGTATTTCATCTTCCTCTTGACAATACACCATAGATTCTCTATGGGATTTAGGTCAGGAGAGTTTGCTGGCTAATCAAGCACAGGGATACCATGGTCATTATGATGGTATTTGTACTATTGGCAGTGTGGGCAGGTGCCAAGTCCTGCTGGAAAATGAAATCAGCATCTCCATAAACCTTGTCAGCAGAGGGAAGCATGAAGTGCTCTAAAATTTCCTGGTAGATGGCTGCACTGACATTGGACTTGATTAAACAGTAGAAAAACACCAGCAGATGGCATGGCTCCACATATCATCACTGACTGTGGAAACTTTATACTGGACCTCAAGCAACTTGGATTCCGTGCCTGTTCGCTCTTCCTCCAGACTCTGGGACCTTGATTTCCAGGTGACAGGACTTGGCACCTGATTTGTGGAGCCATGTCATCTGCCAGTGTTAGTCCACTGTGTTTTATCAAGTCCAAAGTCAGCGCAGCTGTCTACCAGGACATTTTAGAGCACTTCATGCTGCCATCTGCTGACAAGGTTTATGGAGATGCTGATTTCATTTTCCAGCAGGACTTGGCACCTGGCCACACTGCTGCCAAAAGTACCAAAGCCTGGTTTAATGACCATGGTATTACCATATTTTACTGGCTAGCAAACTCTCCTGACCTAAATCCCATACAGAATCTATGAAGTATCGTCAACAGGGAGATGGGAGACTCCAGACCCAACAATGCAGACGAGCTGAAGGCCGCTATCAAAGCAACCTGGGCCTTCATAACACCTCAGCAGTAACACAGGCTGACCACCTTCATGCCACAGTGATGCAGTAGTAATTCATGCAAAAGGAGCCCTGACCAAGTATTGAGTGTGTGCATGGAAATACTTATAGTCGGTCAACATTTCTATTAAAAAAATCAATTTTTTAAAATTGATCTTATGTAATATTCTAATTTTTTGAGAAACTGATTTTCGGGTTTTCATGAGCTGCAATCCATAACCATCAAAATTAAAAGAAATTAACACTTGAAATATATCACTCTGTCTGCAATGACTCTATATAAAATATGAGCTTCATTTTATGAATTGAATTACTGAAATAAATCAACTTTTTGATGATATTCTAATTTAGTGAGATGCACCTGTAACTGCTATTTACGAATAATAAGGTTTATCTTAAAAAAGAAGACAGGATTTGTGGTATTTAGTGGATAAGGATCAATATCAGTTCTGGCTCAAATATGATTTGTGGCTCCAAGATTTCTTTTTCTTTTTTTGTTCTCAAAAATTCCTCAAATTGACTCCTTCCAGATAATCAATTTGATGGTAAGCTGTAAGCAAAACATTTTAAACCTGAAACAATAAAATATTAAAATAGTTTTATTTGAGGCTCTGATCTAGATGTGCTTCCTTTAGACTTGTGTATTTTGAAGCTACAGTGGTGTGAGAAAGTGTTTGCCCCCTTCCTGATTTCTCATTTTTTTGTGTTTGTCACACTTAAATGTTTCAGATCATCCAACAAATTTAAATATTAGACAAAGATAACACAATTAAACACAAAATGCAGTTTTTAAATGAAGGTGTTTATTATTAAGGGTAAAAAAAATCAAACCTACATGGCCCTGTGTGAAAAAGTGATTGCCCCCCCCTTCCCCCCGTTAAAACATAAATTAACTGTGGTTTTGTGGAGATGTGTTGAAGGACGAGACTGAGTTTATTCCTCAGGTTCAGCTTTATTCACAATCACATACTCCAACATTCCAAAGCAGAAAAAGAGGATGAATCTTCTCACATCTGTCCTTTTATACCCAGGACATCAAACCTACAGTCACATGGTGTTTAATCAAACATACAGTCACATGGTACTTAATCCCAGTCACAATGTAACTTCCCCCGATCTTAACACCATCCACCCCCTAGTCTCCGGTGGTCAGGAAATCTCTCAAGGCCATCTCCTTGAAACAAAAGGCCAAATCTCACACCCTCCTGTTACCTCTAGGAGGCTCAGTCCCTTTGTTCCCCTGAGACATGAAGCACACAATAAACATACAGTAATATATCTGTGGAGCATATGAAACCAACATATGAGCCCCACAGTTTATCACATCTTTGGAAAGCTGAGCTCAATTTCTTGAGCCACACCCAGGCCTGATTACTGCCATACCTGTTCTCAGTCAAGAAATCACTTAAATAGGACCTGCCTGACAAAGTGAAGTAGACCAAAAGATCCTCAAAAGCTAGACATCATGCTGCGATCCAAAGAAATTCAGGAACAAATGAGAAACAAAGTAACTGAGATCTATCAGTCTGGAAAAGGTTATAAAGCCATTTCTAAAGCTTTGGGACTCCAGTGAACCACAGTGAGAGTCATTATCCACAAATGGCGAAAACATGGAAGAGTGGTGAACCTTTCCAGGAGTGGCTGGCCAACCATAATTACCCCAAGAGTGAGGCGACGACTCATCCAAGAGGTCACAAAAGACCCCACAACAACATCCAAAGAACTGCAGGCCTCACTTGCCTCAGTTAAGGTCAGTGTTCATGACTCCACCTTAAGAAAGAGACTGGGCAAAAATGGCCTGCATAGCAGAGTTCCAAGACGAAAACCACTGCTGAGCAAAAAGAACATAAAAACCCATCTCAGTTTTGCCAGAAAACATCTTGATGATCCCCAAGACTTTTGGGAAAATACTCTGTGGACTGATGAGACAAAAGTTGAACTTTTTGGAAGGTGTGTGTCCCATTACATCCGGCGTAAAAGTAACACAGCATTTCAGAAAAGGAACATGATACCAACAGTAAAATATGGTGGTGGTAGTGTGATGGTCTGGGGCTGTTTTGCTGCTTCAGAACCTGGAAGACTTGCTGTGGTAAATGGAACTATGAATTCTGCTGTCTACCAAAAAATCCTGAAAGAGAATGTCCGGCCATCTGTTTGTGACCACAAGCTGAAGCGCGCTTGGGTTCTGCAGCAAGACAATGATCCAAAACACACCGGCATGTCCACCTCTAAATGGCTTAAGAAAAACAAAATGAAGACTTTGGAGTGGCCTAGTCAAAGTCCTGATGTGAATCTCACTGGGATACTGTGGCATGACCTTAAAAAGGCATTTCATGATCAAAAACCCTCCAATGTGGGGGAATTACAACAATTTTGCAAAGATGAGTGGGCCAAAATTCCTCCACAGCGCTGTATGTAAAAGACTCATTGCCAGTTATCGTAAACGCTTGATTGCAGTTGTTGCTGCTAAGGGTGACCCAGCCAGTTACATATTAGGTTTAGGGGGCAATCACTTGTTCACACAGGACCATGTAGGTTTGGATTTTTTCCTCCCTTAATAATAAACACCTTCATTTAAAAACTGCATTTTGTCTTTACTTGTGTTATCTTTGTCTAATATTTAAATTTGTTTGATGATCTGAAACATTTAAGTGTGACATACAAAAAAATGAGAAACCAGGAAGGCGGCAAACACTTTCACACCACTGTATTTTATATACTCCCTGTACTCATTGTGAGTTCTATGTGACAGACAGAACAGGAAAGAGCGCCTTCTACAAAAGAAGTGGTCTCACATTGAGCCTCACCTGATTGGTCCTCTGGATGAGAAGGAGGTCTCCCTGAAGGTAAACACCCTCCTCAGTAAAGGTAGTAACTGCAGATATTACCCTGATGTCTGAAAACAAAGCAGAGGGAATACACAATGAGAAGGCTTAGTGTGATGAGAACCTTGACTATATTTAATCAGACCAGCCAGAAATAGTGTATGTTTACCTGATTGTTTAAAGCCTCTTTGCAACCCACCCCCACCTCTGCCTTCATGTCAGATATTATTGATCTCTGATCTCTAAAACGGTCATACTAATAAAATTTAAAAAGCTATCTAATAGGTTTACTGGATTTGTAAGTTTCTGCCCTCAGGGTATACATAAATGGATAAATAAATAAATAAACTAGAGGGCTCTCAGAGAGCACATACCTCCACCAAGACTTTGTCTGACCTTCCCTCCCTCACACGGACAAAATCACATTTCCTGCTTGTAAAAATGCTCTGTGATCATTTTCTGTTGGAGAACGTTCCTGCAGGTAGTAAAAAACATTTTACAGCCACGAGGTTATGTGTGTTTGTGTGTGTTTATGTAACAGATTGATGACGATAAGAGAAAGGACAGCTTTTACTTCAGTCATCGAGCCCGCTACGATAAGAAGGTGCCAGCGTGTCAACAACCTTCCAAACATTCAGTGTTCACTTGGAGATGACCAAGTTAATGTTTATCGAGTATTGTGTCTGCATCTTTCAGCCTGTAATCCTAAAAGAGCTGAAACACACAGATGGAGACTTCACTGAGAAACAGAGAATTGAGCTGAACACTGTAAGACTACCAAGTTTGTTTGTTTTTTAATTTCACAAGTTTTTATAAGAGAATGTGTAAAGATTGAATGTTAAGTTTTTTTTGTTTGTTGTTGTTGTTCCAGCTGCTGCACATCGATTACTACAACCTGACCAAGTTTTATGGCACGGTGAAGTTTGACTATGGTGTGTATGGGGTGTTTGAGCTCTGTCAGAGGGGCTCGCTCCGGGTAAGAGGATACCGTCACTTAATGCTTGTTGTTCTACTGTTTTGCTCCTTTTCCTGTGCTACTTTTTCTTTATTTGACTTTATGATTTTTGACAAAGCCTTTTAATGCTTTATGATAGTGACCTACAGTATATACTTATATTGTGAATGAGAGATTTAAATAGCTAGGATTCCTTTTTTGATGCAGATTTCTGGATTCAAAAAAATACATTTGGGTTTTTTAAAGCAGCATATGGCAGTTTTAAATTAATTTATTTCAGCATGTGACATCCTGTCTTTCTAAATTTAAATTATAGAAATCAACAAATTTGTTTGTAGCCTTCCATTAAAGAAAGAAAATCCCACAGTGGTCACTGAAATAACTTGAAACTGACAGAAGTAACAATAAATAAAACTGAATTAAAAATAAAATTAAAATGATAAATAAACCTGAAAATTAACAAATAAAAATCAAACATTGCTTTTGAATTTTGGTTCAACAGAATCATAAAAGCATAGACTTATGAAACTGGCCTGGACAAAAGTGATGATCCATCCATCCATCCATCCTCCCCCGCTTTTCCGGAGGTCTGGGTCGTGGAGGCAGCGGCTCAAGCAGAGAAGCCCAGACTTCCTTCTCCCCAGCCACCTGCTCCAGCACTTCAGAGAGGATACCAAGACGTTCCCAGGCCAGCTGGGAGACATAGTCTCTCCAGTGTGTCCGGGGTCTGCCCCGGGGTCTCCTCCCAGTGGGACGTGCCTGAAACACTTCAAGTGGGAGGCGTCCAGGAGGCATCCTGATCAGATGCCCAAACCAAAAATGATGATACTCCTAAAAAAGACTGAAAACTAGAGGGCACTCAGAGAGCGTATACCTCTGCCAAGGCTCCATCCCTCCCTTTGTCCCCCCCTCTGTCCCTTTGTCCGTCCATATCGCCATCCATCTGTACATTGCGAGATAGGGCCTTGGTGGAGGTATGCACTCACGGATCACCTCCAACATCTTTTTTTTTTGGTCCTTTTTTTTGTCCTTTTTTCCTTTTTTTCCTTTTTTTCTCTTTTTTCTTTTTTTCCCCACTTTTCTTTTCTCTTTTTTCTCCTTTTTTTCACCTCCAACATCTTTTTTTTCTTTTTCCTTTTTTTTCTTCTTTTTTCCTTTTTTTCTCTTTTTTTTCTTTTTTTGCCTTTTCTTTTCTCCTTTTTTTCCACCTCCAACATCACCTCCAGCATCTAATGAGTTCATCTTCAGGCCAAGGGCCACCTCTGGTAAAAATGTCATCCAAATCCATCGAGGAGATATTGCGTGATCCTGCTAACAAACAGAGAAACAGCAAAAACAATATGATTACATTGTAATAACATACCTGTCATAATTGTATTGACCATACATTGGGGCTGAGCAATTCCACCTTAAATCAGCATCATAGTTTATTGAATCTTTCAGGTCTGTTTTTGTTTTGTTTGGGGGTTTTTTTGTTGTTGTTCCCCCTCTCTTCTCCATTACAGTTTACTGACAAGATTAATAATTATTAAGCAATATTACACAACAGTGCGGTATCATATCACTGCAGTGCATACTAAATGATCATAATAGAACCACTCCTCCTTAGCAAACTGCTCCAACTGTCTCAGGTTTGAAGGGTTCCTTCTCCAAACTGCATGTTTCAGCTCCTTCCACACATGTTCAACAGGATTTAGATCAGGGCTCATAGAAGGCCACTTCAGAATAGTCCAATGTTTTGTTCTTAGCCATTCTTGGGTGATTGTGGGTTCAATCCCACTCCCTGACCATCGGTGACCCTTCTGTGTGGAGTTTGTATGTTCTCCCCGTGTCTGCTTGGGTTTACCCCGGGTACTCCGGTTTCCTCCCACAGGCCAAAAACATGCAAGTTAGGTTAACTGGAGACTCAAAAGTGGCCCTAGGTGTGAATGTGTATGAATGGTAAAGGGATGGTGCCGTACCATGGCTGCCTCATCCATAGGTGGATGAACTGAATTTCCCCTCTGGGGATCAATACAGTACACAAGAAAAAAATTAAACATTGTCCAGCGCTGAAGTTTACTGAGTTTACATACTGTGTGGGTCATGTGGCTTTCAACAACATCCTTGTCTGCCATCCAGAGTTACATCCGCACGCACTCCAAACATCAACTTAAACCGCACACTTTGCTTGCTTTTTTCTTGCCACACACCACACCACACCATATACTATGTGGATGGAGACCACATTCCTTTTCGTTCCAAGTGGTTTTACTTGGAAGTGCACTGCTTCCAGTTTGTGGAGGTGTGTGGCCATGCACGTAACTCCCTATGTAACTCAGCAGACACGTCTTAAAGGGGAAGTACACAAAAGCGCAATATTAATATACTGCTCAAAAAAATAAAGGGAACACTTTGAAAACACATCAGATTTTAATGGGAAAAAATAAGCTGGATATCGAAATTGTGGCAGGCTAGTCCAGCTTACTCAGATTAAAGGAACACTTTTAAATCTGAGTAAGCTGGACTAGCCTGCCACAATTTTGATATCCAGCTTATTTTTTCCCATTAAAATCTGATGTGTTTTTAAAGTGTTCCCTTTATTTTTTTGAGCATTATATATAAAATAATTTTTAAAAGTTCCTGGATCCAAATGGTGAGCCAGATTACCATCAAAATCTAATCATTTGTTACTCGCGCCATTACACACCTTTCCTGAAAATTTCATCAAAATCCGTTCATAACTTTTGGAGTAATATTGCTAACAGACAAACTAACAAGCAAACCAACACCGGCAAAAATATTATCTCCTCCCTTGGCGGAGGCAATAATTTGACTATTAGGGCATGTTAAACTAATGGGTGTCCTGTAATCAGCATCACAGGTGTCTTCAAAGTTGTAATCAGTTTGTCTATTTAAAGGGTGAAAAGCAGTCACTGTGCTGTTTAGTATTATTGTGTGTACCACACTGAACATGGACTACAGAAAACTAAGGAGTGAGTTGTCTCAGGAGATTAGAAAGAAAATTATAGACAAGCATGTTGAAGGTAAAGGCTGTAGGACCATCTTCAAACAACTTGATGTTGCTGTGACCACAGTTACCAACATTATTAAAAAAATATAAGGTTCATGGGACTGTAGCCAACCTCCCAGGACATGGATGCAAGAGGAAATGCAACCTCAAGTTAGAATAGAATAGAATAGGCTTTATTGTCATTGTACAGTTGAACAGCACAATGAAATTAATCAGAAGAATAATGTGTAATGTAGAAAAAGAGCCTAGGAAACCATCCAAAACCATTTAAGCTGAACTCCAAGGTCAAGGTATGCCACTTTCTAATCACACCATGAGTCACATTTTGAATAACTAGTGCATACAACACCATTAGTTCAGCATTCAACACCATTATTCCCCAGAGACTGATGGAGAAATTACTCCTTCTCGGTCTGAACACCTCCACATGTCTCTGGATCCTGGATTTCCTGACTGAGAGACCTCAGTCTGTCCGGGTTGGAAACAACATCTCCAACTCTGTCACGCTGAGCACCGGATCCCCTCAAGACTGTGTACTCAGTCCACTGTTGTTTACACTTCTAACACATGACTGTGTATCCAGACACAAGGGGAACCAGATTATTAAGTTTGCAGACGACGCCACGGTGGTGGGACTTATTCAGAGGGATGAGGAATCAATGTACAGGGAAGAAGTGAGAGACCTGGAGGGCTGGTGCAGGGAGAACAATCTGGTGCTCAACGTGGACAAAACGAAGGAGATGATTATCGACTTCCGGCGGTCACAGCCTGAGCACGTCCCCCTCAGCATTGGCGGCCATTTACTGGAGAGAGTAGAGAACATCAAATTCCTCGGAGTGCAGATCTCGCAGGACCTGACCTGGAGCAAGAATTCCTTGGAGATCAGGAGGCGGGCTCAGCAGAGACTGCACTTCTTGAGGAAACTCAAACAGGCCTCTCTCCCCATCTGCATCCTCAGGACCTTCTACAGAGGTGTGGTGGAGAGTGTTCTGACATACTGCATTGCTATATGGTACTCCAGCTGCAGTATGTCAGACAAAAAAGCCCTGCAGAGGATAGTCAAGGGGGCTGAGAGGGTAATTGGAGTCTCCCTCCCCTCTGTCCAAGAACTTTTTCAGAACCGTTGTAGGAGCAGGGCACTGAACATTGTCAAGGACTGTTCTCACCCTCTGCATAAACACTTTGAACTTCTTCCATCTGGTAAACGATTCCGGAGCATCAGAGGCAGAACCACCAGACTGATCAACAGCTTCCTTCCACAAGCTGTCAGGATGCTAAACAGTTGACATCTCTCATACACACTACTGCACCTACGGACATTTTGTATATTATTTGTATATTATAGCTAGTTAGGTTTTTTTTTCCCCAAGTATGTCTCAGGGATGTGTGAATGAATGGGGGGGTGGAGCTATGTGGGAGTGTGTCTTAAATCATGCTGCTTCTATTTATATGGATGCCGAGAGAAACGCAATTTCATCTTGCCTGCACTACAGTTGTATGTACAGCAATATGACAATAAAGTTTGATTTGATTTTGATTTGATTTGATTTGATATCTGTGCATGCCCGTTGAAAGCAAGTGTAAGCAAACATTTCTGCATGGCAGTAGAAAGTTACTGTTACCATGGCAACAGCAACCATGGTGAAACATGCCTTGGATCTTTAACGTCACCAGTCGTTCGTTGATGCCTGCCTTTGATCTGTGATGGCTGCCTTTGATCATGAGTACTGCCTGTCTTTGATTTATGATGATGTCATAGCAACTCCTGTGATCATGAGTGCAGCCTGCCTTTGAGCTCATAGCCAGTCCTATGATCTTGTAACGAGTACTATGATCATGACATCATGACATCGTGACAGACAGCGATTTCTTGAATTCTATATAGAATGATATTCCTTGTCTCCAGGGCATGGGTTCCAGCCCACATCCTCACTTTAAGTTGGGATTTTCTGTATTTCACCATATTATTATTATTATTATCCTGGGTTGCTATTGTTGTTATTCTTATTATTCTGTGCTGCATATTTCTTTCTTCATTGGTCTTCCTGTTAGTTAAGTTTATGAGCATTATTCATCGGCCTCCGTCGGTCTATGATGACCATGGAAGAGAATCCTAAACGTCTACTCCGCTGGAACAGCACCGCCTGCGGCTGAACAGGCCGATGCGCGAATGGCAGTCCCTGTCACACAGGTCGCACTTGTGGGTGGTCTCCGTGCTGCTGGGTCTGTGGCGGTTCTTCCTGTGGGTCCTTTTTTCATCTGCTGCAGCAGTCAGTCTCTCTTCACCTGCCTTGAGCTGTCTGGTCAGGGTGCCTCTCCATTTGGAGCGGTCTGTTGCAAGGTCCTCCCAGCGCTCTGTGTTGATCTCCAGGGTCTTCATGTCTCTCTTACAGACGTCTCTAAAGCGCAGCTGTGGGCGGCCAACTTCTCTCCTGCCATTCGCCAGTTCTCCATAGAGGACGTCTTTGGGGATTCTGCCATCCTCCATATGGTGAACGTGGCCTAGCCAGCGGAGCCTGCGCTGCCTGAGTAGAGTAAACATGGAGGGAAGGCCGGCGCGGGACAGAACTTCTGTGTTGGGCACTTTGTCCTGCCAGGATATGTCCAGGATGCGGCGAATGCAGCGCAAGTGGAAGGAGTTCAGTCTCTTTTCCTGCCGGGCATATGTTGCCCACGTCTCACTCCCATAGAGCAGTGTGCTGATGACGCAGGCGTTGTACACTGCCATCTTCGTCTTGACAGAGAGTTTGGGATTCTTCCACACTCGTGTGGTGAGGCGAGCGAGTGTGAAGGCTGATTTTCCAATCCTCTTGTCGATCTCTGTATCAAGGGAGAGGTTGTTGCTGATCGTGGACCCCAGGTACGTGAACTGATTCACGACCTTCAGCTCGTAGTCGTCGATGGTGATGGTTGGTGGTGCTTCCGTGCCTTGCGCCAAGACGTTAGTCTTCTTCAGGCTGATGGTAAGCCCGAAGTCCTTGCATGCCTGGGAGAAGCGGTCCATCAGGGTCTGAAGCTCCTGCTGTGTGTGGGTTGCAACTGCAGCATCATCTGCGAACAGCATGTCTCTGATTAGAGCCTCGCGTACTTTGGTTCAGGCTTTCAGGCGGGTGAGGTTGAAAAGCCTGCCGTCAGATCTTGTGTGCAGGTAGATTCCCTCTGTTGCTGTGCTGAAGGCATGCCTCAGGAGCATAGCAAAGAAAATCAAGAGGGTTGGCGCAAGTACACAGTCCTGTTTCACTCCGCTGCGTATGTTGAATGGCTCTGAGACGTTGCCATCGTGCTGCACTATCCCCTGCATGTTGGTGTGAAACGATTCGATGAGGCTTTGCAACTTTGGTGGGCATCCTATCTTTGGCAGGATCTTGAAAAGGCCCTTTCTGCTGACCTGATCGAACGCTTTGGTGAGGTCGATGAAGGCGACGTACAGGGGCATGTTCTGTTCTCTGCATTTCTCCTGGAGTTGGCGGATGGAGAATATCATGTCTACCGTCGATCGCTCAGCGCGGAAGCCACACTGAGACTCGGGGTAGACACGTTCGGCAAGCTTCTGTAGATGAACGAGAACAACTCGTGCGTAGACTTTGCCAACAACGCTGAGGAGGGAGATGCCTCTGTAGTTGTTGCAGTTGCTTCTCTCCCCTTTGTTTTTGTAGAGGGTGATGATCTTGGCTTCCCTCATGTCCTGTGGTATGGCACCTTCCTTCCAGCACTGGCAGAGGACGTCATGCAATGACAGCAGTAGGGCGGTCTTGCAGTGCTTGATCAGGTCGGGGGGTATGCTGTCGTTGCCGGGTGCCTTGCCAGCGACCAAGCTATCGATGGCCTTGCTGAGTTCGTCGATGGTTGGCTCGGCGTCAAGTTTGCCCATGGATGGCAGGCAGTCGATGGCATCAAGAGCTGACGGTGTCACGGTGTTCTGTCTGGAGTAGAGGTCGGAGTAGTGTTCCACCCATCTCTCCATCTGCTTGTTCTTTTCTGTGATCATCTCCCCAGTGGAGGATTTGAGGGGGGCCGTCTTGCTCTGAGCCGGACCAAGTGCTTTCTTGATGCCATCGTACATACCACGGATGTCCCCTGTTATGGCAGCGGTTTGAATGTCTTGGCTGAGCTGAGTCCAGTACTCGTTGGCACAGCACCGAGCAGTCTGCTGAACTTTGCTTCTTGCAGCCCTGAGAATCTGGAGATTCTTCTCGTTTGGGTACTTCTTGTACTCAGCAAGTGCTGAGCGCTTGGCTTCAATGACAGGGGTCATCTCGGTCAACTTGGCATCAAACCAGTTCTGTGACTTCGAGGTCTTCCTCCCAAAGGTAGCCAAGGCTATGCGGGGGATGGTGTTTCACAGCTCTTCCCACTTCTGCTTTGCAAATTCTCCTTATTGTGGTACACCAAGTTCCTTCTCAAAGGTGGAGGAAAACTGCTCAACAAGTTCTGGTTGAGCCATCTTGCTGGTGTCAATCCGTGCCTTTCCAGGCTGTCTAGCACAATGGAATTTCTTCAGCTGCAGCTTGACCTTGCAACACACCAATGAATGTTCTGTGTCACAATCTGCACTCTGGAACGAACGGGTGATTAGCACGTTCTTCAGTGAGGTGTGCCTGGTCAGGATCAAGTCCAGCTGGTGCCAGTGCTTTGAGCGCAGATGTCTCCAGGAAACCTTGTGTTGGGGCTTGGTCTTGAAGAACGAGTTTGTGATGCACAGATCATGATATGTGCAGAACTCGAGCAGCCGCTGTCCGTTGTCGTTCATTCTGCCCATGCCAAATGGTCCAAGACAGGAGGGCCAGGAGTCGTGGTCAGCACCCACTCTGGCATTGAAGTCTCCAAGGAGAATGAGTTGTTCAGAGTTGGGGATGATCCTGACAGTTGTTGCGAGATTCTCGTAGAACTCGTCTTTTGCCTCTGGTGTGGCTGTCAGTGTTGGGGCATACACACTGACGAGGGTGACTGGGCCTTGAGTGGTGTTGAGGCGGAGGGTGAGGAGTCGTGCAGAGCCATTGCTGCCCGGTTCCACCATCTTCAGCAAGGTGTTCTTCACTGCGAAGCCCACTCCGTGTTCCCTGTGTTCGTCACTGCCCTTTCCCTGCCAGTAGAACGTGTAGTCCTTCTCTCTCAGTATGCCTGCGTCAGCCAACCGTGTTTCCTGGAGAGTGGCGACATCCACTCCCAGTCTCTTCAGCTCATTATTGATGATGGCAGTCTTCCTGGTGTCGTTGATGTCCTTGAGGTTAGCAGCGAGTCCTGTCATCATAGTGCGGATGTTCCAAGTTCCCAGTTTTAGAGTTGGTCTCTTTTGTTTTTTTGTCTTGCCTGGTGTGAAGGTTCTCAGCCTGCTGTTCGGACTTCTCCTCATCCCCTTGCACCCAATGAGGAAAGCAAGCTGTGGTGGGACAACACCTTATTGGCTGGGGGCTGCCCAGCTTGAGGCGGGCGGTAGCTATCCAGTGAGATCCGATGATCCCTCCCACCGTCGGGAACAACCCCTGGCGCTACGCTCTATGCCAATTGAGCGGTGGCTTATAACCGGTAACTGTTATTCCCCGTGTTTTGTCTACGCCAAAGGCGAAGCTGGAGTGTCCTCTCCAGTGACCCGGTGTTCTACCTTCCAGCGTTGGGCGTTGGTAGGATTCAAGCCTGGGCAGGAAGATATGGAGGACAAGATGTTGCCCATGCAGCATGTCCCCCCTCTCCACGTCACTGATGAATCCAAAGGAACAACAGGGCTGCTACAGTTTGGCACCAGCGAAGTCGCAGGAGCTGCCAGAACGATGTTGAGAACAACAGAGAACTGCCTTAGGGGCTCCGACTCCAGATTTTTCCTCAGGGTTGACTCCCAAAGCCTTTCCCGTGACCGGGTGTGCCGCAAGGCAGCGGAGGTTTGAAATCAGGGTTTACCTTCCCCTAGATGGGCTACCTTTCCAGGTTGACGAGCCATCATCTACCCAAAGCATCTGGTTTTAAGGCGCCAGAGATCTGCCCTCACCCCTTCTCCTATTAGTAAAAGCAGTTCCGCCGGGCTTAGAGACTAAACCACACGGGCAGGCTAGGAGTTGGACTTAGTTGTCAGAGGCTTTTCGAGACGCACGCCATAAGGAGCATTTTATAAGCACTGGGAGCTTAATCCCAGTGCCGCTCCTGGCTATGACAACCTTGGAACCATGAGCATTATTATTATCGTCATTATCCTTATTGCCTTGGTGTTGTATCCCCTCCGGTCCTCTGTGTGTGATTATCTGTGCAGCCCCACCCATCCCGTTTTCTGTAACCATGCCCTGCCATCAGTGTTTGCCCCTGCTTGTTACTGTTCTGTGTTATGTTGATTACCTGTGTGTATGGATATGTCTTTTAGCAAATCCTGCATTCTTGAATGATATATAGAGTGATATTCCTTGTCTCCAGGGCATGGGTCCCAGGCCACATCCTCACTTTAAGCTGGGATTTTCTGTATTTCACCTTATTATTATCCTGGGTTGCTATTGTTGTTATTATTATTATTATTCTGTCTTGCATATTTATTTCTTCATTGGTCTTCCTCTTAGTTTAAGTGTATCAGTGTCTTCCCTCTGGTCCCCTGTGTGTGATTATCTGTGCAGCCCCGCCCATGCCGTTTTCTGTAACCATGCCCTGGCGTCTCTGTTTGCCCCTGCTTTGTTACTTCTCGTCCTGCTTGTTACTGTTCTGTGTTATGTTCTTCTTCTTCTTTTAGATTTGATTGGTGGTTGGAAACCAGCTTGCAGGTGCATTACTGCCACTGACTGATTCTCTGTGTCTATATATACTAGTACATAGCCGTGCATACTCGTCCATGCCCGTAGAAACCAAGTATAAACAAGTATGTGTGCATGCCCGTGGCTGAAGGGTCTCCTCCTGTCTCAGACAGCTGTGTTATTCACAGTCATGCCTGTGGCGTACTGCTGGAACCTGAGGTGTTTCATGTTCACAGCATCTTTTCTGACGTGCAGCAGTTCTCCTCATTCTATTGCTCTCCATTTGGTGGGTCTTCTTCTTCGATCAGACCACTGGTTGAGGGATAAGTGCGTTGCAATTCCAGCGTTGGCGGCCAGCTGACTATTCCGCATCTCCTCGGTCTCAGCTTCTCTGTGCGTTGCCTGGCGTGCAGCGTTGGCGGCCAGCTGACTATTCCGCATCTCCTCGGTCTCAGCTTCTCTGTGCCTTGCATGGAATTCACTGTCCCTGGCTAGCCGACTATTCCACATCTCCTCGGTCTCAGCTTGTCTGTGCCTTGCCTGGCGTGTAGCATTGCTTACTTTGCGGGCAGTTCGGGCTTCAAGTGACTCAGCACGTGCATGGCGCACTACCACATGTTTCCTGTCTGTTGGTGCATCTCTTGTCTGTTGTACACTATGCTGGTGAAGGGTCTCCTCCTGTCTCAGATGGGTGTGATGTACTGCTGGAATCTCAGGTGTTTCATCTTCATGGCATCTTTTCTGACATGCAGCAGTTCTCCTCATTCTATTGCTGTCCATCTGGTGGGTCTTCTTCTTGTTCGTGGAGATCACTGGTTGAGAGATAGGTGTGTCGTAATTCCTGTTCATGGACAGGATCATGAAAATAGATCTGAGCAAAAAGAGGCTTTCTGGCATGGACTCACTGTATATGACATCATAAAGACATAAGACTCCTATATGACATCATAAAGACACATTTGTCTATGTGCCGTCATATAGGCATCGCGAGTCCTATGATGCCTGAGTTCATAGGACGTCCTATGATGTTCAGGCAGAGATCATAGACCGTCCTATGATGTCCTATAAATGTAACACACACACACAGATTTCTTGCTTAATAGAGCGATCAGTGTCTTTTAGCAAGTCCTGTGGTCTGTGTGATAGATAGATATAGATAGATAGATGTACTTTATTGATCCCAAACTGGGAAATTACAGTGTAACAGCAGCATGACAGTAGACAACCAAACAACAGAAACGCACACATGACAGACAAAGGGATTACCCGTGGAAAGTAAAAACTAACATGACTATAAAACCTATATACATCATAGATTAATATATGATGACCCATATAAACACATGAATCATTCCATTGCACAAAGGAGGACTATCAGGAGCAGAGTGAAATGTGAGGTACCAGTTAGTCTGTAAGGTGCAGTGTAGCAGCATTATTATGACCAGAATACAACATCATAGTGAGTTATTGTACAGTGAAATTGCATGTGGCAGGAAAGATTTCCTGTACTTGGCCATTCGACAGTGAAGCTGTAGTAGTCTACTGGATAAAGTGCTTCGCTGTCTGTCTAGTGTGTGGTGGAGGGGGTGATCAGGATTGTCCATGATGGATCGCAGTTTATTAGTGTTCTCCTCTCCATCACTGTCTCAAAGGTCTCCGGTCTGAGACCAATTACAGAGCCAGCCCTCTTATAATCTTGTCAAGTCTGTTGGTATCTCTGGCCCTGATACTGCTACCCCAACAGACTGCAGTAAAGAAGATGGCGCTGGCGACAATGGTCTGGTAGAAAAGCTCCAGCATCCTGCTACACATGTTGAAGGATCTCAGCTTCCTCAGGAAGTAGAGTGAGAAGGCTGAGAAGGTGTCTTCCTCTTCCTGAAGTCAATCACCATCTCTCTGGTCTTGCTGACATTCAACCTCAGGTGATTCTGCTCTGCCCACTCCACAAATCTGTCTACCAGTGCCCTGTACTCCCCCTCCTCTCCTCCTCTTATACACCTCACATCAGCTGAGTCGTCAGAGAATTTCTGCAGGTGGCATGACTCAGTGTTGTACTGAAAGTCAGTGGTGTATAAGGTGAAGAGAAAAGGAGAGAGCACAGTCCCATGTGGAACTCCTGAATCACTAGCCACCACTCCAGACAAGACATTGCCCAACCGGACAAACTGTGGTCTGCCTGTCAGGTACTCAGTAATCCAGGAGATCACAGAGCTGTCAACCCCCATTACCCACAGCTTCTTACCCAGCAGCAGTGGCTGGATGGTGTTAAAGGCACTGGAGAAATCAAAAAAAGTGATTCTCACAGTATCTCCTCCACCATCCAGGTGCAGATGGGCTCGTTGCAGCAGGAAGATGACAGCATCTTCAACTTCCAAATGGGGGTGATATGCAAACTGCAGACGGTCCAGCCACGTCTTCACCTGTGGCCTCAGGTGGGCTAAGACCAGTCTCTCCAGGACCTTCATCACATGAGATGTGAGGGCAACTGGTCGATAGTCGTTCAGGTCCGATGGAGATGACTTCTTGGGGTCAGGAACCAGGCAGGATGTCTTGCACAGCACCGGTACTCTCTCCAGACTCAGGCTCAGGTTGTACAGGTGTTTCAGTATCAGAGCTAGTTGGTTGGCACAGGTCCTCAGGGTCCTGGCGGAGATGCCATCAGGGCCCGCCGCCTTCCACTGACGGAGTCTTTCCAGCTGTTTCTCCACCTGGTCTGTAGTCACCGTGAAGTGAGAGAGGGTCCTTGTGCCTCCTGAGGAGGAGGAGGGGGGAGATGGAGAGAGGTTCTGCACAGGAGGGTGGGTGGAGAGGGTGACAGACTGTGAGTTGAACTTATTAAAAAACAGATTCAGTTCCTCAGCTCTCTCCTGGCTCCCAGATGGCTGCCTGACTCTCCCCTTGCACCCAGTTATTTTCTTCATTCCCTCCCACACATCTTTAGCGTTGTTTTGCCTGGTTTATCCTCTAACTTCCTCCTATAATTGTCCTTGCACCTCCTCAGTATCTCTCTCAGCTCATGCTGCACTCTCCTCAGCTTCTCCTTGTCTCCAGCCCTAAAAGCTCTCTTCTTTTTGTTCAGAAGTGCTTTCAGGTCTCTGGTGACCCATGGTCTGTTGTTGGAGAAGCAGTGTACAGTCTGAGCTGGCATGGTCATGGCTTCACAGAATCTAATGTATTCTGTGATGCAGTCAGTCATGTTGTCTATGTCCACCCGATGTGGTTCACAGAGTACGCTCCAGTCTGTCGTCTCGAAGCAGTCCTGAAGTGCATCAGCAGCCTCCTGTGTCCATCTCCTCACAGTCCGTGTATAAGCAGGTTGCCTTTGCACAAGGGGAACGTACTTGGGTGTTAACATGACCATGCAGTGATCTGATTTGCCGATGGGGGGTAGAGCTGTGGCACTATATGCATCTCTGACATTGGCATACAGAAAATCCAGTGTTTTGTTTTCTCTGGTGGGACAGTCAACAAACTGGTGAAAGTTTGGTAGTGTTTTTCTCACTGAGACATGGTTAAAATCACCTGTGATGGCCATGAATGCATCTGGTTGCTTCTCCAGTAATGTGGCCGCAGTGGAGCTGATGATGTCACAGGCCACCGCTGCGTCAGCTGATGGAGGGGCATAGACGATAATAATTAAGGCACACTTCATTTCTCGCGGCATATAATAAGGTCTCATACTCACAGCCAGCAGTTCAGTTTCCAGGCTGCAGCACTTTTCCTTCACATAAATATGTCCAGGATGACACCATCGTTCATTAACAAGAAGTGCCACTTCTCCTCCCCTGTTTTTCCTGCTGCTTTTCATGTCTCTGTCCCCCTGTATAGTCTTGAAGCCAGGTATCGCTACATTTACATCCGGGATCTGTGAGTGTAACCATGTCTCCGTAAAACACATGACACTACACTCACGATACTCCTTTTGCGTCCTGACCAGCGCTGTAAGCTCATCTGTTTTATTTCCCAGCGATCGCACGTTCCCGGTGACGACCCTCGGAACAGCCAGCTTATGCTTCCTCCTACTCCTCCTCACCTTCGCTCCAGCCCTTCACCCGCGGCATCTCCTCTTCAGCTCAACCGGGATCAGGGGCTTCACTGCTGGCCACAGCACTCCAGGCGCCGGCCTCCTCAGTGCAATCAGCTGTTCGCTTGTGTAAACAATGCATCCGCCCCCACCTCTTTTGACCTCCATTGCCAGAGGGAGAGAAAAGAAAAGAAAACTAGAGAAAGACCGGGCTAAAATAGAGCAAAAGTTGGTCCAGTCTTAATCCGAATATTCCTACAGAGCCCTGGTTAATAAGAGACACACTATATACAGGAATAAACAGAAACACAAAGACACAAGAGAGTTGCTGCTGGTAAGGCCTCCCTGCCTCTGGTGCCATTTAAAAAAAAAAGAAAAAAAGATGTCATATAGACATCCTTCAGAGATCATAGGAACAGCAGCCTTACGGTTTATCTGACGTCATATAGACATCATGTAGACGGTCCTATGATCGCTGACATCATAATTCAATTCAACTCAATTCAATTCAATTCAACTTTATTTATATAGCACCATTTCACAACAATAGTCATCTCATAGCACTTTCAACTGTAGGGGAAGCCCCCACAGTTGCAGAAAAAAACCAGCAATCAGGCGATCCCCTTTGAGCAAGCGCTTGGCGACGGTGGAGAGGAAAAACTCCCTTTTAACTGGAAGAAACCTCCAGCAGAACCAGGCTCAGGGAGGGGCAGTCATCTGCTGTGACTGGCTGGGGGGGTGAGAAGATAGGGAAGATGAAAAGAACACAGACATGTAGAGAGCAAACAGCGCGATGGGGACTCAATCTATGGGAGAGAACAAACAGATGTTAATGACCAGCAAAAAAAAAAATATTTCATTGAGAGTGAAGAAAGGAGTGAAGCCCAGTGCATTACTGGAGGTCTCCCAGCTGTCTAAAACCTATTAGCAGCATAACTAAGGGAGGGTTCAGAGACACATGATCCCTCCCTAATTGTAGGCTATATCAAAAAGGAAGGTTTTAACCCTATTCTTAAAAACAGAGATCGAGTCTGACTCCCGAATCCAGATTGGCAGCTGGTTCCACAGGAGAGGAGCTTGATAACTGAAGGCTCTGCCTCCCATTGTACTTTTGGAGATTCTAGGTATTACAAGTAATCCTGCATTTTGGGAGCGTAGTGCTCTGTTAGGATAATATGGTCGTATCAGATCTTTTAAATAAAAAGGAGCCTGATTGTTTAGAGCAGGGGTGTCAAACTCATTCCATGGAGGGCCAAGACCCTGCAGGTTTTACTTCCACCCAGTCTCTTCAGCAGGTGTTTTCACTGATCAGCAATCAGTAGGAAGAAATTCAGAGAAATCACCTGTTGAAGACACTGGGTGGAGGTAAAACCTGCAGGGTCTTGGCCCTCCATGGAATGAGTTTGACACCTGTGGTTTAGAGCTTTGTAAGTAAGAAAAAGGATTTTAAACTTAATTCTAAACTCTATGGGAAGCCAATGAAGGGAGGCCAGAACCGGAGAGATATATCTCTCTTTCTAGTACCTGTTAAAACTCTTGCTGCAGCATTTTGGATCAACTGAAGACTTTTTAAAGATGTTTTAGGACAACCTGATAATAAAGAGTTACAATAATTTAATCTAGAGCTAACAAAAGTGTGGATCAGTTTCTCAGCATCACTCTGAGACAAGATGCTCCTAATCTGGGCAATATTACGCAAATGATAGAAGGCAGTCTTAGAAATGAATTTAATATGTAAATTGAAAGACAGATCTTGATCAAAAATAACTCCAAGGTTCCTCACAGAGCTATTAAGAGAAAAAGTAACCACATCCAAACTAAAAGTTTGATTTGGAAAGGTATTTCTAAGGTTTTTTGGACTAACAAGAATGACTTCAGTCTAATCTGAATATAATAGCAGGAAATTGCATGTCATCCAAGCTTTGATTTCCTTAAGACAGGCTTCTAACTTGGCTAATTGATTACTATCATCTGGCTTCATTGACAGGTATAATTGTGTGTCATCTGCATAGCAATGAAAATGTATACAGTGCTTTCTAATAATGTTGCCTAAGGGAAGCATATATAAACTAAAAAGAGTAGGGACTAGCACAGATCCCTGTGGAACTCCATGACTGATCTTTGAGTTGAAAGGAAACTCATTATTGACATGAACAAAATGGAACCTATCAGATAAATAAGTTCTAAACCACTGCAACGAAGTTCCATTAAGTCCAACAAAGTGTTCTAATCTATCAGGTAGAATATTATGATCGATAGTATCAAAAGCTGCACTAAGGTCTAAAACAGGGCTCACCAACCTTTTTGAAACTAAGAGCTACTCCATGGGTATCGAGTCATGTGAAGGGCACCAACTTGACACACTCCTCTAAAATAACAAATTGTATATACACACACACACACACACACACACACACACACACACACATACATACATATATATATATATATATATATATATATATATATATATATATATATATATATATATATACATAAATAAACTCCCACGAACCCTCAAGAATTCTCGAGAGGGTAAAGAGCTGGTCCGATGTGCCACGGCCAGGACGAAAACCACATTGCTCCTCCTGAATCCGAGGTTCGACCAACGGCCGGACTCTCCTCTCCAGTACCTTGGCATAGACCTTCCCAGGGAGGCTGAGGAGTGTGATCCCTCTAAAGTTGGAGCACACCCTCCGGTCCCCTTTTTTGAAGAGAGGAACCACCACCCTGGTTTGCCATGCCAAAGGCACTGCCCCCGACCTCCACGCAATGTTGCAGAGGCGTGTCAACCATGACAACCCAACAACATCCAGGGCCTTGAGGTACTCAGGGCGAATCTCGTCCACCCCCGGGGCCCGGCCACCAAGGAGATTTTTAACCACCTTGGCGACCTCAGCCCCTGTGATAGGCGAGTCATCCCCATCGTCCCCAAACCCTGCTTCCTCTGTGGAAGGCGTATCAGTGGGATTGAGGAGATCCTCGAAGTATTCCTTCCACCGCCCGACGATATCCCCAGTTGAAGTCAACAGTGTCCCATCCGCACCATACACAGTGTGGACGGGGAGCTTGGAGGGTTCGTGGGAGTTTGCCCAACCAGTTTACATGCGTTTTGTGGACTTGGAGAAGGCATTTGACCGCGTCCCTCGTGGATTTTTGTGGGGGGTGCTTCGGGAGTATGGGGTATCAGGCTTGTTGTTACGAGCTATTCGGTCTCTGTACGACCGTTGTGAGAGTTGGGTTCGTATTGCCAACACTCGGTCGGAGTCATTCCCAGTGAGAGTTGGACTCCGCCAGGGCTGCCCTTTGTCACCGATCCTGTTCATAATTTTTATGGACAGGATTTCTAGGCGCAGCCAGGGAATGGAGGGTGTCATGCTTGGTGACCACAGGATCTCATCTCTGTTGTTTGCAGATGATGTTGTCCTGTTGGCTTCATCCAGCAATGACCTACAGCTCTTGCTGGGACGGTTTGCCGCTGAGTGTGAAGCGGCTGGGATGAGAATCAGCACCTCCAAGTCCGAGTCCATGGTCCTCAGCCGGAAAAAGGTGGATTGTCCTCTCCGGGTTGGGGACAGGCTCCTGCCCCAAGTGGAGGAGTTTAAGTATCTTGGGGTCTTGTTCACGAGTGAGGGGAAAATGGAGCGAGAGATCGACAGACGGATTGGAGCAGCATCTGCAGTGATGCGGACGTTGTACCGGTCTGTTGTGGTGAAGAGGGAGCTTAGTTCCAAGGCAAAGCTGTCGATTTACCAGTCAATCTACGTTCCTACTCTCACCTATGGTCACGAGCTTTGGGTAATGACCGAAAGAACGAGATCGCGGATACAAGCGGCTGAAATGAGCTTTCTCCGTAGGATTGCTGGACTCACCCTCAGAGATAAGGTGAGGAGCTCAGTCATCTGGGAGAGGCTCAGAGTAGAACCGCTGCTCCTCCACATTGAAAGGAGTCAGTTGAGGTGGTATGGGCATCTGATTAGGATGCCTCCTGGACGCCTCCCACTTGAGGTGTTTCAGGTACGTCCCACTGGGAGGAGACCCCGGGGCAGACCCAGGACTCGGTGGAGAGACTATGTCTCCCAGCTGGTCTGGGAACGCCTTGGTATCCCCTCTGAAGAGCTGGAGCAGGTGGCTGGGGAGAGGGAAGTCTGGGCTTCTCTGCTTGAACTGCTGCCTCCGCGACCTGGACCTCCGGAAAAGCGGTAGAAGATGGATGGATGGATATACATAAATAAATAATTATCAATAACTTAGAGTGGGTAACAGACAAGATCAATATTCAACACTTTATTTTTATTAATCTCAGCAATTGTTCAGATGATCACTTCTACATTTCATTAAAAAAATGTCCAGTTTTCACCAGTCCCTTTTAACCATAAAAAACTAAACCCTTTTAATTCATGAACTATGTTGAACCATGTTTGAAAAAGTTATGCAACATTTAAGAAAAATCAGCTTTCATATTGAATAAATCTTATCACATTTTTAACTGAACAAATCTGCTGCAATTCTGCTCAAAATCTGTTACATTTAATAAACACACTTTTGTGTGTTCTTCTTCACTGGAATTATATCCATACAGTTCTTGCCAAGAATCATGCTGAGTAATAACCAGCACCGCGGCAGCAGTTTACACTCGGCCGCGGGGATCGTGGGTTCGATCCCTGCCCCCGGCCAACAGTGATCTGTGTGGAGTTTGCATGTCCTCCCCGTGTTTGCGTGGGTTTCCTCCCACATGCCAAAAACATGCAGGTTAGGGAGTTGAGGCTTGTCACCGGACTGCAGAACAAATCTACCTACGGGTACAAAAAAAAAAAAAAAAAAAAAAAAAAGAGTGGGCAGCAGTTTCATGACGCGTATTGAAGTTTTTTTTTTTTTCCAAAAACTTTATTGAGAACAAGGTCCTCATAGTGCCGCTTCGCCGTCTCCCCGCAAATGAAACACACGTAGCTTCCTTTCACGGTAGGAAAAAAGAACTCTTCCTCCCGCTCACTTTGAAAATGATAAATTTTCTGTCTTTTTTTTTTTTTTGCCATGTTTTTGGGCTAGGAAACTGCACTGCGGTCACCATCTTCACTGCCCACTAGCTTACTCTCCACAAGTGCGAAGGTTTTGTCATGCGCACAATACTGACCTTTGAACTAGGTCAGAGTTCACCTTAACTTTACGTATAATAAACATATTTTCATTTTTTTTTATTTTTAAGACATTGTCATTTTAAAATCTATATAAATGCAAGTGTGATTTTAAAAAATAGCGGCAGAAAAAATGACATCTTAGACGCAGCTTACTTGCGAGTTGTGCTATTTTTAGAACAGGCCTGCGGGTGACTCATGTGGTCCTTGCGGGCGACATGGTGCCCGCGGGCACCGCGTTGGTGACCCCTGGTCTAAAAGGACAAGATCAGAAACTAGTCCATTATCAAATGCAATGAGGAGGACATTAGTGACCTTCGCTAAGGCTGTTTCAGTACTATGATGGATTCTAAACCCAGATTGAAACTCTTCAAGTAAACCATTTCCCTGCAGGTGGTCAAATAATTGCGTAGCAACAACTCTTTCTAAGATTTTTGAAATGAAAGGGAGATTAGAGATTGGTCTATAGTTAGATAAAACTTCTGGATCCAGTGTTGGCTTTTTGAGTAAGGGTTTAATTACAGCAGTTTTAAAAGCCTGTGGTACATGGCCTAAAGTTAATGAAGAATTGATTATTTGAAGAATAAAGCTACCAATAAGTGGGAAGACTTCTTTAAATAACCTGGTAGGAATAGGGTCTAAAAGACAAGTTGAAGGCTTGGATGAGGAAATTATTTTGTCTAACTCTAAAAGGTCAGTTGGAGTAAACTCATCCAAACAGATATCAATTGAAGTAGTTGTAGTAGTTACTGTATTTAAGTTCACAGTGGGAAGAATTGAATTGATTTTATCTCTGATAGATAAAATTTTATTATTGAAAAAGTTCATAAAGTCCTGACTAGTAAGCTCAAAGGGAATGCTAGGATTGACAGAGTCCTGACTCTTTGTCAGCCTGGCTACAGTGCTGAAAAGAAACCTAGGATTATTCTTATTGTCTTCTATTAATGCAGAATAATAACTCGTTCTAGCTTTTCTAAGAGATTTTTTATAAATTAAAAGATGATTTCTCCAAGCTAAAATGATTTCATCTAAATTAGTGGAGCGCCAATTTCTTTCTAATTGACGAGCCTTCTGTTTTAAGCTACGAGTTTCTGTGTTGAACCAAGGAGTTAGAAATCTCTGATTAGACTTTTTCTTTTTTAAGGGGGCCACCAAGTCTAGAGTCTGATGCAGAGAAGCTGTAACACTATCCACCATGCTATCAATTACAGAAGGAGCAAGCTGTCTATAGCTTATTTCCGTTGTGTTGACACATGGCATAGAGGAAACAATCTGCATAAATTTGGTAACAACATTATCTGAGAGGCATCTACTGTAGCAATATGTTTTCTTTAGGAGCCAAATAAGTCAGAAATAGTGAAATCAAAGGTTAACAGACAATGGTCTGACAGTACAGGGTTATGAGGAGACACTACCAGATTTTCTGTTTCTATGCCATATGTCAGAACAAGGTCCAACGTATGGTGGAGATAATGGGTAGAATTTCCTACTTTCTGAGAAAACCCCATCAAGTCTAATATTGAATTAAATGCCATATTAAGGCAATCACTATCTACATCTACGTGTAAATTAAAGTCCCCTACTATAATTATTCTATCTGATTTCAACACTAAATCAGCTAAGAATTCAGCAAATTCAGATAAAAACTCTGAGTAGGTTGATGGAGGATAATAAACTATGGCAAATAAAATTGGGTTTAGCCTAAAATTGCTAAAATGCCCAATACCGAGGACCAGGCCCTCAAAGGATTGATAACGTGTTTTTTGCTTATTAACTAGTAATTTGGAATGGTAAATTGTTGCTACTCCTCCTCCACGACCAGAACTTCTTGGATTTTGACAGTTTAAATAACCAGAGAGAGTTGATTCATTCAAACCAACATAATCCTCTTGCCCTAACCAAGTCTCTGTAAGAGATATTAAATCAATCTGATGATCAATTAACAGATCATGGACTAGCAGAGACTTGGGAGCTAGAGACCTAATATTTAACAAACCGCATTTAATTTTTAAATTATGAGGAGGAACAGAGGCCAAACCATTCAATTTAGAGGCTTCATGTTTAATTTGAGTTTTACCAGCTTTTTGTTTAATCACTTGGGGATTCTTATACATTATATTTTTATTTACTTTGGAGGGAGCAGACAATGATTCTCTGATGGGGAAGACAGAGGCTAAGTTGAGGGGTGGTGGATGAAGAGGAGCTGCAGAGAGGCGTGTAAGACTGAAACTCTGCTTCCTGGTCCCAACTCCGAGTTGCCAAGGCTTTGGAAATTTGGATAAAAATGATGCCAGATTCTTAGATAAATGAGACGCACCATCCAAAGTGGGATGGATGCCGTCTCGTCTAATAACACCAGGTTTTTCCCAAAATGAGCTCCAATTATCTATGTAGCCCACGTTGTTTGCAGGAAACCACACAGACAGCTAGCGGTTGAAGGATGACAAGCGGCTAAACATGTCATCACTGGTCAGATTGGGGAGGGGCCCAGAGAATACTACAGAGGCAGACATTGTTTTGGCAAAGTCACACAACGATTCCACATTAATTTTTGTGACTTCTGACTGCCGGAGTCGTATGTCGTTAATGCCAGCGTGGATAACAATTGTGGAGTATTTACAGTTCCTTTTAGCCAGCATTTTCAAATTTGACTCGATGTCACCTGCTCTGGCCCCAGGAATGCATTTGACTATGGCCGCTGGAGTCTCTAGGTTCACGTTTCTGACTACAGAGTCAATGATCAGAGTTTTTTCCTCAGCGGGTGTGGTAGACTGCAAGTCTAAATTAAAACATTACTGGCACAGGCCTCTAGGGGGAACTACCTGTATTGTTCAGCACTACTACTAAGGGGACACATTAGAATAAGAGTGTAAAAGCCCCGCGCAGAATCCATGTTCAGTCATTGTCGTGTGTGTTGCAGAATAAATGGCAAGAGTTAGCCAAAGAAATAACTCAAGTGTGATCATTGCTACATGGTAGGATATCACACAATTGGCGACGAGGATTAAAAAAAAAAATTTAGCGGCGAGAAACAGAGAACATTGCAAGTGTGGCGAACTCAAGTGACTCCAGTAGTTCGAGTGCAAGTTCAGAGGAGGAAAACGAGGTTTCCCCACCACGACGAGCAATGGCGGCTGTAATCGGAACGGTAACCCCTTTTGATAACTCGACTCAGTCATGGGAAGAATATAGTGAAATGTTGGACTTTTTCTTCGAAGCTAATGATATTGAGGAGCCAGACAAACGGAAGGCTGTACTGTTGAGTGGAGTTGGTGCAACTACTTACAGCTTGTTGAGAAATTTAATAAGCCCTGCATTACCGAAAGATAAAACGTACGACCAGCTTACTGCTGAGCTTCAGAAGCACTTCAGCCCCAAACCGAGTGAAATCGTACAACGATTCAAATTTAATTCACGCATAAGGAGGAACACTGAGTCCATAGCAGAGTATGTGGCAGAATTGAGGAAATTAGCACTGCACTGTGATTACAAAGACTCATTGGAAGAAATGTTAAGAGACAGACTTGTGTGTGGAGTGAATGATGACCGAATGCAACGGCGACTTTTATCTGAAACAAAACTCACTTTTGCGAAGGCTTTGGAATTATGCCAAGCGATGGAAACAGCATCTAAAGATGTGAGAGAAATGCAAGGGAAGCTAACAGAGGACACAGCAACGCATGTTCGTGTGCCTAAGACCCAAGTAGGTGTCTACAAAGTGTCGACTGACAAAACTCAGCACAAATTCCCCAGTTGTTATCGCTGCAAAGGCCAGCACAATGCCGCCGAGTGCAAATTTGCCACTGAGCTGTGTCATAATTGTGGCAAGCGAGGGCACATTAAGAAAGCATGTAGAACAAAGGTGGGCAATGCGCAGGTGCAGAAGGCAACAGTTAAAGGGCAAAAGAATGAAAACAAGGGCCCAGGAAAGGAACAGCGAGCGAATCAACTTAGAGGGGAGGGAGAAAGTGACACAGAAGACATGGGTTTTCACACAATTTACAACACGTCAGAGGAGCTGACCAAGGTAGCGCCCATCACGCGTACCATGAATGTTAATGGAATGAAAGTAACATTTGAAGTTGATACAGGCTGTGGAGTAACCATATTAAGTAAACAGCAATATACACAACTGTGGAAGAAAACAGACACAGCAGAATTAAATCCCTGTTCATTAAAATTAAAAACATACACAGGAGAGAAGCTAGACATGCTAGGCATGGCACAAGTGAAGGTGCAACACGAAAACAAAGAAAAGGACTTACCTGTAGTAGTAGTTGGGGGCGAAGGACCAAATCTACTAGGGCGAAGTTGGCTACAAGAACTGGCCATGATTGATCAGTTAGTGAATAAGGTGGAATCTCAGCCCAAATTGCAGCTGGAGGAGATCCTCGAAAGACACGCTGAGGTGTTCAAAGAAGGCTTAGGACAGCTAAAAGGTGTCACTGCAAAGATTATTGTGGACAAGGAGGCCCAACCACGATTCTGCAAAACCCGACCGGTGCCCTATGCAGTCAAGCCACTGGTCGAAAGCGAGCTACAGAGGCTGCTGGATGACAAGATCATTGAGCCAGTGCAGGTTGCAGAATGGGCGGCGCCCATAGTCCCAGTGCGAAAGCCGGATGGCTCCATTAGAATATGTGGAGATTACAAACTCACTGTCAATCGAGCATCACGGGTGGATCAGTATCCAATTCCTAAAGTGGAGGACCTCTTCGCACAGCTGAATGGCGGCCGACACTTCACGAAATTAGACATGAGTCACGCTTACCAACAGGTAGTCCTGGAAGAAGAATCAAGAAAGTATGTAGCCATCAATACACACAAAGGCTTATATACCTACACACGCTTACCATTTGGAGTAGCTTCCAGTCCTGCTATATTCCAGAGAACTATGGAGGGCATCCTAGGTGGAATTCCGAATGTTGCCATTTATTTGGATGACATCCTTTGTACAGGACCAAATGAACAAGAACATCTGAAAACGCTGGAGGAAGTGCTTCAACGGTTGGAGAAAAGCGGTCTGAGGTTGAAAAGAAGCAAGTGTGAGTTCATGGGAAAAGAGGTGGTGTTCCTAGGCCACAAGATCAACGCCAGTGGTCTACACCCTCTAACAGACAAAGTGGAAGCCATTGCGGAGGCGCCTGAGCCACAAAATGTTACTGAGTTAAAAGCCTACCTGGGCTTGTTGAACTATTACCATAGGTTCCTCCCAAAGCTCTCCACGCTGCTGGCACCACTACATACCTTACTTAAGAAGGAAGAAAAATGGTCATGGGGGGTCAAGCAGCAGAAGGCGTTTGAAGAGTCCAAAGCGCTACTTCAGTCCTGTAGTGTGTTAGTGCACTATGATTCAAACAAACCACTCATCCTGGCGTGTGACGCATCACCCTACGGTGTGGGAGCTGTACTCTCTCATCGTATGGAGGATGGCTCAGAGAGACCCATAGGGTTCGTCTCAAGAACTCTTAGTGCAGCTGAGAAAAACTACTCCCAGCTAGACAAGGAGGGCCTTGCAGTAGTATTTGGTGTAAAAAAGTTCCACAAATACCTGTACGGGAGACAGTTCGCTATAGTGACTGACCACAAGCCACTAATTTCACTGTTCAGTGAAATGAGAGCCATACCCCAGATGACATCTCAGAGAATTCAGAGATGGGCCATTACATTAGCAGCGTATGAGTACACCATCGTTTACAAAGCCGGACGGGACCATACGAATGCTGACGCGATGAGTAGGCTACCCTTGGATGGAGGAAGAGACAGCACGCCTGAGGAGGAGGAGAGAGTGCTATTGTTTGAAGATATCGACGTGCCCCTGGTGAACGCACAACAAATAAAGAAGTGGACAGACAAAGACCCTGTTCTAGTAAGAGTGCGAGAATACATCTTGCGAGGATGGCCGAAGATGAACAGTCCTGAGTTCATTCCCTATGCCCGACGACAGGATGAGCTCAGCACCCAGGAAGGTTGTATCCTGTGGGGAGGACGCGTGGTTGTTCCACCACCTGGTCGGAATGCCTTACTGCAACAACTACACCAAGCACACCCTGGCATCACTCGCATGAAAGCGTTGGCGAGGAGTTACATGTGGTGGCCCAACATGGATGCAGAGGTGGAGGCGCTTGTGAAGTCATGTGCGGCATGCCAGGAGAACAGGAACAGTCCTCCAGCAGCCCCACTACATCCCTGGGAAGTTCCAGATAAACCATGGAGAAGAATTCACATTGACTACGCAGGTCCATGGATGGGAAGAATGTTCCTGATCATAGTTGACGCATACTCAAAGTGGATCGATGCATATTCTGTGAGTAGCTCTACTTCTACTGTTACCATTGAATGTCTTAGAAAGAGTTTCAGCCAACATGGCATACCTGAAATCATAGTATCAGATAACGGTACATGTTTTACGAGTGAACAGTTCCAAGAGTTTTCTGAAAAGAATGGCATACGTCACATCACGACTGCGCCATACCATCCTTCTTCTAATGGCTTAGCCGAGAGGGCCGTGCAGACGTTCAAGTCACTCATGAAAAAGATGGCAGGAGACTCTATTGAAACCCGAATGTCGCGAGCTCTGTTCAGCTATCGAATAACACCCCAATCTACAACTGGCAAGTCACCAGCTGAGCTGTTGTGTGGAAGGAAGTTGAGGTCAACATTTGACTTAATACATCCAGACTTCAGAAACAAAGTGCATGATAAACAAGAGAGACAAAAAGGTTATCATGACATGCATGCTAGAGAGAGAATACTGAGAAAAGGAGACGTGGTCTACACCCGCAACTTTGGCTCAGGACCAGCCTGGGTACCAGGAGAAATAACAGAAAAGACAGGCCCTGTGTCATTCAAGGTGACATTAGGCCATGGACAAGTGGTGAGGCGACACATCGACCAAGTTCGTGGTAGGAGCTCCATTCCCCTGCCGATGGCACCAGAGGTGTTGTCTGACAACCATTCTGAGGAGAGCATCAACGAACCACCACTTCAGGTGATACCTGAGGTACCCGTCTCTGCAGATTCTACGGGCAGCACTGCAGCAGCCGAAACAGTGGAGCAGTCTGAGTCTTCACCTGCAGTTGGCTCACCAGCCGTGAGAAGATCTCAGCGAGCTAGGAAAGCTCCAGACTACTTGAAGGACTATACTTAGTCAGTAGTGAGTTCCCCAGCCACAGGACAAGAATGCGTCCTGGAACCTCACTGGGATGCGGTAGTCAAACCAATTCCCCAGTTAGACTGTTATGTGTGTTATACATGTGAAAAAAAAAAAAAAAAAGAGAAAGAAATTATGTGT
This sequence comes from Pholidichthys leucotaenia, assembly GCA_020510985.1. NCBI lineage: Eukaryota > Metazoa > Chordata > Actinopteri > Cichliformes > Pholidichthyidae > Pholidichthys > Pholidichthys leucotaenia. The sequence goes on from CM035838.1 coordinate 399,155,996, forward strand.
ATGGCACATGTGTTTAAGAAGTTAAAAAGTAACTGTGATAGTTTAGGGTTAAATGGGAGTTCCAGGATGTCTAGTATAATTGGCTAGTGTAATTAAGAGTAGTTTAATCTAGAGGGGAGGGATGTGGTAGACTGCAAGTCTAAATTAAAACATTACTGGCACAGGCCTCTAGGGGGAACTACCTGTATTGTTCAGCACTACTACTAAGGGGACACATCAGAATAAGAGTGTAAAAACCCCGCGCAGAATCCATGTTCAGTCATTGTCGTGTGTGTTGCAGAATAAATGGCAAGAGTTAGCCAAAGAAATAACTCAAGTGTGATCATTGCTACACGGTAGGATATCACAGCGGGTGTGTCGCTGAGCGGGGAAAAACGATTAGAAACATGAACAGGTTGGTGGTGAGCCGGGGCTTTGCGACTAGGCTTCCTTCTCACTGTCACCCACCCATTCTCCTCACTGCTGAGGAGGACCGGAGGACCGCTAACATGCCGCCCTATACTAGGGAGCTCTGCTGCAGCAAAGGGATGTCCGTCAAGATTAACTGGCGCAGACGGTGTTTCAATGCAGTGGAGCCGGGATTCCAAATTAGACAACCTCACCTTGAGCGCTTCAAAAAGACAAAATTTATTACATTTACCATTATCACTAAAAGAGGCAGAGGTGTAGCTAAACATCTGACAGAGAGAGCACACCAGAGGAGAAGGGGAAGGAGAGCTAGTAGCCATAGCAAGTGGCTAACCCGAAGCTAACAAAAACACCGATAAAAGGTGAACAGAAGGCTAAAGAGGGTGATTAGATGACACTGAGTGCGCACACAGGTGCAGGAGGCTTGATAAACAGAAGTGAGCGCTAACGATAGAGGGAAAAAAGTGATTAAAATAAAATTAAAGGCAAAATCCTCAGGAGAATGAGGAGAGCTAACCAAAGAGCAAACGACAGACAGCCAGCAACACAGGAAGGGACGATACGTTACCACAGGAAGCCAGCCATCATAGGAACATCATAGGATGTCATGCAGACAACATAGCAACATCATAGGCGGCCTATGATAGTGGCACACACACTGACAGAGATTTCTTGAATTTATAGAGTGATAGAGTGATAATGGCATCCATGGAAGAAGACCAGAAGGGCTCCACTATTGGCAGAAAAACATTTAAAAACCAGCCAAATACATGCTGACAAGGCCCAAAGTTTCTGGGAGTTGTTCTTTGGACTGATGAGACAAAACTGGAATTTTTGGGCCAGCCACATCAGCTCTATGTTTACAGAAGGAAAAATTAAGCATGCAAAGAAAAGAGCACTGTACCTACTGTGAAACATGGAGGAGGTTTGTTTGTGTTCTGCATCTGCTTCTGAGACAGGGTGTCTTGAATCTGTACAGGGCACAATGAAATCCCAAGAATATCAAATCTGGAGAGAAATGTGCTGCCCAGTGTGAGAAAGTTTGGTCTCAGTTGCAGGTCATGGGTCCTCACATGGGATAATGACCCAAAACCCACAGCTAGAGACACCCAAGAATGGCTAAGAACAAAACATAGGACTATTCTGAAGTGGCCTTCTGTGAGTCCTGATCTAAATCCTGTTCAACACCTGTGGAAAGAGCTGAAACATGTAGTCTAGTGAAGGCACCCTTCAAACCTGAGACAGTTGAATGAATGAATGAATGTGAATTTATTCAGTAATGAACATACACTACCGTTCAAAAGTTTGGGGTCACCCAATTATTTTGTGTTTTCCATGAAAAGTCACACTTATTTACCACCATGAGTTGTAAAATGAATAGAAAATATAGTCAAGACATTGACAAGGTTAGAAATAATGATTTGTATTTGAAATAATAATTTTTTCCAGATACTCAACCTGCTCAAAGGAAGGTCAGTTTTATAGCTTCTCTAACCAGCTAAACTGTTTTCAGCTGTGCTAACATGATTGCACAAGGGTTTTCTAATCATCCATTAGCCTTCTGACGCAATGAGCAAACACATTGTACCATTAGAATACTGGAGTGACAGTTGCTGGAAATGGGCCTCTATACACCTATGTAGATATTGCACCAAAAACCAGACATTTGCAGCTAGAATAGTCATTTACCACATTAGCAATGTATATTAGATATTAGAGTGTATTTCTGATTAAAGTTATCTTCATTGAAAAAAACAGTGCTTTTCTTTCAAAAATAAGGAAATTTCTAAGTGACCCCAAACTTTTGAACGGTAGTGTATATTCAATAAAAACAACAAAAATATGTAGAACACATAAAAGAACAACCGAAAGGGTGTAGGCTGAAGCTAGTGCTTATATAGTGCCTACCCCGTTACAATTTTAAAATCAGTAACACAAAAATTTAAGCCGTACCCAAAATCAACAAAGAAAATCAAATAGAATAAGTAGACAAAAAACAAACAAAAACATTTAAGTTACTACAAGCTTATTGCCTAGCATTTACAGTGAGATACTGAGAGATTTTCTCATCTTTGTATTTTTTGAATTGCTTCAGAGTAGAACATGTTTTAATATTTTCAGAGCAACAATTCCTCAGTTTAACTGTGGAAAACTGGAATTTCCCCATTGTGGGACTAATAAAGGCTTATCTTAACTCCAGTGACAGACGTGCAATGATACTTTTATTTGTTCTAACCTTTGGGTTATTAAAAACAGAGTTACCTCTAAGCTCATATTTGCTTTCATTTTTTTTAAACAAATGTACTTAATCACCTGTTAATAGATATTAACAGGTAATTGGTTATTATTTGCTTTGTACATGATTTGAATGACATTATAATCTATCGTGGCTGCTTCATCCATCCAGGTGGTGGATGCCCTCAATTTCCCCTCTGGGGATCAATAAAGTATACTAAATCTAAAAATATCTAAATTTAAGAATATGTAGTTGAATAAATATTGGATTTGTTGGTTCACGATAAGGTTTCTATGATACAATGCGTACGGCTTTTTTCTGTAGTAAAACGATTAAGTTTGTGTTTGTTATGCATGTGCTTCCCCAGATCTCCACACAGTATGTCAAATAAGGAACTATCAGTGAATTATATAAAATGCAACAAGATTTCTGACACAGGAGATCCCTAACTTTATACAGTACGGTGTGGAGGAATAAGTTCAGGCAAGATGCAACGAGCTGGAAGGTTGCAGAGTTTAATTTCCTCCATCAAAATGAGACACATTTGTAGCGCTGTGTGCTACTGTGCTGTGCTGTCTGTGCCATGTTGTGTTGTGTTGTGCTGTCTCCTCTTTTATATAAGATAAGCTAAGATAAGCCTTTATTAATCCCACAATGGGGAAATTCCAGGATTGCAACAGCACAGGGATAGCAACACTCAGAGCAATAATTTAGAAGATAAGAAAATAAGAGCAGTGAATATACATATGTACACATAAATATATAAATACAGTTAGGCCCAGAAATATTTGGACAGTGACACAGTCTTCATGATTTGGGCTCTGCATGCCACCACATTGGATTTGAAATGAAACAACTACAACGGAACTGAAGTGCAGACTTTAAGGTTTAATTCAAGGGGTTGAACAAAAATATATGATTAAACATGTAGGAATTGTAGCTATTTTTATACAAACGCTCCTCATTTCAGGGGCTCAAAAGTAATTGGACAAATAAACATAACCCTAAGTAAAATGTTACTTTTCAATATTTTGTTGAGAATCCTTTACAGGCAATGACTGCCTGAAGTTTGGAACCCATGGACATCACCATATGCTGGGTTTCCTCCTTTGTGATGCTTTGCCAGGCCTTTACTGCAGCTGTCTTCAGTTGTTGCTTGTTTGTGGGTCTTTCTGCCTTAAGTTTTGTCTTGAGCAAGTGAAATTCATGCTCGATTGGGTTGAGATCTGGTGATTGATTCGGCCATTGCAGAATATTCCACTTCTTTGCTTTAAAAATCTCCTGGGTTGCTTCTGCAGTATGTTTTGGATCATTGGTGAAGTGCTGTTCAATCAACTTTGTTGCATTTGGCTGAATCTGAGCAGAAAGTATATCCCTATACACTTCAGAATTCATCCGGCTTCTTCTGTCTTTTGTCATATCATCAATAAACACAAGTGACCCAGTGCCATTGGAAGCCATGCATGCCCACGCCATCACACTGCCTCCACCATGTTTTACAGAAGATGTGGTGTGCTTTGGATCATGAACTGTTCCAATTCTTCTCCAAACTTTCTTCTTCCCATCATTCTGGTATAGGTTGATCTATCTGTCCAAAGAATGCTGTTCCAGAACTGGGCTGGCTTCTTCAGGTGTTTTTTGGCAAAGTCAATTCTGGCCTTTCTATTTTTGAGGCTGATTCATGGTTTGCACCTTGTGGTGAATCCTTTGTATTTACTCTCATGAAGTCTTCTCTTTATGGTAGACTTAGATACTGATAGACCTACTTCCTGGAGAGTGTCCTTCACTTGAGTGGATGTTGTGAAGGGTTGTTCTTCACCATGGAAAGGATTCTGTGATCATCCACCACTGTTGTCTTCCGTGGACGTCCAGGCCTTTTTGAGTTCCCAAGCTCACCAGTGCACTCTTTTTTTCTCAGAATATACCAAACTGTTGATTTGGCAACTCCTAACATTTCTTCTATCTCTCTGATGGATTTCTTCTTTTTTTTCAGCCTCAGGATGGTCTGTTTCACCTCCATTGAGAGCTCCTTTGACCGCATGTTGTGTGTTCACAGCAACAGCTTCCAAATGCAAACGCCACACCTGGAATCAACTCCAGACCTTTTAACTGCTTAATTGATGACAGGTTAATGAGGGAAGAGCCCATGCAGCCTTGTTATTTTTTTTTTGCAGTCTTCTGAGTCAATTGTCCAATTACTTTTGGTCCCTTGAAAAAGCGGCAACTACGTATTAAAGAGCTGTAATTCCTAAACCCTTGCTCCAATTTGGATGTGAATACTTTCAAATTACAGCTGAGAGTCTGCACTTTAAGCCCTTATTGATTGTATAATTGTATCCTGAATATGTTTTCGTAAACAGCTAAAACAACAAAACTTGTGTCACTGTCCAAATATTTTTGGGCCTAACTGTATATATACACAGTGCGGAGCATTGTAGCTAGATGGAATAAACAGTATAACCGTCCATTTAGTTACCCTACATAGTATGAATATGTACCCATACATATTGTCACCCTCCATAGCGACTGATATTGTCCTAGTTGTATACTGGAGGGGACCATTTGTGTAAGTCTGTTGTGACTTTGGCATTCAATGCTATTAGGTCGTCACAGTTTTTTTTGCTATCTCTGCGAGCAGCCCTGCTTAGGTTATACTGTCTGACAGCCATAGGTAGGAAGGACCTGTGAAACCTCTCGGTCGCGCACCTAGGATGATGTAGTCTACTGCTAAATGAGCTCCTCAGTGCGTTCAGTATGTCCTGCATAGGGTAGGACTCGGACTCCAGCAGAGATGACAGTTTAGCCACCATCCTTCTTTCTCCTATCTCCTCCACTGGGTCAAGGCGCTGCCCCAGGACAGAGCTAGCTTTCTTGATCAGTTTGTTCAGTCTCTTCCTATCGGCTGCTGTAATGCTGTTGCCATATACAAACATATACAAACAGAGAGAATGCATGGCACATTAGCATATTGATATACATATCAGTCAATACATATGATTAGCCTGACCAACTGGCGCCCGGACGTCTTGTCCTTAATCCGGGGATGTATAAACAATAGTCCATTGTTCTGGTTGTCCCCCCATGGGTTCTCTGTCTGTATGTGAATGGTCCTCTGCTTCTTCTGGACCTTCTGAGTGTGAGAATGAATGTCCCTGTAGATTGTGGTGGGTCACCACCAGGCTCCCCCAGAACACTCAGAAGTGTGACCCCCCCCCCCCCCCGCTCCCTGTCGTTTGGGCTCCAGCTCCGGTAGAACAGTCCTGCTGTAGAGGAGTGTCGGATGGCTTGTCAGTCCATGGGGGGGGACGGGGAAGGGGTGGAAAGGACAGTGTGCTCCGCTTCGAGTTCCAGCACGTTGAGTGGCCGTGGACTGTGGGTGCATGGGGCTGGTTCGCGTTGCGCGTAATGGGACAAGACGGCGATCGGCCGGCTTTAGGGAGTGAGGCGCGGGAAGAGCACTGTGGAGGAGGAGGGGGAGGGATGGGAGTAAGTGAGCTGCTGGCCCAGGACGTCAAAGGTATCTGGGCCGCGCAAAAATTGCGTGTGGATCCACGATGGTGAGGGGCTTTCCCGGTAGACTGGCGATGATCCACAGCGGCTGTGAAAGAAAAAATTAAGTCTCTGACTTCTCTCGCGGCTCAGTCCAGCGAGGATGTGGGGAAGGTGAGTGACCAAATTCCCCCAGGATGCGTAGCGGCTGTGAAACAACTGCAGCTGTGTGAGGGACCTGGCGGTCTGGCTTTTAGGTGCGGAAGCAGCCGTAAAGCCATAGGGGACATCAATCGGCTAAATTCCCCTTGTGCACCGTGGCTGAGAAACCCATACAAAATCCTGTGTGCGGGCTGCACGTCTGCTTCAGGTGCGTGAGCAGCCCTGAAGGTTCTGAGGGTGGCGATTGGCCGTGTTTCTCGGGCATGTGCAGCGGTGGAGGATGCTGTATCAGTCTGTGGAGCCGGTTCGTCTCTGTGCGTGGTGCACGCTTGGCGCCGTGACCACATAACTGGCAGTTGCGCTGTCCTCGTAATCCTGCGATGTGTGTGCGGGGCTTCTGTGCGCGGGAGGTCCACTGTCGTGTGAGTCAGGGTCGGGGAGCTTGGTGGAAATCAATGCAGTCGGCGTCGATGATTTCCCCGTTCAGGCTGCTTCCTTCTTTTCGCTCATGTCGTCGTTCATGGTGCGTGTTGGTCCAAGCGCTGCCCGCTCTGGGGTGCACGCTCCAGTGAGGATGAAGAGGTTGCAGGCATTCTCTGGTCCTCTGCTGTCCACAGCGCGGTGAGAGGGAGCAGACGGTCATTCTGTCTCGTCAGGTCACCAGTGTGGAGGGATAAGATCAGGCGAGGGGCGTACCATGACACGTGCTGGGGCTTCTCGTCCGGGTGATCTCTGGGGTGTTCGCCTCGTGTTCCATTCTTCGTCAAGGGTCACCAATGTGGAGGAATAAATTCAGGCGAGATGAGACGAGCTGGAAGGTTGCAGAGTTTTATTTCCTCAATCAAAATGAGACACACTTGTAGCGCTGTGCTGTCTGTGCCGTGTTGTGTTGTGCTGTGTTGTGCTGTCTCCTCTTTTATATGTTATACAAACAGAGAGAATGCGTGGCACATTAACTTATTGATATACATATCAGTCAATACATATGATTAGCCTGACCAATTGACGCCCGGACGTCTTCTCCTTAATCCAGGGATGTATAAACAAAAGTCCATTGTTCTGGTTGTCCCCCCAGGGGTTCGCTGTCGGTATGTGAATGCTCCTCTGTTTCTTCCGGACCTTCTGAGTGTGAGAATGAATGTCCCTGTAGATTGTGGTGGGTCACCACAACGGCAATGGATTTAGACATTTTAGTTTTGACGTAATTTATGTGTGGTTTCCTTTTTAGTTTGTTATCAACAATGACCCCTAGGAACTTGGTTTCCAAAATTGTGTCAATTTCAACATTGTTTATTTTAATTTTTCTGTGATTATATAATTTGCGGTTTCCAAATATTATACATTTTGTTTTTCCAAGGTGAATAGATAATTTATTGGCAGTGAACCATTGAGTGATTTGTTTAAGTTCATTTTCTACTGAATCCAGAAGCTGCTTAAGATTTTCTCCACTACAAAAAAAGTTGTGTCATCTGCAAATAAAATACACTTGAGCAATTTAGACACAGACCATAAATCATTAATATACAAAATGAACAGCAATGTACCAAGTAATACATGGTACCCCACACGTCATCTTCAGCAGCTCAGAGTCTGTATTATTCACATGAACATATTGATATCTGTCTTCTAAATAGCTGTGTAACCAGTCAAAAGCAATTCCTCTGATGCCATACTTATGTAATTTACTGAGGAGTAATTTTTGGTCAACTGTATCAAATGCCTTTTGTAAGTCCAGAAATATCCCAGCTGTGTATTCTCATCTATCTGTTGCATCTGTAATCTGTTCAACAAAGTCCATGAGTGCCAGTGAGGTGGTCCGGTTCTTCCTGAATCCATACTGTTGTTCGCAGAGTATATTGTGCTTATCAATGAAATCATTTAGTCTCTTAACAAATATTTTTTCCCAGTATTTTGGAGAACTGAGGTAACAAGGAGATGAGTCTGTAGTTTGACAGTAAGTGTTTGTCACCAGTCTTATACAGAGGAACGACTCTTGCTATTTTCATTTTCTTTGGAAATTTACCAGCAGTAAGTGACATGTTGCATATGTAAGTGAAGTGTTTTCTTTTTCATCCGTTTTTTCATAAACATTGAGTAAACATTTATGTTGACGACATTGTCAGCGCCACTTGTATTTGCTGATGATACAGTGGGGTTGGCGATCTTTTTTCCTATATTAACAAAATATTCATTAAACGTGTTGGAGATCAAGCTATTTTCATTCATTATTCCATTATCTGAATTTAAATAAGAAATGTGGTTGGAATTTAGTTTTCCTCTCTTTGTTATATTATTTGACACCTTCCATATATTACATGTATTAGTTTTGATATTTTCCAATAATTTACTGTAATATATATTTTTTACTCGATCTTAAGATACTAATAGGTTTATTTTTATAATTCTTGTATTTCTTTTCAGCTTCCACAGTTCTTAATTTCAGAAACGTTTTGTATAAAAAGTTTTCTTTTTACAAGCATTTTGCAGGCCCTTGGTGATCCAAGGCTTATCTCTGTATTTAACTTTAGTTTCCTTTACCACTAGAGGGCAGTGTTTATTATATAGTTGGGATAAAATAGAGACAAATTCTCCATATGCTGTGTCAATGTTGTCAGCATAAAGACTGCTCCAGTCTTATATTTTTAGATAATTTTTAAGATGGTTAATTGCGGTTTCTGTTACAAGTCGTTTAAAAACCTGATCTATTTCAACGTTATGTGTTACACCAGTGTGTGAAGAAACAAAAACAGGCAGATGGTCTGTCACATCATTGATAATAAGACCAGCAGTTACATTCCCCTCAGTGACATTTGTGAAAATGTTATCAATAAGCGTTGCTGAATTTGTTGTTATTCTAGTGGGGTATGTTATTGAAGGGTAGAAACCCATACAAAACATGGAATTTATGAATTCACTTGTTTGGATATGGTCATTTGGATTTAATAAGTCAATATTGAAGTCTCCACAAATAAATACCAGCTTCTTATTACCTACTGCACTGAAAATCTCAGACAATTTCTCAGACAAAAATGATGATACTCTTAATATTTTGTTGCACAACATTAAGAGTATCATCACTTTTGTCCAGGCCAGTTTCATTAGTTTGTTTTTAAAAATCATTCGGTTGAACTAAACTTTAAAAGCAATGCCTGATTTTCCTTAGTTAATTTTCAGAAAATGTTTATTTATTATTACTTTTGTCAGTTTCAAGTTATTTCAGTGACCATTGTGGAATTTTCTTTCTTTAACGGAATGTTACCAACAAATTTGTCCACGTCTGTATATTGTAATTGTATTGCATTTTTTATTCTTCTTCTGAGTTTTAGTTACTGTGTGGATTCTACTGAAAATTTAACAGTTTTAAAACTTTTTTATAATTTAAGGAGAGACACTTGAACTCCATGTTAACAACATATATGCAACAAGGACCATTTCAGGCACAATCTTGACTTTGATTTCGGCTCTGCTCACAATGACTTTACAGTTCTTTGAGTGATAAGTCATGGACTCACAGTTTAAAGAACACCGACTGTAAACTGTGTGCAACATGAAAGAAGAGTAATAAAATGATGAAATATGTACTCCTTTATCCTTTTTTCAGTACATTCTCAATGACAAGATCTCCTACCCAGATGAAACCTTCATGGACATGGAGTTTAAGATATCAGTCATGTATGACATAGCAAAGGTATTCTTTATTTGTGTTGTTGTCATGTTTGAGATGAAGTTCTTAAAGTCGATCCAAGTTATCTCAAAAGGGAGACGGGAGGCAAGGGATAAAAATTAAAGCTTAAAAAAAAAATGAAGGCACCAAGGTGTTGTGCTTTGGTGCCTGTGCCATGGTAGCATGGGCGGCTGTGAGAAAGGGGCACTCCCAGGGGAGTGCCAGCAGAGGTGGGAACTCACCATTTCTGCAGCATTGACAGAAATGGTGAGTTAAATTTGTGTATATTTAAAAAACAAAGTGTTATTTCAAAATTATGGCAAATTAAAAGTCGAGAAAATATGGTGATACAATGATACAAGCCTTTAGTTCCACTTAATTTTGACGGGGCGAGCTGAAACAGAGGCGGACAGACAGACAATCAGACAGATGGACAGATACACACAAGGCCACAAACAGATGCACTAACCAATTACTGTATGCCTCCATTTCACCGAGGCATAATTACAATTTAAAGTTCTATAAGATTGCGTTAAAAATGTTGTCCTCTTTAATATAATGGCAGTATCTCCACCTGTTGCGGGGTTCAATTCCCTGACACTGGGGTCTAGTGGCTTAATGGTTATGACAAATACCAAAAAAGCATGGGGTTAAACTGCAATGATCCCTGGCCAAAGCGACCCCTACTGCATGTCTCTTCGCTGCACTTCACTCTGTCTGTACAAAAATACACTCATTGGCCACTTTAATAGGTACCCCTGTTCAGCTGCTTGTTGATGCAAATATCTGACTCAGTGCATTTAGGCATGTAGACATGGTTAGACCAGCTGCTGAAGTTCAAGCCGAGCATCAGAGTGAAGAAGGTGATTTAAAGCAACACTATGTAAGATTTTTAAGTAAATGTCACTTCCCTCATAGTCTGATTGGGCCTGGATTGCCTGCAGCAGCTCTGCTTTTTGTAAGAACACTGAAAGGACTACAACTATAGCAACAATGACCTCAGTCCCAACAGCCAATCACAGGACACAGCTGTAGTCGCCAACAAACAAACACAGTGGGACTGACTGTTGTTAATAAGGGCATAGTCACCATAGTGGTAGTCTTTTCAGTGTTCCTGCTTGAAACAAAAAAGTTACATAATGCTGCTTTAAGCAATTTTGGTTGTTGGTTTCAGATGGATGATAGTTGCTCTGAGTATTTTAGAAGCTGCTGATATACTGGGATTTTCCACACACAACCATTTTGAGGGTTTACAGAGAATGGTCTGAAAAAGAGAAACTATCCAGTAAGTAGCAGTTCTCTGGTCCCAAATGCCTTGATGATGCCAGAGGTCAGAGGAGAATGGCCAGACTGGCTCAAGCTGCCTCTCCACTCTTCCTAGAGTCTTGGACCTTGATTTCCAAATGACAGGACTTGGCACCTGATTTGGGGAGCCATGCCATCTGCTGGTGTTGGTCCCCTGTGTTTTATCAACTCCAAAGTCAGCACAGCCATCTACCAGGAAATTTTAGAGCACTTCATGCTTCCCTCTGCTGACAAGGTTTATGGAGATGCTGATTTCATTTTCCAGCAGGACTTGGTACCTGCCCACACTGATGCCAAAAGTACCAAAGCCTGGTTTAGTGACCATGGTATCACCATATTTTACTGGCCAGCAAACTCTCCTGACCTAAACCCCATGCAGAATCTATGAAGTATCGTCAACAGGGAGATGAGAGACACCAGACCCAACAATGCAGATGAGCTGAAGGCCGCTATCAAAGCAACCTGGGTCTTCATAACACCTCAGCAGTAACACAGGCTGACCACCTTCATGCCATGCCACAGTGATGCAGTAGTAATTCATGCAAAAGGAGCCCTGACGAAATATTGAGTGTGTGCATGGAAATACTTTTATTCGGCCAACATTTCCATAAAAAAAAAATCATTTTTTTAAAAATTGATCTTATGTAATACTCTAATTTTTTGAGAAACTGATTTTTGGGTTCTTATGAGCTGCAAGCCATAACCATCAAAATTAAAAGAAATAAACACTTGAAATATTTTTTTTTTTTTTTTTTTTTTTTTTTGTTACTTATTTGTACCCGTAGGTAGACTTGGTTTGCAGTCTGGTGACAAGCCACCGGCTGCTGGTCGCTGCGTGCGCGAGCGCCCTAAACCTACATGTTTTTGGTGTGCGGGAGGAAACCGGAGAAATCCCGGAGTAAACCCGCGCAACACGGGGAGAACATGCAAACTCCACACAGCTCACTGTTGGTCGGGGGCTGGGATCGAACCCACGATCTCATGATCCCCGCGATCCCCCGGCCGAGGGTAAAACTGTGCTGCCACAGTGCTAAACCACTGCGCCACCGTGCAGCCCGGTATATAAATATATCACTAAATAAATATATCACTCTGTAATGAATCTATATAAAATATGAGTTTCATTTTTTCGGTTGAATTGCTGAAATAAATCAACTTCATGAACTTCATGCTTCCCTCTGCTGACAAGCTTTATGGAGATGCTGATTTCATTTTCCAGCAGGACATGGCGCCTGCCCACACTGCTGCCAAAATACCACAACCTGGTTTATTGACCATGGTATCACTGTGCTTGATTGGCCAGCAAACTGTCCTGACCTAAACCCCATAGAGAATCTATGGAATATTGTCAAAAGGAAGATGAGAGACACCAGACCCAACAATGCAGATGAGCTGAAGGTCGCTATCAAAGCAACCTGGGCTTCTATAACACCTCAGCTATAGACTGATGGCCTTCATGCCACAACACATTGATGCAGTAATTCATGCAAAATGAACCCCGACTGATTATTGAGTGTGTACATGGACATAGTTTTCAGTCAGCCAACATTTCTATTAAAATCCGCTTTTTTAAATTGATCTTATTTAATATTCAAATTTTTTTGAGAAACTGAATTTTGGGTTTTCATTAGCTGTAAGCTATAATCATCAAAATTAAAAGAAATAAACACTTGAAATATATCACTCTGTGTAACAAATCTATACAATATGAGTTGAATTGAATTACCGAAATAAAAACATTTTTCTATGACATTCTAATTTATTGAGATGCAACTGTAGAATCTGTCTGACAAAGTGAAGTAGGCTAAAAGATCTCAAAGAGCAACACATCATCCAAGTCAAAAGTTTCACAGTTAAAACTGATGCTACTGAAAATAAAAGATTCTCAGTGTTTTATCATATTAGAGTTAAAATTACTGCTGGTATAAATGAACAAAACCATCAGCAGATTGAAATGACCACACAGTATTCTCTGAACTTTTATTGCTGACATGAGATTGAAACAGTGACCCTGTTTACATGCACATGAATGAACTGGTTATGACTGGATTTCTGGAGTTATCTGATTATTCAAGTGACCATGTAAACAGAATAATCCGGTAAAGGCCATGTAACCGGGGTCATTAACGCATGTGGTTTACCCTCCAATAATCCATTTACTCAGTGCATGTCAACACAACCCTACACAACCCTAATTATTGGCAGTAATTGGTTTATTGTGACCATGTAGCTGGGGTTAATGTCAGTGCTCCAGCTGCTGTGTAAATCAGACCCTCACTTTTACCTATATCTCACCCTACCAAGGTCCTAAATTTATACATAAAAAATATGTGTAGCTCCTAACCCCACAATCACCCCAAACTTGACTACTCAAAATGTGAATTTAATGTCTAAAGTAAACTACCAACCCAAAAAATAAGTCTCAAATGAGGAAGTGGACATAAACACAAATAGCAGTGACTGAAAATTAAGACAGGGAAGCAAACTGGGACTGGGGTGGGAGTGGACTAAAATGCATGATTTGAGTGTTTGGTTTATTTCCCTTTTTTGCACAAATTTCATAAAGCAAACTGTGATGAGGATGTAATGATACAGGATTCTCAGCAGCTAGCTTGCTCATCATTGTCCATGTGTTTGGATGTCTGCTGCAGGGCATGTCATATCTTCACTCCAGCAACATTGCAGTCCACGGTCGCCTCAAGTCCACCAACTGTGTGGTTGACAACCGTATGGTAGTTAAGATCACCGACTTTGGCTGCCACACCATCCTGAGGCCAGGCAGAGGTGAGTTTTTCATCATCACTGTGATAGATTTGCTTTTTTGTTTTTTTTTTTTAAATCAAAATGATCTAGGGCGGCGCGGTGGTCAGCACTGCGGCAGCACAGTAACTCACCCTTGGCCGGGGGATCCTGGGTTCGATCCCAGCCCCCGACCAACAGTGATCTGTGTGGAGTTTGCATGTTCTCCCCGTGTCTGCGTGGGTTTACTCCGGGATTTCTCTGGTTTCCTCCCACATGCCAAAAACATGCAAGTTAAACTGGGGATTCTAAATTGTCCTTAGGTATGACTGTGAGAGTGAATGGTTGTCTGTCTGTCTGTGTTGGCCCTGCGATGGACTGGCGATCTGTCCAGGGTGTACCCTGCCTCTCGCCCAAAGATGATGCTGGGATAGGCTCTGCCCCCCTCCTGACCCGAAAAGGATTAAGCGGAAGAAGATGAATGAATGAATGAAAATGATCTAAATACAGTTTATCTTGTTTCTTCTGTTCCTCTTGTGTCAGATCTGTGGACAGCGCCAGAGCATCTTCGTAAAGACGGGGTGTCTCAAAAAGGCGATGTCTACAGCTATGGTATAATTGCCCATGAGATTGTCATGAGGCGACCACCATTCTACTCAGAGCACTGCTCTAATAATGCAGGTATGTCACGACTGTACAGCTGAGGAGATATGTCACCAACAAATAAAGAGTTGTGCTCACCTTAATCTTACAAGTCCCACTCACTTTGTTGACTGGTTTTTGTTCGACCCCTCAGAGAAAATCTTTAGAGTGCAGAATCCCACTGGATATAATATCTTCAGGCCTGACCTTAACTTTGGTGGTGCCTCAGAGCAGGAGATCGAGGTAAAACAATGATTACAGTTTAACACTCCAAATAAGATTATAAAAGCTGTAATTTTATATGAAAATTGAATAAATGGGGAAAGCACTTCACATAAATATGCTTTGTGCATGTTGTGTGTGTGCTCACTTGTAGCTATACTTACTGATAAAGAGCTGCTGGGAAGAAGACCCAGAACGGAGACCAGATTTTAAGAAAATAGAGTTAACACTGGGAAAGATTTTCAGGTATGTTAACACCAAGTATTATACACAGTGAATAATTATGCCTTGGTGAAACGAGGCATACAGTAGTGTGTCAATGTGTCTGTGTGTCTGTTTCAGCTCAAAATCAAGTGGAACTAAAGGCTCATATCAATATATCACCAAGTTTTCTCGACTTCTAATTTGCCAAAATTTCGAAATAAGGCTTTGTTGTCAAGATAAACACAGAAACAGCACAAGTTAAGCTGTGAAAAAGTTGATGCAATAATTTTGTCGGCCCAGTGGGAGGCAGTGTACAAGCACTGAGGCATAGCACCTGTGGTGCTTTAAAGTGCTGATGACACGTTCTTGACTTCCTCTAATTTTTCAACACATAATACAATGTGACAAAATAGGTTGGTCTGTACAGTTCTAACTCAAACAGGCTTTTTTTCACGTGAATATCCAACGTTTTCATGAGTGCCACGTCACCAATTACGTCAGTGGGTGGAAAACCCCACTGCCATGTAGTCACGTCATCGACAGAACACAGTGCTTGGCTGCTCATTGTACACACAGGATGGAAGCGGTTGAAAACATTGATGATGGTTCCAGCACATGTAGTCTGGAATTGGTCTGTGTTGTCCAATCTTCAGACGATTATAGTTCCGAAGAATGGGATGATAATGAAGAATCTGGGGGCATCAGACCGTATAGGTTTGAGCCGTGCCAAGCGGGCATTGTGCCAAGCGAGTCACACTCAGAAAGTGACGGTGGTGAGGGACACATGCCCGCTACAGCAGCAGCGACAAACACACGGCAGGGGAACACTGAGTGTTATTCTTTTGTTACAGATATTGCAACAAATTATTTGTTCATAAATATAATTTATTTAAACCCGATTTTTCAATAAAATCATAGCAGTATATTCTCTGTGGCTCAAGCATCGGGTTTATTATGGATTATATTTTGAGTGCTTGTTGTTTTTGTTTTGTACATGTGTTTTATGTGCGTTTTGAGCCTCTTTCAGGTGGGCAGTGTCCAAGGTTCGCCAGTCCGAACACATGCACCCTCTCTCTTTGACAGTCAGTTGTTCATGGTTTGTGTACGTCATCTGCCGTGTTGTCAGCCAGTCAATGTTGCCAGTGCTATCACGACATGTTGGCCGCTCCACACAGCTGTGGTTCTGTTGTGCCCCTTGAAGCGATGTCGGCCCTGGGGCTCAACCATGGTTAACATGTCTCCTCTCCATGTTCACTGGGCGATGTTGGCCCCGAATGCCAACTGTGGGTGTTTGTGTTTATTTTTGTGGGTCTTCACCTTTTTGGGAACTGTTGTCATCGTTCTCATGTCCAGTACATGTGCTGTGTTGAATTCTGCGCATAAATCCATTCATCATGACCCTCCGTGCACTCTTACGCAAGGCAGGGAGAGGGAGGATGAAATAGCGAGGATTTGTGTGCAGGGTTCACCACAGCACATTTAATACAGAAAGACAGACAATTCCCTGAAAGGTGAAGACGTACAAGAAACACAGACACACTTGCTGATGGCGTTCGAGGACCGGCATCGCCCAGCAAACGAATGAGAGGAGACGTGTTTGCCACAGGTGCACCCCAGAGCCGACATCACTTCAAGGACACATGAGAGCCACAGCGAACATGGAGTGACTAGCGTGTCATGAGAGTGCTGAAAACACTGGCAGACAAACAGCACAGATGACAATACTATGGACCAGCAGTGTGTGACTGGCAAATGGCCATGAGGGACACGCACTGCTGGTGATGGTGTGATGAGAAGCACCTGGGCGAGGACCAGGAAACATGATCAGCGGGAGTTTGAATCAGCTGATGATAATAATAGAGGGGACGTGGCCGGACCGGCGAACGTCAGCATGCGCTCACAGAAAGTAGGTCAAAGCTGCGCGTAAATCCATTAATCCTTCCCCTCCTCGTGCGCTCCTCCTGCATAAAAGTGCACGAGGAGCAGAGGAGGCTTATGACAGTTGTAGCTGAAGCGTGTGATGTGGTCTTTCACACCTGCTGTAAGCTTGCGACACAACGCGAAGGCACAGCCGTAAAATTAAAACAAGAAACCAGAGAAACTGTGAGCTACAAAGCTGCTGTCATTCCAGTCGACAACATCGGAGTCCGTTCTGTTGCTTACGTCATGGTGGTGCTGCCCTTCATTCAGTGGGCGGCACCACAGTCCAGTCAGCGGCTGCTGTTTTTTGATGATAACTAGTTTATGCAGGCGCTGTTGTAAATATTATATTGATCATAGACAATGACTTTTGGGTTTACACAACATGCTAAAAAATGTCAGAAATGTGTCATCAGCACTTTAATTCTAAATGTACAAAAACTGGGCACCTTAATACCAGGTCATCTCAGTCCAAATGATCCATTCCAGCCAGCAAAAACTGGTTGAAAAGACTACTTCCCCAATTGTGTAAATGACATCTGGATTTGGTTTAAAAGTGAAAGATGAATGTTGTCTTGTTCAGATTGTTTGATAAGACAACTATTTTTTGGGGGGGGGGCGGGGAGGCTAAATACGATCTATATTAGGCACAACCCAATTTTCAGTGACTTGTTTTTGGGCAAAATATGGCCTGTATAACTTTTTTTGATGACTACTCTTATTTATATTTGAGTAATTCATATCATAAGTCAGTGTTAGGTTTACTGGTGTAGAACTTCTAGAATGGTATGTAGAATGGTGTAGAATTTCTACTCTCCTCTGAAATGGAGAGTGATGAAAATGGATGAAGGAATAATTAAGTACAGCTGACAATGTCTCCAAGGCTTATGGTGGAAAAATTATTAAATTGCAACTGAAGTACAAACATTTGAGTAGAAAAGACTTTGATAACTTTGAGAGTGATGATAATATAAAACATTTTTGTTTTTGACAGTAACCTACATAACCAAGCCACTGAGACATACATGGACAACCTGATCCGACGCCTGCAGATGTACTCGAGGACTCTGGAGCATTTAGTGGAGGAGAGAACCGCTTTGTACAAAGCTGAGAGGGACCGAGCAGATCGCCTTAACTTTATGCTACTTCCTGGGTACTTTATCTGCAGGAACATATTGAAAGATCCATGTTGAAAGATCAACGGACAAAGTTTGTTCCGTGATCTGGTGACTCAGTATTGCATACAGTATACTGAATACAAGTTGCTCGTAGTGACAAGACCGTGGAGAGGTACCATACATTACAAAAGGCTTACATTCTCTTTGGATTTGATTGTGTTAGTAGTTTGATCGACCAACAATCCAATGAACCTGCACTCAGCATCAGTTTGAGATGCCACAGGAAGCAATTTTAGTATTTAGCCAAAAGGTTTGTTAGCTAAACGAAACACATTAAATAGTTTAACTAGCAGTTGTTGATGTCTAATAAAAACCAGTTGATGTCTAATAAAAACCAGTTCCTTGACTGAACACCTTATTTCTCACTTCAGATGTTTTCAGAAGCACTTCTTGCTGCTTTGTTTTCAAGATATCAGGAAAAAGTTTAGTACTGAGTTGCTATGTTGGAGCGTTTAGAAAACTGCAGGCAGCCCACCCACATGCAAATCATCCAGTCAGGAGCATTTGTGGTGCCATAGGAGATTCCAGAGGGGGTGTTTTCATACCTTACCTGTTTGGGCTAGACTTTTGGACTTTTCAGTTTGGTTCAGACCAAAATTTTAGTAGATCTTTAATAATGTAGCCTAGCTTGATATGACTTCAGAAACTTGCTCAGAACTTTCTCCATTTCTGTCTGTTCAGCCCAGTGGTCCGTTCCCTGAAGGAGACAGGTCGAGTGGAGCCGGAGCTGTTTGAGGAGGTGACCATTTATTTTAGTGACATTGTGGGATTCACCACCCTCTGCCACTATAGCACCCCCATGGAGGTGGTGGACATGCTTAATGAAATCTACAAGAACTTTGACAGCGTTCTTGACCACCACGATGTCTACAAGGTAGATTGATATGCAAATCCGGATTCAGGCTGTGTTCACTTAGAAATTGCTATTAGTCTTTTGACAAGATTGCAGCACGGTTAGCGAGAACTTATTTATGTTTTTTATGATATGTTAAAACTCGTAGAAAGATGAGGTAACAATAGACTCTTATAGCTAATTATTTATTAAAATGTATTTATTGTATGCTGATAAGTAAAGCTTTTTGTGTTGAATTTTCAGGTTGAGACAATCGGAGATGCGTACATGGTTGCATCGGGTTTGCCCAAACGTAACGGCAACAGACATGCAGTGGACATCGCTCGCATGGCTCTGGACATCCTGTCGTTTCTAGGGACCTTTGAGCTGCACCATTTGCCTGGGATCCCTCTGTGGATCCGTATTGGTGTGCATTCAGGTACCAGATATTCATACTTTACCATTTTCTGTCATCCTCATTTTGGCCTCAAAACTTTCACATATACAGCGGGGAAAATAAGTATTGAACACATCAACATTTTTCTCATTAAATATATTTCTGATGGAGCCATTGACCTGAGATTTTCACCAGATATCAATAACAACCCAAGTAATCCATACATACAAAGAAATCAAGGCAACTGTGTTTACAAAATCAGAATCAGAATCAGAATCAGCTTTATTGGCCAAGTATGCACAACACATACAAGGAATTTGACTTTGGCTAAAAACTTGCTCTCGTTGTTCAGGTGGAGGATTTAAATAAGGATTCAATGACAACAGAGTATGTACAGTAAATTACAGTCTGTCCACGTTTCTATAAAAGGATGCAAATATATACAGGAATATATGCAGTTATTTACTCAGACTAACCACACTTTGCAGAAATATATGAAAAAATATACAGTCACACAGTATTTCAATGTGAACTCAGATTCAGTGATATAATGTGAATGAAGTAAAAAGCAGTGTGAGAGTAATGTGCAATGTAATAATGGATGAAAAGTCATGAGTACAGCAACAGGTAGGACTAGGTGAATGTTAGGAGTTCATCAGAGTGATGGCTTGAGGAAAGAAACTGTTCCTGTGACGGGTGGTTTTGACCTTCAGTGATCTGTAACGACGACCAGAAGATAGAAGTTCAAACAGTTTGTGGCCGGGGTGTGAGGGGTCAGCACAGATGTTTCCCGCCCGTTTCCTGGTTATGGACCGATATAAGTTCTCAATGGAGGGTAGGTCGGTACCAATGATCCTCTCCGCAGACTTAATGATCCGCTGCAGTCTGGTCTTGTCCTGTTTAGTGGCAGATCCAAACCAGACAGTGATGGAAAAGCAGAGGACAGATTGGATGATGGTGGTGTAGAAGACAACCAGCAGCTCCTGAGGCAAATCAAACTTCTTGAGCTGACGCAGAAAAAACAACCTCTGCTGGGCCTTTTTCCGGACAGTGTCTATATGGGAGGACCACTTCAGGTTCCGGGAGATTGTGGTACCCCGAAACTTGAAGGAGTCCACAGTGGACACTGTGCTGTTGAGGATGGTGAGTGGGGGGAATGAAGGGGGGTGTCGCCTGAAATCCACAGTCATCTCCACCGTTTTGGCTGGGTTAAGTTCAAGATGGTTCTGGCTGCACCAGAGGATCAGCTGCTCCACCTCCCGCCTGTATGCAGACTCATCATCATCCCGGATCAAACCGATGACTGTGGTGTCGTCCGCAAACTTCAGAAGCTTCACCGAAGGGTCCTCTGAGGTGCAGTCGTTGGAGTAGAGGGAGAAGAGCAGTGGGGAAAGGACACATCCTTAGGGGGCGCCAGTACTAATTTTTCGGGAGCTGGATGTAAATCTCCCTAGCTTCACCTGTTGCCACCTGTCAGTCAGAAAGCTGGAGATCCACTGGCAGGTTGAGGGGGGCACCTTGAGCTGGAGGAGTTTCTGATGAAGAATGCCTGGTCTGACGTTTAGCCAATTCATTTGTGAGTTTAATGAAGTGTTTGATCACTCAGACTGGGATAGCGTTCTTACCTCTCGGTTACTAAACTTGAAACGGGGTACTAAGGCAATGGCTGATTATGCTGTGGATTTCTGGGTGGCGGCTACCGAAGTGGGGTGGGAAGACGCTGCTCTCTGTAGCATTTTTGTTAGGAGCCTTAGTCCTAGCCTTTGGGATGAGCTAGCCCCTCTTAAGAAACCGACCAGGCTATCCGAGTTAATTTCTCTAGCCATTAGTCTAGATAACAGATTGAGAGAACAGGCAGCAGAACGCAAGGTCTACGGTCACTCTGGGGAACAACATCGCCATGCCCCACAAACTTCCCTATTGGCCCTGCCACCCTCTGACGCCTCTGTGACCCCTGAACCCATGATAGGGGGCCCCTCCAAGTTGTCCACAGCGGAGAAACAACGCCGCTGTGAGTTAGGGTTGTGCCTCTATTGCGGGAGCGAGGAGTATGAGGTCTCGTCTTACCAGCTTCGGCCCAAAAGGGGGAGTCCGTGCGTCGCAGTAGGGGGACTCATGGACTCACCTCAGCCAAATCCCCTATCCAGACTTCTACTCCCTATCCGGTTCATACATAAACACATTGAGATTCCTACACAGGCTTTAATCAACTCTGGGGCAGAGCAAAGTTTTATTTCTAGGGACCTGGCAACCCGTTTGGGGCTTCACTGTATTCCCCTTAAAACTCCACTACAGCTGATTGCTCTGTCCAAAGCCCCCATGGCCATAGTGTCCCAGCGCACTGCTCCTGTGTCCGTCATTGTCTCTGGTAACCACTGGGAGGAGCTACAGTTTTTTGTGTTACCGATTTCATCGTCCCCTGTCATCCTTGGGTTTCCCTGGTTACACCTCCATAACTCCACTATTGACTGGCACTTGGGGAGTATCAGATCATGGAGTTTGTTTTGCCTCAGTGCCTGTCTCTAGTCAGCCACGTGCTCGCCATCTTTGACCCTGGAGGTTCCCAACGTTCCGCCCCCTGACCTGTCTAAAGTCCCTCCCGAGTATCATGACCTTGGAGCCGTTTTTAGTAAGACCCAGGCCCTATCCCTTCCCCACCCCACCCCACCCGCTGTATGATTGTGCCATAAATCTCCACCCAGGGGCTCCGCTTCCATCTAGCCGGCTGTATAACCTTTCGCCGCCAGAGCGGGCAGCTATGGAGGCCTACATCAAGGAATCTCTGAGTTCAGGCATTATCCGCCCATCCTCTTCGGCGGTGGGGGCAGGGAGGTGGGGTTTCGTGGGCAAGAAAGACGGTTTGTTAAGGCCCTGCATTGATTTCAGGGAGTTAAACAATATCACAATCAAGGATAAATACTCTCTCCCCTTGTTTAACGCTGCTTTTGAATCTCTCCAGGGGGCATCCTGATTCTCCAAGCTGGATCTGCGCAACACCTACCATCTGGTGCGGATCCGCGAAGGAGACGAATGGAAGACAGGTTTTCGCACCCCCAGTGGTCATTTCGAATATTTGGTAATGCCCTTTGGTTTAACCAGTGTGCCTGCTGTGTTTCAGCGGCTGATCAGTGACGTTCTGAGAGACTTTCTGGGGGTGTTCATGTTTGTTTATTTGGATGACATCGTGATCTTCTCCCAATCTCTAGAGGAGCACCGGGTACATGTCAAGACGAGTCCTGCAGCGGCTATTGGAGAACCAGCTGTTTGTCAAGATGGAGAAATGCAAGTTTCACACCTCCAAAACCTCCTTTTAGGGTTTCATCATCTCGCATAAGGAGATTCTCCCGGACCCTGGCAAGATTAAGGTGGTGGTGGAGTGGCCGGTCCCGTCCTCCAGGAAACAGCTTCAGCAGTTCCTGGGGTTTGCCAATTTCTACCGCCGGTTCATTAGGAACTACAGCAGTCTGGCCCTTCCCCTGATGTGCCTTACATCAACTAAGGTACCCTTCCTGTGGACTGAGGAGGCGGCTACAGCCTTTGTGAAGCTCAAGAGGTAGTTCTCCGAGTCTCCCATCCTGGTGCAGGTGGATCCTCTGCAGTGTCTGGTGGAGGTGGACACATCGGATTCTGGTGTGGGGGCCGTCCTGTCTCAGCGTTCCCCGACGGATGGCAAGGTCCAACCATGTGCCTTCTTCTCCCGACGGCTGTTTCCCGCGGAGCGCAATTATTACATTGGTGACAGGGAGCTCTTGGCCATTAAGCTGGCCCTGGAGGAGTGGCGCCATTGGCTGGAGGGGTCCTCACAGCCGTTCGTGGTTTGGACAGATCATAGAAACTTGGAGTACCTTCGGACAGCCAAGCACTTGAATGCCCGCCAGGCCCGCTGGTCCTTGTTTTTTGGTCGATTTGACTTTACCATCACGTACCGTCCTGAGTCCAAGAACATCAAGTCGGACACCCTCTCCAGGCAGTTCGCCACGGATACCTTGGAGCCTGAGGATCATCCTGTCCTTCCTGCCTCCTGTGTCGTGGGCGCCCTCTCATGGGGGATTAAGGAGAAGGTCAGGAAGGCCCAAGAGACGGAAATGGACCCGGGAAGGGGGGGGGGCAGTGAGTAAGATGTTTGCCCCATAGGCCGTCCGGGGTGACGTCATTCACTGGGCCCACTCCTTGAAGTTCGCCTGCCACCCAGGAAGACAGCACACGGAGGAGCTTTTGCAACGTTCGTTTTGGTGGCTCTCTTTGCAAAAGGACATCAGGGAGTACGTCCATACCTGTCCCCAGTGTGCCACCGGTAAGTCCCCATCGTCCCCACCAGCTGGGTTGCTCTACCCCCTCCCAGTCCCTGGCAGGCCCTGGTCCCATGTGGCATTGGATTTCGTCACCGGCCTCCCTCCTTCCAACAACCACACCGTGGTACTCACCTTAGTGGACAGGTTCTCCAAGGCAGCCCATTTTGTTTCCCTTCCGGGTCTGCCTACGGCGAAGGAAACAGCTGACCTGTTGGTTCAACACGTGGTTAAGCTGCATGGGATTCCCTTGGACATCGTTTCCGATCGGGGTCCTCAATTTATCTCTCAAGTTTGGAGGTCATTTTGTAACACCCTTGGGGCCACTGTGAGCTTGTCATCTGGGTACCACCCGCAGTCTAATGGTCAGTGTGAACGGGCCAACCAGGAATTGGAGGCGGCGCTGCAGTGCGTGGCTTCGACCAACTCAGCCTCCTGGAGGCTGCCCTCAATCCTGCCCTGGATTGAGTATGCCCACAACTCGACGGTGTCTTCTGCCATAGGTATGTCCCCTTTTCAGGCTTCTCTTGGGTATTCTCCTCCTTTATTTCCTGAGAAAGAGGGTGACATTGCCGTACCATCTGTCCGGGCGCATCTAAGACACTGTCGACGACTGTGGAGGGCAACCCGGACCGCGCTGTTTTGCACGGCTGAACGCAACGCTTCAGTGGCCAACCACCACAGGATTCCAGCTCCGTCATACCAGGTGGGTCAGCAGGTTTGGCTCTTGACTAAGAACATTAACTTGAAGGCTGAGCGCAGGAAGATGACGAAGCGCTTTATTGGGCCTTTTGCTATCTCCCGCATCATCAACCCGGTGTCTGTGCGACTCGATCTCCCCCCCTCCCTCAGCATACAGTATGTACCACTTTTCATGTGTCTCAAGTTAAGCCTGTATCTTCCAGCCCCCTGTGTCCTCCTCCCAGGTCTCCACCCCTCCGAGATGATCGATGGCAGCCCGCGGGGGGAGTGACTGCTATCCTGGACGTCCACTGCCCGGGCCGCAGTCTACAATACCTGGTGGACTGGGAGGGCTATGGCCCGGAGGCCAGATCCTGGATGCGTCCTGCCTGGGTGTTGGATAAAGATCTCATCAGGGAGTTCCATCGGACGCATCCAGGTAGGCTGGAACGATCGCCAAGAGGCGCCCATTAGGGGGGGGAGTACTGTCACAGTCTGCTCTGCTCATTATTCCCAGCTGCGTGCACACCTGGTCCTCATCACGCCTGGCCTATATCTACTGCGCTGCCCTTGCCGGCAATGCGGAGATGTCTCTCAGCGCTCCTGACAAGCTTCATCGCCACTTCCTTCTGTTTACCGAAGTCTCAGCCCAAGCCTGTTTTCATCATCGCCGGAGAATCCCTCCAGCTGCCCATGTAAGCTTAAAATTCCAACTCACCGTTGTCTTCCAGTCCCCTGTGCACAGGCAGAGTCCATAGCGGCAGAATCCTCCACCTACCTCTCTGGCAGCGGATTCTCCCTGCGCACCAACGCACCTTGGAAACTCTCCTGCCGGAGCTGCACCATCAACAGAAGAGCACTGTCTCCCTGGCCGTAGCCATCACGCTGAACCGGAGCCTCCACCATCTGCTCCCACAGTAAGCAACAGAGTAACAGTTTAACTCCAGCCGTGACTTCCACTAACTCCCTTTCTCTATGTGTTCCTATGGTTGCCAGGCTGTACGACGTCTTGATCTGTACCTGGCAGTTCCAGCCTACACTTACACTCACCAACACTCTCCTTGTTGTTAATAAACTTAATTGTATCAATTTGGAGTCCGTGTCTTGTCACTGGGTCACTTAACCATGTCACTTATTCCGTGTGTCATTCCACTTTATTCAATATAACTTGTTTTGTAAACACAGTTGCCTTGATTTCTTTGTATGTGTCATGAGGCTGATCAGATTTTGCCATGAGTTACACATATGATGTGTGTCAATTTAAAAGATAGTTTTCCACGTAATTAAAGTTGTCTGCCTGCCTAGTAGGCAGATAATTATGTAGACACAGGCAGGGCTTGACATTAACACTGGCCAACCGGCCAATGGCTGGTGGATTTCAACAGTGGCCGGTAAGACAGCCACACCCACTAGCCATTTTGGCTGGTTGTAGTTTTCTCAAATGGCATCTAAAATGCCATTTAATTGTACTAATTGCAATCAAATTGGCATTGCAATTGAACCGATTGCAATGTGAGACTACAAAACTTCATCTCCCATTAGTACTGTTTTTTTTTCTAATCAGTTTTCTTTTACTTTCTCTTTTTTTCTGGTGAAAACAGGTAGTGTCATTTAGGTTAAATCCATCAGCAGCTAATGATGTCATGCAGCCATGAAGGGGTGTCCCAATTCATAGGGGTAGGGGTACAAATGAGAATTGAGATGGACCCAAATCTATCTGCATGTCGCTCTCATATGAAAAATTTTTGTCTGTACCATTTTATAGTATTTACTGTTCTTCATAAATGATTAGACAGTGTTTCTCTTGCTATTTTTTTACGTATGTATAAGAGTAATTTACATTGAAAAAGGTTGTAAATTTAGTTCAAGTGTATTTTTGCATGCAACAGTCAAATTTGATCATATTAAACATAATTTTCCAAACACAAAATTGTGGCTAGTGAAAAGACTGAGTGGCTATGAACTTTACAAAATCACTAGCCACAGTGGCTGGTGAGCAAAAAAGTTAATGTCAAGCCCTGGATACAGGTCTTTGCATTTGGGGTGGGAAGTGGACTGGGTTGGCTTTGTCAGGCTGGGTGTGTCAAGATTTGACCAATTTTTAAATGGCACTGTTTTGGTTTGACTGTCACCTGCTAATACTGCCGTCGCTGGATGTTGCTGAGGGAGGTGGGTGGTGCCGCTCTTGTTTGTAGTATCTTTTGTTTTTTGCGTGGTGCTCCTTGCAGGTTGAAAGTGTCATGTCAGGGTCTTTTGTTCTGTCTTTGTTATAATTTTTTTAAAAAGTCCTAAAATTTGACTTAACTTTTCAGTGCATTTCTCAGTTCTTCCTCTGGTTTCCTTTCTCTGACTGGTTCTTAATTTGTACAACTGGCTGCAAATCTAATGAGACAAGTGATGAATTCATCTGCCTTACTTTGCATTGTGTATTGACCTGAAAAGTCAATTAGTTAACTGACACCAGAGACTTTGCAACATTTACACACACACACACACACACACACATATATATATATATATATATATATATATATAATTTATTAAAAGAACAATACATGACGTTCAGAAATCGATGCGTCATCAAGTGCCAAGTGCAACATTACACCAAATCAATCTTTTCCCCCTTCCCTATATGTGACCAACTGAAAACAACATTTTGCACAATATGGGACCTTTAATGCTGATTGATAACATTTAAAGATGTTGCAAATTTAAATAAAAATGTGCTTTGCATAATATACAGTGGTGTGAAAAAGTGTTTGCCCCTTCCTGATTTCTCATTTTTTTGTATGTTTGACACACTTAAATGTTTCAGATCATCCAACAAATTTAAATATTAGACAAAGATAACACAAGTAAACACAAAATGCAGTTTTTAAATGAAGGTGTTTATTATTAAGGGTAAAAAAAAATCCAAACCTACATGGCCCTGGGTGAAAAAGTGATCCCTCCCACAAAAAAAAAACATAAATTAACTGTGGTTTATCACATCTTTGGAAAGCTGAGTTCAATTTCTCTAGCCACACCCAGGCCTGATTATTGCCACACCTGTTCTCAATCAAGAAATCACTTAAATAGGATCTGCCTGACAAAGTGAAGTAGACCAAAAGATCCTCAAAAGCTAGACATCATGCTGCAATTCAAATAAATTCAGGAACAAATGAGAAACAAAGTAATTGAGATCTATTAGTCTGGAAAAGGTTATATAGCCATTTCTAAAGCTTTGGGACTCCAGTGAACCACAGTGAGAGCCATTATCCACAAACGATGAAAACATGGAACAGTGGTGAACCTTATCAAGAGTGGCTGGCTGACCAAAATTACCCCAAGAGTGCAGCGACGACTCATCCAAGAGGTCACAAAAGACCCCACAACAACATCCAAAGAACTGCAGGCCTCACTTGCCCCAGTTAAGGTCAGTGTTCATGACTCCACCATAAGAAAGAGACTGGGCAAAAATGGCGTGCATGGCAGAGTTCCAAGACGAAACCACTGCTGAGCAAAATGAACATAAAGGCTCATCTCAGTTTTGCCTGAAAATATCTTGATAATCCCAAAACTTTTTGGGAAAATACTCTGCTGGCTGACAAGACAAAAGTTGAACTTTTTGGAAGGTGTGTGTCCCATTACATCCGGCGTAAAAGTAACACAGCATTTCAGAAAAGGAGCATGGTACCAACAGTAAAATATGGTGGTGGTAGTGTGATGGTCTGGGGCTGTTTTGCTGCTTCAGGACCTGGAAGACTTGCTGTGGTAAATGGAACCATGAATTCTGCTGTCTACCAAAAAATTCTGAAGGAGAATGTCCGGCCATCTGTTCGTGACCTGAAGCTGAAGCGCACTTGGATTCTGCAGCAGGACAATAATCCAAAACACACCAGCAAGTCCACCTCTGAATGGCTTAAGAAAAACAAAATGAAGACTTTGGAGTGGCCTAGTCAAAGTCCTGACGTGAATCCGATTGAGATGCTGTGGCATGACCTTAAAAAGGTGGTTCATACTCGAAAACCCTCCAATGTGGCTGAATTACAACAATACTGCAAAGGTGAGTGGGGCAAAATTCCTCCACAACGCTGTAAAGACTCATTGCCAGTTATCGCAAATACTTGATTGCAGTTGTTGCTGCTAAGGGTGGCCCAACCAGTTATTAGGTTTAGGGGGCAATCACTTTTTCACACAGGGCCATGTAGGTTTGGATTTTCCTTTCCTTAATAATAAACACCTTCATTTAAAAATGGCATTTTTTGTGTTTACTTGTGTTATCTTTGTCTAATATTTAAATTTGTTTGATCTGAAACATTTAAGTGTAACAAACATAGAAAAAAATGAGAAATCAGGAAGGAGGCAAACACTTTTTTCACACCACTGTAATCATAAAAGACAAAACATATTTTTTCATTATCACCAGTGGTTCAAACAATATGCCCGTTTCTTAAAAAAAATCTTAAAACTATACTCATGTAGCAGCTGATACAGTAAAGCAGTTTAACTTGTTCTCTAAACTGCACAATGTTTGTGAAGCCCTTCAACCAGCCAAATGATACAACTCTATACTAATTTTACATTAAACCAAACTGGACCGTGTTTATGACTCCAGAAAAATATTCAGTCCATCCATCCCCATGTGGTTGCCTACAAAATGAAAAAAATTTAGCTGAATACAGCAAGTATCCAGTGTAAAGAATTAAACAGTGCTTGTGTGGAAGTGGCCACTTTCAAAGATCAAATTAAATGTGAGGTTTCTTCCTCCTCATCTGTTCTTGTGTAATGAATGCATGACGTTAAAGTTCATCCCTGTACAGTGTTTATTAGAGAGTGATAATAAATCCATAGTAATAAATTAATAAAGGCAGTTTGAATTATAGCTATAAAAGAGGCTAATTTATGACACTTGGGGAAATTGTTGTGGGCCAGGGTTTAGAAACCGTGTGCAAATGCAGCGGTAGAGGCAGGCCTGTGCTGGGCTGGGGAGGTAAGGGCACTGGGTGAGGGCAGGAGAAACCATGGTGGAGGCTGAGGAACAAGGACTTTAGTCAGGGACACAGACTGGAAAAAGATGTCAGTGTCTGGGCAAACAGGGAACTAACAATGGAAACAGGACAGGAAATAGAATGTAGTGGATGTTCCTGAGTACAGAGGTTGACTGAAAAATCAGGTCGACCACCTGGCACTGACCAAGCAGGCTATATAGAGGAGGAGATGCAGGTGAAAATAGTGTGAATGCATTAAAACAAAGTCAATAACCACAGCTTCCCTCCTCAAGCTGTAAAAGGGAGTACTTGCTGTGAAATACCTTTTGATTTTTTTTGAACTGCTGTCCCAAATTTTGACCAGTGAAACCAAGAAATATACATAAAAAATAACTAAACAATTTAAAAATATCCAGCCTCAGGTTCAAGCATACAAATATATGCAGCAAGCTTTCTTGTAGCTTTTCACTTGACAAAGGACACACCAAATAAACACTGGCCAGTGTCATCTGTGAATGTGATTTTATTTGTCTATAGGCCGATGTCAGACAAGGTAAATATTAGCTGATACCAATGTTAAGCCAGTAAATTGGTACCTTGCTTCTCAATATGTCTGTCCACCTGGTGATGTGTAAATAAATACAAGTACGTGGTAGACACTTGGGTCTACATGATTGTGATTTTAAAACTTTTAAAAGTTTTTCAATGTTTCCACTTGGATCACAGGTAGATGGAGGTATTCTCAGATCTGACTGAGCCCTCAGGTTTATGTCAGTTTTTTACACTGACTTGTTCTCTTTCTCCCTGCTGGATATACAGTAAAACTGCTGACATCTTCTGGCTGAGGGGTATAGATAAATTACCTGTGATAGTCAAGGTTTCATTTTGATAATTTAAAAAAATAAAAAAACAAAAAGCTAACTAACAGAACAATTGATGCAGCCTTACAAAATCTACAGTATCTCACAAAAGTGAGTACACTCCTCACATTTTTGTAAATATTTTATTATATCTTTTTATGGGACAACACTGAAGATATGAAGAGTTTGTTTGCAAAAACCGTTAAGTCCAATTGTTTTAATAATGAGAAAAATAACTTTTCATCTGTTGGTTTATATGTGTTAGTATTTCCAATTCAGCTTTTAGGACATGGTCACTTGAAATATGAGTCAGACACAATAAAGCAAAAAATTGAGTATCAACTCATTGTTATTTTTTGGCAATTTAAGAGTACAAGAACAGGTAAGTCCACAACACATACTTTTGCAAAAACAGACATGTCCCGAAAACCATGCTA
This sequence comes from Pholidichthys leucotaenia, assembly GCA_020510985.1. Classification (NCBI taxonomy): domain Eukaryota; kingdom Metazoa; phylum Chordata; class Actinopteri; order Cichliformes; family Pholidichthyidae; genus Pholidichthys; species Pholidichthys leucotaenia. Next base: position 399,186,631 of record CM035838.1, read on the forward strand.
GTTTGGCTGGTGAACGCATTACTGGTTCATCTGCTTCATCAAAGTTATCCATATTTGACATAAAATGCAACAAAATTGTAAAAAAAAAAAAAAAAAAAACTGGCAGGGAAATCACGCAAAGCGAGCAGACCCAAGTAGGGGTCTCTGCAGAACGCTGCCGCAGCAGATAGACACATGATTAGCTGGTCTCAGCATCTAGACACGTGATTGGCTGATCCTCACTGCACCATTGAGTTACATCACCCAAATACCAAGCACTGATTTGCCGTGTGTGGAGTTATCTGGTTTTGTAAAAATGGGGTCCCGGCATTTATCGGCTTTTAAAAAAAACATGAACTTCATAGTGTATATAACAGCGGATATAGCAGATTTTTAGAAAAAACAATTTGAAATTCTATAAGTAGGCAATGTGAACAGTTGTTTTTTGTACAGATGGAAATTTTCTTGGAAGTGGCGTTTATCGGTTTTCGCAAACGAACTCTTCATATGACACTTCGATATAATGTAAAGTAGTCAGAGGACAGCTTGTATAACAGTGTAAATTTGCTGTCCCCTCAAGATAACAACACACAGCCATTAATGTGTAAACCACTCCCAACAAAAGTGAGTACACCCCTAAGTGAAAATGTCCAAATTGTGCCCAATTAGCCATTTTCCCTCCCCGGTGTCATGTGACTCGTTAGTGTTACAAAGTCTCAGGTGTGAATGGGGAGCAGGTGTGTTAAATTTGGTGTTATCGCTCTGACACTTTCTTATACTGGTCACTGCAAGTTCAACAGGGCACCTCATGGCAAAGAACTCTGAGGATCTGAAAAAAGAATTGTTGCTCTACATAAAGATGGCCTTGACTATAGAAAGACTGCCAACACCCTGAAACTAAGCTGCAGCACGGTGGCCAAGACCATACAGTGGTTTAACAGGACAGGTTCCACTCAGAACAGGCCTTGCCATGGTTGACCAAAGAAGTTGAGTGCACGTGTTCAGCGTCATATCCAGAGGTTGTCTTTTCAAAATAGACATATGAGTGCTGCCAGCATTGCTGCAAAGGTTGAAGGGGTGGTGGATCAGCCTGTCAGTGCTCAGACCATACGCCACACACTGCATCAAATGGGTCTGCATGGCTATCATCCCAGAAGGAAGCCCCTTTTAAAGATGATGCACAAGAAAGCCCGCAAACAGTTTGCTGAAGACAAACAAACTCAGGACATGGATTACTGGAACCATGTCCTGTGGTCTAATGAGACCAAGATAAACTTATTTGGTTCAGATAGTGTCAAGCATGTATGGCGGCAACCAGGTGAGGAGTACAAAGACAAGCATGGTGGTGGGAGTGTCATGGTTTGGGTCTGCATGAGTGCTGCCGACACTGGAGAGCTACAGTTCATTGAGGGGACCATGAATGCCAACATGTACTGTGACATACTGAAGCAGAGCATGATCCCCTCCCTTTGGAAACTGGGCTGCAGGGCAGTATTCTAACATGATAACCACCTCAAACACACCTCCAAGACGACCACTGTCTTGCTAAAGAAACTGAGGGTAAGGGTGATGGACTGGCCAATCATGTCTCCAGACCTATAGTGGAGGAGCGCAAGCTCTCTTACATCCACCAGCTCGGTGATGTCGTCATGGAGGAGTGGAAGAGGATTCCAGTGGCAACCTGTGAAGCTCTAGGGAACTCCATGCCCAAGACAGTTAAGGTAGTGCTGGAAAATAATAGTGGCCACACAAAATATTGACACTTTGGGCACAATTTGGACATTTTCACTTAGAGGTGTACTCACTTTTGTTGCCGGTGGTTTATACATTAATGGCTGTGTGTTGAGTTATTTTGAGGGGACAGCAAATTTACACTGTTATACAAGCTGTACACTGACTACTTTACATTGTATCAAAGTGTCATATCTTCAGTGTTGTCCCATGAAAAGATATAATAAAATATTTACAAAAATGTGAGGGGTGTACTCACTTTTGTGAGATACTGTAAAAGATTGCAAGATCCACAAAAAATAGCCATGTCTTCAAACCATTGTTTATGAAAAGATTAATTTTTTGCTTGTGTGTATCTGTGTCTAGGACCATGTGCAGCAGGTGTGGTGGGGAACAAGATGCCTCGCTATTGTCTGTTTGGTGACACCGTCAACACAGCCTCACGCATGGAGTCTACAGGCCTGCGTATGTTCACATATTTCACCACAGCCAGTTCTTTGGAAATTGCCCAGAGGGAGAAAAACAGCTAAACAGGGTTACTATGTGACAGTTTTTTTGTTCTTGCTTTCTTTCCAGCTCTGAGAATCCACGTGAGCCAGTCCACCATCAACATCCTGCAGAGGACAGACTGTCAGTTTGAGTTTGAAAAGCGAGGAGAAACGTACCTGAAGGTGAGTCTTCAAATCTGGTATACTGTGCATCCGGAAAGTATTCACAGCTCTTCACTTATTCCACATTTTATGTTACAGCCTTATTCCAAAATGGATTAAATTCATTTTTTTTCCTCAAAATTCTACACACAATGCACCATAATGACAATGTGAAAAAAGGTTGGGGGTTTTTTGGAGATTTTTGCAAATTTATTAAAAATTAAAAACTAAGAAATCACATGAACATTGTGGTGGAACACTGGGAGGTCCTACTCTCACCCAGTGACTTTGGGAATAGAGGGAAGGGGTGAGAAATGTAAATGTGTGCACCTCAGGAAGGAGAGGCGAATGTCGGTGCTGTGGCACCCAGGGGGAAGAAATGAAATGAGGAGATGCAAATGTAGGCGCCTGAGCGCCAGGGGAGTGAAATGGTGTTAAGATATGTGCCTTGACACCTGGGATTCCAGGTGTGAATGTATTGTGAATTTATGTGCTCTTGACACCAAGGAAGAGGAGTGTAAACAGTATAAAGGTTTTCACCTTGGCGCGCGGAGTCCAGTCGAGTCTTGTTTTGTTGTTGTAGGAATAAAGTCTGAATCGGCAGCGCTCATGTCTCGTCTCATCATTCCTCCACACTGGTGACCTACGACATGAGAATGTAAGACGAAGCGAGCCCCTCTTTGGGAATACCCACACTAGAGTTTCCCCCCAGGACCCCCCATTCACCGTGGCGATCAAGTTCCTGGACTTTTGGCTGCATGACTCGGCTGCCTGGTTCATCCACTTGGAAGCTAAGTTTGCTCTCCGTGGAATTTCTGCTGACACAAAGTACCATTACGTGGTGGCTTTGCTAGACCCGCACTCCACTCAGTGCGCTATGAGCCTGCTCCGAGCCCCCCAAGCCCAGGGGAAGTACAACGCTCTCAAACAACTGCTGTTACGGCGTGACACCCCCTCCACTGGAGAGACAGCAGAGAAGCTCCTCTCACACTCGGAGTTAGAGGACGGACCGGCTGTGGAACTAATGGAGAGTATGATGGCTTTGCTGGGCGCAGATGACTGATCTTTTCTCTTCGCCCATCTCTTCCTGAGGAAACTACGGTTTCGGCACGGACAATTTTGCCCAACTCACCGCTGCTGGCGGCCAGGGACTACCGCTTGCTGGCGGAGGAAGTGGACTGGTGAGTAGGCATTTCAGAGTCCAGGCGAAGCCCACCAAGGTTGAGGAGCCAAAGGTTGTGGCCGGGACAGCCACTTGGGGATGCCGTAACGGGACAATGTGTTTCTACCATCAGTGATTTAGCGCCGACATGCAGTGTTGTCTCCCGTTGTGCCACTTCAGAATGCCGGAGAAACGGGCCAGCCAGCGGTCCATAGCAGCTACGACTGCTAGCAACAGGGAGAAGCTGCTTTTCATCAAGGACACAAGTTCCAGGAGATGGTTTTTGGTGGACTCTGGTTTCCAGAAAAGTCTTATTTTGCTGGTTGGCAGTGATAGAAGGCTGTGGCCTGTCATTAATGGCCGCCAATGGATCCCCTATTAAGACTTTTGGAGAAAGGTCAGTGATTGTGTGTTTGCATGGACGCAACTACAAGTGGGACTTTGTGGTAGCTGCCTGCTTGGTTCCTATCTTAGGTGCTGATTTTCTATGTGCTTATGGCCTCCTTGTTGATGTTGCTCACAGACATTTAGTGGATGCTGTGTCTTTTTCTTCACTGCCTTGTATGACTCGGGGAGCTGGGCCACTAACACATGCTAATTTTTTAGCCTCAGGGGATGTGTATCAACGTTTGCTTTCCGAGTTTCCCCAGGGTCATCGTACCCACTTTTTCCACTGTTGTGATCAAGTATGGGGTCGAGCATTTTATCACTACGAAAGGCCCGCCAGTTTTCATGCATCCAGCCTGCCTGGATGCAGCTAAGCTAGCCATCGCGCGGGACGAATTTGCTAACTTGGAACGTCTGGGGATTGTTAGGCACTCCAACAGCCCTTGGGTGTCCCCGCTGCACATGGTGCCCAAGTCTGATGGTTCATGGCGGCCGTGCAGTGATTTCCATTGCCTGAACAATGTCACTGGACACGACCGCTAACCCATCCCGTACATCCAAGATTTTTTGGTGCACCTTGCCCGAATGTGCATTTTTTTTCTAAAGTGGATCTGGTCCGCAGCTATCATCAGGTCCCAGTTCACGCCAAAGACGTCCCAAAAATGGTGGTGATAACACCTTTCGGCCTCTTTGAGTTTTTACGCATGCCATTCAAGCTGAAGGGCACAGCCCAGACATTTCAGAGGATGAACACGGTGCTACGCGACTTGCCGTTCGTGTTCGTCTACCTAGATGACATTCTGGTGGCTAGCACGTCAGAGGAAGAGCACCTCTCCCATCTGAAACAAGTTTTCAGTCGGTTGGAAGCACACGGGCTGATATTTAATGTAGCAAAGTGTCAGTTCGGGCTGCCTGTGATCAACTTCTTGGGCCATTGCATCTCATTGGAGGGCACAATTCCGCTGCCAGATCAAGTACGGGCAGTGTCAGAGTTCCCGCGTCCACAGACCATGAGGGCGCTGTAGGAATTTTTGGGGATGGTCAATTTTTACAACCATTTCCTTAACCGGGCAGCCCAGCTGTGTGCTCAAGAAGATGAAACCCGCGGATAGTGTCGACTGGACCCCCAGTCGGGTCCAGGCTTTTGCAGGCGTCAAAGCTACGCTCGCCAATGCAGTTTTGCTGGCCCACCCATCCCCATCAGCGCGGATTGCACTCACTACAGATGCGTCTGACATTGCGGTAGGAGAAGTGGTGGCTCAGTTGGTAGAGCATCCGCCCCACACCCGGGAGGCAGGGGTTCAAATCCCAGCCGGGTCATGTCGAAGACCATATTAAAGTGGAACTTCCTGCCGTCCAGCTTGGTGATCAGCAATAATGGAATGGAGGAGGGAAATCTGTGGCGGCGCCTTGCATGGCTGCGACCCCTCTGATTCTATATATGGGTGTGTGTGTGATTAACACTGTAGATAGGAGAAACACAATTTCATTCTACTGTACATGATTGGCTGTATGGATAGAATGACAATAAAGGGTGATTATTATTATTATTATTATTATTAACAGAGTGTCTCCAGTTCGTGGCAACCTCTCGCCTTTTTCAGCCGTACTCTGTGTGACAACGAGTGTAAGCATAGCACTTTTGACAGAGAGCTGTTGGCTCTCCACCTGGCCACACGTCATTTCCAATTCTGGCTCCAGGGTCGTAAATTTACCATGTTTGCTGACCACAGGCCTCTAAACTACACGATGTCCAAAGTCTCTGAAGTGTGGTCAACTCAGCAGCAATGGCACCAAGCCGCAATATCGAAGTTCACTATCGACATTCAACATGTGGATGGTAAACTCAATGTCGTGGCTGACTGCCTGTCATGCGCGCTGGTTTCCCCGGTTTACGTGGGTATTGATTTTTCTGCCATGGCCACCGACCAACTGGGGGACGTGGACATTTGCTAGCTCCGATCCGCGGGTACCGGACTAAAACTGGAGAGCAGGGTGGTACAAGAGGGTTGCCCGCCTTGCTTTGTGACGTCTCCACCGGCTGTCCTCGCCCGGTGCTTCCAAGCTCTTGGTGCCGCCGCATTTTTGAGTCCGTCCACTCTCTCTCACACCCCGGCATACAGGCTTCGGTTAAGCTGGTGGGGTCTAAATTCGCCTGGCCCCACTTAGACAAGGATGTGAAGGCATGAGCTGCAGAGTACGTTGTGTGCCAATGGGCTAAGGTTCAGAGGCACACCAAGGCCCCACTCGAACCTTTCTGGATTCCAAGCAGAAGGTTCGGCCACATCCACGTGGCTTTAGTGGACCCCCTTCCGCCGTCGCAGGGTTTCACGCACCTTTTGACAATAGTGGACCGCACCACGCATTGGCCAGAGGCAGTTCCGCTGGCTTCCACCACATCCACCAACGTTGCCTGCGCATCCTTGTCATCCTGGGTTGCACATTTCAGTTCCCCATCGGACAGTGGTCCCCAGTTCATTTTGGAACTCTGGTCCATCATGGCCGAGAGCCTGGGGGTCAAAGTCCACCGCAACACTACATACAACCCACAGGCTAATGGTTTGTGCGAGAGGTTCCACAGGTCGCTTAAAGCTGCACTCAGAGCCTCGTTGACGGATGTAAATTGGGTTGACTGCTTGCCTTGGGCCCTACTGGGGTCGCATTTCACACCCAAAGAGGATTTGGCAGCTTCCCCAGCTGAGCTCGTTTTTGCTCAACCGTTATGAATCCCAGGTAAATTTTTGCCAGAAAGTCCCACATCTGGTACCGACTCGTCCCCATGCCCTTTTCTCCAGGGCAGAGGCTAGCAGCATACCGTAGCCGGTGCACCATTGTTGTCCCCGCACTTGCGTTCCAAAGCGTTTGAAGAATGCCGAGTTTGTTTTCATTAGACACGACACCCACAGAACCCCACTGCATCCGCCTTACAAGGGCCCTTTCAGAGTTTTGGAAATGGGGGCGAAACATTTTGTGTTGGATTTTGGGGGACGTAGGGAAACCATCTGTATAGACAGACTTAAGCCCGCTTATGTGTTGGCAGATGAACGGGTGGTGCTGGCCCAGGCTCCCCGGCGTGGACGACCCCCGGCAGTGGGTTCACAGGTTGGTTTTCCCCCTCCCCACCTTTCCCCCCTTCAGAGACTGCTCGCCGGAGACCGAGTCTTTTTTCTCCCCACCTCGACAGGTAGGTCCTTCAGTTGGTTCGGCGGCTCCACATTATAGCCGTTATGAGTGAATGCTCAAGCCCAAGGTACCAGTCAGTTAAGGCCCCTTCTGGGTGCTTGGGGGGGGGGGAGGTTGTGGTGGAACACCGGGAGGTCCTATTCTCACCCAGTGACTTTGGGAATAAGGGGAAGGAGCGACAAATGTAAATGCATGCGCCTCAGGCAGGAAAGGCAAATGTCGGTGCTGTGGCACCCAGGGAGAGGAGATGAAATGAGGAGATGCAAATGTAGGCGCCTGAGCGCCAGCGGGGAGAAACAGTGTAAAGATAAGTGCCTTGACAACTGGGGTACAAGGTGTAAATGTATTGTGAAAGTGTGTGCTCTTGGCGCCAAAGAAGAGGAGTGTAAACAGTATAAAGGTTTTCACTTTGGCACCCCAACTTCAATCAAGTCTTGTTTTGTTGTTGGAGGAATAAAGTCTGAATTGGCAGTGCTCGTGTCTCGTCTCATCACTACTCCACAACGTAAGTATTCACAGCCTTTGCTCAATACTTTGTTGATGCACCTTTGGCAGCAATTACAGCCTCAGGTCTTTTTGAATACGATGCCACAAGCTTGGCACACCTACTGTATCTTTGGGCAGTTTCACCCATTCCTCTTTGCAGCACCTCTCAAGCTCCATCAGGTTGGATGGGAAGCGTCGGTGCACAGCCATTTTCAGATCTCTCCAGAGATGTTCAATTGGATTCAAGTCTGGGCTCTGGCTGGGCCACTCAAGGACATTCACAGAGTTGTCCTGAACCCACTCCTTTGATATCTTGGCTGTGTGCTAAGGGTCATCCTGCTGAAAGATGAACTGTCACCCCAGTCTGAGGTCAAGAGTGCTCTGGAGCAGGTTTTCATCCAGGATGTCTCTGTACATTGCTGCATTCATCTTTCCCTCTATCCTGGCTAGTCTCCCAGTTCCTGCCACTGAAAAACATTCCCACAGCACGATGCTGCCACCACTATTGGCATGGTGATGAGCAGTGCCTGGTTTCCTCCAAACATGACACCTGGTAGTCACACCAAAGAGTTCAATCTTTATGTCATTAGACCAGAGAATTTTGTTTCTCATGGTCTGAGAGTCCTTCAGGTGCCTTTTAGCAAACTCCAGGTGGGCTGACATGAGCATTTTACTAAGGAGTAGCTTCCGTCTGGCCACTGTACCATACAGGCCTGATTGGTGGATTGCTGCAGAGATGGTTGTCCTTCTGGAAGGTTCTCCTCTCTTCACAGAGGAATGCTGGAGATCTGACAAAGTAACCATTGGGTTCTTGGTCACCTCCCTGACTAAGGCCCTTCTTTCCCAGTCGCTCAGTTTAGACAGCTGGCCAGCTCTACGAAGAGTCCTGATGGTTCCCAACTTCTTCCATTTTGGGATGATGGAGGCCACTGTGCTCATTGGGACCTTCAAAACAGCAGAATTTTTTTCTGTACCCTTCCCCAGATTTGTGCCTTGAGACAACCCTGTCTCGATTTCCTACAGAAAATTCCTCCAACTTCATGCTTGGTTTGTGCTCTGACATGCACTGTCAACTGTGGGACCTAACATAGTGCCTTTCCAAATCATGTCCAATCAGCTGAATTTACCACAGGTGGACTCCAATTAAGCTGTAGAAACAGCTCAAGGATGATCAGTGGAAACAGGATGTACCTGAGCTCAATTCTGAGCTTCATGGCAAAGGCTATGAATACTTACTGTATGTACATGTGATTTCTTAGTTTTTTAATTTTTAATAAATTTGCAAAAATCTAAAAAAAAAAAAAACTTTTTTCATGTTGTCATTGTGGGGTATTGTGTGCAGAATTTTGAGGAAAAAATTAATTTAATCTCTTTTGGAATAAGGCTGTAACATAAAATGTGGAAAACGTGAAGCGCTGTGAATACTTTCTGGATGCACTGTATCTAGTCTTTTAAATCCTATAGGTAACTGTACAAATAACAGTGTCACCTTTTATTTCCTCTTTTCTTGTCTGCATCTGCCTGGCCCATAGGGTAAAGGAAAAACGATGACATACTGGTTAACAGGGGTGAAGGGAGGGAAATACAACCTGCCCACACCACCAACAGCGTGAGTAAAATCTCATGTAAATTTGCTCCAAACCCACCATTGTCCCCGTTTCCACTATAGGATCCAGGAACCAATTTTACAGGAACTTCCCCAGGATGTGTGTCTCCAGTACAGGAACCTCCCCAAAAGAGGAAGTGTTCAGAAACTCATAGCGGGAGAAATAAGGCCCTGGTCAGGGGTAGGTGCTTCAGAGCAGCCCTGAAAACTGCTGGGTGGGGATTAGGATTGACTCGATGTTGACTGGATAAAACTCTGCACCACAACATAAACAAAACATAATGAAATGAGAAGCGCCAAATCTGAGCAGAAGAATATGATAATGGAGATGTAATGTTTAAAAATGTATAATATAATGCTGTCATGATGGTGGAGAGGAACGGCCTTATATATCAGTGTTTCACTTCTTAATTGATTCAACCAGCCACAGGGGGTACACAAGCCAGTGTACTCCTAGTTCCGATCAGGAAGGGCAGCCAGTGTAAAACCTCTGACAAATCAAACATATGAATCATGACAAATGAGACTTCCATACTGGACTGGACTGGGTTAACAATGACCGCCATCCGTGCTGTTAACTGACAGGTTACCGGTGGAAATTGGGCTACTGTTGGTCAAAGACTGAGGAAAAGGAGGGGGAGAGGTGTGTTTGGAGGCAGAGAGAGAAAAGGAAAGGTAGAAGTGTGGAGGTGAGAGTAGGGACGTTAAATCTAGGGACAATGACTGGTAAAGGCAGGGAGTTGGCTGATATGGAGAGAAGAAAGGTGTATATATACTGTGTGTTCAAGAGACCAGATGGAATCTTGAAGGAAGAGTATGTGAAGAGTGTTCAGGAGGTGAAAAAGGATCATGAATTTGAAGCTAGAAATCAAAGGTGTGACGTTGAATGTTGTCAGTACGTATGCCCTACAAGTTGGATGTCAGGTAGAAGAGAAAGAGGAATTGTGGAGTAAGTTGGATGAAGTGGTAGAGATTGTTCCCAGGGGGGAGAGAGTGGTGATTGAAGCAGACTTTAATGGGCATGTAGGTGAAGGGAACAGAGGTGATGAGGAGGTGGATTTTGCTAAAAGGATGGAAATGGCTGTGGTGAACACATACTTTAAGAAGAGAGAGGAACATAGGGTGACTTACAAGAGGGGATGAAGGTCCACACAAGTGGACTACATCTTATGCAGAAAGAAAAATCTGAAAGAGATAGGAGACTACAAGGTTTTGTCAGGGGATAATGTCGCTTGGCATCCTCAGATGGTAATCTGTAGGATGACTTTGGAAAACAAGAAGAGGAAAACAGTGAAGGCAGAGCCAAAGAATAAATGGGTGAAGTTACAGAAGGAAGAAGGTTGCACAGAGGTTCAGGGATGAGTTGATACATCCTCTGGTTGGTAGGGAAGAATTATCAGATGACTGGGAAAGTACAGCAAAAGTATAGAGGGAAACAGGTAGAAAGGTATGTGGTTTATCCAGTGGACAGAGGAAGGAAGACAAGGAGACTTGGTGGTGGAACGAGGAGGTACAGGAAAGTATCCAAAGGAAGAGGTTAGCAAAGAAAAAGTGGGATAGCCAGGGAGATGAAGAAAGTAGACAGGAGTACTTGGAATCTAGGCCCATGACAAAAAGAGAGGTAACACAGGCAAAGGAAAAGGCATGTCGTTAGTTGTATAAGAGGCTGGACACTAAGAAAGGGGAAAAGAACTTGTATCAATTGGCTAGACCAGGGGTGTCCAACCATGTGCCATGAAGAGCCAAGACCCTGCAGGTTTTCTCTTCTACCCAGTCTCTTCAGCAGGTGTTTTCACTTATCAGCAATCAGTGGGAAGAAGTTCACTGAAATCTGCTGTTGAAGACACTGGTTGGAGGTAAAACCTGCAGGGTCTTGGCTCTCCATGGCACATGGTTGGACACCCCTGGGCTAGACAGAGAGATCGAGTTGGAAAAGATGTGCAGCAGGTTAGGTTGATTAAAGATAGATAGTAATGTACTAACAAGTGACGAGAGTGTGTTGAGAAGCTCATGAATGAAGAAAATGAGAGAGAGAGGAGGATGGATGAAGGAAAGATGGTGAACCAGGAAGTTCAGAGGATTAGCAAGGTGGAAGCGAGGGCATCTGTGAAGAGAATGAAGAATGGAAAGACGGGTGATCCAGATGACATACCTGTGAAGGCATGTAGATGTTTACGAGAGATGGCAGTGGACTTTTTAACCAGATTGTTTAGCACAATCTTGGAAAGTGACAGGATGCCCGAGGAATGTAGAAGAAGTGTTTTGGTACCAATTTTCAAGAACAAAGGTGAGGCTCAGAGCTGTAGTAAGTACAGAGGCATAAAGTTGATCAGCCACACTATGAAGATATGGGAAAGAGTTGTTGAACCCAAGTTAAGAGGAGAGGTGACAATCAGTGAGCAGCAATACAGTTTCATGCCAAGAAAGAGTACTACAGATGCAGTGTTTGCTTGAAGAGTGTTGATGGAGAAGTATAGAGAAGGTCAGAAGGAGTTGCACTGTGTCTTTGTCGATCTAGAAAAAGCAGAAGATAGGGTGCCAAGAGAGGAAGTGTAGTACTGTATGAAAAAGTTAGGAGTGGTAGAGAAGCTTGTGAGGGTGGTGCAAGACATGTATGAGGACAGTGAGACGTGGTGAGGTGTGCTGTAGGGGTGACAGATGGATTCAAGTCGGGGATGGGATTACAGTGCATCCGGAAAGTATTCACAGCACTTCACTTTTTCCGCATTTTCTTGTTACAGCCTTATTCCAAAATCTTTACCGGAGTGGTGGCTCAGTTGGTAGAGCATCCGCCCCACACCCGGGAGGCAGGGGTTCAAATCCCGGCCGGGTCATGCCGAAGACCATATAAAAGTGGAACTTCCTGCCGTCCAGCTTGGTGCTCAGCAATAATGGAATGGAGGAGGGAAATCTGTGGCGGCGCCTTGCATGGCAGCGGCCCTCTGATTCTACATTTGGGGTGTGTGTGATTAACACTGTAGATAGGTAAAACACAATCTCGTTCTACTGTACATGATTGGTTGTACAGTTGAATGACAATAAAAGGTGATTTAATTAAAAATGGATTAAATTCATTTTTTTCAGCTTTTTTGAGATTTTTGCTAATTTATTTAAAATAAAAAAACTAAGAAATCACATGTACACACAGCCTTTGCCACAAAGCTCAAAATTGACACGCATCCTGTTTCCACTGATCATCCTTGAGATGTTTCTACAACTTAACTGGAGTCCACCTGTGGTAAATTCAGTTGATTGGACATGATTTGGAAAGGCACACACCTGTCTATATAAGGTCCCACAGTTGACAGTGCATGTCAGAGCACAAACCAAGCATGAAGCCAAAGGAATTGTCTGTAGACCTCCAAGACAGGATTGTCTCAAGGCACAAATCTGGGGAAGGGTACAGAAAAATTTCTGCTGTTTTGAAGGTCTCAATGAGCACAGTGGCCGCCATCATCTGTAAATCAAAGATGTTCGGAACCACCAGGACTCTTCCTAGAGTTGGTTGGCCATCTAAACTGAGCGATCGGGGGAGAAGGGCTTTAACCAGGGAGGTGACCAAGAACCCGATGGTCACTCTGTCAGAGCTCCAGGGTTCCTCTGTGAAAAGAGGAGAACCTTCCAGAAGGACAACCATCTCTGCAGCAATCCACCAATCAGGCCTGTATGGTACAGTGGCCAGACAGAAGCTACTCCTCAGTAAAAGGCACATAGCAGCCCACCTGGAGTTTGCTAAAAGGCACCTGAAGGACTCTCAGACCATGAGAAACAAAATTCTCTGGCCTAATGAGACAAAGGTTTAACTCTTTGGTGTGAATGCCAGGCATCATATTTGGAAGAAATCACGCACCGCTCATCACCCCGCCAATATCATCCCTACAGCGAAGCATAGTGGTGGCAGCATCATGCTGTGGGGATGTTTTTCAGTGGCAGGAACTGGGAGACTAGTCAGGATAGAGGGAAAGATGAATGCAGCAATGTACAGAGACATCCTGGATGAAAACCTGCTCCAGAGCACTCTTGACCTCAGACTGGGGCGACAGTTTATCTTTCAGCAGGACAACGACCCTAAGGACACCGCCAAGATATCAAAGGTGTGAGTTCAGGACAACTCTGCAAATGTCCTTGAGTGGCCCAGCCAGAGCCCAGACTTGAATCCAATTGAACATCTCTGGAGAGATCTGAAAATGGCTGTGCACCAACGCTTCCCATCCAACCTGATGGAGCTTGAGAGGTGCTGCAAAGAGGAATGGGTGATACTGCCCAAAGATAGATGTGCCAAGCTTGTGGCATCATATTCAAAAAGACTTGAGGCTGTAATTGCTGCCAAAGATGCATCAACAAAGTATTGAGCAAAGGCTGTGAATACTTATGTGTCATATTAGCTGCCGTTTTAGAGGCATCAGAAATGAGAAGAACCCAAATGCAGGTGGATGTGGTGTTTATTAATACAAACAATCCCAAACAATAAATCCAAGAGATGAACAGGAGAACAAACACGAAAAACAGTCAGAGTAATAGTTCCCAGGCAAAACAGTATGGACAATAGTCCCAGAATGAACTCAAACACTCCCAAGCATAAATGGTGAGCGGGAGTGGAGAAAAAGTACGGCCCAGAATGCACCTGAAACAAAAATGCAGCCCAGAGTCAAACAACTCAAGGCTCAACAGGCTGCACCAAGGTAGCACTGGGAAACAGAGAAAAACCTCACTCTGAAAACAACGGACAAGTGTAGGTACTTACATAGATGAGATCACCAGAGCCAAACTGTGCTCTGGTGAGAGGTTGACAATACAATGCACCGACAATCACAGGAGCACAAGCAGAGCTTAAATAATATCAAACATAATGACTAAAGTGATTGCCGGTGTGCCTGGGAGAGTGTATGTGAGAGTAGGACTGAATGGGTGTGTGTTGGGTTGAGAGAGAGCAGGTGTGCAAGAGTGTGTGCATGTATGTGAATAGGAATGATTGTGTGTGTGTGTGTGTGTGTAGGCATGAATGGGTGAACCTGAGCAGGGAGAGGAACAGACAATGACAGATTGGAATCACCTGTCAGAAACTGACAGGAGGGGGGGGGGGGGTGGCTACCACAGGCAGGAGGCATAGAAAATATGTGGAAAGCCAAAGGTAGCATAAAACACAGATGATATGGAACAGGAAACCGTCATGAAGCCTGAGCTTGGGAACACCAGCTCGGCTCATGACATTTACGTACATGAGATTTCTTAGTTTTTTTTATTTTTAATAAATTTGCAAAAATCTCAAACATTTTTTTGTTGTCATTATGGGGTATCGTGTGTAGAATTTTGAGGAAAAAATGATATTTTTCCATTTTGGAATAAGGCTGTAACATAAAAAATATGGAAAAATTGAAGCACTGTGAATACTTTCTGGATGCACTGTACATCAGGAATCAGCTCTCAGCCCCTTATTGTTTGCCATGGTGATGGACAGGCTGACAATTAAGGTCAGCAGGGCTTGACATTAACACCGGCCAACGGCTCGTAGATTTCAGCAGCGGCTGGTAAGACAGCCACACCCACTAGCCACTTTGGCTGGTTGTAGTTTTCTCAAACGGCATCTTAAATAATAAATCTATTGCAATGTGAGACTACGAAACTACAACTCCCATAAGTACTGTGTTTTGTTCTAATCAGTTTTCTTTTTCTTTCTCTTCCTTTTTCTGGTGAAAACAGGTAGTGTCCATTTAGGTTAAATCCATCAGCAACTGCTAATGTCATGCAGCCATGAAGGGGTGTCCCAATTCATGGGGTAGGGGTACAAATGAGAACTGGGATGGACTCAAATCTATCTGCACGTCACTCTCATATGGCAAATATTTGTCTGTACCATTTTACAGTATTTACTGCTCTTCATAATTAGACAGTGTTTCTCTTGCTATTTTCATGTGTGTACAGTGGTGTGAAAAACTGTTTGCCCCCTTTCTGATTTGTCATTTTTTTGTATGTTTGTCATGCTTAAATGTTTCAGATCATCAAACAAATTTAAATATTAGACAAAGACAACACAAATATACACAAAATGCAGTTTTTAAATGAAGGTGTTTATCATTAAGGGGAAAAAAATCCAAACCTACATGGTCCTGTGTGAAAAAGTGATTGCCCCCTTAACCTAATAACTGGTTGGACCACCCTTAGCAGCAACAACTGCAATCAAGCATTTGTGATAACTGGCAATGAGTCTTTTACATCGCTGTGGAGGAATTTTAGCCCTCTCATCTTTGCAGAATTGTTGTAATTCAGCCACATTGGAGGGTTTTCGAGCATGAACCGCCTTTTTAAGGTCATGCCACAGCATCTCAATCAGATTCAGGTCAGGACTTGGACTAGGTCACTCCAAAGTCTTCGTTTTGTTTTTCTTAAGGTCAAAGGTCAACTTACTGGTGTGTTTTGGATCATTGTCCTGCTGCAGAACCCAAGTGCACTTCAGCTTGAGGTCACGAACAGATTGGTGGACATTCTCCTTCAGGATTTTTTGGTAGACAGCAGAATTCATGGTTCCATTTACCACTGCAAGTCTTCCAGGTCCTGAAGCAGCAAAACAGCCCCAGACCATCACACTACCTGTTATGTCAGTAAAAGGAAGCCAAGGACGAGACCAGGTGTTGAACTAGACACAACTTTATTAGAGATTCACTCTTAATATACAAGCGCTGTCCTCAGGCTGAGGAGGCCAAAAGAGACCGCCCCTCTTCCTCACAGCCCTCTTATACCCTGGGTGGCAGCGGAACCAGAAAGGTGGAGCCACCCCCCGTGTCACACAATAGTATGTCCCAATAACAACACAACACTTTCCACCCCCTTCAAAAAAAATGGTCCAAAACACACACATACAATCGAGACCCTCCCCAATTTGGAACCCGAATCACATGCTAAAAGCTAAACAGAAATATTCAGAGGCCTATGACATATACACAAAACAACTAGAGCTAGGAGGGAACAGTTGGACTACCGTTCCACCCCCTACGGCTGGACAGATTATTCTGCCGTCTCTAATAAGACACAGTCCATTAAATGGAAAACTGCCGTGTTCCTAAAATAAATGGTATAAAACACAAAACAATCCCATTAACAGAACTAATATATAACCCGGTTATCCCCCATTCCACCATCATGCATTAGATATATTGCCCAACCATCAGTCTGCCCCAGTAAAGGAACCACCCCCCGGAAAACAGTAAGACGGTTCCCCTCTGGTGCATTTTCTTTTCTTCGCTCCCGGGGATGACCCATGTCGAAGCCCAAACACGTCCTTCTCTTTGGCGCGCCGCAGCTCATTGGGATGCCTCCATGAGCCATCAGAAAGCTGGAGGTAGCCATCCTCACCAACAGCCACCACCTGCAGCCGCCCCTGGTCATCTTATCATTAGCGTTTGCCCCGAACACCTCTCAACCGGGCCTCCTCTCTGGGTCGGACCACATCTGCGACCCCCAGAGGTGCCCTACTCAGCTTCCAGTGTCTGTGTTTGGCACGTTGTTTTACCGTGCCAGCCGGTCCTGCCTAGCTGTCTTTCATTTTCACCGCCAGCGAAGCTGTTGTGACCCCCTGCTCACCAGCACCTTCCAGCCAAACTCCAGGAGTAGAATGGGTCATCCACTCAGCTCCACCTGCCGTCACGGGCATCCCACCATGCCACCCAGTTCCCTCAGCTAGGGTTACTTGGGCACTGGCACCGGGACCCTCCCGCAATGTCCCTGGGTAGGGTTGGTCCTGCTCATCCTCCAGAATACTAGGCAGAGGTTCATCCCACACAGCTTCGTCCACCACTTGCAGTCCCACAAACCACAGCCCAACCACTCTTCTCCAACGCTGCTGGTGATGGTGAATCCCAATCCATAAAAGAGGTCACATCCCATAACATTCTTGTCGCAGGCAGTCAAGATGAACTTCAGGTTGAACACCTCCGCCAACTTGTACCTATCCATCAGCTCCACCATACCCACACAGTGGTGCTGAATGACCTCTTACTCGATAATGTGGGAAGAAACTCCTCACAGCAGACCAATTCAACACGGACCTCACCGCACCCGTGTCAGTCAGTAGTGGCACCGCTACCCTGTCCAGTTCCACCATACAATAGGTACGACCATTGGTACTCAGGGGTACGGTGTGAATGAACATGAGAGTTGGAGCAGGGGGGTCCTCTTTGCATCTTGGGTCCCCTAACTCGAACCTCTTACATGCCCTGGCAAAATGATGCAGGAGTCCGCACTTGCCACAGCGTTTACCTCTTGCCGGACACTCCCTAAGCCCTATAACGGTGCTTGGTGGACCCACAACCCAAACACCTGGGCGATCCCGGGGTGGACCTTAACTTCACAGCATTAGTGTGTTCCTTGTCATCCTCCACACTACCGTCGCTGTCCAGGTCCACTGCCTGCACCGTCAACTGTGGTTCAAAATGCCGGCGTGCCGTTCTCTCACAGAGCTCTCGTGATAGCTTGTCTGCTGCCTCACACTGTTGAGCTAACTCAATAGCCATGACTAACGTCAGTTCGCCTGCGTGTGTGAGGAGCTCCGACCTTGTTGCCGGGCAAACAGTATGTTCTGCCAACTGGTCGCGGACCATCTCTTCCTCTAACACTCCAAACTGACAGTCCTTGGCCAGCTGACGTAGGTCTGCTACATACCGCTGCACTGACTCACCAATCTGCTGGCAGCGCTGCCGAAACTGGATCCTCTGGACAATGACGTTTTCTGGGGTGCGAAAATGTTGCGCCATTAGCTCAACCATGTCCTCAAAGTTATCACACTTGCTACACACCATCACACACCATCGCCAAGCGCTTGCTCACAGGGGATCGCCTGATTGCTGGGGTCTTTCTGCAACTGTGGGGGTTCCCCTACAATTGAAAGTGCTATGAAATGACTGTTGTTGTGAAATGGCGCTACATAAATAAAGCTGAATTGAATTGAATTGAATTGCCTAAAGTACTAAGGATATGCTGCCCCTCCATTCCTAAGTTGTGAACCAACAGTGCTCGTGCCTGCAACTTCTCCAGTCTTCCAAGGTCCAATGCCACCAAATAATTTTGGAAAGCGGCAAACCACCTCTACCAAGGAATGGGCGGCTCACCGGGAAACTCCAGAAACGGCTATATTGAAGCAACTCCCGTGTCCATACTTTTATTGTTGTCGCCAAATGTTATGTTGGTAAAAGGAAGCCAAGGACGAGACCGGGCGTTGAACTAGACACAACTTTATTAGAGACTCACTCTTAATATACAAGCGCTGCCGTCAGGCTGAGAGGAGGCCAAAAGACACCGCCCTTCTTCCTCACAGCCCTCTTATACCCCGGGTGGCAGAGGAACCGGAAAGGTGGAGCCACCACCCATGTCACACAATACGTCCCAATAACACCACAACACTACCACCACCATATTTTACTGTTGGTATGATGTTCCTTTTCTGAAATGCTGTGTTACTTTTACGCCAGATGTAATGGGACACACACCATCCAAAAAGTTCAACTTTTGTCTCGTCAGTCCACAGAGTATTTTCCCAAAAGTCTTGGGGATCATCAGGATGTTTTCTGGCCAACCTGAGACGAGCCTTTATGTTCGTTTTGATCAGCAGTGGTTTTCGTCTTGGAACTCTGCCATGCAGGCCATTTTTGCCCAGCCTCTTTCTTATGCTGGAGTCATGAACACTGACCTTAACTGAGGCAAGTGAGGCCTGCTGTTTTTTGGATGTTGTTGTAGGGTCTTTTGTGACCTCTTGAATGAGTCATTGCTCCGCTCTTGGTTTAATTTTGGTTGGCTGGCCACGCCTGGGAAGGTTCACCACTGTTCCATGTTTTTGCCATTTGTGGATAATGGCTTTCACTGTGGTTTGCTGGAGTCCTAAGGCTTTAGAAATGACTTTATAACCTTTTCCACTGAGAGAACTCAATTACTTTGTTTCTCATTTGTTCCTGAATTTCTTTGGATCGCAGCATGATGTCTAGCATTTGAGGATCTTTTGGTCTACTTCACTTTGTCAGGCAGATCCTGTTTAAGTGATTTCTTGATTGAGAACAGGTGTGGCAGTAATCAGGCCTGGGTGTGGCTCAAGAAATTGAGCTCAGCTTTCCAAAGATGTGATAAACCACAGTTAATTTATGTTTTAACGGGGTGGGGGTGGGGGGTCACTTTTTCACACAGGGCCATGTAGGTCTGGATTTTTTATTTTACCCTTGATAATAAACACCTTCATTTAAAACTGCATTTTGTGTTTACTTGTGTTATCTTTGTCTAATATTTAAATTTGAAAAAGGTTGTAAATGTACTTCAAGTAAATTTTAGCATACCATAGTCCAATTTGAGCAAATTAAACAGAATTTTCCAACCACAAGATTGTTGCTAGTGAAAAGGCTGAGTGGCTAGTAACTTTGGAAAATGACTAGCCACAGTGGCTGGTGAGCAAAAAAGTTCATGTCAAGCCCTGGAGGTCAGGCAGGAGTCTCCGCGGACCATGATGTTTGCAGATGACACTGTGATCTGTAGTGAGAGTAGGGAGCAGGTGGAAGAAAACCTGGAGAGGTGAAGGTATGCTCTGGAGAGAAGAGAAATGAAAGTCAGTCAAAGCAAGACAAAAATACATGAGTGTGAAAGAGAGGGAGGCAGGTGTAATGGTGAAGATGGAAGGAGTAGAGATAGTGAAGGTAGATGAGTTTAAATACCTGGGGTTGACCATCCAAAGCAATGAAAAATGCACAAGAGAGGTGAAGAAGAGAGTGGGGCCACACCATCCCTGCTGACAGTACTCGCATAGCTGTCATTTAATCCATCAGCTCCTCTCTGCAATTATTAAACAACAACAGTTAGAAGTTGATTCCATGCACTCCATTCTACATTCATTCAGTGTATAATCATTTCTGTATGATTTCAACATATTTAAATGTATTTTACTTTGGTGTGCTGTATCATGGTTGAAATTGTCAGATGATTACATCACCAGCAAATTTTCTGGAGACTAATGATTCCTACCCTCACACTGGGGGAGAGGGCCAGATACAGGACCAGTCCTTATCAAGTTCCTTTCCCCTAAAATTGGTTCTTGTAGTGGAAATGGGGATACTTTTTGAAGACTAGAAAGCATTTTTCCAAGCGCCCTCTGCTGGTTATCAGCAAAACATTCCACATACAGTAGTACTGCATTCATTTTCCTCCTAGGAATTTTTTTTTTAATGTCTGGATCCAGATGGTGATCTGGATCAGCCCCCGATCCAACTGATTAGTCATCCTTGGCATATAGTTAGACAGATGGCTGGATGGACTTTATTGATCCCAAACTGGGAAATAATAGTTTCAGTTTCCAATTTCCCACCTCTCTTGAAAATGTAATCACAATCTATAAATAATGTTTTGATTTATGCTCCTAATACGCACACAAACAAATAACGCAGGTGAAAATCTAACCATAATGCAGAAGTGCTCTCCAACTAGGAACCATTTTAATTCTGCAATTATTGTCTTTTGGGGATGGTAATATTTTACTATACCTTTGTGACAGTTTCAGCAGCTGGCTCAATGTAAGAGTAGGCCTAGTTTTTTAGGCTTTATATTTGCAAAGTTTGCACAAATCAGACTGCAAACTTTTGGAAGAACTAATGTGATCTGCAGAGGTGGGTAATCCCAAGTCCAAAGAGTAAAAGTCCATTCACATATTTGTTCCAGCCATTCATTAACCAACCCAGCTGATTCTGATAAGCACAGAGTGCTTATCAGAATCAGCTGATAAGCCGCCAACCCCCGGGGTCAAAGCTGACCTCCCCGGCGAGAATGTCTCTTCTTCTGCCCCCAGGGTCGAAGCTGACCTCCCCGGAGAGAATGTCCCCTCTCACCAATGACTGCCTCTCTTGTCTGGACCCACCGTGCTGCTGCCTGGCATGCCGTCCCTCCGTGCCTGTTGATCCACTCCTGACCATCTTCAGCACCGCTGCAGCTGTCGCCACTGTAGCCCCAAACACTCTGACCCCTGTGGCCAAACTCCGGGGAAAACCGAAGCTCGGTTGTCGGTGCCGCTCCTCGACGCAGGCACCTCGCCACTGCTCCCAGCACCCTCGTCCAAGGCGCTCCGCTGGGCTGCCTCTGCGCACGGATGTCGCTGCTCTCTCCCGGGGCTCACAGCATCACTCTCGCTGGCGTCATACACCAACCCAGGCGCCTCACCGCTGCACCCAGCACCCTCGTCCAAGGCATTCCACTGCACTGTCTCTGCGCCCAGCTGTTGCTGCTGCTTCCCGGGGTCTTCAGCCTGCTTGCTCCTGCTGCCCAGACTCCAGCTGCGGGGAAGACTCAGGTCATTGCTCTCCCTCTCTGCTGTCGCTGCTCACCACACCGTCAACATCACTAGCGCTACGGTCACCCACTATGCTGAGCTCCTCGGCTGGTTCACCGTCGTCGGTAACCAGGGGCTCTGGTCCCCCCTGGATACCCAGCTGGTAGCTTGTAACTCGGTTTTGGCGCGCACCTAGCGTCGTGGCTAACCATCCCATTACCACGGACTGAACTTTTAGCTCCTCCGTGCTAACTAGCTTAGCTGCTCTTGGTGCCAACAGTCTCGCTACCCACAGCTCCAGCTTCTTGTCCCTTGGACATTTGGCAAAATCTCCAACCAGCCACCCGACAGCATCCGCATAACGCTCCGTCTTTTCCAATATGCCGAGAATTCTCTGATCCTCTGCGCCGAGACGACGGACCAGCAGCGCCCGTCCTCGAACTCCGTCGACTCTACCCAAACCCAGCCCAGCGATGTATCCCCCAAGCATCACTATCAAATCCGACTATATGATCGCTGGCTCTCCAGGACACTCCAGAAAGGACGGCAGAGGTGAAGGTAGCCCACACGCCTCCATGATTTTTCTGTCGTCACCAAAATATTATGTCGGTAAATGAGAGACTGGAGTCTGTTACGCCATGCAGCGAACTCAACTTTATTAAGGACACACAGAGAACTATATACAGTGGCCGTGCCCGCCTGACGTCACGCCAGGAGCGGGTACTGTGGGCTACACACACTCACTACACAATAGTCATCACGCCAACCTATGGGAGAGTCGGCCATCTTACGGGGTCTTACTCAGCAGTGTAATATGTGAGTTTGGCCCTTGGGGTTTGCCGTAGCCGTCAGACAGGATGACGTCAGGCGGGCTGCAGCTGCTGTATATATTTACCTGTGTCTGTAAAAAAGTTCAGTTGGATGCTCGGCACAACATGACTCATGTCTCGCTTATTTTATACATAACATTTGGCGACTGAGAATTAACTCATGGAGGCGTGCAGGACACCTCTACGGCCATTTCTGGAGTACCCAGGAGAACCAGCAATTCTGTGGCCTCGCTGGCTGGCCGTGTCCGAGTCATACATTGCAGCATTGGGCCTGGGTAGACTCGACAAAGTGAGGAAGCAAGCACTTCTGGTTCGTAAACTCGGCGTAGAAGGTCAGAGAATTTTCCACACCGTGGAAAATTAGGGGAGATGGAGTAATACACAGATGCTGCTGGGCTGCTTGCTAGCTACTTTGCCGAACATACACGCAGAACGAAGCTGTGGGTTGAGAGGCTATTGCCGCCAAAAGACACTAAGCTAGCTAGCTCGGGGGAGCTAACGGCCCAGCTAGTAGCAATGGAGAAATTAGCCATGGAGCTAGGTGAGTGCTAAACACAGAAGTTAGACACTCTAGGCTACAAGACAGCCGAAGAGCACAGCACGGAGCATGAGTGCAGTGAAAAGGGAGAATGCAGCACTGAGCGTGACCACAGCACGGAGGGAGAGCAGCGAACAGACTCAGCTCAGTTTTCCCCGCTGCCAGAGTCGGAGCTGCGAGAGAGGGAGTGCGAGCATGCTGAGAGAACCGAAAAGCAGCAGCGGCAGCCGGGCACAGAGACAACGGGCAACATCGGAGAAGTACTGGACTGCTTTTGTACCCGAGATGAGCCACAGTTGACGACTGAGACGGCGGGTGAAGAGTCCGCAGCAAACATGGTGACAACGGAACCGCCGCAGCACAGCAGAGGTCCCGAGCCGAACGAGCGCGCAGAGCCACTGGGAGCACAACGACAGCGCGTGAAAACATGTAAGGCGCTGTTTCATGTTATGGACTTGCTTGATGAGGACAGCGTGTTTTTGGCAGACGGACAATTCGGCTTGGCACACGAGCAGATGGTGGCGTGTCCGGGTGGCGGCTCCAGTCGGAGAGGCTCCACACAAGTTGGTTGCCACAGTGTGGGACACGGGCCCCGACGTCATGAAGGCTGGACCCCTGGGGCCAAACTTAACAACATTAAGCTTGTTGCAATTAAAAAGCAATAAAAAGTTGCCTAAAAGTACTTCTTTTTTGTTGTTTTTTTTTTCATTATAATTTAAAAGATTAATCACAGTTAACTAATTAGCTAGGGTAAAAAAAATATTGAAAAGGGGTAGAAGATGGATGGATGGATGAATAGAAAATGGGTGAGATTAATTAGTTACGATTTTTTAAAACGATTGTGAGCACTAATTTATTTCACACACCTGAGAGCTTGTTAAATTTGAAAATAAACACAGTTTGCAGTAGTGGTGGTATAATTTTGAGGGCAACTGGATGAATATTACAAACTACATCTTTTTTAAATTAAAAAGTTCAGTTCATGATGACTGATTACTTTATTAAAATGAATTTATTAGAAGAAATTTGCAGTTTTACTGATAAAATCTCCACAGATTTATGAGATGAAAGCTGGACTTTTACAAGAAAGATATCTCAAATATATGAGAAATACATTACAATTTTATGAGAAAAAAGTCTCAAATGCACAAGAAAAAAAATCATAAATTCATTAGCAAATTGTAACAAAAGCAAGCCACAAAAAAGTTTTACAACTAAAGTAACTTTTTTTAGTAAATTATTTTTTTCTCTTATTCAAGTAATTGTCATGTGATTACTCTTGCTTAATTAATGAAAGCACCAAGTTGCTGTACTTCGATGCCTGTGGCATGGTAGCATGGGCGGCTGTAAAAAAGTGGCACTGCAACATCTACTGGCCAGGGATAGTTATTACAATACCTTTTTTTCGTTGCAGCATTGACTGAAATGGTGAGTTAAATTTGTGTTTGTTTCAAAAACAAAGTGTTATTTTGAAATTCTGGCAAATTAAAAGTTGAGAAAAATATGGTGATACAATGATACAAGCCTTTAGTTCCACTTAATTGTGACCGGGCGAGCTGAAACAGAGGCGAACAGACAGACGGACAGATACACACAGCCACAAACACTGAGCGATTACTGTATGCCTCCGTTTCACCGAGGCATAAAAATCTAAAAAGGTTAGGCTACTTTTATTTGACTATGATTTCTGGCTGCTCTACCCACCTATGATCTCACGTTACCTTCTCAGGGAGAATTTCCAGCGTCTGCAGCAGGACCTGGCAGAGATGATTGTGTCCAGTCTGAAAAACCGAGATGATGGGAGCTTCAAGAAGAGGAAGACTCTGTCCACCAAAATCCGCCGGAGAGAGACCAACAGCAGTATGCAGAGCGACAGCCTACCTGAATATTTCCACCTGGCTGTCACCGACACCCCCAACACCTACCTGTGATTACAAAGATGCTGCTCATGAAATTTGTAGGCTTTTTATTTACTTAAACACTCCAGTTTAGCCCTGGTGGCATTTTGAGGGCAGCTCTGTTCATTTAGGGTATGGCACGACAGCTGCTACGAAGATTTTAGAGATGATGTTAATGATTTTCATTCTTCATCCAGCAACATCTCACTGCTGGCCTCTCACACAACAGTTCGACATCTGTCTATCGACTGATAAGAACGTTAACGAGCTTAGATGGGCATTGCTGTGGTTTAGTATTAAACACAATATAGGATGAACATGTTTCAAAGGTTTTGTCATCCTTAAAGACATGCCAAAGATATGCAGTTTTAAAAACCAAAAACCATTTGTGTTTTTACTTAAAAAAAAAAAAAGTGCTGTCCATGATACTCTGCCCCAGTCATTTAAGATTAATGATCCCCCAATCTTATTGGGTAAAGGATTTCAAAGTGGGCCAATCACACGTAACGAGACAATCAGGGTGTGTTTGTTTTGCCAACTTAGAGAAGTGAAGGCTGAAGGTTGGAATATGATGCTGTATTACCCAGCTAGTTTCTTTATTGATGATTTGTAAGAGATGTCACTGGTCACTGTCGTAATGTGGAGAAGGATAAGCTCACATGCAGGCTGCTAACACCAGAGAATGCACACGACACAGAGAGGCAACGTTAAACCCAATTTTATTGAAAAACAAACTCAATAATAAAGAAAGCGCCACTCACCAGAGGAGCACACAGCCTGTAAAAGAGGGAGACGGGAGCTGGTTATAAATGAGGAGGGAGGCTAGGAGCAATGGCTAAACAAGGGCAGCTCTTACGATAGTGAGCAGAGAGCCCGGCAGAGCAACCCACCGGAGAACGGAGAGACCAGCAAGGCAGAGCTGGCAGGGAGTAGGAGAGGAGTGGAGCTGGGAGGAGCGTCTGAAGGCAGTCTGGAGTGGTGATGACGATGGTGAGCGCGCAGCAACCCCGGAGACGTACCGCGGCAATGGCAGCAACCTGAGGAGAAAAAAAGGTTTAAGGCTGAGTTCCTTAACAATACGTACAAACATTTAACTTCACGTTTAAGGCAGCTCTACCCAACAAGCCAGCACTGGAGCGTTCACGAACACGTCCTTTTAAGCCCTGGCAGAGAAGCGGCTGCTGGTGTGTCCACTCACGCAGGTGTGCTGATGGAGCCTGATGGAGAACCTCCCACAGAAAGGGAGGGGGAGCGCGCTCACCTGATCATAACAGTCACGCGGGCCGCCACATTGGGAGGCAAGCTTTGTGAAAGGGACAATGATAGAAATGGTTCATCGTGGCAAGTGGCAACATTATTTTATCAGAATATGCAAAATTGCTCACCAAAAAGTCATCTGGAGTGTTACAGAAAGAGGGTAAGAAAGGAAAGACGCTGCATGCCTAATAATAAAAATAGGTAATCAGTAGTTAAAGAGTGGTAACAAAATATGTATACAGATGGACAGTTTGTAAATTAAATTGAGGATATTTTTCAGCTGAATAGTTGAAACCGCTTAACCCACACTCTGCAATGACGGGGCTCTGGGGCTATTCAGCCTCCTGGTGCTGTTCACCCTTTTATTTTTTCACCTTCCTAGGTTTATATTGTGGAGAGAGGAATAATCAGGCCGAGCGTTCAGAGCAGATAAAACTTTATTCTCTTCCTCTCACATCCACCAGAATCCTAAACATTAAAAACACAGGCTGCAGGCACTCTCTTTTATATTAACACTCCTCCGCCACCTGAGGTGCTGTACTGACATATCAACCCCCCCATGACAATCCCCCTTGTCCCCCAGCACCTTTGATCTGTCATGCCCTTTAGTCTGAGGGAAAACTACTGAGTGGCTTCCCACAATATTCTGTTTAAATTGTACTGCTAGAATGTTTTTTCAAGTGATCAGCAGAGACAGTCGTGGATCGTATAAACACTTGCTGCTGCAGCTTATCAGCCAGTATCACAGCTTGTCTGCCCCATTTCCCAGCAACAAAGCCCCATTCCAGCTATAATATCCTAAATTTAATGAACAGACACAAGCAGCCAGCGGGAGGTGGAGAAAGTTAAAAAAAAACAAAAAACAGGCCAACTTTTTTCGTTGATAATTTATTTAAAATATAGGCACATACTGTAAATATAAACAACTCTTACTTGAGGTGAAAATGTTTCTGCCCTCTGGCTTAAACAGTTTGGGGACGAGGTGACGCTGCTGTTCGGCATCCTGCTGCTGATGGTCGTCCTGCTGCTTGCCTGGACCTCCACCAGCACGCCGCCGGAACACATGTTCGCCACAGGCCCCGCCTCTGCCCAGAGCAGACAGAACGTAGGCCCCAGCCCCTCATCGTCGTCATCATCATCTGTGAATGATGGCGGTTCTACAGAGGCCTCGCCCACTGAGGAGACCCCACTCGCTCCTGAGGCGAGTGGGGTCAACTCTTTGGGGACAAGAGTTGCAAATTAGCTAATAGCTATACACTCTATGTGCAACACATCAGATTGATTGTCTTTGATTAATTGTCTATGTTTATTGCACTGTCCCTGTCAAATAAACTAATCTACTACTACTACTACAGTTCACCCCCACCACAGTTTCAAAACCATATAATAACCTGCCTAATATCCTCTGCCTGTTGATGTGCCTATATGAAAAATATCAGCGGCCACTCATGCTTTTTTCATTTCTTTTTTGGGGGGGGATGAATCTGTTTAAACGAGGGAACGTACTGAGGTTTTGCAGTCACATGACTTCTGGCAGTGATCCGGGTCGTGAAAAATTTCACATCCGATTTTATGATCTTCTGCATATTCTATCCACCCCAGTTAGACATCTGTGCTCCCACCCAGATCATCTACCAAGACTTGACCATATGCATATCTCTTATATCTTAGATGGTATTTTAGCTTATTTTAGTCCACTTCATGATACTGGTTAAGGAGTCGTCCCTGTGAGAATAACAGTGAGCTGCCATTAGCAAAGTAATCCAGTCACTCGTTCAGGATCGTTTCTGTGCTTACGCTACTCCAGGGTCCGGTCATATCCTGCTGACCACTCACACCACACTCTGATAATGCTTTCTTGAGCTTTTACAGTCTCACATTCAGCCAATATTATGTTATTTAACTCTGGCTGTTTCTGCCACTGGCTCTATTAGCTAACCAGCTAACATTAGTCTCACTATGGCCACTACCACAGGTCTCAGCAGTGACAAAAGAGGGAGGGTAAGGTGAACTGGGGCTCATTAGCATTTAAATCAAAATGCACTGGAATGGGCCGTCTTGAAGAGGACTTGTTAAACAGGGTGGAATATGGTGCTGCAGTATTTAATCCTCGAGTTGTTTTGACCAAACCATTTTACTGAGATTTCATTATAGGGGTCACTGACTGCACTTTTTCTACATTATAATAGCTCACACATGTCTTAATTAACATAATTAAGATAAGATAAGCCTTTATTAGTCCCACAACGGGGAAATTCCAGGATTGCAACAGCACAGGGATAGCAACACTCAGAGCAACAATCAGAAGGCAAGAAAAAAAAAAAACAAAAAAAAAAACAAGCAAGCAAGAGCAGCTAATATACATATGTACATATTACTATAAAATATATATATACACACACACACACACAGACACAGTGCAGAGCATTGTAGCTGGATGGAATAAATATATGAATATATGAACATATATTAATATATATATTAATATATATAATATAATATATTAATATATTAATATATATATATTAATATAATATTATTAATAATAGTAATATAATTAACAAAATAATGACATGTTTTGTTCACATTTTCTTTAATTTTTTTAATTATTGAAGCAAATTAACTTAACTTTATTAACTTTCTGCACTGCTGCATATATTTGCATATATCTGCTTAAATTGCACATACTGTCAATTACTGTATATACTGCACTGCTGTCCTTTGCACTTCTGATTGGATGCTAAACTGTGTTTTGTTACCTTGTATTCATACATGTGTAATGACAATAAAGTTGAATCTAATCTAATCTAATCAAAAAATTAGGGTTTTTTTTCCTGGCTTTCTTAAAACGCTCTGACTTAAAGCCTATCACTTTAAGAAACATTCTTCAGCTGTTCAACTCCACCCTCCCCCTTACGTCAGCTAGCCATTAGCCGAGTAGCTTCTAGTCTCCTTCTAGCTTGGATGAGCAGCACTGGTTCACTGATTCACAGATGGTTGTGTGTCTCACGTCATTCTGGCCCGTCTCCCAGCAGTCTAGCAGGGATGCCACAACAAATCGGCGGTGTCGCGCTGAGCTGCTGGATCTCAAAGTGCAGTGTCTGGCTCCGCAGGACTCCGCTCCTCTCCCACAGCCACCTGGGGGATGTGCTGTCACGAAGCGGCTCCCCAATATTGCCTGTGGGGGTGGAGCGGAGTGGCGCAGAGCCTCAGAGGATGGCGTGGGAGCTCTGGGAGTGCAGCCTCGGGTCATGTTGTAGGCAGTTGCCATGGCAGCGCTGGCTGTGGGGTCACAGCGGGGCCGCTGGGGGGTGGGCCGTAGCGGTGCGGGTATATTGTGGACTGTGGACCGGTGAATCAGGAGTTAACAGGGATGGCTATTAGGGTGACTAAGATCTGAAGAAAATAATAATATAAGCCACACTTGGTTCAAGCTTCCTGGTAGTAGCTTGGGGGCTAATAGCTCAGGAGCTAATAGGCTACCTTTAGCACCGATCCGTCTACATGATAGACAGTTAGGTGGGCCAATAATAGAGTGGTGGGCTGGTCTCAAGGACGGCAGTGGGTGGGCTTTTTGAACACTCGACGTAGACGAATTATCAGGAAGAGTCAAAAATCTTTTTGGGAGTTTCTCTGAGAGAAAAACCAGATAAGGGCAATGTGCTTTTTCAGATCGCTGATTGTCTGGAAAATTTTTGGCTAATTATGTGACCAGTTGACACATTTGAGACAGTTAAAACCTACAAACACACCATTTTTCAGTCAATGACCCCTTTAAGACCTCTGGGAACTGTGTAAACGTGTGGAAAAAGTGTATGATATAGTCTCTTTAAGAGCTTAACTAAATCAAGGCAGTGCATATTTCCCTGTGAAGTCACCGTTTTAATACTTTAACAGTAAACATGTAACTCAAAGAACTGTTTGTAATGATAAATCAACAAAAACAATTTTGTACAATATAGGACCTTCCAGAGCTCACTCGATGGACAGTTGCAGAGTGCCACAGTCAGGCAGTTTGAAATCCCATAAAATTTTGACTTCAAATTGTTTCAGGAATATTTTTTTTTCTTTGACATTTTGAAGTAAAAATGAAAAAATCTAGTAACTCCAGCTTTTCATTATTTGTACCATAGATGACTGCTCTAACTCAATTACGTGCACATATCATGAGTTACTACTTGGATTTTCCTGTATGAGCACTCGTTTGAGTAAAACCACTCACTTATTTCTGTTTTAAAGGAATCTGGATAATGAAGGACGAGAGTGGATGCATTCTTTACCTTGCTTTACTTTTAGCTGTGTTTGTTTTTATATTTAGGCATTTCTGCAGGAATCTCATTGACTGAAAAAGTCTGATAAGATTATTTACAAAGTAAGGCAGAATATTTGTTTCACACTGCAACAATGCTACCTTGTTTTGTATTTTTTCTGCAATGATTTCTGTGTTGTTTTATTAAATAATATTTCATTTGGCATATGATTTTTTGTTTTGTCTTTTACCAACATGGTGTAGTTTTGAAAAAAAAAAAAAACAACAGTCTTGCAGTACAGTAATACAGAGGAAAATTTATGTTTCAAGCAGCAAAATAAGATGACAGGAGTAGAAAATATTTTATAAAACCATAAAATATGGTAAGACAATCAGAAATCTCAGCTGACTGAGTACAAGAAGAAGAATCCATACAGTAAAGTAAGACATTTTCAGTAACACAAGCTTATCCTTACTACACTTCATCTTTACACCAAGTCTTTGATCAATAATGATATTTCCATCATCATAAGTTGGGGTTTTTTGTCTCAAAAAATAGAGAGGAGTTTCCACTGTGTGACGATGTCAACTACTCCCACAGAATTACACAGTTTTAGTTGTAACTAAAGCAGTGCCACCCAGCTCTGTGGCAGGAAGTGGGATTGTGTGCTCCATCATCACGCTGCATGCAGCCACAACGTTGCCTCTGGCCCCCTCTGTTACCACATGCCTCTGAGGATCCTTACAATCGTTGAAGCCTTTCTCCCACCTTGAGCCATTTTGGGCCCCTGAGTGCACGTGAAGGCAGGGTATCGAGGGTCCTGGTTCTCCCTGAAATGTCACTGCTTCACCATGCCTGTCTGAAGTCGGTGGGTTGGCAGGTGGGTCCGTTTTGTGAGGAAACTGTTGTCCCGGTACTCTGTCTTCTGTAATACACATAGCAGAACCTGTTACTGAGTATTCACAGTGAACACAAAGTGGGATCTCACTCATCAGATGGACACATCACTTAACTTAAGTTTTATTTAAAAAAGTAAAATCCATCAAAAGGGGTGTGAGCAAATATGCTGTCACAGGTACTGTCCTCCTTGCAAGTTGATCAGAAGAAATGCATTTCCTGAGTCATCACATGATGCACAAGGACTTTTGGCTACGTTTGTCCCTGAGGCTTTTCTGGCTCAAAGTGAATGATCAGTTTCAATCTTTTAAAGGTCCCATATTGTGCAGGATTTAACTTTACTTTTTGACATCCTCCTGGGCATCATTTAAGAAGTCAGGGATTGGACCCCCAAGGTCTCTGCCTTTGATTGCTGCCTGGTCCATATACAGCACCAGACCCCCACCATTATCCCATGTTGTAAATGCACTTAGGTTTGCAGTGATAGAAACACTGTAACTACAATTGTGTAAGAAAAACTTGTTTTACAGTGATATACAGTAATTTGCAACTAAATGAGCAAAACTTACTAGTATTAGATCTTTTTTAAAAAATTTCTGAACTTTCCTATGGAAAGAAACGTGAATAGGCCGTTTGTTCAATGAGGACATAGGAATGCTATTGTTGAAGTTTTTCAGTTTAAATTAGGTTACAGCTGAATAGGATGTGCATTCCTGAAGATTAACATTAACTTCAGTTATATTGGTATGCATCACCATAACACATGTTAAAACAGCTGCTTAAGTCTTGTCACTACAGTATATGCTAGGTTTGTTATGTTTCAAAATAGCATGCCTTATGGATTTAAGAGCTGTCTTACTCTTGTAGTACAATATATACTGGAGTCTGTATAAATGTTTTTCAAGTTGTGCAGAAGCCAAATTTGTCCTGTGCAACTAACGGATGTGCGGTGAAACCAGAATAGCTGGTAAGAGCGCGGGGCTGACCCATGGGACACCTCAGCAGAGGAGAACAGAAACCGTGGAGTTTCTGCTGCTGATGTGCGTCACACTTCATCACCTACAGCTTTGTCTTCTTCACACTACTCTCAGATGAAAACTCTGTACGAGAGGTCTGCCGCCTTAGCAAAACAAATGTTAGTCACTACAGTGAAAAGCTGTGATAGTAATTAAAACTAGAAAAGCACTCAGAGAGCGCATACCTCTGCCAAGGCTCCTTCAGTCTCTCATGGATCACCTCCAAAATGTAATGGGTTTGTGTGTAGGCCTAGAGCCACTTGTGGTGAAAATTGCATCAAAGTCTGTCCATTAGTTTTGGAGTATTGTGGGTGACACACTGTGAGAAGATTCTTGGCTGAGGTATGCATTCTCAGATCATCACCAAAATGTAATGGGTTCCTCTGTAGGCCAAGAACCACCTGTGGTGAAAATTTCATCCAAATCCATCCAGTAGTTTTTGTGTAATCCTGCTGCACAAATACAAAAAAGCCCTTGGTGGAGGTATGTACTCTCAGATCATCACCAAAATCTAATCATCTGTTCCCCGTGCCATTACACACCTTTCCTGAAAATTTCGTCAAAATCCGTTCATAACTTTTTGAGTTATATTGGTAACAGACAGACAGACTGTCATTGTCCGCTCCGCTCATCACCGTCAGCTGCACTCACACCTGGTCCTCATCAGGCGCCGCCTATATCTACCGCTCTGACCTTTGGGTTAGTGCGGAGATGTCTCACTGCGCTCCAGGAGAGCTTCATCACCGTTCCCTGCCTTCTTCCTACGCTACAGCCAGCGCTCGTCTCCTGCTTCGTCCCAGGAGCCATCCAGCCTGCCACGTAAGCGCTCATTTCCACTCACCTTGTGAATCAGTTCCCCTGTGCACAGGCGGCGTCCTTGGTGACGGATTCCCAGCCTTCTCCTCCCAGGCGGCGGACTATTCATCCTGCAAACTCACCACCACCAGCACTTCTGCTCACCTGCCAGAGCCACTCCACCACCTGAAGAGCACTGTCTTCCTGGCCACAGCTGTCATGCTGAATTGGAGCTTGCCACCCTCTGTTCCCACAGTAAGTTCAGTGTAACTGTAACTCCAGAAGCGATGCCCAGTAATTCCCTCTCCTTGTGTGTCTCCAGGGTTGCCAGTCTGTACGGTGTCTCGCTCAGTTCCCAGCAGTTCCAGACTACGTTCACACCACACTCACACTACCTGGTTGTTAATAAACTTGATTGTATCGATTCGGAGTCTGTGTGTCGTCACTGGGTCATTGAACTATGTCAGTACATCTCCGCCAGAGCGACCCAGCTGACAGCGCTTTGGTGCACCGTATCAACCATATTGAGAGCCAAATCGATCAATTGGTTTATCAGCAACAGGTCATTCTGAGCCAATTCACCCATGTTACTGATCAATTAGACCGATTAGCTAACTCTCAGCCCTTTTCCCAGGCCTTACCACCTCCCAGCAGCTCCTCGGCTCCTTCTAGCTTCCCGGCTAACCAGCTCAAGCGGGCCTCCCCTGCTCGCCTCACTCCCGTCCCGACTCCCGTCCGTTTTAGCGGTAAGTTGGGTGAAGCCCGGGGGTTTATCATGCAATGTGAGGTGGTTTTCCAGCGGGTGCCAGATGACTTTCCCTCCGACCATAGTAAGATCGGTTATGTCATTAACCTGTTGGAGGGGAGGGCGCTAGCTTGGGCATACGCGGTAATGGCTAGAGCGAATTACTCGAGCCTCACCCTCAGTCAATTTATTGGCGAGTTTTATGAGGCTTTTGATCATTCAGACAGCGTTCTCACCACCCGCTTACTTAACCTAAGACAAGGGTCTAAGACCGCAGCAGATTATGCTATTGACTTCCAGGTGGCAGCTGCAGAAGTGGGTTGGGAGGACACCTCGCTTTGCAGTATTTTTATTAGAAGCCTCTGTCCTAGCCTTCGGGATGAATTAGCCCCACTGGAGAAGCCAACTAGATTGTCCCAGTTAATCTCCCTAGCCATTAGCTTGGATAACAGACTCAGGGAGCGGGCAGCAGAATGTAAGGCCTATGGGCGATCAGAGGAACCATCTCGTCACACCCCACGGTCCTCATGTTTAGCTCTACCATCTACTGAACCCTCGGGCCCCTCGGAACCCATGACGGTGGGACACTCTAGGTTATCTGCGGCTGAGAAACAGCAGCACGGCGAGCTGGAGTTGTGCCTTTATTGTGGGAGCGAGGAGCATGAGATCGAGTCCTGTCAGCTTCGGCCAAAAAGGGGAGGTCCGTGCGTCACAGTAGGGGGTCTCACGGACTCATTCTGGCCTAATACCCTATCTTGGTTACTGTTACCCATTAGATTCATTCATAAGCACACTGAAATTCCCACTCAGGCTTTAGTGGACTCCGGGGCTGAGCAGAGCTTTGTTTCCAGGGACCTGGCAACCCGGTTGGGCCTCCACTGCCAACCCCTTAAGTCTCCACTACAACTGATCGCGCTGTCTAACGCTCCTATGGCTACTGTCTCCCAGAAGACTGCCCCTGTGTCAGTTATTATCTCCGGAAATCATCGTGAAGAACTGTCCTTCCTGGTTTTGCCTGTCTCGTCGTCTCCGGTCATTCTGGGCTACCCTTGGCTTCGTGTCCACAATCCCACTATTGACTGGAGTTCAGGGAGTATTAAGTCTTGGAGCTTATTTTGTCTCAGCGCATGCCTTCAGTCAGCTGCATGTTCTCCTTCTGTGACCCTAGGGGTTCCTACCGCTCCCCCTCCCGACCTGTCTAAAGTGCCCCCTGAGTATCATGACCTTGGAGCAGTATTCAGCAAGTCCCAGGCCCTGTCCCTTCCCCCCCACTGACCGTACGATTGTGCCATAAATCTTCGTCCGGGGGCTCCACTCCCTTCCAGCCGGCTGTATAGCCTTTCCCCGCCGGAGCTGGCTGCCATGGACGCTTATATTAAGGAGTCTCTGAGTTTGGGCATTATCCGCCCGTCTTCTTTGGCGGTGGGGGCAGGTTTCTTCTTTGTGGGGAAGAAGGGCGGGTCTCTGAAACCATGCATTGACTTCAGGGAGCTGAACAATATCACTGTCAAAGACAAATACACCCTCCCACTACTCAACTCTGCCTTTGACTCTCTCCAGGGGGCATCCTTCTTCACGAAATTGGATCTACACAATGTCTGGTGTGGATCCGTGAGGGGGACGAATGGAAGACAGGTTTCCGGACCCCTAGTGGTTACTTTGAGTACCTTGTGATGCCGTTTTTGTTGACCAGTGCACCTGCTGTCTTCCAGAGGCTTATTAACGATGTCCTGAGAGACTTTCTGAATGTGTTCGTTTATCTGAATGACATTCTAATCTTCTCCCGTTTCCTAGATGAGTACCGAATACACGTCAGACGTGTTCTGCAGCGACTGTTGGAGAATCAATTGTTTGTTAAAGCTGAGAAATGTGAGTTTCACACCTCCAAGACATCCATCTTGGGCTTTGTCATCTCACACAAGGAGATCCTCACGGACCCGGGCAAGATCAAGGCCGTGGTGGAGTGGCCAGTTCCAGCCTCCGGGAAACAGCTCAAGCAGTTCCTGGGGTTCGCCAATTTCTACCGCTGGTTTATTAAGAACTACAGTTGCCTGGCTCTTCCTCTGATGCACCTTACCTCCTCTAAGGTCCCCTTCCAGTGGTCGGAGGAGGCGTCCGTGGCCTTTTCGGATCTCAAGAAGCAGTTCTCCAAGTCCCCTATTCTGGCTCAGGTGGATCCGGATCTACAGTGCCTCATGCAGGTGGACGCCTCGGATTCAGGGGTGGGGGTTGTCCTTTCTCAGGGTTCCCCAGCAGACGGCAAGGTCCGTCCATGCGCTTTCTTCTCCCACCGACTGTCACTGGCTAAGCGCAATTACAGCATCGGCGATAGGGAGTTGCTGGCTGTGAAACAGGTCCTGGAGGAGTGGCGCCACTGGTTGGAGGGGTCCTCGCAGCCGTTCGTGGTTTGGACGGATCATCGCAACCTGGAGTACCTCAGGATGGCTAAGCCTCTGAATGCCCGCCAGGCTCGTTGGTCCCTGTTTTTTGGCCGGTTTAATTTCACCATCACATATCGCCCTGGGTCAAAAAACACCAAGCCAGACGCCCTCTCCAGGCAATTCGCCACAGACGTGCCAGAGCCCGAAGACCACCCTGTTCTTCCTGCCTCTTGTGTTTTGGGCATCGTCTCGTGGGGGATCAAGGAGAAGGTTCTGAAGGCCCAGGAGATGGAGAGGGACCAGGGCGGGGGACCAGCAGTGAAACTGTTCTTTCCTTCGTCCATCCGGGGTGATGTATCCAATGGGCTCACTCCTCCAAGTTTACCTGCCACCCGGGGAGATGACATATGGAGGAGCTGCTGCAACTCTCGTTCTGGTGGCCCTGTCTCCAAGGGGACGTTGGGGAGTATATCCAGGCCTGTCCCCACTGTGCTACCAGCAAGACCCCATCATCTCCACCGGCTGGATTGCTTCATCCCCTCCCGATCCCCAGCAGGCCCTGGTCCCATGTGGCATTGGATTTCGTCACCGGCCTCCCTCCCTCCAACAACTATACTGTGGTCCTCACCCTAGTTGACAGATTCTCCAAAGCAGCCCACTTCGTCCCCCTTCCAGGTCTACCCTTGGCCAAGGAGACTGTCGACCTTCTGGTTTAACATGTGGTGAGGCTTCATGGGATCCCCATGGATATCGTCTCAGATCAGGGGCCCCAATTTATTTCACAGGTATGGAGGTTGTTTTGCAGCGCCCCTGGGGCTACGGTGAGCCTGTCATCGGGATACCATCC
The DNA here is from genome assembly GCA_020510985.1 of Pholidichthys leucotaenia. NCBI lineage: Eukaryota > Metazoa > Chordata > Actinopteri > Cichliformes > Pholidichthyidae > Pholidichthys > Pholidichthys leucotaenia. The sequence continues at coordinate 399,223,555 of CM035838.1, forward strand.
ACAATCTAATGACCAGTGCGAATGAGCCAACCAGGACCTGGAGGCGGCGCTGCACTGTGTGGTGGCTACCAACTCGACAGCATGGAGCTCCTTCCTACCTTGGATCGAGTATGCCCACAACTTGACTGTGTCCTCGGCTATAGGTATGTCCCCTTTCCAAGCCTCTCTCAGGTATTCTCCTCCCTTGTTTCCAGGAGAAGAGGGTGACATCGTGGTTCCATCAGTCCGGGCACATCTGAAGCGCTGTCGACATCTGTGGAGGGCGACCCGGGCCGCACTACAGCGCACGGCGAAACGCAACACCGCAGTGGCCAACCGCTGCAGGACCCCAGCCCCAGCGTACCAGGTAGGCCAGCAGGTATGGCTCTCTACCAAAAACATTAATCTGAAGGCTGAGCACAAGAAGATGCAGCAGCGGTTCATTGGACCCTTCGCTGTATCCCGCATTATCAACCCTGTTTCTGTTCGACTTGATTTTCCCCCCTCCCTCCGCATATGTCCTACATTCCATGTCTCGTAGATCAAGCCTGTGTCTTCCAGTCCCCTGTGCCCCCCCACCTCCAGGCCACCACCTCCTCCGCGGATGATCGACGGCAGCCCGGCCTGGACCGTGACTGCTATACTGGATGTCCGTCGTCGGGGCCGTGGATTGCAATACCTGGGGGACTGGGAGGGCTATGGCCCGGAGGCCAGGTCCTGGGTGTGTCCTGACTTCGTCCTCTATAAGGACCTCATCAGGGAGTTTCATCGGACGCATCCAGGGAGACTGGAGCAACCACCAAGAGGCGCTCGTTGGGGGGGGTGGAGTACTGTCATGGTCTGCTACGCTCATCACTGTCAGCTGCGCTCACACCTGGTCCTCATCAGGCGCCGCCTATATCTACAGCTCTGACCTTTGGGTTAGTGTGGAGATGTCTCATTGCGCTCCAGGAGAGCTTCATCACCGTTCCCTGCCTTCTTCCTACGCTACAGCCAGCGCTCGTCTCCTGCTTCGTCCAGGGAGCCATCCAGCCTGCCACGTAAGCGCTCATTTCCACTCATCTTGTGAATCAGTTCCCCTGTGCACAGGCGGTGTCCTTGGTGGTGGATTCCCAGCCTTCTCCTCCCAGGCGGCGGACTATTCATCCTGCAAACTCACCACCACCAGCACGTCTGCTCACCTGCTGGAGCCACTCCACCACCTGAAGAGCACTGTCTTCCTGGCCACAGCTGTCACTCTGAACCGGAGCGTGCCACCATCTGTTCCCACAGTAAGTTCAGTGTAACTGTTAAACTCCAGAAGTGACGCCCAGTAATTCCCTCTCCTTGTGTGTCTCCAGGGTTGCCAGGCTGTACGGTGTCTCGCTCAGTTCCCAGCAGTTCCAGACTTCATTCACACCACACTCACACTACCTGGTTGTTAATAAACTTGATTGTATCGATTCAGAGTCTGTGTGTCGTCACTGGGTCATTGAACTATGTCACAGACAGACAAATGCCGGTAAAAGCATTACCTCCTTGGCAGAGGTAACAATGATGAAAATTAGAATGTATGTGTTATATAATTCAATTTATCTCAGAGAATGCAGTAGAATAAATTGGCTTTACTTAATAGGATTTGTTTTCTTTAAAAAAAACAGTGGTGGCTCAGATGGTAGAGCATCCGCCCCACACGTGGGAGTCCGGGGTTCAAATCCTGGCTGGGTCATGCCGAAGACCATATTAAAAAAAAAAAAAAGCGGAACTTCCTGCCATCCAGCTTGGTGCTCAGCAATAATGGAATGGAGGAGGGAAACTTGTGGCGGAGCCTTGCATGGCAGCAACCCGTCTGATTCTAGCTGTGATTAACATCTGTGGTAGAAATTCACCATTTATTATTCACATCTTTTATTGTAGTGGGAAATTGTTGCTCATATATTAACATGTTGTGTAATGTAGTGTCTACATAGTCAGTGCCTAGTGTGAGAAGTGAATCATAATGAATTTATGCTCAGCATGCATGTTTTATCTCTCCTCTGTCCGGAATGTTCTCAGTGAGCAGGGGAGTGGATGAGCCTTGTAGAGATTAACTGTTAAGAATGTCAAGTAAGGTCAGATCACATTCTTGTGAGTTGCGTGCTCCGACAGTGTGTCTTTGGGTCTTATCTTCAAGGCTGCTACCATATTTGGGTTAGAGAGGGATACTATAAAGGTAGCCAAACTGCCGACAAAAGCAGAACAATGGGAGCAGATTTTGTCTCTTCTCCACTCTTCTCCCATATACAGAGAAATAAAGGTCATCCAGCTGGCAGAATCGTCTCTCTTTAATTCACTTCAGGACACTAATAATAGGCTGTAAAATTTGGTCACATTCCTGGTGCACAGAAGTTGGATAGTTGAACGCCACTCTTCGTCCGTTGACGCAGGCTGATCACCCCGAACGGAGTTCGGCTCTTTCCGCCCAGTTTGGCGATGGGAGTGCGGAGGTGGCAAAGGGGTGACACACTATCCAGAAGAATCCATTCTACAAGTCTCCTAAAGTTAAAGTAAGTAAAATTTATTGTGCCCTTTATGCAAATTGTATTGGTAAATTGTCAGTTGTATAGTTCACCTCACTGGACCAATATCTGTGCATGTCCAGCAGTAGGACAAATTCTGGGGTCCAGTGAGTTGATCTCGTGGCAGGACTAAATTGAAGACGGTGTACAGTACCTATTATAAACTGGTTTGGGGACATAGTCTGAAGTCACAGTGAGACGCGTTGGGGCACGCCTGGGGACACCTGGGGTTGACCAGCGGTCAAGATAAGGATGCGTTAGGCACGCACTTAAGATGTTTGGTGGTGTCTGCCGGTCATATTGGTCAGTAATGGGGTCCTGCGAGTCAGGACCTAAACGGTGTCAGTTGTATAGTTCACCTCACTGGACCAATATCTGTGCATGTCCAGCAGTAGGACAAATTCTGGGGTCCAGTGAGTTGATCTCGTGGCAGGACTAAATTGAAGACGGTGTACAGTACCTATTATAAACTGGTTTGGGGACATAGTCTGAAGTCACAGTGAGACGCGTTGGGGCACGCCTGGGGACACCTGGGGTTGACCAGCGGTCAAGATAAGGATGCGTTAGGCACGCACTTAAGATGTTTGGTGGTGTCTGCCGGTCATATTGGTCAGTAATGGGGTCCTGCGAGTCAGGACCTAAACGGTGTCCCTCCGGCATGAGCGGCCCGAAGGTGAAATTTTTGACTGACAGTTATGGTCCTGAAACTGTGGAATTTATTGAGGAGTGGATCTGCCAAGCTGAATTTCCTCTGGGGGGGTCATTCTCAACCAAGGTTATCGCCTTGAGGGATAAGATCAATGGTGAAATTCAGAAGGTACAGACACCTAAGAAACAAAGTAAGAAGGACAGAGGAAAGCTGATGCAGTTGCAGTTAGAAAAGGGCGCGGCTGAGATGTGGCTGCAGAAGCAAAGATCCGTAGAGATAAGCAAGAGCAGAATAAATTACAAAATGAAAGAAAAAAGAAGAACAGGGAAAATACACATACTATACAAAAACAATTTTTACACTCTGCTGGGGATCCCATTCCCCCTCCCTACAAGCATGACCGTCCGGTCCTCCCACTTCCCCTCCCATTAACCCTTTTACTGTGGCGTTGTATCCAGCTCTGCCTGGGCCATTTTCACTCACACCTGAAGATGATACCCCTCCCCCCCACACAGAAGATGTTTGTAGATGATACGTCTCCCCCCAAACAGAAGCACATCCAGTCTGAACAGAAGACACTGTCTGGTGCTATGAAGCATGAGGGACAACGGGAACTTGAAGAATTGTTGGGACCTTCAATCCATGGCCAACCAGTAGCAGATAAAAGGCAAGGGGACATCAAACCTCAGCCAGACCCTCTTACCACTATGCCAATGGTAGAGGTTATGGGGCGGGATGGACCCCTGGAAGGTGAACAGGACCAACCCCATCCAGGGCCATCATGGGAGGGTTCCTGCACCAGAGCCCAAGTTGCCCTAGCTGAGGGAACTGGGTGGCACCATGGGATGCCCGTGATGGCAGATGGAGCTGAGTGGCTGACTCATTCTGCTTCTGGAGTTCGGCTGGGAGGTACCGAGAATCAGGGTCACAACGGCTTTGACGGCATCTCAAATGAAAGCCAGCGGGGCAGGACCGGCTGGCTCGGTTAAACGACGGACCACACAGAAACACTGGAAGCTGAGCAAGGCTCCTCTGAGGGTCACTGATCTGGTTTGACCCAGAGAAGAGGCCCGATTGAGAGGAGCCCACAGGAAGCAGATTAGACAGGAGGACCAGGGGCGGCTACAGGTGGTGGCTGTCCGGGAGAACGGTTCTCCATGGTGTGTGACTGATAAGTTAAAGGGAGCAATGTGTTTATGATGTGTTATTAATTGCCCATGTGAAGAAAAAAAAAAAAAACAAGTAATGTTTGTTTTACCATGTTTAGGGTTTATATTACTGTGTGGTTTGCCCGGGTTATGGGGTGGTTTTATTGGGAATGTTGATAGCAGGGCATGAATGTGCATGTTGACTGGTTAGTTGTTAAATTAAGGTTTTACCTGTGTGTATATATGTTATGGGGTTATTTTAAATTATATTAGGAACACGGCAGCATTTTATTTCATGGACTATGCAGAAATAAAGATGGCAGAATTATCTGTCTGGCCGTGTGGAAATGGGTCAGTAGTCCATCTGGCCCCCTCTAGTTTTAGTTATGTGTATGCATGGATAGGCCTTAATTATTCTGTTTACTGTTATTATTCTGTTCTGCAGGGGAGGGCCTAATGGTGTGTGTGTTTTGGACTTTTCTACAAGGGGGTGGAAATGTGATGCATTAAATATTGTTTATATCATATTGCTGTGTGTTACGGGTGGCGGCTCCACCTTTCTGGTTCCGCCGTTACCCACAGTATAAAGGGCTGATGCGGAAGAGGCACGCTCTCTTCGACCACCTCTCTGCCTAGCGGGAGCGTCTGTCTGTGCACAGTGAGTCTCTTAATAAAGTCCTGTTCCATTCCCCACTCGTGTCATTATTGTGCCACGTTTTACGGACATAACACTATTGAAGTGATTTCTTGATTGATAACAGGTGTAGCAGTAATGAAGCCTAGATTTGGCTGGAGAAATTGAACTCAGCTTTCCAAGGACGTGATAAACCACAGTTAATTTGTTTTAATGGGGGTGGGGGCAATCACTTTTTCACACAGTGTTGGATATTATATTATATTGTAAAGGGTGAAAGGGAAGGATGTGGAGGCGAGGCACGAGTGTAGGTCGACACAGATTCTTTATTGACCTTCTAACATACACTACCGTTCAAAAGTTTGGGATCACCCAGACAATTATTTTGTGTTTTCCATGAAAAGTCACACTTATTTACCACCATGAGTTGTAAAATGAATAGAAAATATAGTCAAGACATTGACAAGGTTAGAAATAATGATTTATATTTGAAATAATAGTTTTTTCCTTCAAACTTTGCTTTCGTCAAAGAATCCTCCATTTGCAGCAATTACAGCATTGCAGACCTAACATGATTGCACAAGGGTTTTCTAATCATCCATTAGCCTTCTGACGCAATGAGCAAACACATTGTACCATTAGAACACTGGAGTGATAGTTGCTGGAAATGGGCCTCTATACACCTATGTAGATATTGCACCAAAAACCAGACATTTGTAGCTAGAATAGTGATTTACCACATTAGCAATGTATAGAGTGTATTTCTGATTAGTTTAAAGTTATCTTCATTGAAAAAAAGTGCTTTTCTTTCAAAAATAAGGACATTTCTAAGTGACCCCAAACTTTTGAACGGTAGTGTATATACAGCCTGTGAACCCCAGTGTGGCCCGCTGGGGCCAAGTGTCTGGTAAAAGAGCCTCCAAACTCTCTTTGCATTCTGCTTATATAGCTTTAATGGCATGCATAGAGAGCTGGGTTGGAGCATTATGCTTGTGTGTGTACAAAGAGAATGTGTGATACATTAACATAACACTTGCTACATTCATGACAATACATTCACCCCCCCTGCCTTTCATGCTGTGGCTTGGAGCAGCAGGGGCGAAGGTGCCTTATTGTCTGTCTAGTTACTCCTTGGGGGGCTACCCTCTTCAGTCCATTGTTCTGCCCCTCTCCACCGCTTCTGGGTGAGAGGATGTCCACCCGCTGTGTCTAGTGTCACCACAGTATATATATTAGTATGGCAGTGCCCTCTGGTAGAGAGGGGGTGATTCCCCGCCTTCAGGGGGTGGTGTCACCTGGGGTATAAAAGGCCACAGTGCGAGACATCTTGCCTCTTTGCTGTGGCTCTCATGCAAGTGTGGTGATTCCTGTGTTCCTCTTCATGTGTAATAATAAAACTACAAAACCTCACCTCGACTCCTCATTAATTAGAGACGTAACGGTTGGCGACAAGGATACATGGCATGGAGAGGGCTGCTACCGCATTTCGTCCATTTTTGGAGGCTCAGTTTGAGCCGCTGGTCCCTTGAACCAGGTGGTATGCGGCCTTCGAGAATTATCTCACAGCGCTGGACCTCGGTGACCTGGACAAACTGCGTGCGAGGGCTATTCTGGTCCACAACTTAGGTATGGAGGGCCAGAGGATCCTGAGCACACTTGGAGGAGGTGACACATTCGGCGATGTGGTGCGGCTCATGGCTGGCTACTTCCGCACCCCTGAAAACACCATAATGCGGCGCATCCAGTTCAGACAGTGACACCAGCGATTGGGGAAATCAGTTCAACAGTTTGTGGTGGACCTTCAGCAGCTAGCGGGTGAGTGCAGGTTCGGAGCCTTGGAGGAGTTGATGGTCCACGACCAGCTAGCAGAGCACGTGGTGTATTCCTCTGTGAGGGTCTGTCTGCTAACTCATGCTGGTGAGCTAACGCTGCTAGCGGCCATGGAGCTAGCGCAACAACACGAGGCAGCGAAAAAACTCACGAGGAATCTCGGCAACATGGAGGCCCTGCCCAGGATTGATAAGCAGTGGAAGGCACTGGCCTTGGATCTGGACGACGGCAGTGACAATGAGTATGCAGCTGTCGTGAAGATTAGGTCTGCCCCGGGGACACCGAGATGCTATGGCTGTGGATCCAGCAGGCATCACTATAAAGCGAGGGAGTGCACAACGAAGGGGAACTGTTGTGGACGATGCGGTTTGTTCCACCACTTCGCCAGACTCTGCCGAAATTTTGAAAAGGAAGACCGGGGGCCAGAAAAGGGGCTTTGGCTAAGAAGACACCCACGGTGGTTCACACGGTTTTGCCCAGCACAGACGGACGTGTCCTGTGTAACATTGTTCTGGACGGAGTGCCAGTCCCGCTGATGGTAGACACGGGGTCGGCAACTTCCATCTTAAATTGGACGATGGTGAAGACTTTCTTCCCACACAATAGGGTGAGCAGGACGGACATTGCCTGTTACGGGTATGGTAACAACCCCTTGAACATTGTGGGCTCGTTGTGGCTCTCGGCGAGGTACAAGTCGGCCTCAATGTGTGCTACTGAGTTCATGGTGTCTCGCGAAGGGAACAACCTGATGGGCTGCGACCTGTTCTACGGGCTCGGGTTTTCTATCACCTGCAGTGTCAGTGAGGAGTGGTCAGGCGGTGGACTTTAGGACCGGCCCTTCTACATGGGAAGCGGTGAAGAAGTGTGGGACTCATGCTGGCCTGGACTGAGTGAGGGGGGGCCCCAACAGCATCAAGATATGGCCCCACGGCTGGCGTCCTGTGCCAGTGTTTGCAGTACCCTGCACGAGGGACCTGAACGGCATGGTTTGACGCCCGTAGAGGCGGATGGATTCATTGAGCGGGCGCAGCATGGTTCCGCTGGCCGGCCGAGTGCCACTGTTGAGCCGGGTGCTGACGCGGCCAACTCAGCGCAACAAATGAAAGTGATCGGAGCAAGACCAGGTGGCACGAGCCCTAGACGTGCCCAAAATAAAAACCAGGGACAAAGCTCGGGCCGGATCGGTGGGATGCTACGATGCCATGTGGGAACAGGTCAAGACGACGTGGACACAAGAAGCCAGTGAGTACTCCCCTGGGTGTGGGTAATGATGTGTGCCCTAGGGTTGAGTCTCGGCTTGGATGGGTCTGCAAGTCAAGGGAGCAGCGGAGTGACCAGGGTGATCTGCGGGTGGTACGGACTGGTGATGACAATTACCTTGAGCTGACGGATGGGTCCAGATGGCACCCGAACGAGCTGCGGTGTTTGGAGAAGGAGAAATGCCAGAGCAGCCCGTCTCCGGTGAAGAAATGACAGAGACGTTCTGGCAGCGGGCCACGGGATGGACACTCCAGGGGGGAGCTGCCGGGAGACTGGTAGTGGGACTTTTGGTCTTTGTGTTAAAGGACAGACGGTGTGTGTTGTTGTGATGAGTTTCTAACATACATACACTACCGTTCAAAAGTTTGGGGTCACTTAGAAATTTCCTTATTTTTGAAACAAAAGCACTTTTTTTCAATGACGATAACTTTAAACTAATCAGAAATACACTCTATACATTGCTAATGTGGTAAATTACTATTCTATCTGCAAATGTCTGGTTTTTGGTGCAATATCTACATACAGTGGGGTAAAAAAGTATTTAGTCAGCCACCAATTGTGCACGTTCTCCCACTTAAAAGATGAGAGAGGTCTCCAATTTTCATCATAGGTATACCTCAACTATGAGAGACAAAATGAGAAAAAAAAAAATCCAGAAAATCACATTGTCTGATTTTTAAAGAATTTATTTGCAAATTATGGTGAAAAATAAGTATTTAGTCAATAACAAAAGTTCATCTCAATACTTTGTTATATACTTTTTGTTGGCAATGACAGAGGTCAAACATTTTCTGTAAGTCTTCACAAGGTTTTCACATACTGTTGCTGGTATTTTGGCCAATTCCTCCATGCAGATCTCCTCTAGAGCAATGATGTTTTGGGGCTGTCGCTGGGCAACACGGACTTTCAACTCCCTCCAAAGATTTTCTATGGGGTTGAGATCTGGAGACTGGCTAGGCTACTCCAGGACCTTGAAATGCTTCTTACGAAGCCACTCCTTTGTTGCCCGGGCGGTGTGTTTGGGATCATTGTCATGCTGAAAGACCCAGCCACGTTTCATCTTCAATGCCCTTGCTGATGGAAGGAGGTTTTCACTCAAAATCTCACGATACATGGCCCCATTTATTCTTTCCTTTACACGGATCAGTCGTCCTGGTCCCTTTGCAGAAAAACAGCCCCAAAGCACGATGTTTCCACCCCCATGCTTCACAGTAGGTATGGTGTTCTTTCTCCTCCAAACACGACAAGTTGAGTTTTTACCAAAAAGTTCTATTTTGGTTTCATCTGACCATATGACATTCTCCCAATTCTCTTCTAGATCATCCAAATGCTCTCTAGCAAACTTCAGATGGGCCTGGACATGTACTGGCTTAAGCAGGGGGACACGTCTGGCACTGCAGGATTTGAGTCCCTGGCAGTGTGTTACTGATGGTAGCTTTTGTTACTTTGGTCCCAGCTCTCTGCAGGTCATTCACTAGGTCCCCCCGTGTGGTTCTGGGATTTTTGCTCACCGTTCTCGTGATCATTTTGACCCCACAGGGTGAGATCTTGCGTGAAGCCCCAGATCGAGGGAGATTATCAGTGATCTTGTATGTCTTCCATTTTCTAATAATTGCTCCCACAGTTGATTTCTTTACACCAAGCTGCTTACCTATTGCAGATTCAGTCTTCCCAGCCTGGTGCAGGTCTACAATTTTGTTTCTGGTGTCCTTTGACAGCTCTTTGGTCTTGGCCATAGTGGAGTTTGGAGTCTGACTGTTTTAGGTTGTGGACAGGTGTCTTTTTTACTGAAAGATAAGATGGTGGCAGCGCGCTCGGATGCAGCGGCCCCTCTTGGCATCAGCGAGTGTGAGAGTTTTGAGTGTTGTGATCATCCCAGACGTACATTCTGTAAAACTTACAACCGTGAGACCTTATTAAACATCAAGGTACTGCACGCTGCAAGAATCGCGGCGATCGGTTGTGATTTGGACATCCTACGCCAGCACGGAATTCTGGCGGAGTCCCCGCTGGAAGCTACCCGTGAGAGGAGGAAGCAGAAGCGGAGGGAATGCAGGAAAAAGCAAGGAAAAAGGGCCGGGATCCATGCTAGGCTAAAGGCTAACCCCTCCAGACCAGCGGTACCGTCGCTTCTTCTCTCAAACGTCCGCGCCCTCGAAAACAAGGTGGACGAACTGCGTCTGCTGAGAGAAACCCGGAGAGAGTGGAGGGACTGCTGTGTGTTTGTTTTTACCGAGCCATGGCTCCACGGCAACATTCCTGACGAGGCCATTCAACTGGAGAATATGGCGATGTTCCATGCCGACAGGGAAACGGCGAGCTCCGGTAAGAGCCGGGGGGGTGGGCTATGCATCTATGTTAACAAGAACTGGTGCATTAATGCCACGTTAGTGTCTAAACACTGCTCTCCATTGGCGGAGTTCCTTATTGTAAATTGTCGGCCTTATTATCTGCCTAGGGAATTCAGCAATGTGTTTGTAGTTGGTGTTTACATAGCGCCGAGCGCTAACGCTAAAGCTAATGCTAAGAAGGCACTCGGGGAACTGCACAATGCAATCAGTGAAATCCAAACTTCACACCCGGACAGTTTTGTGGTGGTTGCGGGGGATTTTAACCACACCAGCCTAAAGACTGTGCTCCCCAAGTTTAAACAATGTGTAGACTTCAAGACCAGAGGAGAGAATATGTTGGACTTAGTGTACACAAACACAGATGCATATAAAGCGATACCCCGCCCCCATCTCGGCCGTTCTGATCACATGTCCGTGATGCTGCTGCCTGCCTACAAACCTTTATTGAAGCACAGCAGGCCAGCAGTGAAACAAATCAGGATTTGGCCAGAGAGTGCAACCCCTGCACTGAAAGACTGTTTTCAGCACACAGACTGGAAGGTCTTCAAAATAGCAGCCTCCCAGGAAGACAGGACAGATGTGGAGGAGTATGCTGATATGGTCACCAGCTACATCGCGAAGTGCACAGAGGATTTCACTACAGTGAAGACCATCACTATGCGGGGTAATCATAAGCCCTGGATGACTGCAGAGGTGCGCTCGCTGCTCACAGCCAGAGATGCAGCCTTCAGAGCGAAGGACAAGATCGCCCTCCGCTCAGCCAGGTCTGCGCTTTCTAAGGGAATTAAGGCGGCAAAGCGCACCTATGCGGAGAAAATCCAGGGACACCTCTGTGACACTAGGAACACCAAGCAGATGTGGCAGGGAGTTCAGACACTGACGGGCTTTAAGCCTAGGCAGGGGGTCGATGATGACGACGCTTCGCTTCCAGACAGGCTTAACAACTTCTTTGCACGTTTTGAAGCATCAAACTCGACAATCAGAGGGAGGGCTGGCCCTCCCCCACCATTGGTCGGACCAGCTTTTACCATCAACACAGCGGACACACGGAGGACCCTAACCAGAGTCAACCCACGCAAAGCTGCAGGTCCAGACAACATTCCGGGACGTGTGCTCTGAGACTGCGCGAGCGAGTTGGCGGATGTCCTGACTGACATTTATAACATCTCCCTGAGTCAGGCCATCATTCCCAGATGCTTCAAGACCTCTATCATTGTACTGGTGGCAAAGAAACCAGTGGTGTCCTGTTTGAATGACTATCGTCCTGTTGCACTGACACCAATTGTGATGAAGTGTTTTGAGCGGCTTGTCAAACCACACATTACAGCCTGCCTCCCTGCATCACATGACCCGCTCCAGTTTGCATATCGTTCAAACCTCTCCACGGAGGATGCTATAGTCACCACCCTACACTCTGTCATCACCCACCTGGACCAGAAAGACACCTACGCCAGTCTCCTGTACATTGATTTCAGTTCAGCATTCAACACCATTATTCCCCAGAGACTGATGGAGAAATTACTCCTTCTCGGTCTGAACACCACCACATGCCTCTGGATCCTGGATTTCCTGACTGAGAGACCTCAGTCTGTCCGGGTTGGAAACAACATCTCCAAGTCTGTCACGTTGAGTACCGGATCCCCTCAAGGCTGTGTACTCAGTCCACTGTTGTTTACACCTTCTAACACATGACTGTGTATCCAGACACGAGGGGAACCAGATTATTAAGTTTGCAGATGACACCACGGTGGTGGGACTTATCCAGAGAGATGAGGAATCAATGTACAGGGAAGAAGTGAGAGACCTGGAGGGCTGGTGCAGGGAGAACAATCTGGTGCTCAACGTGGACAAAACGAAGGAGATGATTATCGACTTCCGGCGGTAGCAGCCTGAGCACGCCCCCCTCAGCATCGGCGGCCGTTTAGTGGAGAGAGTAGAGAACATCAAGTTCCTCGGAGTGCAGATCTCGCAGGACCTGACCTGGAGCAAGAATTCCTTGGAGATCAGGAAGCGGGCTCAGCAGAGACTGCACTTCTTGAGGAAACTCAGACAGGCCTCTCTCCCCATCTGCATCCTCAGGACCTTCTACAGAGGTGTGGTGGAGAGTGTTCTGACGTGCTGCATTGCTACATGGTACTCCAGCTGCAGTATGTCAGACAAAAAAGCCCTGCAGAGGATAGTCAAGGGGGCGGAGAGGGTAATTTGAGTCTCCCTCCCCTCTGTCCAAGAACTTTTTCAGAACCGTTTTAGGAGCAGGGCACTAAACATTGTCAAGGACCGTTCTCACCCTCTGCATAAACACTTTGAACTTCTTCCATCTGGTAAACGATTCCGGAGCATCAGAGGCAGAGCCACCAGACTGATCAACAGCTTCCTTCCACAAGCTGTCAGGATGCTGAGCAGTTGACCCGGAATCTCTCATACACACTACTGCACCTATGGACATTTTGTATATTATAGTTAGTTATTCTTTTTTTTTTTTTTCTTTCCCCAAGTATGTCTCAGGGATGTGTGAATGGATGGGGGGGGGGCTATATGGGAATGTGTCTTAAATCATGCTGCTTCTTATATGGTTGCCGAGAGAAACGCAATTTCATCTTGCCTGCACTACAGTTGTATGTACAGCAATATGACAATAAAGTTTGATTTGATTTGATTTGATTTGATTTGATTTGATAATGAGTTCAAACAGGTGCCATTAATACAGGTAACAAGTGGAGGACAGAGGAGCCTCTTAAAGAAGAAGTTACAGGTCTGTGAGAGCCAGAAATCTTGCTTGTTTGTAGGTGACCAAATACTTATTTTCCACCATAATTTGCAAATAAATTCTTTAAAAATCAGACAATGTGATTTTCTGGATTTTTTTTTTCCTCATTTTGTCTCTCATAGTTGAAGTATACCTATGATGAAAATTGGAGACCTCTCTCATCTTTTAAGTGGGAGAACTTGCACAATTGGTGGCTGACTAAATACTTTTTTGCCCCACTGTAGGTGTATAGAGGCCCATTTCCAGCAACTATCACTCCAGTGTTCTAATGGTACAATGTGTTTGCTCATTGCGTCAGAAGGCTAATGGATGATTAGAAAACCCTTGTGCAATCATGTTAGGTCTGCAATGCTGTAATTGCTGCAAATGGAGGATTCTTTGACGAAAGCAAAGTTTGAAGGAAAAAAATATTATTTCAAATACAAATCATTATTTCTAACTTTGTCAATGTCTTGACTATATTTTCTATTCATTTTACAACTCATGGTTGTAAATAAGTGGGACTTTTCATGGAAAACACAAAATAATCGTCTGGGTGATCCCAAACTTTTGAACGGTAGTGTATATTACTGTTGTTATTGATCTGAGGTAAAGAAAAAAAAGAAAAGAGAAAGAAGAAGGGAATGACCACTATTGTGTGTGCATGGTGAGTGTCTGTGTGTGAGTGTGGCAAAAGTACGTTACACTGAAGTGTGAATGTTTGAATGGAGTGTGTGAAATGTAAATGTGTCCTGTTTTCTTTCAAGATGTTCATGTTAGTGAGGGGTCTTGGGACCGCCATTGTGTAATGTACATAGTTATTTATTGTCTATAATGTATATTTTTTCTTTCGGGATTAATTTATTTTTATGAGTGGCCCTTTTCGTTTACTGACTGTTTTACTCTGAAGGCGGAGTGGTCCGCCGGGCCAGTGTGGTATGAGTGGATAGGCCTGTATATTTCTGTGTTTAGAGAGTGAGTCGGGTGTAAATTTTGGGAGGGCCTAATTGGTGTGTCTGCATTTTTTTCAAGGGGGGGGTGTTGGATATTATATTATATATATTAGTATGGGCAGCGCGGTGGTGGAATGGTTAGCACTGCGGCAGCACAGCAACTCACCCTTGGCTGGGGAATCCTGGGTTCGATCCCAGCCTCCGACCAACAGTGATCTGTGTGGAGTTTGCATGTTCTCCCCGTGTCTGCGTGGGTTTACTCCGGGATTTCTCCGGTTTCCTCCCACATGCCAAAAACATGCAGGTTAGGTTAATTGGCATCAAAACTGGGGATTCTAAATTGTCCTTAGGTATGACTGTGAGAGTGAATGGTTGTCTGTTTCACTGTGTTGGCCCTGCAATGGACTGGTGATCTGCCAAGGGTGTACACTGCCTCTCACCCTAGATGCTGGGATAGGCTCCAGGCAGCCCCCCCCCCACACACACACACACGACCCGAAAAGGATTAAGCGGAAGAAGATGGATGTATATACTGTATTAGTATGGCAGTGCCCTGTGGTAGAGAGGGGTGATGCCCCACCTCCGGGGGGTGGTGTCATCTGGGGTATAAAAGGCCACAGCGGGAGACGTCTTGTGTCTTTGCTGTGGCTCTCATGCAAGTGTGGTGACTCCTGTGTTCCTGTTCATGTGTTGTAATAAAACTACAAAATCTCACCTCGACTCCTCAATAATTACAGACGTAACACACAGGACTATGTAGGTTTGGATTTTTTTTACCCTTAATAATAAACACCTTCATTTAAAAACTGCATTTTGTGTTTACTTGTGTTATCTTTGTCTAATATTTAAATTTGTTTGATGATCTGAAACATTTAAATGTGACAAACATGCAAAAGTAATGAGAAATCAAGAAGGGGCAAACACTTTTTCACACCACTGTATGTTCAATTGTTTTATGTTCTTCTTGCCATTTGTTTTTAGATTTTCTCATCTGTTCTTATTGATGTGTTTTAGTTCAGTTTGAAAGCATGGGTTTTTAGTTCCTCTTGTTTTATGTGTTCTTAGTTTCTTTCTGTACCTTTTTAAATTTGGCTTTTAACAATCCTGTTTAATTATTATTAAAGTAGTCATTTATGCTCCATTGTTTAACATTCTTCTTAGCTCCATTTGTTTTTAGATTTTCTTATTTTGATGTGTTTTTAGCTCAGTTTATAAGTATGGGTTTTTAGTTCCCTTTGTTCTACGTGTTCTTAGTTTTATCTTGTATTTTATGTGTTTTAGCTCCAGTGTTTCCTCAGTGGAGCCCCTCATGCCAGATGCTGCTTGGCCCACCTGCAGGGGTGCTGGTCTCGTGGGTCACTCTAGCTTGGGTGGGTGGGGGCTTTATGCCACTGCCTACAGCTGTGGTGTGGGCCCCGGCCTGTCCTTGTTGGGGTGGCCTCTGTGGCACGCCCTGTGGTTATGGGCTGTGTGATCTCCCGGCATGGGGGTGCTCCACAGGATGGCTGCTCCTTCACATGGTGCCTTGGTGCCGTGCAATGTCTCTTTTATTTTATATGTGTGGAAGAGAAGTAGGGGTGGTGTATATGCCGTGTGCATGTGTGTGTGTGTGTGTGTGTGTGTGTGTGTGTGTGTTTTGTGGGTATGTTTATGGAAGGGTTGGAAGGGGTGGGGATGTATCATGCAAATATATGTAACTAAATGTGTCTGTTTTTATCCATGTAAAGCACTTTGCGCATCTCATGTTTGACGAGTGCTATACAAATAAAGTTTGATTTGTTTGATATGATTACCCCCTTAGCAGAGGTAAAAATCCTCAGTGGCTGATAATGGGATGTGTTGGCAGTTATGTCCACACTCTGAATTTAAAAAAAAAAAAATAACACTGTGAATCGTCCTTACCAGAGTTGCTCTGATGTGTGGTCTGTCTTCTGTAAATGATAAGCCATAGAACCAGAGCCAAGATGGATCCCACTATGGCCAGGACCACAAAGATCCACAGAGCTGGATTCAGCACCATTGCTGAGTGGGCCTTGGCTGTGAAGGCCGTGGCTATGATCTGGTCCACAGCAGTCTGAGGAGCCTCTGAGGGGGAAACACCTATACATCAGTTCACATGCTGAAACGCTGTCAGACCCAAGATTAATTCAGGACATGAGAGTAAAACTGGATAATTATTGTCACTTAATGTTCCCATTCACTAAAAAATGTGTTTTTGCAGGTTTTAACCTTCTGAAATGCATCTATTGGTCACGTTGTGGAGAGAGGAATAATCAGGCGAGGCGGTCCAGAGCAGAGCAGACTTTATTAATCTCTCTCTCACATTCACAAGAATCACAAGCATAAAAAACAGGTCGCAGGCACCTCTCCTTTTATAGCATACACTCGCTCCGTGACATGTGGTGCTGCATTAACATAAATGCATTTGCTATTCCCATTCCCTGTCACTGTTCACATCAACACACAAATCCCCCCCGACAATTCCCCTTGTCACCCAGCACATTAACATGCAGACCGGAGGAGGATGCATATCCTCATGCAAAAACCATAGATAGTCCTGCACCTCTGTTATGCATCTCGTCCTGCCATGCCCTCCTGTCTGAGTGGAAACATACTGGGTGGATCCCCCCCCTCCCCCAAGAAACTCAGACTGAGCCTTAACCCTCATGTCCTTTAGGCTTCAGCCTACATCCATTGCGGCTGTAACGGGGGGCCGGCGGCTCCGAGGCGCTGCTGTGCCGGTGGGGCCACTCTTTGGGGTGTGTCCATCTGTGGGGGGACATTTGGTGGGGGGGACATTTTCAGCATGCCATTGTGACTGATCTGACAAGTCATTTACCTGGAGAGTTCTCAGTGGGAGTCGTCCGCGCCGAGGAGCTCGGGCCAACACCACCTGCTCATCTGCTAAAACAAAGGCGGGCTTGAGCCTGTCTATACAGATTGGTTCCCTGCGTCCCCCCAAGTCTAACACAAAATGTTTCTCCCCGGGTTCCAGCACTCTGAAGGGGCCATCATAGGGCGGGCGCAAGGGGGTCCGGTGGGCATCGTGCCTGACAAATACAAACAACGCGTCCTTCAAGGTCTTTGGCACAAAGGTGCGGGGAAAACAGTGGTGGGCCGGGCCGGGTACCGTCCCTGCTTCTGCGCTATGCCGTGAAAGCGGAGATGGATCAGTGTTCGGCGCGGGGTTGTCCGGCAAAAATTCTCCAGGGAACCGCAGCGGCTGGGAAAAAAACAGCTCTGCCGGGGAGGCTGCCAAATCCTCCTTTGGTGCCAAACGCAACCCTAATAGAACCCACAGCAACCGGTCCACCCAATTTGCATCCATAAGCGAAGCCCTGAGCACTGCTTTTAGCGACCTATGGAAACGCTCGCATAACCCATAGGCCTGGGGGTTGTACGTGGTCGTGCAATGAATTGTGACACCCAGGCTCTGGGCCATGGTGGACCAGAGGTCAGAAATAAACTGCGGGCCCTGATCGGACGTGATCTCCGAAGGGGCAGCAAAACATGCCACCCATGTTGTCAAAAAAGCGCGTGCAATTTCCACGGATGCAGTGGAGGCTAGTGGGACTGCTTTGGGCCAGAGCGTGGTATGGTCCACCATTGTCAGGAGGTACGTGAACCCCTGCGATGGCGGGAGGGGGCCCACAAGGTCCACGTGAACGTGGTCAAACCTCTTAGCCAGGATATGGAACGACTCCAAGGGGGCCTTTGTGTGCCTGTGCACCTTGGCTTGCTGGCACACTACGCAGGCTGCAGCCCACTCTTTCACCTGTTTGCGCAGGCTGGGCCAGATGAACTTCGCCCCCACCATTCTGACTGACGCGCACACTCCTGGGTGCGCCAGGGAGTGAACCGACTCAAAAACGCGGCGGCGCCAAGCGCGTGGGACCACCATGCGTGGGCTGCCTGTGGAGACCTCACAGACTGGGGGGGCCCCCCGTCATGCAGTACTCTGCTCTCCAGCCTTAACCCTGTTGGTCCAGACTGGAGCGCGCAAACATCCGCATCGCCAATCTGCTCAGCAGCCATGGCCATATAATCTATCCCTATGTAGACTGGAGCCACTAATTTGTGCGAGAGGCAGTCCACCACCACGTTGAGTTTACCGGCCACATGCTGAATGCTGGTCGTAAACTCCAAGATCACAGTCAGCTGTCTCTGCTGCCGGGCCGACCATGGTTCTGAAACCTTGGCCATCGTGTACGTTAGCGGCTTGTGGTCCACGAACACAGTGAAGGTGCGCCCTTCCAGCCAGAACTGGAAGTGGTGTATGGCCAGGTGGAGAGCCAGTAACTCCCTGTCGAACACGTTGTATTTACGCTCATTGTCACGCAAAGACCTGCTAAAAAGGCGAGCGGCTGCCAACAACTGGCGACACACTGCTCCACGACAGCCCCTATGGCCACATCTGATGCGTCGGTAGTGAGCGCTATCCGAGCCGCCGGGTCCAGGTGTGCCAGTAGTGCGGCGTTCGCCAGAGCTGTTTTAACCTTGGAAAATGCCTGCTCTTGCTCAGGAGTCCAGTCGACTCTGTCCGCCGGTTTCCGTTTCTTAAGCACGGCATACAACGGCTGCATGAGCTGGGCTGCACGGGTGAGAAAACGGTTGTAGAAGTTAACCATCCCCAAAAACTCCTGCAGCACCCTGACTGTCTGAGGCAGGGAAAATCTGCCTCTGCACGCATTTTGTCCGGTAAGGGTATCATGCCCTCCGGTGAGATGCAGTGGCCCAAAAAATCGATTCCTGTCACCCCGAACTGGCACTTTGCCAGGTTGATTATTAACCCGTGCTCCTCCAACCTCTGGAAAACTGTCCTGAGGTGGGCTATGTGTTTGTCCTCGGACACGCTGGCCACCAGGATGTCGTCCAGGTAGACGAACACAAACAGCAGATCTTGCAGCACCGCATCCATCATGCGTTGGAATGTCTGCGCCGCGCCTTTTAGCCCGAAAGGCATGCGTAAAAACTCAAAAACACCAAACAGGGTTATTACTGCCATTTTGGGTATGTCCTCAGCGTGCACCGGGACCTGGTGGTAACTGCGGACCAGGTCTATTTTGGAAAAAATGTGTGCCCCGGTGAGGTGAACGGAAAAATCCTGAATATGGGGGATGGGGTAGCGGTTGTGCGCTGTGGCATTGTTTAATCTGCAGAAATCTCCGCAAGGTCGCCACGATCCCTCAGCTTTAGGCACCATGTGCAGCGGAGATGCCCATGGGCTGTTCGAGCGTCTGATGATGTCCAACCTTTCCAAGTTGGCAAACTCCTCGTCCGCTATGGCCAGTTTAGCTGCGTCCAGGTGCCGAGGTTGTGCGAAAACAGGCGGCCCTATGGTGGTAATGAAGTTCTCCACCCCGTGTTTAGTGATGGTCGCCAAAAAGGTCGGGACCGTGAGTACTGGGAACTGGGTGAGTAGTATGTGGAACTTACCCCCTGGAGCTGTGACATTGGCTAGTGTTGGGGACCCGGCTCCTCTAGCTGTACAGGGGAGAGAATCAAAAGACATTGCATTAATCAGGCGTCTGTTAGCCACATCGACTAGTAGTCCATGTGCACACAAAAAATCAGCACCCAAAATGGGGAAGCTGCATGCCACTATGACACAAGTCCATTGGTATGTACGGCCGTGCAAGGATACAGTCAGTGTTCTCACACCAAAAGTCTTAATATCTGAGCCGTTTGCGGCCGTCAGCCCGGGGCCTCTAGTTCCTGCCAGCCAGTCTGCGTAGGACAGCAGGATGAGACTCTTTTGAGAGCTGGAGTCCAGGAGGAACTGTCTCCCCGAGCGTGAGTCTGTCACATAGAGCAGCTTGCTTGCTTCACCGGTTGTCGCAGCTGCTACCAACTGCTGGCCCTGGCATTTCCCAAGTGCTTGAATTTGCACGGTGGCACGCATCGCTGTGCGTCCTCTCCAAAATGGCGGTGGTAGAAGCAGAGCGTGTCCCTCCGGTGCTTCTTGGCCTCCGCTGCAGCCAACCATCGTTTGCTCCCCGCCTCCGCTGGTCATCTCGCTGGGCTCTGACGCTGCCGTGTTCACTGAAGGGCCCTGGTGGTGAGGATAATCTGATCTGCCTCTTGTGCTAGCGCCCAGTAGTTGCACGCAGCCAGCAGCGGTGACTTGGCAAGGATCGCCCTGGCCGCTGTCTGGAGGTTCCGGAGGAAAGGGTGGGCAAACAGGAAATGCCCGTCATCTGTGCCCATCAATGCCAACATCTTCTCCATTAATTCGACTGCCGACCCGTCTCCCATCTCAGAGCGCGTCAGGAGCCTTTCCGCTCTCTCACAGTCCGAGAGCGTGTAGCGCCGGGTCAGCGTGGTTTTGAGAGCATCGTATTTGTCGTGGGCTGGGGGCTGTTGGAGCAGGCTCACCACCTGCTGAGTTGTGCGTGCGTCCAGTGCTGCAACCACGTAGTAATATTTGGTGTCATCCGCTGTTATTCCCCAGAGCGCGATCTGGGCCTCTGTGTGGAGGAACCAAGACTTTGGGTCATGTAGCCAAAAGTCTGGGAGTTTTACCGAAACGGCGCATGCGTTGCTGACACCTCCCGTCCGGGTCATCTCCGGGGTGTTCGCCTCGAGTTTCATTTTGCGTCAGGGGTCACCAGTGTGGCAAGAGGACTAATCAGGTGAGGCGGTCCAGAGCAGAGCAGACTTTATTAATCTCTCTCTCACAGTCACAAGAATCACAAGCATAAAAAACAGGTTGCGGCCACCTATCCTTTTATAGCATACACTCGTTCCGTGACGTGGTGCTGCATTAACATAAATGCATTTGCTATTCCCATTCCCTGTCACTGTTCACATCAACACACAAATCCGCCCGACAATTCTTCTTGTCACCCAGCACATTAACATGCAGACTGGAGGAGGATGCATATACTCATGCGAAAACCATAGACAGTCCTGCACCTCTGTTATGCATCTCATCCTGCCATGCCCTTCCGTCTGAGTGGAAACATACTGAGTGGATTCCCACAACGTAATTATTGAAAAAGCATCAATATACCAAAAATAAAAAAAAACTTTAAAAAAGACACAGCCTTTATATGGTTTCTGTGTCTGATGAGCCGTTAAACTCTTCCAGGTTTGTTTCTCTACAAAGGTAAGCCCAATATATACCAATACCGGCAACCCCACCTTTCCAAGGGCGTGGAGGGTGAAACTGGGCATCGTGGCAGAACTAAAAACAATATCTGTCACAGGCCTGTGGTGGACCACTCCCAGTTACACGGGGTGAGACTGGACATCCTGGCAGATAAGTACATCTGTCGCAAGGTCTGTGGTGGGCTTTTGCCAGTTGGTGCATTGTGACATGCACTACACAAAGAGCAGAGATAAACAAACCTATCATCTGGTCAGTCACTGCAACAGATACTGGAGTCAGTTTGTCTTGGCCTGTCCTTGCCACTGATAATACCTCTATCTGCCAAGAATGTGCCACTAGTCCAGCAAAAGCTAGCTGTACTCAAATACTTTGCAAGCAGTTTCAAGAAATGGTCAGTCAGAAAGCAACTCATACCGGTGCGGACGTCGCCCGGGTTAACAAGGTCAGGAGGTTCTGGCAGTGGAAGGCGAAGGACAGAGCTGCGTGGAGGAATCTGATCAGACCTAAATGAAACTAAAAGGAAAATTCCATATTATTCCATATTATTCTTTTATATTTCCATGTCTGATATAATTTTGAGTTTTATATTGTTCATATGTGATCATTGTTCATGTGGCCTTCAGTATGCCCCAGTCTATGTGTGAATGTGTCTAAGTTAGCAATTCTAATGACACAGCTGTTGTACTGATACCTTTTGTTTTGCGTTCATTATGTTTAGTCTCGTGAGACTGAAAGATGTACTGGCTCCCATGTTTCCTGGGAGCAAGATAAGAATTATATGCCCTGTCTTGCCAGATGTTCTCAAGGACAGTGTCTCCATCTCCCTATGGATAACACAGCTTTAAAAGACTGGACAATGGTTAGAATTATGCATGAGTAGACTTGGGGCTACTTCCTGTATCTTCTCCTAGTCAGAAAAACAAATCTTCTCATAACTCAAGATCCTGCCAGCTGAATTTTTTGACTCAGATTCATTTCAATGCAGATTTTTTTTCTAACCGAAACAGTTATTGTCACCCCCAACAGACTGCTATGATGATACCAATATATGTACTGCTGCTTTATTATTGGATATCTGCAAACGCAGATGGTAGGGTGCCCAGCCAAGGCGTTAGCTTCAGAGTTAGGGAGTTACTTACCAAGCACGGTTTATATTGTTATTTTCTTTACATTTCAGTCACCCTAATAGACATCTCTCTTTCTACCTGGTTCACTAATCCACAGTCGATAATATTTCTTGCATCATTATTATATTTCCGCCATGATGCTACATCAAATCGTTAGCATTAGCTTGGCTAGATGGTCAGAGCTGGTCTAACTGTATAAAAAGGTGATGGACAGCCTGCCTCGAATTAGCTTAACTGTCGATCTGGCCAGTTTTGATTTCTGTTTTCAATCAATTCTATTCCCCCCCCCCCACACACACACACACACTGGAATTCTTGTTCACCTACCAATACTTGACCTAATACGTTATTCTTAGATGTTATTTTAGTTTAGTACCAAGACCCAAAGCAGCTATTTTAACCACTCATTCATGAATGTTTCTGTGCTTATTGCACTCCAGGGACAGATCATCTCCTATCGATCACTGAAACCACACACTCCTGTCCACCAGTGATGATCTATTTTATTCTTTCTTTGAGACAAATTTACATTAGTTGGCTCAGGCTCGCTATTGGCAGTAAAAACAAACCAGCTAAGATTAGTAATAGTGATAAAGCGGGACGGTGGCGTTAATTGTGCTTCTTGGGCATTTAAAGAGACAAGCACTGAAACAAATGTTCTGAGGAAGCTTGCAAAAGATGATTCACAATTATGCTGCAATAATTAAAGGCAAATTTGGTCAAAATATGTCAAAAACATTTCATTAAGACCTGTGGGAGCTGTCAACATGTGAACATCCATCCGTCCATCCATCCATCTTCTTCCGCTTAATCCTTTTCGGGTGACCATGTAAATAAATATAATTGTTGGTGATTATTTAACAGCTTTTGTTTTAGAATACGAAGAATAGAACGTCTGAATAATAGACATTTTTTAATCAGGCACAGAGACAACTAAAAGTTTATTTGAAAACAAAAATATAGAAGTTGGTAAAGCTCACCTCTTGGTGAATCAGGGTCAGGCCGGGTTCTTCTCTGGATGGGGATGCATGCCTTCACCAGGATGTCCCACTCTTCGCCCTCAGAACAGGTCTTCTTGGTCATGACTGGGGCAGTGAGTGATGATGTGCTGCTGCTGTGGTAGACTCAATTCTAATAGTGTGTTTGTGGCATAAAATAAAAGACCCATGAGACTGAGGAAGATGGGAGGATTAGTGACACAAGTACAGGAGGCCTAACAAATGTTTCACTTCCTGCATTTAACAGGAAAGAATGAATCACTACATGTGTCCCCTGGGACAGAGGGGAAACATTTTCTGTTATACCTCCTTAGTCCTTTTTCACACCAAATATTTTGACAGATCATAGATGTGTTAATGTCAGGTTTCTCTTTTTGAATCATTCAACATTACAAACTAGAACTGCCCTCAACTCCTCTTCCCTTTCTAGCAGCACCTCTGAGTGGCTCCCCCATCTCTTTCTTATCTTCAGTAAGATACGGGCAGACATACATAATGCAGAGATGTGTATCAGTGACATAGAGTATGTCCATATTGGCTGTCCAGGCTCATGACCTTGTGACCTTGATCTTTGATCCCAAAAAGATGTGCACAGGTAAGAGTCCTAAGATCAGTCTGGGTACCAAGTTCTGAAGCTACAGCGTGGGCAAATGGATGGACACACAGCCTACCTACCCACTCCTCGGTATGACATTGGTAAATGACTACACTGACTGGGATGAGCCAGTTTTAGTCACAATTATTTTTTGATTATTAATTGACTCATTACATGATAGTAAACATCTTCTTCCGGTTGCTCCTGGGTCGTCACAGCAGATTTTCTGCCTCCATTTGCGATATTCTCATATTTGATTTGGCAAAGATTTTACACCAGATGCCCTTCATGATGCAGCCCTCCCTGTTTACCCAGGCTTGTGACCGGCACTAGGAGTACACTGGCTTGTGCCCCCCACAGCTGGATAACCAACTTTCCTTCCCCTATTCTATTAAGCTGAACACCATGTTAGAAGACAGAAACCTTCCACCTTCCACCACATGATAGGTATACAAGCCAACTACAAAAAAGATCAATGGCAGAAACCAGCCGCACACACTTTATATTAAAAAGGCATTTATTGAGTGTTGAGATTTGTTCATTTACATCCTTGCTCATTGTGTTTATATTGTTGTCATGGCAATAGGATGCCAGAGTATGATGTCATCATGAACTCACATACTGGGTCTGCGCGAGGATGAATAGTGACACTTCCAGTCCAGCCTCTGTACAGAAACAAGCTACAACTGGTTGTTGTATTTCACTCCACATGTAAATAGTTCAGTAAATGTTCCTGAGGGCTAGAAGAGAGTCCAGCTTCGCTTATTCCTCTACACACCAGAAGGAAGACCACTGTGACCAACTCAGTTTTTAACATTGAGGGCTATATTACAGCAATCCAATCGACAGTCAATTGTCTAAGGTGCTGGATGTATATATGGTTGTGTCCAAGTCCATTGTGCTACTACAGTGGCTCAAAAACAAATACAGTGCCAAGAGGCCATCCTAATGTGCTCAGTGATTCAGAGGTGTGTTTGGCACATAATGGGAAATAAACCAGTGGCTGTCTTTGCTCTCAGTTGCTTTAATAAACAGGGGCACACAAAATCCAGGGCTTAAAGCGACAGTCTGGTCAAAATCAAGTTTTATTTTCTTGTTAACATGTCTGCAACATGCTTTTTATGACTTAAAAGACATATCAAGGGCGAAATCCTGGAATTTCCCCGTTGTGGGACTAATAAAGGCTTATCTTATCTTAAATCCCTCTTATGTGTCATGTCTGTGTTTTTCTGCTGTGAAAGTTCAGTTAAGCTCCAACCCCCTTCAAAAAGGCAAGTTTAGACAGACTGTTTAATAATATAATAACAGGGAACCAATCAGGATTAAGCACTGGCTATGGCCTTGGAGGGAGAGGGCAGAACTAAAAAGTCAACTTAGCCTACAGGGCCTGTTGGTCTTTTTACACAGCTGCTTTGAAAAGTTAACCTAAATCAGTGCTTCTCAATTATTTTTTGCAAAGCCCCCCCTAGGAAAGAGAAAATATTTCGCACCCCCCCCACTCGCCGCGGTGACTATAAATAAGATCATTATCTATAAAAATTGTATAAGTATACCTAAAATTGTATCCTTTTTAACATTAACAAAAGAAAAAAGCAATATAAATCAACTTTCAACAAATATTAACTTTATTTTGCCACACAGAAACCCTGTTATAGTCTAAAACAGAAAAAAAAAACCCAACTTAAAGTGCATCAAAGTGCCTGAAATAAAAAATATGTCAATCCTTATTTAAACTAGAAACATTTTTGACTAACTGAACCATTTGATGCTGAGAAAAATAATTCAATCAATAAATAATATTAAATGTAAATTGATCTGGAACATTAACACAGGAGCACCAATATATTTACCATTTTAGTCTGAAGAAAAAGGTATAAAACATTGTGCTGATTTTTTTCTAAATCACATTAATGAAGTAATCATTAATGGCTACGATGAGCACGTTTTGTGGCGCACAGCTTTTCAAAGCGGGGTTTGAAGCATGATAGTGCAACTCTCAGCTCCTGCTCAATGTTTAGCTCGGACCTGTACTTGGTCTTCAGTGCAGCAACAGCAGAGAAGCCAATCTCCCAAAGGTAAGAAGTTGCAAAGGGAAGAAGAATGCCCATGGCCTTCTGGCCTAAGAGTGGATACTGCCTCTCTACACTCAGCCAGAATTCACTCAGTGTCTGTGATGTGAAGCTCAGTCTCAAAGTGGAGTCAGATGTCACGTCAATGAACTGTTCCTCCTCTGCAGAGGTGAAACCAGTAGGAGCTGGTGCATTGAAAGGATCTCTCACCCAGTCATACTGGGAATTGTTTTCAGGAAAGTACTTTTTGAAGAATCCCATCAATGATGCAATATGCTGCTTAATAACTGGAATCACTGAGGTGGCATCATAGTCAGTGGTGTCAACAAATTCATGCAGATTCTCAAATGCATCCCTTCTTCCTTCATCAAGTTGCCTGCCCCACATTGCAAGCTTTCGAGTGAAAGAGCTGATCTTGTCTGTGACCTGAGGGAGGTGTTTATTTTTCCCTTGAAGCTGTAAATTTAGTTCATTTAGCTTTCCAAATATGTCACTCAGGTAGGCCAGTTTTGCCAGGAAGTTCTCATCACTAAATTTTGCTGCATCTTCATACTTATGTTCTTGCACCAAAAACACTCTTATCTCCTCTCTGAGCTCAAAAACACGGGATAAGACCTTTCCTCGTGACAGCCACCTTGCTTCACTGTGAAAGAGCACAGCCTGGTGTTCAGCTCCCATCTCCTCACAGATAGCAGAGAAGATTCTGGATTTTAGTGGTCTGGTCTTTATAAAATTGACTACACCTATAATGTCAGTCATAACCTCACTTAATTCAGAGGAAAGGTGCCTTGATGCCAGTGCTTCTCTGTGTATAACACAGTGTGTCCACTCAGCATTAGGTGAAGCCTTCTTGATGAGTGCTCGCAGTCCATTTCTCATCCCTGACATAGTCTGTGCACCATCACTGCAAACACCAATGCAGTTCTCCCACTTCAGCCCATTCTCAGTTAGGAAGCAGTCCAGCATTTTAAATAGCTCCTCAGCTGTGGCTCTGTTTTTGACATATTTACAGAAAAGCAAATCCTCACACAGGGAGTTTGTCATGTCAAAACGCACATAAGCAATAAATAAACAGTCTTTGTTGCTGTCAGTTGCTTCATCAAATTGTAAGGCAAACCGTTTGTCTTTGAGTTTATCTACCAGCTGTTCCTGGAGATCGTTCGCGATGTCATCTATGCGTCTTGCGACCGTGTCATTGGACAGTGGGATAGTTTTTATTTTTTGCAGCACTTGCGTTGTCAAGCATGACAGAAACCATGTCTACTGCTGCAGGCAGTATCAACTCCTCTGCAATTGTGTGGGGTTTTTTGCACTGCGCAATTTGGTACGCCACTTTAAATGATGCTGAAAGTGCTCGCTGGTTTACTGATGTAGCGTTCACAAAGCGGGATGATTGTTGGCCGTACTCCGCACGTTTTCACTGAAAAAAATCAAGCGGCTTATCAATGTGTTGAGGATGTAATGTCTGTAGGTGACGTCTTAATTTATTTGGCTTCATGCTGTCTGCTGCCAACATTTTCAGACACAGTAAACACACCGGTCTTTCCTCGTCTCCCACCGTAGTCAGAGTGAAGCCAAGCACTAGATAAGCTTCGTCATATTTCCTCGTCTTAGCTTTTGGGAGACTTTCACTTGTCTCTTTACCTCTGTCTCTCGCCGCCTTTCTTTTCGTTACTGTTAAATATTTCTCCATGGTGTCTCTCGAGGGGTTTGTTGACAGCAATTTAAAAAGTTTTAAACTCCCGCACAGACTTTGACAATGAGAGCGCCACTGCACCACCTGCTGCCGTGGATGTGCAATTACACTTTACACGGCAAAAGCAAAGCCTGTTCCCCGGGGTCATACGCGCCCCCCCTGGCATCACATCGCGCCCTATTTGAGAAGGACTGATAAATTAAGATGGGTTTTACTATTAAACTGCTTTTAAGGACCTATGCAGTTTCAACCATTGTCTGGACCACCGTGCATACAGGTGGACATGTCTTTCAACTGGTAATTCTGTATTTTATCACAGGATTTATCTTGTTTTTGTATTGTGGCGTCAGCCACTATTAGCCTTTAATGTGCCTGATACCACAGTCTACCAACAGTATGATTTTACATGCAGTAAATGTCAAAACCTTGTGTCAAACAGGTAATGTGCTAGAGAGAAAATGATCAACAGATATCCAGATAAGCCTGGACATAATTAGATGTTACACGTGTTAATTTGTATGTTCAGACTTTCTGGGGGAGACGCTGCTGCACCTTAAAGACAGGAGAAGAAAAGAGGCATAATCAGATGAGTCGTCTGATAGTGTTGTCCCAATGCAATGCAGAAAAGTGAAATACTTTTCGAGTGTGTTGAGATTGTGTAGAGAGGATTGTGCACTGAATGAATGTATAGTATCATTTGGTGATTGCTGAGAGGAGCTCCGGCAGCTACAGCAGCCTCTTCACTGTGTTCTTGTCATGGACTGGGCTGGACCTGCCAGCCCAGCTCCTTGGCACGATGGCTGTTGTGCCCTCAGGAGTGTGTTTTTCCCCCTAACTATCTCTAAGCTCCTCCTGGGAGGCTCTGAGCTCTGCTCAGCTGTTGACAGCTCAGCCACGCCCCTCTCTCCTGCCAGTCCGTACCAGCTGGCTGCCTTTCGTTATTTTCCCCTTCTTGTCTGTGCACGCACACTTATATGTCCACCTTCATTCTCACTCTCATCAGGGGCATAGCTGAAAAAAAAGAAGAAAAAAAGGAGAAAAAAGAATAGAAAAATGTAAATAAAGAGCAGGTTTTGAGTAGTTTGCATTGAAAATGTTAAGAAATCTGTAGTTGACAGGGGGCTGAAGCTAAAGCTTCGCCCCGGGCGAACGCCCCAGGCGTTCAGAATGGTGGTGGTGGTTGGGGTTCAGCCCCCCCCCCTTCACAAATTCCTGGCTACGCCACTGCTCATGCACTTCTTGCATACACACACTCACACACCCATTCATTTCCATCCACATGCTCAGACTTCCATGCTTACTCCTGCATACACACACACTGACACACCCACTCAGCCGCTCTGACAGCTTCACGCTCACCTGTTTTCACTCACGCTTCCACACTCTCTCTCTCTCTCTTCACCGGTATGCACTCAGCTTGTTAGTGTTCTTGTATTTAAGAATTGGATTCGCTGTTGTGCATTGTCGGGCGATTGAGGTGTATTTCCAGTGTTGCCTTCATCTGTCAGTTCTCCTCCATGTTTCCCTCGCTCTGTGGACTTCACGGACTGCTCCAGCTGCGTGAGTACTAACTGTTTCGCCCCTGCCGACCAGTTCCTTTCCCGGGCACTTACACACGTGGACGAAATTGTTGGTACCCCTCTGTTAATGAAAGAAAAACTCACAATGGTCACAGAAATAACTTGAATCTGACAAAAGTGGTAATAAACAAAAATTCTATGAAAATTAACCAATGAAAATCAGACAATGCTTTTGAATTGTGGTT
Source organism: Pholidichthys leucotaenia (assembly GCA_020510985.1). NCBI lineage: Eukaryota > Metazoa > Chordata > Actinopteri > Cichliformes > Pholidichthyidae > Pholidichthys > Pholidichthys leucotaenia. Next base: position 399,253,003 of record CM035838.1, read on the forward strand.
CAAAAGAATTATTTTAAAAAACAAACTCATGAAACAGGCCTGGACAAAAATGATGGTACCCTTAACTTAATATTTTATTGCATGACCTTTTGAGGCAATCACTGCAATCAAACAATTTCTGTAACTGTCAATGAGACTTCTGCACCTCTCAGCAGGTATTTTGGCCCACTCCTCATGAGCAAACTGCTCCAGTTGTCTCAGGGTTGAAGGGTGCCTTCTCCAGACGGCATGTTTCAGCTCCTTCCACAGATGTTCAATAGGATTTAGATCAGGGCTCATAGAAGGCCACTTTAGAATAGTCCAATGTTTGGCTCTTAGCCATTCTTGGGTGTTTTTAGCTGTGTGTTTTGGGTCCTTATCCTGTTGCAAGACCCATGACCTGCGACTGAGACCAAGCTGTCTGACACTGGGCAGCACATTTCTCTCTAGAATACCTTGATAGTCTTGAGATTTCATTGTACTCTGCACAGATTCAAGACACCCTGTGCCAGATGCAGCAAAGCAGCCCCAGAACATAACAGAACCTCCTCCATGTTTCACAGTAGGGACAGTGTTCTTTTCTTGGTATGCTTCATTTTTGCATCTGTCAACATAAAGCTGATGTGCCTTGCCAAAAAGTTCCAGTTTTGTCTCGTCTGTCCATAGGACATTCTCCCAGAAGCTTTGTGGCTTGTCAACATGCAGTTTGGCAAATTCCAGTCTGGCTTTTTTATGATTTGTTTTCAACAGTGGTGTCCTCCTTGGTCGTCTCCCATGAAGTCCACTTTGGCTCAAACAACGACGGATGGTGCGATCTGTCACTGATGTACCTTGATCTCGGAGTTCACCATGAATGTGTTTAGAGGTTGTTCTGGGCTCTTTTGTTACCATTCATATTATCTGTCTCCTCCTGCGGCCACGTCCAGGGAGGTTGGCTACAGTCCCGTGGATCTTAAATTTCTGAATAATATGTGCTACTGTAGTCACAGGAACATCAAGCTGCTTGGAGATGGTCTTATAGCCTTTACCTTTAACATGCTTGTCTATAATTTTCTTTCTAATCTCCTGAGACAACTCTCTCCTTTGCTTCCTCTGATCCATGTTTAGTGTGGTACACACCATGTCACCAAACAGCACAGTGACTACTTGTCACCCTTTAAATAGGCCGACTGACTGATTACAAGTTTGTAGACACCTGTGATGTTAATTAGAGGACACATCTTGGTTGAACATGTCCCTATGGTCACATTATTTTCAATCTTTTCTAGGGTACCATCATTTTTGTCCAGGCCTGTTTCATGAGTTTGTTTTTTAAAATAATTCTTTCGAACCACAATTCAAAAGCATTGTCTGATTTTCATTGGTTAATTTTCATAGAATTTTTATTTAATAATAATAATAATAATACATTTTATTTGAGGCACCTTTCAAGACACTCAAGGACGCCGTACAATAAAAACAAAGAATAAAACATTTAAAAACACATCACAAGTACAGAAAATCACACAGAATAAGCCTTAGTAAACAAAAAAGTCTTGAGATGGGATTTGAAGGTGGAGAGTGAATTTAAATTCCTGAGGTCCGGTGGGAGGGAGTTCCAGAGGCGGGGGGCGGTGCAACTGAATGATCGAAGGCCCATGGTGGTCATACGTGCAGAAGGGACAATGATATTGATGGTATTTGATGATCTAAGAGTTCTGGATGGTATATGAACGGAGAGGAGTGCAGCCAAGTATGGGGGGGGCGAGGTCATGGAGGGCTTTGTAAGTGAGAAGGATGATTTTATAGTCAATGCGGTGTTTGATGGGGAGCCAATGGAGGTGCTGCAGAACCGGGGTGATATGATGGGTGAATGGAGTTCTAGTAATGATCCGGGCGGCAGCGTTCTGAACCAGTTGAAGTTTTTTAAGCGTTTTGAGGGGGAGACCAGAAAGAAGAGAGTTACAATAATCCAGACGGGAGGTAACAAGAGAATGGACCAGGATAGCGGTGCTGGCAGGGGTGAGGGAGGGACGGAGACGGTTGATGTTACGTAAATGAAAAAATGCTGACCGGGTGTCAGAAAATTGTTTATCATGCATGTTCAATCATTTATCATTTTATAATTACTAACATCATTATCATTATCATTGCATAACCATCTTATATGATATAAAATGTATACTGCATGCATCTTCTATGAGTTTATAGCATACTGTATTGTTTCTCTGTAATAAGTGGACCCATTTAGTGTCCTTCATTAAGATGTGCTTAGAAGTCAAAGTGTCTCACCAGACCAGACTATGTATATGATAAGGGGTCTGGGAGTGAGGGAGAATTGATCTTGTTTTCCTATGAAATGCTGTGACTATGATTAACTTGGAGTCTGGGGCACACCTGCAAGGCCATGTTTTCAGTCCAGGCCAGTGTTTTGTATACTCATATTATGACTGTGAATTGTATCCAGTAGATGTTTGTGTGACTGACTATGTATAAATACTTCCTGATTGTTTTTTATTGCCAGTGCTGCATTTTCTGTTTAAAGTATGGCACTCCTTGCAAGTAAAGAGCTCATATGAGGAATATACTTGTGTCATGAATCTTATTTGAGGTAACGAACCAACATACGATCACTCTAAAGTTTCCAGATTCTGACATACTTGGTGCCGGTGACCCGGATGGGCAATATCTGGACGACGGATGGAGGCGACGCGCTCTCCAGGTTGGAAATCCATGCGCATGGTCTGACTGCATACAGTCAGTATTGGACTCCCCATTGAGGAAATCTGGATTGTGCGGGACTCTAGACGTCGTCTAGTGAAGCCCATCCTCCTCAATTAAAAGAAAGAAAAGTAAGTGACGTCTTTTCTATTATTTACTTTATGTGCGTTTAGAAGATTCTCTAAAATCGAGCCTTGAGTGAGTAATGTTAAACATGTTACAAGAATCTCCAAATCCAACTACGAGTGACTAACGCGAAAAGTAAATAAAGGTAAATAAAGTGCGCGGAAGTAGTTGCAACGAGGTAAAAGGTTTGGGTTGAAATCCCCGGTCAGGGACAAAAATAAGTTTTTGGGTTGAGATCCCCGAGTTTTGGAACTAAAAATAGAATATCAGGTCGCGGTTATGCTGTAATGGTAGTGTGACGGCGTTTCACACTTTTCCTGGTAAAGCATCTTAATTCCTGTGGAATTACCAAGGGGTTTAAAAAATAATAAAAACAGCAGAAAAAAGGGGAAAATGGGTAACTGTGTGGGGAAAAAGAGAATAAGCAAAAAACTAAACAGCAGAAAAGGGAGCAGACAGTGCATTACAATGACCGGTTAAAAGATAGAGAACAGATAAAGGATCCTGAAAAATATCTGAGCAAATGGGAAAAGGACTATTCCTTCAAACCCACAATAGATGTGGATGAGTGCGCAGTCTTAGTGTCGACGGCAAAATTAGTGACCAAAGGAAATAAGAGAAAGCCAAATTTGGAACTTAAATGTGCAAATCTTTGGCAGCAGCTGCAGATGCCCGAATAAAAGCCAACCAAGGATGCAAAAATAGTAAGAAAGGAGTGGATCAGAAAAAAACATGTGAGAATCAAAACAGTGAAAATTCTCTGTCACAGCTGGACAGAAGAAAACTGAACGCTCCCCCCCTTATCCTGTAACAGATCCTAAGGAGGGTCCATACAGCAAATTATTAAAAGAAGCCTGAGAGGTTGGGAGAAGGAGGAAGTAAATAAAATCATAATAATAACTTTATTCTATGTTATAAGATATTGATACTAGACTATAAGATCTAAAGACGGTCGGGTTAAGTGGCAACGGAACCGGATAACGCTAAAACGGACAATGAGAAACAGTTATTTTATTTTTGTGTGTGTGTGAGCCTTAGAGGCAGCTGCAGCTTGGACTGTTTTTGTTTCTGTAAACGGCTCCAGTGTGAGGAAAAGGGATGAGAGTTCTGAGTTCTCTGCGAAGGCGGAGGGAGCAGGTTTTTAAACTGTTTGTAATTTTTGGTATAAAAGGATTGATTGTCTAATTGTTATCCTTCTGAGAAATGTTTGAAATTATAGGTATCTGAAAATAGTGGCCTTGAGCAGAAGGAGTTGACTAGTTTTGTGTCATGGCTGAGTTGAGAGAATGGAAGGAGCTGCGTCGACCTTGTGGAAATAAAAACAATCCTCTGTATGTGTGTGGTTGATCTGTGTGGAAAAAGTGGTCTAAATATGGGTGTTTTTACAAGGTTTGGGATTTTTATCTTTTCAATCTAACTTTGTGGGGTCTTGATTAATGTTGCATACGTGATAAACTGTTTACATATTTTTAAAAGCAATTTTGATGCATTACCAACCTTTTTTCCTTAGACTGAAACATGACAGTGCAGGACTGACGTGTGACACATATGATTTGCCAGGGGCTATGGATTATCAGACAAAGATCTTGGAGAAAGGATCCTTGTTGATAAACATTTTTTGAAGCAAAGTATGACTTTGTATGACATTGTAGATAACATAAGGTATATTGATTCAAATGACTTCGACTTTACAAATGTAATGTTTATATGATTTTATATTGATATTACTCACCACAAATGGTGCAGCAACATCATATTTCAGAAATGTGACAGTAAGGAGGAATGTGTTTTTCCTGATTCGGCAGTGGCCAAGCTGGGTCAGGGTAAACTACATTCACCCCATAATTTACCAAGGAATATATAAAAATCATTTTGTATATTCCTGGTAAAAATTTAAATCAAATTCTAATTAGGCAAAAGGTCCACCTTTCCGTTGACTGAAAGAGTGTGATACAATCTTTGTTCATTTATTCAAATTCAACCCATCTGTGTTCAACTGGACAAACTGATCTTATTCATCAATGCTGAAGCATATCAAAAATGCACAGATAGTTATTTGTTTCTCTTAAATGGAATCTGTAAATTAGTTCAAGAAAAGTCACAAAAAAAAAAGGCTATGATTATTGAACTCTTATTTTTGAAGGAATTGGGCTACCCACACTTTTTATCAAGCAAATACCCTGTAACTTTGCTGCATGTGCGTCTTCATGTATCAAAACAAGGGGTATCAAAGAAATTAATTAGCAAATAATTAGTAACCCTCAGAAAAATAGATAATGCATAAAAATTATCAATAAATGAATAAATAAATGAATTCAATTCAACTTTATTTTCATAACACCTCATTGCACTTTGAGCTATAGGGGGAACCCCCATACTTGCACCTCCCATAGTTGCACCCCCATACTTGCAGAACTGACAGCCTAGCTACAGTGCTGAGAAAAGAAGAAAGAAAAAAACTGAGATTACCTTTGTTTTCTTCTATTAATGTAGACTAATGACTTATTTTATCTTTTCTAAAAAAAAAAAAAAATAAAATAAAGAAATTCTTCAAGTTAAATAGATTTCATCTAAATAAATGAAGTGTCATTTTCTCTAAGGAGGAGGGAAAATGAAGAAAAATTGCTACAGCATATGACATTTTGAGGAGAGAGGGGAAAAAAAAAATGTTACACCAGCCTCCAATTTAGAATTGAGGACTGAACTTAAAGAGCTTATTGATGCTTATGTATGTTAGCTTTGCTAAATTAGGACAGGACTTTTATTTTATTTCATTCTCTATTTTCTGCTCATCTTTAAAAAAAGCCCGACAGGTCAACATCCACTGCTTATGCTGTGACAACATTGTCTGGGGTCCTGATTGTGTAAAATTCCACAACCTGCATCACCTCCAATGGCTGAACTATTGGTTGGCTGAACTATTGGTGGGATGATAGGTATGGATGTTTAGGGTCTAATGTTTACTCATTACTTCCTCCAGGGTGGTGTGGCAGATGCTACATGGCTATTTTGATCCCACACATTAGCATAAGTTCAAATCTCACACATAAAATGAAGACATCATACTCCCATTATTATCATCCTGATCAAACTGAAATTCACACCAGGGCACGGAGAAGTACAACCCCAGATATGCAACAACTAATAGGTAGGCTGTCTGGGAAACACAGGATTAGTGATTTCAAAATTGTAATGAGTACTCTTTTTTCAATGTATGGCAGTTACCTGGCTACATATCACATAAATGCGTTAGCATGGACAGTGAAAAATCTAACTGTATTAACGGAACAAGGTTTCACAGCTTTAACTGAGGAGCAGAAATTCTCAAGGATGATGACGTTGCAAAACAGGATGGCTTTAGATTTAACATTAGCTGCACAAGGAGGAGTATATCATGTTATTGGCCAGGAGTGCTGCATACATCCCAGATTTTAATCAGAATCTCTCTCACATTATTAGCCATTTAAATGACATTTTACACTTACAACACACTTTAGATGAAGATAAGGGTTGGAGCCCCTGGGATTGGTTTCAAAGTGGAACTTGGTGGCAAATTCTTTTGAAGTGGTTGACCCCATTGATTGTGATATTGGTCTTATTCAGTGTGCCCTTCATGTGTGTTATTCCCTGTATGGGATCTATGATTACACAGGCCATTGCTCATCATACTTTTCTGTTGCAAACTGACTGTATTCACAAAGAGGACTGTGAATAATCTCCTGTATAATCGGAATATGAAGCAAATGATGGGCATGTAGAAAATCGAGAGAAGTTACATGTTTCTGATGAATAAAAGCATCCCTAAATGAAAACTGTGATAAAAATGATAAAACAGGAGGGAAATGTCAGAAAATCGTTTATCATGCATGTTCAATCATTTATCATTTTATAATTACTAACATCATCATTATCATTGCATAACCATCTTATATGATTAAAATGTATACTGCATGCATCTTCTATGAGTTTATAGCATACTGTATTGTTTCTCTGTAATAAGTGGACCCATTGAGTGTCCTTCATTAAGATGTGCTTAGAAGTCAAAGTTCAGGTTCAGGTTCAGGTTACTTTATTTGTACCCGTAGGTAGATTTGTTTTGCAGTTGGTGACATCCATATTTACAAGCCACTAATTACATTCAACATAGACACAAACACAGGCACACATCTTACAAAATAGGTAAATATAAAATATGTACAATATAATTTTTATAGCTTGTTCAACTCTTTGACAGCAGCAGGAACAAAGCTGTTTTTGTAGCGCTGGGTTCTACTTTTTGGGACAGCAAACCTCCGTCTGGAGGGAAGAAGCTGAAAGTTGCAGTGCAAAGGGTGGGAGTCATCATTTAAAATCGAGTCGGCCATCCTCTGTACTTGTCTGGTGTACAGGGATGTCAGGCTCAGCTGTGACTCACCAAGCAAACGACTGGACCATCTGACTACCTGATCCAAGGATTTCCTCTGTTTCAGTTTTATCTGACCAAACCATGACATTAAAGAAAAGGATAAAACAGATTCAATAAAAGCCCGATAGAACATAGTCATTATGGTTCGGTCAATTTGGAAGCGTGCAAGTTTCCTCAAACAATGCAAATTTTGCTGACCCTTTTTGCACACCCTTTCACAGTTCACCTCAAAGTTCAATCCACTATCAATAATCGTCCCAAGATATTTGTACGATTGTACACATTCGGTGGTCTGGCCTTTTAGTATGGTGACTTTGTGCCTGGGAGTTTTCCTCCTAAAGTCAATAATCATATCTTTCGTTTTTGTTGTATTCAGCTGCAGGTAGGAATCCTCACACCAGTGAACAAAGTCATCAACTACTGGGCCGTGGCCACTCTCACCATCCTGGAGGAGACTGACAATGATTGAGTCATCAGCATACTTTATAATGTGTCTGTTGTCATGTCTGCTCCGACACATGTTTGTGTACAGGATGAAGAGTAGTGGTGACAACACACACCCCTGAGGAGAGCCAGTAGAAGAGCACTTTAGGTCAGACAATGTGCCATTGACCCTTACTCTCTGCGTCCTGTTGGTTAAGAAATCCAGAATCCAACCCACCAGATTATTGCTTAAATCAAATTGTTGCAGGAGCCTTTCAACTAAAATATGAGGTTGGATTGTATTAAAGGCAGAAGAAAAGTCCACAAATAAAAGCCTGGCGTGTGTCCCATTAAAATCCAGATGTTTAAAAAGCATGTCAAACAGAGTGACAGTGGCATCCTCCACTCCTCTGTGAGGCCTATAGGCAAACTGCAGAGGATCCAATGCATGTTCAGTCTGCCTTAGGACCTCACATCTGACCAGTTTTTCAAAAATTTTCATTAAAATTGAAGTCAAAGTAACTGGTCTAAAGTCGTTTACCGTTTTAGGACAGCTGGATTTTGGAACGGGAACAACCACGGCATCTTTCCAGATCTTAGGCACATGTTGTGTCTGTAAGGACTTATAGAAAATATAATGAAATATAGGACTCAGTTCATGTGCACAGGACTTTACCAGGCGTCCACATATATTATCAGGGCCCTGACTTTTGTTCACTTTTACAGCGCGGAACTCCCTTTTAACATCCTGCATCTCAATATTAAAGTGCTGATTGTCTTTGAGTTTCTGTTTCAAATCTTGGATTTCTGTGCTAAAATCAAAGGAGTCAAAACGACCATAAAAACAATTAAGAGCATTAGCCAGCTCTGTGTCTGAACTAAAACCATCTAAAAACACACGATTACTGCGCTCTGTGCTCTGAAGGCCTGCAATAGTTTTCATACTGGCCCAGGCTGAACCAAGTTTATTTGCTGCCATCTTGCTTTCCAACTCTGAGTTATAATTCTGTTAAAGTGTCTCACCAGACCAGACTATGTATATGATAAGGGGTCTGGGAGTGAGGGAGAATTGATCTTGTTTTCCTATGAAATGCTGTGACTATGATTAACTTGGAGTCTGGGGCACACCTGCAAGGCCATGTTTTCAGCCCAGGCCAGTGTTTTGTATACTCATATTATGACTGTGAATTGTATCCAGTAGATGTTTGTGTGACTGACTATGTATAAATACTTCCTGATTGTTTTTTATTGCCAGTGCTGCATTTTCTGTTAAAAGTATGGCACTCCTTGCAAGTAAAGAGCTCATATGAGGAATATACTTGTGTCATGAATCTTATTTGAGGTAACGAACCAACATACGATCACTCTAAAGTTTCCAGATTCTGACACTGGGTGACATTATTAATATGGGATTTGTAGGAGAGGGTGGTGTCCAGGATTACCCCAAGGTTTTTGACTTGAGGGGAAGGGGAAACAGTAGTATTATCAATAGTGATGGTGATATTGTTTGACTTTGAAATGGTGGATTTTGAACCGACTAAAAGGACTTCTGTTTTATCACTGTTAAGTTTAAGAAAGTTGGAAGAAAACCAGGAAGTGAGTTCATGGAGGCAGTCACAGAGGGAGGTGGAAGGGAGGTTGGAAATAGGTCTGGAGGAAAGATATAGCTGGGTGTCATCAGCGTAACAATGGAATTGAATATTAAATTTACGAAAAATATGACCAATAGGAAGAAGATAAATGATGAAAAGAATTGGACCAAGGACTGAACCTTGGGGGACACCAGAAGAGATGGACGATGGCTAAGATGTGTATGATTTTAACTGGATGAATTGGGAGCGATCAGAAAGGTAGGATGTGAACCAGTTTAAAACGGTACCAGAAAAACCAAGAGATGCCAGTCTATGGAGGAGGATGGGGTGAGAAATGGTATCAAAGGCTGCAGTCAGGTCAAGAAGGATGAGGATGGAGAGGAGCCCAGAGTCTGCTGACATTAACAAATCATTTGTGATTTTAAGAAGGGCCGTTTCTGTGCTGTGGTGGGGACGGAAACCGGACTGGAACTCTTCATAAATGTTATTAGAGGAAAGGTAGGAGTGGACTTGGGCTGCTACAGATTTTTCCAAAATCTTAGACAAAAATGGCAGGTTGGAGATGGGACGAAGGTTGTTTAGATTGTTGGGATCCAGACCAGGCTTCTTGAGTATAGGGGTAATGGCAGCTGTTTTTAGGGGTGAGGGGACTAGACCAGTAGTGAGGGAGGAGTGGATGATATGAGTAATAAGAGGTGCAAGTGAGGACAGAGATGCTTTGACGAGAATGGTTGGAAGGGGATCTAGACGACAGGTAGATGATTTGGATTTGCTTATCAGTTCAGAAATAGCAGTGATGGAGGGAAGAGTAAATACAGAAAAGGAGAAGGTAGGAGACACAAGAGGAAATGTTGATAAAGGATTGTGAGAGATCATTGGGACAAGCTGTTGATGAATATTCTGAATTTTGGAGGTAAAAAATGAAATCAAATTATCACAAAACGCAGGGGAGACCATGTGCGGGGGAAGGGAGTCCGGCGGTTGAGTGATGGTTTTCAGTAAGGAGAATACGGCCTTAGTGTCATCTTCATATGAACTAATCAAACTGGTGTAGTAAGTGGATTTGGCGTGTTTGCAGCAGTCCTTGTAATGAGTGATATGATTTTGGTACATTTCTTGATGAGCAGTTAAACCAGTTTTCCTAAAGAGACGTTCCAACTGGCGTCCCTTGGCTTTAAGTTGTCTGAGAGCAGGAGTGAACCAAGGTGAAGAACGGGTAAATGTGACAGATCTGGTTTTCAGGGGGGCCAAGTTATTGAGAAGACTCTGAAGACTGTTATTATAGTATGAGACAAGTTCATCAGGCCTGGAGAGACTGTCAGGGTGGGGTAGAGAATTAATACCGGCTGAAAGAGTGTCCAGATTAATGTCCTTGATATTACGGAAAGAAATGTCATGGGAGGACTTGTTTTTTAAAAGAACCAGATTAACATCAAAAGAAATTAACAAATGATCAGAAAAGGGAAGCACATTTATTACCACTTTTGTCAGATTCAAGTTATTTCTGTGACCATTGTGGGTTTTTCTTTTATTAACAGAGGGGTACCAACAATTTTGTCCACGGCTGTATCTGTTCCTCCTCTGCACTCCCGGCTGCCATGGAACATTTTCCCCATGTTTTACTCACCTGTTCTGTTGAGTGTCCTTGAGGTATCCCTGTACTCCCTCAGCTCCCTGTTTCTTGTTTATTTGGACTGTTATATTTTTGTTCTGCACAATAAAATGCACACAACGTACTCATGTGAGTGGGTTTATTATTTCTGCCTCTAAACAGCACATAATTCATGACAGCTCTGTGCTGCCCTGGTGCATGTAATCGATCTGGTCATTCCTCTGAACAGTCATGGTGGTGTTAACTTTTAAAGTTTTGGATATTACAGGCTCACAAGCACCAGTGAGGACTTGTGGTCTGCTTCTGGGCAGCTGTATGTAACTCGCATCCTGGCAGAGGACAGCGGCGGCCTTTGGTGTGTGTGCGCCATGCCACTTTACTGTGGTGTTTGTGTGCTCCACATGTGCCAAGTACTTGTTTGGACCCTCCGCAGTCACGGCAGCATTGTGTTATAATTTTTAAAACATTAAATCTTCATTTTCTGGTCAAATTTGCCAGCTTGCAGATTTCTGTGTGGTGTGCTCCTGGAGGAGAGGCGGAACGGCAGTGTCCTCATGGGTGGGATGTGGGTGGGCCTAATTAGAATATTCACAGATCCCGGTGTGTTTGAAGGAGGAGGAAAAGGGAAAAGATTTTCAAGAGCAATCATAAGACCATGAAGGGTTTTTTTTTTTTTGTGAAAAAAAAAAGACATGATTTTAGACAGTGTAGATTTGTTTTTGAAGGGATCTATAGCCATTGCAATGTGACTTTAATACTAACAGCATTTAAAAGTAGAGGACAAATCCATTTTGCGCTGAGGACAATGCGGGCTCATTCACAAAGTGAAAATGCATTTAAGGACAAAGAGCTTTAAAGGATCTTTTTCACCTCCTCCACAGCCCTGCTCGCACTGGGGAGACTTGATCATAATTACGCATGGATGAGAACTGTACAATTCAGAGATTATGCCAGTCATTCTCTTTGTCCATGATTTTGACAGAGATCTAAAAATTACTTCAGGTATTATCACAAACCTCATGCAAACTTCTTGTCATATCCGGCTCTAGGGAGCCGGGCAATCAGAGCCAGGGACAAGCCAGTGAGTCGAGATGTTTTATTCTGGGTAAGGGATAAGGAGAGCACAGACACTCATACAGACGTACATTCTCAGGCTGCACAGCGCAGGGGTAGGTAGCTCGTACCGGACATGGGGGTAACAAGACGTGCATACTCACAGCGGGATACAAACACCGGAATGCTGCAAGGGGAGTTGAGGCTGACACCAGACGAAGGGGCTTCAGCCTAGCAGTGCTTATGTCGCAGCCCCGAATGATCGAAGCTGCTCCTCTTTATACTCATTAACAGCGCCCCAGCTGATGAGGATTAATTGGCCCCAGCCGTCCCGTGACACTGACAGCTGGGAACCAGCTGAGGCACTGCCCAATGAGAGGCAGGGATAAAAGGAGCATGGGCTGAGCGCCGAGCCGGCGTCTCACCCCATGGTGACAGAGCCTCCCCCTCACGGTCGGGCTCCCGAACGACCAGGAACATCCCAGCCCCCCCCCCCCTCCCCACCTAGGGTGGGCGGAAGGGAGGCAGGACCGGAGGGGAAGATGCAAAGGGAAGGACAAAAAAAAAACAACAACAGACCAATGTAGGGCAGAGAAAAAAAAAACCCAAATACAATACCCTACAACACAGGGAAAAGGATTAACCCAGAGCACAGTTAGGGAGAAAACTGAGTTAGGACACAGGTAGGGAAAATACCAAATACGACTACAGACAGCATACAAATAACGTATAGATCGGGGCAAAAAAAAGAAAACCAAAAACCCACCAAAAAGGTGGCAGGAATGAATAAAGCAATCACAGAGTATAGTTAAGGGGAACAAAACACACTACTCCATAATGCACCAACAAGACAAAGGTCAGGACAAAAAATGATGAAAAACGCTGTGCATGGATACTAAAGAAAACAAAACGCACAGCACTGAATATATAAAAGATCACCTAAAGAAACAGAGGTGACAAGGACAAATGGGTAATAATGAAGTACGGTTAAGTGGGGATGAAACACATTACTTCAAACAATAACAAACACAGTCAATGTTAAAGTCGGGGCCAGGGAAGGCCCCCCACGAGGATAATAAGACAGAATGGGGTGATCACAGAGTATGGTTGAACAGGAAACCACACGCATACTCCATGATGCACCGACGAGGCCAAGGCAAGGATGAATGAAAACGCTGAGTAAAGATAAGAAAATGCAATACACAGCGCGATACACAAGGTGAGTCACCAAGAGGAAAAAAGGTGACAGGGTAACAGGATAACAATACGATAAAAATGCTGAGTATGGTTAAAAAAAACACACAGCACAAAAACATACAGTATATTCCCCTAATGGACAAAGAAACTACACCCGAGTGACCTCAATAATAATAAAAGAAGTAAAGGACACCCGAGGAGACGGCAGGCAGAGTCCAAAACGGCCGGAATTGTTCTGGTAATCTCCCCGCCCATTGTCCAGTTGGCAACCCGGGGAAGAGAAATGTTCGGACGGCGAACTCTGGGCCCAGATCCCAGGAATCCAGTCCAACGGCTGCCGAACCAGGCCGCCCAAAGGCAAACAGACCAGTGGGGGGAAACCAGATCGCCGAACCGAAAGTTTTGCGGGTCGGGTCGTCGACCCGCATCACTCAACCACCAGGACCGTTGAGACGGACGAAGGATCAGAGCGGATCCCGGTGGAAGAGGCTCAGGGGAGAGCCGATGACGAGGGCGGCGGGCCTCAGGGAAACGGCCACCTCCTCACCGGACCTGGACAACACTGGGGCAGCACCCACGTCGGACCCCGATCGGGCCTCAGGCGAACCCACGTTGGACCCCGATCGGGTCTCGGGCGAACCCACGTTGGACACTGCACCAGAACCGACCTCCAACGTTGAACCCGGACCCTCCAGCACCACGAGGAACAGCAACTCCTCGCCGGTGACCCTGGAAGAAGGCTCAGAAGAGAAAACAGAACCGGGATCAGGATCACCGGCAGCGCCAGAACCCAGCGAGACGAGCTCAGACGCAGCGGGCGGCTGCACCCTGCTCGTCTCCCCTGGAGATAGGCTGAAGTGCTCAAAGATAAAAAGAGAGAAGAGAAAGGAGAGCACTCGCCTGATCTCGGGTTCTGACGCCGTCCAGGACTGCGAAGATCCAGGATCCGTCGTCAGGAGGTCGTTGTCAGGCTCCCATCTAGCCGCGTCGGGCCCCGCAGCCAGCACGATGGTCAGCGCAGCTTGAGATCCCTCCAGCGCAGGTAACCCCGCCGACGACCCACTCGGCGTGAAGCCAGAAGAATCTCGTCCCGCTGGACCGAACCGCTCCTCCGTGGAGACCCAGGGACGCTCAGTCGTCAGCGTAGACTCCACGCAGCAGTCAGTCCCCCTCCTCCGTCCGCAATGTAGCAGCGGAACCACAGGCCCTCTCCATATCCCACCACGTTGACCCGGAGCCGGGGACCGCTCGGCGGAGAGAGACACAGAGGATGCGGGATTAGGCATACAGGTTACAGCAGGTGGGGAGAGTTCAGGGAGCTGCGAACCCTGAACTTCTCCTCCAGGGATGTGACAGAGCAAATCATTAAGCAGGTGTGAAAAAACAATGACTTGCCTGCACCCTGGAGGTTGAGTATCGCCTGCTGTAGTGGAATCTGCTTCTTCCTCTCCCCGCCCGGCGATAACGGAGGACCCCCCGGGAATTCGTCTGAGGATCGCTCGCGTTGTCTCCAGCAGAGAGCTCACCAGGCCGGGATTCCAGGCACACACAGCGGTCAGGAAGCGCGTCGAGGAGGAGGGGGAAACAGCCGGGGTGAGCCAGCCCGAATGTCCAGGAATGACAGCGGGGGAACGAGGCTCAGGGGACGAGGCTGTAGAATCTCCACACTGACGAGGCGAAGGGATGACAGCTGCGTGGGAGGAACGGTCCTGACGATGACCCAGAACTGGATCCGGACGAGGTTCGTGCAGAGGTGACTCGGCGATGTGATGACGACTACTCCCAGGGGACGAAGCGAGGGGGAAACCCAGGATTCGCCGCTCCAGATCGGAGATCGAGACGAGGAAGGCGTCGAGCACGGGAAGGCTTCGTAGCCCTGAAGTCCTCACCATCAATCTCACTGCCGCCGCCACATGCCTGAAGGTGGTGACAGGAAACACAGTAGAGCTCGCGACAGCCACTCGACCCCGGACATAACTGCTGTCAGCTGCGGCTCCTCGAAGGGAATCCCGAGTGACGTGGCGCAGGTCGGGGGAAGTCCTCTGGTTGGCGCGAACTCCCGGACTGGAATGGCGGCAGGAACGGGACTCCGAAGCGGGGAAAGACGTCGCCCACTTCGACTCCCTGCCGGGATTTCCATCCACCCCGTGGAGCTTCTCTCGCTGTGTACCTGCAGCGTTTATCCTGGCACTGTCCTCCAGATGGTACAGAGAGTGAGGGTGACAGTCCAGGAGTTCCTCAGCACGGCCCGGATGCCAGCGTCTCGCGTTGGAGGCGTCGTGCAGGGTGAAGAACGTCCCGTCGACTGCCTCCGAGATGGACCTCAGCCCGTCGCCCTGGCGCCGGAAGTGACTCCTGGGAAACGGCATGCTAGCAGCGCTGACACCCGGACAGAAAGGTACATTTCCACAGCGACTCACGGCCGCCGGCAACTCTTCTGGCTGCGACATACTGTCATATCCGGCTCTAGGGAGCCGGGCAATCAGAGCCAGGGACAAGCCAGTGAGTCGAGATGTTTTATTCTGGGTAAGGGATAAGGGATGAGGAGAGCACAGATACTCATACAGACGTACATTCTCAGGCTGCACAGCGCAGGGGTAGGTAGCTCGTACCGGACATGGGGGTAACAAGACGTGCATACTCACAGCGGGATACAAACACCGGAATGCTGCAAGGGGAGTTGAGGCTGACACCAGACGAAGGGGCTTCAGCCTAGCAGTGCTTATGTCGCAGCCCCGAATGATCGAAGCTGCTCCTCTTTATACTCATTAACAGCGCCCCAGCTGATGAGGATTAATTGGCCCCAGCCGTCCCGTGACACTGACAGCTGGGAACCAGCTGAGGCACTGCCCAATGAGAGGCAGGGATAAAAGGAGCATGGGCTGAGCGCCGAGCCGGCGTCTCACCCCATGGTGACACTTCTCTTTTAAACTGAAAAAGAGTGTGCTGTTCTTCTCAGCCTGAGGTCCATTAATCTCCTCTGCTGAATGCTAAATTGTGTTTTAATTCAAAACAACTTTTGGGATACTTTCATTTTGCTCATTCTGTTAAAAGAATGACAGTGAGGTTTAAAGGTGAGGTTTAAACCGGATGAGGTTTAAAGTTTTTTAAAAACTGTCTTAAATTAGATAATGATAAATGGCGGTTTTGCGCCACACCTGCTGGCTCTACTCTGGGGCTGTGGTGACAGCTCTTTTCATGGTATAGGGCAGACTGGTCCTGCTGAGCTACAGCATGGAAGTCCAGTAGTTAAAAAACAAAACAGTTACCCACATTTTGCTCACTTAAGGAGAGGGTAACTGAATAAATGACTGTTTAATGTGTGTACTTGCCTGTAAGTTTACAATTCATCACTACACTAGCTGGGAACACCAAGACATTCCCAGCTGGACTGCTGCCATCCTCTTACGACCAGGAGCCCCGGATAAGCAGTAGAAAATGGATGGATGTTTCTTACAGTAAAAAGATGAAAAAGATATTTTTGAAAGAGAACTGGAACTACTTACAGATAAATACAGCTATAAGGCAACTATTTCACCTCTAACCTGCTTGCTTTTGTTTGTGATATGCTGGGAAAAAGTTTTAATGTAGTCCACTTATTCCAGCCTTGGTTTCCAAATTTGAATTTTTGTAAAGACCAATGATGAAATCAATTGACTGCCTTAATATACTAATAGTTTTTTGGGGGGAAATGGATTGTACTCAATGGCAGCGCGGTGGCGGAGTGGTGAGCACTGCAGCAGCACAGCAACTCACCTTTGGCCGGGGAATCCTGGGTTTGATCCCAGCCTCCGACCAACAGTGACCTGTGTGGAGTGTGCATGTTCTCCCCGTGTCTGTGTGGATTTACTCCAGGATTTCTCCAGTTTCCTCCCACATGCCAAAAAAACATGCAAGCTAGGTTAATTGGCATCAAACTGGGGATTCTAAATTGTCCTTAGGTATGACTGTGAAAGTGAATGGTTGTCTGTCTCTCTGTGTTGGCCCTGCGATAGACTGGCGATCTGTCCAGGGTGTACCCTGCCTCTCGCCCAAAAGATGATGGGATAGGCTCCATCCCCCCCCCCCCCGTGACCCGAAAAGGATTAAGCGGAAGAAGATGGATGGATGGATGGATGGATTGCACTCAAATCAAAATCACTGTTTTACATGCTTGATTTACACCTGACTCAACACAGATGAATCAGCCGTGAAGAAAGACGTCTTTCCCCTCTTCAGTCATGTCTATAAATGTGCAGTGAAGTGGCATCCATCTTAATCTTTAAACTCTGATTGCCCACAGAAACAAAAACACCACACATAGTGAAATCGATTAACTAGACTGAAAAACTTGTCATAGTTTTAAGATCCTTACCTGTAAAAAACATCTCCATAAAACCATTTTCCTCTGAACAGTAGATCCAACACTGAACCTTTTAATAACTAAGGTCAAAATGCAGCACAAGTAGAATTTAGCTGAAAGAAAAACTCAGACTTAGACAAAAATACAAATCAGTCTTTTTTATGATGCAGTGTAAAGATGTACACCACCAAAGATCAACAGTAGTATAACACTGACCTGACTAAGTTTGATTTAAAAGCAATAGTGTTTGCAAGCATAAAATAAATTGAAGATGATTTAGCACAGTCATTTGGCTTTTTTTTCCAAGTTATAAAGATGAGTTCAGTTTTCAAGGCACAAGTGACAACATCCCTGGTACTGAATTCTCAAATTATTCAGTATACCTTGAGAAATTTGATTTATTCAAAGCGTAAAAAGATCAGTGGGATGGAATTCTGAATATTAAATTATCATTTCATTCTACTTCTGAGCCCATGTATTGAAGCCTCCCTCTCTATTTCATGCACACACACAACCACCCCTCATGGCTTGAACATAGCAGGCTGCATCTGGACAAAGGTGAAGTTGTAATACTGTGGGAGACCCTGGTGGCTGATACTGCTGAATTTATCCCAGTTGAACGGTGGGAGTCCATCCTGCGTTGTTGGTCCATTCACAGCCTCTGCCTGGAAATTGCCAGCCAAGTAGAAGTCTGTCACCTGGATAACAAACACCACATGATTTAGAGGAAACTGCGTGGAGCTAAATACAGTTTTGGGTGTCTTGCTGATTTTCCTCACCTTAGAGTCATAGCAGCCTCCTGGTGAAGGGTTCTTTGATTCAAGGTCATTACGGCAGCAGATGGTCTTGCACGGGTCTCCTTTGGAGTACGGATCCTTCTTATAGTCTAAAAACAGGGAAATAAAAATATGTTTATCAACATGTATGTGAGGAAATTTAAAAATAAGACGGCAATGGTTTTTTTTTTAAATTTTATATACTTTATTGATCCCCAGAGGGGAAATTGAGGGCATCCACCTGGATGGATGAAGCGGCCACAGTACAGCGCTATCCCTTTACCATTCACACACACATTCACACCTAGGGCCACTTTAGAGTCTCCACTTAACCTAACCTGCATGTTTTTGGCCTTCATGCTGATAAACTGATCTTTGATTTTAGACCTACAGTGGGTAAACTAAAGAACCAGTTTTACTGTACATGACAGAGAGTCACATCAGCGTGAGGAACTAGAATGCACTCAACTGAAATGCAGACCCACACCTTTTACAGCCCTATAGATTTAATACCTGGACATTTGACCTTTTGACCCCAAACCCATAGTCAGCGGTCAGGATGTCAGGGTGAACCTGTGTACCAAGTTTGGTGACCCTAGCTTTTGTTGTTCCTGAGATATACAGTGGGGCAAAAAAGTATTTAGTCAGCCACCAATTGTGCAAGTTCTCCCACTTAACCCCTTGCACTCCGGTCAATTTTCCTAAAAACGCCAAAAAATAATGTGCTCAAAGTAAATCGAAAGCTGTTCTTCAACCCTTTGCAGCATCTTCATGGGGTTGGTCTCATTTAAAAGAAAACACTTTGAATTTTTTGGCTAAACAGTCATAATCTCTCTAAGTGCTCCGGCCACTGAGTTACAGTCATCTAAACATACTGAACTTGAAGAAAATAAATTTGGCCTGGGTGTTTTTTTGGATACAAATGCTTGCAAATAACACACAGCTTCAGAT
This sequence comes from Pholidichthys leucotaenia, assembly GCA_020510985.1. Taxonomy (NCBI): domain Eukaryota; kingdom Metazoa; phylum Chordata; class Actinopteri; order Cichliformes; family Pholidichthyidae; genus Pholidichthys; species Pholidichthys leucotaenia. Next base: position 399,272,159 of record CM035838.1, read on the forward strand.
CCGGGCTGGAAAATGCAACAGAAATGTAGAACCAAGTGTTATCCAGCTGAGGTCCAAATTTTGTAACAATACCACAAAAAATGAATATATTACACAGCTTTTTCCTCAGGTAGTTCCCAGGTGTTTTGGAACTGTGCCAAATTGTGCCAAATGGCACAGTTTGGAAAAACGTCTGTAACTTTTGAATGATTCAATGTAGAAGCTTCATTTTGGGCTCTAATGAAAGGTGACACTCAGGGCTGTGTCTGTGTGTGTGTGTGTGTGGGGTTGTCCCCCCCCTCGCTACAGAGGACGGAGATCGGCCATCGCTACATGATGGATTACACTCGGATGCGGCGATGTGGCCACAGCAGCGCTGTCACTGCGGCTTCCCCCCCCCTCGCTACTGTGTGAGTGTGTGTGTGTGGGGGGGGGGTTGTCCCCCCCCCGCTACAGAGGACGGAGATCGGCCATCGCTACATGACAGATTACACTCGGATGTGGCGATGTGGCCACAGCAGCGCTGTCACCGCGGCTACCCCCCCTCGCTACAGAATAGTAGCGGCGGGGGGGGGGGGGGCGTTCATGGTCCGGAGGCGGCGAACGAACTGTGTACCGCGGCGCACGCACTTTGGACATCGTGCGCCGCACAGTTGTAATTTACCAATCGGTCAAAAGTCATTTTTGATTACAGTTTTCAGGGATAAAAAATAATTTGGCTTATAACACCTTACCTATTCACAGCCACATTGTCCTGGCCAACTTCTCTTCCTCATTGTCAGACGAACGCGACGCTGGTCCGCTCGTGGTTCTGGTCTCGCAACCCGGTCAAAACATAATTCCATGATTGTGGTTTTGGCGAATGACTTACGACCTTCGTCGTCGGCCTCCGTTGGTCTATGATGACCATATAAGAGAATCGTAAACACTCTGCTGGAATTAAAAAAAAAAAATAAAGCACTGCCTGTGGCTGCTGAAGCAGTCTCTCTTCACCCAGCTTTAGACAAAACAGCTCAGCGAACTTCTATGCTTCAATTGGCTCGCTGCGTTGGTAGGCAGGTCCTTCTTGCTAAGTTTTCAGTCATTGGTTCTTCAAGGTTTCAGAAACCCAATTCAAGGCTCTTATTAGTCGAATGAGAGGTCAATCAGATGAACTAATTTGTTCGCGGCTGTGTCTGCAGCTTTTATTTTCAGTGCACGCTTGGACTCCATACACCACCTACATCACAATCTCCATCATGTGTCCTAGAGCGCACGAGGGCGCTCTCGTGCGCCCTCGTGCGCTCTAGGATGCAGAGACTTGCCCGTCCGCGGTACAACGGAGTGCAAGAGGATAAAAGATGAGAAAGGTCTCCAATTTTCATCATAGGTATACCTTAACTATGAGAGACAAAATGAGAAAAAAAATCCAGAAAATCACATTGAAGGATTTTTAATGTGATTTTTAATAACAAAAGTTCATCTCAATACTTTGTTATATACCCTTTGTTGGCAATGACAGAGGTCAAACATTTTCTGTAAGTTTTCACAAGGTTTTTACATACTGTTGCTGGTATTTTGGCCCATTCCTCCATGCAGATCTCCTCTAGAGCAGTGATGTTTTGGGGCTGTCGCTGGGCAACACAGACTTTCAACTCCCTTCAAAGATTTTCTATGGGGTTGAAGATCTGGAGACTGGCTAGGCCACTCCAGGACCTTGAAATGCTTCTTACGAAGCCACTCCTTCATTGCCCGGGCAGTGTGTTTGGGATCATTGTCATGCTGAAAGACCCAGCCACGTTTCATCTTCAATGCCCTTGCTGATGGAAGGAGGTTTTCACTCAAAATCTCACGATACATGGCCCCATTCATTCTTTCCTTTACACGGATCAGTCGTCCTGGTCCCTTTGCAGAAAAACAGCCCCAAAGCATGATGTTTCCACCCCATGCTTCACAGTAGATATGGTGTTCTTTGGATGCAACTCAGCATTCTTTCTCCTCCAAACACGACAAGATGAGTTTTTACAATAAAGTTCTATTTTGGTTTCATCTGACCATATGACATTCTCCCAATCCTCTTCTGGATCATCCATATGCTCTCTAGCAAACTTCAGACGGGCCTGGACATGTACTGGCTTAAGCAGGGGGACACGTCTGGCACTGCAGGATTTGAGTCCATGGCGGCGTAGTGTGTTACTGATGGTAGCTTTTGTTACTTTGGTCCCAGCTCTCTGCAGGTCATTCACTAGGTCCCCCTGTGTGGTTCTGGGATTTTTGCTCACCGTTCTCGTGATAATTTTGACCCCACGGGGTGAGATCTTGCGTGGAGCTCCAGATCGAGGGAGATTATCAGTGGTCTTGTATGTCTTTCATTTTCTAATAATTGCTCCCACAGTTGATTTCTTCACACCAAGCTGCTTACCTATTGCAGATTCAGTCTTCCCAGCCTGGTGCAGGTCTACAATTTTGTTTCTGGTGTCCTTTGACAGCTCTTTGGTCTTGGCCATAGTGGAGTTTGGAGTCTGACTGTTTGAGGTTGTGGACAGGTGTCTTTTATACTGATAACGAGTTCAAACAGGTGCCATTAATACAGGTAACGAGTGGAGGACAGAGGAGCCTCTTAAAGAAGAAGTTACAGGTCTGTGAGAGCCAGAAATCTTGCTTGTTTGTAGGTGACCAAATACTTATTTTACCGAGGAATTTACCAATTAATTCATTAAAAATTCTTCAATGTGATTTTCTGGTTTTTTTTTTCTCATTTTGTCTCTCATAGTTGAGGTATACCTATGATGAAAATTGGAGACCTCTCTCATCTTTTAAGTGGGAGAACTTGCACAATTGGTGGCTGACTAAATACTTTTTTGCCCCACTGTAGTTTATACGGCATTTTGACCTTGACCTTTGACCCCAAACCAATAGTCAGGGCAAGGAGGTACCGATATTGACATGGTTTATTGACCCAGAGAGCAAACTCGGACTCAAAGTAGATGCAATTATCTTTACTGAGATTTATATGTGTGTGTGTGTGTGTGTGTGTGTGTGTGTGTGTGTGTGTGTGTGTGTGTGTGTGTGTGTGTGTGTGTGCTCGTGTGACAGCCGGGGGCGAGCACAGTACCGTGCAACCTGGCAACCCTAGGGACAGACAGAGACAGGGAGAGTTAGTGGCAGATACCAGAGGGGATGTACAGGACTGAACAGTGCTTACTGTTTGTTGAGATGGGGTTGAGCTCTGGTTCAGCTCGGCGGCTACAGCCAGGAAGACAGTGCCCGCTGTCCCAGTTGCAGCTGGAGGTAGTTGATGAGTCTGGTGAAGTGTGGTGCAGCTCAGTCCGCCGCCAGGAGGAAAGGAGGTCCGCCGCCACAGATCTCCGCCTGTGCACAGTGCAACGAGAGCAGATGAAGGTGAATAGAGCGAGGGCTTACTTGGAGCAGAGCTGAGAATTCCTCCCAACGTCAGATGGCAGGAGGCAGGATACCGAGACGAGAGTAGGCTGAGGCAAGGGTTCTCTGGAACGAGGATGAAGGCATGAGCTGGTCTCATTAGGAGAAGAGACAGACGACTCCGCGCTGATCCGAGGGCAGCGCGGTCTAAATAATCCTGGCTGTGATGGGGTGCAGGTGTGCGTGCAGCTGAAGATGATAGGCAGCCAGAGCAAACCATCACAGTACTCCCCCTCTATGAGACGCCTCTCGGCGGTCGATTCAGCCTACCTGGGTGCGTCTGGTGGAAGTCCCTGATGAGTTGATTATCCAACACAAAGGAGGGATGCACCCAGGACCTCCATTCTGGGCCGTAACCCTTCCAGTCTACCAGGTACTGCAGGCCGCGACCCTGGTGGCGGATGTCCAGGATGGCATTGACCTTCCACGCCGGGTCACCGTTGACCACCACTGGCAGAGGTGGAGACCTGGGAGGGGGACACAGAGGGCTGGGACAGAAGGGCTTGGCCTGCGAGACATGGAAGGTTGGACAGATGCAGAGGGAGGGGGGGAGAGCTAGGTGCACAGACACAGGGTTAATGATGTGGGTTATGGCGAAAGGCCCAATGAACTGCTGCAACATCTTTCTCGCCTCAGCCTTCAAGTTAATATGCTTGGTGGAAAGCCATACCTGCTGACCCACCCGGTAGGGAGGGGCTGGTGTCCTGCGACGATTAGCAGCCGTGGAGCTGCGCTCTGCCGTGCATCGTAGTGCGGTCTGGGTCGCCCTCCAGAGCCTGTGGCAACGCCTCAGGTGAGCTCTGACAGAGGGAACGCCGATATCCTTCTCCTCTTCAGGGAACAACGGGGGGTTGTAGCCCAGCGAGGCCTTAAATGGGGACATGCCAATTGCTGAAGAGACGGTGGTATTATGAGCGTACGCGATCCAAGGGAGATGGGTGCTCCAAGATGCCGGGTTGGCGGTGGCGACACACCGCAGCACAGCCTCCAACTCCTGGTTCGCCCGCTCACACTGTCCATTACTCTGAGGGTGATATCCAGAAGACAAGCTCACTGTACCCCAAGGGCGTTGCAAAACAACCTCCAAACCTGGGAAACAAACTCGGGTCCCTGGTCGGAGATGATGTCCAGGGTAGGGATGGGCATTCGGTGAAATTTTCTTCGTCGATCGTCGGGAGAATTAATGATTAATAATCGGTTAATCATTAACATTTTTATATTAAAAAACAATCACATTTAGGCCTATGATGCCTATACTCTTATGTATTGAGAATAATAAAAAAAATACAGAGTGTTTTTCTTCGAGGATGAATTTATTAACAAGACAAGTTTGCAGTAAAACATGAACACATGCGCATTGCGCAAACGAGGGAGGCTTCAAGTTGCGAGCCAGACAATAACGGAAGACACATACAGGACACATAACGGAACATACTGTATATTTCTTTTACTTTTTTCTTTTCCTTTGTTTAAAAACAAGGATATCAAAATAAGAAAGCTACACAACAATTTGCCTTTACGTCGGCTATCCCATTATATCACGGCGTCAGAATTATAGGCCTGCTTTTTGTTAAAAAAAAAAATGCGCTTGTTCAGTGTTTGGCAGTAAAACGTGAACTCATGTCAGTGACAACATAACGGAACAGCCGTTTTTTTTTACCCTAAATAAAAATAATAAAACAACAATCTCGAAAAGCCTGTAACAAGGCGGCAACAAGGCCTTTGTATATCCAATTATCAGGATGGCATCACGACGCCAGCATTATTACAGACGGCTACCCATTTTTGTTTAAAAAGATGCTCCTCCGTGCTAGCATCGAGTCCAGGCTAGCCTGGGTTACAGATGATGAACCGCCACCACCGTCTTTTACCAGGCTTGGATGAAAGGTGTTCAAATGATACATCCTTTGTGTTGTCGATGAAGTATATTTGTATGCTGCATTGCAGTGATTGCAGTACACCTGGTCATTTTTTAAATTAAAGTGGTCCCACGCAACACTTCGCCGCGACCTCTTCATGATTTGGCGATTGACCTACGGAAGCTCGCATGTATCAACTGAGGCACGCCAGGGTACGGTGATGGTGAAATGTTGCCCCCTGGTGCCCAAATTTTACCAGTGGCATAGTTAAATGCATTGCATTGTTTGAGGACGGCCGTGCACTAGGCCTAATAACCTACATTCGGATTGTTTAAAAAAAAAATTGGTTTGTCGACGAAAATGAACTTCCTCGGTGAAATTCTTAATGATCAATTATCGATTAATCGATTAATTATGCCCATCCCTAGTCCAGGGGGATACCATGTAATCTTACCACATGTTGGACGAAAGGGTCCGCCGTCTCCCTCGCCGTAGGCAGCCCCTGCAGGGGGACAAAACGGGCGGCCTTAGAAAACCTGTCGATGATGGTGAGAATTACAGTGTGGTGGTTAGACGGTGAGAGACCGGTGATGAAGTCCAATGCCACATGGGACCAGGGCCTGCCGGGAGTGGGGAGGGGGTGGAGCAGACCGGCTGTCGGAGAAGAGGACATCTTGCCGGCGGTGCACTGGGGGCAGGCGCGGATGAACTTCCCGACGTTCTTCTGGAGTGAAGGCCACCAAAATGTCCTTTGTAAGAGCTCCACCGTGCGAGCCCTCCCGGGATGACACAAGAACCTGGAAGAGTGGGCCCAATGGATCACCTCGCCCCGAATGGCAGATGGGACAAATAGTCTCCCTGCTGGCCCCCCGCCCAAGTCTACCTTTACCTCCTGTGCTCTCAGGACCTTTTCTTTGATGCCCCATGAGAGGGAGCCCACGACACACAATGGGGGGAGAATAGGGTGCTCTGCCACCTCCGCAGCATCCAAGGCAAACTGTCTGGACAGGGCGTCTGGCTTAGTATTCTTGGACCCGGGGCGGTAGGTGATGGTGAAATCAAAGCGTCCGAAGAACAGGGACCAGCGGGCCTGGCATGCATTCAGGCGCTTTGCTGTCTGGAGGTACTCCAGGTTCTTGTGATCTGTCCAGATGACGAATGGCTGGGAGGCCCCCTCCAGCCAATGGCGCCACTCCTCCAGTGCGAGCTTCACCACCGGGAGCTCCCTGTCACCGATGTCATAATTTTGCTCTGCCGGTGATAGGCGATGGGAGAAGAACGCACAGGGCCGGATCCTGCCATCAACCGGGGCGCGCTGGGATAATACGGCTCCAACCTCCGAGTCCGAGGCATCCACCTCCACCAGGCATTGAAGGGTGAGGTCCACCTATGCCAGAATGGGAGAGGAAGAAAATTTACCCTTGAGCTCAGCAAAGGCCGCAGCCACCTCCTCCGTCCACCGGAAGGGCACCTTGGAAGATGTAAGACGGGTCAGGGGAAGAGCAATAATACTATAGTTCTGAATGAAGCGGCGGTAGAAATTGGCGAATCCCAAAAACTGCTGGAGCTGCTTCCTGGAGGAAGGAATGGGCTAATCTACCACCGCTTTTACCTTGTTGGGGTCGGGGATGATCTCATTGTGGGAGACGATGAAACCAAGGAAGGATGACTTGGAGGTGTGAAACTCACACTTTTCGGTCTTCATGAAGAGTTTATTCTCCAAGAACTGCTGCAGTACTCACCTCACATGCACCTGATGCTCATCCAAGGACAGAATGAGCATCGGGATATCAAAAATCAGGATATCATCCAGATAGACAAACACAAATGCACCCAAAAAGTCCCTCAGCACATCGTTAATAAGGCGCTGGAATACGGCGGGGGCGTTGGTCAGTCCGAACGGCATGACCAGATACTCAAAATGCCCACTAGGGGTCCGGAAACCCGTCTTCCATTCATCGCCCTCCCGGATCCGCACCAGATGGGAAGTGTTGTGGAGGTCCAGCTTAGTGAACCAAGAGGCCCCCCGGAGGGAATTGAATGCCGTATTAATTAAGGGAAGAGTGTACTTGTCCTTGATGGTGATATTGTTTAACTCCCAAAAGTCAATACACGGCCTCAGCGAGCTGTCCTTCTTGCCCACAAAAAAAAAACCCCGCTCCCACCGCCGAGGACGATGGCCGGATTATGCCAGAGTTTAACGACTCCTTTATATAGGCCTCCATGGCCTCCCGCTCCGGTGCTGACAGGCTGTAGAGTCGACTAGACGGCAGCGGGTCTCCGGCACAGAGATTGATTGCACAGTTGTACGGGTGGTGACGGGGGAGGGAAAGGGCCTGGGTCTTGCTGAAGGCGGCCCCCAAGTCATGATATTCTGGAGGGACCTTAGACAAGTCGGGAGGGGGGATGACGGGGGCACCCAGGGGCACGGATGGCGAGCAAGCAGCCGACTGCAGGCAGGCACTAAGGCAAAATGAGCTCCATGAGACCACGCTCCCAGAGCCCCAGTCAATAGAGGGGTTGTGAAGATGGAGCCAGGGATAGCCGAGGATTACCAGGGAAGAGGACACTGGCAGCACGAATAACCTCAGCTCCTCCCGATGATTACCAGACACTATGACTGACACCGGGGCGGTTTGATGGGATACAACGGCAAGGGGGGCTTTGGACAAGGCAATGAGTTTGAGTGGGGTCCTTAACAATTGACAGGGGAGCCCCAGCCTGGTTGCCAGTTCCCCCGAGATGAAGCTCTGCTCAGCCCCTGAATCAATCAATGCGTGTGTGACTATTTCAGTGTGATTGTGAATGAAGCGGATATGAGGGAGAAATCTAGAGAGGGGACTGGATTGAGGTGAGTCCGTGAGTCCCCCTACTGTGATGCATGGACTCCCCCTTTTGGCCGTATGGGACGTGATGCTACCTTGTGCTCCTCCCTCCCACAGTAGAGGCACAACCCCAGCTCGCGGCAGCGCTGTTTCTCCGCTAAAGGCAGCTTAGACCGTCCTGCTGCCATTGGCTCCAGGGCATCTGGGGAGAGGTAGGGTCAATGGGGGGGCTGTGGGGAGCGATGATATTGGGTGTCCGAGCGACCAGAAGTTTTACGCTTGGCTGCCCGCTCCCTTAACCTGTTATCAAGGCTAATGGCTAGGGAAATCAATTCAGTTAATCTACTTGGTTTTTCTAAGTGGGCTAACTCGTCCCACAGGCTAGGGCTAAGGCTCCTAATGAAGATGCTACAGAGCGGGGCGTCCTCCTACCCCACCTCCGTGGCCACCACCTGGAAATCGACAGCATAGTCTGCCACAGATTTGGCCCCTGTCTCAGATTTAACAGCCGGGAGGTAAGCACACTGTCACGGTCGGAGAGGTCGAACACCTCATTGAACTCACTGACAAACTGGCTGTATGTCAAATTAGCATAGCTCGCCCTAGCCATTACAGCGTATGCCCATGCTAGCGCTCGCCCTTCCAAGAGGTTGACTACGTAGCCGATCCGGCTATGGTCTGTGGGAAAGTCCCCGGGCACAGGTTGAAAAACTATCTCACACTGTAGAATAAACCCCCTAGCCTCCCCTAGCTTACCACTAAAGCGGGTGGGAGTGGGGATGGGAGTTAGCCGGGATGTGGGGCCCTGCACGGGTTGGCCGGATTGGGAGCTAGCAGGAGCAGAGGAGCTACTTGGGGCTGGAGGGAAAGCAATGCTGGCAGCACTCATACATCTGCTTTCAAAAGACAACCTCTGGATATGATGCTGAGCACATGCACTCAACTTCTTTGGTCAACCATGGCGAGGTCTGTTCTGAGTGGAACCTGTCCTGTTAAACTGCTGTATGGTTTTGGCCACTCTGCTGCAGCTCAGTTTCAGGGTGCTGGCAAGCTTCTTACAGCCTAGGCCATCTTTATGTAGAGCAACAATTCTTTTTTCAGATCCTCAGAGAGTTTTTTGCCATGAGGTGCCATGTTGAGCTTCCAGTGACCAGTATGAGAGAGTGTGAGAGCAATAACACTAAATTTAACACATCTGCTCCCCATTCACACCTGAGACCTTGTAACACTAACAAGTCATATGACACAGGGGAGGGAAAATGGCTAATTGGGCATAATTTGGACATTTTCAGTTAGGGGTGTACTCACTTTTGTTGCCAGCGGTTTAGACATTAATGGCTGTGTGTTGAGTTATTTTGAGGGGACAGCAAATTTACATTGTTATACAAGCTGTACACTGATTACTTTATTTTTATTCTCATATCTTCAGTGTTGTCCCATGAAAAGATATAATAAAATATTTACAAAAATGTGAGGGGTGTACTCACTTTTGTGAGATACTGTATGTCAGTGACTGAAGCTCTTAATGAGGCTGGCTGATCAGCTGGGAAAAGAGACCTTGGGAGTGAAGAAACGCAGCAACAGCTGTGCTTATTATCATTTTCTCATCAAAACATTATTTCTCTCACCCAGCTTCAGCTCACATGGTAAGGTAAATTCAAGCTACTTTACAGGTTTAGTTTTAGTTTGTAAAAATAGTTTTTGTGTAATTTACTTCTGATTTTCTGCTGAAGCTGTAAACAAATCAATTTTCTTAATAAATTTCTACTGCAATTAAAGAAGTTGTGTTTATTTCACCATGCTTCCTTCTGTGACAATAAAACTAAGATCAAGCGCTCCATCATCTTTAAAATGTGCTGAATGGTTAGTTCTGGCCCCTGTAAAATATGTGACGTGTCCTTGTAACCTGAACAAGGTTACAAAATTTTAATCTAGCAATGTATCAAATGCAACAGGTCAATGGTAAAAGTTGCTGTTAACAAACCTGGCTGAAATAATTCCAGGGTTGGGGTCACAGCTAGGTACTTTGTCAGATTAGCAAGGCCAGACATTCTGGATGAAGATAAAATAGCAGCTAGAGTAAGATTTTCCCCCACACAAGTCCAGGCAGATGTAGCAGATTTAAAATAATGCAAACAAAACAACAACAACAACAACAACAAAAAATGGATATGGGAACTTAAAGTTGAATAATTTCACTTTGAAAACTGTCATGACTGATAAGATAATTCAGCCCATGTGCAAGGTGCAGCAACAAAGAGACAATCAAACAGTACACAAGTTTGAATGTTTTATTGAATAGCAAAAACCGCACTGCTACAGAACAGTCACTCGCCAGAGGAATGGGCCTGTGGAGAGAGAACGAGAGCTGTAAACAGAGAAATGGAGATAGGGAAAATGGGCGAGCCAAATTACCACTTATGTGGGTTCCCAGGGAGCGTCGGCAGGACTCCAGTGGGGAATAGACGAACCAGCAGGGTAGGGGACTGCTGGTGGAGCTTGACTGGGTGGAGGTTACTGTCGTGGGAAAAGTTGTGGCAGGAGAGCGCGCGCAGCCCTCAGAGACACACCCGCACGATGGCAGCAACTTGCACAATGGAGAAAAAGCACACAGGTTGATAACTTGTCACCAGACTGCAAACCAAATCTACCTACGGGTACAAATAAGTAACAAAAAAAAACCAAAACAAAACTTCTTTACCGGTGTTGTGATGACTTGCTGTCTGTTCACGGCAGTATACCCAGACAAGCCAGCGTTGAGTCACGGAAGGATGCCTCCTTAAGCACGCTGGCTGATAAGAGGGCGCAGGTGTGTCCTCTCCCTCAGGTGTGATGATGAGCAGCGGAGAGATGAACGGGAAGAAGGGGGCGCACTCTTGCTGCCCATGACAGGGCCCCCCTTCTAGGAGCACCTCCTGGCGGTCCATAAGGTTTGTCGGGATGGGCTTGATGGTAGGACCGGAGCATCTCTTTAGCCAAGATTCGGGTTGTAGGAACCCAGGATCGTTCCTCCGGGCCGTAGCCCTCCCAATCCACCAAATACTGGAGATCCAGGCCCTGACTGCGAACATCCAAGATCCGGCAGACCGTGTGGGCAGGGTGGCCGTCGATGATCCGGGGAGGAGGAGGCGGCTTCGGGGGTGGGGGGGGGCAGAGAGGAATGACCGAGAGTGGCTTGATGTGCGAGACGTGAAAGGTCGGGTTCACTTGGAGGGGTAGGTGGGAGTCTCAGCCAAACCGAGGCATCGTTGATAATTCTGGAGATCGGGAAGGGCCCGATGAAGCATGGAGACAGCTTCTTTGACGTAGTCTTCAATGGCACCTGACTGGCCGCCAACCAGACCTAATGGCCGATGGTGTACTTGGGCGTGGGTATCCGATGTTTATCCGCTGCAGCCCGGTTGCGCTCCACAGAGTGGGTAAGGGCAGTACACGTGGCTCTCCAGATGTGCCTGCAGCGGCAAGCATGAGCCCCCACAGAGGGAACCGCAACCTCCCTCTCAGGCATGGGCAGGCGCAGAAGCATGTACACCAATGACGCTTCAAAAGGGGTAAGCCCCGTAGATGCGGAAACAGCCGTGTTCATAGAATACTTCACCCAGGTCAGGTGTGAACTCCACGATGAGTGGTGCTTGGCTGCCATGCATCGCAGGGTAGCCTCCAAGGACTGATTGGCGCACTCTGCCTGCCCATTGCTCTGGGAGTGGTTCCCAGAGGAGAGCCTCACCGTCATTCCTAGAGTGCGGCAGAAGGCCTTCCAGATCTGTGATGTAAACTGCGGGCCCCGGTCAGACATGATGTCCACTGGGATACTATGGAGTTGAATCACATGATCCGTCAGGAGGGCGGCCGTCTCCAAGGCCGAAGGGAGTTTGGGAAGCGCCACCAAGTGGACAGTCTTGGAGAAATGGTCCACGATGGTCAATATCACAATTTTACCGTGGGAGGGGGTAAGTCCAGTGACAAAGTCTACGGCGATGTGGGACCATGGCCGACCAGGAACAGGGAGGAGATGGAGGAGTCCAGATGGCGGGGGGGGATCAGACTTGCCCCGGACACAGGTCTGACAGGCCCACACGTACTCTCGCACGTCCCACCACAGCATGGGCCACCAGAACTCCCGCCGAACCAGATCAATCGTGCGGGTGATACCAGGATGACAGGCGAAATGGCTGGTGTGACCCCACTGGATCACGTCACTGCGGAGGGCAGTGAGGACATACAGGTGATCCAGGGGGCACCCTGCTGGCACAGGCTCCCAAGACTGGGCCTGACGGACCCTCCGCTTGATATCCCATGAGTCTGGTTTGGTATTCCGAGAGCCAGGCCAGTAAGTGATAGTGAAATTAAATCACTGGAAAAATAAAGTCCAGCGAGCCTGCCTGGCGTTAAGTCGGCGGGCCGACCGCAAGTACTCGAGATTCTTGTGATCGGTCCACACGACAATGGGGTGAATAACCCCCTCTAACCAATGTCTCCATTCCTCTAATGCCAACTTAATGGCAAACAGCTCTCTGTCCCCTACATCGTAATTCCTCTCGGCCAGCGTAAGCTGACAAGAGAAATATGTGCACAGATGGAGCTTCTGATCGGAGGATGTGCGCTGCGAGAGAACAGCGCTCACCCCCGAATCAGAAGCATCAACCTCAAGGATGAACTGGAGCTGCGTGTTGACCTGGGCCAAGACCGTTGTGTCAGGGAACAGGCCTTTTAATTTAGAAAAGGCCTGCTCAGCTGCCTCGGCCCACCGAAAGGGGACCTTAACAGAGGTCAGCTGCGTTAAGCGCAGTGCGACCCCACTATAGTTCCTGATGAACCTGCGAAAAAAAGTTTGCAAACCCAAGGAATCATTGAGGCTCCCTACGGGAGTGGGGTGTCAGCAAATCGAGCACTGCCCTCACCTTGGCCGGGTCGGCAACCAGTCTCCCTTCAGCCACTATGAAGCCCAAGAAGGAAGTAGATGTTGTGGAGAACTTACACTTCTCGGCCTTAACGTAGAGCTAGTTCTCCAGGAGCCGTTGTAAAACGGCCCTTACATGGACCTCATGTTCCTCTGGCGAGCGGGAGAAAATCAAAATGTCATCCAAATAGACGAACACAAATTGGTAGAGCATATCGCGAAGGACGTCGTTAATTAACCGTTGGAAGACAGCGGGGGTGTTGGTGAGCCTAAATGGCATCACCAAATACTCGAATTGCCCCAAGTGTGTTTTAAATGCTGTCTTCCACTCGTCCCCCTCACGAATGAGAATGAGATGGTACACGTTGCGTAGGTCTAATTTGGTAAACACCCGTGGCGCTGAAGGAGCTCAAATGCGGAATTCATCAAGGGCAGGGGATATTTGTCCTTAACTGTTATAGTGTTGAGCTCACGGTAATCGACACACAGGCACAGTGAGCCATCCTTCTTGCTGACAAAGAAGAATCGGGCCAGAGATGGCCAAATAAGGCCAGCATTCAGCGACTCTTTAACATACTTCTCCATAGCCTCCCTCTCCGGCCCAGAAATACTGTAGAGCCGACTGGATGGCAGTTTCACCCTCAGGATGAGGTCCACAGCACAGTCATAAGAGCGATGAGGTGGAAGCGAGAGCGCTCTCGACCTGCTGAAGACCTCCCCTAAATCATGATAAGCCCGGGGAACGAGGCTGAGATCCGGCGGCTCAACCAGAGGAGGAGAGACCGGGAGAGATGGAGCACTTTCGGCTGAACCTAAACAATTGGCCAAACAAAACGGGTTCCAGGAGGAGATGGAATTCCACCCCCAATTTATTATGGGGCTGTGCCTCTGGAACCACAGATAACCTACAATCATTAGGGATGATGAATTTGGGAGAACTAGGAATGTTAGTTCCTCCCGATGATTCCCGGACAAGAGGATGGCAACCGGCTGCGTGCATTCGGCGATAACCGCAACCTCCCGGCCAGATATGGTGGTAACATGTTGATGATGGGCAATTTAAGAGTGGGAAAACCCAGGTCCCGGACGAGCCAGGACGACACAAAATTGCCCTCTGCCCCTGAATCAACTAACGCCAAGACCCTCCTCTCGACCCCTGGCAATTGCACAAGGGCCGGAATAGAGAAATTGCCGGGGGGAGTTAACTTGGTCCCGCCCGCCAGACCCCCCACAGTTACTGACGGGCCACGTCTTTTGGCCACCGGGGGCACTCATACCGACTGTGCTCCGGGGAAGCACAGTACAAGCATGCGCCAGTTCTCCTCCTTCGCCAGCACTCAGCCTCGGTTAGACGAACCCGGCTGAGGTCCATCAGCTCGGGAGGAGGACCGGCCATCCCAGTGTCAGTCCCCGCAGCGGGCACACGCTCAGCGGACGAGCGAGAGGAGGCCTGTCACTCCCTCACGCTCACGGTAGTGGTTGTCCAACCCCACAGCCTGATCAATAAGACCATCGAGCGTCTCAGGAACGGCATAAACCGCCAGGTCATCGTGGAGATGGGCATTTATCTAATTAATTTTGGAGGAATGTGCTGCGTAGCGCAACCTCGTTCCACCCCGAGCCTGCCGCTTCGACCCGAAACTCCACAGAGAACTCGGCCACAGACCGAGCCCCCCTGGCGGAGAGTCATAAGGTGGCTCATTATGTTCCCTTGACTCTCAGTGTGGTCAAACGTGCGACAAAAAGTGGCCACAAATTGGTCAAACGTGTAACTACGGCCCTCAGGGCTATCTGCTGTGGGCCGAGCCCAACTGAGGGCTTGGTCCTGCAACAGTAGAGTGAAAAACTGAATTTTAGCAACATCCGTCGGGTACCCCCCCACCCCCGACCTGCTCCAAATACATCCGTACCTGGTGTAAAAACTCCTTGCATTTCCCCACCTCCCCCGCGAATGGGGCAGGTGAGGGAACGGAGGTGGTACGGTGAACTGGTGGTTGAATAACGGGAGCAGGCTGAGGAGGAGGAGCCGGAGAAGCCGTCCCAGCCAAATGACGCGTGATGGTGTCCAATTGCTGCACCGTTGTTTGCAGCTGCTGGTTCTTCACGGTGACCTGTTGCTCGGTCGCCTCTAAGCAATCCAAAGCGGATTGTTTCCCTGTTGCACCTGCTGAGCCGAGGTTAAGGCTGGCTCGTTTTGTCATGACTGATAAGATAATTCAGCCCACGTGCAAGGTGCAGCAACAAAGAGACAATCAAACAGTACACACGTTTGAATGTTTTATTGAATAGCAAAAACCGCACTGCTACAGAACAGTCACTCGCCAGAGGAATGGGCCTGTGGAGAGAGAACGAGAGCTGTAAGCAGAGAAATGGAGATAGGGAAAACGGGCGAGCCAAACTACCACTTACGTGGGCTCTGAGGGAGCGCCGACAGGACTCCAGCGGGGAATAGACGAACCAGCAGGGTAGGGGACTGCTGGTGGAGCCTGACCAGGTGGAGGTTACTGTCCTGGGAAAAGTTGTGGCAGGAGAGCATGCGCAGCCCTCAGAGACACACCCGCACGATGGCAGCAACCTGCACAATAGAGAAAAAGCATACAGGTTGATAACTTCTTTACCGGTGTTGTGATGACTTGCAGTCTGTTCACGGCAGTATACCCAGATGAGTCAGTGTTGAGTCACGGAAGGATGCCTCCTTAAGTACGCTGGCTGATAAGAGGGCGCAGATATGTCCTCTCCCTCAGGTGCAATGATGAGCAGCGGAAAGATGAACGGGAAGAAAGGGGCGCGCTCTCGCCGCCCATGACAGAAAACTATGGTTAAATGACTCCAACTCACAGCATAAGTGTGTGTAAGACAGAAGTAAGTTATCTCTACATGACCTTGGGAATCTTGTGGAGAGAAATGGTTAAGACAAACTATTGGTCTGAACGAGGTTCCTTCTTTGTGAACCTTGGGGATTCCAAGGGAGTCCAACCGTCAGGGTAGCTTGTCCAGGATAGAGGTTGAAGTACATTGGTGACCTGATCATTGATGTTGTTTCCTTTTATACCTTGGAGATGGTCAATAACGCTTTTCTGGAAAGTATTGGTAGGGTGTTTCTTTAACTTCTCATATGTGTGATGGTCCTCCAGAAGTGTGATGATTTTATTGTGGTAGTCTGCACTGTTCAGGACCACTGTGCATCTGCCTTTAGCTACAGGCAGGATGGCGATGGAGTCATCTCTGCTGAGAGTTGCCAGGGCTTTCTTTTCCTCTTTTGAAAGACTGGAGGTGGAGGTCTCACACTGGAGAGACAGGCAGAAACTATTATCCTAATTTGTTCTGCTTCTGTTGCTGGAATTTTATTGTTCTTAATATCAAAGTTGAGGTGTTTGGCTACTGACTTGTGCCAAGTTTGGTTCCTCTCAGTCCATGGGAAATGAGTCAGGGGATGGTCAGAGGTGGGTAGAGCAGCCACAAATTGTACTCAATAAATCTAGCGCTACTACAGTATATGACATTAATTACTCAAGAATAAGCAAGAGAAAGTGCCAAAAAGTTATTTAAGAGTCAGAAAGAATCTACTAAAAAAGTTATTTGAGTAATGTGTAATGATGTTTTTTTTTTTAAAAATTGTGATTCTTCCCATTAAACTGCATTTTTTTTCCTATCAATGTGTAATTTTTTTCTACTAAAAGTAGTAGTTTTCTTATAAATTCAGAACTTTTTTCCTCATAAATTTGTGGCTACTTTTTTTCTGCATTTAACCGTTTTGTTGTAAATTTATAACTTTCCTCTCATCAACATGTGTGGTTTTTCTCTTAAATCTGAGGAAAATCAAACTCACCACCCAACCTCTAATTTAAATATATAAAGAAATATACCGTAATCAAGGAACCTTAGTGAGCAAGCTCACATATCACGCACGTCTGCATATCAGTGGGCCCTAAGATAATTGTGATCAACATAGAATGGACTAGAAAAACAAGTCGGTGTCACGTCCCCGCATGCTATTACGCAACGCGCGGAGGAGAGGAGATGAAAACACATGCAGAGATAGTTGCATGCAAGTTATTGAGCAAAAATAAGTCTCAGTCCAGCAAACAGTTACGAAGCGCAACAGAGGGATGGGCTACACAGTCATGGAGGACACCAGAAAAACAGGGACGCCTCTAGGACGCTCAACAGCCCAAGGGAGGGAATGCTTAGTGCTGCAGGACAGCTAAACAGCATGAGGAGGAAGGCACAATAAACTTAGGGGCTGGAGCGGTCCGAGGCAGTCCGTGCTGTCTGATGTGAGCAGGCGAAACGGGAACAGCCGCTAACACCCGGTAACAAACAACATCAGGTAGCGATAGCAAGAAGACTAAAGTCAGGCTGACAACACAATGAAGGTAGTGGGTACAATCAACAATGATCCAGCGATCTCTCCCAGCAGACACAGGCCTTAAGAGAGCTGCCGCTGATGAGGAGAGAGATCGCCGGTGTGATGGATTGAATAAACAATTTAGAGTGTGTGGGCAGGACTGAGTAGAAACCGGTGTGCATGGGTGGATGTCTGAACATGGATGCGTGTGTGTGTATGTGTGTGGGAGAGTGCATGTGAATGTGTGTGTGCGTGTTACAGAGAGTGACAGGGAATAATGAGGAACAGCTGGTCCCACTGACAAGAGGAGGAGGCGTGGCCGTCAGGGAGCAAAGGACCCAAGAGGCTCCCAGACAGTGCCTGATAGAAACTAAACAATACAAAGGGACAAAATAGCCACAGCGTCATAGAACTGGGTTTGGAACACCAAACCCAAGTTCATGACAGTCGGCCTCCCAAAAATTCAGCCAAGGTTTCTGTATAAATAGGGAGTAAATCCGATCAGAAATGTAACAGCTAGAGTTTTGGAAACATAAAAAGACCCTCTCCCATAATACATTGAACCCCTGATTAGATGTGTCTGAAAATCAAGTGAGTCCCAGGGATTGATGAGTTAAAGCTTCTGTATAAATTTGAAGTAAAAATGACTAGAAATGTAGAAGCTAATGTGGCGACATGTTGTTAAATGAGTGAACAAACAGACGGACAGGTCAAAAACATTATATCCTACGCAACTTCACTGTATGGGGTACGATAAATCAAAATCTATGTTACAGAAGCTTAACTGCATGCCTTAGTGTGAAATACACTGGCGAACAAAAATTAAGTTGGTGCTACACACCACTGAATCTCATGATGCACTTCAAAGAGTCCAGGTCCTTGACACCGGCCTGGTCACAGCGGAAGATCTTTGCTCTGGGGCAGAGATCATAGGAGAATTGACCAACATTGCAGATGGTCCGTCTCTACCAAAACCCGAGGACACCTACCCCAAGTGAATAGTCAAGCACAGAAAACGATCCGATGAGGATGAGGATGGAAAAATGGAGGACAATCCAGTCAAGATAAAGAAGATCGCATGGCCAAAAAGAAGTGAACCAGAGGTGTGGAGAAGTCTGGACAATGACTTCACACTTATCCTGAAGAACTCTCTTAGAAGCAGCATACATAAGGTAAACATCTTCAGTGATATCATCTATGACGAATGCTTCAGTAGATTCTGTGGATTGGGGATAAAGGAATGCAAGCCAAAAGCCATTAACAGAAGGGAACAGGAAATTCTTAAATTAGTGAAGGAATGAAGAGCTCTTTGCAAAGCTTATAAAAAGGCAGAAGCACATGAGCGAGAAGGCTTGGAAGCTCTTTGGCAGCAAATCAAGAGTCAGTTAACATCATTTAGAAGGGCCAAGCACATCAAAAGGAGGAGAAAGAAGAAAGACAGCCAGCGTTCAATATTCCTGAAAGAGCACTTCGGGTTAGCCAGAACCTTGCTGGAGGAGAAAAAGAGTGGCAGGTTGGGTATGGCAAAAGAAGAGCTTGAAGATCACATGAGGAAGCAGTTCTCAGACCCAGGAAAAGGCCTTCCCCTAGGCTCCCCTGGTATGTACCTCAACCACATGCTTCAGTCATAGGATTTGAGGCTGTCCCACCCAAACTGAATGAAGTGAAGGAGGTGGTGAGGAAAGCAAGGTCAAGCTCCACTCCGGAGCCAAATGGGATTCCATATCAGCTAAATAAAAGATGCCCTCAAGTCCTAAAAGAGCTATGGAAACTGATGAGGTTAGTTTGGAAACATCACAGCATTCCCATTGCGTGGCACAGAGCTGTGGCCATTCTACTGCCACAAGAGAAAGAATCATCTACAATCAATCAGTTCTGTAGCATCGCACTACTGAATGTGGAAGGAACGATTTTCTTCTCAGCGATTGCCAAAAGAATGACCAAATATCATCCATTCATCCATCCATCTTCTACCGCCTAATCCTTTTCGGGTCGTGGGGTGTGTGTGTGTGGGGGGGGCATCATAGCATCTTTGGGCAAGAGGCAGGGTACACCCTGGACAGATCGCCAGTCTATTGCAGGGCCAACACAGAGAGACAGACAACCATTCACTCTCACATCCATACCTAAGGACAATTTAGAATCCCTAGTTGATACCAATTAACCTAATCTATATGTCTTTGGCCTGTGGGAGGAAACCGGAGTACCCGGAGTAAACCCACACAGACACGGGGAGAACATGCATACTCCACACAGAAGGGTCATTGATGGTCTGGGGGTGGGATCAAACCCACGATGGTCAGGGGTGGAATCAATCTCATGACCTTCTTGCTGTGCTGCCACAGTGCTAACCACTGCTCCACCGTGCTGGCCATGACCAAATACCTACCGGAAAATAACTACAATCATACAAGCTGTCAGAAAGCTGGAGTAACAGGTTTTTCAGGGTGCACTAAACATGCAATGCTTATCTGGGATCAGATTCAGTCCACCAGGAGCAACAAGAAGGACCTCCATGTTATGTGGCTAGACCTGGAGAACGCATATGGATCCATTCCCCATCAGCTAATAAACTTCACATTGGACTTCTTTCATATGCCAGAAGCCATCAAAAGCATCATCAAGAGCTACTATGTGGATATGAATATCAGCCACACCCTGCATAACTGCACAACTAAATGGCAACAGCTAGGCAGAGGGATAGCAATGGGATGCTCCACCTCTCCCATTCCATTTACAGCTACCTTTAAGATTACACTTATTGGTGCAAGGGCAATGTGCAGAGGTGTGTGTAATAGTGCAGGCCAGCATTTACCCCGACTACAGTGCTTCATGGATGATATCACAAGCCTACTGCAAACAGCGGCATGCACAAGAAGTCTGCTTAAGAGACTTGAAGAACTGTTGTCCTGGGCAAGGATGAAAATAAAGCCTGACAAATCCTGAAGTCTTTCAATCCGGAAGGGTAACCAAGTAGACACAGTTTCCTTTCAAGTGGCAGGAGAGAGGACCCCAGTGTTGGCAGAACAATCCATTAAAAGTCTGGGCAAATAGTATACAAGGGATCTTACAGACATGCACATGGCAGTGGTAATCACAAACCAACTGAAAGAAGGGCTAAAGAAGAATGACCAGAGCTACCTCCCTGGCAAATACAAAGTTTGGTGTTACCAATTTACACTCTACCAATGTGTGATGTGGCCACTGAAGATATGTGAGATAACAGCAACAACAGCTGCAAAAGTGGATGCCTTGGCTAACAGTTACATCCGGAAGTGGCTGGGTCTACCCAGGTGCTTCTCTGAAGCATCACTGTTTGGCAAGAAGGTGCTAAGTCTACCACTGAAGAACATCACACGGTTACAAGTTGGAGAAGGCCAGGCTGGTTATAGATCCCAGAAAGTCAAGCAACCAACTCATGAGCAATACGGGTATCAAAATCCCAACGGGAAGAAAATGGAAAGCAGAAGAACGCATAGAAGGGGCTATTTAATGATTAAAACACCAAGAACTCATTGGAAGAACCCAGCATGGAAGACATGGCTTCGGCTGGGGGGACACTGTAAAATTCTGGTCAAAGGCATCAAAGCAAGAGCGGAGGCAGTTGGTGGTCACAGAGGTGACCAAAATGGAGGAGGACAGACTATCGATAAAAGCAGTCAACCAGTACCTGCAAGGGCAATGGACAAGATGAGAGGGAATTCTACCAAGGTCACTGGAATGGAGAGATCTATGGAGGATCCCTCAGGCTCATCTGAGTTTCTTGATCAGAGCCACAAATGACACCCTACCAAACCCAGCAAACCTCACTAGATGGTTCAACTCAAAGGAGAGTTGTGCCTTGTGTGGAATGGCCCAGACAAATCTACAGCACATCCTAAGTGGCTGTAAAACTGCTCTGGCCCAAGGCCGTTACAGATGGCAGCACAACCAGGTGCTATAGAAGCTGGCAGACATTACAGAAAACATCAGTCTTGACCAACAAGAACCCCAAATGCCATCAGAAGAATCTTATCCAGTTACATACGAGCAGGAAAAATGAGGCAGTTCTGCCCACCACTAGGAAGTACATCAGTCCTAGCAGGAAAAGAATGGCAAATGAGAGCAGACTTCAGCAGACGGTTTAACTTCCCTACCGAGATACCCACCACATTACTTTGACCTGGCATTGTTCTATGGTCAAAAGCTAGCAAACAGGTCGTGAAGATTTAGCTGACAGTACCATGGAAAAATGGCATTGAGGAAGCCTACGAGAAGAAGAAACTGCAATATGCCGACCTAGTGCCAAACTGCCACAAGAATGGCTGGGGAGCAACAACTTACCCAGTAGAGGTTGGCTGTGTGTTGGCTTTGTCAGTCTCTCAGTTAAGCATTTCCTGAGAGACACTGGATGTAGTTCGTCAAGGATTAATAAAGCTCTCCAATAACTTGCTGAAGCAGAGAAAGGGAGCTTCTGGCTGTGGCTATGAAGAAATAACAAAAGTTGGGGGACCAAAGAAGCCCCATAGGTTGCCTGAGTATCTATACCCAGCTGCAGGGAGCGGCGGGGAGACGCCCCTGTTTGCTGTCCCACCATCTGGAGATGCTCTGAGATTAAAGGGGCAAAACATCAGTGAAAAATGGCTCTCAGCTGAAAACCCAGCAGCTGGCGGAGGTGCATCAAGCAGAAATGCTTTGCAGGCAACAACATCAGTCTGTCTCTAAATCTCTAAATCTACCCTATGCAACCTCACTGTATGGGGTACAATAAATCAAAATCTAGGTTACAAAAGCTTAACTGAATGGCTAAGTGTGAAATCTTTTTATCTTGCACTCTATCTGGTCCTCAAAAGGCCTGTGTAAAAGCAGCAAAAACAAGGTTGTCAAGTTAACATCACAGCATGGCAGAGCCTACTCTGCCAAAATGCTGCTGGTACTGCTACTTCTGGCTGGGGACATTCACCTTAATCCTGGACCTGCCACGTCTGAACAACAGGCCTGCTCTGTGTTAGCACAAAATGCTATGAGTTAAACACTCAGGCTAACACCTGGATCAACTGATCAGTTGCTGCTGTCAAGGCCCGACTAATACCTGGATTTGTTGGATCCTGCTTAATACCTGGACTGACTGATCAGCTGCTACTGCCATGTCCCCAGCTAATGCCTGGATTGGTAAATTCCTGGTCAGTACCTGAACCAACTGATCAGCTGTTATTATCAAGGCCCCGGCTAACACCTGGATCTGCCGGGTCCCAGCTAACACCTGGACCAACTGATCAGCTTCTGCTGTCAAGACCTCGGCTAACACCTGGGTCTGTTGGGTCCTGGCTAACACCAGAATCAACTGATTAGCTGCTGATGTCAAGGTCCTGGCAAGCATCTGGATCTGCCGGGTCCCATCTATCACCTGGACTAGTTAATCAACTGCTGCTGTTAAGACCTCGGCAAACACTTGGATCGGCTACCTCCCAGCTAACACCTAGACCAACTAATCAGCTGCTGTTGTCAAGACCCCGGCCAACACCTAGACCAACTGGAGTGGCTCTAATGTCACCTACCCGGCTAAAATTGGGGCTGTTCGGCACCACATCAAAGCATCTGGTGGAGCGGCATAATGCCGGCATTCACCCCGGTACAGCCAGCTGTAGCCAGTTTGGTGAGTCAATTTACTCTGGATTGCACCATCTGTCAGATTACATTGTAAACAGCAGTGCTACAGTTGCAATGAATGGAACTGATTCACACAAACTGTTGGAAGCAGAAACAGTCAACTAATGCATAAAAGCAGTGAGACCTGTAAGTCGAACTACAAAAAAACAAAAACAGTATCTATTCTTCCAAACTGTCAATCTTGCTCAAGTTTTGTGGGACGCGAAGTCTAAACCAAAAGGGATTTTAGGTGGATATTTAAACATACGCAGTTTAATTCCCAAAAGAGATGAGATATCTGCCCTACTGCTGGACTCAAATCTGGACTATCTTTGTTTAACAGAAACTTGGTTCCACAGTAACACACCCACTAATATGGTAGACATTCCAGGTTATCACTGCTTTAGAAAAGATAGGCAGGTAGGGAAGGGAGGAGGAGTGTTGATATTCATTAAAGAAAAATTCAAATGTCATCTGGTTGAATTGAATAGCCCCCTGAAATGTCTACTTGTCAATGTCATTCTCTCATCTGTAATGAATTTTAATATTGCAGTATTGTACAATCCACCTTCACACAATGTCCACTTCTATAATGAATTAAGTGATTTGGCTAAACTACTTGAGGGTCACAAAGAAACTTTATGGTATGGTGACTTTAACATCAACTGGATTGATAAAAATAAACAGAAATTAAAAAACATCATGACAAAATTTAATTACCAACAAATGATCAAAGGACCCACCAGGACAAGCAAACTTTCTAAAACACCCATTGACATGGCATTTACCAATAAGCTAGAACATATAACAAGAACCTATAATTTGGTAACTGGTCTTTCAGATCACAATATGACTCTCACAGTCAGAAAGCTTACTAAAAAAATGGCTCCAGTATCTCGGGGGTGTTGATGCTGACAAAATAAAACTGATTATTTCCAAATCTAAAATGATGCAGTTTGAATGTGACCTAAAGAATCAAAATTGGGAGCAGCTCATGTCAATATGTGATGTAGAGGAGTGTTGTAATTCTATAACTGCAACAATAACAAAATCCATAGAAAAATTCACAAAGCAAATGAAATATAGACAAAAAAGTCCAACTTACCGTGGTTAAACAATGAAATCAAGAAACTTATGAAAAAGCGAGATTCTGCTTTGAAAACGTCATTATCCTCTAAACTTCAAACTGATCACTTAATTTACAAAAGCCTAAGGAATAAAATAGTAGGGGAATTACATAAATCTAAAGTATCCTACTACAGTAAATTAATAGGCCATGCAAGGGGTGACAACACTTCCCTGTGGAAGCACTTAAATAACTTGACCAACAATACAAATAATCGGAAGGGAGTAAAGGGAATTATAATTAATGGAAGGACCATCAGTAACAATGCCATTTTGGCAAATGAATTTAACTCATATTTTGTGGAGTCAATGGAAGAATTAACCTATTGACTGTGGATGGCGCGCTGATGTGCTGTCAGCCCCTAGTGGTGAAGTTTTTTTCAAGAAACTATTCAGTTCAGATGTCATAGATTTCCAAAGCTATAACTTGAAAGTGGTAAGAGATAATGGCTTACCGTCAATTAGAAAGATGTAGAATATGATCCAAAATTTAGGATAGGAGTAAATTTATGCATCTAATTTGCATAATGCAACAGCAGCCATGTCGAATTACAGAACTTTCAGTCAAAAGTGGACTTTGGACATATTTACACAAAGAATGGTTTTGCTTTTTGTCACCATTTCTTGTTTTGGGCATTTTGTTATCTTATCTTCAAAGTATATGAACCAGAAAATCAGTACAATGCAGTACAATACAAAACAAAACAATAAACAAACACACACATTCTTTACTTACCACTCGCTTCGCCCTTTTTGCGGCATCTTGGCCGTTATTTTCACTTCTTTTGGGCATTTTTGCTTTCTCTCCCACATCCAGAAACTGATATGATTATCCCATCTCAATTTCGCTTTTATTCTGCCGCTATATACACTACCGTTCAAAAGTTTGGGGTCACCCAGACAATTATTTTGTGTTTTCCATGAAAAGTCACACTTATTTACCACCATGAGTTGTAAAATGAATAGAAAATATAGTCAAGACATTGACAAGGTTAGAAATAATGATTTGTATTTGAAATAATAATTTTTTCCTTCAAACTTTGCTTTTGTCAAAGAATCCTCCATTTGCAGCAATTACAGCATTGCAGACCTAACATGATTGCACAAGGGTTTTCTAATCATCCATTAGCCTTCTGATGCAATGAGCAAACACATTGTACCATTAGAACACTGGAGTGATAGTTGCTGGAAATGGGCCTCTATACACCTATGTAGATATTGCACCAAAAACCAGACATTTGCAGCTAGAATAGTCATTTACCACATTAGCAATGTATAGAGTGTATTTCTGATTAGTTTAAAGTTATCTTCATTGAAAAAAACTGCTTTTCTTTCAAAAATAAGGAAATTTCTAAGTGACCCCAAACTTTTGAACGGTAGTGTATGTTATACGATGACATGGAACCGGCTCGATTGTTTAGTCACATGGTGCTGTGGGGGCAGCAGGTGAACATCAGGCAGCTTCGCCCACCCTCTGTTATTACAAAATGTAAACATTTATCTTCATAAGCTAAATAATCTCTTTTTTGAATCATAGTTGGCAAATTTGGGAGCAAATGCTCCTCCGTCCGTGACCGAGTACGTCCACAGCGATCGGTAATGTCCATATGTGTTTTTCTAAAAATTTCTTCCTCTCTGGTGTAATTAAGGATGCTTCTATGTCCGCCATAAGTCCTCCAAGGCAAGAGCAGTAAGTTATACGTGTCTACCACCTTGTGAGGTAGAATTCTTAGTACAACTGGAAAGTGTTTGGCACGTCACATAACATCATATGGCAGGCACAGCACTGCACCTGTCACAGTGGTGGCGCTATCCGTTCATGCAATCAACACTGACTAAGGGTTAACCAAAAATTTTGCGCTGCCAAATGTCCTAAACTATCCAAAAGCAATGATATCTAGTTGTTCTTTTCATATCAATGAGGTAAACGAGGACTTAAGTGTCATTAAAAAATTATCAAATTCTAAAACTAATGATATCTATAATATGAGTACTTCATTTCTTAAAACATACAGCAACATAATAACACTGGTCAGCACCAAATTTATTGTCTAAGTTTTTTTAGCTGATTTGGGACAATTTTGATGTGCTGAATACAAAAATCACATTGGTTTTGCTCAATCACGTCAACTTTTTGAACTATGGCCACATGTTTTCTTACATTTTTGTTTATATGTACGGGTATTTTCGCTTTATATGATGCAAAATTCTTTTTTATTTCTTGAAATTCTCTGAATTTTGAACAATGATGACGTAACATTCAATTTACATGTACTTACCTTTATCAGCGTCTGCTATTCAATTTACAGTACACCTGTACAACTACTGTACAACTGCTTATAACTTAACATAAAAACCTGACCTGATCGAGAGAAACGGATGTCATTTTCGGATTCAGCGGTGCAAAACTGTCTTAAATCAGTTGAAAAAACACAAAAAACTTACAAAAAAAATATTTTTGTTATGCTGTGTAATTAAACCACTGATTTATCTCATTAATCTCTCCATTAGATCCTACAAATTTCCTTCTGACTAGAAAAAAGCAGTCATTATACCAGCTTTTAAATCAGGAAGCCAGGACAATATAAGTAACTATCGCCCAATCTCAATTGTACCTGTTCTGTCTATCCATCCATCCATCCATCTTCTACCGCTTTTCTGGAGGTCCGGGTCGCGGAGGCAGCAGTTCAAGCAGAGAAGCCAAGACTTCCCTCTCCCCAGCCACCTGCTCCAGCTCTTCAGAGGGGATACCAAGGCATTCCCAGACCAGCTGGGAGACATAGTCTCTCCACCGAGTCCTGGGTCTGCCCCAGGGTCTCCTCCCAGTGGGACGTACCTGAAACACCTCAAGTGGGAGGCGTCCAGGAGGCATCCTAATCAGATGCCCATACCACCTCAACTGACTCCTTTCAATGTGGAGGAGCAGCGGTTCTACTCTGAGCCTCTCCCGGATGACTGAGCTCCTCACCCTATCTCTGAGGGTGAGTCCAGCAATCCTACGGAGAAAGCTCATTTCAGCCGCATGTATCCGCGATCTCGTTCTTTCGGTCATTACCCAAAGCTCGTGACCATAGGTGAGAGTAGGAACGTAGATTGACTGGTAAATCGACAGCTTTGCCTTAGAACTAAGCTCCCTCTTCACCACAACAGACCGGTACAACGTCCGCATCACTGCAGATGCTGCTCCAATCCGTCTGTCGATCTCTCGCTCCATTTTCCCCTCACTCGTGAACAAGACCCCAAGATACTTAAACTCCTCCACTTGGGGCAGGAGCCTGTCCCCAACCCGGAGAGGACAATCCACCTTTTTCCGGCTGAGGACCATGGACTCGGACTTGGAGGTGCTGATTCTCATCCCAGCTGCTTCACACTCAGCGGCAAACCGTCCCAGCAAGAGCTGTAGGTCATTGCTGGATGAAGCCAACAGGACAACATCATCTGCAAACAACAGAGATGAGATCCTGTGGTCACCAAGCACGACACCCTCCATTCCCTGGCTGCGCCTAGAAATCCTGTCCATAAAAATTATGAACAGGATCGGTGACAAAGGGCAGCCCTGGCGGAGTCCAACTCTCACTGGGAATGACTCCGACCGAGTGTTGGCAATACGAACCAAACTCTCACAACGGTCGTACAGAGACCGAATAGCTCGTAACAACAACCCCGATACCCCATACTCCCGAAGCACCCTCCACAAAATTCCACGAGGGACGCGGTCAAATGTCTTCTCCAAGTCCACAAAACACATGTAAACTGGTTGGGCAAACTCCCACGAACCCTCAAGAATTCTTGAGAGGGTAAAGAGCTGGTCCGATGTGCCACGGCCAGGACGAAAACCACATTGCTCCTCCTGAATCCGAGGTTCAACCAACGGCCGGACTCTCCTCTCCAGTACCTTGGCATAGACCTTCCCAGGGAGGCTGAGGAGTGTGATCCCTCTAAAGTTGGAGCACACCCTCCGGTCCACTTTTTTGAAGAGAGGAACCACCACCCCGGTTTGCCATGCCAAAGGCACTGCCCCCGACCTCCACGCAATGTTACAGAGGCGTGTCAACCATGACAACCCAACAACATCCAGGGCCTTGAGGTACTCAGGGCGAATCTCGTCCACCCCCGGGGCCCGGCCACCAAGGAGATTTTTAACCACCTTGGCGACCTCAGCCCCTGTGATAGGCGAGTCATCCCCCTCGTCCCCAAACCCTGCTTCCTCTGTGGAAGGTGTATCAGTGGGATTGAGGAGATCCTCGAAGTACTCCTTCCACCGCCCGACGATATCCCCAGTTGAAGTCAACAGTGTCCCATCAGCACCATACACAGTGTGGACGGGGAGCTGCTTTCCCCTCCTGAGCCGCCGAACAGTTTGCCAGAATCTCTTTGAAGCCGACCAAAAGTCTTGTTCCATGGCCTCACCGAACTCCTCCCATACCCGCGTTTTTGCTTCAGCAACCACCCGAGCTGCACTCCGCTTGGCCTGCCGGTACACCTCAGCTGCTTCGGGAGTCCCACAAGCCAACCAAGCTTGATAGGACTCCTTCTTCAGCTTAATGGCCCCCCTCACCATTGGTGTCCACCACTTGGTTCGGGGGTTGCCACCACGAGATGCACCGACCACCTTGCGGCCGCAGCTCTGGGCCGCCGCTTCAACAACAGAGGTGGAGAACATGGCCCATTCAGACTCCATGTCTCCAGACTCCCTCGGAATGTGGTTGAAGTTCTTCCGGAGGTGGGAGTTGAAGACCTCCCGGACAGGGGCCTCAGCCAGACGCTCCCAGCACACCCTCACTATACGTTTGGGTCTACCAGGTCTGAATGGCTTCCTCCCCTGCCATCGGATCCAGCTCACCACCAGGTGGTGATCAGTTGACAGCTCTGCACCTCTCTTTACTCGGGTGTCCAAGACATACGGTCGCAGGTCTGATGATACGATAACAAAATCGATCATCGACCTGCGACCTAGGGTGTCCTGGTGCCAGGTGCACATATAGACACCCTTATGCTTGAACATGGTGTTCGTTATGGACAGACTGTGGTTAGCACAGAAGTCCAATAACTGAACACCATTCGGGTTCAGATCGGGCAGGCCGTTCCTCCCAATCACCCCTCTCCAGGTTTCACTGTCATTGCCCACATGCGCATTGAAGTCCCCCAGTAGGACAATGGAGTCTCCAGGAGGAGTACCCTCCAGCACCCCAGTCACAGACTCCAAAAAGGGTGGGTACTCTGAAACATCATTTGGTGCATAGGCACAAATGATGGTCAGGACCCGTTTCCCAACCCGAAGGCGTAGGGAAGCAACCCTTTCGTCCACCAGGGAAAACTCCAATATAGAGGCAGCAAGGTGGGGCGATACAAGAATACCCACCCCTGCTCGTCGCCTCTCGCCCGGGGCAACTCCAGAAAAGGCCAAGCTCCAGCCCCTCTCCAGGAGACTGGTTCCGGAACCGGAGCTGTGTGTTGAGGTGAGGCCGACTATATCTAGCCGGTATCGCTCAACCTCGTACACCAGCTCAGGCTCCTTCCCCACCAGAGAGGTGACATTCCACGTACCAAAAGCCAGTTTAGAAAGCTTGGGATCAGTCCGCCAAGGTCTCCGCCTTTGACCGCCACCTAATCCACATAGCACCGGACCCCCATGATCCCTCCTGCAGGTGGTGAACCCACTGGAGGGCGGACCCATGTAACTCCTTCGGGCTGAGCCCGGCCGGGTCCCATGGGTGGAAACCCGGCCACCAGATGCTAGCCTTCAAGCCCCTCCCCCAGGCCTGGCTCCAGGGTGGGGCCCCGGTAACCCCATACCGGGCGGGGTACACTGAATCCTTGATATACAATTTATCATGAGAGTCTGTTGGATCGTTCTTAGTCTGGCCCTTCACCCAGGACCAGTTTGTCTTGGGAGACCCTATCAGAGGCAAATTGCCCCCGGACAACATAGCTCCTGGGATCACTGGGGCACGCAAACCCCACCACCACGATAAGGTGACGATCCATGAGGATCTATCTAAAGTTCTTGAAAAAGTTGTAGCTACACAGCTGATAGACCACCTACAGGCCAATCAACTTCTCCACCCACACCAGTTTGGTTTTAGACCAGGATATTCAACAGAAACAGAAAATTGTTGCCTCACTGAAAATATTAAACAGTCTTTAGATAGGGGTAATGTGGTGGGAGCTGTTTTTCTTGACCTTAAAAAAAGCTTTTGACAATGTCAACCACAGTTTGCTTCTGTCCAAATTTTTAGCTTTTGATTTTTCTAGTGAAGCATTAGAATGGTTTATATCTTATCTCCAGAATAGAGAACAGTCTGTCAAAGTTGATCAGGACACGTCCTCCTTTTTAAATAACAACATGGGCACTCCACAAGGGTCTGTTTTTGGTCCACTGCTTTTCAGCCCCTTCATTAATGACTTGCTGTTAAACTGCCCACCTGCAACATGCCAACTTTATGCAGGTGATGCAGTGATATATACAGCTGCCAAGACACCAACACAGGCTGCTGATGTCCTGTCTAAGAGTATGGTTGATGTCCAAGAGTGGCTCTTTCAAAATCATTTACTGCTGAACCTTAAAAAGTGTCTATGTGTTTCTCAATTATGAAATCTAACCAGCAATGTTTTAAAGTTAACATACATAATCAAGAAATTACTTCAGTGACAGAATTCAAATACCTTGGAGTTGTACTAGACCCTCAACTCAATTTCAATCAACACATAAAGAAAATTTCAAAAATGATAAAAAAAAAGTCTGAACTGTTTTAAATTAATCAGCAATTACATACCAAAACAGGCAGCCCTATTGTACATGCATGCAATGATCTTCTCCCATATTTCCTACTGCCTGACAGTTTGGGATCAGGCAGCTCCCTCTACAATAGAACACATAGGTTCATTATATTATCAAGCCTTGAAAATCATGGATAAAAAGCGAATTCGCTGGCATCATTGTCATATACTAAAAATATATAATTTATTGAGTTTTGAAAGCTTCACCAATCTTTACTTTCTGAAATTAATCTTAAAATGTATGAATAAATCAGCACCAGAGCCACTCTGTGGTTTCATCCAAAGACAGGACGACAGCAGAGTCACCAGGACTTCTAGCAGCAATAACTGTAAAATATCCCACCAGAGAACCACATTTGGACAGACAGCTTTCTCTATAAAAGGTAGTCACATCTGGAACACAATGCAAAATGAAATTAAACTAACAACAGATTTCAAAACATTCACAGTAAAGGTTAAGAACTGGCTGAAGGCAAAACAAGAATGTACCCACACCTAGGACTTGTGATGTTAGCAAGGTCAGACTATTAATACGTTATTTGGTGTTTGTTTGTGTTGTGCTGGCTGGATGTGTATTATGTTCTTATGCTGCTTGTTTATACTGTCTTTATTTGTTGTTGCTTTACTAGTATTTTTTTTCTTTTTACTTGTATTTCCTCTTGAAAAGTCCAACGGGGGACAGGAGTTGCAAACTAGCTTACTGCTATATATTCTTTGTGCAGAACATCAGATGTTCTATATGACCACTATGTTTCACTGCATTGTCCCTGATAAATAAATGAAAAAATACACTGACAAACAAAAAATAAGTTGGTGCTACACACCATTGAATCTCATGATGCGCTTCAAAGAGTCCAGGTCCTTGACACCAGCCTGGTCACGGCGGAAGATCTTTGCTCTGGGGCAGAGATCATAGGAGAAGTCTTCTCCATACTCCTTCCACATTTCTTCATATCCACTCTGCATGTAGATCCTCCGGTGGAAGGGAATGTTATAGGAGGGCCAGTAACCTGTAGGCAAGGCAAGTTTATTTGTATAGCACATTTCGTGTGCAAGACAATTCAAAGTGCTTTACATAAAGCATTACAGCAAGTTGCAAAAGGAATACATAAGAATTTTAAAGCAAACTAAAAAAAATAAATTAAAGAGAAACAAAAACAAAATAGAATACAACAGAAATAAAAGCTACAGTACATTGTAGGCTGCTGAAAGGCCAAGGCAAATAGGAGAGTTTTTAACCTTGATTTAAAGCAGCTGAGAGTTTCAGCAGCCCTGATGCTTTCTGGGAGTTTGTTCCATATTTGAGGGGCAAAAAACTGAATGCTGCCTCACCATGTTTGATTCTAACTCTGGGCACAGATAGTAGGCTTGACCCTGATGACCTGGGGGCTCTGTGGTGGTTCATAATAGACTAGCAGATCTGAAATGTATTTTGGCCCTAAACCATTCAGAGCTTTATATACCAACAGCAGTATTTTTGAAATCTATTCTTTGACAGTCAGGAAGCCAGTGTAAAGATATGAGAACTGGAGTTATATGATCTACTTTCTTGGTCTTAGTAAGGACTCAAGCTGCAGCGTTCTGAACCAACTGTAGCTGTCTGATAGACTTTTTGGGAGACCTGTGAGGACAGCGTTACAGTAGTCTAGTTTACTGAAGATAAATGCATGGACAAGTTTTTCTAGATCCTGCTGAGACATCAGACCTTTAATCTTCGCTATGTTCTTTAAGTTATAATAGGCTGACTTCACAACTGACTTAATGTGGCTGTTAAAATTCAGGACTGACTCCAGAACCACACCCAGATTTCTGGCTTAGCTGTTGGTTTTTAGCATCATTGACTGAAGCTGAGTACTAACTTTGAGCCTTTCTTCTTTGGCTCCCAAAACTATTATTTCAGTTTTGTCTTTGTTTAACTGAAGAAAGTTCTGGCACATCCACTCTTTAATTTGACCAATGCATTTGATCAGGGTTTTAACTGGACCATAGTCTTCTGGTGAGACGGTTATACAGATTCGTGTATTATCTGGATAATTATGGTAATATATTTTGTTGTTTTTTTATGATTTGCGCTAGTGGGAGCATATAGATGTTGGAAAGCAAAGGCCCCAAAATGGAACCTTGGGGAACTCCACAGGTTATTTTTGTTCACTCAGATTTGTAGTTACCTATAGACACAAAATAGTCCCTGTCTTTTAAATAGGACTCACACCAGCTAACTGTTGTACCAGAAAGTCCTACCCAGTTTTTCAGCCGGTCTAGTAAGATGTTGTGGTTGACCGTGTCGAATGCAGCACTGAGGTCCAGTAGAACCAAGACTGAAATGTTGCCATTATTTGTATTGGAGTGGATGTCATTAAGGATCTTAACCCGAGCTGTCTCAGTGCTGTGGTGCAGGGCTTAAAGTCTTCCGGAACAGTGCCGGATTTCCAGCATGTGCTGTTTTTCTTTTGTTTGCTTGTTTGGCTGTGGAGAAATTTACTTCTTGTTTCTGTAGCAGAAACACTTTTTGTCCATCCTATCTGCAATGGTGGATGAATAATGCTCAAAATAAACAGTCAGCTCTGCATAGTTTTGAACTCTTTTAAGATATTTAGAGCAGTGAATATAGTATTTGGGATGGCGGAATGTATTAAGCTTGCACACTCCACTGATCTCAACTATAGCTCACGCCCCATTAGCAAGTACAAAGCCAAGTGAGGCCACCCGGCCCCCATACTAGGGAGGGAATCAAGTTGACATGTTTAGCGGCCATCAATTTCTATAGTCCACCAGTTGTCCAAGATTATAAGTTGTGTCTCCATGCCAAGAAGTTCAAAATCTGTCATTTTTTTGGGAAGTTATTGAGGTAAACGTGGCACCATTTACTACTAAACCCTTTTGGTAGTACTAATATGGTGGCCCGGTGGGTTCACTTCTAGTGGCCAATGATCCATCTAGTTTTTCCTTAGATATAAGTGGTGTGCTTCTAATCGTAGTGACAGCGAGAGTGAGTCACTGGAAACGCGAGTGTTTCATCCTTTAGCATCCAGAAAACCTGTCAATGAAAGGCTTTTACACATTCTGTAGGATGAAAAGTAAGTTTTTGAGGCTTGGGGAAGATGTCCTAATTGACAAAGGACTTAAAAATAAATAGCGTTGGGTGTGGACTGAAGAAATGTGCAGAGACGGTAAGCCTTTTGGTAGCTGGCGTAAAATTTTTTTTTTAAAAAAATTAGAGAACCAGGAGCTTGTTTCTGCACGTTGTGGTTGAAATAATGCAATTTAGAGTATCGTATACAGTTCACTGTTGCTGTTTACAATTTGTTATTAAAAATACATGGCGCAAATGTTGCACATTTCATTACAAAATAGTAAAACAATGGCCTTGTCCATATACCCTTTACTGAATGGTTGCTGATCAAATCTTATTCCACCAGTGAATTAATTCACTTGACTGAGTTTCACATACCCTTATTCATAAATTTCATGTTATAGATTGTAGGTCATTCTGTACATAATTATACAACTTGATAGCGACAGCATCCTAAATGTTAGACGTTTGCACCATATTAGCGTGAGATGGAGTACTATTGCCACCTATTGACCTTCCTTGGTATTGCTATTTCAAACAGTCCACAATAATCTAGTCTGAATTTATCAGTGGGTATGGCAGATATGTTACTAACTGGTTTCAAGGAAAATCATTTTCATGTATATATATATATATATATAGTGGGGTAAAAAAGTATTTAGTCAGTCACCAATTGTGCAAGTTCTCCCACTTAAAAGATGAGAGAGGTCTCCAATTTTCATCATAGGTATACCTCAACTATGAGAGACAAAATGAGAAAAAAAAAATCCAGAAAATCACATTGAAGGATTTTTAATGAATTAATTGGTAAATTCCTCAGTAAAATAAGTATTTGGTCAATAACAAAAGTTCATCTCAATACTTTGTTATATACCCTTTGTTGGCAATGACAGAGGTCAAACATTTTCTGTAAGTTTTCACAAGGTTTTCATACACTGTTGCTGGTATTTTGGCCCATTCCTCCATGCAGATCTCCTCTAGAGCAGTGATGTTTTGGGGCTGTCGCTGGGCAACACGGACTTTCAACTCCCTCCAAAGATTTTCTATGGGGTTGAGATCTGGAGACTGGCTAGGCCACTCCAGGACCTTGAAATGCTTCTTATGAAGCCACTCCTTCGTTGCCCGGGCAGTGCGTTTGGGATCATTGTCAAGCTGAAAGACCCAGCCACGTTTCATCTTCAATGCCCTTGCTGGTGGAAGGAGGTTTTAACTCAAAATCTCACAATACATGGCCCCATTCATTCTTTCCTTTACATGGATCAGTCGCCCTGGTCCCTTTGCAGAAAAACAGCCCCAAAGTATGATGTTTCTACCCCCATGATTCACAGTAGGTATGGTGTTCTTTCTCCTCCAACCATGACAAGTTGAGTTTTTACCAAAAAGTTCTATTTTGGTTTCATCTGACCATATGACATTCTCCCAATCCTCTTCTGGATCATCCAAATGCTCTCTAGCAAACTTCAGACCGGCCTGGACATGTACTGGCTTTAGCAGGGGGACACGTCTGGCACTGCAGGATTTGAGTCCCTGGCGGCGTAGTGTGTTTCTGATGTAGCCTTTGTTACTTTGGTCCCAGCTCTCTGCAGGTCATTCACTAGGTCCCCCCATGAGGTTCTGGGATTTTTGCTCACCGTTCTCGTGATAATTTTGACCCCACGGGGTGAGATCTTGCGTGGAGCTCCAGATCGAGGGAGACTATCAGTGGTCTTGTATGTCTTCCATTTTCTAATAATTGCTCCCACAGTTGATTTCTTCACACCAAGCTGCTTTCCTATTGCAGATCCAGTCTTCCCAGCCTGGTGCAGGTCTACAATTTTGTTTCTGGTGTCCTTTGACAGCTCTTTGGTCGTGTCCATAGTGGAGTTTGGAGTCTGACTGTTTGAGGTTGTGGACAGGTGTCTTTTATACTGATAACGAGTTCAAACAGGTGCCATTAATACAGGTAACGAGTGGAGGACAGAGGAGCCTCTTAAAGAAGAAGTTACAGGTCTGTGAGAGCCAGAAATCTTGCTTGTTTGTAGGTGACCAAATACTTATTTTACTGAGGAATTTACCAATTAATTCATTAAAAATCCTTCAATGTGATTTTCTGGATTTTTTTTTCTCATTTTGTCTCTCATAGTTGAGGTATACCTATGATGAAAATTGGAGACCTCTCTCATCTTTTAAGTGGGAGAACTTGCACAACTGGTGGCTGACTAAATACTTTTTTGCCCCACTGTATGTACATATATATATATATATATATATATATATATATATATATATATATATATATATATATATATATATATATATATATATATATATATATATATATATATATGTACACACACACACATATATATGTATATATACAGTATATGTATATGTGTGTGTGTGTGTGTGTGTGTGTGTGTGTGTGTTTGCCCCCCCCCCCGATTTCTCATTTTTTTGTATGTTTGTCACACTTAAATGTTTCAGCTCATCAAACAAATTTAACATTAGACAAAGATAACACATGTAAACACAAAATGCAGTTTTTAAATGAAGGTGTTTATGTTTAAGGGAAAAAAATATCCAAACCTACTTGGCCCTGTGTGTAAAAGTGATTCCCCCCTAAACCTAATAACTGGTTGGGCCACCCTTAGCAGCAACAACTGCAATCAGGTGTTTGCGATAACTGGCAATGAGTCTTTTACAGTGCTGTGGAGGAATTCTGGCCCACTCATCTTTGCAGAATTGTTGTAATTCAGCCACATTGGAGGGTTTTCGACCATGAACCGCCTTTTTAAAGTCATGCCACAGCATTTCAGTCAGATTCAGGTCAGGACTTTGATTAGACCACTCCAAAGTCTTCATTTTGTCTTTCTTCAGCCATTCAGAGGTGGACTTGCTGGTTTGTTTTCAATCATTGTCCTGCTGCTGAACCCAAGTGCACTTCAGCTTCAGGTCACAAACAGATGGCCGGACATTCTCCTTCAGGATTTTTTGGTAGACAGCAGAATTCATGGTTCCATTTACCACAGCAATTCTTCCAGGTTCTGAAGCAGCAAAACAGCCCCAGACCATCACACTACCACCACCATATTTTACTGTTGGTATCATGTTCCTTTTCTGAAATGCTGTGTTACTTTTACGCCGGATGTAATGGGACACGCACCTTCCAAAAAGTTCAACTTTTGTCTCGTCAGTCCACAGAGTATTTTCCCAAAAGTCTTGGGGATCATCAAGATGTTTTCTGGCAAAACTGAGACCAGCCTTTAGGTTCTTTTTGCTCAGCAGTGGTTTTCGTCTTGGAAC
Organism: Pholidichthys leucotaenia; assembly: GCA_020510985.1. Taxonomy (NCBI): domain Eukaryota; kingdom Metazoa; phylum Chordata; class Actinopteri; order Cichliformes; family Pholidichthyidae; genus Pholidichthys; species Pholidichthys leucotaenia. The sequence continues at coordinate 399,309,378 of CM035838.1, forward strand.
TCTGCCATGCAGGCCATTTTTGCCCAGCCTCTTTCTTATGGTGTAGTTATGAACACTGACCTTAACTGAGGCAAGTGAGACCTGCAGTTCTTTGGATGTTGTGGAGACTTTTGTGACCTTTTGGATGAGCCGTCACTGCGCTCTTAGGGTAAATTTGGTCAGTCAGCCACTCCTGGGAAGGTTCACCACTGTTCCATGCTTTTGCCATTTGTGCCATTTTTCACACAGGGCCATTTAGGTTTGGATTTTTTTTTACCCTTACTAATAAACACCTTCAATTAAAAACTGCATTTTGTGTTTACCTGTGTTATCTTTGCCTAATATTTAAATTTGTTTGATGATCTGAAACATTTAAATGTGACAAACATACGAAAAAATGAGAAATCAGGAAGGGGGCAATATATATATATATATATATATATATATATATATATATATATATATATATATACTGTATATATATATATATACACACACACGCACTACTCATAAAAAAGTTAGGGATAGTCAGCTTTCGGATGAAATTTCAGGATGCACCTAAAATGCACTAGAATCTTCACAGGTGAACTTAAGTTGACCTTCTCTAATCTTTTGAAAGCACATGCCCAACTGTTCAGTGTTTCAGTACTTTTTGCATAACTTGCTGTTCTCTAACAAGGTGCTTAATGGAAAAATTCACAACAAGTGTTTGATCCATGAATCGACCAATAAATGTTCTGGTTCAATTAGAATTGGTATTTAAACAGTCCTCTTCATCATGCTGTTCCCATCTTAACATCATGAGACCAAGACGACGCCCAACAATTGATCAACAGTACCTCGCCATTGCAAGGCTTCAAACAGGATGTTCTCAGAGGGAAGTGGCCACTGACCTTAGAGTGTCACAGAGTGTCATCAGCAGGTTGCAACAGAGATACAGAGAGACTGGAAGAGTCACAGAAAGGCATAGAAGTGGACGTCCTTTGGCCACGTTCCACGCTGATGACCACTTCAATGTAAACAGTGCCCTGCAGAACTGGATAATGAATGCCACTCAACTCCAGGCACATTTAAGGGAGGTGAAAGGCACCCAAGTGTCACGTCAGACCACTTGAAACAGTTCACAGTCATGTGAAAAAAATTAGGACACCCTGTATAAGCCTGTGTGTGTTTTTTTTTTACATATTTAGAAATATGGATATTTAATATCAATGTTAAAAATACTGGGAGATTCATGTAATACAACAAAACAATTAAAAATAACTTAAAGACTTTTTTCAAATTTTCTGTAAAATGTGATTCTAAACAAATGGTGAGGAATAAATTAGGACACTCCCCATCTTTTTAAGGACACCCCAACATTCATTCCCACTTAAAATGGCTACTGTTATGAACCTCCTCATGCGCTTTTACGCAGCGCACGGAGGAGGAGAAGGAAAGGATGGATTTATGGGCTGGGTACACCACAACACATTTATTAACATAAAGACAAGACTGTTCCAAAAAGGTGAAGATTTGCAAAAACGCACTTACAGTTGGCGTTGACTGGCAAGGGTCGCCTAAGTACAAGCACTGCTGGACAACAGATTGGATGCACCTGGGCAAGGTGCGGGAAAATCAATGACAGGAGTGAAATCAGCTGGCCGTCAGAAGAGAGAGGGTGCATGGTTGGACCGGCGAATGTTAAACAACGCCCACACAAAAGTGAGTCAAAGAGGCTGCCTAACAGCTGCTGGTCAGAGCGGTGACTACAGGCACAGAAAAGAAACAGAACACAGACATAAACACAACAAGAACTCAAAAGATAACACAATACATAAATCATCTGATGCCTGAGCCACAGAAAGCAGTCAGAACCGAGCCTACAGGAAACACCGGCTTGGTTCATGACATAGCCCCCCCCCCTTCTAGGGGTGGATTCCAGACACCCACGATACATCATAAGGAAGAACCCCCCACCCCCCCCCCACCCCCCAACAGGAACAAACAACATGAACCTGGGTGGGAGGTAGGGGGAACAGGAAAGGAGGGAACACAATACCCCGCCCAGGACCCACAATTAACCCCCCAAGTCCAAAGGCATGGAGGCTCGGGAGGCCACCCAGAGTCCCAGGCTCAGCAGGAAGTCCGGCGAACAGAGTCCGGTGGCCTACCGGAAAACACGGGCCATCTAGCCCAGACACTCAGTTCCTCCGGTGGCCGGCCAGCGTTGTTAAGCCACCATGACTGAAAGGGTGAAGCAGAAGGCAGCCTGCCCGCCGGGAGGCTCACTGATGGGTGACCGGACCGTAGGGAGGGAACCCCCATGGCGTCAGGCAGGGAGGAGAAAGGGGCCATGGCATCCTCAGGCAGACCCACAGCACCCTTGGTGGTCCCGGCTTGAGACACAGCTGCATCCGCGGTGGACCCCAACTGGGCCAATGCTGCACCTGTGGCGGACCCCGACCAGGCAAACAATGCACCCTCAGTGGACCCCGACCGGGCTAACGCTGCACCCTCGGTGGACCCCGAAAGGGCCAATACAGCACCTGTGGTGGGTCCTGGCTGGAGCTCTGTAGCACCCGTGGTAGCTCCCGATTGGAGCTCTGCAGCACCCGCGGCAGACCCCGACCGGGCCAATGCTGCACCCACGGTGAGCGGGCCAACCCGCAGGATCACCAAGCTGAAGAGACAGTCAATTGGAGGTGCCCTGACAACCCCGGCAGGAGGAGCTGGAGTAGCGGCATCCTCCGCTGGTTGGACCAGACTCACGACGACCTCTGGCGACGGTGCACCCTCTCCGCCGATCCCAGATGAAGGCTCAAAGACAGGAGAAAAAAGGTGGTTAGGGTCGCCGGCAGTGGCGGAGCCTGGTAAAGTGAATTCAGATGCAGCCAAGGGCTGCACCTGCCTCCCATCACCTAGAGCCAGGCAAGATCTCTCCAAAACTGACATTAGAAAAACAAGAACTTGCCTGAGCTCGAGCTCCACCGCCGTCCAGGACTCCATCGATCCCAATGATGAAGACTCGAGCCCTGCTTCCAGGAGGGCCAGCTCAGGCTCCCACTCTGCTGCAGCAGCCTCCACAGCAGGCGAGATGGTATCGGCAGTCCCATCGTCCCCCTGCAGCAGCTCCAATGCTGGGGATTCCTCCGGCGTGGTTGCAGGAGAATGTCTCCGTGCTGGCTTCGGGGCAGAGTCCTCTGAAGCCCCCGGCCCCTCCACCGTCTGACGGCTCTGCCCTTGGTTCATCAGGAGCTCAGGAAAAATAGGAGGAGACACGGAGAGAACAGGAAAAGAATAAGCATCTGCAGCTGAAGGAGAGAGCCCAGCGGACGGAAAAGACTGGGCCTCTCTCTCGGGGGCCAGACAAGGTTCATCATAATTTAATGGAGTAAAATGAAAAAAACACTTGCTTGTCACCCCAGTGTTTGATGTTGGCAGCTACAGCGGGCGAAGAGTCATCCCTCTCCGTGTCGGCGGTGTTCTGGCTCTTTTCCAAGGTCTGTGGAGGAGTCATCTCCATAGCTACGGAGGTGGGTGTTCCCGGGGCGGCCCTAGCAGGCCTCACGACAGCTGTAGGGGAGATGACGGCTGCCGGAAATGAGGAGGGCCTTTCCCAACGTCTTTCACCGGGATGACGCTGCCTCTGGGCGGCCGACGCTGATGGCGAAGCGGGTGAGAGAACGGCTGCAGGCTATGGAGTGAGTCCCCGCTTGGGTTCCGCGAGAAACGCCGCTCTTCCCGCACCAGGAATCATGCGCTGGAGCGCGTAGGCGGAGGTGATTAGGTCTTCATACTGAGGGTAATGCCAGAGTCCTGGATGCGCTTCTAGAATCACCTCAGGTGTGTCCAGGCTGCTCCCACTTCACCTTGGGTCCACGGGCTTCGTGGGCCTCGTCCATGAAGGCTTGGATATCAGCCGCCGCCCACTCCTCCTCCACCATGGGTTGCCTCACCACTAATCTCCTCTGGCCGGCATGGGAGTGATGCGCCGAAGGCATGGTCAGGCAAAAACAGGTGGGTGAGGAAGAATTTAAAAAAGGGAAAAAGTGATGTAAGGGTGTACCCGCTAAATCCTTTTTGCTGGCTGGACCATTCTGTTATGAACCTCCTCGTGCGCTTTTACGCAATGCACGGAGGAGGAGAAGGAAGGATGGATTTATGCGCTGGGTACACCACAACACATTTATTAACATAAAGACAAGTACTGTTCCAAAAAGGTGAAGATTTGCAAAAGCACAAAAACACACTTACAGTTGGCGTTCGGGGGCCGGCATCGCCCAGCGAACGAAGGTGGAGAAACAAATTAATCACAATGGCATTCCAGAGCCGACATCGCTCAGAGGACGCCGAGAATCCACGGCTAGATGAGAAAGTGGCTAATCCATAACTCTGATGAAGATAAGATAGATAGATAAATGTACTTTATTGATCCCAAACTGGGAAATTACACCGAGGCACATACAGCGATTAACGTCCGTAAGTACAGCTCAATGGTCCAGCAATGCTTGACTGGCAAGGGCCGCCTAAGTACAAGCGCTGCTGGACAACAGATTGGGTGCACCTGGGCGAGGCGTGGGAAAATCAATGACAGGAGTGAAATCAGCTGGCCGTCAGGAGAGAGAGGGTGCGTGGTCGGGCCAGCGAATGTTAGACAATGCTCACACAAAAGTGGGTCAAAGAGGCTGCCTAAAAGCCGCTGGCCAGAGCGGTGACTACAGGCACGGAAAAGAAACAGAACACAGACATAAACACAACAAGAACTCAAAAGATAGCACAATACATAAATCACCTGATGCTCGAGCCACAGAGAGCAGTCAGAACTGAGCCTACAGGAAACACTGGCTCGGTTCATGACAGCTAAAATAAATGTTAAAAAAATGCAAATAAAAACAAAAACAAAGTTAGACATAGATATGTGAACATTTATTAATAAAGAACTGAATATTTAATGAGGTGTCCTAATTTTGTCACATGACTCTACATCAGCGTGGTCTGCATGCTAGACGGCCTACAAGGGTACCTGACCACACCACCAGGCACAGATGTCATTGTCTTGCATGGGCCAGCGAGCATTTACGCTGGACAAGGGACTAGTGGGCCTCAGTGCTGTTCTCTGATGAGAGTTGATTTATGGTGAGCAGAAATGATGGCCGTCAATGATGTTGGGAGATGTCAAGGAGAGCGCTATACATCAACCACTGTTGTCACCAGACGAGCCTTTGATGGTGGTGGTGTTACAGTCTGGACAGATGTGTCTAGTCAATACAGACCTGCCTGCCCTACACCTTGTGAATGGTAGCGACAAGCCGATACTACCTGAACAACATCATTAATCCAGTCATTGTGCCCCTGCATGAACAACACAGGCCTAATTTCATCTTCATGAATGACAATGCTCCAGCTCATCGAGGTCACATCATTAGGGAATGGCTGCTGGAGGCTGGGGTACATCAATTGGAGTGGCCTGCACTTTCTCCAGACCTGAATCCCATAGAAAATCTATGGGATCAGTTGAGTCGCCATGTAGAGGCTCGTAACCCTGTACCCCACAACCTCAATGACCTGAGGGCCGCCCTTCAAGAAGAGAGGAATGCCATGCCTCAGCAGACAATAAGTCGACATGTGAACAGCATGAGACATCGCTGTCAAGCTGTAATTGATGATCAAGGGCACATGATAAGTTACTGAGACATTGACATTTTTTGTTGTGGTATACCCACCACTGTTGTTGGTAAATGCTGGTAAATGATAAATTGTTTGAGATGAGGAAATCACCACTGCATGTTTCTACTTAAATGCCCTACTTTCATGTTCACTGAAAGTTCACTGTAGTGTGAACTTTTTATATTTTCCATAAATTTCACCCGAAAGCCAAATATCCCTAACTTTTTCTGAGTAGTGTGTATATATATAATTCGTATATAAAATGAGTATGTGTGCGTGCTCGTGTGTCTCCACACCTGTGACCCCGCTCCCAGAAAAAAGTTCAGGCTCAGGATTTTTTGCTTTAACCCCTGTGTGGTGTGGCCAGAAACCTGACTGGAAGACATCAAAACAGTGATTTAATGTCAAGAAGTTGTACAATTGTTGAAAAACAGCTTTTTCTATTATTTTACTAAGAAAGGGGAGGTTTGATATGGGCCTATGGCTGTTCATGAGTGAGGTTTCTAGGTTGCTCTTTTTTAAAAGTGGCTTGATAACAGCTGTTTTAAAGCACTGAGGGAAGACTCCTGAATGTAGAGACATATTTATGATCTGTAGTTGATCCGAGGCCATACAATATGAATTTTTTTTAAAAAAACCTGTTAGGAGAGTATCAAGGCAGCAGGTAGTGGATTTCAGGTGGTGTATGATGTCATCCAAGATTTGGACACAGAGGAAGCACATGTCCAACACCTGGCATTGGACTGTCTAATTTTCTGAATTTTGTCAGTGAAGAAAAAGGCAGTCATACCTTCTGCAGTAAACAGAAGGTGAGAGAAACCACTCCAAAAAGTCTGAATGAAAGAAATGCTGGTTTTAAAGAAAAATCTATTCATCAGTTACCTCTGCGCAGAGTCTGAGTTTGGTCAGAGTACTCAACCAGCCCAGGGATCTGCTCCACCACAGTTAGAGCGCCGTCATCTAGACTCTGGCCAAGCTTCACCTTGCTCCTATCCAACAACATGTACTGGTTGTTGTAGGTACCTGCAGAGAGAAATCATCAGCTTCTCAGGAGTGGAAAAAATATCATGATGGGAGTTTTAGTTTATGGAAGGAAAGACTTGTTGATCCTAGCTCATTCATTGAAAAAGTTTTTTTTTTAACTTAAGATTTGTGGTGATCCGCTCTGCCTGCCTGTTGCCCTAATTTTCTCCACAGCTCCATGCACACCTGCTCTCCTCACCAACCTGCCTATTTAAGCTGTGCTGCCCTCGGGTCAGCATGGAGACGTCAAGCTTCCTGGTCTGGAAGACCTCTTCGCCTCTTCGTCACCTGCATGTTCCAGAGTTCTATCTCCCTTGATTCCTTCCTGCCTCGTCGTCCTTCTGGGAGTCCTAGCTCCCCAACAACAAGTAAGCCTCATCCTAATCTCATCTCTACGCTTCGCTCAGCTCCCTTGTGCACAGGTGGAAATCTGTGGCGGCGGACCGAGCTCAACCTGCACTCATCACTCATCTCTTCACCTCTCACCTCCTCTACAACCGGGGCCGAAGACACTGTCCCTCTGGCCGGAGCCTCCGGGATCTCGCCTGTGCGACACACCAGCTCGCCTACAGTAAGACTGGGCATTCATTGAGTCATCTCTCCCAGATTCTGTCACTAATTCCCCTGTCTCTGCTTCTCCCTAGGGTTGCCAGTCTGTACGGTGCTCTGCTCGCCCTGGCTGTTACATTCTTGCACACACGCACACATTCACTCTCACACTTCATAATAAAGATAATTGAGTTTATTCTGGAGTCTGTGTCTGCCTTCTGGGTCATAAGTCATGTCAGTACGTCTCCGTCAAAACGACCCAGCAGACAGTGCGTTAATAAACAAAGTTAACATCTTAGAGGCTCGAGTAGACCAATTATCTCATCAACAACAGGTTATACTGTACTTACACAGCTTGTCCAGATAAACTCACGCCTGGATCGTCTGTCAGCTCCTCAGTCATTCCCACCGGCTCCCGGAAGCAAGGCCGGCCCAGCTAGCTCCATCCCTTCTCCTTCTCCTCCATCTTGGCTGACTCCAGTTCCCACGCCCACACGCTTCAGCGGTAAGCTAGGAGAGGCCAGGGGCTTTCTATTACAATGTAGGACAGTTTTTCAGCGGGTACCAGGGGACTTTCCCACCAGTCATAGCCGTAGAGGCTACGTAGTCAATCTTCTGGAGGGGCGGGCTTTAGCCTGGGCTTACGCTGTTATGGCTAGGGCTGACTATGTTAGTTTGACCTATGATCAATTTGTGAGCAAGTTCAACGAAGTGTTCAATCACTCGGACCGAGATAGCATGCTTACCACCCGGTTACTGAATTTCAAACAGGAGAATAAATCGGTAGCTGATTATGCCGTAGACTTCCGGGTGGTAGCAGCGGAGGTTGGGTGGGAGGATGCCTCCCTTTGCAGCATTTTTGTCCGTAGTCTTAGCCCTAGCCTGAGGGATGAGCTAGCCCGTCTGGATAAGCCTAGCAAGATGAATGAACTCATTTCCCTTGCCATTAGCTTAGACAATCGGCTAAGGGAGCAGGCCAACGAGCGTAGACCTTCCGGTCGCTTGGGTTCACAGTTTCGCCGTTCTTTGCAGCCCCCCCCCCGCTGGCCCTTCCTCCATCTGATGCACTAGATTCCCCCAAGCCTATGGTAGTAGGTCAGTCAAAGTTGCCGCTGGCTGAGCTGGGAGCTAGGTCTATGCTTATATTGTGGCAGTGAGGAACATGAGCTAGCCACTTGCCCCATTCGACCAAAAGAGGGAGTCCGTGCATTGCAGTAGGGGGACTCATGGACCCACTCCAAAGTAATCCCCTCACCAAGTCCCTGCTACCCATCCATTTTGTTCACAACCATCTAAAGATCTCCACACATGCACTCACTGATTCAGGGGCCGAGCAGAGTTTCATTTTGGAAGATCTGGCAACCCGACTGGGGCTTGCCTGTCACCAGTTAAAGACACCATTAAAGCTCATCGCTCTGTCCAAGGCTCCACTAGCTCTGGTGTCTAAACAAACTGCCCCGGTATCTGTCCTTGTGTCTGGTAATCACCGTGAGGAGCTTACTGTAGATTGTTTGTGCTTCCAGTCTCTACCTCCCTGGTCATTTTGGGATATCCCTGGCTCCGGTTGCACAACCCATCCACTGACTAGCGTTCTGGTAACATTATCTCTTGGAGCTCGTTCTGCTTAAGTGCCTGTCTGCAGTCTGCTGCATGCTTGCCCTCCGTGCCTCTCGGTATCCCCGACAGCCCCCCGCCTGACCTGTCTCGGGTTCACCCTGAATACCACGATCTGGGAACCATCTTTAGCAAGTCCCAAGCACTACCTATCTCCCCCCGCCCCATCGCCCATACAACTGTGCCATTAACCTCCGGCCCAGGGCTTCAGTTACCATCCAGGTTTTACAGCCAGTCGGCCCCGGAGCAGGAGGCCATGGAAGCCTACATCAAGGAGTCCCTGAGCTCTGGCATAATTTGCCCATCTTCCTCGGTGGTGGGGGCGGGGGTTTTATTCATGGGCAAGAAGGACGGCTCGCTGAGACCTTGCATCGATTTCCGGGAACTGAACAATATCACTATTAAGGACAAGTACACGCTCCCACTCATCAACACGGCCTTTGACTCCCTCCAGTGGGCCTCCTGGTTCACAAAATTGGACCTTCGCAATGCCTACCATCTGGTGCGAATTTGAGAGGGAGATGAATGGAAGATGGGGTTCCGTACCCCCAGTGGCCATTTTGAGTATCTCGCAATGCTGTTTGGGCTGACCAATGCTCCTGCTGTGTTCCAGCGACTAATTAACGATGTGTTGAGGGATTTTCTGGGCTCTTTCACTTTTGTGTACCTTGATGATATTCTGATTTTTTCTCAGTCTCTCGATGAACACCGAGTGCACGTCAGGCGAGTGTTGCAGCGGCTGCTGGAGAACAAACTATTCGTAAAAGCAGAGAAGTGCGAGTTCCACATTTCATCCACGTCATTTTTGGGGTTTGTCATTTCACACAACAAAGTCATTGCCGACCCGGCCAAGGTAAAAGCGGTGGTAGAGTGGCCGACTCCTTCATCCTGGAAACAACTACAGCAGTTTCTGGGATTCGCCAACTTTACCGCCGCTTCATAAAAAATTACAGCATCACTGCCCTTCCTCTCACTCACCTCACCTCCACCAAGGTGCCCTTCCGGTGGACGGAGGAGGCTGAGGTTGCCTTTTTGGAACTGAAATCATTATTCTCCTCTCCTCCGATTCTGGCGCAGGTGGACCCCGCTCTGCAGTGCTTGGTGGAGGTGGACGCTTCAGATTCTGACGTGGGAGCAGTTTTGTCTCAACGCTTCCCTGTGGATGACAAGATTCGCCCCTGTGCGTTCTTCTCCCGCCGTCTCTCCCCAGTGGAAAGGAACTATGACATTGGGGACAGGGAGCTCCTGGTGATGAAACTGGCCCTGGAGGAGTGGCACCATTGGCTGGAGGGGGCCTCCCAGCCGTTCATCGTATGGACTGACCATAAGTACTTGGAATACCTCAGGACGGCTAAGCATCTGAACACGCGCCAGGCCCGCTGGTCCTTGTTCTTTGGCAGGTTTAATTTTATCATCCCCTACCGCCCGGGTTCCAAAAACACCAAGCCTGACGCTCTATCTAGGCAATTCGCCTCGGATGCGGCAGAGGCACCATCTCAGCCCATCATTCCTCCATCATGTATTGTGGGTGCCCTCTCATGGGGTATTAAGGAAAAGGTTCTTAGAGCGCAGGAGACGGAGGCTGACCCGGGCGGGGGGCCAGCGGGGAGGCTGTATGTGCCTTCTGCCGTCCGGGGTGAAGTAGTCTGCCCACGGCCAAGGAGACTGCGGATCTGCTCGTCCTCCACGTGGTGCGGCTCCACGGTACCCCCCTGGACATAGTGTCCGACCATGGGCCCCAGTTCGTCTTGCAGGTATGGCAAGCCTTCTGCAATGCCATTGGGGCTATGGTGAGCCTGTCCTCGGGGTACCACCCACAGAGCAACGCCCAGTGTAAGCGCGCCAATCAGGAGCTGGAGGCAGCATTACGATGCGTCACCACCGCCAACCCAGCATCCTGGAGCTCCTACCTGCCATAGGTCGAATACGCTCACAACACCACTGTCTCGTCTGCTATAGGCCTGTCCCCATTCAAGGCTTCTTTGGGCTGCAACCCCCCGCTGTTTCCCGAAGAGGAGGGAGACATTGCGGTACCTTCGGTGCGGGCCCATCTAAAGCGCTGTCGCCAGTTGTGGAAGGCTACACGGATGCGATGCACATCGGATCACAACTCCACCATTGCCAACAGCCGCAGGACCTCAGCTCCACCCTATTGGGTTGGGCAACAGGTATGGCTCTCCACTAGAAATATCAACCTCAAGGCTGAGTCTAGGAAGCTTTCACAGCATTTCATTGGTCCTTTTACTATTACACATATTGTGAATCCTGTGGCTGTGCACCTGGCTCTCCCCTCCTCCCTCCGCATTTGTCCCACCTTTCACGCCTCCCAGGTGAAGCCGTTCTGCTCCAGCCCTCTGTGCCCTCCTCCCAAGACGCCACCTCCACCAGTAGTGATCGATGGCGACCCTGCGTGGAGGGTCAATTCCATTCTGGACGTCCGGCGCCAGGGTCGCGGCCTCCAGTACCTGGTGGACTGGGAGGGTTACGGTCCTGAATGGAGGTCCTGGGTGCGTCCCTCCTTTGTGTTGGATCCTCAGCTCATCAGAGGCTTCCACCGGACGCACCCGGGTAGGTTGGATTGGCCGCTGAGAGGCGTCACGTGGGGGGGAGTACTGTGGTGATCCGCTCTGCCTGCCTGTTGCCCTAATTTTCTCCACAGCTGCGCGCACACCTGCTCTCCTCATCAACCTACCTATTTAAGCTGTGCTGCCCTCAGGTCTGCACAGAGACATCAAGCTTCCTGGTCTGGAAGACCTCTTTGCCTCTTTGTCACCTGCATGTTCCGGAGTTCCATCTCCTTTGATTCCTTCCTGCCTCGTCGTCCTTCTGGGAGTCCTAGCTCCCCAACAACAAGTAAGCCTCATCCTAATCCCATCTCTACACTTTGCTCAGCTCCCCTGTGCACAGGTGGAAATCCGTGGCGGCCAACCTCCTCCTCCTGGTGGCAGACCGAGCTCAACCTGCACTCATCACTTATCTCTTCACCTCTCACCTCCTCTGCAACCGGGGCCGAAGACACTGTCACTGTGGCCAGAGCCTCCGGGATCTCACCTGTACGACACACCAACTCGCCTACAGTAAGACTGGACATTCATTGAGTCATTTCTCCTGAATTCTGTCACTAATTCCCCTGTCTCTGCTTCTGTCTAGGGTTGCCAGTCTGTACGGTGCTCTGCTCACCCCTGCTGTTACATTCTTGCACACACGCACACATTCACTTTCACACTTCATAATAAAGATAATTGAGTTTATTCTGGAGTCTGTGTCTGCCTTCTGGGTCATAAGTCATGTCAAGATTTGTATTAACATTTAGTTGCATGACACATTTTTGGATAATTTCACATTTGTAAACATGGTGATTGATTACCTCCCAAAGAGAAGTCCTTGCTATAAAACTAAAACAAAAGAGCAAAACTAAGAAAAAGAAAAAACACACACACAGTAGCTAAAGAGAATGAAATCGGAAGCACCCTTCCACCCTCAGATTTGTTACACTTGCCCTTCATTGTCTGAACTGAAAAAATATTTTATGCTAGGACCAACAGAAGCTAACTTTTGGGGTTGGATGCACTTTCTGGCAGCTCAGTTGATAGAAAATGCATCCCCTGCTATCGCTAGAATGGAAAGACTGAAATGCATGAAATTTGCTACATTTATTTCTATTCTTCCCCTGATGGTACTCCAAAAATATTTTACTGTAGAAGCTGACTTTTAGGGGGTGCATTTAATGGCACAATGCTTCTTCTCCTTTCAGTTGCTCCCTTTAGGGGTCTCCACAGAGGATCATCTGCCTCCATCTCACTCTATCCCTTCATCTTCCTCTGCAACACCAACCCTCTCCATGTCCTCCTTCACTACATACATGAATCTTCTCTGTGGTCTTCCTCTTTTCCTCCTGCCTGGCAGCTCCATCTTCAACATCCTTTGTCCGATATAGCCACTATCCCTCCTCTGCACATGTCCAAACCATCTCAGCCTTGCCTCTCTTACTTTGTCTCCAAACTGCTCAACCTGAGCTGTCCCTCTGATATACTCATTTCTAATCCTGTCCCTCCTAGTCATTCCCAATGAGAATTTTAGCATCTTCAACTCTGCCACCTCCGGCTCTGCCTCCTGTCTTTTTGTCAGTTCCACTGTCTCCAAACCATACATCACAGCAGGTCTCACTACTATCTTGTAAATCTTTCCTTTCACTCTAGCTGCTACCTTTCTATCACAAATCCCCCCGATACTCGTCTCCACGTACTGCACCCTGCCTGCACTCTCTTCTTCATCTCTCTTGTGCATTTTGCATTGCATTGGATAGTTGACCCCAGGTATTTAAACTCATTGATCTTTACTACCTCTATTCCATAATTATTTCTATATGATTTCAGTGTATATTTTAAAAAGTATTTTACTTTGCCACACTGTATTGCGGTCAAAACTGTCAAACAATTGCACCACAAAGAAATCCTCTGGAGACCGATGGGTTCTACCCCCTAATGGAGACATGACAGGGGAGAGGGCCGGATGCAGGAACAGCTCTTACAAATGTCCCTGTCCCCTAAAATTGGTTCCTGGTTCATGCAGTGAAAACGGGGCTATACTTAGCTGTGAGGTTATTGAGGAAAACAAGAAATCTGAGAAAGGTCTGGGATGCACACTGAGATATACTGTATGAAAGCTCAGTTAAGTCAACTGGATTCATGTATTTTCTTTAAATGCTGAAACATTTCACCATTCATCTATACGGCTTAGTCAGAAATGAATGCACAGAAGGATGTTAACAGACTATACTACCAGTAATTGTGATATAACTATGGTACTATCAAAAAATACTGAGATATGGCTTTTTTTAATGTGACCTTGACCTGTCACTTAACTACTGTATAATCCTCAAACTTCTCCAATTTCACAGAAGCCATTTAAGTTATAGCTTCCATTGTGTAAACAGCAATACATGAACATTGTTCACAATACTTTGCCACCCGCTCTGGGTTGGTAAAGCAGCAGTGTTAGTAGCTGAGCTCCACTCACCAGAGTTGTGCATGGAGAAGATATTGGCCCATTCCTCTCCAGTGCGTGCCAAACTGTGAGCCAGTCTGACTCTCTGCCAGGCCAGCAGGCTGCTTGGCGTGATCAAATCAAAAAGGGAGGTGTTGAAGACATTATTGGTGGTCTGGGTCATCATCAGACCGCTGCCCAAGAGGTAGAAGTCATCCAGAGACACCAAGAACCCTGAAAGCACAAATTAACCCATTTACATGAGATTCAGTGGCGGTATAGAGGCACAGCTTTTAACTCTCCTGGCTGCTCTCCTTCCCAGCATACCAGGGTAGCTGCTGAAGGACAGTTTCCCAGTGGCTGTGTGGTTCTCAGCGATATTAAAATCCCAGTGTTTGTAGATCCTTATGGTGGCGGCGTACGTATACCAGCTGGAATGGGCGAACAAGACGTTTTCATAGCCTGGCAGCATCTGAAGACAAAGACAGGAAATCATTCCTCTGTCATCATAATGGAATCTGTGGCCCAGATAATAAAATATTGAAAATATCATAAATGCTTATGTGATGTCAGTCAAATCATAGCATAAAAAAGGAAAAAAATAGTTTATGCCATTTTAGTTTTGAATTTCTGGAGTCTTTAAGGGAAAACTCTTATCACTGGCTTTAAACAGTTCACCAATACAGCTGGCTATTTACTTAACTGGGGGATCTGCGTGATGTGTGTTTGCAGTGTTTGTGAAACTAGCACATGCTGACATGTTAACAACAGGGAAGTGAAGACAATGAGATTTTTAACATTATCTGATGAGCTGGAGCTTTGAAAAACTGTCCTTCAACACACCTTTGGTGCCTTTATGAACACAATTTAAAAAGAGCATGTGTGAACTCCACATTTTGACCTCTGACCTTGATGATGGCAGAGCAGTGTCCCATCCCAGGAAGCTTAAAGTCTCGAATTTTATGGCTGGACTCGGGAACCAAGGCTGGGATCAGATCCAGTAGGTCTCCCACTGAGTTCAGGAACTGGATGGCAAACTGTGTCAGTGGCTGTGGGGAAAAAGGCCAGATAAACAGCTGCTCAGTACATGAACGTGAGAAGTGCTTTAACTCAACATGTCTGCATCAAAACAATTAAAATGGTCATTGACTGAAAAATTGTGTTTTTGTAGGTTTTAACCTTCTGAAATGTGTCTAGTGGTCACGTGATTATCGAAAACACATCAAAACAGTCACTTCTCTTTAAAAAAATAAATAAATCACGCAGCCTTTATGTTGTTTCTGTCTCTGAGGAACTGGTGCAACTCTTCTGGGTTTATGCTGACAAATCACCTAAAGGAAAACCCAGCCTTGAAAGCCGTCTGTCTGCAAACATGTAGATAAGCGGGCAGCCTGAGGTGTTACCTTTAGAGCCAACAGTGCTACTAGAGAGTTAACTTACCATGTACAGTTTATATAGTTATTTTCTTTAAATTTCAGTAACTTTAATATACATCCCTGTTTCCACCTAGTTCACTAATCCACAGTCGATAAATATACTGCCTGGTCAAAAAAAAGTCACACACTCTAATATCTCGTTGGACCGCCTTTAGCTTTGATTACGGTACGCATTCACTGTGGCATCATTTCAATAACTTCTATAATATCACAACATTTATTTCCGTCCAGAGTTGCATTAATTTTTTTGCCAATGTCTTGTATTGATGATGGGAGATTCGGACCGCTGTGCAAAGTCTTCTCCAGCACATCCCAAAGATTCTCAATAGGGTTAAAGTCTGGACTCTGTGGTGGCCAAGCCAAGTGTGAAAATGATGTCTCGTGCTCCCTGAACCACTCTTTCACAGTTCAAGCCCAATGAATCCTGGCATTGTCATCTTGGAATATGCCTGTGCCATCAGGGAAGAAAAAATCCATTGATGGAATAACCTGGTCATTCAGTGTATTCAGGCAGTCAGCTGACCTCATTCTTTGGGCACATAACATTCCTAGACCTAATTATCCAAAGGGAGGCTCTTACCTGTTTGCTTAGTTAAATCCAGGTGGTGACCTTTTTTGGGCCAGGCAGTATACGTATATCTCGCATCATTCTGGCTTGTTTTGTTACATTTTTGCCAGGATGCTATATCAAACCATTAGCATTAGCTTGGCCAGGTGGTCAGAGTTGGTCATTCTAACTGCAGTACAGCTCACCTCAGCAACGAGAGGCTGGCAGACAGCCTGCCTAGTGTTAGCTTAACTAGCAATTTGGCCGGTTTCAATCACTATTTTCTATAAAATCTATTCATCCACCCACTGAAATCCACAGACAGACACGGACAATGGTAAGCTACCTCTGTAGGTAGCCACAGCTGTCCTGGGGCAGACAGAAATGTAGCTGCCAGTCTGTGCCAACAGCCTCTCCGGCCACCAACAAATATTTATACACAATTGGACACTGGAAGCAAGGTGGGTAAAGTGTTTTGCCCAGGGACACAATGGCAGGATGGCTAAGGGGGAATGGGATTCGAACCACCAACCCTCCAGTTATTGGATGCCCGCTCTATCCCCTGAGCCACTGCCGTCCTATATATGTCACTTTTAGATGTTACTTTTTAGTGGCTAGTTAACCGTCTTGGGCCACTATTCACTCATTTGTGAAGGTTTCTGTGCTTGTTTTACTCCAGGGACTGGTCATATCCTATTGACCACTGAAACCACACACCACTGACATCCATCAAGCCATCCTCTACCGCTTATCTTTGGATCCGGGTCCAAACAGCGTAGCTCAGACCGCTGCCTGGTTCACGTAGCACCATATTCCCCATGATCCCTCCTGCAAGTGGTGAGCCCACTGGAGGGCGGACCCATGAGGCTCCTTTGGGTACACTGGGTCCTTGATGTAACTTTTTTCATAGGGATCTACTGGACTGCTCTTGGTCTGGTGCTTCACCCAGGATCAGTGTGTCTTGTGAGACCCAACCAGGGGCAAGTTGCTCCTGACAAAATACCTTCTGGGATCACTGGGGCACGCAAACTCCTCCACTGTAATAAGTTAGCGAGCTATGTAGTGGTCCCTGTCCACCAGTGATAGATTATTTCATTAAATTTACATTAGTTGGTTCAGGCTAGCTATCTAAGCTATCCACCTTATTCCTGGGGGTGCTGTTGTAGAAACAATTATGGGCACAAGTTCTGCTTTTGGGTGGAATGTAGAAGATGCCTTACAAACAAGACTGAGTTTATTTCTCAGGAAGCTTTATTGAAAGTCACATCTTCTATCATCAAAGTTCTCAGCATAATAAGAGAAAGAAACACAACTTTCCTCCAGCTTTTATAACCCCCAGAGATACTCAACCCCCACATAGCGTATCTCACACCTTTACCCCCACAGAAGCTCAGTAAACATATGCACCCATAGTCACACATAGCCCTCGAGACTTGCTGGCGTCTCTGCTCTCTTCTCCACCTCGGGGCTCCTGCCGGGACATTGTCTCTGACTTCCTTCTTCCCCCAGCACCCACCTCCTAGCCGAGGTCCCTGCTGGGGCATTGTTCATTTGGATGTTTGACTGTAGGCTCTGCACCGTAGAGCCACTGTATGCCTGTGGGGGAGAATGCGTACCATACAGCATGCTACATATGTGCATTAAATATGCACCATATAACCCCCCCCCCAAACGTTCAAATAAGGACCAGGTACACTTCAAATGCATAGAACTATGACACTCTACACAGAACAAGAGAGAAAAAAAAAACTTGGCACAACAGATTACAGTTCCCACTGCTTGGGCTTCAACACTCTGCCATATCTGCTGTGAGCCGGTCTCGCTCTGCTTGTTGTTGTCCGCTGCATCTGTGAAGTAGAATCGTTAACACATCGTCGTGAAAGCTTAGCAGAGCGTCTCCCGGGCGGCCTGCCGCGGCGGGGGGCACTGGCTAACTGGACTGGGTCGTCAGCTAACACAAAAGCGGGTTTGAGCCTGTTGATGCAGACTAAATCTGTCCTGTCTCCCAAATCAAGCAAAAAGTGCTTTTCCCCGGTTTCTAACACTCTGAACGGTCCATCGTAAGGTGGTCTTAAACCTGGCCTCTGTGCGTCGTGTCTAACAAAGACAAATTCTGCATTCTTTAAGGCTTTAGGCACAAAAACACGTGGAAAACTGTGATGAGCGGGACCAGGGAGGGTGTGCGACCCCGCGTCGCTCTGCAGCCGCTGAGCGGGGAGGTGCTCCGGAGCAGGATTCTCAGGGAGGAAATCTCTCGGTAACCGGAGGGGTTGGGCGAAGACGAGTTCTGCCGGAGAGGCATGCAAGTCCTCTTTAGGAGCTGAACGCAACCCTAATAAAACCCATGGAAGTTTATCAACCCAATTTGTGCCCGTGAGAGCCGCTCTGAGGGCTGCTTTCAATGACCGATGGAAGCGCTCGCACAAACCGTTGGCCTGGGGGTTATACGCGGTCGTGCGATGAATTTTCACCCCCAGGCTGCGTGCCATGGACGACCAGAGCTCGGAAACAAACTGTGGTCCTCTGTCGGACGTTAAGTCTGACGGGATACCAAAGCGCGCGACCCAAGCCGTTAAAAAGGCGCGTGCAACATCTGCCGTTGTAGTTGCCGCCAGAGGAACCGCCTCTGGCCAGCACGTGGTGCGGTCTACCATGGTTAGAAGGTGTGTGAAACCCTGGGACAGCGGAAGCGGTCCTACTAAGTCGACATGCACATGATCAAAGCGTTTGGCTGGGATGTGAAAAGGTTCAAGAGGGGCTCGTGTGTGTTTGTGTACCTTTGCCCTTTGACACGTAGTGCAAGCTGCAGCCCACTCTTTGACTTGTTTACGCAGCCCCGGCCAAACAAACTTCTCCCCTACCATTTTGATAGAAGCGCGGACGCCCGGGTGTGCCAGTGAGTGTATTAAGTCAAAAACACGGCGACGCCACGCAGCCGGGACTACGGGACGGGGACGCCCCGTGGAGATATCGCAGATTAGGGAGGGCATGCCTCTTTGAAGCACCCTGTGCTCCAGCCTTAGCCCTGTTGGCCCAGACTGGAGCGCGCGCACGTCTGCGTCGCCAACCTGTTCAGCGGCCATGGCTGCATAATCTAACCCGACGCAGACCGGAGCTATGAGCGCTCCCGTGCCGCCAGCCTGACCTAGGTCTGCCGTAGCCGACTCTGCCCCCTGGGGGCCTGTCGCTGCAACCGCGCGCGAGAGGCAATCTGCCACTACATTGTGTTTACCTGCCACGTGTTGAATGTCCGTGGTAAACTCCGAAATTGCAGCCAGCTGCCTCTGTTGTCGGCCCGACCAGGGCTCTGAAACCTTGGCCATTGCAAAAGTTAAAGGTTTATGATCCACGAACGCGGTAAAACGGCGTCCTTCCAACCAGAACTGGAAGTGGCGGATGGCCAAATGTAGGGCCAAAAGCTCCCTGTCAAACGCGCTGTATTTACGTTCGCTATCGCACGATGTTTTGCTGAAAAATGCGAGTGGTTGCCAGCATCCTGCAACCAGTTGCTCGACCACCGCTCCCACTGCCACGTCGGAGGCGTCTGTGGTTAGCGCCATGCGAGCTGCCGGCACCGGGTGTGCCAATAACGCAGCATTGGCGAGGGCTGATTTGACCTGTGAAAAAGCGCGCTCCCAATCCGGGGACCACTCGACCTTGGCTGTAGGTTTTTGCTTCTTTAATGCCGCGTACAATGGGTGCATAAGCCGTGCCACGTTTGGGAGGAAACGGTTATAAAAATTGACCATCCCCAAAAATTCTTGCAGCGCCTTGACCGTCTGCGGTTGGGGGAAATCCGTTATCGCGCGCACTTTATCCGGCAGCGGGACCGCGCCTTCTGGCGACACGCGGTGTCCCAAAAAATCAATTTTCGTTACCCCAAATTGGCACTTCGCTGGATTAATGATCAGCCCGTGTTCTGTGAGCCTCTGAAAAACGGCTGTGAGGTGGCGTTCATGTTCGGCTTCAGACGCGCTGGCTACCAAAATATCGTCTAAATAAGCGAACACGAAAGGGAGGTCGCGCAGCACTGCATCCATCATGCGTTGGAACGTCTGCGCGGCGCCCTTGAGGCCAAAAGGCATGCGCAAAAACTCGAAAAGCCCGAAAGGGGTTATAACTGCCGTTTTGGGTATGTCCTGCGCGCGGACTGGAACTTGGTGATAACCACGCACCAAGTCTATTTTGGAAAAGATGCGCGCCCCCGCTAAATGCGCCGAAAAATCTTGGATGTGCGGAATCGGATAGCGGTCGTGGGCTGAAGCATTATTTAATCTGCGGAAATCACCGCACGGGCGCCACGAGCCGTCAGCTTTGGGTACCATGTGCAGGGGTGACGACCAGGCGCTGTTGGAACGCCGGACTATGCCCAGCTTTTCCAAGTTGGCGAATTCCTCGCGCGCGATGGCCAGTTTAGCTGGGTCCAACCGCCGAGCCTTTGCGAACACAGGGGGGCCAGCAGTGCTTATGAAATGCTCTACCCCGTGTTTGGCAACTGACGCTGAAAATGTAGGGACCGTGAGTGCTGGAAACTGGTTGAGTAATGCATGAAACTTACCACCCGCTGCAGTGACATTGGAATGCGCCGAAGGCAGGGCCACCCGAGCTGTGCAGGAGATAGAATAGAAAGACAGTGCATTTATAATACGTCTATTAGCAAGATCAACTAACAAACTGTTTGAGCACAAAAAGTCAGCACCTAGCATGTTGTTGCTAACTGCAGCAACAACGAAGGTCCACTCGAAGTTGCGTCCGTGGAGGGACAGGCGGAGTGTCTTCTCCCCATAGGTTTTGACCGTGGAGCCGTTCGCCGCTAACACCAGGGGCCCGTTGGCCGGCCCCAGTGTGTCCGCGTAGGTAGGCTTGACAAAACTCAGCTGGGAGCCCGTGTCCACCAGGAATTCTTTCCCAGAATTCGTGTCCGTCACGAAAAGCAGCTTGTTCTTCGTGCCGAGAGTCGCAGCTGCTACCGGCTCCCGGTCCTGGCGTTTCCCTGGCGCTGGTACTGGCACGGCGGGACGCATCTGCGGGCTTTGTCGGCGAAACGTCGATGGTAGAAGCAGATGGCGTTGTCAGCTCTACTTCTCCTGGTCTCCGCCGCTGCTGCCGTCATCGGGTCCGGTGCCGCAGCCTCTGGTCTCCCTCCTTCTCGCGAAGGGGCGGTCATCTCTGCTGCCGCCGTCGTGGCTGTGCGCCGTCTATGGGAGTCGACGAGCCGTTGCGCCACCTGTCCCAGCTCGTGGTAGTCACGGTTGGCGAGCGACTGCGAGCTGGTCAGGGTAACTCTCACTGCCGGCGGGAGCGTCCTGAGGAAGAGGTGGGCGAAGATAAAACCGTCGTCATCCTCGCCTCTCAGGCTCATCATCTGTGCCATCAGATCCGCTGGCCTGTCTGCTTCTCCCTCTGATAGCACCAGGAGCTTCTCTACCCGCTCTTCCTGCGAGGGAGTGAAAGCTCGGATTAGGGCAGCTTTCAGTGTGCCGTACTTGTTGTCTTGGGGTGGGTGGTTGGTCAAACTCTCCACCAGTTGCACTGTGAGGCTGTCCAGCTTCGCGACGACATGGTGGAACCTCGTTGCATCTGCCGAGATACCCCGAAGGTGGAATTGCGCCTCCACAGTGGTAAACCAGGAGCGCGGGTTATGTTGCCAGAAGTCGGGCAGCTGTAGCATGGTAGCTGCGTTAACCCGGTGAGCTCCTGCGGAGTCCGGCGTGGAAAGGTTGTTGTCACTGGACATAGTAGTCGTAGGTCACCAGTGTAGAAGATGCCTTACAAACGAGACTGAGTTTATTTCTCAGGAAGCTTTATTGAAAGTCACATCTTCTATCATCAAAGTTCTCAGCATAATAAGAGAAAGAAACACAACTTTCCTCCAGCTTTTATAACCCCCAGAGATACTCAACCCCCACATAGCGTATCTCACACCTTTACCCCCACAGAAGCTCAGTAAACATATGCACCCATAGTCACACATAGCCCTCGAGACTTGCTGGCGTCTCTGCTCTCTTCTCCACCTCGGGGCTCCTGCCGGGACATTGTCTCTGACTTCCTTCTTCCCCCAGCACCCACCTCCTAGCCGAGGTCCCTGCTGGGGCATTGTTCATTTGGACGTTTGACTGTAGGCTCTGCACCGTCGAGCCACTGTATGCCTGTGGGGGAGAATGCGTACCATACAGCATGCTACATATGTGCATTAAATATGCACCATAGGAAGTAGTATTAAAGCAGTCAGTGGTGGTGGAGTAGCAGGCCATGTAAAATTCAATTCAATTCAATTCAACTTTATTTATATAGCGCCATTTCACAACAACAGTCATCTCATAGCACACAACAGTCATCTCATAGCACTAGCGGGGGAGGGGGAGTTCGACTTCAATTAATGTATAGCACACATACAGTGGAGAAAATAAGTATTGAACACATCAACATTTTTCTTATTAAACATTTCTGATGGAGCCATTAACTTGAGATTTTCACCAGATATCAGTAACAGCCCAAGTAATCCCAAGGAAACTGTGTTTACAAAACAAGTTATCTTTAATAAAGTGGAATGACACAGGGAATAAGTACTGAACACGCTTGGTGAAGTTAATTTAATATTTAGTAGAAAAGCCTTTGTTGGTAATAACAGCTTCCAGATGCCTCCTGTATGGAGAAACTAGGTGCAGGAATTGCTCAGGAGTGATTTTAGCCCATTTTTCCACACAAACTGTCTTCAAATCTTGAAGGTTCCGTGGGTGTCTTCAATGAACTCTGATCTTCAGTTGTTCCATAGATTTTCAATTGGATTCGGGTCAGGTGACTGACTGGGCCATTCTAGCAGCTTTATTTTCTTTCTCTGGTGCCAGTTGAGAGTTTCCTTGGCTGTGTGTTTGGGATCATTGTCTTGCTGAAATGTCCACCCTCATTTCATCTTCAGCATCTTGGCAAATGGCAACAGGTTCTCATCAAGGATGCCTCTGTACATTTTTCCATTCATCTTCCTTCAATTATATGAAGTCTGCTTGTACCATGCGCTGACAAACACACATACACATGATACTCCCACCTTCAAACTTCATTGTTGGTATGGTGTTTTGGGGCTGGTGTGCAGTGCCATTTCTCCTCCAAACATGCTGTGTAGTTGTGGCATCCAAAAAGTTCAATTTTGGCATCATCTGACCAGACTATATTCTCCCAGTATTTTACTGGCTTGCCCAAATATTGGGCAGCAAACTTTAAACAAGCTTCAACATGCTTTTTCTTCAGCAGTGGAGTCTTACGAGGTGAGCGGGCATAGAGCCCATGTCGGTTACTTACTGTTTTCTTTGAAACAGTAGTACCTGCTAACTCCAGGTCTTTCTGGAGTGCTCCATGAATGGTCTTTGGCTCTTGGATAACTCTTTTGATAATTCTTTTGACTACTCTGTCAGAAATCTTGCGAGGAGCTCCTGGTCGTGGCTGGTTTATGGTAAAATGATGTTCCTTCTACTTCCGAATGATGGCTCCAACAGTACTCACTGGAACATTTAGCAGTTTAGAAATGCACCTGTAACCAATGCCATCATTATGTTTTGCAACAATAAGGTTGCAAAGGTCTAGAGAGAGCTCTTTGCTTCTACCCATCATGAGTTCTTTGTGGTGTGACAATCTGATATTCGCAGACCTTTTTAAATGTTATCAGTCAGGACTTAACCACCTGAAATTAATTTACACTGATGGGGATGGGATGGCTTTCTAAATTCTGATGGATTTCAGCTGGTTTATTGGCTTTCTATGCCTTTTTGTACAGCTTTTCCTTCATGTGTTCAATACTTACTCCATGTGTCATTCCACTATATTAAATAAAACTTGTTTTGTGAATACAGTTGCCTTGATTTCTTTGTATGTATGGATTACTTGGGTTGTTACTGATATCTGGTGAAAATCTCAGGTCAATGGCTCCATCAGAAATATGTTTAATGAATTCCAATTCAACTTTATTTATATAGCGCCATTTCACAACAACAGTCATCTCATAGCACTTTCAACTGTAGGGGGGACCCCCACAGTTACAGAAAGACCCCAGCAATCAGGCGATCCCCTGTGAGCAAGCGCTTGGCAACGGTGGAGAGGAAACACTCCCTTTTAACAGGAAGAAACCTCCAGCAGAACCAAGCTCAGGGAGGGGCAGTCATCTGCTGCGACTGGCTGGGGGGTGAGGGGACAGAGAAGATGAAAAGAACAGATATGTAGAGAGCAAACAGCACGATGAGGACTCAGTCTATGGGAGAGAACAAACAGATGTTAATGACCAGCAAAAAAAAAAAATTCATTGAGAGTGAAGAAAGGAGTGAGGCCCACTGCATTACTGGAGGTCCCCCGGCTGACTAAACCTATTAGCAGCATAACTAAGGGAGGGTTCAGAAACACATGATCCCTCCCTAATTGTAGGCTATATCAAAAAGGTAGGTTTTAGCCCTATTCTTAAAGACAGAGATCGAGTCTGATTCCTGAATCCAGATTGGCAGCTGGTTCCACAGGAGAGTAGCTTGATAACTGAAGGCTCTGCCTCCCATTGTACTTTTGGAGATTCTAGGTATTACAAGTAATCCTGCATTTTGGGAGCGTAGTGCTCTGTTAGGATAATACGGTAGCATCAGATCTTTTAAATAAAAAGGAGCCTGATTGTTTAGAGCTTTGTAAGTAAGAAGAAGGATTTTAAACTTAATTCTAAACTCTATGGGAAGCCAATGAAGGGAGGCCAGAACCGGAGAGATATGATCTCTCTTTCTAGTACCTGTTAAAACTCTTGCTGCAGCATTTTGGATCAGCTGAAGACTTTTTAAAGATGTTTTAGGACAGCCTGATAATAAAGAATTACAATAATCTAATCTCGAGCTAACAAAAGCATGGATCAGTTTCTCAGCATCACTCTGAGACAAGATGCTCCTAACCTTGGCAATATTACGCAAATGATAGAAGGCAATCTTAGAAACAAATTTAATATGTGAATTGAAGGACAGATCCTGATCAAAAATAATTCCAAGGTTCCTCACAGAGCTATTAAGAGAAAGAGTAACCGCATCCAAACTGAAAGTTTGATTTGTAAAGGTATTTCTAAGGTTTTTTGGACCAACAAGAATGACTTCAGTCTTATCTGAATTTAATAGCAGGAAATTACAAGTCATCCAAGCTTTGATTTCCTTAAGACAGGCTTCCAACTTGGCTAATTGATTACTACCATCTGGCTTCATTGACAGGTATAATTGTGCATCATCTGCATAACAATGAAAATGTATAAAGTGCTTTCTAATAATGTTGCCTAACGGAAGCATATATAAACTAAAAAGAGTAGGGCCTAGCACAGATCCCTGTGGAACTCCATGACTAAGCTTTGAGTTGAAAGAAGACTCATTATTGACATGAACAAACTGGAACCTATCAGATAAATAAGATCTAAACCACTGCAACAAAGTTCCATTAAGTCCAACATAGTGTTCTAATCTATCAAGTAGAATATTATGATCGATAGTATCAAAAGCTGCACTAAGGTCTAAAAGGACAAGTACAGAAACCAGTCCATTATCAGATGCGATGAGGAGGTCGTTAGTGACCTGAGGAAAGAAAGAAATGAGAAAAATGTTGACGTATTCAATACTTATTTTTCCTGCTGTGTGTTTCACAGTCAAGTGGCAGTTACTTTTCCTGCTAAATGTGTCATAAACCCCCCGTGTGCCCTTCCATTGCGCACGGTGGAGAGAAGGAAGAATGAGGATTTAAGTGCAGGGGTTACCACACACACATTTATTAGGCACAAGTTCAGGGTAAACCATACAAATGGCTAGGCTGCTCGGGCTAACAGAGAGTTCACTTGTGATGTGTGCTACCAGCGTAGCGGCACAACCGCACAGAGAAACGCTACAATTACTCACAGCCTAGCAATCCAGGTCCTCCAGTAGAGCGGCGGGCAAAGTCCTTCAAAGACTGACGGTCACACGACGAAGCACGACGGTGTGACTCGTACAATGATCCAGCAGCGTTTGTCCAGCAAAGAGCTGCTTATGAACAAACGCCACTGGCATGGCAAATTGGGAACACTGGGCGAGGCACAGGAAGGATGATTACCAGGGCTGGAAACAGCAGGTGGAGTGAGAGGGAGAGCGGGGGGAGGGGGGGGGCGTGGCTGGACCGACAGACTGTCAGCAGCGTGAGAGAAAGCAAGTCACAATGCTGACTAACAGCTGCTGGTCAGGCAGTGACTGAGGATAAGGAATACAGTACACACATACACCAAAATGCACATAGAGATCGAGGCCAAGCCGGGGAAAGCCAAGCCGGCTCGGCTCGTGACAGAGCTCCCCCCCCTTTAATGGATGGTTTCCCAGACACCCAAGGTAACATCAAAACCCCCCTTCCCCCCAACAGGAGCAACAACAACAAACAGCTTGAACTCGGGTGGGAGGTACGAGGAACAGGAAGGAGGGAATACAATACCCCGCCCAGGGTCCACAATTAATCCCCCCAAGTGCAAAGCCGTAGCGGCTCGGGAGGCCACCCTGAGTCCCAGGCCCAGCAGGCAGCTTGGCGAACCCAGTCTGATGGCCTGCCAGAGAACACGGGCCATCTGGCGCAGAGACTCAATCCCTCAGGCGGTCGTCCAGCATTGTTGTTTCACCAGGGCCGACGGGGTGAAGCAGGAGGCGGCCTGCCTACTGGGAAGCTTGCTGGTGGGTGACCGGACCAAAGGGAGGAATCCCCAATGGCATAGGACTGGGAGGAGAAGGGGACCACGGCATCCTCATGGCAATCCGCAGCGCCTTCGGTGGTTCCCGACTGGGCCGGCTCCGCTGCACCCACGATGGACTCCAGTGGGAGTCTAGCTGCACCCACGAAGGCTCCCAACTGGGCCAGCTCCGCTGCACCCACGATGGGCTCCAGCAGGAGCCTAGCTGCACCCACGGTGGCCCCCAACCGGGCCAGCTTTGCTGCACCCATGGTGACCTCCGGCTGAGGCTCTGCAGCACCCGCGGTGACCTCCGGCTGAGGCTCTGCAGCACCCGCGGTGGGCCCCGACCGGGCCAAGGCTGCACCCTAGGTGGAACCCGCGCTGGAGTGTAGCCTCCATGATGGGTCCGAACAGGAGCGCAGCACCCACGTCAGGCTGATCCTGGAGCGCAGCCCCCACGATGGTCCAAAGCCAGCCTGCTGCGCCCACGGAGATGCAGCCTGCGGAGGGACCCACATGAAGGCGTCAGGCAGCGGGGAAGCTGGACCCACGGCGCTGTTAAGTAGCGGACCCGGTTCCAAGAAGACCCCTGCAGGGGAAGCAGAAGCAACGGCCTCCTCCACTGGACGAGCCGGACCCAAGACGGCTTCTGGCGAAAGCACTCCCTCTCTGGCAACCGTAGATGAAGGTTCAGGGAAAGCAGGAGGAGAAAGATGGTTAGGGTCGCCGGCAGCGGCGGCGCCCAGTGAGGTGAGTTCAGATGCAGCTGATGGCAGCACCTGACTCCCCCCCCCCAAGAGCCAGACAAGATCTCTCTAAAACTGTCATAAGGAAAACAAGAGAGAATACTTGCCTGAGCTCGAGCTCCACCGCTGTCCAGGAATCCATCGATCCTGGCGATGAACACTCGGGCCCGGCCTCCAAGAGGTCCAGCTCTGGCTCCCAATCCACTGCAGAAGCCCCCACAGCAGGCGAGATGGTTATTGCAGTCCTGTTGTCCTCCTGCAGTGGCTCCAACGCTGGGGATTCCTCCGGCGTGGCTGCAGGGGAACCTCTCCATGCTGGCTCCGGGAAGGACTCCTCCGAAGCCACTGGCTCCTCCACCGTCGAATGGCCCTGACCTTGGGCCGACAGGTCCTCGGGGAGAATTGGAGGAGGCATGGAGAGGGGGAAAAATGAGTTAATATATGCAGCTTAAACTGGGCCCCTCCCTCGGGAGACAGGCAAGATTCAGTGTCATTAGATGGTTTACGATGGAAAAATACTTGCCTGTCATCCCGGTCCTTGTTGTTCTCAGCTGCAGGCGGCTGACATGCATCCCTCCCCGTGCCAGTGGTGATGTGGGCCCCTTTGACAGTTTGTGGAGAAGCCGTCTCCATGACGATGGAGGAGGGCGTTACCGGGGTGAGCTCAGCGGACTTCGTGGCAGCTGGAGGAGAGAGGGCTGCTGAAGGCGATGAGAGATTCTCCTGGTGTCTCCTAGCTGGCGAGGTGGTGTCGACCGTCCTGGTCCTCTGACGCTCCTCCCTGACCCGGCTATTGACGACGGCGAGCAGGTTCACCCACTCCTCGTCCGATGGTGGATCCGGGAGCTGGGTAGGCGTGGGAGGTGAGACCCTCACTGCCGGGGAAGGGCGCCCTCGGACCTCCCTCTCACGGCGTTCCTCTTCAACCTGGCAGATGAGCACAGCGAGCATAACCGTCCACTCCTCGTCCGCTGGCGGAGCCACAGAGGGACCTCTCTGTGCTGGCTCCGGGAAGGAATTGTCCAAAACCACCAGCTCCTCCTCCATCTGGTGGCTTGGTTCTCGGACCAGCAGACACTCGGGAATCAAAGGAGGAGACACAGCGAGTGTAGAAAAAGAGTTCTTAGCTGCAGCCGGTAGGGGGAGCCCAGCGGACTGCTGTAATTGGGCCCCTTTCCCGGGAGACAAACAAAGTTTATTATTATCATGATGAATAGAGAAAGAAAACACTTGCCTGTCATCCCAGCCTTTGATGTTAGCTGCTGCAGCTGGCAGGCTGTCATCCCTCTCTGTCTTCACGGTGAAACGACCCTCTTCTACAGGCGGAGGAGAAGCTGGCTCCATGGCAACGGAGGTGGGCGTTCCCGGGATGACCTCAGCGGACCTCACAGCTGCCGGAGGGATGATGGCAGCTGACAGAGGAAAGGGCCTCTCCTGGCGTTTCCACGAGGAACAACATTGTCCCTGGTTTGCTGGTTTGGGTTTGGCATGAGCGGGAGTGCAGAGCTGGCGGGGAACAGTCTCAGCGGCGTCCTGGGAGCACCCTCCCCTCGGCGCGAGCCCGGTCTTTTTCGGGGATTTCCTCTCCCTCTCGCCGTACTCGAGTTGGAGCGCTGCCAGCTGGGAAATCCGCTCAGCTCCTTCGGGATGTTCAAAGAGCTGAGGGCATCGCTGAACCTCTGCCTCTGCCAGCTTGACATACCACATTATGTCCGCAGGGGTGGAATATTCGCTCGCCATGGATGTCAATAAGAGCTCAGCAGCGTTCCCAGCCGAGACTCATTGGATATCGCCGGCCCCACGACATCTCCACCAGGTAAGTTCCAACAAGCAAAATATGGAAAAAAAGGGGAAAAGGGACGTGTGGGTGAACCCGCTAAATCCTCCTAACGGGCTGGATCATTCTGTCATAAAACCCCCGTGCGCCCTTCCATTGCACACAGTGGAGAGAAGGAAGAATGAGGATTTAAGTACAGGGGTTACCACACACACATTTATTAGACACAAGTTCAGGGTAAACCATACAAATGGCTAGGCTGCTCGGGCTAACGGAGAGTTCACTTGTGATGCTAGGCTGCACAGGGGAAAAGCGTAGCACTTGTGCTGCACAAGGAAATGCTACCAATGTAGCGGCACAACTGCACAGAGAAACGCTACAATTACTCACAGCCTAGAATCCAGGTCCTCCAGTAGAGCGGCGGGCAAAGTCCTTCAAAGACTGACGGTCACACGACGAAGCACAATGGTGTGACTCGTACAATGATCACGCAGTGTTTGTCCAGCAAAGAGCTGCTTATGAACAAACGCC
Organism: Pholidichthys leucotaenia; assembly: GCA_020510985.1. Taxonomy (NCBI): domain Eukaryota; kingdom Metazoa; phylum Chordata; class Actinopteri; order Cichliformes; family Pholidichthyidae; genus Pholidichthys; species Pholidichthys leucotaenia. The sequence continues at coordinate 399,338,902 of CM035838.1, forward strand.
ACTGGCATGGCAAATTGGGAACACCTGGGCGAGGCACGGGAAGGATGATTACCGGAGCTGGAAACAGCTGATGGCGTGAGAGGGAGAGCAGGGGGCGTGGCTGGACCGACAGACTGTCAGCAGCGTGAGAGAAAGTAGGTCACAATGCTGACTAACAACTGCTGGTCAGGCAGTGACTGAGGATAAGGAATACAGTACACACATAGAGATCGAGGCCGAGCTGGGGAAAGCCAAGCCAGCTCAGCTCGTGACAAAATGTTTTTGTATTTCAGAAGGTCTTTGCATAGTTCTGGAACTTTTTGCGCTGTTCATGGTTGTACTCACAGCCAAGCACAGCTAAATTTGTGGCTTCAACAGCAATGTGTAGAACCTGCACCAAAAACTACAAAGGATTGTTCGTGTGATTAGTGGTACAGACACAGGATGGACACAAGAGCACCAGGTATGTTTTCATTTACGTACAGTATATGAATGTCACATATCTGATGTTTATGTGTCATCTTTGGATACATGTCACCAAGTGCAAGGTAGTAAAATAAATAAATAAAAAAAATAGCTACCAGTTTACTTCCTAAGGCTTAACAATTAAAAAAAGATATTTAATTGTTTTTGTGTGACAAATATTGTCAGACATATTGTTTAATTTGCCCTTTGATTTGTAAACTTTTCAAATTAAAATTGCAAATAACCATGAAATCTGTAAAAGAAAAGCACGAGGTCAAAGTTCTTAATGTAAATGTAATGTATTACATAATGCCATCAGTTAATCAACTGCTCCATATTGCAGTGCAAGGATATGCACTGGATATTAGCTGCTTCAACATTCATGAATTTTTAAATGATCACAAAATGTAGATCAATAAGATCTGGAACAATTATCAGTAAAGGTCTGAAGGTGTATAGTTAAATAAAAAGCATTTGTGTCACGACAGCAACATGAGCATTCAGCTGTCTGTATTTCACCTGACAGTCAAACCAACACCCAAGCATGGTGGTGTGGTTCTTTGTGGCTCTGATTAGATTCTACATCTGCTTTAAGGTAAATGAGATTATGTTCAACATATTTTAACAACATGCAACCGATTTTATTGCTGTGGAGATATTGATATGTCTCAGAGTTTTTATTTGTTCATGGTGTTACCATCTTAGCAATAGCGCTAACTAACGGAGCTACTGTATATAAAGTGAGGACACTTTTTAAGGCCATCTTCCCATCCCCCAATAGTAGTGGAAAGTGGTGTGAAATATTGTCTTCCCACATTCCTGATACTGAAGTCACAGATATTTTTACAAGCAAAAGCATCCTGCTTCCATGATGACGCCAGAGTACCAGAATTTTTGCCCATAACTCACATAAGGCATCATGGAATAAGGTGCATAGCTCAGATAGCAATCGTGATGTAAGAGGGAGGGCAGAGTTAAATGTGTCTGTTAGGCATTTAAAGAGACATGCACTGAAAGGAGCCGTTCTGAGGAAGGCTGCAACGGACGATTCATAATGAAGCTGCATTAAATAAATAATTAAAGACAATTTGAACAATATATGTCATAAACATTTCAGTAAGACCTGTGGGAGTTGTCAGCATGTGGGAAAAGTGCAGTAAATTGGACATTTAAACTATGAGCATTCAAAACTCAAGTCTGACTCTTGGAACTGTATTATACAGAGTGTAAGTACATAATATTGGCACTGCAGAGTTGTCTTCTTGGCAGAGAATAATTCAGTCTTTTGAGCTGCAAGAGGCAAGCACTGGTTTCACTTTAAGAATCAAAAGGAACCTAACATAACAGAATCATAGTTTTGCATTTGAAGTTCCTCATTCTGAATAAGAACTTGGTAGAATGTTTTAGTTGTGGTGCACCAGTCAGATGAGGATATTTTACTTTAATTTACTCAGCTCACTGAAAACGCACTAGTCTGTTTTAACTTTTGCTTGAAGAAGCTGTTTGTGACTGGTGTTTTACGGAATGTTTTCCATTTGATTTTTCATTGTTCTTCTGCTTACAGCTTTAAAAAAAAAAAAACAGACAAAACATCTTTCTTGCTTACTTTCTTGCCCATTTTTTTGGCCCAGGCTGCCGCCCCAGCCTGCAGTCCATCCATCTGGGCCATGATGAAGCCAGCGTGTTTCCACAGAGGAGAGCTCTTGTTCAGCTTCACTTGATCTCTGACCCATGAATCCTGCTTCCTACAAGCACAAAAGAGATGATTTACATTTTCTGCACTCATTTTTGTTTTGTTTTTCTTTACAGGCAACTTTCAGATTGACTAATATCAGTGCAGACAGAACTTGAATGCTTTTGCATCTCCACCCACCATGATTGTTTGTGCTTCTTAAAAGAGGATATGAAAGATGAGGACAGTGATTTTGAGCTGCTTGTTACTGCTGAAGAGTTACACTGAAAAAAAACAGACTCACGTTAAAAAATTCTGAACTGGCTCGAGGATCTTTGGCTCCTTGATCAGCTGCGGGTACATGTTGGCAAAGTGGTCCATCATCTGCCTTAAGAATGAGATTTAAATGCATCATTCTTTTCTTGGGCGAATTTTGGGCGTCTTATTTTTTTACTACAGCCACATGCTAAGGTGATGAGCAACCTACAATAAGAATCTGCAACACTCACTTGGCTGTGAGGTAACCTTCCAGGTAGCCAGCCAGGAAGAAATTGACCTCATCGGTTTCAGGGGTCTGTCCATAACCTGCACGGATCTCCAGGACACTCCAGCCTGTAGTGGCCAGGGTGTCATTCAGGTACCCATATGCGTCCCCTTCAGGCTCCAGCACCCCATCCTTGAGCAGAGGGATCTTATATTCGGGGTCCCAGTACACGGTGGCTGCTGTCAGAGCTGAAACGAGGTAATCAATGCGACTGTGAGCACAGCTGAGGCAGACCCCTCACAGTCCTTATTCACACAAAAAAATTACACAATCACCTTATTGGATTCATGGATATAAAGGCATGAATTTTTATAACAATCTCTTCTAACTTATACAACTCAGGCACAGATCTAAAAAAAAAATAAAATAAAATAACTGACAGTGAGATCAAAAATATGATTCAAACAAGGAAGCATGCGGGTTTTTGGGGTTTTTTTTTGTTTGTTTGTTTAGGCTAATCACAAGTTAATTCCTGGGGAAATCACGGAAACAGATTCTCTTATACAATCAAAGATTTCTGATTACAAGATTACTGTGAAACTCGTCCTACTTACCGGCAGAGGCGAAGGTGGCAGCCACATAGACTAATAAAAGAAAGACACGGACGGACCTGTGTAATAAAAGCATGTCTGCGAAAATGTCTAGTAATCACCTGACTGGGACGAGAAACTGAAGGCGAACAGGAAGTCTTTAGCGGGTGGGAAAGTCCATTAGTTACGGGGAAGGAGCGCTTCCGAGCGGCAGCACACAGGACCTAGACATAATCTTGGACACACTTGGAAACGTTCGGTCCCAATGATGTCACTATTTCTACCGTGAAAAATAACACTTTCCTGGCATATCCAAAAACACCAACCACCCCAGATGGGACTCGAACCCACAATCCCTGGCTTAGGAGGCCAGTGCCTTATCCATTAGGCCACTGGGGCTGCACGAAAAGCGTAAGTATAAAGGGAATCTTTAAACAGTATAGACGGCCATAATTCCATCAAGACGTGATTTGGGAATTTCCACTAAAACGTTCCCTAAATTATGTTGATGGCGCATCAACATTTCACCCAGTAAATGTACTTTTCCCCATAGTCTGAGGGGGCCACGTTGGCTACAAATTCACATGAAGTCACCATGAGACAAAAGTTGCATATCAGTTTATTCCTATAAATAAACCGTTTTAACTTAATTTTAAGGCTTAAATATGATTTGCGGCTCGAATTAATACAGCACTATGTAACCATGTTTTAGTAATCTCCCTCTGCTTTGGTAGGGAAACTGAGAGCCTAAATCACGCCCTTCTTGTGCCAATCTTACGTTTTTAAAATCGGATTTTATAAATAATTTTATCAAAACAAGTGTAAGGTATTTTATTAAGTTACCTCTTAATGGAAAACAGAAAAGACTGTAATAAAAGTCCATATTTTCATAAGTCTCCTTGAGTATTTACAACGTGCAAAGACCCTTACACAAGTATAATGTATTAAGTTATTTTACAAACAAGTTTTTTTTGGGGGGGGGGCACAAAATTCATTACTTTGTTTTTGACCAAGGAAAACCATAAATTAGTCTCTGTGCTGCAGCGCCACAATTTACACTCATTGATTACAAATTCAAGTATTTATAATTGCATGCATGGGCTTACCTTTACCTGTAAATGAAGTAAATCTGCATATCCTTCTGGACAAAAATGGCTGTGGCTTTATTAAAAAAAGTCCTTATTTTATTTTAGTTTTTAAAAAAAATCCTGCGCTTACGGTGCTCAAGCACGCCCCCTCTCGTTGTGGCAACGGTACTGCGCAGCCTCTTATGGTGATTTTTAACTAAAGTTTTATGTCAGATTAGAAAGACTAAATATCTATAAATGCAGAAAATCTCTGTGTGGTTGTGTGTTTGTTCCACGCATATCTCTCGAACCGTTTGTCACACTGATCTCAAATTTTAAACGTTACTTTTCAAAATATCGCGATACCACTGCCCAGACCAGGCACAACAGACGAGCTGCCGTGTCACATGATTATGGCAGCCTATCAGATGTCAGAACCAAAGACTTACTGCGCATTGCGCAGCCTCAGTCATGCTCATCCTCACTCAAGCCTTATTCATGCTGCATTTACTGTCAAGCACTCACTGACTCCCGGCCTGTGGTAATACTAAGCAGCACAATTTTGAAAGATAAACAAAATGAGTGCTGTTTAAGTTTGTAAAAATAAATAAATAATAAAATTAAAAAATTAAAAAAACATTTCATTGTGGAAAAAATACACATATATGCTGCTTGGTATTTGTTACATTGTGGGCCTCAAGTTATTTCACACCTTAGACAGAGACAATGAATACACATGGGAGAACAATGCCCAAGTGGGTGAGAGGGGGTTGAATGAAGTGTAGTGTAGACGTCATGCTGTGTATGAGGAAGTGCCTTGAACCTTGTGAAGTGTGACTTGATATAGAGAGAGGAATGCTTGATGTGACCAGTCAGTCTGTTCTTTGCTTGTGAGATGTGAGTGTGTAATAAATCGTCTGAAATGAATATGCCTCTTCATTTACACACTCCACAACGTCTTGAATTGAAGAGGAGTCGAGATGACGTTTTTTAGTTTATTAGAACACGTTAACAGGAACACAGGAGCCACTAGGCTTGCCTGAGAGTCCACAGCAAAGAGACAAGATGTCTCCCTTCTTCTTCTTCTTTTTTTTAGATTTGATTGGCGGTTGGCAACCACTCCCGCTGTGGCTCCTTATACTCCAGGTGACGCCACCCCAGGAGGCAGGGCGTCACCTCCCTCTACACCCAAGGCACCGCCATGCTGGTACACCCAACTGATACTATATTATACAGATATAATATCTAACTACTAACTAACCTGCACTTATATAGCGCTTTTCTAGTCACAAAGACCACTCAAAGCACTTTCACTAGTACTAACCCTCTACTCTAAGGGCCTATAGCAGGGGTGTCCAACCATGTGCCATGGAGATCCAAGACCCTGCAGGTTTTCTCTTCTACCCAGTCTCTTCAGCAGGTGTTTTCACTTATCAGCAATCAGTGGGAAGAAGTTCACAGAAATCTGCTGTTGAAGACACTGGTTAGAGGTAAAACCTGCAGGGTCTTGGCCCTCCATGGCACATGGTTGGACACCCCTGGCCTATAGGAAACAGATATCTAGGGACAATTTAGAACAACCAATTAACCTAACATGCATGTCTTTGGATTGTGGGAGGAAACCGGAGCCCCTGGAGTAAACCCACGCAGCACAGGGAGAACATGCAAACTCCACACAGAAAGGTTCCAACCCCTGCCAGCCTGGCGATTCGAACCAGGAACCTTCTAGCTCTACGGCAACAGTGCTAACCACTGCACCACCATCCAGCAGTATTACCATAGAATTTGGATGAATGATGAAACATTTCAGAAGTAAAAAATATTTGAATCCAGTTGATTTGACTGAGCTTTCATACAGCATACTTTACCTGCCTGGATTATTACAACTCTTCAGTAAATTAGGAAACTGAATTAATTTTGCATTAATTGTTTTTTTTTATTATAATTGAAAAAAAAATCTTTTTAAAATTTTTATTTGCTCATTCTATTTTATTATCATTTTACAAACACTTTTTTTCAAGTATTTATGTTCATGACTTTTATTAATATTTTATATTGGTGTTGCAATAAAGTTGTTAAAGGAACCTTATATCTGTAAATTTCTGCATTATATTTTACATTTACGTTGAGGCTTATATTAGAGCTGCCTGACTTATTCTGCAAATTCCATGAAATTGTATGGATTCATCGGCCTCCGTCGGTCTATGATGACCATGGAAGAGAATCCTAAACGTCTACTCTGCTGGAACAGCACCGCCTGTGGCTGAACAGGCCGATGCGCGAATGGCAGTCCCTGTCACACAGGTCGCACTTGTGGGTGGTCTCCGTGCTGCTGGGTCTGTGGCGGTTCTTCCTGCGGGTCCTTTTTTCATCTGCAGCAGCAGTCAGTCTCTCTTCACCCGCCTTGAGCTGTCTGGTCAGGGTGCCTCTCCATTTGGAGCGGTCCATTGCAAGGTCCTCCCAGCGCTCTGTGTTGATATCCAGGGCCTTCATGTCTCTCTTGCAGACGTCTCTAAAACGCAGCTGTGGGCGGCCAATGTCTCTCTTGCCAGTTGCCAGTTCTCCATAGAGGACGTCTTTGGGGATTCTGCCATCCTCCATACGGTGAACGTGGCCTAGCCAGCGGAGCCTGCGCTGTCTGAGTAGAGTGAACATGGAGGGAAGGCCGGCGCGGGACAGAACTTCTGTGTTGGGCACTTTGTCCTGCCAGGATATGTCCAGGATGTGGCGAATGCAGCGCAAGTGGAAGGAGTTCAGTCTCTTTTCCTGCCGGGCGTATGTTGTCCACGTCTCACTCCCATAGAGCAGTGTGCTGATGACGCAGGCGTTGTACACTGCCATCTTCGTCTTGACAGAGAGTTTGGGATTCTCCCACACTCGTGTGGTGAGGCGAGCGAGTGTGAAGGCTGATTTTCCAATCCTCTTGTTGATCTCTGTAACAAGGGAGAGGTTGTTGCTGATCGTGGACCCCAGGTACGTGAACTGATTCACGACCTCCAGCTTGTAGTCGTCAATGGTGATGGTTGGTGGTGCTTCCGTGCCTTGCGCCAAGACGTTAGTCTTCTTCAGGCTGATGGTAAGCCCGAAGTCCTTGCATGCCTGGGAGAAGCGGTCCATAAGGGTCTGAAGCTCCTGCTGTGTGTGGGTTGCGACTGCAGCGTCGTCTGCGAACAGCATGTCTCTGATTAGAGCCTCGCGTACTTTGGTTCTGGCTTTCAGGCGGGCGAGGTTGAAAAGTCTGCCGTCAGATCTTGTGTGCAGGTAGATTCCCTCTGTTGCTGTGCTGAAGGCATGCCTCAGGAGCATAGCAAAGAAAATCCCAAAGAGGGTTGGCGCAAGTACACAGCCCTGTTTCACGCCGCTGCGTATGTTGAAAGGCTCTGAGACATTGCCATCGTGCTGCACTATCCCCTGCATGTTGGTGTGAAACGATTCAATGAGGCTTTGCAACTTTGGTGGGCATCCTATCTTTGGCAGGATCTTGAAAAGGCTCTCTCTGCTGACCAGATCGAACGCTTTGGTGAGGTCGATGAAGGCGACGTACAGGGGCATGTTCTGTTCTCTGCATTTCTCCTGGAGTTGACGGATGGAGAATATCATGTCTACCATCGATCGCTCAGCGCGGAAGCCACACTGAGACTCGGGGTAGACACGTTCGGCAAGCTTCTGTAGACGAACGAGAACAACTCGTGCGTAGACTTTGCCAACAACGCTGAGGAGGGAGATGCCCCTGTAGTTGTTGCAGTCGCTTCTCTCCCCTTTGTTTTTGTAGAGGGTGATGATCTTGGCGTACCTCATGTCCTGTGGTACGGCACCTTCCTTCCAACACTGGCAGAGAACATCATGCAATGGCAGCAGTAGGGCGGTCTTGCAGTGCTTGATCAGGTCGGGGGGTATACCGTCATTGCCGGGTGCCTTGCCAGCGGCCAAGCTATCAATGGCCTTGCTGAGTTCGTCGATGGTTGGCTCGGCGTCAAGTTCGTCCATGGATGGCAGGCAGTCGATGGCATCAAGGGCTGACGGTGTCACAGTGTTCTGTCTGGAGTAGAGGTCGGAGTAGTGTTCCACCCATCTCTCCATCTGCTTGTTCTTTTCTGTGATCATCTCCCCAGTGGAGGATTTGAGGGGGGCCGTCTTGCTCTGAGCCAGACCAAGTGCTTTCTTGATGCCATTGTACATACCACGGATGTTCCCTGTTATGGCAGCGGTTTGAATGTCTTGGCTGAGCTGAGTCCAGTACTCGTTGGCACAGCGCCGAGCAGTCTGCTGAACTTTGCTTCTCGCAGCCCTGAGAATCTAGAGATTCTTCTCGTTTGGGTACTTCTTGTACTCAGCAAGTGCTGAGCGCTTGGCTTCAATGACGGGGGTCATCTCGGTCAACTTGGCATCAAACCAGTCCTGTGACTTCGAGGTCTTCCTCCCAAAGGTAGCCAAGGCTGTGCGGTGGATGGTGTTTCGCAGCTCTTCCCACTTCTGCTTTGCAGATTCTCCTTCTTGTGGTACACCAAGTTCCTTCTCAAAGGTGGAGGCAAACTGCTCAACAAGTTCTGGTTGAGCCATCTTGCTGGTGTCAATCCATGCCTTTCCAGGTTGTCTAGCACGATGGAATTTCTTCAGCTGCAGCTTGACCTTGCAACACACCAATGAATGGTCTGTGTCGCAATCTGCACTCTGGAACGAACGGGTGATTAGCACGTTCTTCAGTGAGGTGCGCCTGGTCAGGATCAAGTCCAGCTGGTGCCAGTGCTTTGAGCGCGGATGTTGCCAGGAAACCTTGTGTTGGGGCTTGGTCTTGAAGAACGAGTTTGTGATGCACAGATCGTGATATGTGCAGAACTCGAGCAGCCGCTGTCCGTTGTCATTCATTCTGCCCACGCCAAAAGGTCCAAAACAGGAGGGCCAGGAGTCGTGGTCAGCACCCACTCTGGCATTGAAGTCTCCAAGGAGAATGAGTTGTTCAGAGTTGGGGACGATCCTGACAGTTGTTGCGAGATTCTCGTAGAACTCGTCTTTTGCCTCTGGTGTGGCTGTCAGTGTTGGGGCATACACACTGACGAGGGTGACTGGGCCTTGAGTGGTGTTCAGGCGGAGGGTGAGGAGTCGTGCAGAGCCAGTGCTGCTCGGTTCCACCATCTTCAGCAAGGTGTTCTTCACTGCAAAGCCCACTCCGTGTTCCCTGTGTTCGTCACTGCCCTTTCCCTGCCAGTAGAATGTGTAGTCCTTCTCTCTCAGTGTGCCTGCGTCAGCCAACCGTGTTTCCTGGAGAGTGGCGATATCCACTCCCAGTCTCTTCAGCTCATTATTGATGATGGCAGTCTTCCTGGTGTCGTTGATGTCCTTGAGGTTAGTAGCGAGTCCTGTCATCATAGTGCGGACGTTCCAAGTTCCCAGTTTTAGAGTTGGTCTCTTTTGTTTTATTGTCTTGCCTGGTGCAAAAGTTCTCAGCCTGCTGTTCGGACTTCTCCTCATCCCCATGCACCCAATGAGGAAAGCAAGCTGTGGCGGGACATCACCTTATTGGCTGGGGGCTGCCCAGCTTGAGGCGGGCGGTAGCTGTCCAGTGAGATCCGATGATCCCTCCCACCGTCGTGAATAACCCCTGGCGCCGAGCTCTACGCCAATTGAGCGGTGGCTTATAACCGGTAACTGTCATTCCCCGTGTTTTGTCTACGCCAAAGGCGAAGCTGGAGTGTCCTCTCCAGTGATCCGGTGTTCTACCTTCCAGCGTTGGTAGGATTCAAGCCTGGGCAGGAAGATATGGAGGATAAGATGTTGCCCATGCAGCATGTCCCCCCTCTCCACGTCACTGATGAATCCAAAGGAACAGCAGGGCTGCTACAGTTTGGCACCAGCGCCGTTGCAGGAGCTGCCAGAACGATGTTGAGCACAACATAGAACTGCCTTAGGGGCTCCAACTCCGGATTTTTCCTCAGGGTTGACTCCCGAAGCCTTTCCCGTGACCGGGTATGCCGCAAGGCAGCGGCGGTTTGAAATCAGGGTTTACCTTCCCCTAGATGGGCTACCTTCCCAGGTTGACGAGCCAACCTTGGTTCCAAGGTTGTCATAGCCAGGAGCGGCACTGGGGTTAAGCTCCCAGTGCTCATAAAATGCTCCTTATGGCGTGCGTCTCGAAAAGCCTCTGACAACTAAGTCCAACTCCTAGCCTGCCCGTGTGGTTTAGTCTCTAAGCCCGGCGGAACTGCTTTTACTAATAGGAGAAGGGGCGAGGGCGGATCTCTGGCGCCTTAAAACCAGATGCTTCGGGTAGATGGTGGCTCGTCAACCTGTATGGATTACAGTCTTTCCAAAACCTTGAAATTACTTGAATTTACAGTTTCTTAATATTTCATAAGTCTTTAAATAATTAAAGTCCAGTACTTGCGGTGTCGACTTGGTCACACTGCCATCCACCACTTTATCGGCAGAGATACGGGGACATAAATTGACTGGCTTATTAGATATTTGAATCAGCTCCTAAAACCCGGCAATTCATCTTTGTCCTCTGTAGTTGGCATTATATTTTATCTCATATCTCTCATACTATACACAACACTCTGTTCAGTCCTGCTGTTCCTTAGAGTAGACAAGTGGAGCTGTAAAATATCATATGTTCGTGGGTGTGACCTTCCAAGCCTCTCTGGCCTACTTTCAAACGCAGCCTACATTTGGGCCTGTAAAGCTTAATTGGCCTACCTGTTTCAGACACGAATACTTGCTTTCTACGGGCATGCACTAGTGTTATAAACACAACTGAAGGACATTATCTAGACTATAGAAAGTGAAGACACACAATAAAAGTGGCTACAAACAGTATTGTGTCGACATACAGAGAGATGGCATAATGCACAAGCTCAATCCAGTTTATGAAGGACTGCAAAATCATCTGAGGCTCCATTTGTTGCTACACCATTTTGCCTTGAATTTGAACAAGAAATACACAGATTCAGCAATTTTAAATAATAATGAAATTATTCAAATCATTCAGAAATTGCATTTACAACTACAAGACAGATCAGAGGATTGAGAATATTTATCTATTTCTTTATTTTTCATGACAGATGCGGCTCTGCCTCACCTGCCTCCCTTGACTGCACTGTTATGTCTGGGAATAGGACAGCGGAGGTAGGAGTTGAACCGAACACAAACTTTATTACAAACACAAAAGATGGTACACATGTTGTATCAAGATAGCATTTAGCTAACACTAAACTGACATAGGCTCTGACTGTTACGGAGGAGGAGCGCCAAAGACCACAGCTCCCACCAACAGTTCCCCTAAATAGGCATGGCATGCTGACGTCACCCATGCGTCTGACGTCACGTCTGTGCAGCCCATCTGTCAGTATGGGGAATACCGCATGCACGTTACTGGACAATATGTAAACTGACAGACTACAGACTCACTAATGTAGGTTACGTCATCGTTTTCAAAGTGAGCCCAGGGGGAAGTAAGGAACAGTCCTTTGGATCAGCTGCAGCTCTCAAAATACATTTGTGTTGCTTTTCTCCTCTTTGGATCCTTCTTTCATCAGTCAGAAAAACGCAGGTGGGCTTTAAGAGGGGAACCGCTGTAATTGTGTTTGGTGATGTGTATAGTCCAAGACAAGGAGGTGTAGTCCACTAAGCGGTTTCACAAAATCTAAATATTACTCGTTTTATTATACGACAACCTACAACTTTATTTATGTTGAAAATTATCTTTTAAATTGACAAACATCATATTTGAAAATCAGGACAAAACTCAGTCGGGATGGAAAAAATGACTTCTCCCTTCCCATAGACTCCAATACAGATCTTTTTTTTTCCCAAAGTTAGGTGCCATATGTGACGGGGCACGACTTAGGCTCTCTATAGAGGGGATACACGTGATGTCAGTGGTCACGTGCCACATTGTTTGTCTGCCATATTGGATGGCTTGTGGGACATTGGTGGGCCCTTTGTTGAGAACAAAGTATCCGGAATGGTGTTCCACTGCTGTGCAGTTGGTTGTACTAACAGACAGGGCAAGGTTGAGGGTCTGTCTTTCTACCGTTTCCCATCAGATGAGGAGAAGACAACAGTGGGTGACAGCTGTCAACCCCAAAGACTGGAAGCCCACAGCTAACACCAGACTGTAGTGCACATGAGGTAGGGTCTTTCAGATTTCCACGTATGCTTTTTTGAAAGTGACATTTGTCACTATTCAGATTTATAATGATTTTTTCTTTTTAGAAATTTTGGCCTGTCCTGTTACTTATTTTATCCACACACCATGGACCTTTTTGCAAATGCATAATGGCTGCTGCTCGTGACAAGTTCAGCAAAGTATCCTGGGATTGTTTGGGGGCAAAGCTGGGCCACATCAATGCACTGACTACATATTTCTAGAATTTTTTTTAATTTTAATATGTAAATTCTGATGGCAGGTTAAAGGTTATTGTATTGTACAGTATACGATTTCATTTCATTTATTTATTTTATTTCGAATGTGTAACATCGAGCCCTCGGTGACAGTAATGTAGAAAACACTGTTAAGAAAAATAAAATAAAATATATATGAACACGAGTCACCATACAAAACATGAGTTTCACCATGCACAAAATTCACATACATATCCGAAAAGGGGTGGGAAGAAGTCTAAACCTATTCAATCCCACCCCTACTCCACAAATCATTGATTTTCATTCATTTCCTTCCTAGCTATTCACAACACAATATATATATCGTTTAAATTAAATCATAGAAAATAATAATACATACATTTAATACACATTATTCAGAAACGCAACTTTGTTCAAACACCATTCTCATACTTTGCGAAGATCTTTTTTTTTAATACATCCTTTTTAATTGTTTTATGTTTGGACATTGCTTCAGTTCATCACCCAGATTGTTCCATAATTTCACTCCACAGATGGATACACAGAAACATTTCCTGGCTGTTCTTACATTTACTGTTTTAAAATTAAATTCTCCCCTTAAATTGTAACTGCCTTTCCTTTCTGTAAACAGGCCTAACATATTTTTTGGAAGTTGAATATTTTTGGCTCTAAACATAATTTGTCCAGTTTGGTATTTTACTTGATCCAAAAATTTTAATATATTTGACTGCAAGAACAATGGATTTGTGTGATCCCTATAACCAGCTTTATGAATAATTCTTATTGCTTTTTTTGTAGAATAATTAGTGGCTGTAGCGTGCTTCGATAATTATTGCCCCAGACCTCAGCACAGTAGCTGAAGTCTGGTGAAACCAGTGATCTGTAAAGAATGAGGAGTGATCTGTGATCCACAACAAGTTTTGCTTTGTTTAAAACTGCAACTGTTCTTGATATTTTTGAATTTAAATGTTTTATATGCTGTTTCCAGTTAATTTTATCATCAACTAGAAAAGCACTCGGAGAGCGCAGACCTCCGCCAAGGGCCACAGTTCCCCCATACAGTGTTTAACATCATAAATATTAATCCTACATTTATTTTGTCTAACTTTATAGATTCCTTGACCATGAAAAAAATGCCATTTGCAAGTGGCATATATTAGCTATACTGTGATGCTTGTTTTTTGTTTTTTTTTTTCCCAGACGGTGATCCGGATCACCACCAAAATCTAATCATCTGTAGGATACCCCATTTCTGACAATCTGTGAAAATTTCATGAAAATCTGTCCATAACTTTTTGAGTTATCTTGCTAACAAACAAACAAACAAACAGACAGACAGACAGACAGACAGACAAACCAACGCTGATGAAAACATAACCTCCTTGGCGGAGGTAATTATCACCCCAAGAAATTTGATTACATTGACTCTTTCAATATCTGTTCTACCAATTTGTATTTTCATTTGTATTTTTGTTCTACAGTTGCTAAATAACACCATTTTTGTTTTGCCTAAGTTTAGTGATAACTTGTTTATGTCAAACCACATCTTCAGTTTTTCCACTTCTATGTTTATGTCATCCAGTAATTGCTGTAGATCTTCTCCTACACAGAAAATGTTTGTATCATCAGCAAACAAAACCAGTTTTAATTTTTGTGACACTTTACAAATGACAATGATATAGAGTGAACAAATTTGGACCCACCCATCATAACAGTCTGTCTGACAATGACTGTTTCATTTAGGTCTGATCAGATTCCTCCACACAGCTCTGTCCTTAGCCTTCCGCTGCCAGGAACTCCTATGTCCAACTTCTTCAAGTTTCTTTTTACAGTGTCTTTAAATCTGAGCCTTGGTCTACCCTGATTGCGTTTGCCCTCGCATACACTACCTTTCAAAAGTTTGGGGTCACCCAGACAATTATTTTGTGTTTTCCATGAAAAGTCACACTTATTTACCACTATGAGTTGTAAAATGAATAGAAAATATAGTCAAGACATTGACAAGGTTAGAAATAATGATTTTGTATTTGAAATAATATTTTTTTCCTTCAAACTTTGCTTTCGTCAAACAATCCTCCATTTGCAGCAATTACAGCATTGCAGACCTAACATGATTGCACAAGGGTTTTCTAATCATCCATTAGCCTTCTGACGCAATGAGCAAACACATTGTACCATTAGAACACTGGAGTGATAGTTGCTGGAAATGGGCCTCTATACACCTATGTAGATATTGCACCAAAAACCAGACATTTGCAGCTAGAATAGTCATTTACCACATTAGCAATGTATAGAGTGTATTTCTGATTAGTTTAAAGTTATCTTCATTGAAAAAAAGTGCTTTTCTTTCAAAAATAAGGAAATTTCTAAGTGCACTGTGTGTCTGTGTGTATATATACAGTATATGTATATAGTAATATGTACATATGTATATTAACTGCTCTTGCTTGCTTGCTTTTTTTTTCTTGCCTTCTGATTGTTGCTCTGAGTGTTGCTATCCCTGTGCTGTTGCAATCCTGGAATTTCCCCGTTGTGGGACTAATAAAGGCTTATCTTATCTTATCTTATCTTATCTTATCTTATCTTACCCCAAACTTTTGAACGGTAGTGTACCTGTGAGTAGAGTAACTGCCAAGGGAGACGCTGGTGGTCCATCCTCTCAACATGTCCGAGCCATCTCAGGTTCATCTGTATTAGCATGTCCTCCATTGATGGTAGACCAGCTCGTTTCAACATTTCTATGTTGGTTATCTTGTCTTTCCATGAGCTGTTCATTATGGCTCTAAGGTGTCTCATCATGCACGCATGGAGTTTCTTCTCCTGCACTCTGTAGACAGTCCAAGTTTCAGCACCTCAGCACCATACAATTGAATCTGTGCAGGGTACAATGAAATCTCAAGACTATCAAGGTATTCTAGAGAGAAATGTGCTGCCCAGTGTCAGACAGCTTGGTCTCAGTCGCAGGTCATGGGTCTTGCAACAGGATAATGACCCAAAACACACAGCTAAAAACACCCAAGAATGGCTAAGAGTGAAACATTGGACTATTCTAAAGTGGCCTTCTATGAGCCCTGATCTAAATCCTATTGAACATCTGTGGAAGGAGCTGAAACATGCCGTCTGGAGAAGGCAGCCTTCAAACCTGAGACAACTGGAGCAGTTTGCTCATGAGGAGTGGGCCAAAATACCTGCTGAGAGGTGCAGAAGTCTCATTGACAGTTACAGAAATCGTTTGATTGCAGTGATTGCCTCAAAAGGTTGTGCAACAAAATATTAAGTTAAGGGTACCATCATTTTTGTTCAGACCTGTTTCATGAGTTTGTTTTTTAAAATAATTCTGTTGAACCACAATTCAAAAGCATTGTCTGATTTTCATTGGTTAATTTTCATAGAATTTTTATTTATTACCACTTTTCTCAGATTCAAGTTATTTCTGTGACCATTGTGGGTTTTTCTTTCATTAACAGAGGGGTACCAACAATTTTGTCCACGTGTGTAAATGTTACACATTTAAATCACTGCAGCCAAAACAGCAGAGTCAAGCAGAAAATTTAAAATCTAATTGATCGGATGCAGAAACTTGAACACTTTTAGCTTCTGAAATTTTAAATATATTTCATACAGCTGTGATTGGGCTCAGAGCTTTTAAAGAATGCCATTTTCATCTTTTTTTTCTGCACACTGGAGTGCAGAGAGTCACCATGTCCAGTGTCAGTACTGTGGTAAATTAATTCTACAAAGATAAATTGTGGTAAATTTGCCTAATCTAAGAAGATATTTCTTTGACTAAATCTGGTGTTACTAATTAATAACCGGGATCCATCATGGATTTTCTGGTTAACTCCACTGGTAAACTAACACTTCAGGCTCAGCAGCACAGCACTCACAGCACCACTGCAGTGACTGTATACAGTCACCGTATCGGGTTAAATGAATAAATAACTTTACCTGTATGAATGCTGTACGGCAGAGCAAGTCATGAAAGCATTTTCACTCCTGCTTTGAACAATATCACACAGAACTGTGCAGAACAGCTGTGGGTACAGCTGAGGGAAGAGGAGGAGATGATATTTCCTCTCTTCTAAAATGTAAGTATAAATTCTTATGTTTGACATGAATACTTTTAAAATGACCAGGCAACTAAGACTTAAAACACTTTATTTACTTATTTCACCAATGCCTGTAACCAAACCGATGCCATGTAACTGATGCCACCAATGTAACCAAACCAAACCATTTACATCGTATATTATGGCTGTATCAATTTAAATTATTTCCATCAGCCTGAGTTCACCCCAGTGTTGCTCATCATGAATTTCATTCCCATCGTCTGTTCAGTGTTAATGCCGGCACACACAGTGGCGTAACAATATGTAGCTCACATATTCCTTGGCAGAGACCCAGACATGAGGGAACCTTGAGCTCACAGTGTGTATTGACATCACGCCTCAAACAGACAGTGAGTCTGGACCCCCTGCGGACTAGAGGAGAAGTGAGAAGATCTGAGAGTGAACCTGAAGAGACTGTCTGACTCCTAGGGTCAGACAGAGAAGCCGAGAGGACAATAGGAGGATTAGATATGAATGGAATTCTGTGTTTGATGTGAATGTGATTTGTGTCTGATGTAACAGTATAAAGGTATGTGGTTTACCTCAGCTCGCCCTCTTCATTCCCTGACTGAGAGAGGAGCTCTAGGACTTGAGATGGAATAAACCAATACTGAAAAATCATTCAGTCTCTTCATTTCGAGTTTCCTACAACACTATTTTTATTAATCTCAGATGGTGACCAGCTGGTCAAACCAACAGTGTCGTGCAGCATCTCTCCTCCAAAACATGGTTCTTTAGAAATAAATGTGACCTTTGATGCTGCCACACGCACTGCTTCATCCAGCTGTTTTGTGTGATCACTAAGCTGTAGCTCGGTTGATTGTTCCACTGTCACACTCGCATGGTTAGCCTTTTGTACTGCCATCCAAAATGGCGGAGTAAACAAAATGCACGTGACCCATGTGACGTCAGTGCAACCCCTCTATACAACTGGGAAGTCTGACCTGAGTCCAAACAGACCCATCACAGGGCACAACTGCAGTCACCAGCAAATAAGCACCCTGTGATTGGCTGCTGGGACTGAGGTCATAGCCGCCATAGTTGTAGTCTTTTCAATGTTCCTGCCTGGAACAAGAAAGTTACGTAGTGTTGCTTTAATCCGAGCCCCAAAAACATTGAAACAGCTGAGTTACAGGAATAAACTGACCTGTCAACATTAATGAAGCATTTTCCCTTTAAAATGAGCAACTTATCTCTCATTTGTGACTTCTTATAAATTTGCAACCAATACTTTTTTCTGTCTGTTTGCTAAACTTCTTTGTCACAACCTAGTCTTTATATTGTGAATTTTTTCTTACATTTGTTGGGTGTCTTTGTAAATGTAACTTTTCTGCAATTTGATTTCTCAAGTTTTTCAGTATTATTTTACATATAAAATTACAACTGCAACTTTTGTGTTATATTTGGGTTGCAACTTTCAACTTTTTTTTGTCAAAAAACACTGGAGGCCCAGACTGTTGGTGAAGGAATATTTTATGTCCTCATTTAGTTTTACATTTGTCCAGTCAAGGTAGAGTACATAACCACCCTGTTAATGCTGATGTTAGAATGCCATGGACAGTGGATTAGCACACTGAAACAAACAACACATCTACGTCGTGAAATTTTAGCAAGTTCAAACGTCAGCAGACGTGGGCTGTTTTTAGGGTCATTTATTTTAGTTTAGACAGGAATAGGCAACATTGCGCAAAATAAATGCTTGTAAAAGAAATCTATAAACATACATATATCCCTATTTTACAGTTAATCAGAAAATGTTAATCCCTGCAAGTAGCCAACGTGTAAAGTGACGCTGCACACTAGTGATTATTTACAGAAAAACAGAGCCACGATTCACCAAGACAATAAATAAATATTATAAAGAATAACTCTTTTGCATTGCAACTTTCAAATATATTTGACAGGAAAAAAAAAGAAGAATTACAGCCACCACTTTCCCCTTGTACATACTTGTCATAATCATTTCCCATCCTAAACATAATCCCTAAACAGATTAAAAAGGCATTTTGGAGGGACGGTGAGGAATGCAGCTGAGTATTATAAGAAGATAAATCACTTAGACTTGAGGCAATAGTTTATGATAGGAGACAAAACTGGCTGAACGACATCGGGGGGCAGCTGTAAAAACCCCAGGTCCCTTAATAAACAACTGAAAATGTGCAGAGAATAAAAGAACGGTGTTTGACAGCTGCATGTAACAAACTCTTCATCAGGTCTCCAACATCAGTTCTGCTTGCTGCACTGAGACTCAACAACAATCCAAACCGATTCAGCCCAAACACACAAAGAAACTAAATGTTTTTCACACTCAGACACAGCCAAGACCCACTGGAGTTAATATAACAGAAGAAGGCACACCTCTTACACTTCTAGATCCTCTCTATAGCATCAAACTACGTCATCTTCTGTTAGCTGGGCCACTCACATTCACTGCGGTCACTGAATGATGCTAGTCAGAAGTGAGGCGTCCTTTTCTAAGAGGCAAAATGCATTTTCTACAAGATAAAGCAACAATGTAAACCAACACCCACAGAATGGCTGATTGTACGGAAAACAGCCACCAAAGACCGATAAGAAGCATCAGAGCTGCACGTGTAACTACAGTAGCACATCGTCCTGTGAAAGCCGTGGTGACCATCTCAGCATCTATACAGTACTTCACTAAAAAAAAAAACCAAAACATTACTTGATGAGTGTCTTAACATTAAACAACACTAAGTAAAGTTTTCACCCTAATATAGTGTTTCCAAAATGATTCTGATGGTACATCGACGACCTCTGACCAGGTGACAGCCTGAGTGGGCCCTCACTTCCTGCAACAGCTCTGTTCTTGGTAGAACACTGAAAAGACTACAACTATGGTGACCATGACAGCAGTCTCAACAACTGTAGCCACCGACCACTAATCACCTTGTGATTGGCTGTTGGGACTGAGGTCACAGTCACTACAGTTGTAGTCTTTTCAGCGTTCCTACCCAGAACAAGAACGTTACATAGTGCTGCTTTAAATGCAAGTGATGTTAGCCACGGACACACTCATTCATCGTCAATCAGTTTCTCTCCGCCGTTCTCTGCTTGCGTGCCGACGTTGCTTCCTCCCTGCTCCTCCTCCTCCTCCTCCTCAGTATAGGAGAAGGACTGGCCGCTGTAGTTGATCATGGTGCGGGACAGGTCCACCTCTATGGGGAAGACGTCGGCCTCCTTCAGGACGGCGTAGCACTCGTCGTAGTAATGCGACATGCCCGAGACGAAGCGCTGCAGCTGGAACACGATGTCTTGGACTGGAGAGGAGGAAGAAAGGAGAGGATGGCACTGAGTCGACGTTAATGAATCAGATGAGCTGCAGAAAAAGAAGCTCAACATTCAGGGAAACAACTGACCGACTCTGCTGCTGAAATATCTACTGAACTTTTTTTTTCCTAATCCTGAGTTTTCTTTATATCTCAGACTTTTGATTCATTTAATACACCAGACAAAAAATGAACAGACTGTGTAACACAACAACATCCCAGAGGCCGGTAACCAGAGCCACAGTGGAACACTGGGTCCACATTCTTGGCATGGGGGTGGGGGGGTGTTGATACAGCATAATATTGTAGTACTTTTGCTGCAGTTGATACTGCCATTGATGCAGAAACACTAGTATTGAAATATTTTATTAACAACAACATGGTACATTATACACCTGTCCACAGCACACCTACAACTGAAAAACTGACTACAAATTCAAGATTCTATATATTCTAGATCTGTAATAAAACTAATAACCATGTAACTGCAAGGAGTTTAAGCAAAGTGAGCAATCTACAATAGAGAAAAGATCAGAAAATCATTTAACTTCCTTCAATATGAACATCTTCAATACATGTAAAAACACTGTGTGAAGTTAAAAAGTCGTAGCTTGAAAACTGTGGGAGAAGTTAGCTGGACAAACTCACATGGACACACGGACATCATCAAACCGTAATGCATCCCGTCTTTACAGACTGATCTACACTCACCGGCCACTTTATTAGGTACACCTGTCCAACTGCTCGTTAACACTTAATTTCTAATCAGCCAATCACATGGCGGCAACTCAGTGCATTTAGGCATGTAGACATGGTCAAGACAATCTCCTGCAGTTCAAACCGAGCATCAGTATGGGGAAGAAAGGTGATTTGAGTGACTTTGAACGTGGCATGGTTGTTGGTGCCAGAAGGGCTGGTCTGAGTATTTCAGAAACTGCTGATCTACTGGGATTTTCACGCACAACCATCTCTAGGGTTTACAGAGAATGGTCCGAAAAAGAAAAAATATCCAGTGAGCGGCAGTTCTGTGGGCGGAAATGCCTTGTTGATGCCAGAGGTCAGAGGAGAATGGCCAGACTGGTTCGAGCTGATAGAAAGGCAACAGTGACTCAAATAACCACCCGTTACAACCAAGGTAGGCAGAAGAGCATCTCTGAACGCACAGTACGTCGAACTTTGAGGCAGATGGGCTACAGCAGCAGAAGACCACGCCGGGTGCCACTCCTTTCAGCTAAGAACAGGAAACTGAGGCTACAATTTGCACAAGCTCATCGAAATTGGACAATAGAAGATTGGAAAAACGTTGCCTGGTCTGATGAGTCTCGATTTCTGCTGCGACATTCGGATGGTAGGGTCAGAATTTGGCGTCAACAACATGAAAGCATGGATCCATCCTGCCTTGTATCAATGGTTCAGGCTGGTGGTGGTGGTGTAATGGTGTGGGGAATATTTTCTTGGCACTCTTTGGGCCCCTTGGTACCAATTGAGCATCGTTGCAACGCTACAGCCTACCTGAGTATTGTTGCTGACCATGTCCATCCCTTTATGACCACAATGTACCCAACTTCTGATGGCTACTTTCAGCAGGATAATGCGCCATGTCATAAAGCTGGAATCATCTCAGACTGGTTTCTTGAACATGACAATGAGTTCACTGTACTCAAATGGCCTCCACAGTCACCAGATCTCAATCCAATAGAGCATCTTTGGGATGTGGTGGAACGGGAGATTCGCATCATGGATGTGCAGCCGACAAATCTGCGCCAACTGTGTGATGCCATCATGTCAATATGGACCAAACTCTCTGAGGAATGCTTCCAGCACCTTGTTGAATCTATGCCACGAAGAATTGAGGCAGTTCTGAAGGCAAAAGGGGGTCCAACCCGTTACTAGCATGGTGTACCTAATAAAGTGGCCGGTGAGTGTATATGCATTTATAATAAATGTTAGAAGTATCAACTCAACGTTTGGGTAACAGATTAATAAAAACGATTGACTTTTCAGTCCACTAGATGGTGCTAAGGAAAGACTGTCTGGGGTGGGGACAGCAGTTTCTGGCCAGATCTCGTGGGTCCCCATAGGGCTGGGAACCATCAATAATTCCCAGAAATGACCATTATTATAACCATCTCAGCTGCACTGGAAAAGAAAATTCTCAGAGACCCAATGCTGGAAATTGTACCAGAAATACTTTAACTTGGGGGATAAAATACATAAATGATCACATTAAGAACTGACCCAAAATCAGTTTCTGTGATGCACTTTTAGTTTGACTTGTGGTGTGGCGCGGCGCTGGTGAGTGCGGGGTGTGTGTGGTGTCAGTCATCGCTCTGGATGTGCGACTGTCGTGGACTGGGGCGGCTCTCTCCACCGGTTCCAGTGGGGTTGCGGCGCAGCGTTTTGTTTGGGACTGCCATTTCATTAGGGCGTTTGTGTGTCATAGGGTGTGGTGTGGTTCTGGCCTTTCTGTGGGATTTCGGCGGCCATCACTATTGCTGCTTCCGTGCGAGCATGTGCCTTTGCATGTGGGGGTTACGGCGACCTCCACTGTTTTTCGGGCACCCTGGGTGGTAGATGCTAACTTTGTTGTGGATGTTTTTCCAGTGTGACTTTTGCTGGTCCTGTATCACGTTCTTGGGTCTGTGGTGTTTCCACTCCACTTCCTGGGTCTTACATGTGGCTTTGGTTTTGTCGGGCTCTTCGCTGTCCACGTGGTTCTTGGGGCTGGGGTGCTATCTGCCTTTGGGCTTGGCAGCGCCATTGGTTGCCGTGGTGGTGCGTGCTCGGTTGCAACTGGGCTCTCGTGTGGATGCTGGGTCACATGGGAGTTTTAATGCACATGCAGAAAGGGTTAGACTACAAGATCAGTCTGTAGATTTTGTTAATTGATGTCCACTCATTCAAATGTAAATTGATTAGAATCAGAGAATTGATCTTTTGAACCCACCCCTAGATATGGACAAGAAAAAGACATCGCAATACTCAACATGTCACAAGATTGTGATAATGTATCATGGCTCAAGTACCGGGATAATGTAGAATCATGAGGCCTCTAGCGGTTCCCATCCCTAAAACATGGACATTAAAACATCGGATTCATGCTTAAGGTGCATAGCTGCTGTAGTTCAGACATTTAACATGAACAGAGACCGAGCTTCAGCTGAGGAAACACAGTGCACTACACAGGGAGAGTCATGTTCCTCACAGCTTGAGTGTGCACTAATGAAGAGGCGTCGGTTAGCATTACGGGACAAAAAACACATCCTGACACAGCAAAAACAGCTGAATAAGTGACAATGATCCATTTGTGGTGGAAGAGCAGAAGCTGATAAATTAGAGTGTTAACTCAACACCAATTAACTAGTAAAACACTGCGAAAAGAACAGACCGTGTTTCTGATCCAGCAGCTCTATCTTCTCCAGAACATCTTTCCTCATTTTGGCAAAGCGTGCGCGGGCCTCCTGCCGACACCGAAGCACCAAGCGGTACTCATAGTTACCAGTGCTGACTCGATACAGAGGCTCTCCCATGGCCTGGGGGCAGAAGTGCACCGGTTGGTAGTTTTCAGTACACAATGAACAAGCCAACATACAGACAACTTAAAAAAATGGTTTGAGCAGCGTCTGTATAAGGCATCAGATCACGTAAAATGTGCCTGGATTATTATGTAGCACAAGCATGCAAACTTGACATGATTACTCAGTAGCTTTACTATTTATTATAGGATTCTGCTTATTTATATCTGTAACCACAGTAGGTTTACTGTTACAGACTGTGAGCATAGTCCTTTGTGTTTGAACTTTACAAAGTCAAACAAGTAGCAGACATGAATCATGATCAAGAGGATGATAAACAATATAACATTTACACTAAACAGCTGTAGATGTTAAAAAAAAAATCAGTGCCATTTCCAATCCTAAATTGAAGTTTGGTTTAAATATGTGATTAACATATCACATATGCACCAGCACCAACAATGGCACCACATCAGCAGCAAAAAAGATAAATGAACATAACGTAGATGTAAAGTGTACTCACAATACTGCTGTACTCTTCATCGTCCATTTCCTTCACCTTCAGGCAGTATGACTGGAAAACAAAGGTTTTTAAGTGACGCCACTACTCACAGCTAAAATCTAGAGCAGAAGTCACACAGCTGTGGCCTTACCAGATATTCAAACTTTACATCCAGGTATTTACGGATGGTGAGCTTCGTGTCTGGTATGGCCTTGTGAAGGTAGGTGTTCAAATCATGGAGCATCTGAAAGAGAAAAACACAAGTTTAAGAGGTTATTTGGCGTCACAGAAGAACAGATACGTCATAACTGCAAAATAAAGGAGCACAAGGACAGTGAAAACCTCCACCTAGGCAGCATTTTCTCCCTCATTTTTTTCCCAGCAGTCTGTTGGCTGTAAGCAGACAGTGCCCTCTGCAGGTGATTATCAAAACATCCAACAAGGTACTCCATTCATTCACCCATTTACAATCTTTTTAAAAAATCCTGGGGGCTGCAAGTGATTCAGATAGCCCCCAAAATCAAAGTGATAATTCTAACCTCTCCTGAAAACTTCATTAGTGAAGGAGGACATGGAGAAGGTTGGTGTTAGAGGAGAGGATGTGAGGGACAGGGTGAGATGTTGGCAGACGAGCCGCTGTGGCGAGCGCTACAGGGAGCAGCCGAAAGGAAAAGAAGATCCATCACAAACGTCTTTGAGATGCACCGTTAACCTACACACACACACACACACACACACACACACACACACACAATGCAGGAAAAAACATACAGCTCCTTGGAGGAGGTCAACAGCACGAGAATCAAACTGGTGCTTACAGGTTTGATGGTTTTCAGCAGCTGAATGCCATACTTCTCGATGCTGCGGTGAGCATCAGCAAACTTCACAAACGCTTCGCTGGCTGCGGCCTGGGGCTCCCGTACCCCGATGACAGAAAAAACATCGCCGAATGCTAAAAGGCACATTATGAGACGCCTGTTATATTCAGGTGTATGCAGAGGGTCGCTGAAAAGAAAATAAGTAAGAGAAAAGTGAACCCCAAATTCTACAGGAAAATCACAGAAAATAATGCAAGTCTGTCTTACAGGCACTGCTAGTTTTATTTCATAAACTGAAAGAAGAGAAGCTATTAAAACATTTTTTTATGATTAATCATATTCTCATGGTTAAACTGTTTAACAACAGAATGTACTCTAAATGTACATTTACTGGAACGGTTTGTTAGTCTGAGCTGTCAGTCAGACCAATTTTTAGTCCTGACAGCTTATTTAAGGATTAAAAAAACCCCACAAGTTTCAGTTTACTTTATAGTAGGCCTGAAATATGTTAACGAGTTTAACGCATCTGTTTCTCCATCTACTTCGGCCTGCTGATGCTCCAGCGGGGAATGGGGCGGGCGAGGCCACAGCCACAGCACCATCACTGTGGGCATCCCACACAAGATGACCCCAAGAACATCATAAGCCTCCGGTCTCCAGAACAACTATTTTCTCCAAGATCACACCGAGAAACATGCAGCGCTGCAGGATGTCTGACTCCTGACAAGCTGGAAGCTCAATCCAGCGGGCCTGGTTGCTATAACTACCGACAACAGGGCTAATGTTATGAAAATGGTGCTAGTGGATGGATGCAGTCTTTTTAGCCACAGACTTCATCTCTCCATTGGTGAGTTGAGTGCAGTATTGAATGAATTTATATGTATATATTTACTCGTTGTAAGCATTTTGAGATGTCACTTGACATGCAAAGCGTCATATAAATCTAATCTATTATCATTATTATTGTTAAATATGAAAATACCAATGCATAATGCTCAAACTTAATTTACAGTAAGAAAAACTTACAGGGCTTATATCCTAATATCATCCACAAGATGAACCCTCTAGAGATGTGTAGGCTTATACAGCGACCACTGCTCAAACTAAAAGTTGGTTTCATAAACTAAGATAAGATAAGATAATCCTTTATTAGTCCCACAATGGGGAAATTCCAGGATTGCAACAGCACAGGGACAGCAACACTCAGAGCAACAATCAGAAGACAAGAAAAAACAAGAGCAGCGAATATACCTATGTACATATAAATATATAAACACACACAGTGCAGAACATTGTAGCTAGATGGAATGAACAGCATAACCGTCTACTTAGTTATCCTACATGGTATGATTATGTACCCATACATATTCTCACCCTCCATAGCGACCGGTATTTTCCTAGTTGTATACTGGAGGGAACCATTGTGTAAGTCCATTGTGTCTTTTGCATTCAATACTATTAGGTTGTCACGTTTTTTTTGCTATCTCTGCGAGCAGCCCTGCTTAGGTTATACAGTCTGACAGCCGTAGGCAGGAAGGACCTGCGAAACCTCTCGGTTGTGCACCTAGGATGATGTAGTCTGCTGCTAAATGAGCTCCTCAGTGCGTTCAGAATGTCCTGCATAGGGTGGGACTCGGATTCCAGCAGAGATGACAGTTTAGCCACCATCCTTCTCTCTCCCATCTCCTCCACTGGGTCAAGGCGCTGCCCCAGGACAGAGCTAGCTTTCTTGATCAGTTTGTTCAGTCTCTTCCTATCGGCTGCTGTAATGTCACTGCCCCAGCAGACCACTCCAAAAGTGATGGCTGATGCCACCACCGTGTCGTAGAATGTCTTCAGCAGCGCCCCTTGTACACATAAAGACCTGAGCCTCCTCAGTAGGAACAGCCTGCACTGTCCCTTCTTGTAGAGTACGTCAGTATTGTGTGACCAGTCTAGTTTATTGTTCAGATGAACACCCAGGTACTTGTAGGATGTCACCATCTCGATGTCTGTTCCCTGGATGTTTACTGGTGCTGTGAGGGGTTGTCCTTGCCTGCAGCAGTCCACCACCAGCTCCTTAGTTTTCCTCGCGTTGATCTGGAGGCAGTTCCGATGGCACCAGTCCACAAAGTCCTGGATAAGCCCTCTGTACTCAGCTTCATCTCCGTTGGAGATGAGGCCAATGATCGCAGAGTCGTCAGAGAACTTCTGTAGATGGCAGTGTGTTGTGTTGTGTGAGAAGTCCGCAGTATAAAGGGTGAACAGGAAGGGAGCCAAAACCGTTCCCTGGGGGGCCCCCGTGCTACCGATGATTGTGTCGGACACACAGTCCCGGGTTCTCACAAACTGTGGCCAGTTAGTGAGGTAGTCCAGGATCCATGATGACAGGTGCCGGTCCACCCCTGCGCACAGCAGCTTGTCCTTCAGGAACTAACAGACCTATTTGTGTGTGTAAGAGATGATAAAACTAAGATAAGATAAGATAAGATAAGCCTTTATTAGTCCCACAATGGGGAAATTCCAGGATTGCAACAGCACAGGGATAGCAACACTCAGAGCAATAATCAGAAGGCAAGAAAAAACATCTACTAAACATATGTCCATATTACTATAAATATATATATACTGTATATATAGACACACAGTGCAGAGCATTATGGTTGGTTGGTGAATGTGCAGCAGAAAGTCTAAGCTCTCTCCGCGGATGCAGCGGGCCAGCTGGAAGTCTTTGGGCATGATGGTGACCCCCTTAGCGAAGAAGAGACCACCAGGTGGGCCTCGCTGGTCTCCTGCAGAGCCATGACGGCGAAGCTCAGGAAACGCGGGACGGTCTTGAAGTCCTGAGCGATCTCCCTCACCAGGCGCTGGACGGGCAGCTTACGGATGAGCAGCTCCGTGGATTTCTGGCAGCGACGGATCTCTCTCAGAGCCACGGGCCTGTGACGGTGGCTAGCTGCATCCTGGGGGGCTTCTTCCTCCAGTAGATTTTACGGGCGGTCTGCTTGGTTCTTGCCATCGCTCTTTATTATTCTGTCTTATATTTCTTGCACGCCGCCTAAACTCCAGCCCGGCACCCGCGTCGTTTTCGCTACAGCTCCCGGTATGTCGAGTTTCCCATTAGCACCGGGCGGCAGCCAAGTGCTAGCTAGCACTAGCTCCTCCCCGCTGTAGCGTCTCCCGCTGCAAACCGTGGCTCCGTCCGCAGACCCGGGAGACCCCCGGGGCGATCCGTGCGTCCGTGATATATATACAGAGTGAAAGGTGTAGAAAGAAGAAGGAAGATAAAAAAAAAAAAAAGGCTGTTGCAACAGGCAGCCTACTCGTGTGGCGCCACCGGTCCGGCGGAACTGGAAGATAACTTCCGGTTGATAAACTGTTATCAACAGTTTTTGCATATACGTATATGTATCAGAGGTTGCCCTAGACTTTTTTGTTATCCACCATTTTGAGAGACAGGCTTGTAAAAATTCTGGCATGATCTATTATTATCTGTCATTTTAATGACAGACAGCTTTCAGAATTGTCAGTCATCGCTGAAAAAAAATCTGTCAATGAAAGGACAATTTTCAGTTAACGCAACCTCTGAGATTATATGATCTGAGAGTAGCCGAGGACCTCTCCTGGACACCAAACATCACTGCCATCATTAAAAGAGCACAACAAAGACTCTACTTTCTCCGCGTGCTCAAGAGAAACAGCGTGGAGAGGAAGCTGCAGCTGGCATTCTAGAGAGCAACAATTGAGAAGATCCTTACTTATTGCATCACAGTGTGGTACGCAGGCTGCACAGTTGCAGACAAAAAGACTCTACAAGGAGTCATAAGGACTGCAGAAAACATCATTGGTTGCTCCCTGCCCCCTCTGGATGACTTCGCCACATCACACTACCTCAGCAGAGCTGCAAACATCATCAAGGATCCCTCCCATCCTGGACACCACCACACTGAACTGTTACCCTCTGGCAGACGTTACAGAGCTGCTAGAGCAAAGACATCTAGATTCAGAGACCGTTTCTATCCATTTGCCATTAGCCTACTAAACAAACAATAACAAAACTCATGATGCCCTTTTCACAACATGTGGTGTATGGGGTGGCATCTATCTCTGTTTCACTGACCCTAAGCCACACAGCTACTTGTAAGTAGTGAAAGCTATGGAGGATGTGGGGGTCCATCTGGTAGCTCTGTGCGTTAACTTTCCTTTCCCCATTCTATTATGCTGAGCACCAAGCTAGAAGGCAGAAAGTACCATTTTTATATGGTCTTTGGCATGACCCGGCCGGGATTTGAACCCACGACCTGCCGGCTGTGGGGCGGAAGTCTACCAACTAAGCCACCACTCCACAACACTGCTCATCACCAAAAGAACACCATACCTACAGTGAAGCATGGTGGTGGCACCGTCATGCTTTGGGGCTGTTTTTCTTCAGCTGGAACTGGGACCTTTGTCAAGGTGGAGGGAATTATGAACAGTTCCAAATACCAGTCAGTGTTGGCACAAAACCTTCAGGTTTCTGCTAGAAAGCTGAAGATGAAGAGGAACTTCATCTTTCAGCACATCAATGACCCAAAGCACACATCCAAATCCAAAAGAAGATTAAGGTTTTGGAAAGGCCCAGCCAGACTCCAGACCTGAATCTGATCGAACATCTATGGGGTGATCTGAAGAGGGCTGTGCACAGGAGATGCCCTCGCAATCTGACAGGTTTGGAGCATTTTTGCAAAGAAGAGTGGGAAAATATTGCCACATCAAGATCTGCCACGCTGATAGACTCATATCCAAAAAGACTGAGTGCTGTAATAAAAGCCAAAGATGCTGCAACAAAGTATTAGTTTAAGGGTGTGCATATTTATGCAACCAGGTTATTGTAAGTTTTTTTTTAAATTTTCCCCTTAAAAGGTTTCAGTTTGTTTTTCAATTGGGTTGTACAGGTTATAGGTCACGTTAATGGTGGGAAAAAGTTTTGAAATGATTTATTTTGGTCTCTTTTTTTATGTCACAAAAACCTGGCATTTGAACAGGAATGTGTAGACTTTTTATATCCTGTGTGTGTGTGTGTGTGGGTGTGTACAGTGTTGTGAAAAAGTATTTGCCCCCTTCCTGATTTCTTATATTTTTGCATATTTGTTACACCTAAATGTTTCAAATCATCAATCAAATTTTAATATCAGACAAAGATAACCTGAGTAAATACAACATACAGTGAAAAAGTAAATGCTCCCTAACTACCCCTTAAGCCTAATAACTGGTTGTGCCACCATTGGTGCCAACAACTAGCAATGGGTCTTTTACATCACTGTTGAGGAATTTTGACCCACTCTTCTGTGCAGAACTGTTTAAATTCAGTCACACTGGAGGGCTTCATGAACTGATGGCCGGACATTCTCCTTCATGATTTTTTTGGTAGAGAACAGAATTGATGGTTCCGCCAAATAGGGCAAGCTGTCCAGGTCCTAAAGCAGCAAAGATTATAAGCCACTCTTATAATCTCTTTGAAATCTCCTGTTTCGGGTCACAGGAATGCACAGGAACTCCTCAGGCTGTATAGATCAGTGGTAGAGATTAGGTATATAGACATTCTGTTGGTTTTATAGACCTCATGTGCATGTCTCCACGACCCCATGTCTCCAGAGTGTCTGTGACGTTTCCCCGGATAAGCTTTGATTATCAGGACTGTCCCGTTCTGTCCCTTCCCTAACCCTCATCCTCCCTCTCCTTTCTCCTACCTATATTACAGTTAGGCCCAGAAATATTTGGACAGTGACACAATCTTCATGATTTGGGCTCTGCATGCCACCACATTGGATTTGAAATGAAACAACAACAACGGAATTGAAGTGCAGACTTTAAGGTTTAATTCAAGGGGTTGAACAAAAACATATGATTAACCCCTTGCACTCTGGTCAATTTCCCTAAAAACGCCAAAAAATAACGTACCCAAAGTAAATCAAAAGCTGTTCTTCAACCCTTTGCAGCATCTTCATGGGGTTGGTCTCATTTAAAAGAAAACACTTTGAATTTTTTGGCAAAACAGTCATAATCTCTCTAAGTGCTCCTGCCACTGAGTAACAGTCATCTAAACATACTGAACTTGAAGAAAATAAATTTCGCCTGGGTGTTTTTTGGGATACAAATGCTTGCAAATAACACACAGCTTCAGATCCGGGCTGGAAAATGCAACAGAAATGTAGAACCAAGTGTTATCCAGCTGAGGTCAAAATTTTGTAACAATACCACAAAAAATGAATATATTACACAGCTTTTTTCTTAGGTTGTTCCCAGGCGTTTTTGAACTGTGCCAAATTGTGCCAAATGGCACAGTTTGGAAAAACGTCTGTAACTTTTGAATGATTCAATATAGAAGCTTCATCTTGGGCTCTAATGAAAGGTGAAGGGCTGTGTGTGTGTGTGTGTGTGTGGGGGGGGGGGGTTGTTTATTCATTCATGAATGAATGAATGAATGAACAAACAAGCCCCCACACACAAAGAAGCATGCCACGTAAAAAATGTGTGGCTTTGTTTTTTTTACAAGAAAAAATAACCTACAGTGCACTAAAAATTATACTAGAATATTTGTAATGTAAAAGATAACAACTCCCCTCCCCCCCCGCTACAGAGGACGGACATCGCCCATCGCTACATGACGGAAAGCGGTGACAGTGCACCGCGGTCTAATACGCACAGTTGGACTAAAATATCTGCAATCCGCTACAGAAGAGTAGCGGGGGGGGGGGGGGGGGGGCTTCACAACATGACGGACCCGGACCGCTCCGCACAGTTGTAATTTACCGATCGGTCAAAAGTCATTTGGATTACAATTTTCAGGGATAAAGAATAATTTCCTTCCTGCCCTTCAGAGAGAACGGTCGCTTTTTCTTCTGCTCCCTCTTTCACCCTCCTCCACCCTCCCTAACTGAGAATCCCAGCTTGCTGTCTTGTCTGCGTCGCTGTTCTTCTGGCTGAATCTTGATCCAAATGAAAAAAATGGATTTGGTGAGCGGCTTTAATAAAATTAACAACTTTTTACATAAATTTGGGCCAGGGGGAGCCCCTATGGAGAGACCCATGGATTGGAACACATGTGTCTGCATGATTCGACTGATGATGTGGAAACATCTATCTGGTTTGGCACGATCACAGGATTTTTCTGCTGATTGGCTTTGGCGTTTTCCTGGTGTATCGAAAATTTAACTAGAAGAGCTAATCAAAGCGGTCCCGGCGTAGCTGCTTCTTCAACAATTCGACTAGACGGGGGAGAGCACTAACTGACGGCAAGACTAACATGGAAATTACCATCTGGCATGCACTGTAGAAGGATGGACTCTGCCGGACATGCTTCCCATGTTTAGAAGGGAAACATCTGGAGTCGTTTTGGTGCCCTCCAAGAATGGATTTAAAGCCTATGTATGGAAATTATGAACACAGGATTGCAAGAGCTGTAAATTCTATGATCTGAGTGATCTGTGTTATCAGACCTTGAATTTGGTGCCCTGTTGACTATTTTCCTCCTGGATTAAGACAAAACAGAAGATTGTGCTTCTCTTCATAAACATTCTGGTGTGCTGCAATCTGAACTCAGGGACAGTGACTGGCTCAGGAAATTTCCATCTGCCATGCCTCAAGGACATGCTTCCGAGTTTCAGACACTAAGACATAACATCTCGGCTGAGAGAGATTTGCTGCCTCCAGTAAATGATAAACACCCACCTGCATTCAACATACACGAACACACTGATTCACTTATACTGAATTACATCCATTCATTCACTGATCCTCTCTGACTTTTGGTTCTGTTGTCTGCTAAATGTGCATTGAGGTTTTTTTTTTCCTGCAATCAAAATTTCGCTCCCTTACTGAACGCCATTTTGATAAACATGTTTTTTTCTCTCGCCTACTGTGTCATTCCATATCCCTTCCCTTTGTCTTTCTTCTTTATGACTGGCACCTAGCGGCTGCCCCGGCCTTGGATGCGCTCTGCAGAGCGTGCCCAAATGCCAAGTCACGTTTCGTTACCTTGTATTCATACATGTGTAATGACAATAAAGTTGAATCTCATCTCATCTCATAATTTAGCTTATAACACTTACCTGTCCACAACAGCAGCGTAGCTGGCGAATTTCTCTTCCTCATTGTCAGACGAACATGAAGCTGGTCCGCTTGTTACGGACTCGTGGTTCTGGTCACGCGACCCGGTCAAACCATAATTCCATTATTGCGGTTTTGCGCTTCCATGATTGCGGTTTTGGCGAACAATTTTTCAAAACAAATAAAAACAGTAGTAAGAAAAAAAGACTGGCGAACGCCTGTGTGTCACCCAGCCTTACACAAAACAGATTTTAGGCAAGGGACGCATGCTTTCGAACTTCTGTGCTTCAATTGGCTGGCTGTATTCGCAGCCGTTGGTAGGCGGGTCCTTCTTGCTAGGTTTTCAGTCATTGGTTCTTCAAGGTTTCAGAAACCCAATTCAAGGCTCTTATTAGTCGAATGAGAGGTCAATCACATCTAAACCAATCAAAGCACTCCTTTGGCTTTCTGTTTGCGGCTGTGTCTGTAATGGAAGAACGGAAATGCAGCTTTTTTTTTCAGTGCGCTCTAGGACGCAGCGCCCTCGTGCGCTCTAGGACGCAGAGACATGCCCGCCCGCGGTACACCGGAGTGCAAGAGGTTAAACATGTAGGAATTGTAGCTATTTTTATAAACACTCCTCATTTTAGGGGCTCAAAAGTAATTGGACAAATAAACATAACCCTAAGTAAAATGTTACTTTTCAATATTTTGTTGAGAATCCTTTGCAGGCAATGACTGCCTGAAGTCTGGAACCCATGGATATCACCAAATGCTGGGTTTCCTCCTTTGTGATGCTTTGCCAGGCCTTTATTGCAGCTGTCTTCAGTTGTTGCTTGTTTGTGGGTCTTTCTGCCTTAAGTTTTGTCTTGAGCAAGTGAAATGCATGCTCGATTGGGTTGAGATCTGGTGATTGACTCGGCCATTGCAGAATATTCCACTTCTTTGCTTTAAAAAACTCCTGGGTTTCTTTTGCAGTATGTTTTGGATCATTGTCCATCTGTACTGTGAAGCGCCGTCCAATCAACTTTGCTGCATTTGGCTGAATCTGAGCAGAAAGTATATCCCTATACACTTCAGAATTCATCCGGCTGCTTCTGTCTTTTGTCAAATCATCAATAAACACAAGTGACCCAGTGCCATTGGAAGCCATGCATGCCCATGCCATCACACTGCCTCCACCATGTTTTACAGAAGATGTGGTGTGCTTTGGATGATGAGCTGTTCCAATTCTTCTCCAAACTTTCTTCTTCCCGTCATTCTGGTACAGGTTGATCTTAGTCTCATCTGTCCAAAGAATGCTGTTCCAGAACTGGGCTGGATTCTTCAGGTGTTTTTTGGCAAAGTCAATTCTGGCCTTTCTATTTTTGAGGCTGATTAATGGTTTGCACCTTGTGGTGAATCCTTTGTATTTACTCTCATGAAGTCTTCTCTTTATGGTAGATTTAGATACTGATACACCCATTTCCTGGAGAGTATTGTTCACTTGAGTGGATGTTGTGAAGGGGTTGTTCTTCACCATGGAAAGGATTCTGCGATCATCTACCACTGTTGTCTTTCGTGGACATCCAGGCCTTTTTGAGTTCCCAAGCTCACCAGTGCACTCTTTTTTCCTCAGAATGTACCAAACTGTTGATTTGGCCACTCCTAACATTTCTGCTATCTCTCTGATGGATTTCTTCTTTTTTCAGCCTCAGGATGGTCCGTTTCACCTCCATTGAGAGCTCCTTTGACCGCATGTTGTGTGTTCACAGCAACAGCTTCCAAATGCAAACGCCACACCTGGAATCAACACCAGACCTTTTAACTGCTTAATTGATGACAGGTTAACGAGGGAAGAGCCCATGCAGCCTTGTTATTTTTTTTGCAGCCTTCTGAGTCAATTGTCCAATTACTTTTGGTCCCTTGAAAAAGAGGCGGCTACGTATTAAAGAGCTGTAATTCCTAAACCCTTGCTCCAATTTGGATGTGAATACTGTCAAATTACAGCTGAGAGTCTGCACTTTAAGCCCATATTGATTATACAACTGTATCCTGAGTATGTTTTCGTAAACAGCTAAAATAACAAAACTTGTGTCACTGTCCAAATATTTCAGGGCCTAACTGTATATCAGACCTAAAGAAATGAATTCTTTCGAGATTCTAGGTGTGTCTGAATGCCATGCTTTGTAACCTCTCCCTCAAGATAGCCATTTGAGGTTAAATAAATGTACATAAATCCAACTTTCCACCTGATTTTTTGACTTTGAATAATTTAAGCTCAAAATTATTCTAACACAGCCCCAGACCATGACACTACCACCACCATGTTTGACTATTGATACAATGTTCTTTTTATGAAATTCAGTTTGTTTTGTTTTTGTTTTTTGTTTTCAAAAAACAACAAACAAAACAAACAAAAATGTTCTTTTTATGAAATTCAGTGTTAGTTTTATGCCAGATAAAACAGGATACGTCTTCCAAAAAGTTCAGCTTTTGTCTCGTCAGTCCCCAAAATATTTTCCCTAAAGTCTCGAGGATCATCTAGATGTTTTCAGGCAAATTTGAGACAAGTCTTTGTGTTCTTTTTGGTCAGCAGAGGTTTTCACCTTGGAACTCTCTCATGGATGCCATATTTGCCCAGTCTCTTTCTTACTGTTCCATTATGGACCAGTATCCAAACTGAGGCAAGAGAAGCCTGTGGTTCTTTAGATCTTGTTCTGGGTTTTTGTTTCTCATTTGTTCTTGAATTTCTTTAAATCGCAGTGGGATGTGTTGTTTTTTGAGATCTTTTAGCCTACTCCAGGTTGTCAGACACGTTCTATGTAAGTGATTTCTTGATTCAATAAATCTGGTAGTAATCAGGCTTGGGATTAGCTATTGAAACTGAACTCAGCTTTCCAAAAAATGTGGTTAATCACAGTTAATTCATGATGTAACACGGGGGCAATTACTTTTTCCACATAGGGCCAGGTAGGTTTGGATAGTTTTTCCCCTTTAATAAATGAAATCATCATTTGAAAACAGTATTTTGTATTTATTCAGGTTATCTTTGTCTGATATTGTTTGATGATCTGAAACATTGAAGAGTGACAAATATGCAAAAACATAAGAAATCAGGAAGGGGACAAATACTTTTTCACAGCATTGTACATCAAGATACGATTTTTGGACCATACCGCCCAGTCCTAGTCCAATTAATGCATTAAAAAAATGACCTCCCACACATCACTTCCTGCTATTTTCTTGCATTATGGTGACCACCCTCCAACCCTGCTCAATGATTCTGTTTGAACTGAAGGAGGGTTGCTAAAGAGTAAAAGCAGGAAGTGTACTCTGGGTCACAATCACACAAGGCCTTACTTTAACTCATTATTACTCATTATTATTATTATGTACTCCAGGAAAAGTTTAGGAACACAGACTGGAGTATGTTCACCTCTCAGGCTACCTGTGGCTCCCACATAAACATCGACTCTTACACCCACTCAGTCCTGGACCATATCAACACCACTATTGACAGTGTCACCATGGAAAGACAGATCACCACGTACCCAAATCAGAAGCCGTGGATGAACAGAGAAGTGCGGCTTCTGCTAAAGGCACGTAACAATGCCTTTAGATCTGGTGACGCACAGGCCTACAGTTCATCCAGGGCAGATCTGAAGAGGGGCATCAAGAAGGCCAAGCACAGCTACAAGCTGAAGGTGGAGGAACATTTTGGGGACTCTGACCCCGGATGCATGTGGCAGGGCATTCAAGCTATCTCTGATTATAAGCCCAGCAACTCCATACCTATAGCCATGACTGTGTCCTTTCTCAATGAGCTAAATGACTTCTATGCTCGTTTTGACAAGGACAATACCGAAAAGAACATCAATTTCCCACCCTCTGACGACCTCCACCACCTCACACTCACCCACACCGACGTCCGTAACACACTGAGTCATGTCAACGTACGTAAGGCTGCTGGCCCTGACGGCATTCCTGGGCGTGTGCTGAGCAGCTGGCAGGGGTCTTCACAGACATCTTCAACCTGTCCCTGGCCCAGGCCGTGGTACCAGCGTGCTTCAAGACCACTTCTATAGTACCAGTGCCGAAACATTCAACACCATCGTGCCTAAATGACTATCGCCCTGTGGCACTGACGCCCATAGTCATGAAGTGCTTTGAGCGACTAGTCTTGGCACAGCTCAAAAAATGCCTGCCCCCTACACTGGACCCTCACCAGTTTGCCTACCGGAGCAACAGGAGTACAGAGGATGTGGTTTCTACAGTGCTGCACTATGTACTCTCACACCTGGATAACAAGAACACCTACGCAAGAATGCTGTTTGTTGACTTCAGCTCAGCATTCAACACAGTTATCCCCTCCAAGTTGATCACTAAACTTGGGGACCTGGGAATCAGTACCTCCACCTGCAACTGGATCATGGATTTTCTGACCAACAGACCCCAGCATGTTAGGTCAGGCCCCAACCGTTCTTCCGTCATCACACTCAACACTGGTGTACCACAGGGCTGTGTGCTCAACCCATTCCTCTACTCCCTCTTCACCCATGACTGCAGGCCTATGTATGGATCCAATTCCATCATAAAGTTCGCAGATGACACCACGGTGATTGGACTCATCAGGGACAACAATGAGTCAGATTACAGGGCAGAGGTTGAGCACTTGGCTACTTGGTGCGCTGACAATAACCTGCTCCTTAACACCAGCAAAACCAAGGAACTCATAGTGGACTACAGGAAGGAGAGGGGAGAGACACATGACCCCATCCATATCAATGGCATAGCTGTTGAACGTGTCCCCAGCTTCAAATTCCTGGGGACCCACATCTCGGAGGACCTGTCCTGGTCAGTTAACACCACCAGCCTGATCAAGAAGGCTCATCAGCGCCTCTTCTTCTTGAGGACACTGAAGAAGAACCATCTGCCAACTGAAATCCTGGGCAACTTCTACCGCTGCGTGATAGAGAGCACCCTGACCAACTGTGTCACAGTCTGGTATAGGAGCTGCTCTGTCGCTGACCGTAAGGCGCTGCAGCAGGTGGTGAAAACCGCCCAACGCATCACAGGGACTCCACTTCCAGTTATAGAGGACGTCTACAGGAAAAGATGTCTGCGCCGGGCACGCAGCATTCTTAGGGACTCCAGTCATCCTGCTCATGGACTGTTCCAGCTTCTCCCCTCCAGAAGGCGTTTCAGAAGCCTTTGGACTAGAACCAGCCGGTTTAGGAACAGTTTCTTTCCAACAGCTGTCACGTTATTGAACTTAGTTCCCTGCTGACTCTCTTACCATCATCTCTTACCATCCTCACCTGTACATGACTGCCCATCTAACTTATTGTACATTATTTGCACATAACAGTACTCTTAACTTTCTGCACTGCTGCATATATTTGCATATATTTGCTTAAATTGCACATACTGTCAATTACTGCATATACTGCACTGCTGTCCTTTGCACATCTGATTGGATGCTAAACTGTGTTTCGTTACCTTGTATTCACACATGTGTAATGACAATAAAGTTGAATCTAATCTAATCTATTAGTGTTTGACTTTGACTGCACTTCAAAATAAATGGTTGAAAAGATTTATCCCCTAAATGACAAAGAAAAAATGCTGATATATAATCAAATGGACACCTTTAACATGTTCTACCTTGTGTTTTTGTCCAGCTTTTCAAAATCAAGAAGCAAAAAAAAAAAAAAAGTGAGCATTTATTCAAAAAAATGTTGGTGTTTTGTCAGTAATCAGAGCAGATTGGCTCTTATGAGTTCCAACAAAACCCAGCTCTAACCATCAAACTGCCTCTCCTACAGGGTGCAGCAGGCGCGATGCTTGAGTCTGCATCCATTTCCTGATGCCATAACCCACCAAGTCCATCAGCTCCTCCCATCCAAACCATTTCTGACCTAACCAGTGTTATGTCTGACAGCACTGCAGAGCCAAATGTTTCTGATTGTGATGAAGAGAATAACTGACCTCTGTGAGTCTGAGAAAGCTCAAAAAAAGCTCTCAGCAGTCTCTTTGTGTGTTCCATCAGCCCTGCAAAACAAACAGAAGAATCAGGAGAAAGTGTTTTAACAAACATTAACTCACCATCTGATCAAAGCACAGCAACTTGATATCAGAGATAAAACCTTTTTAAATAGTCAGTGAAAATGGTTTATATCCACTAATACCGAAGTATTACTGAGCTTTTGTCTTTACCTTTATAGAGCTCTGCAGTTTTCTCCAACTCTTCCAGCCTTTTGACCAGCCCATCTGTAAAGGAAAAACATTTAAACTGTAGAGACACTCAAACCCACACAAGCTTTAAGTGACCATAGTTGTTGGTCATCATACCATTGCACAGAATGGCTCTGCTGAGCCCCAGAGCGTCGGCCGTGCCTGAGCTCATATTCTCTACCAGGCGATGTTTGACTTTTTTCAGCACTGAAACACACCAAACGTGTTTAACCTATAGCACCACAACACTGAATGAAGTTGATTAGATAATGTGAGAGCTCAGTATGTGACAACGCACGAGCACAGAGAAACTATAACAGCAGCACCAGAGGAGATAAAAACCATGTGAGCACAAACCAATGTCTAGAGACTTCCCCTGTTTGGGATCAGCCTGGAGTTTGTTGTAGTGAATTATTGCTTCTCCCTGTGGAAACAAACAAAACACACACATTAAATTACAATATATTCTGGCTGTTGGATCGTTCTTCCAACAGCTGGTCTGGGAACGCCTTGGTATCCCCTCTGAAGAGCTGGAGCAGGTGGCTGGGGAGAGGGAAGTCTGGGCTTCTCTGCTTGAACTGCTGCCTCCGCGACCCGGACCTCCGGAAAAGCGGTAGAAGATGGATGGATGGATATTCTGGCTGAGTTTTCATATTTGGTTTGGTTTTAATTTTGTTTAAAAACAAAGTGAAGTGCGGGACTCCTCCAACATTCATGTACACCAACATGAAGCATGAAAAATCTTGATGGATTTGCACAACACAATCTAATCCATTAATTCCGTATGTGAAGCCTGTCTTTATTCAGCCATACAGGAAGTCAGTGCATTCTTCTGGCTGTGATCAAAGGGTGTTGGAGCCAGCACCGCTGTGCTGCATCAGTGGCTCCGCATGCTTCAGGGCTATTGTCTGCAGGCCTTCAGCACGGCAGCAGTGCAGTTAAAGTCCTCTGTGTCACCAGTGTGAAGATCAGGGTTGAAATTATAACTAATCAGCTGTTGGATTCTGGAGCCTCCTCAGCAAGACAAAAGCAAGTAGGTTTTAACTTTTCACTGCGGTTTTTAGTGACATACGATATAATAATGAACACGTTCAAGTTAAGTTGTGCTCAAGTTCTAGTTTTAATTTATGAAAAGTTTCAGAGTCAGAATAGTCAGGATGTAACTGAACTGTCTGAACTTCAATTCAACATGGACACACTTTAACACGCCTGCTATGAATGAATGAATGAATGAATGAATGAAGACTTTCAGAAGATTTCATGAAGATTTCAAATACGAGAGTAGAAAAGATTTTAAAAAATAATAGAAAGCAACAAAACACCAAAATATGTTTAACATGCTCCAAAAGGAAGAGGAAGCAGCAGAACCTTTTTTCATCCTACCCCTTCTCCTCTATAGAATCATGACTAATCGTCAGCTGACCTCCTGTTTGTACATTATTTACATGTTTAGATACACATGCACTGCTTCAAAAATACACACAGGATATAAAAACACATCTATAAACACAAACACATACAGGGCTGTGAAAAAGTGTTTGTCCCCTTCCTGATTTCTTGTATTTTTGCATATTTGTCACAATTAAATGCTTCAGATCATCAAACTAAATTTAACCCCTTGAACTCTGTGAATTCCACGGGCGGTCACGTCTCTGCATCTTAGTGCGCACTGAAAAAAAAAGCTGTATTTCCGGTCTTCCAGTACAGACACAGCCTTGTTACAACCTGAGAAAAAAGCTGTGTAATATATTCATTTTTTGTGGAATTTTTACAAAATTTTGACCTGAGCTTGAAAACACTTGGTTCTACATTTCTGTTGTGTTTTCCAGCCAGTATCTGACAGCTGTATGTTATTTGCAAGCATTTGAGTCTAAAAAAACCACCCAGGCGAACTTTCTTGTTACTCAGTGGCAGGAGCACTTAGAGAGATTATGACTGTTTTGACAAAAAATTCAGTGTTTTCTTTTAAATGAGACCAACCCCATGAAGATGCTGCAAAGGGTTGAAGAACAGCTTTTGATTTACTTTGGGCATGTTATTTTTAGGCATTTTTAGGGAAGTTGAACAGAGTTCAACAGGTTAATATTAGACAAAGATAACCTGAGTAAATATAAGATACAGTTTTTAAATGATGATTTCACTTATTAAAGAAAAACATCTATCCTAACCTACATGGCCCTATGTGGAACAGTAATAACCCCTAAACCTAATAACTGGTTGTGCCTCCCTTGGCGGTAAGAACTGCAATCAAACGTCTGCAATAACTGGTGACGAGTCTTTCCCATCACTGCTGAGGAGTTTTGGCCCACTCTTCTTTGCAGAATTGTTTTAATTCAGTCACACTGGAGGGCTTGAACTTGAGCTCATGGACTGATGGTCAGACATTCTCCTTCAGGATGTTTATCACAGTGCTTTACGGTTCATAACCAACTCAGAGTCTCCTACATATCACTGTATTCTTTATAATCTAATCTCCTGGCCTTTTTAGATTAGATTAGATTCAACTTTATTGTCATTACACATGTATGAATACAAGGTAACGAAACACAGTTTAGCATCCAATCAGAAGTGCAAAGGACAGCAGTGCAGTATATACAGTAATTAACAGTATGTGCAATTTAAGCAAATATATGCAAATATATGCAGCAGTGCAGAAAGTTAAGAGTACTGTTATGTGCAAATAATGTACAATAAGTTAGATGGGCAGTTATGTACAGGTGAGGATGGTAAGAGATGATGGTAAGAGAGTCAGCGGGAAACTAAGTTCAATAACGTGACAGCTGTTGGAAAAAAACTGTTCCTAAACCTGCTGGTTCTAGTCCGAAGGCTTCTGAAACGCCTTCTGGAGGGGAGAAGCTGGAACAGTCCATGAGCAGGATGGTTGGAGTCCCTAAGAATGCTGCGTGCCCGGCGCAGACATCTTTTCCTGTAGACGTCCTCTGTAACTGGAAGTGGAGTCCCTGTGATGCGTTGGGCGGTTTTCACCACCTGCTGCAGCGCCTTACGGTCAGCGACAGAGCAGCTCCTATACCAGACTGTGACACAGTTGGTCAGGGTGCTCTCTATCA
Source organism: Pholidichthys leucotaenia (assembly GCA_020510985.1). Taxonomy (NCBI): domain Eukaryota; kingdom Metazoa; phylum Chordata; class Actinopteri; order Cichliformes; family Pholidichthyidae; genus Pholidichthys; species Pholidichthys leucotaenia. Next base: position 399,381,084 of record CM035838.1, read on the forward strand.
CGCAGTGGTAGAAGTTGCCCAGGATGTCAGTTGACAGATGGTTCTTCTTCAGTGTCCTCAAGAAGAAGAGGCGCTGATGGGCCTTCTTGATCAGGCTGGTGATGTTAACTGACCAGGACAGGTCCTCCGAGATGTGGGTCCCCAGGAATTTGAAGCTGGGGACACGTTCAACAGCTATGCCATTGATATGGATGGGGTCATGTGTCTCTCCCCTCTCCTTCCTGTAGTCCACTATGAGTTCCTTGGTTTTGCTGGTGTTAAGGAGCAGGTTATTGTCAGCGCACCAAGTAGCCAAGTGCTCAACCTCTGCCCTGTAATCTGACTCATCGTTGTCCCTGATGAGTCCAATCACCGTGGTGTCATCTGCGAACTTTATGATGGAATTGGATCCATACATAGGCCTGCAGTCATGGGTGAAGAGGGAGTAGAGGAATGGGCTGAGCACACAGCCCTGTGGTACACCAGTGTTGAGTGTGATGACGGAAGAACAGTTGGGGCCTGACCTAACATGCTGGGGTCTGTTGGTCAGAAAATCCATGATCCAGATGTAGGTGGAGGTACTGATTCCCAGGTCCCCAAGTTTAGTGATCAACTTGGAGGGGATAACTGTGTTGAATGCTGAGCTGAAGTCAACAAACAGCATTCTTGCGTAGGTGTTCTTGTCATCCAGGTGTGAGAGTACATAGTGCAGCGCTGTAGAAACCGCATCCTCTGTACTCCTGTTGCTCCGGTAGGCAAACTGGTGAGGGTCCAGTGTAGGGGGCAGGCATTTTTTGAGCTGTGCCAAGACCAGTCGCTCAAAGCACTTCATGACTATGGGCGTCAGTGCCACAGGGCGATAGTCATTTAGGCACGATGGTGTTGAATGTTTCGGCACTGGTACTATAGAAGTGGTCTTGAAGCACGCTGGTACCACGGCCTGGGCCAGGGACAGGTTGAAGATGTCTGTGAAGACCCCTGCCAGCTGCTCAGCGCATGCCCTCAGCACACGCCCAGGAATGCCGTCAGGGCCAGCAGCCTTACGTACGTTGACATTGACTCAGTGCGTTATGGACGTCGGTGTGGGTGAGTGTGAGGTGGTGGAGGTCGTCAGAGGGTGGGAAATTGATGTTCTTTTCGTTATTGTCCTTGTCAAAACGAGCATAGAAGTCATTTAGCTCATTGAGAAAGGGCACAGTCATGGCTATAGGTATGGAGTTGCTGGGCTTATAATCAGAGATAGCTTGAATGCCCTGCCACATGCGTCGGGGGTCAGAGTCCCCAAAATGTTCCTCCACCTTCAGCTTGTAGCTGTGCTTGGCCTTCTTGATACCCCTCTTCAGATCTGCCCTGGATGAACTGTAGGCCTGTGCATCACCAGATCTAAAGGCATTGTTACGTGCCTTTAGCAGAAGCCGCACTTCTCTGTTCATCCACGGCTTCTGATTTGGGTACGTGGTGATCTGTCTTTCCGTGGTGACACTGTCAATAGTGGTGTTGATATGGTCCAGGACTGAGTGGGTGTAAGAGTCGATGTTTATGTGGGAGCCACAGGTAGCCTGAGAGGTGAACATACTCCAGTCTGTGTTCCTAAACTTTTCCTGGAGTACAGAGTCAACCCCCTCTGGCCACACTTTGATGGTCCTCACTGATGGCTTCACCCGGTTGATGAGCGGTACATACTTGGGGGTAAGGAACAAGGATAAGTGATCAGACTGACCTAGGTGGGGGAGGGGAGTTGCTGTGTAGGCTCCCACAATATTGGTGTAAACATGGTCCAATGTTTTGTCCCCTCTTGTGTGACAGCAGACATGCTGGTAGAATTTAGGAAGCACTGTCTTGAGGTTAGAGTGGTTAAAATCACCCGCCACAATAAATGCTGCCTCTGGGTGTGCAGTTTGTTGTTTGCTAATAGCTGCATGCAGTTCTTTCATAGCAAGCTTAGCATTAGCATCCGGAGAAATGTAAGCGGCTGTTATGATGGTACAAGTGAACTCGCGTGGCAGATAGAAAGGTCTACATTTAACCATGAGAAACTCCAGGTTAGCTGAGCAGTGTCTCCTAACAGTGACAGAGTTCGTGCACCAAGCCTTGTTAATATAAATGCACAATCCCCCACCTCTGGTCTTACTGGAGTCATCTGCTGCTCTGTCTGCCCGGAGCGTGTGTAGGCCGGCTAGCTCAATAGCATTGTCGGGTATTCCACTGTGTAGCCATATTTCCGTGAAAATCATGATATTGCAGTTCATAAGTCTCTTATTGTTGGTGATCCGAAGTCGTAGCTCATTCATTTTGTTCGCCAGTGACCGTACATTTTCTCAGCATAAGGAGAAAACGGCACTGGTTCATTTTTATTTACAAAGCCATACTGAGTAATTTACCATCATATCTCTGTAATCTTTTATTTCCTATAAACAACTGCTATAACTCTCGTTCCTCTAAGTCAGGGATGGCAACAGGAAATTCTGATTTCAGCTGAAATCTAATTTGGTCGATTGACTTATGGGGGGGCCGGGGGGGCGCAGCCCCCCTGAAGCTGGGAGGTTTTCAGTAAAACAGAAGTAATTTAGACTGAAAAAAAAAAGATTAAAAAAAATGAAACACTAGACTTAGATAAATCATTAAATTTAATGAAAGTTAACTTACTTTTTCTTCAATGTTGTCTTACTGTCTTTAGTCCAACATATTTAACAGTTCTATAAGAGTTTATTACACTATTTACACTGGTCACCAAGTCACTTCTAATGTGAAACTTTCTTCCTTTTGGCAACAAGCTGTGTCAGTCTCTGAACTTTGAATTTCATCTCCTTTTCTGGTTTCTTCAGAAATTGTCCGAGTGTTTCTGTTACCTCGTCGAACTTTGAGCCAATTTTCACCTTTACCGTCACTTTTCTCTCAAGCCAATTCCATTGGAACTTATTTTTGACACTTTTGTCTATTTCTAGCACTGATGACTCCTGATCCTTCGATAAAAATCTCATAATTCCGCTGAAAGCAATACCGAAAGCTCAGAATTCCAACACGAACCAGGGATGTGATTTGGGGTTGGGGAAATTATCTGAAAATTCAGCAAGGGGTCTGGGGGGGGGGGGGGGGCAAGCCCCCCGAAACTCCTGGGTTTTTATGATTTTTAAGTACCAGAACTGTGCTTAAATGACATAAAACAAACAGCTGAATTCCACTTATTACTGTATAATATTGACTTATGTTCCAAGAAGATAGCATTCCTAAAATATTCCAACAAGCATTATTCATCACATGCTTTAACACTTGATCAAATCAAAATCAGTTAATTTTATCTATTCCATAATAGAAATAAAATTCCAACATACCATTACTTTTTATAATTTCAGCATTCATTTCAGATCACCAGTTTCAATCTCCATTGAGACTTGAACAGTTCATTTTGCACAATCACTGATGTAGCCAAGTCTTAGAAATATTCAAAAGTTATGAGTCAATGTCCACTGTGCACTGTCAATTTCAAACTGTTTGGAATCATAAAAGGGGATGGTTAACTTTTATTACCGTTTCCTCCCCCGCGCAGCCCAGCTCATACAGCCGTTGTACACCGCCAGTAACAGAGTTAATGGCTCTCCACCTGGCCATACGCCACTTCCAGTCCTGCCTGAAAGGGCGCACCTTCACTGTGTTCGTAGACCACAAACCGCTAATGTACTTAACGTACTTTATCTTCCTGGAAGATAAAATAAAGCGGAATTCGGCGAATTAGCAGAAAATCACATCCCTGAGAGCACGCCACCATGAATTTTTGAAAAAGCATACAACGAGCCATTTGATTGGTCCAATCGTTTGCAACTATCCAATCGCAGGGCTGTCAAGCAACTGCAATACAGCAGTAGCTTGAACACAACACATCCGGGTTATCGCGGGAGACGACTTCGGGGGAAGCGCCGAGCGCTTATGTAATCGTGTTGATTTTCGCTAAAATCAGTAACAATAAGGTACATTACCCCCTAAAATTTTCTCAACGGATTTAGACGATTCACAGAAATGATCAATTTGAAAATAAATCGGCGGAAATCCGCGGATCGGTGGAAAATTGCCATCCCTGCTAAGTGGCTGCTGTATAACATTCCTTGAGTGTTCAATAAACTTGGAAAAACAGCGTTTTCTTATTATGCGCCTTGGTCTTGGAATGATCTTCAGAAAACGTTACAATTACATGAACTAGTTGAACCTAACAAATACAAAACCTCGATTAGGAGATAGATTACAGAGGATTGGAAATGCTTTTCCTGAGCTGATTTTTTTTTTTTTTTTGATAATGGTTTTATCAGTTTTTACCTAATTGTTTTATTGTTCTGAATTGTTTAATACTATTTTAGATGTGATGACTTTTGTTGTCCTATTGTTCTATGTGCTGTTGGGCCATCTTGGCCAGGTCTCCCTCGAAAAAGAGAAGGCAATCTCAAGGGACCTCCTGGTTAAATTTAAAAAAAAAATTCTGGTAGAGAGCAGAATTCATGGTTCCATCAATTACAGCAAGTCTTTCAGGTCCTGAAGCAGCAAAGCAGCCCCAGACCATGACACTACCACCACCATGTTTGACTGTTGGTATGATGTTCTTTTTATGAAACACCATATTAGTTTTACACCAGATGTAATGAGACACACACCTTCCAAAAAGTTCAACTTTTGTCTCATCAGTCCACAGAGTATTTTCCCAAAAGTCTTGGGGATCATCAAGATTTTTTTTTTTTTTGGCAAATGTGAGATGAGCCTTTGTGTTCTTTTTGGTTGGCAGTGGTTTTCACCTTATAACTCCCCCATGAACACCGTTTTTGCCCAACCTCTTTCTTATTGTTGAATCATGGACCAGTGTCTAAACTGAAACAAGTGAGGCCTGCAGTTCTTTATAGTTTAGTTTATTGGTTTATTTGTCAGGGACCATGTACAGAAAAATACATAGGGACGAGAGTTGCAAATTAGCTAATAGCTATACACTCTATGTGCAACACATCAGATTGATTGTCATTGAATAATTGTCTATGTTTATTGCACTGTCCCTGTCAAATAAACTAATCTATCTATCTACATTAAACACAGGGTAAAGATGCTCTGTACCAGTTTACCGGAGTGGTGGCTCAGTTGGTAGAGCATCTGCCCCACACCCGGGAGGCAGGGGTTCAAATCCCGGCCGGGTCATGCCGAAGACCATATAAAAGTGGAACTTCCTGTCATCCAGCTTGGTGCTCAGCAATATTGGAATGGAGGAGGGATCTCTGTGGTGGCGCCTTGCATGGCAGCGGCCCTCTGATTCTACACTTGGGGTGTGTGTGATTTGCACTGAAGATAGGTAAAACACAATCTCGTTCTGCTGTACATGATTGGTTGTATGGTTGAATGACAATAAGGGTGATTTAATTTAAATTTAATTTAATTTAATTATGGCCTTCTCACCAATTTCCATCTGCAGATGATGTTCTGGGTTTTTGTTTTTCATCTGTTCTTTAATTTCTTTAGGTTGTGGCATGATGTGTTGCTTTTTGAGATCTTTTCGCCTACTTCACTTTGTCAGATAGGTTCTATTTAAATGATTTCTTGATTCAACAGCTCTGGAAGTAATCAGGCCTGGGTGTGACTAGTGAAACTGAACTCCGCTTTCCAAAAAAACTGGTTAATCACAGTTAATTCATGATGTAACGAGGGGCAATTACTTTCTCACACAGGGTCAGGTAGGTTAGGATAGCTTTTTTCCCTTAATAAATGAAATCCTCATTTAAAAACGGTATTTTGTATTTACTCAGGTTAACTTTGTTTAATATTAAAATTTGCTTTATCTGAAACATTTAAGTGTGACAAACATACAGGAAGGGGGTAAATACTTTTCCACAGCACTATAAATCTGGTCAAATCAGTGAGCAGTAAAGAATGTGGAGTGATTTCTGGTTTTGTGCTTTGCTTTATTCAGCACTAAAATGTGACCCGTGCTGACAAAATGAGTCACTTGGAGGAAATGGCAACATTTTTTTTTCCATATTCTGTATTGAAAGACCTTCAAAATGATATTTAATTTGTAGGAAGTGTGCAAAAACAGACCCGGAAAAAAACGATTTGTTTATGTTTTGGCTAGGTTTAAAAATCGTGTTTGATCGGTCGGGAGTTATGTTTTCTGCCAAAACATTTGTATTTTTAGAAAGTACAATTTCTAAGCTTTCCAATGACACCAGGCACTCATGGGGGTTTTCCCGGGATTTGCCACTAACAAACAAAGAAAGAGTCATGATTTATGACTTCTCCTGCCTGCAGCTCGCAACGACACGGTGTGCATTCCGACTCATTTTTCCAGCACGGGTCACAAATGCTTCTTGAAAGTTTACTGGTACATATTTTATGTGAGCTTTTCAGTTTAGTTTGCCATCTATTAACACACCAAAAAACTTGCTTTCATTAACTCAACATCCACCCCATCTAGCCGTACCTGTACTGCAGAATTCATTCTAAAGCTTCCAAACAACAGAATTTTTGTTTCACTAAAGTTGAATAATAAGTTGTTCCTATCAAACAACATTTTCAATTTCTACATTTCTGAAGAGACAGTCTGCAGAAACTCTTGAAATAATCTGAAGGCCAACAAATTTATTAACTCATTTAGATATTTCAGAAGATTGGACAGATTGCAAACCTCCTAATTAGTGTGTGTGAGACACACCTGGACAGCCTGAATCATCTTAGCCACCTCCACCTTTGTCTTCCCCTTCACTGGCTTCCCATTCACTCCTGTGATCTCATCGCCTGCTGCCAGCGTCCCGTCTAGAGCTGCTGGTGTGTTATCGAATACCTGACAGACAGCAGCAGCCACATTTAAAAGGTTACAAACACAGTTGGAAAATTTAATGCAAGGCTTATTAACTTGGTTTGTTGACTATCATAAGATAAAAATACTGTTTGTAGTCGTACCTGAACAATGTAGAGGCAAGGGCAGTACTGGGCCCCCCCACCTATGCTGATCCCAATAAGGTTATTGGCATCTTTTGTCAGAGTTACAGTTCCGGGTACCGTCGGTATCCCCCTGATAAAGAGAAATCATGAAACATTAAGGTATGGAGCATTTAGTCTACCCTGTTCTACAACATTCAATAAGCAGATGTATTGGAATAAAGTTAATAAAATCATCATTAGCAACTAATCTGAGTGTTTAAATGTATTATCATACGAGTTCTGAGTCACAGTGTGCATGGCAGGTCAAATTTAGGACGTCTCAATGTCCAATTAAACTTGAGAAGAATATGCATGTCAGAAGTTTATACTTTGCGGTCAACTTTATACTAACTATACCCCCTTTCCACAGGGGTTGAAATCACTGAGAGATCATTGAGAGATCTGGCCAATTTTTGGTCAATTAAAAATTCGGTGACCTCCACAGTCACCACGGTGTCCTCAAGCTTTTCACTCGGTCCAAAACACACAAGGATCTCCAAAATGATTCCAAAGATGAAAAATTGGCCCAGTCTCTCATCGATCTCCTGAAGCCTTAAAAAAAAGAAGCCTTTTCTGTGTAAATGCTTGGGAGATCACTGTATGATTTTCATGGCAATTTATACAGATCTTTGAAAGATCCTTGAGAGATCACTAGGAGACCAGGAGAGATCACTGAGGGATCAATGAGAGTTTGTTGGGTGGCCAAAGAGGCATATTTATATTTGAGAGGTTTTTAGTGTTCTACCCCCTCTACACAGGGGTGGAGATCATTGAGAGATGAAAAAATGGCCAAATCTTTCAATGATCTTTCAATGATTTGTGACTCAGTCCAAAAAATTCAACGATCACCAAAGGAAAGCGATCACTCAACAAACTCACTGAACTTTCAACAAACGCTCAACGATCTTCTAATAATATCTCAGCAGTCTTTAAATGAACTCTACTGAGCTTTCATCAAAAGCTCAGGGATCCTTCTCTGATCTCTCAACCATCTCTACATTTGGGGTAGAAAAATTTAGCATTCATTGAATGATCGCTGAGAGATCATTGGGAGATCAATGAGATTGTTGAACAGTCAAGGAGAGCTAAAGGAGTGGTCAAAGATCTCATCAATCTCCCAATGATCTCTCAGCGATCTTTCAATGAACATGAAATTTTTCCACCCCAAAGGTTGAGAGGGCTGAGAGATCAGTGAGGCATCGCTAAGTGTTCAATGAAAGACCAATAGAGTTAATTCAAAGACTGCCAAGAGATCATTGGGAGATTGATGAGATCATTGAGTGCTCACTAAGAGATTGTTAAAAGATGACTTCCCTTTGGGGACTGCTGAGAGATTGTTTTAGAATGAATCCAAACTCTGAGGACCGTCAAACTCACTAAAGATCATCAATCAATGTGAAACTGTCCTTGTAAAATGACTAAAACAATTCTGATTAAAACTGCATTTCAGATTTAACATTCACATTTTTAATACTCACACTAAAAACAGAATTTAACAGCTGCAATAATCAACTTACATTTTGTCCTCCTCTAATTCATAATCCATGTCTGTGAACATTGTCGGACTGTGTCATTCCTGTCCCAGAACAACCTGAAAGTTTAAAAACCCACAAGGTTTTCTCAGTGTTGATATGATAAAGCAACATTTAAGCACAGGCTAGCGATGATTTTAAAATAAAAGCTAAATCACCAAAAAACTGGAAGCATGATCAGTCCAGCTGCTGAGAAACTAAAACAGCATTTTGGCAACTTTGGGCGTTATTGATCAATAATATTCATTCAGAGGAAACGGAGGAAACAGATGGTGAAGTGCAGAGCTGCAAACGACCACAACAGATCCTCTAAATGAGTCTGATCGGGTCTGACATCTATGTGCAAATCAAACAGATTGACATAAACGGTAAAACAGTCACTAGTGTAGTATTTGACTGTAATAACAGAAAGAAAAAGATCGCTGACGCTCTGCTGTTAGCTTCTGTTAGCTAATAGCTTCCGTTAGCTGTTAGCTTCTGTTAGCTGCTGCATAATCAACGGTCGCCCCTTCACAAACGTTAACGAGCCGGTAAATCGTTACCTTTGTTAGACAGCGCACAGAGTCTCGTCACGCAAATGTCTCTCAATGTAAACGGGAATCCAGCAATATTTAATTTCCATCACACATCTTGTATCACAACCAGACCTCAGGCTCCAGTGACAGCTCGTTTACTTTATACGTCATTTCCGGCCACAGAGCGGAAGTTTTATTCCAATAAATATTATTATCTAGAGGCTCCATATTCGTCATTTTACATAATCCAAGAGATATATATTGTGGTGTATATCATGCTTTCATCTGTATTAACGTTAAGTTTGTTATTATTCATGTAAAGATAAAATAAACGCTGAGTACTGATTAGCTTGTGACACCTGAAGCGGATGATAAAATAAAGGCAGCGATGAGAGGTTTTAAGCAGGTTTATTAAATCATACCGCCTTCACGGGAACATCCGCCCCAGCCCGAGTATGAGCAGACTGGAGCGGCGTTCCTAAGGCTCTCAGGCAAAGAGACACAGTGTGTGTGTCAGCAGCAGTTGAAGGAATCAGAGCAATGAGAGAATGAACATGAAAATCAGACAGCTTATATACTCAGCTCAGACAATACATCAAAGACATTCACAGCAGTCGATCTGGGCATTTGCGTATGAGAGGCACAGACAGTACAGGATGCATGAACACAATGCATGAGTGGGACATTAACATCACAGCAGTGAAACCATGCATGAATGGCAGATTACTTCACAGCATGCAGCGGAAAAAACCAGAAGAGCGAGCTGTCTGTCCCAGTCTGTTGTGGGGGTTGCCACAACACCCTCCATTCCCTGGCTGCGCCTAGAAATCCTGTCCATAAAAATTATGAACAGGATCGGTGACAAAGGGCAGCCCTGGTGGAGTCCAACTCTCACTGGGAATGACTCCAACTGAGTGTTGGCAATACGAACCACACTCTCACAACGGTCGTACAGAGACCGAATAGCTCGTAACAACAAGCCCGATACCCCATACTCCCGAAGCACCCCCCACAAAAATCCACGAGGGATGCGGTCAAATGCCTTCTCCAAGTCCACAAAACACATGTAAACTGGTTGGGCAAACTCCCACGAACCCTCGAGAATTCTCGAGAGGGTAAAGAGCTGGTCTGATGTGCCACGGCCAGGACGAAAACCACATTGCTCCTCCTGAATCCGAGGTTCGACCAACGGCCGGACTCTCCTCTCCAGTACCTTGGCATAGACCTTCCCAGGGAGGCTGAGGAGTGTGATCCCTCTAAAGTTGGAGCACACCCTCCGGTCCCCTTTTTTTAAATTCAATTTCAATTCAATTCAACTTTATTTATATAGCGCCATTTCACAACAACAGTCATCTCATAGCACTATCAACTGTAGGGAGGACCCCCACAGTTGCAGAAAGACCCCAGCAATCGGCGATCCCCTGTGAGCAAGCACTTGGCGACGGTGGAGAGGAAAAACTCCCTTTTAACAGGAAGAAACCTCCAGCAGAACCAGGCTCAGGGAGGGGCAGTCATCTGCTGCGACTGGCTGGGGGGTGAGGGGACAGAGAAGAAGAAAAGAACAGACATGTAGAGAGCAAACAGCATGATGGGGACTCAATCTATGGGAGAGAACATACAAATGTTAATGACCAGCAAAAAAAAATATTTCATAGAGAGTGAGGAAAGGAGTGAGGCCCAGTGCATTACTGGAGGTCCCCCGGCTGACTAAACCTATTAGCAGCATAACTAAGGGAGGGTTCAGAAACACATGATCCCTCCCTAATTGTAGGCTATATCAAAAAGGTAGGTTTTAGCCCTATTCTTAGAAACAGAGATCGAGTCTGACTCCCGAATCCAGATTGGCAGCTGATTCCACAGGAGAGGAGCTTGATAACTGAAGGCTCTGCCTCCCATTGTACTTTGGCCATAGTCACATGCATTCCTGGGGCCAGAGCAGGCGACATCGAGTCAAATTTGAAAATGCTGGCTAAAAGTAACTGTAAATATTCCACAATTGTTATTCACGCCGGCATTAATGACATCCATCTCCGGCAGTCAGAAGTCACGAAACTTAATATGGTTCCTCTCTTAATAAAGAGAGGAACCACCACCCCGGTTTGCCATGCCAAAGGCACTGCCCCCGACCTCCACGCAATGTTGCAGAGGCGTGTCAACCATGACAACCCAACATCTAGGGCCTTGAGGTACTCAGGGCGAATCTCGTCCACCCCCGGGGCCCAGCCACCAAGGAGATTTTTAACCACCTTGGCGACCTCAGCCCCTGTGATAGGCGAGTCATCCCCCTCGTCCCCAAACCCTGCTTCCACTGTGGAAGGCGTATCAGTGGGATTGAGGAGATCCTCGAAGTATTCCTTCCACCACCCAACGATGTCCCCAGTCGAAGTCAACAGTGTCCCATGCGCACCATACACAGTGTGGACGGGGAGCTGCTTTCCTCTCCTGAGCCGCCGGACAGTTTGCCAGAATCTCTTTGAGGCCGACTGAAAGTCTTGTTCCATGGCCTCACCGAACTCCTCCCATACCCGGGTTTTTGCTTCAGCAACCACCCGAACTGCACTCCACTTGGCCTGCCGGTACACCTCAGCTGCTTCGGGAGTCCCACAAGCCAACCAAGCTTGATAGGACTCCTTCTTCAGCTTAATGGCCCCTCTCACCACTGGTGTCCACCACTTGGTTCGGGGGTTGCCACCACGAGATGCACCGACCACCTTGCGGCCGCAGCTCTGGGCCGCCGCTTCAACAACAGAGGTGGAGAACATGGCCCATTCAGACTCCATGTCTCCAGACTCCCTCGGAATGTGGTTGAAGTTCTTCCGGAGGTGGGAGTTGAAGACCTCCCGGACAGGGGCCTCAGCCAGACGCTCCCAGCACACCCTCACTATATGTTTGGGTCTACCAGGTCTGAATGGCTTCCTCCCCTGCCATCGGATCCAACTCACCACCAGGTGGTGATCAGTTGACAGCTCTGCACCTCTCTTTACTCGGGTGTCCAAGACATACGGTCGCAGGTCTGATGACACGATAGCAAAATCGATCATCGACCTGCGACCTAGGGTGTCCTGGTGCTAGGTGCACATATGGACACCCTTATGCTTGAACATGGTGTTCGTTATGGACAGACTGTGGTTAGCACAGAAGTCCAATAACTGAACACCACTCGGGTTCAGATGGGGCAGGCCGTTCCTCCCAATCACCCCCCTCCAGGTTTCACTGTCGTTGCCCACGTGCGCATTGAAGTCCCCCAGTAGGACAATGGAGTCTCCAAGAGGAGCACCCTCCAGCACCCCAGTCACAGACTCCAAAAAGGGTGGGTACTCTGAAACATCATTTAGTGCATAGGCACAAATGATGGTCAGGACCCGTTTCCCAACCCGAAGGCGCAGGGAAGCAACCCTTTCGTCCACCGGGGAAAACTCCAATATAGAGGCAGCAAGGTGGGGCGATACATGAATACCCACCCCTGCTCGTCGCCTCTCGCCCGGGGCAACTCCAGAAAAGGCCAAGCTCCAGCCCCTCTCCAGGAGACTGGTTCCAGAACCGGAGCTGTGTGTTGAAGTGAGGCCGACTATATCTAGCCGGTATCTCTCAACCTCGTACACCAGCTCAGGCTCCTTCCCCACCAGAGAGGTGACATTCCACGTACCAAAAGCCAGTTTAGAAAGCTTGGGATCAGTCCGCCAAGGTCTCCGCCTTTGACCGCCACCTGATCCACATAGCACTGGACCCCCATAATTTTTATGGACAGGATTTCTAGGCACAGCCAGGGAATGGAGGGTGTCATGCTTGGTGATCACAGGATCTCATCTCTGTTGTTTGCAGATGATGTTGTCCTGTTGGCTTCATCCAGCAATGACCTACAGCTCTTGCTGGGACGGTTTGCCACTGAGTGTGAAGCGGCTGGGATGAGAATCAGCACCTCCAAGTCCGAGTCCATGGTCCTCAGCCGGAAAAAGGTGGATTGTCCTCTCCGGGTTGGGGACAGGCTCCTGCACCAAGTGGAGGAGTTTAAGTATCTTGGGGTCTTGTTCACGAGTGAGGGGAGAATGGAGCGAGAGATCGACAGACGGATTGGAGCAGCATCTGCAGTGATGCGGACGTTGTACCGGTCTGTTGTGGTGAAGAGGGAGCTTAGTTCTAAGGCAAAGCTGTCGATTTACCAGTCAATCTACGTTCCTACTCTCACCTATGGTCACGAGCTTTGGGTAATGACCGAAAGAACGAGATCGCGGATACAAGCGGCTGAAATGAGCTTTCTCCGTAGGATTGCTGGACTCACCCTCATAGGGTGAGGAGCTCAGTCATCCGAGAGAGGCTCAGAGTAGAACCGCTGCTCCTCCACATTGAAAGTAGTCAGTTGAGGTGGTATGGGCATCTGATTAGGATGCCTCCTGGACGCCTCCCACTTGAGGTGTTTCAGGCACGTCCCACTGGGAGGAGACCCCGGGGCAGACCCAGGACTCGGTGGAGAGACTATGTCTCCCAGCTGGTCTGGGAACGCCTTGGTATCCCCTCTGAAGAGCTGGAGCAGGTGGCTGGGGAGAGGGAAGTCTGGGCTTCTCTGCTTGAACTGCTGCCTCCGCGACCCGACCTCCAGAAAAGCGGTAGAAGATGGATGGATGGATGGATGGATGATTAGCTTTTGTGTTTTTACTGCCACCATGTGGTTGAAGTGAGAACCTGCAATCTATAAAATGGAAACCTGACTGTTGCAGGAATTACAAATTTACTGAATTAATGTGCTAAAATTTTTAGGAAAAAAAAGCGACAAATTTATGAGGAAACATGCAAATTTATAAGAATCGTTGCAAAGTTAAGAAAATAAATTGCAAGTGTATAAGAAAACTTTAAGAGAGATTAGAAAATGAATTAGAAACTGGAACTACACTCATTAGAGATGCAGACCCAAGGCTGTGACCCCGTGTCACAAAACTGATTTTGACCTTATGACCCTGTGACCTTGACCTTTGGACCTCAAAAGTATAGCCACAAGTGCTTTGCTTCCTAAAGCCAACCTGTGTGCCAAATTTGGTGAGCATAGCTTCATTTATTCTGAGTGAGAGTGAGGACAGGTGCAGACAAAGACAAACGGGAAACCTCACCTGGCCCGGACAGGGGAAGGATTGACAGATTGATAGCTGTCAGTGACCAGACCATACTGGACTCTGACAGTGTGGTTTAAAAAAATCACAAATTTATGAGGAAAAAGTCACGAAGCTACAAATTTATGTGACAAAAATTACAAATCTGCAAGAGAGTTGTTACAGATATGAGAAAATTTTTCTTTGAGGGTTTTCATATACATTTTAAATTGTTCTTATACATTTATGAGACAATACAAAGGTTTGGGGAAAGTTTCCAAATTTACACAAACTGTTATGAATTCATGAAAACAATTTTAAATTCATGAGAAAAATCTAAAATTTGTAAGGTCATAAAAAAAGTCACAAATTTATGAAAAAAAATTGTTTTACATGTTTGAAAATTTACTTGGTAAATTTTCAAATTTCAAATTTTCAATTTACTTGGTAAATTTTCAAACATGAGGAAAAATTAAGTTCTATAAAAAATGCTATTTTAGAGAGTGCATGTACACATTTAACATGAGGAAAACTCTCATTCTGGTTGACCAGTTGTATATGTCACGCCGCGCCATTCATCAGCGGCGCCACCTGCTCACGCACCTGCCAATCATCAGCGGCGAGGGATAAAGGCCGTCTCGCCCGGAGGCTCGGCCTGAAGCCGTCAGACTTCGTCCCTCACCGTTGTGAGCATACTTCCCTTCAGCGTAACCATTTTGGTAAGAAGATCGCTTACCTTTTCTCTTCAGTCTTCTCCCCTGTGCACAGGTGGATTTCCCAGCGGCGGACATCTCCTCTCCATCGCCCAATCCTCGCTGCTGCACGGAGCTCTCCAGGTGGCTGTCTTCCGGGCTTCACCCCCTTGTTGTGCCAGCTGTCCTGACCCACCAAGTAAGTCCTTCTCTCGCCATAAATTCCTCCTGTGTTGGTGTATGCCCGTCACCCTCTCCCTGTGCTCTCTCCATAGGGTTGCTCGGCTGTACGGTCACCTGCCTCTGTGCCTGGAGCAGACACCATCACCAACACATTTACATCCCGCAGACACGCACTCATTCACTCCTGTTGTTAATAAACTCTTTGAACTACTCTAAGCCTGTGTGTGTGCGTCTCCTGAGCCGTGCGTTATGTCAGTACGGCTTCAGCAGAGCGGCTCGGCGGACGGCGGGCTCGCACACCGGTTTTCCACTCTCGAGGCTAGAGTGGATCAAATAGCTTATCAACAACAGGTGATCTTTAATCAATTATTGAATTTAACTAACCGGTTGGGCCGCTTGGATCCTC
The DNA here is from genome assembly GCA_020510985.1 of Pholidichthys leucotaenia. Classification (NCBI taxonomy): domain Eukaryota; kingdom Metazoa; phylum Chordata; class Actinopteri; order Cichliformes; family Pholidichthyidae; genus Pholidichthys; species Pholidichthys leucotaenia. The sequence goes on from CM035838.1 coordinate 399,396,417, forward strand.
AACAGCCGTTCCCCCCGGCTCGCCAGGGTGACGCGGCTCCTGCTGTTCCAGCGGCCGTCCAGCCGGCTCCAGTGGCACCGGTTCGGCTCACACCGATTCCGACCCCCGCCCGCTTTAGCGGTAAGCTCGGCGGAGCGCGGGGGTTCATTATGCAGTGTGAGTCCGTGTTCCACCGTGTGCCCGGAGATTTTCCCTCGGATCACAGTCGGATTGGTTACATAGGGAATCTTCTGGAGGGGCGTGCGTTAACTTGGACCTACGCCGTAATGGCGAGGCCCAGTTATGCCACCCTCACCTATGACCAGTTCGTGAGGCGCTTCCTGGAGGTCTTTGACCATTCTCAAACCGAGACGGTCCAGGTCGATCGGCTCCTCGCTCTCCAGCAGGGAGGCCGGTCGGCAGCGGACTACTCGGTCGACTTCCGGGTAGCGGCGGAGGAATTGGGCTGGGAGGATCGCTCCCTCTGTGGCCTGTTCCTCCGCAGCCTCAATAGTGATCTGAGGGATGAACTGGCTGGACGGGATATCCCTGGGACGCTAGCGGAGCTGACATCCTTAGCGATAAGTTTGGATAACAGGCTGCGCGAGCGCTCCTCGGGGCGGAAGTCTTCTTCTTCTCGCCCTCGTGGAGTCTCGCCGCACCTGTTCCAAGCTCGCCCCCTGGCGGCGCCGCCAGCATTGTGCCCCGAGGAGTCGGAGCCGATGGTGACGGGCTGGACCAAGCTTTCCCCTGCGGAGAAACAACGCCGCCGTGAGTTGGGCCTCTGCATGTATTGCGGAGGTGACCAACACACTGTGGAGCGTTGCCCGCGGAAAGCCAGTCGGCGGGGTCCGCGAATCGCTGTAGGGAGCCTCGCGGATCCCAACCGGTTAGACTCTCTCACCCAATTAAAGCTGCCCATCCGTTTTTGCCACAATCCCACTGGGCACCTCACCCACGCACTGGTGGATTCGGGCGCAGAGGGCAGCTTCATTTCACAAGGCCTGGCAACCCGATTGGGCATCCGCTGTCAGGCATTAAAACACCCCATCTCCCTGGTCCATCTCTCCCGTGCCTCCCTTGGGAGAGTTTCTCACCAGACCATGCCTGTCCCAGTCATCATCTCAGGGAACCACCGGGAGGAGATGGTATTTTACGTCCTGCCCAACTCTGTGTCGCCCGTCATCCTGGGGTATCCCTGGCTACGCCTCCACAACCCTGTCCTGGACTGGAGGTCCGCTGGGGTATCGGCATGGAGTACCTTCTGTATGGGCACCTGCCTTCAGTCCGCTGCCTGCTCCCCATCCGCGGCTCCCCCTGTGGCGGATACAGCACCTCCGGACCTGTCACTGGTGCCTCCAGAATTTCACGACCTGGGTATGGTATTTAGCAAATCGAAAGCTATGTCTCTTCCCCCGCATCGACCATATGACTGTGCCATCAACCTCCGCCAGGGGGCTCCCCTGCCATCTGGTCGGCTCTACAGCCTGTCGGCGCCGGAGAAGGAGACCATGAATACATACCTAAAGGAATCTCTGAGCGCTGGGATTATTCGCCCATCGTCGTCACCCGTGGGGGCAGGGTTTTTCTTTGTCGGGAAAAAGGACGGATCCCTCCGCCCCTGCATAGACTACCGAGCGCTGAATGACATCACTGAGAGGGACCGTTACACCCTGCCCCTCATGGACACTGCCTTTCACTCCCTCCAGGGGGCGACCTGGTTTACCAAGCTGGATTTACGCAGCGCTTACCACCTCGTCCGGATCCGGGAGGGAGATGAATGGAAGACAGCCTTCCGTACCCCGAACGGCCACTTTGAGTATCTCGTCATGCCGTTCGGGCTGACCAACGCTCCTGCCGTCTTTCAGCGCCTCATTAATGACGTCCTCCGGGATTTCATCGGCCTTTTTGTGTTCGTCTACCTGGATGACATCCTTATCTTCTCCAGGTCCAGGGACGAGCACCAGGTCCATGTGAGGCGGGTCCTCCAAAGACTGCTGGAGAATCGTCTGTACGTGAAGGCTGAGAAATGCGAATTCTACGCTAGGACCACATCCTTCCTGGGATTCATCATCGCTCAAGATCAGGTGCTCCCAGACCCAGAGAAGGTGAAGGCGGTGGTGGAGTGGCCTACTCCCGCATCCCGGAAGCAGGTGCAACAGTTTGTTGGCTTCGCCAATTTTTACCGCCGCTTTGTCCCAAATTTCAGCTCGATCGTCGGACCGCTGACCCGCCTCACGTCCCCGAAGGTCCCGTTCCGGTGGACTGAAGAGGTCGCTGCTGCCTTTAGGGCGCTGAAGGCGGAGTTCTCCTCCTCCCGGGTCCTTCGCCAGGTCGACCCCGCGCTGCAGTGCATTGTGGAGGTGGACGCATCGGACACGGGAGTGGGAGCAGTGTTATCCCAGCGGTCACCTGACGATGGCGCCAAGCGGCCGTGCGCCTTCTTCTCCCGGCGCCTGTCCCCGGCGGAGAGGAACTACGATGTGGGGGACAGAGAGCTCCTGGCCATTAAACTCGCCTTACAGGAGTGGCGCCACTGGCTAGAGGGGGCGGACCTGCCGTTTGTGGTCCTGACGGACCACAAGAACTTAGAGTATTTACGATCTGCCAAGCGCCTGAATGCCCGCCAGGCGCGCTGGTCTTTGTTCTTCGCCAGGTTCCGCTTCTCGATCACCTTCAGGCCGGGCTCCAAAAACGGCCTGCCTGACGCCCTCTCTAGGCAGTTCACCCCCGTGGAGGCTGAGGAGACGCCCCACACTATCCTGCCCAGGTCGTGCGTCCTCGGTGCCATCTCTTGGGACATTGAAGACAAGATCCGGAAGGCGCAGGAGGTGGAACCTGATCCTGGCGGCGGACCGGAGGGAAGACTGTTCGTCCCATCTGCGGTCCGAGGAGAGGTCATCCACTGGCTCCACACCTCCCGGCTCACCTGTCATCCCGGCACCTCTCGGATGATCAGCCTCCTCCAGCGGTCCTTTTGGTGGCCAGGCCTGCGGAGGGATGCAGCCCGCTACGCCCGGGCTTGCCCAATCTGTGCCACCAGCAAGTCGGGAAATGCCCCCCCAGCGGGTCTGCTCCAGCCTCTGCCCGTCCCCGGCAGGCCCTGGTCGCACATCGCACTGGACTTCGTCACCGGACTCCCCGTTTCCAACTCCTTTGACACCGTCCTGACCATTGTGGACCGTTTCTCCAAGGCGGCGCACTTCATTCCCCTGCGGGGTCTCCCTACTGCCCTGGAGACGGCGGGCCTCCTCGTCCAACACGTGGTCAGGCTGCACGGGATTCCGGTGGACGTGGTCTCGGACCGGGGCCCCCAATTTTCGTCCGAGGTTTGGAGATCCTTCTGTAACGCCATCGGAGCCAAGGTGAGCCTCTCCTCCGGCCATCACCCCCAGTCTAACGGGCAGTGTGAGAGGACCAATCAGGAGCTGGAGGCTGCGCTCCGCTGTGTTACCAGATCCAAGCCGACGTCCTGGAGCAACCATCTCGCCTGGGTGGAGTATGCCCACAACACCGCCCGCTCTTCTGCAACGGGGATGTCCCCCTTCAAGGCGTCCCTGGGTTACGACCCCCCGCTGTTTCCAGCGCAGGAGAACGAGGTGACTGTCCCCTCCGTTAGGGCGCACCTTAGGCAGTTCCGCTCCACCTGGGCTGCCGCGCGTCATGCGCTTTTACGCACAGCGGAGCGCAACAGGACCGTGGCGGACCGGCACAGAAGACCTGCCCCGGCGTACAGAGTTGGGCAACTCGTGTATGTGTCTACCCAGGACGTCACATTAAAAGGCGAGAGGAGGAAGCTGGCACAGCGATTCATGGGTCCCTTTCCCGTCACCCGGATCATCAACCCGGTGGCTGTGCGCGTGGCTATCCCCCCCTCCCTCCGCATCCATCCCACTTTCCATGTGTCGAGGGTGAAACTGGCAGTCACTGACCCCCTTTGCCCTCCTCCTGCAGCGCAACCCGCGCCCCGGATGGTTGGTGGCCATCCGGCCTGGTCCGTCTCCTCCATCCTGGACTCCCGGCGCCGAGGCCGTGGGTTGCAATACCTGGTGGACTGGGAGGGCTATGGGCCCGAGCATCGGCAATGGGTGCCCCCGTCGTTTGTGTTGGACTCATCGCGGACTTCCACCGAGCGCACCCGGATAAGCCATCGCCAGGAGGCGCTGCTAGAGGGGGGAGTACTGTCACGCCGCGCCATTCATCAGCGGCGCCACCTGCTCACGCACCTGCCAATCATCAGCGGCGAGGGATAAAGGCCGTCTCGCCCGGAGGCTCGGCCTGAAGCCGTCAGACTTCGTCCCTCACCGTTGTGAGCATACTTCCCTTCAGCGTAACCATTTTGGTAAGAAGATCGCTTACCTTTTCTCTTCAGTCTTCTCCCCTGTGCACAGGTGGATTTCCCAGCGGCGGACATCTCCTCTCCATCGCCCAATCCTCGCTGCTGCACGGAGCTCTCCAGGTGGCTGTCTTCCGGGCTTCACCCCCTTGTTGTGCCAGCTGTCCTGACCCACCAAGTAAGTCCTTCTCTCGCCATAAATTCCTCCTGTGTTGGTGTATGCCCGTCACCCTCTCCCTGTGCTCTCTCCATAGGGTTGCTCGGCTGTACGGTCACCTGCCTCTGTGCCTGGAGCAGACACCATCACCAACACATTTACATCCCGCAGACACGCACTCATTCACTCCTGTTGTTAATAAACTCTTTGAACTACTCTAAGCCTGTGTGTGTGCGTCTCCTGAGCCGTGCGTTATGTCAGTATACACACATGGACAAAAGTGTTGGTACCCTTCTGTTAATGAAAGAAAAACCCACAATGGTCACAGAAATAACTTGAATCTGACAAAAGTGGTAATAAATAAAAATTCTATGAAAATTGACCAATGAAAATTAGACAATACTTTTGAATTGTGGTTCAACAGAATTATTTAAAAAAAAACAAACTCATGAAACAGGCCTAGACAAAAATGATGGTACCCTTAACTTAATATTTTGTTGCACAACCTTTTGAGGCAATCACTGCAATCAAATGATTTCTGTAACTGTCAATGAGACTTCTGCACCTCTCAGCAGGTATTTTGGCCCACTCCTCATGAGCAAATTGCTCCAGTTGTCTCAGGTTTGAAGGGTGCCTTCTCCAGACGGCATGTTTCAGCTCCTTCCACAGATGTTCAATAGGATTTAGATCAGGGCTCATAGAAGGCCACTTTAGAATAGTCCAATGTTTGGCTCTTAGCTATTCTTGGGTGTTTTTAGTTGTGTGTTTTGGGTCATTATCCTGTTGCAAGACCCATGACCTGCGACTGAGACCAAGCTGTCTGACACTGGGCAGCACATTTCTCTCTAGAATACCTTGATAGTCTTGAGATTTCATTGTACCCTGCACAGATTCAAGACACCCTGTGCCAGATGCAGCAAAGCAGCCCCAGAACATAACAGAACCTCCTCCATGTTTCACAGTAGGGACAGTGTTCTTTTCTTGGTATGCTTCATTTTTGCATCTGTGAACATAGAGCTGATGTTCCTTGCCAAAAAGTTCCATTTTTGTCTCATCTGTCCATAGGACATTCTCCCAGAAGCTTTGTGGCTTGTCAACATGCAGTTTGGCAAATTCCAGTCTGGCTTTTTTTATGATTTGTTTTCAACAGTGGTGTCCTCCTTGGTCGTCTCCCATGAAATCCACTTTGGATCAAACAACGACGGATGGTGTGATCCGACACTGATGTACCTTGACCTTGGAGTTCACCATGAATGTGTTTAGAGGTTGTTGTGGGCTCTTTTGTTACCATTCGTATTATCCGTCTCCTCCTGCGGCCACGCCCAGGGAGGTTGGCTACAGTCCTGTGGATTTTAAATTTCTGAATAATATGTACAACTGTAGTCACAGGAACATCAAGCTGCTTGGAGATGGTCTTATAGCCTTTACCTTTAACATGCTTGTCTATAATTTTCTTTCTAATCTCCTGAGACAACTCTCTCCTTTGCTTCCTCTGGTCCATGTTTAGTGTGGTACACACCATGTCACCAAACAGCACAGTGACTACTTGTCACCCTTTAAATAGGCCGACTGACTGATTACAAGTTTGTAGACACCTGTGATGTTAATTAGAGGACACATCTTGGTTGAACATGTCCCTATGGTCACATTTTTTCAATCTTTTCTCGGGGTACCATCATTTTTGTCCAGGCCTGTTTCATGAGTTTGTTTTTAAAATTCTGTTGAACCACAATTCAAAAGCATTGTCTGATTTTCATTGGTTAATTTTCATACAATTTTTATTTATTACCACTTGTCAGATTCAAGTTATTTCTGTGACCATTGTGGGTTTTTCTTTCATTATAACAGAGGGGTACCAACAATTTTGTTGGTATTGTTTTTGATTGTAATAAATTGTCACTAAATATAGATAAAACTAAGGTAATGATATTTGGTAATTGTAAAAATAAAGAAGATATACATATTCATATATATAATATGATTATTGAAAAAGTTAATGAGACCAAGTTTTTGGGTGTAGTACTAGATGATAAAATTAGTTGGAAACCACACGTCAGACACATACAAAACAAAGTTGCAAAAAATATTGCAATTATAAATAAAATTAAGCAGGTCCTAGATTACAAATCACTTCGTATCTTGTATTGCTCATTAGTACTTCCATACTTGACCTATTGTATAGAGGTCTGGGGTAACAATTATAAAAGTACACTTAATTCATCACTAATGTTTACCGGAGTGGTGGCTCAGTTGGTAGAGCATCCACCCCACACCCGGGAGGCAGGGGTTCAAATCCCGGCCGGGTCATGCTGAAGACCATATAAAAGTGGAACTTCCTGCCGTCCAGGTTGGTGCTCAGCAATAATGGAATGGAGGAGGGAAATTTGTGGCGGCGCCTTGCATGGCAGCGGCCCTCTGATTCTACACTTGCGGTGTGTGTGATTAACACTGTAGATAGGTAAAACACAATCTCGTTCTACTGTACATGATTGGTTGTACAGTTGAATGACAATAAAGGATGATTTAATTGAATTAATATTACAAAAAAGGGCAGCCCGTGTTATACACAAAGTCGGGTATCTTGAACATACTAATTTATTGTTTTTACACTCAAAGTTATTGAAATTACAGGATCTGGTTGATTATTATACAGCACAATTAATGTTTAAAGTCAGTAAAAACCTTTTGCCACACAATATACAAAATCTTTTCAGTGAGAGAGAAGGAAAATATAATTTACGGGGGAACACAAAATTTAAAATGCACTTAGTAAGGTCTACTAGGAAGGGGTTTTGTGTGTCTGTGTGTGGCGTAAAATTGTGGAATGGGCTGGGGGAGAAACACAGGCAATGTCCAAACATCCATATATTTAAATCAACATGTAAAGAAATGATTTTTGAGCAATAGAAAAATAAAGGACAGTAATATTACAATGTGTCTTCAATGAAAAAAGGTTGTTATTGTGTGTGTTATTGTGTTTTGGTGATTGTGATGGTGATGGTGTTGTCTGTGTTTGTGTTGAACATACCAGAATATTTATTTATTATTGTTACAGTTATTGTTGGATGTTGGTATTGTTGTCAGTATTGACTGTCATTGTGTCATTTCTGTTGCATAATTTGACTATGGGGTGTATTATGGTGAATGTGGTTGTGGGATGAATGATGACTAAGAGTGATGTTGTAATTTGTTGGGTATGGAAAAGGGGTGGGACTATATAAGCGTTGGCTTCTTCCCACTCCTTTTGAACATTTTATTTTTGGCTTGATTTTTGTTTTGTTTTAAATTCTTTTTTTCTTTGTCGGAATGTTCAAAATCAATCAATCAATCAATCAATCAATCAATCAATCAATCAATCAAATTTTCTCCACGGCTGTATGTACATACTGTGTATATATATATATATATATACTGTATATATATATATATATATATATATGGTTGATATAACTTAGTGATTTCTCCTTTACTGAAAGTCACTAAAGGATTTTCTGGCCAAAAATTTCTTAAAATGGCTATGTTAATTGTTTTATTAAAATCTTTATTTTTAAGGATACAGGGTTGTACAATAAACTAGCTGAAATGTAGAAGTGCAGTTATTGCCTCAGTGTAATCGATGATAAAGACTGGAGCTATTCCTCAAACTGCCGAAATAGACATTTTTCACTGCTTTGGGGTGACTAATTGGAAGTGTATGCTTGTAATGATAACGATAATTGGATCACATTGTGTTGGAAATCTAATCTCTGAGTAACTGGTGGCTAAGATTACAGACTGGATCCATAGTTCACTTGCCTCCTTATTTGTTGCAAGAAGAACGCCTGTGTGCATAAAGAGCATCTTCTCACGTCTCCAGGACTTATTTCCAGCAACCCAGTATGAGTATGGTATGTTTTAGTTTCTGTCTGCCTTTGTATCAGAAGGATTTAGGTTTGCATTCTTTTGATTTATTTAAATTGAAATATCCAAACATGTAATTGCACTGAGTGTTTCCTTTCTGACTGACATGGTTTTCTTCTTCTTTTAATCTGGAAATGCATTTTTTATCAGCAACTTGAGCTGAAGAATGCAGATCTGAGAGCAGGAGATGAGCTAAAAATAAAGGGAGTAATTCTCCATGATGCTGAGAGGTAGAGACCAAATTAAATTTGTATCATTGTCACCAAAAAAGTCATGCCATAAAACTACCCTGTACAGCTATTTACAGCTATTCCTTCAACACATGAATCAAAATCTGCAACAATGTGGACATTTACTTGTGAAGCAATTTAATATAAGGGCTGCTCATTAAAGATTTCCCCTGACATGTAATCCATATCTCTATAGGTCATGGTAATTTGCAGCTTTGAACTCCTAAAAGTTTCTCTTCTGCAGGTGCTAAGTTAGAGTAAGGCGTGATAATGGAGCCAGGTGAATGCAGAGCGGTCATCACGTTCCTGTACTTGAGAGGCCGCACACCATGGAAGACGTTTGATGAGATGAAAGAGACTTATGGAGAGGACATCGATGGAAACGGCATCCATTCGCAGGTGACCACAGTGGACCATTGATGAAGACACCATCAGGGAAGTGGAGGCCACCATTTTGGAGGACTGCCACATAACTGTTCGCCAACTAGCCCAAGATGTCAAGATCAGTGTGGGGTCTGTTGGAAAAAAATCATCCATGACCATTTGCACATGAGGTTTTCTACATGGTGGATTCCCCAGTTGCTCACACCTTTCCAGAAGCAGGAACCAGTCACGTGCTCCCAGGCTCTTTTGACCATGTGCCAAGAAATCCAGGAGGACTTCTTTGACATGCTAATGACGTAATTCAATTCAACTTTATTTATATAGTGCCATTTCACAACAACAGTCATCTCATAGAACTATCAAACTATAGGGGAAGACCCCAGCCATCAGGCGATCCCCTGTGAGCAAGCACTTGGTGATGGTAGAGAGGAAAAACTCCCTTTTAGCAGGAAGAAACCACCAGCAGAACCAGGCTCAGGGAGGGACAGTCATCTGCTGTGACTGGCTGGGGGGTGAAGTGATAGAGAAGAAGAAAAGAACAGAGAAGTAGAGAGTAAACAGCATGGCAGGGACTCAATCTATGGGAGAGAACAAACAGATGTTAATGACCAGCAAAAATATTTCATTGAGAGTGAAGAAAGGAGTGAAGCCCAGTGTGTCGTCTAATCTAGAACTAACAAAACCATAGATTAGTTTCTCAGCATCACTCTGAGACAAGATGCTCCTAATCTTGGCAGTATCAGGCAAATGATAAAAAGCAGTCTTAGAAATACAAGTTAAAATGCAAATTAAAGAACAGCTGTTGATCTATGATCAACAATACCTCTTTCTCACAGAACTGTTAGAAATACTTTCCCAAATCAGACAGTTTGGATGGGGTTATTCTATGTCCTAAGTTTTTTTGGGGTCAACTACAATGACTTCAGTCTCATTTGAATTTAATAACAAGAAGTTACACGTAATCCAAGCTCTGATTTCCTTAAGACATGCCTCTAATTTAGTTAATTGATTACTGTCATCTGGCTTCATTGACCAATATAATTACGTGTCATCCTCATAACAATGGAAATTTATGAAATGTTTTCTAATAATATCACCTAACAGAAGCATATATAAACAAAAAAAAAAAAATAGGACCTTGCACAAAGCCCTGTGGAACTTCGTGACTGAGCTTTGAATTTGAAGAAAACTCATTACTGACATGAACAAACTGCAACCTATCAGATAAATAAGATTTAAATCACTGCAAAGAAGTTCCATTAAGTCCAACATGGTGTTCCAATCTATCAAGTAAAATGCGATCGATAACATCAAAAGCTGCACTGTCTAAAAGGACAAGTCCAGAAACAAGTCCATTATCAGATGCTATGAGACGATCATTAGTGACCTTCACTAAAATTGTTTCAGATGTAGGACGAAACATGGGTCCATCACTATCATCCATAGATTAAAGCTCAGTTGAAGCAATATGACATTATGACTCACCACCTCCTAAGAACGTGTTCAGTCCTTGAAAGGCAAGGTCATGCTCATGGTCTTTTTGACCAGCATGGAGTACTGATGATAGATTTTCTGGCAAAGGGTACTATAATTACCAGGACTTACCACAATTCACTTCTGCAGAAATTGCAGAAAGCCATCAAAATCAAGCGGCGTGGCATGCTGACCAAAGGTGTCCGCCTCCTGTTCACAACTTGCATGTTGCCCTGACAGAAGCACGGTCCTGTGGCTATGAAATCCTTCCTCATCCACCTTACTCTCCCAACCTCACACGATCTGACTTCCACCTCTTTCTAACCATGAAGTAATTTTTGAAGGGCAAGCACTTCCAAGACATTGAAACGCTGATTTCTGAGGTCAAGCCGTTGCTTCTGACGCAACCTGCAGACTTCTACAGGTGAGATCTCCACAACTGGATAAAGCGATGGGAGAATTGTGCGACCACTGTGATACCTATGTGTCACGGGCAGCGGGAGTGCACCCCTCCCGTCTTGCCTCACATTCACTAACTCATCACAACACCTGAGGCAGAAGACACACCTGCACCCTCTCATCAGCCAGCGTACTTAAGGAGGCTCTCTCCGCGCAGTCAATGCTGGCTCGTCTGGGTATATTGCCCACAATAGGCAAGCATGTCTAAGTAATAAGTGTGAAAACATTATCTCACCTTATTTCTCCTTTTCCACAGGTTGCTGCCACCATGTAGGTGTGTCTCTTGGACTGTGTGTGCTCTCCTACCACATCTCACCGTCCTCAGCTCCTGCTCCACCCAGTCAGGCACCATCAGATCATCTTCCCCCCTTACCCTACTGGTTCGTCTATTCCTCGCTGGGTCCTGCCGGTCCTCCCTGGATTTCCTAAGTAAGTGGCAGTTTGGCTCGCCCATTTCCCCTTACTCCATTCCTCTGCTCACAGCTCGTGTCTTCTCTCCACAGGGCCTTTCCTCTGGCGAGTGAATGTTTCTGCAGCTGTGCGCTTTGGTTTTTGAGATTTAATAAAACTTTCAAACGTGTCCTTCTGTGTGGTTCCTCCTGTGCTTTGGCATCGTGCACATGTGCTGTCAAGCTTTATTAATCATGACAGAACGAGCCAGCCAGGAAGACAGTGCAGCCAGTGCCTCATCACAGGAGCAGTCCGCTCTGAACTGTCTAGCAGTGACCGAGCACCAGCTTGCTGTGTTGACGCAACAGGTATTGAACATGATGACACTTTGGGCTGCAGCATCTCCTCCAGCCGCTCCCCCACAGCCTGCTCCGCGCACTACAGTGCGCCGTACTACCTCTGTTCCCACACCTTCCCTGTACGTGGGGGAAGTGGGGAAATGTAAGGGTTTTTTAATCCAAGTTCAAATGTACCTGGAGCAGGTCGGGGAGGAGTACCCAGAGGACATGGCCAAGACCCAATTCTTTACGCTGTTGCTCAGGGATTGAGCCCTCGATTGGGCACAGTGCACATTAGACAACCCCGAGGGGCATCAGCATACGTTAGAGCAATTTGTGGCCGCATTCTCTAGCGTGTTTGGCCGGACTGAGAGTCAGGGCAACGTAATGAGCCACCTGATGACACTCCCCCAGGGCACCTGGTCTGTGGCCGAGTACTCAGTGGAGTCCTGGGTTGTTGCGTCTGATTCAAGGTGGAACGATATTGCGTTACGCAGTGCGTTCCTCCACGGGCTGAACGATCAACTCCGGGACGATCTGGTGATTTACCCTGTCCTGGAGACTCTTGACAGTCTCATGGATTGGGCAGTGGGATTGGATAACCGATACTGTGAGCGCGCGAAGGAGTGCGAGTCCTCCCTCCGCGGCGCCAGCTCTTCGCCCGAACCAATGGAGCTCTCTCAGCATTTGACCAATGATGAGTGCCGGCAAAGGTGAAGGGCTGGCGCGTGCATGTACTGTGGTTTAACAAACCACAGTCTGGATGAATGTCGCCAGCGGCTAAGAAGACGTGGTCTGTCAGCAGCCATCGGGGGCCTGGCGGATGGGACCAAATCTTCTCCCCCCGGTAATTTTTCTGTTTCTGCCCTCGTGCAATTGCCGGGGGTCGAGACAAGGACTATGGCACTGGTTGACTCAGGGTCAGAGGGTAATTTCGTGTCTGCTGAGTTTGTTAAGCAGGTGGGCATTCCCACACGTAAATTGCCCCGTAGTCAGAGGATCCCAACTATATCTGGCCGTGAAGTTGTAGTGGTCGCTTGCAGCACGGTGCCTATATCCATCCTCCTTTCCAGGAACCACCGGCAGGAACTGTCGTTCCTGGTTCTCCCTATATCATCTTCCCCGGTGGTTCTTGGTTACCCGTGGCTCCACAGGCATAACCCTGTGATCAATTGGGACAAAAACACCATCTCTGCCTGGAGCCCATTTTGTTTGGCCCACTGTATGCGTTCAGCGGAGTGTTCCCCATCTCTGTCTGTTTCCCTCTCCCTGGCCGAGCTGCCGGACCTCAGCCTCGTTCCCCGGGCATATCACGATTTGGCTGAGGTCTTTAGCAAATCAAGAGCATTGTTGCTGCTGCCTCACCGCTCTTATGATTGTGCTATTGACCTCATCCCGGGAGCAAGGCTGCCATCCAGCCGGCTGTATAGTATTTCTGGCCCGGAGAGAGAAGTGATCGAGCAGTATATAAAGGAATTGCTGAACGCCGGTCTTACTTGGCCATCTTCAGCTCTGCTCGGAGTTGGATTCTTCTTTGTCGGGAAGAAGGATGGCTCACTGCGCCCGTGCATCGACTACCGGGAGCTCAACGCTATTACCATTAAAAACAAGTACCCTTTGCCTTTGATCAATTCAGCATTCGAGATTTTTCAGCGCTCATGGGTTTTCACCAAGTTAAACCTTAGGAACGCGTATCATCTGGTCCACATTCACGAGGGCGATGAATGGCAGACAGCTTTTAATAAACACCGGGGCAATTCGAATACTTAGTGATGCCATTTGGGCTCACTAATGCCCCCACCATCTTCCAGCGGTTAATAAATGACGTCCTCCCCGATATGCTTTACCAATTCGTCTTTGTTTACCTTGATGATATTCTCATTTTCTCCCTCTCACCAGAGGAACATGAGGTCCCCGTCAGAGCCATTTTATAATGGCTCCTGGAGAACCAGCTTTACGTTAAGGCTGAGAGGTGTGAGTTCTCCACAACATCTACCAACTTCTTGGGCTTCATCGTGGCTGAGGGGGAGTTGATTGCCGACCCGGCCAAGGTGAGGGCAGTGCTAGATTGTCCAACTCCCCACTCCTGTAAGGAGCTTCAACGCTTCCTTGGGTTTGTGAACTTTTACTGCAGGTTCATCAGGAACTATAATGAGGTGGCACTGCCCTTGACGCAGCTGACCTCTGTTAAAGTCCCCTTTCGGTGGACTGAGGCAGCTAACAGGCGTTTGCCAAATTAAAGCGCCTGTTCACAGAAACTCCTATCTTGGCCCAGGTCGACACGCAGCTCCAGTTCATCCTCAAGGTGGATGCATCTGATTCGGGGATTGGCGCTGTGTTGTCGCAGCGCACGCCCTCCGATCAGAAGCTTCGCCCATGCGCATATTTCTCTCATTGGCTTACAGCGGCCGAGAGAAACTATGCCGTAGGGGATAGAGAGCTGCTGGCCATTAAGTTGGCATTAGAGGAGTGGAGGTACTGGTTAGAGGGGGCCATTCAATCCATCGTCGTGTGGACCGACCACAAGAACCTTGAGTACTTGCAGTTGGCCCGCTGACTGAACGTCAGGCAGACTCACTGGGCGCTATTTTTCCAGCGATTTAATTTTACCATCACTTACCGGCCTGGCATCTGGAACACCAAACCGGATGAGCTATTGCGCCAGTTTGATTCTGGGGAGGTAGCCCCCCTTCTGCCCCCCAAACCATCATACCGCCTTCATGCATCCTTGGAGCCCTTACTTGGGATATCGAGCGGCGGGTCCGTCAGGCCCAGTCCCAGGAGCCTGTGCCAGTAGGGTGCCCCCGGAACTGCCTGTACATCCCGGCCACCCTCCGTAGCGATGTCATCCAGTGGGGCCACACCAGTCACTTTGCGTGCCATCCAGGCATCAGTTGAACTGTGGACTTTGTCCGGCGAGCGTTCTGGTGGCCCACGCTGTGGCGGGACGTACAAGAATATGTGAAGGCCTGTCAGACCTGCGTCTGGGGAAAATCAGACCCCCCCCCCCCCATCGGGTCTCCTCCACCCCCTCCCTATCCCTGGTCATCCATGGTCCCATATCGCCCTGGATTTCATGACTGGACTGCCCTCCTCCCACGGCAAGACTGTGATACTGACCATCGTGGATCGGTTCTCCAAGGCGGTCCACCTGGTGGCCCTCCCTAAACTTCCATCGGCCTTGGAGACAGCGGCCCTCTTCACCGATCACGTCATCCGGGTCCACGGCATCCCTATAGACATTGTGTCTGACCGGGGTCCACAATTCATGTCCCAGGTCTGGAGAGCCTTTTGCCAGACCCTGGGAACCACTGTGAGTCTTTCTTCAGGAAATCATCCTCAGTGCAATGGGCAGGCAGAGCGCGCCAAATAGTCCTTGGAGGCCGCCTTGCGGTGCGTAGCAGCTGATAATGCCTCATCCTGAAGCACACATTTGACCTGGGTGGAGTATTCCATGAACTCTGCGGTGTCCTCAGCGACCGGACTCACCCCGTTTGAGGTGTCGTTAGTGTACATGCCACCTCTCCTTCTGATGGCCGAGAGGCAGGTCTTGGTCCCATCCATAGGGGCCCACGCTTGATGCTGTCGACGCATCTGGAGGTCTACTTGGGCCGCCCTGGTCCGCACCACGGAATGCACCCGGGCCACTGCTGATAGGAGGCGGGTTCCGGTGCCAAAGTACATCACTGGACAGCAGCTCTGGCTGGCAGTGAGTCAGATTCCACTAAAAGTGAAATCTAAGAAGCTGTCCCCCTGCTTCTTTGGGCCATACACCATCTCCCGGGTGATTAACGACGCATCGGTCCAGCTGAAGCTGCCCCCGACCCTACGGGTGAACCCTACCTTTCACGTCAGTCACATCAAGCTGCTCTCGGCCAGCCCTCTCTGAGATTTAATAACATTTTCAAACATGTCCCTCTGTGCGGTTTCTCCTGTGCTTTGGCATCGTACACGTGTGCTGTCAAGCTTTATTCATCATGACATCTATGTAGAGAAAGACTAATGTTTGGACAGCATCGTATTGCAGTGGTTACCACTGTTGCCTCACAGGTAGAAGGTTTCAGGATTTAATCCTCAGGCTGGCAGGGGTGGGAATCTTTCTGTGTGGAGTTTGCATGGTCTCCTGGTAATGTATGAGTTTACTCTGGGGGCTCCGGTTTCTTCACACAATCCAAAAACCTGCATGTTATTTGGTGACTCTAAATTGTCCCTAGATATATATGCTAAGTTTGGTTTCTGTTTGTCCATTGGAAAAGAGTCAGGGGAAATCTTTAATGTACAGCCCTTGTATGTTCAGAGTGAATATGTGCAGCATTATATAGTTTGATAAAATTAGTTCTGTTTACTTTTTAAATGGCGCCAGAGGCAGGGCGGCCGTACCACCAGCAACTCTCTCGTGTCTTTGTGTTTCTATCTGTTTATTCCTGTATATAGTGTGTCTCTTATTAACCAGGGCTCTGTAGGAATACTCAGACAAAGAATAGACCAACTTTTTTCTCTTTTTTAGCCTGGTCTCGCTCTAGTTTTCTTTTCTTTTCTCTTCCTCGGGCAATGGAGATCAACAGAGGTGGGGGCGGATGCATTGTTTACACACGCGAGCAGCTGATTGTGCTGAGGAGGCCGGCACCTGGAGCGCTGCATCCGGCAGTGAAGCCCCTCATCCCGGATGAGCTGAAGAGGAGACACCGTGGGCAAAGGGCTGGAGCGAAGGTGAGGAGGAGGAGGAGGAAGCATAAGCCGGCTGTACCGATGGTCATCACTGGGAACATGCGATCGCTGGGAAATAAAACAGATGAGCTTACAGCGCTGGTCAGGACGCAAAAGGAGTATCGTGAGTGTAGTTTCATGTGTTTTACTTAGACGTGGTTACACTCACAGATCCCAGATGTATACGTAGCGATACCTAGCTTCAAGACTATACAGGGGACAGAGACGTGAAAAGCAGCAGGAAAAAGAGAGGAGGAGGATTGGCACTTCTTGTTAATGAACGGTGGTGTCATCGTAGACATATTTATGTGAAGGAAAAGTGCTGCAGCCCAGACATTGAACTGCTGGCTGTGAGTATGAAACCTTATTATATGACGCGAAAAATAAAGTGTGCCTTAGTAATTATCGTCTACGTCCCTCCGTCAGCTGATGCAGCGGTGGCCTGTGACGTCATCAGCTCCACTGCGGCCACATAACTGGAGAAGCACCCGGATGCATTCATGGCCATCACAGGTGATTTTAATCATGTCTCAGTGTGAAAAACACTACCAAACTTTCACCAGTTTGTTGACTGTCCCATCAGAGAGAACAAAACACTGGATTTACTGTATGCCAATGTCAGGGATGCATATAGTGCCACAGCTCTACCCCCCATTGGCAAATTGGATCACTGCATGGTCATGTTAACACCCAAGTATGTCCCCCTTGTGCAAAGGCAGCCTGCTTATACACTGACTGTGAGGAGGTGGACACAGGAGGCTGCTGATGCACTACAGGACTGCTTCGAGACGACAGACTGGAGCGTACTGTGTGAACCACATGGGGTGGACATAGACAATATGACCAACTGCATCACAGAATACATTAGATTCTGTGAAGACACGACCATGCCAGCTCAGACTGTACGCTGCTTCTCCAACAACAGACCATGGGTCACCAGTGACCTGAAAGCACTTCTGAACAAAAAGAAGAGAGCTTTTAGGGCGGGAGACAAGGAGAAGCTGAGGGGAGTGCAGCATGAGCTGAGAGAGATACTGAGGAGGTGCAAGGACAATTATAGGAGGAAGTTGGAAGATAAACTCAGGCAAAATAACACTAAAGATGTATTGGAGGGAATGAAGAAAATAACTGGGTGCAAGGGGAGAGTCAGGCAGCCATCTGGGAGCCAGGAGAGAGCTGAGGAACTGAATGTTTTTTAATAGGTTCAACTCACAGTCTGTCACCCCAGCAGCAAAACCAGACCCCCACACACCCCTCCCCACCCACCCTCCTGTGCAGAACCTCTCTCCATCTCCCCCCTCCTCCTCCTCAGGGGGCACCAGGACCCTCCCTCACTTCACGGTGACTACAGACCAGGTTGAGAAACAGCTGGAGAGACTCCGTCAGCGGAAGGCGGCGGGCCCTGATGGCATCTCCGCCAGGACCCTGAGGACCTGTGCCAACCAACTAGCTCCGGTACTGAAACACCTGTACAACCTGAGCCTGAGTCTGGAGAGAGTACTGGTGCTGTGGAAGACATCCTGCCTGGTTCCTGTCCCCAAGAAGTCATCTCCATCGGACCTGAACGACTATCGACCAGTTGCCCTCACATCTCAAGTGACGAAGGTCCTGGAGAGACTGGTCTTAGCCCACCTGAGGCCGCAGGTGAAGACGTGGCTGGGCCCTCTGCAGTTTGCATATCAGCCCCATTTAGGAGTTGAAGATGCTGTCATCTACCTGCTGCAACGAGTACATCTACACCTGGATAGTGGAGGAGATACTGTGAGAATCACTTTTTTTGATTTCTCCAGTGCCTTTAACACCATCCAGCCACTGCTGCTGGGTGAGAAGCTGCAGGTGATGGGGGTTAACAGCCCTGTGATCTTCTGGATTACTGAGTACCTGACAGGCAGACCACAGTTTGTCCGGCTGGGCAATGTCTTGTCTGGAGTGGTGGCTTGTGATACGGGAGCTCCACAGGGGACTGTGCTCTCTCCTTTTCTCTTTACCTTATACACCGCTGACTTTCAGTACAACACAGAGTCATGCCACCTGCAGAAATTCTCTGACGACTCAGCTGTTGTGGGGTGTATAACAGGAGGAGAGAGGGGGAGCACAGGAAACTGGTAGACAGATTTGTGGAGTGGACAGAGCAGAATCACCTGAGGTTGAATGTCAGCAAGACCAGAGAGATGGTGATTGACTTCAGGAAGAGGAAGACGCCTTCTCAGCCACTGCAGATTAGCAGGAAGGATGTGGGAGTGGTTGAGGACTACAAATATCTAGAGCCACTTTTCCACAAGTATCACCTTAGCTTTACTTACTTTTACTTTATTCACTTTCTCGCTCTTTCCACAGTACCCTACTCGCTTTAACCGATACGATTTTCGTGCCAGTTTAGGGGCAGGGGACAAGCGAGAAAAATCGAGGTGTGATTTGACGTCAATCGACTGCTAGCCGCTGATTGGTCAGCGCGTAACGTCAAGAAATCGCCCGTCTTCAAAATCTTTACGTCCACCATTTGCAATCGGTCACGGAGTGAATACGATATTAATAGAGACAGCGTTGTAGGTTAGGTTTTGCGGAAATCTACACCGTGGTCCAACAAAGAGGTGCGGGGTTTTCTCTGCTTGCTGGCAGATACACAGTCAGAAGAGTGATCCGGACCCTACAGATGACTGCACAGAATAGAACCGTACTACTGACAAGCTGAATATGAAGTTGAGAGAACCATCCATGGTGAGTGATTTGTAATATTGTGCATCTGTTTGCTTATTTATCCTGTTGGTGGTAAGCTCACTTTTGAGCCATACAGCCCCGTTCTGTGCTGGCTAACTCATTTTAGCTAACGAATTTTGGCTAGTAGCTAGATAATACCAACTGTTGATTCGCGCTTGTTTTCTCCTAAATATTCGCTTGTGAGAGCAAAACGATGCAATATATCAATCCTGGTTATAGTCCTGGTTTTTGTTTTGTATTGCACTTGGTGCTGCGCATTAAATTGTGTGCAATTTAATGCCGTTTTTTGCTGGCTAACTTGTTTTAGCTAACAAGTTTTGGCTAGTAGCTAGATAATACCCACTGTTGATTCACGCTTGTTTTCTCCTAAATATTTGCTTGTGAGAGCAAAACGATGAAATATATCAATCCTGGTTATAGTCCTGGTTTTTGTTTTGCATTAAATTGTGTGCAATTTAATGCTAGAATGTGTTTCCACATGCCAGGGTTAGCTTCCCTGTTTATAGTGGATACTGGTGAGATCACAGGAGCCGAAATCTCAACAATATAAAAGGGCTTTTTCAAACCAGTGATTTATAAAGTCATTCATATAATTTTCTAAAGCGTCAGAAAGAGAAATCCATATATTATATCATTCATTACACAGACCATGATATATTTCAAGCATTTATTTATTTTAATTTGGGTGATTATGGCTTATAGCCCCTGAAAACCCCAAATTCCATTTGGCAAAAAATTAGAATATTACATAAACTTTAAAAAATAGTTTTTAAATAGAAATGTGGGCCGCTGAGGTGTTGGTTAATATGGGCTGTAGCCATAATCATCAATATTAAAATAAACACTTTCAATATATCACTGTCCCTGTAATGAATCTATATATGGGTTTCACTTTCTGAAATGAGTGACAAAAATATTTAACTTTTTCATGATATTCTAATTTTTGAGATGTGCCTGTATAAGTGTTGAACTTGCTTGAAAAAACTAAACACCATCCATTTCTGTCGTTCGTCTAGGCAGGAGGGAATCGACCGCTCAACAACGGACGTCGCCACTGTGGAAAGTACTGAAAGCCTTTGCTTTTATAGGTAAGTGTCAAAACCAAATTAGCACAATTTCCACTTAATGTAAAAGGGACTGAACTGAGATTTATTTGATTGTGTGAGTATTAATTACAGAATAACTGAAAAAGACTGGCGCATCAACTGTAAAATAAACCGCTTGTTAATGTATTTGTCAGATCACTTGTGTGATCCTTTGAGTTATGTTCTTAACTGTATCTTTTGGGGAATGGCAGTTGTTCAGTCATCAATATAGTTTAGTTTATATGTGTAGTTTATACTCTATCATCAATAAAGTCATGCAGTAACAGGAAACATTACAAATATTTGAGACCCATTGTAGTGCTTCCTTTTATATTTTAGCAATACAAGTACAAAACACCACCCACACTTGAAGCCAGTGCAAGAAGAGACACTTTTACATTCAAGACAACCTTTTATTGATAAAAACTCCATATTTTGACTGAGCGACTCCATAATCTGTGATGCACACCTTCAGTTAAAGTACTAGATTCCATTCCAGTGAATGTATTAATTCATTCTGATTGCTGAGGCCACAGTAAAAGCAGATGATTTTAAATGCAACCCAGCCCTTGTAAAATCGACTTGACATCAGTGCAGCTATATGAAAATTGTGGTTAAATACAACAACGAAGTACTTTATTGTCACATTGGAATCAGAATCGCCGCTGTTTTGTTTTTCTTTTGAATTCTTGGATGGAATATGGGTGGGCAATATAAGCTGCAGCTTCAGCCATCACCCATTTCAGATAACCTATGTTGAACTGTGTAATCAGAGGAGTTATTGTTTAATTCGACCTTATTAATTTTTTTTCCCCCTTTGTTATATTATTGTATTTTCTTTAAATCTATCCGAAATAAAGATTCATTCATTCACATTCCACCACTGGCTTTTAGTAACAAGTGTATCTCCCAAATATGTTTTAAACTTCGTTTATTTAACCTCCACACATTTCTGTCTTTTGTCTAGGCAAGAGGTAAACGATCGATCCACCCCAAACTGGACCTTGCGTCACTATTTCCACTTCCGGTTCCGGTTCCGCCGGACCGGTGGCGCCACACGAGTAGGCTGCCCGTTGCAACAGCCTTTTTTTTTTTTTTTATCTTCCTTCTTCTTTCTACACCTTTCACTCTGTATATATATCACGGACGCACGGATCGCCCCGGGGATCTCCCGGGTCGGCGGACGGAGCCACGGTTTGCAGCGGGAGACGCTACAGCGGGGAGGAGCTAGTGCTAGCTAGCACTTGGCCGCCGCCCGGTGCTAATGGGAAACTCGACATACCGGGAGCTGTAGCAAAAACGACGCGGGTGCCGGGCTGGAGTTTAGGCGGCATGCAAGAAATATAAGACAGAATAATAAAGAGCGATGGCAAGAACCAAGCAGACCGCCCGTAAAATCTACTGGAGGAAGAAGCCCCCCAGGAGACAGCTAGCCACCAGGGCTGCTCGGAGAGGCGCTCTGGCCACCGGCAGAGTGAAGAGGCCTCGCCGTCACAGGCCCGTGGCTCTGAGAGAGATCCGTCGCTGCCAGAAATCCACGGAGCTGCTCATCTGTAAGCTGCCCATCCAGCGCCTGGTGAGGGAGATCGCTCAGGACTTCAAGACCGTCCTGCGTTTCCTGAGCTTCGCCGTCATGGCTCTGCAGGAGACCAGCGAGGCCCACCTGGTGGTCTCTTCTTCGCTAAGGGGGTCACCATCATGCCCAAAGACTTCCAGCTGGCCCGCCGCATCCGCGGAGAGAGAGCTTAGACTTTCTGCTGCACATTCACCAACCAACCATAATGCTCTGCACTGTGTGTCTATATATATACATTTATAGTAATATGGGCATATGTTTACTAGATGTTGTTTTTTCTTGCCTTCTGATTGTTGCTCTGAGTGTTGCTATCCCTGTGCTTTTGCAATCCTGGAATTTCCCCATTGTGGGACTAATAAAGGCTTATCTTATCTTATCTTATCTTATTTACAGAGATGCAGGCCTAAGATCTGCTGATCTGAGACCAGTGTGAGCTGCACATCCCAGCTGCTGAGTGACCCAGTCTTACAGTTTGAGTTTTGCACATTCTGAATAATCTGGAATTTGCTGCTGATTGTAATAAACAATTTAGTGACTTATGAGTTTGCATCATGATTTCTATTTTTGTCTTTTAATACACTGGTTGGAAAAGAGTCAATAGTACAAACCATTAATGGGTGACCTTGAAAATAATGACTCATTTTTAAGACATTTATGTCACATGGTGGTAACCTTCACATATAAAAAAAGAGACATCTGCAAAAACTCCAGAGGTTTGTCAGTGCAATACTACATGAATGCATGTATAGTACATTGTTGATGCAGAGAATATATATTTCTACAGTATATGTATCGAGTAAATCAAGCATTTTCCATGTAACCTTGTGACTGCATTATTTTAATTGCTTTTAATGCTAGATCAGGTTTGTTTTGGCCTAAAATGCATCATAACTGTCAAATACATCTTATTATACCGAACTCAGTAATGTTTACTTTTGAATATACATTTTGTGGCTAATATAGTTATTAACCTGGCGATCGAGTTGTCAGCTGATCATTTTTTGCTATGACAACATCGCAGACTCAGTGCAGCTGAAGCAGGTGCGTCCATGATGTCTCAACAGTCCATGATTTTCACGCAGATCAGAGCAATTTTTTTTCCCACAATATTTTTATTGAACCTTTTTTTTTTAAAAAAAACATCACACACAGTCAGACACTAACACAAAAGTAATTTAAAAACTAAACAATAAAATGACAAAAAAAGGTTAATAAAAAACAAACCATTAACAAAAACAAGTCAACAATGTTCCTCTGTTTAGGTAATCTATTACATTAGAATACATAATATACATTCACCAGCTTGGAATTTGCAAGGTCCACATATATCATTCACCTTCTTCAGAAGTTATGTTTACTTAATTTACACAATCAATGAAAGGTCTCCATATATTCTCAAACACATTTCCTTTGATTTCAGTATGTATGTTATTCTTTCTAGTGGAAACCAAAAGTGAGTTGTCTAGCTGCTGCCTTTTTTGTAGTAGTCATTTTTCTAAGGTGTTTTAACGTGTAATTACCCATCCCTGAACACATATGCCTTATAAATATCAATAGATGGGAAAAAGATACTCAAATGACACTCAACATGCAAAATGGTGCTACAGTTGGATTGCCTTTCTTTAAAATTATTTTGTAAGTAAAAGTGGGCTAGGATTAACTGGAAATATAACAAGTTTCCACATATAATTCCAAGGTCAATTGGCAATTCAATCAAACCAAAAAGGAGTTGTTCAGCTGCTGCATTTTTCTGCAGTCATTTTCTACGGTGTTTTAGCGTGTAATTTCCCATCCCTGAACACATATCCCTTAAAAAGAACTATCAATGGGAAAATGATACACAAAAACAAGAATTTTACTACAGTTGAATTGGCTTTTTTTTTAAAGTAATTTAAATTATTTTGTACGTAAAATAGGGCTATGATTAATTGGAAATATAACAAGTATCCACATATAATTCCAAGGTCAATTACAAGGTTTTAGCATTTAATTAGCTGTCCCTTAACAGTTAACCGTTATGAACAACAGAGGAGACTAGACGAAAAGTGCACCAAATTTTATTTTAAAAACAAACATTTGACATATGTATGCACATGAATGAGGTTCCATGCATGGACGCAATTTGTGGCACAAGTAGGTGAAAGTGTCCTCGGACATCCGGAAGTTCTGCAACCACTGTGTGCTTGAGAAGCTGGGGACAATATTCTCCCACCACTGCGAGCTACGGTTTACTGCCCAGGTCCATGGTCTGCAGCGTTGATTTTGCAACAACGCAGCCAACTAGAACACACACACAGCATACATATTAATACTGATAACCTGGCGACATCAAAATGCTGTACACAACAATGACATGATGATAAAATGACAATAGAAAGCATTAAATTACCAAAAACTTTTTCCTCGTGTGCTTGATGTTCCTGATGTGCTGGGTAATTAAGCTCTCTGCTTCATATTCTCCAATGGTAACAACGAGTCTCTGGTACTGCTCCAACGTGTGTTCTCTCAATGCACGTCGTCTTCTCCTGTAAAACTCTCTTCTCCGCTTAAAAACATTCATTGTGTTCAAAAGCCAGAGAAGAACCAACGTGGAAATCCTCCGCTCGTAATCCGCCATTTTCTTTGTTGTGAAGAAGTCAGTCGCCGGAGATGACGTCAGCAGAGTATGGAGCCGCCTCAATCCCGCCCACTACAGAGTTTACGCGGCTTTACAGGGTTGTAATGGGTCAACAACCGAGGGAGAAAGAAGTAGTGAAGAATCGAAACAAGTAAAAAAGAACTGTGACTATGGAAAAGAGCCATAGGTGTCAGGATCAGCAGCAGGTTGGACTGGAGATCCAACACCGATGCTGCGCACAAGAAGGGGATGAGCAGACTCTACTTCCTGAGAAAGCTGAGATCCTTCAACGTGTGCAGCAGGATGCTGGAGCTTTTCTATCAGACCGTTGTCGCCAGCGCCATCTTCTTTGCTGCTGTCTGTTAGGGTAGCAGTGTCAGGGCCAGAGACACCAACAGACTTGACAAGATTATCAAGAGGGCTGGCTCTGTAATTGGCCTCAGACCGAAGACCTTTGAGACAGTCATGGAGAGGGGAACACTAAATAAGCTGCGATCCATCATGGACAATCCTGATCACCCCTTCCACCACACACTAGACAGACAGCAAAGCACTTTCTCCAGTAGACTACTACAGCTTCGCTGTTGAACGGCAAGGTACAGGAAATCTTTCCTGTCACATGCAATTTCACTGTACAATAACTCACTATGATGTTGTATTCTGGTCATAATAATGCTGCCACACTGCACCTTACAGACTAACTGGTACATCACATTTCACTCTGCTCCTGATGGTCCTTCTTTGTACAATGGGATGATTCATGTGTTTATACGGGTCATCATATATTAAGCTATGATGTATATAGTGTTATGATCCGAGTGCTGACTCTGTCCACGCTTGGGTGGTCTGGTAGTTCTCCATTCTCTACTCTGGTTAACCATTGGGCCTTCGGGCTCTTATTGTGACAGTGTCTCGGCGGGGCTTCTGGCTATCAGAGCTGCGCTCCACTGAGATGGCTAATTATCAATCAGCTGTCATTCTCATCAGCTGAGTCTTCTGAAGCCCTATTTATGGGAGCAGCTCAGGTTTTATTCCGTTTCATAGTGCACTTTTCCCTTGTAACCTGTTTTTTGTCACTCAAGTGTATGTTTGTGTCGTTGCCCCACGTGGCTTATTATTTTGTACTGTTCCCTTGTGTTAATAAATTACGCAAACTCATCGGCGAGCTCTCGGCGTCTCATTGATGGCTCGTGAGGGTCATCGCATGACAGTAGGTTGCAGTCAGACTGAGACGCAGGTGACCGTGAGTGTTGCCTAAATTGGACTTATTGTTTTCCCTGTCTGGGTACCTACGTGGTGGGAGAAATGTCGCCGCTCAGGGGCCACGCTAGGAGCCTGGGCTACGAGCTGGTGGAGGCCCTCGACTACATAGATGGAACGCTTTTCACCGCAAGCCTCTATGACATTCCCAGCAATGTACGCCGGCACCTGGACCTCACTGAGGTCATTATTCATCGCCTTCCCCACTACTCCAACCACCCGGAAGTCGCGGTGAGGAAGGCAGACATCACTACACACCGGGAGAGACTCCGTGGGCTGGAGGGAAACTCCAGCAGGAAGCCGAAGGGAAAGCACCCTCGCTCCTCGCTTCGGGATCCCGTTCCTGTCCCAGATCCGGTCCAGGAGTTCGCACCACCCAGGAGTCATCCCCGAACGAGCGTGATGTCAGTCGGGATTCCCCCAGAGAGGCTGCAGCTGACAGCAATCTCCATCTGGGACTGAGTGGCTCCAGCTCGCTCCGTCGGCCACCCCACACAAATCATGAAGCACGTGACGGCGGCGGTCAGGCTGGTAGAGAGGAATCCCGAGCTGAGTGATTATCCAGAATACGCTGACCTGCTCGCCTCCGTTTCCGCACAGGAGCGGCGTTTTCCGAACCTCACCTTCGCCTCGCCATCAGCCAGTGAACGTCGTCACCACGCTCCAAACAAGCCTCAGCGAGAACCCCGTCTGGATCCAGTTCCGGGTCATCAGAGGAACTCTGCCTCCCAGCCAGCCGCTCCTTCTGCGTCACGTCAGGAGGGAATTCCCACAGCCTCTCCCCCCGGGTCACCTGTTCCTGCTGTCCCGTCAGCCCTTCGTGCCTGGACCGCCTCCACTGTCGTCCCCTCCTCGACGTCTTCCCCGGCTGCTGTGTGTGCCAAGAATCCTGTTTCGGCGAGGCCCGTCCGCGATCCATCGCGAGCGGTTCCTCCTCTTCTTCCCGGGGGGCCCTCCGTCACCATCCAGTGGGGGAAGGGAAGACTCAAGTCCACTGCGGTGGGTTCCATCAGCCCTCCGGGAATCAGGCAAGTGTCTATTCATTCTCTTCCTGTATTGAGTGGATTGCCTAGTTTGATTCCTGGGGGTGGAGTTCGAGGTTCACAGCCCCCTGAGCTTCCTCCACCTGCTGCAGAAATTAATGACGAACCTGCCACCTTTGTGTCTCCTTCCCCCGAGCGTTCTGTGGCGCCAGGCCTACGCCACCGGACGAGGAGGGAGCCTGCGGGCCTGGAGAACCTGGTTCCAGCCCCGCAGCCACGTCACGGGCAGAGGAGGAGGGCAGACTGCTGTTTGGAACCTGCGCCGACGAGGAAGCATCCCTGGGTCTCCATGGAGGAGCGGTCCGACCCAGCAGGTCAAGGATCTCCTGCCCCTACGCCGTGTGGGTCATTGGCGTGGTCGACAGCGTTGGAGGATCCTCAGGCTGTGGAGACCATCATGCCGGCTATGGGGCCTGCCGTCACCGAGTGGGAGCCAGAGGACGTCCTTCTTCGTCCTGAGCCCGGATCACCGAAGTCCTGGACGGCGACAGAACCCGAGATCAGGCAAGTGCCCTACCTTAGCTTCCTTCTTTCCACTCTGGAGCATTTTTGCCTGTCTGAACCCGGCGAGACAGGCTCGGATGCAGCAGACGGCTGCACCCGGCTCATCTCCCCGGGTTCTGTTGCTGCCGGTGATCCTGATTCCGGTCCTTTTCTCTCTCCTGAGCCTTCTCCCAGGGTCGCCGGTGATGAGTCGGTCCTAGTTTCTGCTCTGGAGGATCTGGGTTCGGGGTTGAAGGTCGTTCCCGGTGCGGTTCCGACCCAGTCGGGGTCCATCATGGGTGCAGCTTGGGCTCACGTGGTGTCCGACAGGAGGACTGTGCCTAATCTGGTGAAGTTCGGAGGTGGAGCTGCAGATCCTCCGCCAATCATAGCTGGACTGTCTCCTCGTATTTCCTCCATTCCTCGTTTCCGTCCATCGGGGGCCGCTGGGACTTCCCGTTTTTGGTTCGGCCCTCCCTCGCTTTCCCTCTCCATAGGGAGGCTGTCTCCGAGTGCTCTCCTGCGGATCTGGTGGCGGAATGACATGGGTCGGCCACCTGGGACATTGCTTCGCCTATTTGGCTTTCTGGGTAGGCCGCCCGAACTGATCCTCTTCCCCCCATTAGCGAACAGGACGCTAGACGCAGGCAGACCACCTGAACTTGTGGGTTTTACTCCATTGCGCTCTGCCTGTTGTCATCCCTCTCCTTTCGCACCAGAAATGGAATATAAAGAAGCCATTTTGAACTAATTGTTGATGTAAATGTTACTAATTCTAAGTTACACAACACTTCTCAAGAGGTATTTATATTAGTGTCTCTATCACCCAGTTCTACATCATATTTGAGGGGAATGTATGAATCAGCTCCATAGCTCTCATTTATATATTTTTTTTTTCTCTCAGCCTTGTGTATACATGTTATTTGTAATTTGCAGGCAATATATCAATGTTATTGCATTGCTTCTAAGGTCTTCCATTGGAAGTGAATGTTTTTTTTTTTATATATGTCTGGTTATATCAAATTTGGCACACAGTGTAAAGTTGTTGTCATTTGTTCTGCACAGCAGATGATTGCATTGTATCTCAGTATGGCCCCATTTGTGGTTTGTTCGAGGGCCGTTTTCTGTGTTTTTCTTCTGTACTGGTTGTCGTATTCTGGTTGGAGTTTTTTTTTTCTCTCTCCTTGATTTTGTGTCTTGCTTCTTGCCCACCCGGCCTCCCCCCGCCTCCCTGGGGTGGTCTTATTGACCGTCTGGGGGGGGGGGGTGCTTTGATGTTACATGGCACCTGGAATTCGCCTTGCAAACGGGCGGCTACTGTTACGATCCGAGTGCTGACTCTGTCCACGCTCGGGTGGTCTGGTAGTTCTCCGTTCTCTACTCTGGTTAACCATTGGGCCTTCGGGCTCTTATTGTGACAGCGTCTCGGCGGGGCTTCCGGCTGTCAGAGCTGCGCTCCGCTGAGATAGCTGATTATCAATCAGCTGTCATTCTCATCAGCTGAGTCTTCTGAAGCCCTATTTATGGGAGTAGCTCAGGTTACTCCGGGCTGCGACCTCGTCGGATATTCCACGGTTTCATCCCGTTCTTGGATTCAGGAGTTTTCTCTCCTCTGTAAGTGTTTTCCCTTTTAGTCCGTTTCATAGTGCACTTTTCCCTTGTAACCTGTTATTTGTCACTCAAGTGTATGTTCGTAATAAATTACGCAAACTCATCGGCGAGCTCTCGGCTTCTCATTGATGGCTCGTGAGGGCCATCGCATGACATATAGGTTTTATAGTTGTGTTAGTTTTTACTTTCCATGGGTAATCCCTTTGTCTGTCATGTGTGTGTTTCTGTTGCTTGGTTGTCTACTGTCATGCTGCTGTTACACTGTAATTTCCCAGGTTGGGATCAATAAAGTACATCTATCTATCTATCTATCTACAGACGTGGACAAAATTGTTGGTACCCCTCTGTTAATGAAAGAAAAACCCACAATGGTCACAGAAATAACTTGAATCTGACAAAAGTGGTAATAAATAAAAATTCTATGAAAATTAACCAATGAAAATCAGACAATGCTTTTGAATTGTGGTTCAACAGAATTATTTTAAAAAACAAACTCATGAAACAGGCCTGGACAAAAATGATGGGACCCTTAGAAAAGATTGAAAATAATGTGACCATAGGGACATGTTCAACCAAGATGTGTCCTCTAATTAACATCACAGGTGTCTACAAACTTGTAATCAGTCAGTCGGCCTATTTAAAGGGTGACAGGTAGTCACTGTGCTGTTTGGTGACATGGTGTGTATCACACTAAACATGGACCAGAGGAAGCAAAGGAGAGAGTTGTCTCAGGATATTAGAAAGAAAATTATAGACAAGCATGTTAAAGGTAAAGGCTATAAGACCATCTCCAAGCAGCTTGATGTTCCTGTGACTACAGTTGCACATATTATTCAGAAATTTAAGATCCACAGGACTGTAGCCAACCTCCCTGGACGTGGCTGCAGGAGGAGACGGATAATATGAATGATAACAAAAGAGACCAGAACAGTACATCAGTGTCGGATCGCACCATCCGTCGTTGTTTGAGCCAAAGTGGACATCATGGGAGACAACCAAGGAGGACACCACTGTTGAAAACAAATCATAAAAAAGCCAGACTGGAATTTGCCAAACTGCATGTTGACAAACCACAAAGCTTCTGGGAGAATGTCCTATGGACAGACGAGACAAAACTGGAACTTTTTGGCAAGGCACATCAGCTTTATGTTCACAGACACAAAAAATGAAGCATATCAAGAAAAGAACACTGTCCCTACTGTGAAACATGGAGGAGGTTCTGTTATGTTCTGGGGCTGCTTTGCTGCTTCTGGCACAGGGTGTCTTGAATCTGTGCAGGGTACAATGAAATCTCAAGACTATCAAGGTATTCTAGAGAGAAATGTGCTGCCCAGTGTCAGACAGCTTGGTCTCAGTCACAGGTCATGGGTCTTGCAACAGGATAATGACCCAAAACACACAGCTAAAAACACCCATGAATGGCTAAGAGTGAAACATTGGACTAAAGTGCCCTTCTATGAGCCCTGATCTAAATCCTATTGAATATCTGTGGAAGGAGCTGAAACATGCCGTCTGGAGAAGGCACCCTTCAAACCTGAGACAACTGGAGCAGTTTGCTCATGAGGAGTGGGCCAAAATACCTGCTAAGAGGTGCAGAAGTCTCATTGACAGTTACAGAAAACGTTTGATTGCAGTAATTGCCTCAAAAGACGTAACAAACTAATAGTTTTTTGAATGCAAAAGATGCAATAGACTTACACAATGGTCCCCTCCGGCATACAACTAGGAACATACCGGTCGCTATGGAGGGTGAGAATATGTATGGGCACATAATCATACCATGTAGGATAACTAAGTAGACGGTTATGCTGTTTCATTCCATCTAGCAACAATGCTCTGCACTGTGTGTGTTTATATATTTGCATATTTATTCCATCTAGCTACAATGCTCAGCACTGGGTGTGTTTATATATTTATATATCTACATATTATTCCATCTAGCTACATTGCTCCGCACTGTGTGTGTTTATATACTTGCATATTTATTCCACCTAGCTGCAATGCTCCGTACTGTGGGTGTTTATATATTTACATATTTATTCCATCTAGCTACAATGCTCTGCACTGTGTGTTCATATATTCATATATTTATTCCATCCAGCTACAATGCTCTGCACTGTGTGTCTGTGTGTGTGTGTATATATATATATTTTATAGTAATACGTACATATGTTTATTAGCTGCTCTTGCTTGCTTGTTTTTTTTCTTGCCTTCTGATTGTTGCTCTGAGTGTTGCTATCCCTGTGCTGTTGCAATCCTGGAATTTCCCCGTTGTGGGACTAATAAAGGCTTATCTTATCTTATCTTAAAAGGTTGTGTAACAAACTATTAAGTTAAGGGTACCATCATTTTTGTCCAGGCCCGTTTCATGAGTTTGTTTTTTAAAATAATTCTGTTGAACCACAATGCAGAAGAATTGTCTGATTTTCATTGGTTAATTTTCATAGAATTTTTATTTATTACCACTTTTGTCAGATTCAAGTTATTTCTGTGACCATTGTGGATTTTTCTTTCATTAACAGAGGGGTACCAACAATTTTGTCCATGTCTGTATCTATCTATCTATCTATCTATCTATCTATCTATCTATCTATCTATCTATCTATCTACTTTGGATAATCCACTCAGATTCCAGATTGACCTCGGTCGTGATACAAATGACCTGGCCCTGCACTTTAACCTTCATTTCCATGACAACAATGATGGAGCTGTGCTTGTGTGCAACTGGTTCTTGGGGTGAGGAGAAACGGGAAATATACAGCCCCCTTCAGAGGGGCGTGGAGGTCAAGGTGAAGGAAAGTGGCAGCATACATTTTTTTAATGAAACTGATTCTCACATGAAAATATAATTGTTAACAACAAAGCATTTCTTCTAAATTTTAGATTGTGTAAAAAAAAACAAAAAACAAACTGGAGACATGTTTGAAGTGGAGCTTCCCGATGGACAGGAAGTCCAGTTTCCCAATCATGTTGGCATGGACGTCATCAGCTATGTCAGAGTCACTGGAGACTTTAAGCTGACATCCTTCAAGATCTGCTAAGAAATACAACAGCTATAATATGCATGAATATGGTGAAAACCTTTAAAACACATAGATGGGAATTGTAGTCATTTAATAGATAAATAAATATCCAGGTTAATTAAGCAATATTACACTGGAGGAAGTACGGTATCAATGAGTAACTACAGGTGTGATACGTCTAATCACATCCGTAGTTTGTATATTCATGATACCATAACAACCTTGAGTGTAATTTTGCTTTTATACAACAGTTCTGGCAAGCACAATTTATTATATGATAGCGATACTGGACAAAATATGATATGTTTGTTTAACCAGTTATTTTGCACAGCTGAGAAAAATAGTCCCTTATAAATGTAGCCAGTAACTGCTGTTAAACATCTCAATCAGCATATAGACGTCTATTGTCATTTCACACACATGTACTGTAAGCAAATTATTTACTTATTTTATTTGTTTATTTGACAGGGACAGTGCAATAAACATAGTGTGGCACATATGTTTGGTTCATATTTCCCCACAAGAGTGTGGCACATATGTCTGGTTCATATCTCCCACAAATGTATGGCTTATGTGGATTGGGGCTTCACGTCTGGAGGAACAAGACAGGAGATGGCGAGGAGGTGTGAAGTCGGGCCCTCGTCTTGGAGAAGAGGACCTGGGGGGTTTCCCGGTACACCAGAGAATAAGAGACAATGGTGAATCTTCAGAGACTTGCATTGTGATTGAATGTTTGCAGAAGCACCATGTGACTTGAGTTCTTAATCCCCCGGAGGTATAAGAGTGAGCTGTAATATTATTCTGCCTCTTCTTGCTTTTGAGAATGTTGGATGAATGTGTTCTGGAATAAAGCCGAACCTGAGAAATACACTCATGTCTCGTCATTGAACACATCTTCCACAATAGACAATTAATCAAATGACAATCACTCTAATGTGTTGCACAAAGAGTGTATAGCTATTAGCTAATTTGCAACTCTCGTCCCTGGATGGGCTTTAGAAAGAAGAAACAAGTAAAAAGAAAGAAGGATAAGGAAAAGAAAAAATGAAAACAGAATAAACAATAACCACATACATCAATGAAAAAAAGATTATAAATACACAATATAACAACCTGACTCACATTTGCCTATTTCAGGCCTCCCTCCCTTCGTCACTCACTATAAACAAACACATTCATTCCTTCCCTTCATTCACTCTCACCCTGCAGACAATCATTTCATACATGGGTACATTCTTGTTTATTTTTCAGCCAGTCTTTAACCTTGTTTGTCCAAATGTGCTTCTGCGGTGGAATATTTTACAGTTATTGTTAACAGAACTCCTGGTGGCTCTGCTGCTGTCCTGTCTTTGGATGAAACCAGCAAGTGGCTCAGGCGCTGATTTATGGAAACATTTGAAAATTAATTTCAGAAAACAGAGGTCAATGAAACTCTCAAAACTCAATAGATTGTATTTTTTTTAAAGTATAACAGTGATGCCACCTAATGGGCTTTTTGTCCAAGATTTTTAGAGTTTGATTATATAATGAACCTATATGTTTTATTGTGGAAGGGGCTGCTTGAGCCCAGACTGTCAAACAGTATGATATATGAGAAAAAACCATAGAATGCATATACAGTGCAGCTGCTTGGTATGGTATGTAATATCTAATTAACCCCTTGCACTCCGGTCAAGTTTCCTAAAAACGCCAAAAAATAATGTGCCCAAAGTAAATCGAAAGCTGTTCTTCAACCCTTTGCAGCATCTTCATGGGGTTTGTCTCATTTAAAAGAAAACACTTTGAATTTTTTGGCAAAAAAAACCATGATCTCTCTAAGTGCTCGGGCCACTGAGTTACAGTCATCTAAACATAGTGAATTTGAAGAAAATAAATTTGGCCTGGGTGTTTTTTTGGATACAAATGCTTGCAAATAACACACAGCTTCAGATCCGGGCTGGAAAAGGCAACATAAATGTAGAACCAAGTGTTATCCAGCTGAGGTCCAAATTTTGTAACAATGCCACAAAAAATGAATATTTTACACAGCTTTATACTCAGGCTGTTCCCAGGCGTTTTGGAACTGTGCCAAATTGTGCCAAATGGCACAGCTTGGAAAAACGTCTGTAACTTTTGAATGATTCAATGTAGAAGCTTCATTTAGGGCTCTAATGAAAGGTCACATTCAGGGCTGTGTCTGTGTGTGTGCGTGTGGACTACAGAGGACGGAGATCCGTCCTCGCTACATGACGGATTACACTCGGATGTGGCATGTTTCCACAGCAACGCTGTCACCGCGGCTCCCCCCACCCCCCCGCTACAGAATCGTAGCGGCGGGGGGGGGGGCCTTCACTGTCCGGAGGCGGCAAAGAACCGTGTAACGCGGCGCACACACTTCGGACATCGTGCGCCGCACAGTTGTAATTTACCGATCGGTCAAAAGTCATTTTGGATTACAATTTTCAGGGATAAATAATAATTTAGCTTATAACAGCTTACCTCTTCACAGCAGCAGAGTCCTGGCGAACTTCTCTTCCCAACTGTCAGACGAACGCGACGCTGGTCCGCTCGTGGTTCTGGTCTCGCGACCCGATCAAAACATAATTCCATTATTGCGGTTTTGTGCTTCCATGATTGCGTTTTTTGGCAAACGATTTTTCAGAACAAATAACAGTAGTAATTAAAAAAAGACTGGCGAAGGCGTGTGTGTCACTCAGCCTTCGTCTTCAGCCTCCATCGGTCTATGACCATGGAAGAAATCCTAACGTCTACTCTGCTGGAACCAAAACAAATAAGCACCGCCTGTGGCCGAACATGCCGGTGCACGAATGGCACTCCCTGTCACACAGGTTGCATTTGTGGGTGATCTCCGTGCTGCTGGGTCTGTGGGTTCTTCCTGCGGGTCCTTTTTTTCTCTGCAGCAGCAGTCTCTCTTCACCCAGCCTTAAAAAAAACAGCTCGCAAACTTCTCTGCTTCAACTGGCTCATTGCATTCACAGCGTTGGGAGGCGGGTCCTTCTAGCTAGGTTTTCATTCATTGGCTCTTCAAAGTTTCAGGAACTCAATTCAAGGCTCTTATTAGTTGAATGAGAGGTCAATCAGATGAACTAATCTGTTCGCGGCTGTGTCTGCAGCTTTTATTTTAAGTGCGCGCTTGGACGCCATACACCACCTACATCACAATCTCCATCATGCGTCCTAGAGCGCACGAGAGCGCACGAGGGCGCAAGTCTCTAGGACGTGGGCAAGTCTCTAGGATGCAGAGACTTGCCCACCCGTGGGACAACGGAGCGCAAGAGGTTAATTTAAAGCAGTTCAGATTTTTTTTTACTGTTTTAGAAATTTTCTTTATATGAAGATTAAATTTGAATTGAGGATCTAGTACAATGCCAAGGTATTTGAGTTCTGTAACTAAACTGATGTCTTGATCATGTATATTAACTTTAAAACGTTGCAGGTTACATTTTTTGATTGAAAAGCACATTGAAACTGTTTTCTGAAGGTTCAGCAATAGATGGTTCTGGAAGAGCCACTCTTGGACATCAACCATACTTGTAGACAGTACATCTGCAGCCTGTGCTGGAGTCTTGGCAGCTGTGTAAATAACTGCATCATCTGCATAAAGTTGACATGTTGCAGCTGAGCAGTGTAGTGGCAAGTCATTAATAAAAATGCTGAAAAGTAAAGGACCAAGAATGGACCCTTGTGGGATACCCATACGGTTGTTTAAAAATAAGGATTTATCCTGGTGAACTTTTACACACTATTCTCTATTCTGGAGATAAGATGCAAACCATTCTAATGTATCTGTGTCACGCACTGCTCTAGGGAGCCGCACAATAAGAGCCAAGGGCGAGCCAGTGAGTCGTGATGTTTTATTACAGGTGAGGGATGAGGGATGAGGAGAGCACAGATACTCATACAGTGGTACACTCACAGGTTGCATAGCGCAGGAGCAGGAAGCTCACACCGGACATAGGGGTAACAAGGCGTGCATACTCACAGCGGGTTACAATCACAGGAATGCTGCAAGGGGAGTAGAGGCTGACACCAGACGAAGGGGCTTCAGCCTAGCAGTGCTTATGT
Source organism: Pholidichthys leucotaenia (assembly GCA_020510985.1). Taxonomy (NCBI): domain Eukaryota; kingdom Metazoa; phylum Chordata; class Actinopteri; order Cichliformes; family Pholidichthyidae; genus Pholidichthys; species Pholidichthys leucotaenia. Next base: position 399,432,251 of record CM035838.1, read on the forward strand.
TGCAGCCCCGAGTCATCGAGGCTGCTCCTATTTATTCTCATTGGCAGCGCCCCAGCTGATGAGGACTAATTGGCCCCAGCTGTCCGTAATGCTGCCAGCTGGGAGCCTGCTGAGACGCTGCTCAATGAGAAGCAGAGATGGAGGAAAACATGGGCTGAGCGCTGAGACGGCATCAACCCATGGTAACAGAGCCTCCCCCTCAAGGTCGGGCTCCTGAACGACCAGGAACATCCCAGCCCCCCCCCCCCACCACCACCTGGGGTGGGAGGAAGGGAGGCAGGACCGGAGGAGGGGGAAGCAAGGGGGAGGACAACACCAGTAGACCAAAATGTAGGGTAACAGGGCAGAGAAAAAAAAAAACAAATGTGCTACTCTACATTGCACCAAAAAAAAGGGAGGAAAAAAAAACCAGGGCACAAACGGAGAGAATACAAAACACGGGAACAGAACAATCCATCAAAAGAATGACAAAAACGGATAAAGCAATTACAGAGTATGGCAGGAACAAAACACATAACCCCATAATGCACAGACAAAGCTAAAAAAAACAAGGCACAAATAGGAAAATGCTGAGTACGAATAATGGAAAAACACACAGCACTATGAATACAAGTTCACAACAGGACAAAAATAACGAGAATGACATGCACCGGTAAATAAAAAGATAACAGAATACCCGGCGCCAAATACCAAGAGGGACACCTAGGAGAATAACAGTGACAGGGTAAAAAGACAACAACAAGGTAAAAAGCTGAGTATGGCTAAGGGGAAAACACAATACACAGCGGCAAATATACGGGGGGTCACCTAGGGAAAACTGGTGACAGGAACATAAGACAACAATGGGATAAAATGCTGAGTACGGTTAATATGGGAAAAAAAAACCAATACACAGCACTATGAATATGTGTTCACCAAAAGGACAAAATATCCCACCCGAGTGACCATAACAAAAATAAGCAGCACCCGAGGAAAATGACAGGAAGAGTCCAAAAACGGCCGAGATGGCTCCGGAAATCTCCCCGCCCATTGTCCAGTTGGCAAACCAGGGAAAAGGAAATGTTCGGACGGCGAACTCCGGACCCATATCCCAGGAATCCAGTCCACCGGCAGCCGAACCAGGCCACCCAAAGGCAAACACAGACCAGCGGGGGGAACCAGATCACCGAACCGAAAGTTTTGTGGGTCGGGTCGTTGACCCGCATCACTCAACCACCAGGACCGTTGAGACGGACGAAGGGTCAGAGCGGATCCCGGTGGAAGAGGCTCAGGGGAGAGCCGATGACGAGGGCGACGAGCGTCAGGCCGCAGGGAAACGGCCACCTCCTCACCGGACCTGGACAACACTGGGGCAGCACCCACGTCGGACCCCGATCGGGCCTTAGGCGAACCCACATTGGACTCCAATTGGGTCTCGGGCGAACCCACGTTGGACACCGCACCAGAACCGACCTCCAACGTTGAACCTGGACCCTCCAGCACCACGAGGAACAGCAACTCCTCGCCGGTGACCCTGAAAGAAGGCTCAGAAGAGAAAACAGAACCGGGATCAGGATCACCGGCAGCGCTAGAACCCGGCGAGACGAGCTCAGACGCAGCGGGCGGCTGCACCCGGCTCGTCTCCCCTAGAGACAGGCTGAAGTGCTCAAAGATAAAAAGGGAGAAAAGAAAGGAGAGCACTCGCCTGATCTCGGGTTCTGATGCCGTCCAGGACTGCGAAGATCCAGGATCCGTCGTCAGGAGGTCGTTGTCAGGCTCCCATCCAGCCGCGTCGGGCCCCGCAGCCAGCACGATGGTCAGCGCAGCTTGAGATTCCTCCAGCTCCGGTAACCCCGCCGACGATCCACTCGGCGTGAAGCCAGAAGAATCTCGTCCCGCTGGACCGAACCGCTCCTCCGTAGAGACCCGGGGACGCTCAGTCGTTGGCGCAGACTCCACGCAGCAGTCAGTCCCCCTCCTCCGTCCGCAACGTAGCTGCGGAACCACAGGCCCTCTCCTTATCCCACCACGTTGACCTGGAGCCGGGGATCGCTCGGCGGAGAGAGACACAGAGGATGCAGGATTAGGAGCACAGGTTACAGCAGGTGGGGGGAGTTCAGGGAGCTGCGAACCCTGAACTCCTCCTCCAGGAATGTGACAGAGCAAATCATTAAACAGATGTGACAAAACTATGACTTGCCTGCCTCCTGGAGGTTGAGTATCGCCTGCTGTAGTGGATACTGCTTCTTCCTCTCCCCGCCCGGTGATAACGGAGGACCCCCCAGGAATTCGTCTGAGGATCGCTCACGTTGTCTCCAGCAGAGAGCTCGCCAGGCCGGAATTCCAGGCATACTCAGCAGTCAGGAAGCGCGTCGAGGAGGAGGGGGAAACAGCCGGGGTGAGCCAGCCCAAATGTCCAGGAATGACAGCGGGGAAATGAGGCTCAGGGAACGAGGCTGTGAAAACTCCACACTGACGAGGCGAAGAGGTGACAGGTGCGTGGGAGGAACGGTCCTGGCGGCGGCCCAGAACTGGATCCGGACGAGGTTCGTGCAGAGGTGACTCGGCGATGTGATGACGGCTATTCCCAGGGGACGAAGCGAGGGGGAAACCCAGGATTCGCCGCTCCAGATCGGAGATCGAGGCGAGGAAGGCGTCGAGCACGGGGACGCTTCGTAGCCCTGGAGTCCTCTCCATCAATCTCACTGCCGCCGCCACATGCCTGAAGATGGTAACAGGACACACAGTGGAGCTCGCGACAGCCACTCGACCCCAGACATAACTGCTGTCAGCTGTGGCTCCTTGAAGGGAATCCCGAGTGACGTGGCGCAGGTCGGGGGAAGCCCTCTGGTTGGCGCGAACTCCCGGACTGGAATGGCGGCAGGAACGGGATCCCGAAGCGGGGGGCAACGTCATCCGCTTCGGCCTCCTGCCGGGATTTCCATCCAACCCGCAGAGCTTCTCTCGCTGTGTACCTGTGGCGTCTAACCTGGCACTGTCCTCGAGATGGTACACAGAATGAGGGTAACAGTCCAGGAGTTCCTCAGCACGGCCCAGATGCCAGCGTCTCGCGTTGGAGGCGTCGTGCAGGGTGAAGAGCGTCCCGTCGACAGCCTCCGAGATGGACCTCAGCTCGTCGCCCTGGCGCCGGAAGTGACTCCTGGGAAACGGCATGCTAGCAGCGCTGACACCCGGACAGAAAGGTACAATTCCACGGCGACTCACGGCCGCCGGTAACTCGTCTGGCTGCGACATACTGTCACGCACGGCTCTAGGGAGCCACGCAATAAGAGCCAAGGGCGAGCCAGTGAGTCGTGATGTTTTATTACAGGTGAGGGATGAGGGATGAGGAGAGCACAGATACTCATACAGTGGTACACTCACAGGTTGCATAGCGCAGGAGCAGGAAGCTCGTACCGGACATAGGGGTAACAAGGCGTGCATACTCACAGCGGGTTACAATCACAGGAATGCTGCAAGGGGAGTAGAGGCTGACACCAGACGAAGGGGCTTCAGCCTAGCAGTGCTTATGTCGCAGCCCCGAGTCATCGAGGCTGCTCCTATTTATTCTCATTGGCAGCGCCCCAGCTGATGAGGACTAATTGGCCCCAGCTGTCCGTAATGCTGCCAGCTGGGAGCCTGCTGAGACGCTGCTCAATGAAAAGCAGGGATGGAGGAAAACATGGGCTGAGCGCAGAGACGGCATCAACCCATGGTGACAATCTGGAGAGAAGTTAAAAGATACCATTTTGGATAAAAGTTGGATAAAAGCAAACTGTGGTTTACAGTATTGAAAGCCTTTTTGAGATCTAGAAAAACAGCCCCTACCACATTACCCCTGTCCAAGGACTGTTTGACATTTTCAATAAGGCAACAATTTGCTGTTTCTGTTGAGTATCCTGGTCTAAAACCAAATTGATGTGGATGAAGAAGTTGACTGTCTTGTAAATAGTCTATCAGCTGTGTAGCTACAACTTTTTCAAGAACCTTAGACAGGACTGGTAAAATAGAGATTGGGCGGTAAATGCATATATCGTCTTTACTGCCTGATTTATAAACTGGTATGACGACAGCTTTTTTCCAACCAGATGGAAATGTACTAGACCTAATGGAGAGATTAATGAGATGAGTCAGTGGTTTGATTAATATTTTGCTGTGCGTTTTGAGAAAGGAAGTGCTCATATTGTAGATATCATTAGTTTTTGAGTTTGACAGTGTTTTAACAATACCAGCAATTAACTCCTCACTTACCTCATCGATGTGAAAAGAAACTGTTGAAAGTATTGATTTTGTGTTGTTGAGCACATTTGGCAGCACAAAGTTTTTTGTTAAGTCTTCCACAGAGTCCACAAAATATGAATTAAATTCATTTGCCAATGTAGCCTTGTCACTGATGGTCTTGCCATTGATTCTAAGTTCCTTTACCCCCTTCTGAACATTTTTTTTATTAGTTAAGTTATTTAAATGCCTCCATAGGGAACTGTTGTTACCCTTTGCATGATCTATCAGTTTATTGTAATAAGATACTTTTGATTTTCACAGCTCTTGTACCACTTTATTTCTTAAACTTTTGTACACAAGGTGATCATTTTGTAGTTTAGAGGTTAATGATGTTTTCAATGCAGAGTCTCGCCTCTTCATAAGTTTTCTTATTTCATTATTTAACCATGGTAGGTTAATCTTCTGTTGTCTACTTTTAATTTGCTTTGTAAATTTTTCTATAGACTTTGTAATTGTTGCAGTTACAAAATTACAACAATCATCTACTTCATATATTGACATGAGCTGCTCCCAATTTTGATTCTCTAAGTAATGTTCAAACTCCACAGTTTTTGATTTGGGAATAATAAAATTTAATTTGTCAATATCAACTCCCCCAAAATACTGTAGTCGCTTTTTAGTAAGTTTTCTGACAGCAAGAACCATGTTATGATCTGAGAGACCAGTTACAAGATTATAGGTTCTGGTTATTCGTTCTGGTTTATTAGCAAATACCATGTCAATAAGTGTTCTCGATTGTTTGGTTATCCTGGTGGGTCCTTTGATCATTTGTTGGTAATTAAATTTAGTCATGAGGCTTTTCAGTTTCTGTTTGTCCTTTTTATCAGACCAGTTAATATTAAAGTCACCATAAAATATTGTTTCTCTGCTCCTCTCAAGTTGTTTAACCAGATCACTTAATTCATTATAAAAAGAAGAATTGTGTGACAGTGGGTTGTACAATACTGCAATGTTGAAATTCATTACTGGTGAGAGACATACATTAACAGCTAAACATTCGAGTGAAGTATTCAGATCAACCAGTTGACATTTATATTTCTCTTTGATGTAAATTAAAACACCTCCTCCCCTCCCTACCTGCCTGTCTTTTCTAAAACACTGATAACCCACAATATCGATCATATTAGTGTCTATGTTCCTGTGTAGCCAGCTTTCTGAAAGACAAAGATAGTCCAGATTTGAGTCCAACAGCAACACCAAAATCTCATCTCTTTTGGGGATTATGCTCCGTATGTTTAAATGTCCGCCGAGGATCCCCTTTGGTTTAGCCTTTGTGTCCCAAAGAACTCGTGCATGATTAACAGTTTGGAAAAATAAATGTTTTTGCTTTTGTACAGCTCGGTTTTCGGATCTCATCTCATTTGCATTTTGTTTAACTGCTCCTGCTTCCAAAAGTTTGGACGTAGTGCAGCTGTTTACAGCAGGATCAGATATGTGAGTCTGTCCAGTGCAATTCGACTCACCCGACTCGCTATGTCCAGCTGTACTGGGGCGAAGACCAGCATTATGCTGCTCCACCAGTTCAGATGTTAGCAGGGCCGTTGACAGCAGCGGGCGATCAGCCGGTTCAGATGTTAGCCGGGCCGTTGATAGCAGCGGGGGATCAGCCGGTTCAGATGTTAGCAGGGCCGTTGATAGCAGCGGGCGATCAGCCGGTTCAGATGTTAGCAGGGCCGTTGATAGCAGCGGGCGATCAGCCGGTTCAGATGTTAGCAGGGCCGTTGATAGCAGCGGGCGACCAGCCGGTTCAGATGTTAGCAGGGCCGTTGATAGCAGCGGGCGACCAGCCGGTTCAGATGTTAGCAGGGCCGTTGATAGCAGCGGGCGACCAGCCGGTTCAGATGTTAGCAGGGCCGTTGATAGCAGCGGGTGACCAGCCGGTTCATATGTTAGCAGGGCCGTTGATAGCAGCGGGCGACCAGCCAATTCAGATGTTAGCAGGGCCGTTGATAGCAGTGGGCAATCAGCCAGTTCAGATGTTAGCCGGGCCGTTGATAGCAACAACCAATCCGCCGGCTCAGATGTTTGTGCTAACCCAGTGGCCTGCTGTTTAATAGTGGCAGGTCCAGGGTTAAGGTGAATATCCCCTGCCAGAAGTAGCAGTACTAACAGTACTTTAACTGTATAGCCTCTGCCATATTGTGTTATTTGCTTTACAGCCATGTTTGCCTTATTTTGGATGCTTTTTCTCAGGCCTTTTGAAGACCAGATAGAGTACAGGGTGAAATAACCATGTCCATATCCATATAAATAAAACTTTGTAGCTTCACCTTTAATTTAGTTGGCCGGAAAACCCTTCTTGTTGCAAGTCCAGACACACAAAGACAATAAGAAGAAGTAGATAAGCAAAAAGTGGCTAGAAGTGGAGCCCATCAAACCACTCCTCTCTCCGGTGTCAGCCATCTTGTCATTAAATAGTGTCAAGTGCAAAAGTAAGTTTACATACCGGTCACCTGTTGAGTTGGTATAGTAGAAGACCCGAGATCAAGATGCTGGTCGCTAGCCAGTGGCTAGTTATCAGCATGCTGGTGATCGCATGCTTCGTTTGCTTTTCCTTGGCATTTTCTGATGAAATAGAGTCCATCACTACAAAAATATTGTGGTTTGTTAATCAAGACAATAAATTCAACTCTAGCACTGCCTATTTTTTTAAACAGCCATGAAATTGTCACGGTTGGTGTAGAGAGACTGGACCCGATTGCTGGACATAAGTTTTTTAACAATTTATTTGAGCTGGTCACCCAGATATACAGTGGGGTAAAAAAGTATTTAGTCAGCCACCAATTGTGCAAGTTCTCCCACTTAAAAGATGAGAGAGGTCTCCAAATTTCATCACAGGTATACTTCAACTATGAGGGACAAAATAAGGAAAAAAAAATCCAGAAAATCACATTGAAGGATTTTTAATGAATTAATTGGTAAATTCCTCGGTAAAATAAGTATTTGGTCAATAACAAAAGTTCATCTCAATACTTTGTTATATACCCTTTGTTGGCAATGACAGAGGTCAAACGTTTTCTGTAAGTTTTCACAAGGTTTTCACACACTGTTGCTGGTATTTTGGCCCATTCCTCCATGCAGATCACAAGAGCAGTGATGTTTTGGGGCTGTCGCTGGGCAACACAGACTTTCAACTCCTTCCAAAGAGTTTCTATGGGGTTGAGATCTGGAGACTGGCTAGGCCACTCCAAGACCTTGAAATGCTTCTTACGAAGCCACTCCTTCATTGCCCGGGCGGTGTGTTTGGGATCATTGTCATGCTGAAAGACCCAGCCACGTTTCATCTTCAATGCCCTTGCTGGCGGAAGGAGGTTTTCACTCAAAATCTCACGATACATGGCCCCATTCATTCTTTCCTTTACACGGATCAGTCGTCCTGGTCCCTTTGCAGAAAAACAGCCCCAAAGTATGATGTTTCCACTCCCATGCTTCACAGTAGCTATGGTGTTCTTTCGCCTCCAAACACGACAAGTTGAGTTTTTACCAAAAAGTTCTATTTTGGTTTCATCTGACCATATGACATTCTCCCAATCCTCTTCTGGATCATCCAAATGCTCTCTAGCAAACTTCAGACAGGCCTGGACATGTACTGGCTTGAGCAGGGGGACACGTCTAGCACTGCAGGATTTGAGTCCCTGGCGGCGTAATGTGTTTCTGATGTAGCCTTTGTTACTTTGGTCCCAGCTGTCTGCAGGTCATTCACTAGGTCCCCCCATTTGGTTCTGGGAGTTTTGCTCACCGTTCTCATGACAATTTTGACCCCACGGGGTGAGATCTTGCGTGGAGCCCCAGATCGAGGGAGATTATCAGTGGTCTTGTGGTCTTATCCTACACTTTATTACATGTATAGTTTATTTCTCTTATCTTATCATGTTTAATGTTGCAGCATTGTACCGAGACAAATTCCTAGTTTGTGTACTACATGAACAATGGCAATAAACCTGATTCTGATTCTGATTCTGATTCTGATTCTGTATGTCTTCCATTTTCTAATAATTGCTCCCACAGTTGATTTCTTCACACCAAGCTGCTTACCTATTGCAGATTCAGTCTTCCCAGCCTGGTGCAGGTCTACAATTTTGTTTCTGGTGTCCTTTGACAGCTATTTGGTCTTGGCCATAGTGGAGTTTGGAGTCTGACTGTTTGAGGTTGTGGACAGGTGTCTTTTATACTGATAATGAGTTCAAACAGGTGCCATTAATACAGGTAACGAGTGGAGGACAGAGGAGCCTCTTAAAGAAGAAGTTACAGGTCTGTGAGAGCCAGAAATCTTGCTTGTTTGTAGGTGACCAAATACTTATTTTACTGAGGAATTTACCAATTAATTCATTAAAAATCCTTCAATGTGATTTTCTGGATGTTTTTTTTTCTCATTTTGTCTCTCATAGTTGAGGTATACCTATGATGAAAATTGGAGATCTCTCTCATTTTTTAAGTGGGAGAACTTGCACAATTGGCTGACTAAATACTTTTTTGCCCCACTGTAGCTCAAGGGCTTAACAGAAATTAATTACTGCTGCTCAGCAGCAGCAACAAAAACCATGGCAAAAACAGAACAGGCAGATCAGGACATGACAGGAACAGGGTACAGAAGCGTGTAATCACGCCAGCATGACAAAAGAACCCGAGCTAAACAGAAGTGGAACAGAACATAAATACTGAAGGGCACAGTCAAAACAACCCGGCACAGGTGAGGAGACCAATACTGACAGATAGCTGACACATGAGGCAAACGAGATGACAGGATAGGCAGGGCCGCACACACACACACACACACACACACACACACACAACCACAAACAGAGGGAGACACAGAACATGAGCAGGGAGGGGATCAGGGGAAACAAGACCATGACAATCATAATGTGGATAATGGCCAAACTAAACCCCTGATCATAATGATAGTAATGATAGTAATAATAATTACAGGACTAAGAACAGAATGAAGAAACCAACAAACTGTCATGTTTGGGGTCGTTCACCCCGTCCATGACCTGTGGCTGTAGGTTTTGATTATTGCTTATTAATTTCAGCTGTCAGATTGAGCCTTGGTCTCTTTTTTTTTTTTCCGGTTGCGGTTCTGCCGGATCGGCGGCGCCACACGAGTTGGCTGCCGTTTGCAACTGCCCTTTTCTTATCTTCCTTCTTCTTTTTACACCTTTCACTCTATATATATATATATCACGGACACACAGATCGCCCCAAGGGTCTCCTGAGTCGGCGGACGGAGCCACTGTTTGCAGCGGGGGACGAATACAGCAGGGAAGAGCTAGCTGGCTAGCTAGCTCCAACCGCCACCCGGTGCTAACGGAGAAGCTCGACATGCCGAGGAACTGTGGCGAAAACAACGCGGGTGCCGGGCTGGAGTTTAGGCGGCGTGCAAGAAATATAAGACAGAATAATAAAGAGCGATGGCAAGAACCAAGCAGACCGCCCGTAAATCTACTGGAGGAAAATGCTCCCCAGGAAGCAGCTAGCCACCAAGGCTGCTCGAAAAAAAGCGCTCCGGCCACCGGCGGAGTGAAGAAGCCTCACCGTTACAGGCCCGGTACCGTGGCTCTGAGAGAGATCCGTCGCTACCTAAAATCCACGGAGCTGCTCATCCGTAGGCTGCCCTTCCAGCGCCTGGTGAGGGAGATCGCTCAGGACTTCAAGACCGACCTGCGCTTCCAGAGCTCCGCCGTCATGGCTCTGCAGGAGGCCAGCGAGGCCTACCTGGTGGGTCTCTTCGAGGACACCAACCTGTGTGCCATCCACGCCAAGAGGGTCACCACCATCATGCCCAAAGACATCCAGCTGGCCCGCCGCACCCGCGGAGGGAGAGAGAGCTTAGTCTTTCTGCTGCACATTCACCAACCAAAATGCTCTGCACTGTGGGTCTATATATATATATTTATAGTAATATGTACATATGTATACTAGCTGTTCTTGTTTTTTTCTTGCTTTCTGATTGTTGCTCTGAGTGTTGCTATCCCTGTGCTGTTGCAATCCTGGAATTTCCCCATTGTGGGACTGTGGGACTAATAAAGGCTTATCTTATCTTATCTTATCTCACAGTCCTATGGCCCCATCTCCTCCTTTTATCATTCACTGGAGGTATCTTATCACCACACACACACACACACACACACACACACACACACACACACACACACACACACTGTTTCAATCAGTCCTGCACCTTCTTGCCACACGGCTGTGTCCACTTGCCTTCGTTATGGTTTTGGGTACTAATAGGGAGGCAGTGTGACCAGTCGGTGTGGCAGCTTCAAGTCTACATTGGACATCCTGGCTCACTGAGTATTGGCTCCTTCCCTCTGGACTTCATCATGTTGTATTTCAGAGCCTTTCCACTCCAACACAATTGTCAGTCTTTCTTTTGTGCCTTTTCTCTCCGCTCCTGTCTGCTTGGAGCGCGTTTGGCATTTCCCCTGAGCCAATGAAGTTTGTAGCCGGTTGTCTCACCCATTCTCACTGTGACTGTTATTTGGACATTTTCCTGTACATTTTTTCACTGTAAATAAACACGTTACTTACACTGCATTTTGGGCTCACTGCCAATTCATATGTTTGATGCGAAATTACGCAGCGGACAAGACACAAACAAATGCAGAAAATCCAAAAATGTAAACTCAAGGCGAGGACATGGATTGAGTCCATGCTCAAAAGAAACACAAACTATGAATCAAGATGAAGACAAGAGACCCAACCCACGCCCTGACAGAAATAGCTTAAACAAGGGCAGATGTAAAAGTTTGGGTTTTTTTTAAACGGTGGGACTTCTGGGTCACCGATGTATAATTTCTTCTCAAACAGCACTTCACTGTGGAAATTAAGGTATCCAAAAACAGTGCTGCAATTCTTATTGACAGTTGATAGTAAACTACTGTTAGTAATTAATGGTTTCATGAACACCTTTGAAGTGAAGTGATACATATCCAGAGAAAGTTGGAGTGCAGTTATTGTGGATTTTAATATCTCCTGGAGTCCTTGCTGTCCAATCAAATTGCTTGGTCAGAACTAACTGTTGTATAATCTTGAATAATCTTGTGTTGTCTTTAAGGGGATACAGCCACAGTCATAAAAAGTGAAAACCCAGCGATAATCAGTCCAATCCCAACAATAAAACTTATACAGATCAACAGTCTGCTGAGCATGTTTGTGTAATCTGGTATCTAATATCATGGAATATGACTGAAATATTATAATGCTTACAAGTAGAGACACATTTAAAGGGTTTAGTGACTGAAAGGTTTTGTAGGTTTTGAACACTAAAATGCATCTGTTGGTCATGTGATTATTAAAAAAAAAAAAAAATCCCAGCAGTCACTTCTCTTAAAAAAGCACACAGCCTTCACAGGTGCGTCTCAGTGAATTAGAATGTCACCAAAAAGTTGATTCATTTCAGTAATTAAATTCAAAAAATGAAACTCCTATATTATATAGATAGTGTTTATTTCTTTTAATTTTGCTTATTGCTCATGAAAACCCCAAGTTCAGTTTCTCAATTAATTAAAAAAAAAAGATTTTTCATAGAAATGTTGGCTGAAAAGTATGTCCATGTCCACATGCAATACTTGGTCAGGGCTCCTTTTGCATGAATTACTGCATCGGTGTGGTGTAGCAGGAAAGCAATCAGCCTCTGGTTCTGCTGAGGTGTTATGGAAGTCCAGGTTGCTTTGATAGCGGCCTTCAGCTCGTCTGCATTGTTGGGTCTGCTGTCTCTCATCTTCCTCTTGACAATACTCCATAGTTTCTCTATGGGGTTAAAGCTGGGTTTACCCTATAGCATTTGAACCGACTTTTACAGATATTTTGAAAAATCAGAGAAATACTCAGCACAGGTCAGCTGACATCAGTGTCAGGTGACACTCATATAAAGATCAGTGTTTGTGGAAGCAGTATGATGATGATAGATAGATAGATAGATAGATAGATAGATAGATAGATAGATAGATAGATAGATACTTTATTTCGAACAAAAAAGTATAACAAATACAAAACAAATGACAATGCAGTAAAATAACAGTATACAGTGTTCAAAAGGGAGAAGGAAGACGTGAACACTTATTAATTCCATCTCCTCCTCCTCTGATGATGATGATTTATTTTTGTTTTATATTCCTATAGTTACTTCTGCATATTTTCCCTGTTCATTCATTCATTCATTCATTCATTCCTTTAAAAAAAACTCAATAATGCCTATAGACTCCAACACTAAGTTCACAACTAAAATGTGAAGATGGATGGAATTAAAAAAAAACTTTTAGTGTATCATCCATCCATCCATCTTTGTCATGGTTCGGTGAGCGCACTCCTCCCCCACCCATCTGGCTCAACCTTCACCTACTGTGCGGGTAACCATCTCCACCTGCGTGATGAGACGCATCCGTTCCTCTGACTTGCCAGCGCTTAAATCGACCTTCTCTTCAACCTCTTGATGCTGGCTCATTGGGTAGACTACCTACATCAGCAGTGACAATCTATTTTGCCTAATCTTGAAAAAAACCTTTAATCTTCTGCTTACTTTTCACAGGTTGCTACCTCCTTCGTGGTGCGTCCCCAGGGTTGTTGTGTGCTCACCTGCCCCGTCATCATCACCACATCAGCGGCTGTCATCGCCCGGTCAGACACCTCACCCAGCTTTCCTTTGCCATCCTGTGTCGTTGGGAGGTTCGCTGTAAGTGCTGGGTTCTTCTGCCGGGTCCTCTATTACTCCCACGTGAGTGTATTCCTATTTTTCCTGTGTCTAGCCTCCCTCCTAATTCACCTGCTCTCATCTCTCATTTCAGGCTGTGTGCTTTCCCTGGCGAGTGGCGGTTTTCTCTTGTGGAGGCGTTCTTTACATTTAATAAAATTCAATCTCAACTTGTTACTCTGTGTTGCGTGTTTCCTTGGATGTCACTCCCTGCACATGAGCTGTCTAATTATTGCCAATCATGACAGAACGAGCCAGCTGTTACATATGAAAACTGTGCCTTGGGACTTGCTGTAGCCCAGCCGGAGTTGGGAGGGGGTGACGTCAGGTGGGCTACGGCTGGGGATATATATTGTGTGTTCAGCTAAATAAAGGTTGTTCAGTGTTCAGCAGAGAGAGCTCTCTGTTCCCATTATTTCCAGATATAACATTTGGCGACGAGGAAAATGGGCGTGTGCATCAGGGAGCCACCTCCGTTCCTACAACACCAGGGCACGCCGACTATACCGTGGGCCCGTTGGAGGAACATGTTCGAGGTGTATGTGATGGTGGCTTGGCTCTGTGACATTAGTGAGGAGAGACGGAGTAGCCTGCTAATACATTACCTGGGCGAAGAAGGGCAGTGCATCTTCTTCGGGCTGTGTGACGGCGGTTTGCTGGAACGTGGGCTGGCGTTAATGGACAGTACCTTCTGTGACAACTCCACCATCACGGAAAAGAGGTACGAATTCTTCAACCTTCGACACCGAGAGGGTGAGCCCACATTGTCATTTGTTATGGAGCTACGCAGTTTAGTGAGGGAGTGCGCCTTTGGGCTCATTGACGAGGAGCTAGTGAGGGACAAGCTAGCCCGCAGCACTACCAACATGGGGCTAAGATGCATGCTAAGGCTAACTCAGGAAACTCTATCGTTGAGCGAGCTGCTGGACTCGATTAAACAGAGGGAATCCAAGACCCTGCAGAAGCCATTAGCACCAGTTAACGAGGGGCCGACCACGTGTTGCCCGCTACCAGAAACGGCAGCTAACGTGCTAACTAGGCCCTGAAGACAAGCTAAAAAGAAGAAACAGCGGGCGAAGGTGCAGAACAGGGCCTACACTTTAACCTCCATTCTAGCAACACTGGAGTCCTGTGACACCGGAGGTGTATGTGTGGTGCGCATGGGGAAGGGGCCACTAAAGTGGTATGTGCTCCAGCTGGATGGGGTTGACATGCCCCTCATGGTAGGCTCAGAACCCGGTAAGTCCATATTATGCTTGTCCACTCTGACAAGACTGTTCCCAATGAAAACCATCAGTGGTGGTGGTGGGGGGGGGCAGTGAAAATGTTCAGGTATGGACATGTGGAGATTGAAATAGTGGGCACGGCAGAGTTTACCATAACATGTGGGCCGAAGATGGTGTCCAGTTTTGCCTTTCAAGTGGCATGCCAGGGAGCAGACCAGCTGGGAATAGACCTACTAGGGTTACAAGGTTTCTCCATAAGGAACCCGGAGGGCTCAACTGTGCTAACAGTATACCCCGATTGGCAACTCTGCCTTGACTAGTATTACTCATTATTATTATTATTATTATTACTTATTATTCTACACTTATTGCATGTTTTTAGTCTTTTAGTTTTTTAGTTTATCTCTTTATCTCATCATGTTTTTAATGTTGCAGCATGGCACCGAGACAAATTCCTAGTTTGTGTACTACATGAACAATGGCAATAAATCTGATTCTGATTCTGATTCTGATTCTTCTGTTGGCTGGCATTGTTCAAAGGTCTGGGGCATATTGAAGGTTTTCACCACTGACCCCTCATTGACAAGAACTTGACACTGAAGATCCAGCCACTGCGACGACTCCCACTCGCTCTACGGGATGAGGCCTCAATGGAGCTGTCCAAATTACTGGAGTCCGGCATCATTGAGAAGGTGGACGCTTCGCCTTGGATCTCCAACCTGGTGGTGGCCAAGAAAAAAGGAGGGGGGCATCAGACTGTGTATAGACCTCTGGATGTTGAGCAAGGCAATGATTCCTGACAGGTACCCTCTCCCGACCATGGAGGAGCTCATGGCGACTTTCAGTGGGTCTCAGGTCTTTACAAAATTGGACCTCCGCCAGGGCTACCTGCAAGTACCATTCCACCCGAACAGCAGGAACCTGACAGCTTTCATGATCCACATGGGGGTTTTTAGGTATACTCGGATGCCGTTTGGACTGAGTTCAGCACCCAGTTGGTTTCAAAAGGTGATGTCTACGATGCTAGCCGGCCTCAAGGGTAGTAGCCTATTTGGATGACGTAGTGGTGCAATGGGCATTGCGAGAGGAGCACGACGGAAGGCTGGAGAGGGTCCTGGCAACACTTCAGGACCATGGGGTCACCCCGAATGATGACAAATGTATCTTCGAGGCAGACCCTATTGAGTTTGTGGGATTTTGTCTGACCGGAAGGGGGCTCCAACCACTGCATTCAAACATGGAGGCGGTCCTGCGCATTCCAGAGCCTTCCACACCCGCCCAGATCTCATTGTTTCTGGGCATGGTCAGCTTCTATAGGAGGTTCATTCCCCACTACTCAGAAACAATTGAGCCCCTCCAAGCACTATTGAAGCAGGATGCGCCGTGGGAAGGGACCCTGGCCTGCTTCGCGGCAGTTGCCAAATTGAAACAGCAACTCACTTCGCCACCGGTGCTGGTGCATTTTGACCCAAACCAACTGACCATCGTGACCTGTAATGCGTCTGGTTCGGCACTAGGAACTGTCATGTCCCAGGTTCAGAATGGCAAGGAACGTCCAGTAACAATTCAATTCAACTTTATTTATATAGCACCATTTCACAACAACAGTCATCTCATAGCACTTTCAACTGTAGGGGGAACTCCCACAGTTGCAGAAAGATCCCAGCAATCAGGCGATCCCCTGTGAGCAAGCGCTTGGCAACGGTGGAGAGGAAAAACTCCCTTTTAACAGAAAGAAACCTCCAGCAGAACCAGGCTCAGGGAGGGGCAGTCATCTGCTGCGACTGGCTGGGGGTGAGGGGACAGAGAAGATTAAAAGAACAGACATGTAGAGAGCAAACAGCACGATGGGGACTCAATCTATGGGAGAGAACAAACAGATGTTAATGACCAGCAAAAAAAAATATTTCATAGAGACTGAGGAAAGGAGTGAGGCCCAGTGCATTACTGGAGGTCCCCCGGCTGACTAAATCTATTAGCAGCATAACTAAGGGAGGGTTCAGAAACTCAAGATCCCTCCCTAATTGTAGGCTATATCAAAAAGGAAGTTTTTAACCCTATTCTTAAAAACAGAGATCGAGTCTGACTCCTGAATCCAGATTGGCAGCTGATTCCACAGTAGAGGAGCTTGATAACTGAAGGCTCTGCCTCCCATTGTACTTTTAGAGATTCTGGGTATTACAAGTAATCCTGCATTTTGGGAGCGTAGTGCTCTATTAGGATAATACGGTAGTATCAGATCTTTTAAATAAAAAGGGGCCTGATTGTTTAGAGCTTTGTAAGTAAGAAGAAGGATTTTAAACTTAATTCTAAACTCTATGGGAAGCCAATGAAGGGAGGCCAGAACCGGAGAGATATGATCTCTCTTTCTAGTACCTGTTAAAACTCTTGCTGCAGCATTTTGGATCAGCTGAAGACTTTTTAAAGATGTTTTAGGACAACCTGATAATAAAGAATTACAATAATCTAACCTAGAGCTAACAAAAGCGTGGATCAGTTTCTCAGCATCACTCTGAGACAAGATGCTCCTAATCTTGGCAATATTACGCAAATGATAGAAGGCAGTCTTAGAAACGAATTTAATATGTGAATTGAAGGACAGATCTTGATCAAAAATAATTCCAAGGTTCCTCATAGAGCTATTAAGAGAAAGAGTAACCGCATTCAAACTGAAAGTTTGAATGAACTTGAAGGAACTTTCTCTCAGCAGTGGAGCAGAAATATGCCGTGGGTGAGAGGAAGGAGCTGGCCTGTGCCTGGGCTTGCAAAAAGTGGCATATATATCTGTATGGACACCACTTTACCTTGAGAATGGACCATCGAGCACTCACAACACTGCTGGAGACATCGGGTTCGGAACAAAGGCCGCTGAGGATCCACAGGTGGTCCGAAAGGCAAGAGCCTATAATTTCTCCACCAAGTATAACCCGGGCAACGAAAACATCATGGTGGACCTGCTGTCCCGCGCCACAGTTAACTGCACCCAGCAGGACAATGACGATGATCCAGATGGGGTGGACCTGGTCCACCAGCTGAACTGTACCCTCCAGAAGATTGTCTACCCTCAGGAGCTCTGGGATGAGTCACAAAGGGATCCAGCGCTGGCAAAATTATGCATGATGATCAGAGAGGGTTGGCTGGCAGGGGTGCAGAGTGAGTTGGCACCGTACCATCGGGTCAAAGAAGAACTGAGCTGCTGGATTGAGGTGTGCATAGCCAGAGGTCAATGTGCTCTGATCCCGTCATCCCTGAGGGCCCGGGTTTTGACGATGCTGCATGAAGGACACTTGGGGGTGGTCAAGGTGAAGCAGCGCAGTAGGGACTCTGTCTGGTGGCCAAGCATTGATAAAGACATCGAGACAATGGTGAAGAACTGTGTGCCATGCCTGGAGAGTGGCAAGACTGGCGGACCACCTCCCCCACCCCTACGACTGGTGCCATACCCGGAAGGACCCTGGAGGCACGTTGAGCTGGATATCTGCAGTGAACTGCATGCAGCGCCTTCAAATAGTCGATTCCTGATAGTGGCCAATGATATATTTTCAAAGTGGCCGGAGGTGCTGCCAACCCACTCTGTCATGAGGGAAGTGATCATGGGGTTCCTGGCATCTCTGTTTGCTAGGTGGGGAACCCCAAACACGGTGACAATGGACAATGGCCCGCAGTTCGTCTTGGAGCTTTCAAGGAGTTCCTGAGTAACAGAGGTGTGGTGCACGTTAAGACAGCATTCTACCACCCTCAGGCTAATGGAGGGGTGGAGTGCTTTAAGAAAACACTGAAGAATGGACTTAGAGCCCACATGGCGGACAGTTTCGCATTCTCAGATGCATTACAGAACATGTTGTTGCATGACTGAGTGTCTGTCCATGCCAATGACAGGTTGTTCCCCAGCAGCCCTCATGCTGGGACGAGAGCTATCCCAACCAGTGAACCAACTGAGACCTCCAATGATGGGTCCCCAGGACAGCACAGAAGCAGTGCAGAGCCGACTCCGTAGATGGCAATGGGAAATGAAACAGAGATTCGACAGAAAGCACAGGGTAAGAGACCACGGGCTGCAGGAATCAGACCAGGTTTGGATTAAACATCTTGTCCACCACCACAAGCTACAGCCACTGTGGACGGGACCATAACAGATAAGATAAGATAAGATAAGATAAGATAAGCCTTTATTAGTCCCACAATGGGGAAATTCCAGGATTGCAACAGCACAGGGATAGCAACACTCAGAGCAATAACTAAGAAGATACGGCAGATATAAATAAGAGCAGTGGATATACATACATACACATAAATATATAAATATATATACAAAGTGTGGAGCATTGTAGCAAGATGGAATAAACAGCATAACCGTCTACTTAGTTATCCTACATAGTATGAATATGTACCCATACATATTGTCACCCTCCGTAGCGACTGATACTGTCCTAGTTGTATATAGATCATGACACATCGAGGCTCTGACATGTTCAAGCTTGAGGATGGCTCTCGGTGGCATGCTAACAGGCTGAGGAGGTTGCCACCGGTGTAGAGGGCTGATGCTGTGGCCAGATGGTTCAGTGAGAGCTGGGACTGGGGGGCTCGGACTGATGTAGACCCACAGGTGAGGCTGACGATGCCAGGTGCAGAGTCCCCTCCCAGGGGATGCCCAATTAGAATTTGTCGGAGGCCTAAGTACCTAGAAGACTTTGTTGCCAAGACTGTAATGTTTGACACCGGTTGGATCCAGCGGCAGAATAATCCGCTCTAACCAGGTGGGGTGCTCTGGTACTCTACTAAGGCGCCCGTCTAATTTTACTGTTTATATTTTACTGTTTACTGTTTATAGTAGCAGCTCTATAATTTTACTGTTTGTATATACATATACATGTACATAAGTAAAAAAATAAACCATACAGAAGTCGTTGTTATGCCTATGCGTGGGGTTGGTTTTAAAGTGGGTTAGGGTCTGGAACTTTGTAAAGGGGGGAATGCTACATATGAAAACTGTGCCTTGGGACTTGCCGTAGCCCATCCGGAGTTGGGAGGGGGTGACATCAGGTGAGCTATGGCTGGGGATATATGTTGTGTGTTCAGCTGAATAAAGGTTGTTCAGCGTTCAGCAGAGAGAGCTCTCCATTCCCATTATTTCCAGATATAACACCAGCCATGTTGCAAGCTCAGCAGGAGTGACATCATCGGAACACTTTGCATTAGAGCGTTTAGATGCCATAGAGAGGCAGGTGGGCATACTGACTCAACAGCTGCAAACCATTTCACAGCAGCTGGGCATAGTCGCCGAACATTTGGGCCATCTCTCTCATCCGGTGCCTGTTCCTCCGCCTGTTGCTCCAGTTTCTTCTATTGTGTGCCAAACCACCTCCATTCCCTCGCCTGCCCCATACGTGGGGGAGGTGGGGAAATGCAAGGGATTTTTATGTCATGTTCGGCTGTATTTGGGCCGGGGTGGGGGGGGGGTTGGGAGTACCCGGATGACACAGCCAAAATTCATTTTATGACCCTCCTGCTGCGGGACAGGGCGCTCAGCTGGGCCAAAGCCATTCTTGTTGGTCCCACTTATTCATTTGAAAGATTTGTGGGCGAATTCACTCGCGCGCTTGACCATTCAAAAAGCGAGGGAAACATCATGAGCCACTAAATGTCTCTCCGTCAGGGTAGCCAGTCAGCTGCCGACTACTCTGTGGAGTTTCAGGTCATCGTGGTGGACTCGGGATGGAATGACATTTCGTTACAAGGCGTCTTCAGAACTCAGAACTCAGAACTCAGAAAAGGATTTATTGCCAAGTACATTAACAGTAAACAACTGATAACATACGAGGGATTTGACTTGACACAGAAAACGACCTGCATTTCCGGTGACGCGGCAGCGTCGAAACGCGCCTGTCATCAGATGGGTACAGGATGCATAGGGAAGAAAAGGATAACACAATAGGAAAGAGCAAAAAACCATTGATTGTCAGAATACCGGTCATATATGATCAATATTATGATTACAAGAAAAAAAGCCCTCAATACACAATTAGCAGACAAGAATGTACACAAAGACACAAAGGGAGCAGTGAGTGAATGATCTTCTCATCAGTTTATTGAGTCAGTGTGGGTGTAGTGTTGAGTGGAGGTGTTTGTGTCAGTTAAGAACAACAAAGTCTCTTCGGCAGGAGATGTTTTGTCTAGCGGCTGGCATTTGTCCTTGAGCCAGGCAGCTGGCTGTCCATAGAGTCAATGCAGCTCAAATGTTTTGGAAACAAAAAACTGCAGATAATCTGGAGGACTTGTGTGAGGGCAGGTCAGATTAGTCGAATAGTACTGATCCCAGAGAAAAAGACTTTATATTCTCTTACAGATTTAGTACTTTAATCCTTCAGTGCTGGACGTTGAATTCTTCATGGACGGCTCTCAGCGTGATCATGATGTAATCCATTTTCCTAGACAGTTCTCCATTAGCCGCTGTCAGAGTCCTCCCCATTTGTTCAATTTGATGGTTAAGCCTCGCCTGGCCAGCATTTTGACAGGCTACGTCCATCTTCATCAATTTACGGTACACCAGGACAATCCCAGATCCAATCAGAACGATCCCGATGACCATTGCTACGAAGATGTATAAATCTTCGATATCTTCGATAGAGAGATCAGACAAGCACAAGAGTTTCCAATTACTTGTGTCCCTCAAATAGCCCGCAGCCGCAGTTCCTGCGGGGCAAACTACCTCCCCCGGGGCACTTTTCCTCGTTGAAAAAATAGTGTCAATTGCGTTCAAAGTCCAGCTTATTAAATCCATAATTTCGTTCGATAATCAGCAGTAGAGACACGCAGACAGACGATAGCAAGCTGGGATCCAGTCAGTTAGGGGAGGAAGGAGATAAAAAGTCAGAGCTGGAGAGAAGGAAAAAAGCGTCTACTCTCTTTGGGAGGCGGAAGTGAGTGAGTCTTCCTGCAGGGTTTAAATGAACACCTCCGGGATGACCTAGCGGTTCATGCGGTTCCCTCCTCCTTGGACGGTTTAATTGACCAGGCTGTCAGTCTTGACAACCAATACTGCGAGCGCGCAAAGGAGCACAATGCCCCCTCTCACCCACCCAGTGCGTGCGCATTCCCCTTGGCTGCTGACATAGCTTGAGCCGATTCTCTTTCTGAGCCTATGGAGTTCGGCCGGGTACGTCTGACTCCGGAAGAGTGCCAGAGGTGAAGGAGAATTGGCGCCTGCATGTATTGTACCTCTCGTGAGCACGCACTGTAGAAGTGTCAGGTGAAGCCAAAAAGATGAGGCCCATCAGTAGCCGTGGGGGAGCTAATAGGTGGGAAATCCAGTCATTCCCCCGGTAACCTATCCATTTTAGCCCTCATTCAGTTTCTGGGGGTCAAGAGGAGGGCTAAGGCTTTGATTTACTCAGGGGCAGAGCAGAATTTCATTTCTGCGCGTTTCGTATGGGATGTAGCCATTCCTACAATTAAATTGCCCAGGCCCTTAAATATTATTACATTATCAGGCAAAAGAGTAGCTACCATCACCGAGAAAATTGAACTGGTGTCCATCCTTCTTTCCGGCAACCACTGGGAAACCATCTCATTTTATATTGTCCCTAAATCTGGTCACCCCGTGGTCCTTGGTTACCCGTGGCTCTGGAAGCATAATCCTATTATTAACTGGGCTAATAATTCAATCTCTTCCTGGAGCCCGTATTGTTTGCCATCTTGCCTCACTTCGGCCGAATGTTCACCCATGCTATCCATCTCTTCCCCTCTGGTAGAGCCGCCGGACCTTAGCCTTGTGCCCGAGGTCTACCATGATCAGCATGAAAGTGCTTTCTTTACCTCCCCATCGTTCTTATGATTGTGCTATAGACCTTCTTCTAGGTGCACGTCTGCCGTCCAGCCAGCTCTATGGTATTTCTGGGCCAGAGAGGGAGGCGATGGAGAGCTATATTAAAGATTTCCTGAACGCCGGCCTCATTCGGCCTTCATTGGCTTCTCTTGGCGCAGGATTTTTTTTTGTTGGGAAGAAGGACGGTTCCCTACGCCCGTGCATTGACTATTGTGAGCTCAATGCCATTACTATTAAGGACAAGTATCCTCTGCCCCTGATAAACTCCGCGTTTAAGCTCCTTCAGCGCGTGCAAGTGTTTACTAAATTAGATGTTGAAGAATGCATACCATCTGGTGTGCATTCACGAAGGGGATGAGTGGAAGACAGCTTTTAAAACACACCTGGGGCAATTTGAATACCTGGTGATGCCATTTGGGCTCATTAATGCCCCCGCCGTCTTCCAACGGATGATAAATGACGTCCTCCGTGATATGGTCAATTTGTCCAGGTTAACCCCCAGCTCCATTTCAGCTTAGAGGTGGAAGCTTCTGACTCAGGGGTAGGGGCTGTCCAATCACAGCGCTCGGCCTCAGATCAGAAGTTCCACCCGTGTGCGTATTTCTCTTGGCAGTTCACACCTGCGGAGAGGAATTACAACGAAGGAGAGCGGTAGCTGCTGGCCATTAAATTGGCCCTTGAGGAGTGGAGGCACTGGTTGGAGGGAGTGCCCCAGCCTGTAATTCTGTGGACTGACCATAAAAATTTACAATATCTTCGGTCGGCCCACAGGCTGAGTGCCAGGCAGGCCTGCTGGGCCCTGTTTTTTTGCTAAATCCAATCTTAACATTACTTATAGGCCTGGCTCCTGCAATATTAAGTCGGACACTATCCCGCCAGTTCTGTCCCGACCCCCCTACCCCTCCCTCCTTTCCCCAATCCATTGTCCCCTTCGCTTGTTTCCTTGGAGCACTCTTGTGGGACATTGAACAGAGGGTCCGGCGGATGTTATCCACCTAACCCATGCCAGAAGAGGGCCCTGATGATCGACTGTTTGTCCCAGCCTCTCTTCGCAGTGACGTCATCAAGTGGGGCCACACCAGTTTCTTTGCCTGCCATCCTGGCATTACCCGGACTATTAACCTCATTTGTGGAGTATTTTGGTCGCCCACTCTGCAAGCTGATGTTCGGAAGTATGTCAATGCTTGCCAGACCTGCTGCCGTAATAAGACTGACTCCTTGCCCACTTCTGGCCTGCTCCATCCATTCCCCATTCCTCATTGACCCTGGTCCCACATTGCCCTGGATTTTGTCACTGGACTTCCTCCGTCTCAGGGTAATACTGTTATCCTCACCTGTGTGGATCGCTTCTCCAAGGCGATCCACCTGGTGCCCCTCCCCAAATTGTCCTCTGCCTTGGAAACGGTGAACCTCCTCATCAACCACATTTTATTTAGCGAATGCAAAAAAAAATTTCTGGATGCCCAGTCTGAAAGTGCCTCCCCATCACTGTCCACTGCTGGGTACCCCCAGTCAGGGTGATGGCTGTTAAAGTCCCCCACATAGATGGCAGGGTGGGGTAGGGTGGGTAAGACCTGCAGATCCCAGTTGGCATTAGGGGGCTTGTACACATTGACAATATGGAAGCCACCAATGATTATGGTGTCTGAGAAATGTGTTGTTATCAGGTGATTTGCTTCAACTATGTCAGAACGCACATAGGTGGCACGTCCATGTTTAGCATGTAGAACATAGCACAGGAGGTCAAAGCCTTTGATGGTGAAGTGGCCAGCTTCCTCTGTGTCTCTTGGAGGCAGATTACATCAATCGAATGTTGGAAGGCGAGGACTTCGATAAGGCTTCGCTTGGCTGCAGATAGGCCTTCAACGTTTAGTTGTAATATGCGAAGGGCAGATCCTATCACAAAGTGCTCTTGGGGCTGTTTGCTTTCGGCTTTAGGACTGTGACTAGGATTCTTCTTTGACTTGGCACAAAGGCGTCGTCTCTTCGAATTTAGTCTGCTGGTAGGATCATTAGCTTCCCCAGGCGAGCCCGGGTACTGGCGGAGGGCGCCACGAGAACGCTGATCCATTGCCCCCCATCAACCACATCATCCGGATACATGGCATCCCTATGGACATTGTGTCTGACCGGGGCCCACAGTTCACGTCCCAGATTTGGAAAGCCTTCTGCTGCTCCCTTGGCGCGACTGTCAGCCTTTTATCAGGTTATCATCCACAGAGTAACGGGCAGGCTGAGTGCACCAACCAATCCTTGGAGGCCACCTGAGATGTGTGGCAGCCTCCAATCCAAGTTCATGGAGTACCCCTCCCGACCTGGGTGGAGTACTCCCACAATACTGCTGTCTCAACGGCCACTGGGTTGACCCCATTTGAGGCATCCATGGGGTACACCCCTCCCTTATTACCCATGGTGGAGAGGGACATGGCAGTTCCATCTGTGGGGGCCCACGCTCGTCGATGTCGCCGGCTGTGGAAGGCCACCCATGCTGCCCTCGCTCAGTCAGCCGAACGGAACCGCTAATATGCTGATCACAGGCGGGCTCCGGCTCCGAAGTATTCCATCAGGCAGCAAGTGTGGCTATCAGGGGACCAGGTACCACTGAAGACAGAGTCCAGGAAACTATCTCCTTGTTTCCTGGGTCCATTCGCCATCTCCAAGATCATCAATGATATCACGATCTGCTTAAAGCTTCCTCTGGAGATGCAGATACACCCCACTTTCCATATCTCCAAAATCAAACCCCTCTCCGCCAGCACTCTGTCCTCCCCCAAAGCCATCTCCTCCCCCTCGGATCATCGATGGCCAGATCACTCACGTGGTCCAGAGGATTCTGGACGTTTGTTGGCGGGGCGCGGGGCTCCAATATCTCATCCACTGGAAGGGCTACGGACCAGAAGAAAAGCTGTGGATTCCTGGTTCCAACTTTTACGACAAGGGGATGGTCCAGGCCTTTCACGAGGCTCATCCTACCAAGCTCAGTGGACCGCCAGGAGGCGTTCCTTGAGGGGGGGGCACTGTCATGGTTCGGTGAGTGCACTCCTCCCCCACCCGTCCTGCTCAACCTTCACCTACTCCGCGGGTAATCATCTCCACCTGCATGATGAGACGCACCTTCTCCTCTGACTTGCCAGTGCTTAAATCGACCTTCTCTTCAATGTCTCAGCGCTGGCTCATTGGTAGACTACCTACATCAGCAGTGACAATCTATTTTGCCTAATCTTGAAAACCCTTTAATCTTCTGCTTACTTTTCACAGGTTGCTACCTCCTTCGTGGTGCGTCCCCAGGGTTGTTGTGTGCTCGCCTGCCCCGTCATCATCACCACATCAGCGACCGTCATCTCCCGGTCAGACACCTCACCTAGCTTTCCTTTACCATCCTGTTTCATTGGGAGGTTCGCTGTAAGTGCTGGGTTCTTCTGCCGGGTCCTCTATTACTCCCACGTGAGTGTATTCCTATTTTTTCCTGTGTCTAATCTCCCTCCTCATTCACCTGCTCTCGTCTCTCATTTCAGGCTGTGTGCTTTCCCTGGCGAGTGGCAGTTTTCTTTTGTGGAGGCATTCTTTGCAATTAATAAAATTCAATCTCAACTTGTTACCCTGTGTCATTGTGTGTTTCCTTTGGTGTCACTCCATGCAAGTGAGCTGTCTAATTATTGGCAATCATGACAATCTTCTTGCGCTTAATCCTTTTCGGGTAGCGGGGGTGGGTGGGGGTGGAGCCTATCCCAGTATTTTTGGGTGAGAGGCAGGGTACACCCTGGACAGATCGCCAGTCCATTGCAAGGCCAACACAGAGAGACAGACAACCATTCACTCTCACAGTCATATCTAAGGACAATTTAGAATCCCCAGTTGATGCCAATTAACCTAATTTGCATGTTTTTGGCATGTGGGAGGAAACCGGAGAAATCCCGTAGTAAACCCACGCAGACATGGGGAGAACATTCAAACTCCACACAGATCACTGTTGGTCAGGGGCTGGGATCAAACCCAGGATCCCCTAGCCAAGGGTAAGTTGCTGTGTTGCCGCAGTGCTAACCACTCCACCACCGCGCTATATAAATAAAATGACGGGTGATTATATTTTGACTGTTACAACGCTCTCCATTAAAATAACATAAAATCCCATTAAATGTCATTTACTTTATTACACCACATCAGCGCAGTTTAATCCTGGAGAATGAATATGTACGGAGCAGAAAATTAAGAACAGTAAATTTCTCAATGAGGAGATTTGAATGATTAAAGGTATATAAGTGAGATGCACTGTGGCCTGGGAGCTCTAATGTGATCCTGACTTGTTAGAGAGACAATAAAGTCTGTGTTGATTCAGCTCGTTGCCACGCCTTGTTCATTCTCTCGACACTGGTGACTCTGACGTGCAATGGATGGCGAAGGGGAGACAACCTGGAGAGGAAGCACCAGCGCTGCATGCGCTGTTTCAGTCAAGCTCCTGGACATTTGGCTGCACGACCCAACAGTGTGGTTCTTCGCTCTCCGCGGGGTAACAGCAGACGAGACTAACTACTACTATGTGGTTGCTGCACTGGACGAGTGCACCACACAGCAGCTGGCAAGGCTGCTCCAAGAGCCACCGGTCCACAGAAAATACGAGGTGCTCAAGAAGATGCTGATCCAGTGCTACATGCTTTCAGACTGTGAAAGAGCAGAAAGGCTCCTGACATGTTCTGAGTTAGGGGACAGATCGGCCGTTGAATTGATAGAGAGCATTGATGTTGGCATTGATGGGCAGAGATGGCGAGCCATTCTTGTTCGCCCACCTGTTCCTCAGAAACCTCCCGGCAGCAGCGAGAGTGATCCTGGCACACTCGCCACTGCTGGCAATGAGGAACTACCGTGCACTAGTGCAGGAAGCGGATCCGATCATCCTGGCGACCAGAACCTTCGTCATGAATGCAGCGGCGCCGGAGCCCAGAGGGACTGCCAGTGAGGTCGAGGAGCCACTGGAGGTGGCTGGTGCAGACACCAGGAGACACAGGAAGGGCATGATCTGCCTCTATCATCGCTGTTTTAGAGCGGACGCACGACGATGTGTGCCACTGTGCCAGTTCAAGCGGTCGGGAAATGCCAAGGCCGGCAGTCAGTAGCAGCTGCGACCGCTGGTGACAAAGATAAGCTGCTATACATCACAGACTCACATTCGGGGAGACGGTTCCTGGTGGACTCTGGCTCCCAGAAGAGCCTCATCCTGCCATTCAAATCAGACAGGGTGGCAGGACGTAGCGGTCCTGAGCTGGCGGCCACCAACGGATCGGACATAAAGACATTTGGTGAGCGGACCCTGACAATATGTTTGCATGGGCGCAACCTCCAGTGGACCTTCATTATAGCTGCATGTGCCTCCCCCATTTTGGGTGCAGACTTCCTATGTGCGCTTGGTTTATTAGTTGATGTTGCTAATAGATGGCTGGTGGATGCTGTTTCTTTTGATTCTCCGCCCTTTACAGCTCGGGGAGCCGGGTCGACAACACTAGCCATCGTTACAGCTCCGGGGGGTAAGTTCCAACAGTTACTCACCCAGTTCCCAGCACACACGGTTCCGACATTTTCAGCGGCAGCAACCAAGCACGGGTTCGAGCATTTTATCACTAACAAAGGACCGCCCATATTTGCACGAACTCAGTGCCTGGATACAGCTAAACTGGCCAGCGTGCTCTAGAAGTTTGCCAACTTGGAGAGGTTAGGCATCATCAGGTGCTCAAACAGCCCGTGGGCATCCCCACTTCAGGTGCCTAAAGCCAAATGATCATGGCGACCATGCGGCAATTTCCTGCGATTGAACAACGCTATGGCTCACAATCGCTACCCTCTCCCCTATATCCAGGATTTTTCCGTGCACCTGGCCGAGGCATGCATTTTTTCCAAAGTGGACCCGGTCCACGGTTACCACCAGGTCCCGGTGCATCCAGAACATGTACCAAAAATGGTGGTAATAACTCCATTTGGCCTTTTCAAATTTTTGCGCATGCCATTTGGGTTAAAAGGCATGGCGCAGACTTTCCAAAAGATGATGGACGCAGTACTACATGATCTGCCCTTTGTTTTTGTCTACCTGGATGAGATCCTGGTAGCCAGCGTGTCCGAGGATGAGCACGTCGCCCACCTCAAGACGGTTTTCCAGAGATTGGAAGCGCACAGTTTAATAATCAACCCGGCAAAGTGCCAGTTCGGCGGGGCAGCGATTGATTTTTTTGGGCCACCGCATTTCGCCGCAGGGCGCAATCCCATTACCGGACAAGGTGCACGCGGTGTCAGACTTTTCGCATCCTCAGACAGTGAGGGTGCTTCAGGAGTTTTTGGGGATGGTTAATTTTTACAACTGTTTCCTCCCCCACGCAGCCCAGCTGATGCAGGCATTGTATGCCACACTTTAAAAAAAAGAAACCTGCAGACAGCATTGACTGGACTCCCGAGTGGGGTCAGGCTTTTTCGAACTCCAAAACAGCACTGGTAAAGGCTGTGTTACTTGCTCACCCAGATCCGTCGGCACAGATAGTGCTCACTACAGATGCATCTGATGTGTTCATAGGGGCCGTAGTGGAGCAGTGCGTCGTAGGTTCGTGGCAGCCGCTCACGTTTTTCAACAGGACTTTGCGCAACAATGAGCGCAAATACAATGCATTCGACAGGGAGTTGCTGGCTCTCCACCGGGCGATACGTCATTTCCAGTTCTGGCTGGAGGTGCGCAACTTCACCGCAATTTGTGGACCACAAGCCACAATCGTACACCATGGCCAAAGTCTCTGAAATGTGGTCGGCCTGACAGCAATGGCAGCTGGCTGCAATCTCGGAGTTTACGACCAACATTCGGCATGTGGCCGGTAAACTCAACTTGGTGGCAGACTGCCTCTTGCCCACATTGGTTTCCCCTTTCTACATGGGAATAGATTACCCCACCATGGCCGTGGAGCAAGCCGGGGATCCAGACATTTGCGGGCTCCAGTCTGGACCAACAGGGATAAGGCTGGAGAGCAGGGTACTGCAAGAAGGGTGCCCTCCCCTACTCTGTGATGTCTCCACAGGCCGCTTGCGCCTGGTGGTCCCGCGCTCTTGGCGCCATCAGGTTTTCGAATCGGTCCGCTCCCTTGGGCACCCAGGAGTGCGCACTTCAGTGAAACTAGTGGGGGCAAAATTTTTCTGGCTACATTTGCGTAAAGAGGTGAAAGAGCGGGCAGCAGTTTGCATCGCATGCCAACGAGCCAAGGTGCATAGGCACACCAGGGCTCCCCTCGAGCCATTCCAAATCGGGGCTAAGAAGTTCGACCACGTCCACGTGGATCTGGTGGGGCCCCTTTTGCCGTTGCAGGGGTTTACGCATGTCTTGATGATTGTGGACCACACCACGCGCTGGCCTGAAGTGGTACCACTAGCTTCTACCACATCCGCAGAAGTAGTGTGTCCTTTTTTGTCAGCTTGGGTGGCACATTTCGGAGCCCCTTCGGACATCACATCTGACAGGAGCCCACAGTTCATTTCTGAACTCTGGTCCGTGATGGCTCAGAGTCTGGGGGTCAAAATTCACTGCACTACCGCGTACAACCCCCAGGCCAACGGGTTATGCAAGCGTTTCCACAGGTCACTTAAAGCAGCACTCAGGGCTTCGCTCATGGACACAAGTTGGGTAGACTACCTGCCTTGGGTTCTTTTAGGGTTGCGTTCTGCAATGAAAGAGGATTTGGCAGCCTCCCTGGCAGAACTCGTTTTTTCTCAACCGCTGCCCAGGGAATTTTTATCGGACAACCCCTTGCCCGAGGCCGAGCCACACACGCATTCTCCATGTAACACAGAGGTAGGGAGTGTACCAGGCCCGGCACACCACTGTTATTCATCCCAAAAAGCTTGCAGAATGCATCTTTAGTTTTCTTCAGACACGATGTGCACCGGACTCCGCTGCACCCACCATATGACGGGCCGTTCAGAGTGTTGGAACTTGGGGTGAAACATTCCGTGTTGGACTTGAGGGGACATAGAGAGACCGTCTGCATTGATAGGCTGAAGCCCGCTTTTGTGTTGGCAGAGAAGCAGGTGGTGTCAGCCCGGCCTCCCTGGCGCGGACGTCCCCCATTGGGGGCTCCACAGATTGGTGACTCCTCAGCAGGGACAGGTACTCAAGAAGAGGATGTGTTTTCTCCCCCTCCCCTTTTCCCCCCACAGACTGACGTGCCCCCCCAGGGCGCTCCACCAGCAGAGCAGTGCGACAGAGCCGGTGACCCTCCATTACAGCTGTTATGGACGTTGGCAGAAGCCCAAAGGACAGGGGTGTTAAGGCCCATTCTGGGTGTTCGGGGGGGCGGTGTGGGGGAGCTAGGTGTTAGACTTCTCTACCTAGAGAGCTATGGTCCATGAGAAGAGAGGTCGGTGGGGGGTCCAGACGGAGCAGTAAAGGTTGGGCACCCCCCGGGAAGAAGAGATGACGCTGGGCCGCCGGGAGAGGAGAGAAGTGCGGCACCAGCATAATGTTATGTTAATGCACTGCACAGGCTTTGTCATGTAATGGTTATGATGTCGGAGCCCCAGGCCACTATGCAAATGATTAAAGGTATATAAGTGAGATGCACGGTGGCCTGGGAGCTCTAATGTGATCCTGACTTGTTAGAGAGACAATAAAGTCTGTGTTGATTCAGCTCGTTGCCTCGCCTTGTTCATTGTCTCTACACTGGTGACTCTGACATGCAATGGATGGCGAAGGGGAGACAGCCTGGAGAGGAAGCACCAGCGCTGCATGTGCTGTTTCCATCAAGCTCCCGGACTTTTGGCTGCACGACCTGACAGCGTGGTTCTTACACACTGCTCGTTGCCTTGCCTTGTTCATTCTCTCTACTATATACACTACCATTCAAAAGTTTGGGGTCACTTAGAAATTTCCTTATTTTTGAAAGAAAAGCACTCTTTTTTTCAATGATGATAACTTTAAACTAATCAGAAATACACTCTAATATCTAATATACTTTGCTAATGTGGTAAATGACTATTCTAGCTGCAAATGTCTGTTTTTTGGTGCAATATCTACATAGGTGTATAGAGGCCCATTTCCAGCAACTATCACTCCAGTGTTCTAATGGTACAATGTGTTTGCTCATTGCGTCAGAAGGCTAATGGATGATTAGAAAACCCTTGTGCAATCATGTTAGCACAGCTGAAAACAGTTTAGCTGGTTAGAGAAGCTATAAAACTGACCTTCCTTTGAGCAGGTTGAATATCTGGAAAAAATTATTATTTCAAATACAAATCATTATTTCTAACCTTGTCAATGTCTTGACTATATTTTCTATTCATTTTGCAACTCATGGTGGTAAATAAGTGTGACTTTTCATGGAAAACACAAAATAATTGTCTGGGTGACCCCAAACTTTTGAACAGTAGTGTATATATATATATATATACAGTGGGGAAAAAAAGTATTTAGTCAGCCACCAATTGTGCAAGTTCTCCCACTTAAAAGATGAGAGAGGTCTCCAATTTTCATCATAGGTATACCTCAACTATGAGAGACAAAATGAGAAAAAAAATCCAGAAAATCACATTGAAGGATTTTTAATGAATTAATTGGTAAATTCCTCGGTAAAATAAGTATTTGGTCACCTATAAACAAGCAAGATTTCTGGCTCTCACAGACCTGTAACTTCTTCTTTAAGAGGCTCCTCTGTCCTCCACTCGTTACCTGTATTAATGGCACCTGTTTGAACTCATTATCAGTATAAAAGACACCTGTCCACAACCTCAAACAGTCAGACTCCAAACTCCACTATGGCCAAGACCAAAGAGCTGTCAAAGGACACCAGAAACAAAAGTGTGGGTGTCCGGGTGTACCGGACACCCACCATACCATCAAACCCCCCCCCACACACACACACACTCACAAGGCCCAAACAACAACCCAGGGTGGGAGGTGGGGGAAAACAGGTTGAGGGGGATAAATCGAGAGAGGATAATCACCACAATACCACACAGTAACACTACCCAACCCCAAGACAAGCTACCCCACCCCTCCCAAGAGTCTCTAGGTTTGGGGGGGCTGGCCAGAGTCCAAGGGCCAGCGGGTGGCTGAAAGTTCAGGTGGCCGGCCCAAGTTCCAGGGCCAGCAGGCAGCCTGCTGAACGGCGTTAGGCAGCCTACCAGAGAAAAAGGGCCACTTGACCCAGGAACCTAATCCTCCGGGCGGCCTGCCCACATGAGTAGGCCACTAGGACTGGAGGGACAGATGAGGCGGTGGCCTACCCACTGGAAGACTGAAAGGTGGGTGGCCAGACAGGGGAAGAGGAACCCCTGCGGTCGCTGGCGGCGAAAAGAAAAGGACCCCGACGGTGCCCGGCAGTGGGAGGAGGAAAACCCACAGGGCCTCCAAAAGGGAAAGGAAGGCCCCGGCATCCCCAAACTGTCCTGTGGCACACGCAGTGGTCCCGGCATGGGACTGGAGCTCAGTTGCACCCTCGATGGTCCTGGCATGGGACTGGAGTGCAGCTGCACTCTCTATGGTCCCGTCTTGGGACAAAGTTGCACCCACGACGGACCCTGACCGAGCCATGGTTGCACCCGCGCTGGAGCCCGGGAGAACCCTTGCCGCACCCACAATGGGACCCGGCTGGGCCACTGCTGACCTCCATGTCGTCCCGACCCTGGGCTAGCCGGCCCGCACGAGAATCCAGGCCAGAAGACGGTCAATTATAGGCCTCCCCGGGGAACTGGGCAGACGAGGAGCTGAATCCACCGGGGCCACAGCAGGGCTGGCAGCCCAGCCCAGAGACAGCAGTCGCCCTCTATTCCCCTCCTGTATGACAGGCGCCTCGTCATGGCTTGCCGCATCATTGGGATGCGCCTTTAGGCGCGCCCAATGTCAAGTCAAATTCCTCGTATGTTTACTTGTTTACTTGTAAATGTGCTTGGCAATAAACTTTATTCTGATTCTGATTCTGATTCTGATAACCTCCTGGGGTAGCATGGGTTCCCCGTCTCGTCCGGCGATGTGGACCTCTCTCCGATGACCCTAGAAAAGGACTCGGACACAGAGGAATAGGGGTCAGGGTCGCCGGCAGCAGCAGAGCCCAGCAAGGCGAGCTCAGGTGCAGCGTGTGGCTGCAGGTGGCCCTCCTTACCTGGAGTTAGGCAAAAATGCTCTATGAAGGAAAGAAGAAAGACAAAAGAGAGCACTTGCCATAGCTCAAGCTCCACCACCGTCCAGGACTTCGGCGATCCGGACAATGTCCTTCCAGGTTTGGCCTCCAGGGGGTGCTGGTTAGGTGGTGACTCTGCTGCAGCGGCCTCCGCAGCAGGCGTGGTGGTGGCCGCAGTCTTAGCCTCCTCCAGAGAAGGTTCCCACATGGGTGGCTCTCCCCACAAGGACTCTGGAGGTGGAGTCTCACTGTGCGCTGGAACCCAGAAGACTGAAGCCAGGGGACGCTCAATCATTGGCACAGGCTTCAGGTCAGTCGCAGTGCCCTCTCTCAGTCCATGGGAGCTCTGCGGGGCTGTGGGCTCCCCCTCCGTCCGGTGACTGAGCTCCCAGGCCAATGGATGCTCAGCGGTGAGAGGAAGAGAGATAGAGAGGGTTGATGAGATTGTTTCTGCTGCAACAGATAATGAGGACCCAGTGGACTGCAGACACTGGGCCTCACACCCGGGAGCCTGGCAAGAAAATTTATCAAACTGATGAGTGGACTGAAAAATTACTTGCCTGTTTCTCCCAGGTGTGATGTTCTTCACTGCAGCTAGCCCAGGCTCCTCCATCCATGTATCCATGATGTCCTTAGACCGCTCAGGCAGAGACAGGGGAGACATAGAGGGAATAGAGCAGGGGTGTCCAACCAGGTGCCATGGAGAGCCAAGACCCTGCAGGTTTTCTCTTCTACCCAGTCTCTTCAGCAGGTGTTTTCACTTATCAGCAATCAGTGGGAAGAAGTTCACAGAAATCTGCTGTTGAAGACACTGGTTGGAGGTAAAACCTGCAGGGTCTTGGCTCTCCATGGCACATGGTTGGACACCCCTGGAATAGAGTCTTTAGTTCCCGCAAGTTGAGGAGAAAACACAGGCGACAGCACAGCCTGCATCTATCTCCTGGGTGACAGACAAGGTTTTTCATTTTCAAAGGGAAAAGGATGAAAAAACACTTGCCTGGCAACCCGGGTGGGGGAGTCAGCCGCAGACTTGTGTGGAGGAGGAGTGGCCCCATGGTCGAGATGAGGGTGATGAGCCTCTAGCTTCCGGGAATGCTTCTTCTCCCCACGGGGTGATTCCCATGTTGGAGCGGCTTTCTCCTGTCCCTCGCTCTCCCATGAATAGGAGAAAATGGAGGCCAAGATGGAGGTGGCCTCCGTGCAGCTCCACAGATAAGGACGTTGCTCCATTAGTCGTGCTGCACGGTCCCGGCTCACATGGACCGCCTCGGGGGTGCCAGAGGTCTTGATCTGAGACAGGAGACTCTCCAAGACACACAGTCCCTGCAGCTCTGCTTCATCCAGCTAGGACATGGTTCTCCAGGTGAGCGAAAAAATACACGGAAAATGAAAAAAGGCACGATACACACTGCTTGGGCCCTCCTTGGCGGCAGCTTACTGTCATGTTCGGCTGCGTAACTTCGCAGCGAACATAAAAATTGGCTGTGAGCCCAAAATGTAGCATGTAATGTGTTTTATTGACAAAAGAGTGAATACCCAAACATGTCCAAATAACAGTCACTATGACATCAGCAAGACAACCAGCTACAGTTCCGTTGGCAGGGATTAAAAGCCCAACGTGTTCCAGGCAGGGGAGGAGTGGAGAGGAAAGGCATGAATAAGAAGAGACTTACAATATGTTGGAGCGGAAAGGCTCTGAGGGACAACACAGTTCAGTCCAGGGAACAGGCCAACTGACGTGAGCCAGGAAGTCCAGTGTTGACATTCGACTAAGCTGCCACAACAACTGATCGCACAAAACTCTATTAATACCCGAGCCTAAATGGGCACAAGTGGACGCAGCTGTGAGGAGGCAGGAGCGTGATTGATTGAACTATGTGTGTGTGTGTGTGTGTGTGTGTGTGTGTGTGTGTGTGTGTGTGCATGAGTGTGTGAGTGTGTATGTGTGCATGAGTGTGTGTGTATGTGGTGGACCAGAAAGCTGGTGAATACCTGGTGAGAGGAGGCGTGGCTGTGGGACTGGTGGAGAGCAAGGCTCAATCCACCAGCTGGAATTAATAAGCAATAATTTAACCCAACAGCCACAAGTCATGCTCGGGGTGACAACCCCGAACATGACACTAAAGTCCATGGTTTTATAGATGTGCTCACATTGTTACTCTATCCTCAGTTACAAATTTAATGTGATGGTTAATGTTGATCATTTCACTGTTTACAAGTTATCTGAATGTGATGTCATTTAATCAGCTTCATTTAAATAAATATGTTAAATGAGAGAAATTGTTGGGAATTTATTCCATTCTGAGCCTGTCTTTGAAGCTCCAGTATCGACTTCACTAATTTGAGACTGATTGATTGATTTATATAATTGATGATTAAACAGGTATGAAGTGGAATTAATTAATAAACTGTTCACAAGAGAGTGAGCTGGTGCCCCAACGAGTGATAGATATTGTTTTCTGGTGTGTATGGGTGAACTGGGTGGTAAATTCCCATTCCCGCATACCCTTCAAGTTTAAATTAAATAATCTTCATACCTGATCACAATTATAAATTAAATATTGCTACAGTGGGCAGGTGCCAAGCAGTGCTGGAAAATTAAATCAGCATCTCCATAAAGCTTGTCAGCAGAGGGAAGCATGAAGTGCTCTAAAATTTCCTGATAGATGAATGCGCTGACTTTGGATTTGATAACACACAGTGGACCAACATCAGCAGATGAGACGGCTCCCCAAATCATCACAGATTGTGGAAACTTCACACTGGACCTCAAGCAACTTGGATTGTGTGCCTCTCCACTCTTCATCCAAACTCTTTGACCTTGATTAAATGAAATGCAAGATTTACTTTCATCTAAAAAGAGGTCATCTGCTGGTGTTAATCCACTATGTGTTGTCAAATCCAAAGTCAGTGCAGTCATCTATCAGGAAAGTTTAGAGCACTTCATGCTTCCCTCTGCTGACAAGTGTTATGGAGATGCTGATTTCATTTTCCAGCGGGACTTGGCACCTGCCCACATTGCCAAAAGTACCAAACTTTGGTTTAATGACCACGGCATCACTGTGTTTGATTGGCCAGCAAACTCTCCTGACCTAAACCCCATAGAGAATCTATGGAGTATTGTCAAGAGGAAGATGAAATACACCAGACCCAACAATGCAGATGAACTGAAGGCCACTATCAAAGCACCCTGGGCCTTCATAACATCTCAGCAGTATCACAGGATGATCGCCTTCATGCTACGCCACATTGATGCAGGAATTCATGCAATAAAGGATTATAAAAGGAGCTCCAACCAAGTATTAAGTGTGTACATGGTCATACTTCAGTCGACCAATATTTCTATGAAAAATCCAGACTGGGTGGAACAAAAACCTGCAGTGGAATGGCCCTCTATGGCACATGATTTCCCACCCTTGGTTTGCAATGATGCTGCTATGGCGCACATTTAGGGCGCATATATGGCATGCCTGTATGGTACGCATCTTCTCTCACATGTATTCAGTAGGCATGACGGTGCATGCTCTACAGACTTCAAACATCCAAAAGGACCTGACCCGGCAGAGACCTCGGCAGGTGTGAAGTGGTTCCTGGAGAGACGGGAAGTCAGAGACAATGTCCCAGCAGGAGCCCCCGAGGGGGAAGAGACAATAGAGACGCCAATGAGCCTCGGAGGCTATATGTTACTGAAGGACTGTGGGTTCATATGTTTACTGAAGGACTGTGGGTTGAAGGTGTGATATTTGATGTGGGGGGTTTCATGTCTCTGGGGGTATAAGAGCTGTGAGGAAAGATTGTCCTGTCTCTTTTGTTGAGATACTTGCTGTTAGAGGATGAGACTGCAAATAAACCTTTCCTGAGAAATAGACTCAGTCTCGTTTGTGAAGGCATCCTCTACACTGGTGACCTACGACGAACCATGGCCGGTGACGGCGAGCTTTCCGCACCGGACTCTTCAGGAGCCAACCGGGTTAACGCAGCTACCACACTACAGCTGCCCGATTTCTGGCAACATAACCCGCGCTCCTGGTTTACCCCTGTGGAGGCGCAGTTCCACCTTCGGGGAATCTCAGCGGACGCAACGAGGTTCTACCATGTCGTCGCGAAGCTGGACAGCCTCACAGTGCAGCGGGTGGAGAGTCTGACCAACCACCCACCCCGGGACGACAAGTATGGTGCACTGAAAGCCGCCCTCATTCGAGCCTTCACTCCCTCGCTGGGAGAGCGAGCAGAGAAGCTCCTGGCGCTGACGGAAGGGGAAGCAGACAGGCCGGCAGATCTGATGGCGAAGATGATGAGCCTGAGAGGCGAGGATGACGACAGCTTTATCTTCGCCCACCTCTTCCTCAGAACGCTCCCGCCAGCAGTGAGAGTCACCCTGGCCAGCTCGCAGCCACTCAACAACAGTGACTACCACGAGCTGGGCCAGGAGGCGCAGCGGCTCGTCGACGCCCATAGACGGCATGCAGCCACGACGGCAGCAGCATAGCTGAACGCCCCCCCGCGAGACGAGGGGAGACCAGAGGCTGCGGCACCGGATCCACTGACGGCAGCAGCGGCAGAGGCCAGGAGAAGCGGGGCTGACAACACCCTCTGTTTCTATCATCGGCGCTTCGCCGAGAAAGCGCGCAGATGCGTCCCACCGTGCCGGTACCAGCGCCAGGGAAACGCCAAGACCGGGAGCCGGTAGCAGCTGCGACTCTCGGCACGAAGAACAAGCTGCTTTTCATGACAGACGCAAATTCAGGGAAAGAATTCCTGGTGGACACAGGCTCCCAGCTAAGTTTTGTCAAGCCTGCCTATGCGGACATGCTGACGCCTGCCAGCAGACCCCTGGTGTTAGCGGCGAACGGCTCCACGATCAAAACCTATGGGGAGAAGACGCTCCTCCTGTCCCTCCACGGGCGCACCTTCGAGTGGACCTTCGTTGTAGCTGCAGTTAACAACAACATGCTAGGTGCTGACTTTTTATGCTCAAACAGTTTGTTAGTTGATCTTGCTAATAGACGTATTGTAAATGCACTGTCTTTCTACTCTATCTCCTGCACAGCTCGGGTGGCCCTGCCTTCTGTACATCCCAATGTCACAGCTGCGGGTGGTAAGTTTCATGCATTACTCAACCAGTTCCCAACACTCACGGTCCCAACATTTTCAGCGTCAGTTGCCAAACACGGGGTCGAGCATTTCATAACTACCTCTGGCCCCCCTGTTTTTGCAAAAGCTCGGCGCTTGGACCCAGCTAAACTGGCCATCGCGCGCGAGGAATTCGCCAACTTGGAGAAACTGGGCATTGTTAGGCGCTCGAACAGCTCTTGGTCGTCACCCCTGCACATGGTGCCCAAGGCTGACGGCTCGTGGCGCCCTTGCGGTGATTTCCGCAGATTAAATAATGCTTCAGCACACGACCGCTACCCGGTTCTGCACATCCAGGATTTTTCGGCACATTTAGCGGGGGCGCGCATCTTTTCCAAAATAGATTTGGTGCGCGGTTATCACCAAGTTCCAGTCCGCGTGCAAGACATACCCAAAACGGCAGTTATAACCCCTTCCGGGCTTTTCGAGTTTTTGCGTATGCCTTTCGGCCTCAAAGGCGCCGCGCAGACGTTCCAACGCATGATGGATGCAGTGCTGCGCGGCCTCCCTTTCGTGTTCGCTTATTTGGATGATATTTTGGTAGCCAGTGCATCCGAAGCCAAGCATGAATGCCACCTCACAGCCGTTTTTCAGAGGCTGACAGAGCACGGGCTGATCATTAACCCAGCGAAGTGCCAATTCGGGGTAGCGCAAATCGATTTTTTGGGACACCGCGTGTCTCCAGAGGGCACGGTCCCGCTGCCGGATAAAGTGCGCGCGATAACGGATTTCCCCCAACCGCAGACAGTTAAGGCACTGCAAGAATTTTGGGGGATGGTCAATTTTTATAACCGTTTCCTCCCCAACGCGGCACGGCTCATGCACCCATTGTACGCGGCATTAAAGAAACAAAAACCTGCATCTAAGGTTGAGTGGTACCCGGACCGGGAGCGCGCTTTCTCACAGGTCAAATCGGCCCTCGCGAACGCTGCGTTATTGGCACACCCGGTGCCAGCAGCTCGCATGGCGCTAACCACGGACGCCTCCGACGTGGCAGTGGGAGCGGTGGTCGAGCAACTGGTAGCAGGGAGCTGGCAACCACTTGCATTTTTCAGCAAAACATTGCGCGATAACGAGCGTAAATACAGCGCGTTTGATAGGGAGCTTTTAGCCCTGCATTTGGCCATCCGCCACTTCCAGTTCTGGTTGGAAGGGTGCCGTTTCACCGCGTTTGTGGACCATAAGCCGTTAACTTTTGCTATGGCTAAAATTTCAGAGCCTTGGTCGGGCCGACAACAGAGACAGCTGGCTGCAATTTCGGAGTTTACCACCGACATTCAACACGTGGCGGGTAAACACAATGTAGTGGCAGATTGTCTCTCGCGTGCAGTTGCAATGCCGGGCCCCCAGGGGGCAGACTCGGCGGCTGTGGACTCGGGCCAGGCTTGCGGCGCGGAAGCGCTCACAGCCCCGGTCTGCGTTGGGTTAGATTATGCAGCCATGGCCGCTGAGCAGGTTAACGATGCGGACGTGCGTGCACTCCAGTCTGGGCCAACAGGGCTAAGGCTGGAGCACAGGGTGCATCAAAGAGGTATGCCCCCCCTAATCTGCGATATCTCCACGGGGCGCCCCCGCCCCGTGATCCCGGCTGCATAGCATCGCCATGTTTTTGACTTAATACATTCGTTGGCACACCCGGGCGTTCGCGCGTCGATCAAAATGGTGGGAGAGAAGTTTGTTTGGCCGGGGCTGCGTAAACAGGTCAAAGAATGGGCTGCAGCCTGCGCAGCGTGTCAAAGAGCAAAGGTACACAAGCACATGCGGGCCCCTCTAGAACCTTTTCACATCCCAGCCAAACGCTTCGACCACGTGCATATCGACTTGGTGGGACCCCTCCCGCTGTCACAGGGGTTCACACACCTTTTAACTATGGTGGACCGCACTACGCACTGGCCAGAGGCGATTCCCCTGGCGTCAACCACAGCAGCAGACGTTGCGCGCGTTTTTTTAACGGCTTGGGTCGCGCGCTTTGGAGTCCCGTCAGACATAACGTCTGACAGAGGACCCCAATTTGTTTCCGAGCTCTGGTCATCCATGGCACTCAGCCTGGGGGTGAAAATTCACCGCACAACTGCGTATAACCCCCAGGCCAACGGTTTGTGCGAACGCTTTCACCGGTCATTGAAAGCAGCCCTCAGAGCGGCTCTCACGGACACAAATTGGGTTGATAAGCTTCCATGGGTTTTATTAGGGTTGCGTTCAGCACCTAAAGAAGATTTGCAAGCCTCTCCGGCCGAACTTGTCTTCGCCCAATCTCTCCGGTTACCGGGAGAATTCCTTCCTGAGAACCCCGCACCAGATCGCCCCCCCCCCCCGCTCAGCTGCTGCAGAGCGACGCGGGATCACACACCCTCCCCGGTCCAGTTCATCACAGTTTTCCACGCGTTTTTGTGCCTAAAGCCTTAAAGAATGCAGAATTCGTCTTTGTTAGACACGACGCACAGAGGTTAGGTTTAAGACCTCCTTACAATGGACCGTTCAGAGTGTTAGAAACCGGGGAAAAGCATTTTTTGCTCGATTTGGGAGACAGGAGGGAATTAGTCTGCATTAACAGACTCAAACCTGCTTTTGTGTTAGCTGATGAACAGGTACAGTTGGCCAGGGCCCCCCGCCGTGGCAGGCCGCCGGGGAGACACTCTGCTAAGCTTTCACAACGATGTGCTAATGACTCTGATCCACAGATGCAAGAGACAGCCACAGGCAGAGCGAGACCTGCTCACAGCAGATATGGCAGGGAGTTGAAGCCCAGGCAGTTGGATGTATGATCTGTTGTGCCAATTTTTTTCTCGTTCTGTGTGATATGTCATGATTCTATGCATTTGAGGTGTAACTTGTCCTTATTTAGACGTTTGGGGGGGGTTATATGGCACACATTTAGGGCGCATATATGGCATGCCTGTATGGTACGCATCTTCTCTCACATGTATTCAGTAGGCATGACGGTGCATGCTCTACAGACTTCAAACGTCCAAAAGGACCTGACCCGGCAGAGACCTCGGCAGGTGTGAAGTGGTTCCT
The DNA here is from genome assembly GCA_020510985.1 of Pholidichthys leucotaenia. Classification (NCBI taxonomy): domain Eukaryota; kingdom Metazoa; phylum Chordata; class Actinopteri; order Cichliformes; family Pholidichthyidae; genus Pholidichthys; species Pholidichthys leucotaenia. The sequence continues at coordinate 399,473,546 of CM035838.1, forward strand.
GGAGAGACGGGAAGTCAGAGACAATGTCCCAGCAGGAGCCCCCGAGGCGGAAGAGACAATAGAGACGCCAATGAGCCTCGGAGGCTATATGTTACTGAAGGACTGTGGGTTCATATGTTTACTGAAGGACTGTGGGTTGAAGGTGTGATATGTGATGTGGGGGGTTTTGTGTCTCTGGGGGTATAAGAGCTGTGAGGAAAGATTGTCCTGTCTCTTTTGTTGAGATACTTGCTGTTAGAGGATGAGACTGCAAATAAACCTTTCCTGAGAAATAGACTCAGTCTCGTTTGTGAAGGCATCCTCTACACTGCAATAATTAAGTCATTAAAGGCATTTTGACCAAAATGTGTCACAAATATTTCATTAAGACCTGTGTGAACTGTCAATATGTGGAAAAAGAGCAGTAAATTACCCCTTTAGTGGGGAACAAATTCAAAAATATTTTATTTAACACATCACATCAAATGTAAGTGTAATTAAACCATTTCTGCAGATTATTTGAGAACTTGCCATCCTTGAGTTTCTAGCTGATGTGATGCTGTTTGATGGTTTTTGTTACTGCTGAACTCTGTAGTAGAAAAGTTTGTACTTTGAAAGTTGTTATAGTACAAATTTTATATTTAGACAAGAACTTTTTATTCTAGTCATAGACATGATAGATGCAAAGGATGTGTGTGTGAAAGGATTTCCTCAAGAGGATCTTTACAGATGATGTTTCTAACATTAATAATTGTCCACTATCAATGCTGTTTAAGCACCATTGATAGACGTGGAATAATTTGTAACCTATTAAAAAAAATCTCACAGTGGTCACTGAAATAACTTGAAACTGACAAAAGTAATAATAAATAAAACATGTCTGAAACTAATGAAAATCAGACATTGGTTTTAAATTTCAGCTCAACAGAACCATTAAAAAAAAAACCCAACAAGCTAATGAAACTAGCCTGGACAAAAATGATGATACCCTTAATATACTGTATTGTTGCACAACCTTTTGATGCAATCACTGCAATCAGGTGGTTTCTGTAACTCTCAATGAGACTTCTGTGCCTGTTGACAGGTATTCTGGACCACTCCTCATGAGCAAACTGCTCCAACTGTCTCGGGTTTGAAGGGTGCCTTCTCTAGACTGCATGCTTCAGCTCCTTCCATGGATGTTCAATAGGATTTAGATCAGGGCTCATAGAAGGACACTTCCGAATAGTCCTATGTTTTGTTTTTAGCCATGCTTGAGTGTTGTTCGCTGTGTGTTTTGGGTCATTATCCTGTTGGAGGACCCATGACCTGCGACTGAGGCCAAGCTTTCTGACATTGGGCAGCAGTGTTGGGCAAGTTACTAAAAAATAGTAACTAGTTCCAGTTTCTAGTTACTTCTTTTCAAAAATAACTGAGTTACCTTACCAATTACTGCATGATTAAAGTAACTAGTTACTTGGAAAAGTGACTTTCATGTTACTTTTAAATGCATACTTAAATCATCTTGCACACATAGCAAGATAATTTGATTAATAGATTATATTATGGGCTTATTAATGTCAGGATGAAAACAAACTGTTTCAGACAGAGCTTTTAAAACATGTTCAGTCTGCTTTATCCTGCCTTGAGAGCTCTTATTGTGGGAAAAATCTGAACAAAATCAACATGAAATTGCCAGCAATTTCCTCGTTTTGGAGTGAGAAATAGGGTTTGTGGAGTGAGGGAGAATCACTCCAAAAGAGTGAGTGGGCAACACTGCATAAAGCTGTCAACATTTCTTACTGTGACCGAGTGGATGGGCCAAGCCCAACTGGTGGTGTCCAATCAAGGGTTTGATCTCACAACCTCTGGCTCTAGAGTCCAGCACGCTACCTGTGTTGCCAAGAGGATCAACCCACTTGGCAAACCAAGTAGGAATGCTTTTTATTAACTGTTACATTAAATTTCATATTATGGATTTAATTCGATGTGCAGTGATCCAAAGAAAATGTCCATTATCCACAGTCCAAATGTCTGTTGTGACAGACACATGATCCAGTCCCTCAAATTCCGTTTGGAGATCAAAACTGTTTTTGAATAATCGTTATCCAGATAGCAAGTAAATGTGTTTTAACTCCAGTGGATCACAGTTTCAGCTGTCTGATGGAAAATGACTTATCAGATCTTCACTCTGTAACGGTGTATCTGGCAATCAATCAGTTTAATTCTTGCTGGGTTACAAACTGTCCAGATGCATACCTGTGCTTGAAATCCAGCCGTGGCTGTTCAAATAGCGTAAATCCACTAATAACACAGTTGATGTGAAGTGAATGTTGTGTGTGTGTCTTGTTGTACTCGCCCTTTGTGGTGACGTCCAGCGGGCTGTGGCACCTGTATATATAATTCTGTGTGTGCATAATAAAGTTCAGTTCCTGAGTTCGCTGCATGGCATAAGTCCGACTCTGTCTCTGATTTACCGACATAACAACGGTGTTAGCATAGTATAGCACTAGCTTTGATCTTGTTGCTGTTCAGGTACTTCTGAAGATTGCAGTTGGTCTTACATGGCCCACCAATATGCTTTTGACCTTAACCGCGTCAAAGAAAAAAATAATCTGTCCATTTCCACAAAAACAAAGTAGCTTCATCTTTTCCCAGCAGGAGCAAGCTCCATTTGTGGCTGCTGGCTGCAGCAGTGAAGAGGTGTTTTGCAGCAGGTTGCGCTGACTGACGGCTGTGTTAGCTACATAGGGTCGGTTTGTATTTATTTGTGCTAAAAATATCTATCCGTATGAATAAAGCGAGTAACGCATCTGATCAAATTTCAGTAAATGTAACACCTTACTAAATTTTTAAACAGTAATTTTGTTGCACAGCACGTTACTGCAGAAGTAGTGGCATTACCGTAACGTGTTACTCCCAACACTGCTGGGCAGTACATTTTTCTCCAGAATGCCTTGGTAGTCTTGAAGTTTTATTGTACCCTGCACAGATTCAAGACACCCTGTGCCAGTAGCAGCAATGGAGCTCCAGAACATAATCGAACCTCCTCCATGTTTCACGATAGGTATGGTGTTCTTTTCTTTGTATGCTTCATTTTTCTTTCTGTCAACATAGATATGACTGGCCCAAAAGCTCCAGTTTTGTCTCACCAATCCAAATGACAACCTTTAACACGCTTGTCTATAATTTTCTTTCTAATCTCTTGAGGCAACTCTCTCCTCAGCTTTCTGTTGTCCACGTTCAGTATGGTACACACCATGATACAAAAAGAGGATTTCTTCTCTTTTATTACTGACTGTAAAAAAGTGTTTAATGATAAAAGGCATAGCAGACATAAATACATTTTGGTGAAATATCATAAATGTGTAACCTGCATGAGACAAAAAATACAATGAAATTTGGTATGATTCTGAATTTTATTTAAACACATTATTATTATTAATCACATAAGGAATCAAAGTCAATATTTCTTATGCTGACAAAATTTTAATAGGTTGACCACATTAAGATTGTAGTGAAAAAAAATATAACTGTCAAGCAGATGAGGTCATGATAAGTTCAATTACCACAGAAACATACAGGATTATATTACTGAAAATATGTAACTGTTGCAAATTAATTTGAATTTTGATACTGAAACACACAAAAACAGCTTGACTACATTTACATCAGCAGGATAGAGGAAACAAACAAAATAAGCAAATGATCAGAATGTAATTTCTAAAAAAAAAAAAAGCCACTCAAAATGATTTTAAAACTCCTTCAATGTCCATTTCACTGCAAATAAAAAAAAAGGCAAAATATAATGCCTCCTCTTATATGCAGCGATTTAAAAATCATTCTCTTCAAAACTCAGAAACAGCAACAATTGGCTGCTTCATCTTTTTATTTGTAATTTTTAAAATGTAACTTTCAGAAATGCTCACTGGTCAGTGGTGATGACACAGAGATAATACATTTTCAAAATTAGTATTTCCATGTTCTAATTAATCTTGCATTTAAAACAAGCAACTGTACACCTTTAATATGTAGTATTTTTTTTTCTTGCCAATTTAAAACTATAAAGGAACAGTTATTTTTTTCTGTAGAAACTCTGTTGATTCACTCACTCTTTGTACATTTCATCCAGGCTTTTAATGGCTTCTTCTTTTGTGTGTTTTCTCCACTCCTGGGGTATTTCACCTCTACCTTCAAACTTTAACTTGTAGTGTTCTTCAAGCTTCTTCTTAAATTGACACAAAAACCATGTCCAGTACTTCAGCTTAGAATTGTCAGGCGTGATATCCCATGTGGCAAACCGAGCTCCAGCAGTTCGATACTTTTTATATGGATGAGGGACTTCAGAAGTGGAATCAGGATAGAAACTGCCATCACTTACAACCTTTGTTGTACAGAAATCAACACTCAGTTCCACAGTACTTCTGAAATGCACACCATTGACTGCCTGAGATCGATGAAATTGGGCACTGTGGTCATTATCTTTAGCGTGATCTTTAATTGTGCAGATACAAACAGCTGAACAGAATGGACATTTCTCCCAGCAGCAGTCACACAGTTGATTGATGAGGATTTTACCAGGGCTCAGCCTGAACTCCTTTATCTGCTTCACAGAGAGCTGGCTCATTTTCTTTTTCATAGAATCAAGGCCTTCATCAATCTTTTGTTTAAGGAAGTCAAGGTCGCCTATATCAGTGAAGCTTTCACAACTAAGGTTATCAAGAATCAGCTTGTCTTTCAGTAAACCGAAGAATTTCTCTCCCCAGATCACAATATCTCCTTTCTGGGTTGTGACTTCTGTTGTTGCATCAAATAAAGCTTGACTGACAAACTTAAAAGTGTCCTCAAATTTTTTCTTGAGAATATTCAGAGCTTTGTTCTCTCGAAGCATTTGTGAGTTTACTGTCTCTTCTATAAAAGCCTCCACGAACTTCCTTGGATCCTGAATATATGTGACAAAGTCATCAAAGTTTTCTTTCTCTGCAAGAGATTTCAGTACATATTTCTCCAGTTTTGACCGGTTTCCATTGAATGCTGGAGTAGTACACCTTAATTCTTCAGCAAGAGCAATCCTAGTCAGATTACAGACAGCCTTCTCAATGGAAACTTTAAGTTTTTCACAGATTATTTCTCCAAACACAACAATGGATGAATTTCTGTCATAGAAGCTTTTGAAAATGTTGTAAGACTCCCTTTTCTTGCTGTTCAAGTAAGTGTGTGCATCGTTGTTCATCTGGAATTGTTTGTGAGATTCTGAAATCCAGCGTTCTGTAATGTCAAAAACATGGAGTAAGAGATCAACTGTGAACTCCTTCTTGAAAGTCCACTTTTTGTTTGGTTGACAGTTTTTAAGTGTTTGGTGAACATTGCTAGCTACTTCATTTAGGTAAACTGAATTGTAGCCCGAAGTTGCCACAGGTTTTTTCCTAATTGCAACATCAGACTGATTTTCAACATCTTTAATGAGTAACCTGATCATCTGCTGCTCTTCATGCTCAAGAGACCATGCAAAAGTGTTGAAAAACTTGTGTGTGTAACTAGTGTAATTACCCACCCTTGATATGTTTTTGTATTCACCCTTTTCTCTACGTTCATTTATCATTTTCAAATCAAAACCTTTGTCTTCAAGAATTTTTGTCTGATCTTTTTCCAAATTGATGTCCTCAATTGGTTGTACATCTGCAGTTAACTTTTTTACCCAACAATGCCAAAAATCATCAAACTGCCTTTTACATTCCTGGTTACTGCTGTTCCCCTTCTCTCTTAATTGTTCAGCAAGCTCTTTACTCTTTTGTAGGAGTTGGTTTGAAAACTCTGTCTTCTTTTCATCATACTTTCTACAAGCCATTTTCTGCTGGAGAACTTCGTTCATTTTTCTCTTCACATTATCTATCATTTCTTTATGAAAGTCCTTTATTTTGTTTTCAAATCTACCTTGCCACTGAACCAAGATTTCTTTGTTTTTCTTATCATCAAAATGCGATGCCATATCATCTTTGATTTTATTGTATGTTTTATTTAAATCTTTCAAAAGGCGCTCATCATCAACCTTGATGCAGTCTCCATTTTCAATCTCAGTGTAAAGCTGGTTTTCAACAGTCAGCATGTTGTTTCTCAGCTCCCAAGTCCAGTTCCCATACTGGACCTCAAGTTTCCTGTACACTGCAATTTCAGCTGTGTTTCTGAAGCTGAAAACAAAATGTTCATTCATCAGGGCCATCCACAAATCATAGACTTTGCTTCTGAAATTTGACAGCGTAATCCCATCAGATTGTGAAGCCTTAGAGAGAATGGTGTTCTTCAGCTCTTGGATGCTCTCACTATAACCTGGATTTGGAGGTGCCATCGGTGGACTTCCTTCCCATAGCTGGGTGATGTATTTGGCATCTTGTTTCACATCAAAGGCAATGACATCACAAAAACATTCAAAATTACACTCCTCTTCTTGAGCAGCTAGGTTTGTCATTTGGTCCAGCTTTTCTTGAAGGCGTCTCTTTCCATCCATGTTTTTCTCAACAGCTGCAATGTCTGTAACGTTCTGATGAACAAACATGCAGCTCGGGGACAGTTTGACTTTCTTCATCCTCATAAAAGCCTGAACAACAATTTGAAGGACATCTTGCATCTCAGCTGGATTCTCACCAAAGATGTTTATAAGGGTCATGTTTCCCAAGCCAACAACAAATGTTGCCAGTTCATTGTCATGGTGAAGACTGGTCTTCCCAGCCAATTCAAGAGCATGCAGCCCCTCAGTATCAATCACAAGAAAATAGTCGAACTTGAAATCATTTTTTACTTCCTCTGACACTTGGACTAGCTGCATGTAGGCTCCCTTGGTGCACCTGCCAGCACTCACTGCAAACTGCAACCCAAACATGACATTTAGCATTGTTGATTTACCACTGCTTTGTGCTCCCAGGACTGACAACACAAAAACTTTCTTGTCACCCAGTTTCTCGATTACTGCCCCTAAAAGACTGGAGATCCAAGATAAAGGCACATGACCTGCATCTCCATCCATCAGCTCCACTGGATGTCCTGATATAATCAGATCTGCTGCTAGTTTAGGATATTCGGACCATTTAATCTTGCTGGTCTGTGTCTTTGTTGCTTCATGGGCTTCATAGATTTGTCCCATTTCTCTAAAGATTTGTTCTAAGCCAAAGGTTGCACACTGCAGTTTTTCTGATATTTGTTCAAGCTCAGTTTGTTTTTCTGTTAACATATCTGATTTTCCCTTTTTCTTCAGATCCAAGACTTCACACCACATTTTATCATAGTTTTGGAGAATTAAAGATGGTTCATCCATGAAAAGCCCATCCATCAAGAGCTGAGTCCATTTCAGGAAGTACTTTCTTTCTTTTGATTCCAAATCAGAAAGGCTTTCAGTGAATAAATTTATGAGTTTACTGTGAGAAACCTTGCACTGAGCTTCGCGTATTTTCAGTAGCTCCTTGTTTATCACAGTTTTATCATTCTCAATTCTGTCTCCCTTGAGGTGATACAGTTCTCTCTTTTTTACACACCAATCATGCCAAAAAGAGCCTTGACAAGGAAGATAATGATCTTTGTTCGCTGATATATCCCTGTTCCGAACCAAGTCTACTATTTTCATTGCAGCAGATTTGCCTTTTTTGTAGACTGTGTCACCGTCATCAACTCTGATTCCAGAAACACCACAATCCATAGATTGGAGCTTGAAGGATGCTTTAAGTCCAGATAAAACCTTTTCAATAACTTGCTTCAGTTCTGCAGAAACATCTGACTGGCTTCTATCTTTTAGACCCATTATGTATTTCCTGTCTTTCTTCTGAATTGCACCATGGTTATTATCAGCCACAAGAATAATTAGAGGCTTTGAAAACTTGTAAAGAACAGAGATAATTTTTTTAGTACTTTCATGGCTTTTTTTCAGAGTTGGCACAAGAACAACATTCACCGAAGATTCTTTCATCAGAATTTCTCGCTGTTTTTCAATCAACAGGGCATCACCATGAAGATTGCAGAAGGCAATACAGTCAGTGAAAGAATCATTGGGTTTTCCAGCAGGGCAGTACCATGCAATCTCTGTCAAACCATCAATCAGATGGCGAGACTTGGTGCTGCCTGGGCAGTTTCTGTGGAAGAAGATGTCATGACGTTCGTTGATCAAAGCGTTCATGAGCTGAGACTTAGACAGAGACAGTGGACCCAGGCGGAAAAATGCTATCATGTGCGTTTCAGCTTGGCAGATTGGCATACTTCTCATTGTGATTTTTTTTGAATTTGCAGAAATTTCAGAAATCTTCCATGTTTTTTTCACTTGCCTGAGTGCCCACAGAGGACATTCAACATCGTTTATTGTGACTGGGTTAGGAATAAGCAGAGGTAAGGCGTACTGACACTGCGATAGCTTTGTGATCATGTTCTGCTTTAGGAAATTGTCTGAGCAATGAAATATGGCCATTTGAACATCCAATGGATGTACATGAGATAGTTTAGATTCAAGAAAGTCTTCAGTAGTACTGAACAGATCATCTAGATCATTATCATCTGTGTCATCACCGTCCAACACTGAGACAGACTGTGAATAGCTCACATCAGCTTTGTCTTGTTTTATAAGAATGTACCTGGCTCTGTAGTCTAACATCATTAGCCTTTGAAGAAAGGCATGGGCTAGATCCCCCTCAGATATTTCATGGCTCTCTTTTAAAAGTGGACGTATTCCAAGAAAGTCTTCTGGTGACAACTTTTGATCATGTTTGTATTGAAGGTGAAGCCTGTTGAGAAGTGTTTCAATCTCCTTTTGATTTGTGTTGTTCTCTGCAGAATTATTCACTGACTGCTGTAAATTACAAACACAGACCATTATGATGTAGTTCACAACAGGTGATGACTTTTTAAAAAAAATATGAGTTTCTGACCTTGTCATTGTCTCCACTCAAATCCACACTGAAGACACCTGCATGACAATATCATTTTAGTGCATTCACTGAGAGTGAAAGAGCAATTCACCAGAGAGAAATTAACAGTACCAGTCAAATGTTTGGACACATCAACTATTCCAGGTTCTTTTTTTTGTCTTTTTTCAACATTTATTATTCTGGTATTTGAACTGGTGTTTTTTTTTTCTGGTATTTAAACTTGTTAGCTCCTGATAAGCCTGCCACACAAATGTTTAAAACTACTAGTGTCATAAGCTCCCCGTGCGCTTTTCCACAGCGCACCGAGGAAGAGAAGGAAGAATGGATTTAAGTGCAGGGTTACACCAAATACATTTATTGATACAGAAATGGACAAGACAAAACGACAAGACAGCTCGGGTAAACAGAGTTCTCCAGGATGCTCGGCTGGCATGGGAGAAGAGCTGGGCAGCAGTGGCTAAGGGTAGCAGCTGTGCCACAAGGGGAAACACTACAGACAAGCATAGCAGCACAACTGCAAACAGAAACACACAGCTCTTACTCACTGTGCAGGAACAGTCCGAGTAATCCAAGTCCACCAGCAAGCACATACACAAACAATCTTCATTGACGTGACGGTCACACAGTGGAGAACAACCATGTGACATGTACAATGGTCCAGCGGTGTTTGACTGGCAAAGAGCTGCCCAAGTACAAACACTGCTGGCATGACAAATTGGCAACACCTGGGCGAGGCGTGGGAAAGATGATTACTGGGGTGAACAGCTGATTGTCAGAGAAGGGGGGGCGTGGTCAGACCGGCGAATGTTAGACAGCACCCACCAGGAAGTCGGTCAAACAGCTGCCTAACAATTGCCAGCCACAGCAGCGAATACAGGCACAGAACGGAAACAACAAGAAATCAAAAGATAAGACATGACAAACCCAATGCCTGAGCCACGAAGAACGATCAGAACAGAGCCAACACAAAACACGGGCTTGGTTTGTGACAATTGGTGACACATTAATAAAATCACATCAGCCCAAAGCTCACAGTCATAGCAGATGTTTTGTTTTCACAATAGAAATCAGTCTAAAGATGAAAGTATATCTTAATACATCACTGAGCTGAGAAAACTGATCCAATTCTGCAAATTCAGAGCTGGACTTTCTGATGCACTGAGAGACAGACTGATATGTGGCATGCCATGTCATAGCACACAAAAAAGGTTACTATCAGAATAAGACCTCGCTTGAGAAAAAGGACTTGCTATTGCAATATGAAAGCATTAAGGTACTGCTGCCTCAGTGCCTGTAGCATGGTAGCATGAGGGACGAAAAAAGTGGCACTCCAACTTCTACTGGCCTGGCATAGATATTACAATCCCTTTTTGTTGTGGCTCCATTGACGGAAATGGTGAGTTAAATTTGTGTGTATTTTGAAATTGTGGTCTTCTTTCATCCCAGGTGTATTTTGAGATCCAAAATATGCAAGGAGGAGTCTCTGGGAATAGACCTGTGTCGGCTCTGAGCATCCTTGCTTCACGACTAGGGCTGCGGTTAGCCCTGCCTGTAGGCAATCGTTGGAGAACTCCTTTTCGATGGCTTTGCAGAGCAGCATGTAGTCTGCTTTGATGTTTGTCGACTGTCTGAATTTTGATACTGACCTGTTAGATGTTAGTTTAATCAAATATAAGTGATCGTCAACCGTAGCATCGGGATACTTAAGCAGGTAGTAATCAATGTCCTGTAAATAGACTTTGGTATCAGGTGAACCTGTTGGACCTGGATCAGATTTTGTGACATTTCACGCGATCTTGTCAAGGTCGTGTGTATTTTGAAAACAAAGCCTTACGTTGAAATTCTGGCAAATTAAAAGTTGAGAAAATATGTCGGTATAATGATACAAGCCTTTAGTTCCACTTAATCTTGACCGGGCACACTGAAATGCTGGTAACAGACAGACAGATACCCACACACACACACACAACCAATCACACAACCAAACACACAAATGCAGCTATAGAGTACCATATGCCTCTGTTGCATCGAGGCATAATCACTGTAGACAGCAGCTAAGGATGCTTTGGTGCTACAGAAAAGAAGTGTGGACAGTGGCATACATAAAAGTGGCAATAAACTAGAATGCACTCAACCAAGATGCAGACCCATGCGTTTTGCAGCCCTATAGGTTTAAAACCATTGACCTTTTGACCCCAAACCCATATTCAGAGGTCAGGGTGAACCTGAGTACAATGTTTGGCGACCTTAGCTTTGGTTGTTCTTGAGATATAGTTTATATGGCATTTCAACCTCGACCTTTGACCTTGCAATCCCAAAACCATAGTCACAGTTCAGGATCCTAAGATGAACCTGTGTACCAAGTTTGGTGATCCTAGCTTTACTCATTCTATAGTATGTAGCATCATCTTGCTTTGGCTCATCAATAAAATTACTCTTCATCTTAAAGACATTGTTTCACCCAGGAAAAGGACAGTCAAGAACTGCTCTTTCATCCCAGGACCACAGCTGAACTAACATTCCTTTGTTAAACCAGTCTCCGGAATTCCTTCTCGTGCACTTTCTCCTGACCATTTATTACCTAATAAAACGTGGACAAAGAACAGACCTTTATGGAGTGCCTCATATAGAGTAGTCACTACAGAATATCCACAGCTCAACATTGCCCTCTACTGGCAACTCTGGGACATGCTAGATTTAACCAGTGAACTTTTTGAAATGACTGCATTCGTGTTGCAAAACTCATTTCTCAGATTATCGTCTTTTTCAGGACACCATGGAAAAGCAAATGGACTCTGGTGTTCGGTGTGGACAATCAGTAATGGGTTTGAAATATATTAATCCTTGATTTTAAATATGTGCATGTTAAAATGTTTAAATGAATATTTATTCTTGCATGCTAGTTTAAAAGCATTAGTTATAAGATAAGATAAGATAAGATAAGCCTTTATTAGTCCCATAATGGGGAAATTCCAGGATTGCAACAGCACAGGGATAGCAACACTCAGAGCAACAATCAAGAAGACAAGAAAAACAAGTGCAGTGAATATACATATGTACACATAAATATATAAATATATAAACATATATATTATAAAGTTTACATTATAGTTTACAAAGTATAGTTTACAGTATAAAGTTTACATACATTATAAAGTTGCATGTGTCATGAATCGTTCTGACTTATTATTGTGGTGCCCTATTTTCTAGTTGGCGCGTCTGGCAGCTGTTTGGGTCCTTTGCTCCATGACAGCTCAGACACGCCCCCTCCTCCTGTCAAATGCCGTCAGCTATGCTTCATCTCGGGTGTTCTCACACACATACACACACTCCATTCATTCCCATTCACACGCTCATACACACACTCCTACACACCTGGTTCAATCATGTTCAGCCCATGCTTTCTCACACGGGCAATCTCTTTCCTCGTTTGCATCAGGATAATAAATACGCTGTGTTTGGGAAAAGAGATTGTCGGAGCATTCACCCTCATTCGTGGCAGCGTGTACCTCCGTGAATGTTGTACGACCTCCTGCATACTTTCAGCCGAACATTTGAAGACAGAGGATTCCTTAATGTTAGTGTCTGACTCTGCCTTTATTCCCCTCTCACCAGATGACACGGACAGCCTTGGATCTTCACAGCCGAGAGTATGTGTGCCTTCTTCTGTGTGCTCTGCTTACGCCAGCACCAGGCATCTCCCCAGGCTGTGGGACATCCATGTGGCTTCCCTGTTTGTGTGGTGGCCATTATTCCATTGTTTCAACAGTCTGCATTTGTGTGGTACTGGGCTTGCTAATTTGTTACTGTTTACGTTAATAAATGGCACGATCTACTTCAGCACTTGAGTTTTTCATTCCCTCTCTTGTGCGCCGGGTAATGGCGCACGAGCGATGACAGCGTGAATCACTAAAGCTAGCTTAGACTTTATACATAAGTAGGTTAAGGAATCTCCAGTGTATTAAAATTGTGTCATTCTGTGAGAAGTACCGTCATATACTTGTTCCACCGTCATATTCCACCGTCATATTCCACCGTCACCTTCATATTCCACCGTCATATACTTGTTCCACCTTGTTCCACCATCAGGTCAGCTTCTGCGGGACAAAACTTCTTTTAATATTACTGGTTGTTACAGACAAAAGCCTGTTTGTTCATTGGACTAAAGTTCATAAAACCCACCCACGAAGGAAGACTATTGGCTTGGGCTTTTGTCAATCCCCAGAAGCCCGTGAAACTCAGCTGGAGTTATAAGGAGGGGGAGATGCCCTCCTGCTGATCAGATCACTTCACTTCTACAGAACAAAGAAGACTTCTCACTTCTTCTACGGACCTCTTGAGAGTTGCAGACTGTCTAGGAATGAAGTTTTTCTTTCCTGAGCTCACATCTTAATTTAGAGTCCAACTCCCGTTCCTAGATGTCTTTTTCTAACTTTTTCCCTGTTAAACGTTCTTTAAACCCACCATTTTTTGACTTTATTTTTATATTTTTCTTTAAGACTTCTGAGTGACCATCTCCACACTAGAAGCTATTTTCACTCCACTATGTCAGAAAGTTGTCGTTTAATTTTGTATTGGGATCAGATTTTGGAATTATTCTCGAATTCCCTTGGGAGAAGCCACTGATCCATGAAAGCCTTGACGCAGCTCGCCATTACGCTCCACTGAAGAAACCAACCTCGCCATTACGCTTGACCTAAGCTCCAACTACTATCACAGTCAAAATTTCATCTTGTGACTGGACTTTGGAAGCTGTCGTACCTTGTCCGAATATCTGCTGGCAAGATATTCTGGTTTTGGGTGTCATCTACAACTACTGTAAAGCTACAGGAGAAGCCGCTGAAAGAACCACCACACAAGGATTCACATGAGCTGTATTCTGTTCCATCTGCTGAAAGTGAATAAAAACATCTGAGATTTAAGAATAATTCTGCATCTGATCCGATACAAAATTAAAACACAATTAATATACCGTCACCGTTCCAATGGAGATGAAGCTTAGTACAGAGGGCTTATCCAGGACTTCGTGGACTGGTGCCATCGGAACTGCCTCCAGATCAACGTGAGAAAAACTAAGGAGCTGGTGGTGGACTGCCGCAGGCAAGGACAACCCCTCACAGCACCAGTAAATATACAGGGAACAGACATCGAGATGGTGACAGCCTATAAGTACCTGGGTGTTCATCTGAACAATAAACTAGACTGGTCACACAATACTGATGCACTCTACAAGAAGGGACAGCGCAGGCTGTTCCTGTTGAGGAGACTCAGGTCTTTTGGTGTACAAGGCGCGCTGCTGAAGACATTCTATGACACGGTGGTGGCATCAGCCATCACTTTTGGAGTGGTCTGCTGGGGCAGTGGCATTACTGCAGCCGATAGGAAGAGACTGAACAAACTGATCAAGAAAGCTAGCTCTGTCCTGGGGCAGCGCCTTGATCCGGTGGAGGAGATAGGAGAGAGAAGGATGGTGGCTAAACTGTCATCTCTGCTGGAGTCCGAGTTCCACCCTATGCAGGACATACTGAATGCACTGAGGAGCTCATTTAGCAGCAGACTACATCATCCCAGGTGCACAACCGAGAGGTTTCGCAGGTGCTTCCTACCAACGGCTGTCAGACTGTACAACCTAAGCGGGGCTGCTCGCAGAGATAGCAAAACGATGTAACAAACTAATAGTTTTTTGAATGCAAAAGATGCAATAGACTTACACAATGGTCCCCCTCCGGCATAGAACTAGGAAAATACCGGTCGCTATGGAGAGTGAGAATATGTATGGGCACATAATCATACCATGTAGGATAACTAAGTAGACGGTTGTGCTGTTTCATCCCATCTAGCAACAATGCTCTGCACTGTGTGTGTTTATATATTTACATATTTATTCCATCTAGCTACAATGCTCCGCACTGGGTGTGTTTATGTTTATATATCTATATATTTATTCCATCTAGCTACAATGCTCCGCACTGTGTGTTTATATATCTACATATTATTCCATCTAGCTACATTGCTCCGCACTGTGTGTTTACATATTCATATATTTATTCCATCCAGCTACAATGCTCTGCACTGTGTGTCTGTGTGTGTGTATATATATATTTTATAGTAATATGTACATATGTATATTAGCTGCTCTTGCTTGCTTGTTTTTTTTTTGTTTTTTTTTCTTGCCTTCTGATTGTTGCTCTGAGTGTTGCTATCCCTGTGCTGTTGCAATCCTGGAATTTCCCCGTTGTGGGACTAATAAAGGCTTATCTTATCTTATCTTATCTTATAACTCTTCTTTTCATTAAAATTCCATTTTCATTTTCTTAAGAGTAATCCAGAATTTTCCATATAGTTTAATTTTCCCATAAATTCGTGTTCAGTTTTTCATAACCTGTCAACTTCAAACTGATCTATATTCAGCTTACATTTTCACCCTGGTTCTGCAAATGTTTACATTGTTACTCTATCATTTACAAGTTTAATTTAATGGTTAATGCAAATCATTTCAATGTCCTTTAATCATCATTTCATTTAATAAATATGTGAAAATGAGATAAGTTGTTGGGAATTTATTTCATTCTGAGTCTGGTTTCGAAGACCCAGTATTGAATTCACTAATATTTTGAGACTGATTAATTAATTTGAGTGATTAAACAGGTATAAAGTGAAATTAATGACTAAAGTGTTCACCAAAGAGGTGAGCTGGTGCCCCTACGAGTGTTTACTATAAACTTTTTCTGTGTGTGGGCCCGGAGTAAATCTCAGGTCCCAATACATTAATACAAATTAAATAATCTTTATACCTGATCATAATTATCAATCACATATTGCTACATACAGTATATATTTATGGCACTCCCGTGTGTCGGCTGGTCCACTTTGAACATACTCAGAATGGAATATTAAGGCATAAGCTGTGTGTGGTTTGGTCAAACTTATAATTTAAAAAAAAAACTGTGGTGCGTTTCTCGGTGCAGGGCTGTGACTCCTGCAGCCATTGTCTCTGTCTGTGAAGCATGAGGGGGAGGGGGAATTTGGCCCACTCTCTCCCTGATCACTCTGGTGTGTGTGTGTGTGTGTGTGTGTGTGTGTGTGTGTGTGTGTGTGTGTGTGTGTGTGTGTGTGTGTGTCTGGGTGCTGATTGCGAGAGGGAGGGGGAAGTGAACCGCTTGGTCTGCTGCTTCCCCCACCTCACTTTTGTAGCATCATCGCACTTGGCTCATCAATAAAAAAAAATCTTCTGCTTAAAGACATTGTTTCACCCAGCAAAAGGACAGTCAAAGAACTGCTCTTTTACCCCAGGCCACAACCGAACTCGCCATTCCTTTGTTAAAACCAGTGTAAGGAATTCACCCTAATGCATCTCCTGTTTTGACTTTTATGACCCATAAATGGAGACATGGAACAGGACCCTTGAATACGTCTCATGGCCCAAAAATCCACAGCCCAACATTGTCTGGCAACTCTGGGACATGCCGAATCTAACCAGTGCAGCTTTTCATCACATCTGTGTTAACTCAATTCTAAACCTTCTCTTCTTTCCAGGACCATGAAAAGCAAATGGACTCTTGTTTATTCTGGACAATCAATAATAGGTTTGAAATATATTAATCCGTGATTTTATATATATGCATGTTAAAAATTTTTAAATGAATGTTTATTCCTGCATGTTAATTTAGAAGCACTGCTTATAAGTTACATTAATCACTAAGGGTGTAGAAGAGCTTGAAAGAACGAGGCGGTATGATATGGGGGGGGGGCATGGTCGGACCGGCGAATGTTAGACAGTGACCACCAGAAAGTGGGTCAAACGGCTACCTAACGATCATCGGCCGGAGCAGCGGCCACAAACATAGAAATAAGACACAGGAGAGAAATCAAAACACAACATAAGACCAAGAATGATCAGAACAGAGCCTGCAGGAGAGCACAGGCTCGGTTCATGACAGTTTTAGTTCCTGAAGCCGCTTAGCATATGAATGTGGTAGTGTTATTTCCCTGAATGGGTGTGTGCGTGGGGAAAAAAAGTAAAAGACAGAAAGAGAACTGCATGTGAAGTGTTACTTTCCCAACACTATTTGTTTGGTTTGCCCATGTTGTGGGGTGGGGGCCGCCATTAGGTAAATATATCCATCCATCCATCCATCCATCCATCTTCTACCGCTTTTCCGGAGGTCCGGGTCGTGGAGGCAGCAGTTCAAGCAGAGAAGCCCAGACTTCCCTCTCCCCAGCCAGCTGCTCCAGCTCTTCAGAGGGGATTCCAAGGCGTTCCCAGACCAGCTGGGAGACATAGTCTCTCCACCGAGTCCTGGGTCTGCCCCGGGGTCTCCTCCCAGTGGGACGTGCCTGAAACACCTCAAGTGGGAGGCGTCCAGGAGGCATCCTAATCAGATGACCATACCACCTCAACTGACTCCTTTCAATGTGGAGGAGCAGCGGTTCTACTCTGAGCCTCTCCCGGATGACTGAGTCCTCACCCTACCTCTGAGGGTGAGTCCAGCAATCCTACAGAGAAAGCTCATTTCAGCCGCTTGTATCCGCGATCTCGTTCTTTCGGTCATTACCCAAAGCTCGTGATCATAGGTGAGAGTAGGAACGTAGATTGGTAAATCGACAGCTTTGCCTTAGAACTCAGCTCCCTCTTCACCACAACAGACCGGTATAACGTCCGCATCACTGCAGATGCTGCTCCAATCCGTCTGTCGATCTCTCGCTCCATTTTCCCCTCACTCGTGAACAAGACCCCAAGATACTTAAACTCCTCCACTTGGGGCAGGAGCCTGTCCCCAACCCGGAGAGGACAATCCACCTTTTTCCGGCTGAGGACCATGGACTCGGACTTGGAGGTGCTGATTCTCATCCCAGCCGCTTCACACTCAGCGGCAAACCGTCCCAGCAAGAGCTGTAGGTCATTGCTGGATGAAGCCAACAGGACAACATCATCTGCAAACAACAGAGATGAGATCCTGTGGTCACCAAGCATGACACCCTCCATTCCCTGGCTGCGCCTAGAAATCCTGTCCATAAAAATTATGAACAGGACCGGTGACAGAGGGCAGCCCTGGCGGAGTCCAACTCTCACTGGGAA
This sequence comes from Pholidichthys leucotaenia, assembly GCA_020510985.1. Classification (NCBI taxonomy): domain Eukaryota; kingdom Metazoa; phylum Chordata; class Actinopteri; order Cichliformes; family Pholidichthyidae; genus Pholidichthys; species Pholidichthys leucotaenia. The sequence continues at coordinate 399,491,486 of CM035838.1, forward strand.
TGAGTCCGACCGAGTGTTGGCAATACGAACCAAACTCTCACAACGGTTGTACAGAGACCGAATAGCTCTTAACAACAAGCCCGATACCCCATACTCCCGAAGCACCCCCCACAAAAATCCATGAGGGACGCGGTCAAATGCCTTCTCCAAGTCCACAAAACACATGTAAACTGGTTGGGCAAACTCCCACGAACCCTCAAGAATTCTCGAGAGGGTAAAGAGCTGGTCCGATGTGCCACGGCCAGGACGAAAACCACATTGATCCTCCTGAATCCGAGGTTCGACCAACGGCCGGACTCTCCTCTCCAGTACCTTGGCATAGACCTTCCCAGGGAGGCTGAGGAGTGTGATCCCTCTAAAGTTGGAGCACACCCTCCGGTCCACTTTTTTGAAGAGAGGAACCACCACCCCGGTTTGCCATGCCAAAGGCACTGCCCCCGACCTCCACGCAATGTTGCAGAGGCATGTCAACCATGACAGCCCAACAACATCCAGGGCCTTGAGGTACTCAGGGCGAATCTCGTCCACCCCTGGGGCCCAGCCACCAAGGAGATTTTTAACCACCTTGGTGACCTCAGCCCCTGTGATAGGCGAGTCATCCCCCTCGTCCCCAAACCCTGCTTCCTCTGTGGAAGGCGTATCAGTGGGATTGAGGAGATCCTCGAAGTATTCCTTCCACCACCCGACGATATCCCCAGTCGAAGTCAACAGTGTCCCATCCACACCATACACAGTGTGGACGGGGAGCTGCTTTCCCCTCCTGAGACGCCGGACAGTTTGCCAGAATCTCTTTGAGGCCGACCGAAAGTCTTGTTCCATAGCCTCATCGAACTCCTCCCATACCCGGGTTTTTGCTTCAGCAACCACCCGAGCTGCACTCCGCTTGGCCTGCCGGTACACCTCAGCTGCTTCGGGAGTCCCACAAGCCAACCAAGCTTGATAGGACTCCTTCTTCAGCTTAATGGCCCCCCTCACCACTGGTGTCCACCACTTGGTTCGGGGGTTGCCACCACGAGATGCACCGACCACCTTGCGGCCGTAGCTCTGGGCCGCCGCTTCAACAACAGAGGTGGAGAACATGGCCCATTCAGACTCCATGTCTCCAGACTCCCTCGGAATGTGGTTGAAGTTCTTCCGGAGGTGGGAGTTGAAGACCTCCCGGACAGGGGCCTCAGCCAGACGCTCCCAGCACACCCTCACTATACGTTTGGGTCTACCAGGTCTGAATGGCTATAGGTAAATATAGGTAAATATATAGATTGGGTATTTGTTTAATGTTTGCTGTGTTGTAAATATGTATTTATGTTCGGGATTATTTTTCCTTAGCACACGTCCATTTTATTTTCATAGACTATAATGGTTGAGGTGGCAGAATAATCCGCCAGGCCATGTAGGGGTGCCAGTAGTCCACCTGACCCCTCTAGAATTGTGTTATAGTATGCATGGATAGGTTCTGTATTTATGTTGTATAGTTTGATGTTTAGAGTGTATGTTGGGCCGTAAATTTTGGGATGGGTCCAATTGGTGTGTTTGCATATTTTTCTACAGGGGGGGGGGGGGTGTTGGATATTATTAGATGTAGCTCAGGGTGTACCAATATGGCGGCATCCCGGGTGTAGTTGGAGGTGGTGGCGTCACGGGGAGTATAAAGGGCCACAGTGGAAGAGGCTCTCCGCTCTTTGCTGTGGACCCCTTGGACCTGTACGGAGCGGCTCCTGCTGCTGGGTGTATATAGTTAATAAAGAGTGTTAAACTGTCACCCTCACCTCCTCCTCTGACCACCGTTTTACAGACACAACAGATGGCTTAATTTTTTAGATTTAATATACTTTATTGATCCCCAGAGGGGAAATTGAGGGTCATCCACCACCCGGATGGATGAAGCAGCCACGATACGGCGCTATCCCTTAACCATTCACACACACATTCACTCCTAGGGCCACTTTAGAGTCTCCAATTAACCTAACCTGCATGTTTTTGGCATGTGGGAGGAAACTGGAGAAATCCTGGGGTAAACCCACGCATACACGGGGAGAACATGCAAACTCCACACAGATCACTGTTGGTCGGGGGCTGGGATCGAACCCACGATCTCACGATCCCCCAGCCAAGGGTAAACTGTGCTGCCGCAGTGCTAACCACTGCGCCACCGTGCAGCCCATTATGAGAGATATATTGATATTCTAGCTCTTATTTTACATGAGGTGTATTTGGAAGCATTTGAAACTGGGTGTCTACCAAGCACTTTTAACGATGCATTAATCTCTCTCATTCCTAAAAAGGACAGAGACACTACAGACCCATCCAACTTCACACCAATGAGCCTCCTGAATGTTGATTGTAAGATTCTGACCAAGACTTTGGTATCACGTCCAGAAAAGGTACTTCCAGACATCATTAACAGTGATGAAGTAGGCTTTATTAAAAACAGGTCGTCAGCTGATAATATGGGAAGGCTTCTACATCTCATACATATGAACCATTCTAACTCAGTACCAGTGGCAGCCTTTTCACTGGATGTTGAGAAGGCTTTGGACCAAGTCAAATGGGGATTCCTCATGTCACTTCTGTCAAAATTTGACTTTGGTCCTAACTTCTGTCATTAGGTGAAAGTTTTCTATTCCAATCCAAGAGCAGCAGTTTTAACTAACGGCTTAATATCTGAAGAGTTTGTTTGCAAAAACAGATATGTCCAATTGTTTTAATAATGACAAAAACAACTTTTCATCTGTTGGTTGATATGTGTTAGTATTTCCAATTCAGATTCTAAGACATGGTCACTTGAAATATGAGTATCTCAGACATAATAAAGCAAAAAAAATTAAACATCAACTGATTGTTATTTTTTGGCAATTTATGACCGTAAAAACAGATAAGTTCACAACACATACTTTTGCAAAGACAGACATGTTCCAAAAACCATGCTAGTTTGGCTAGTGAACACATCACTGGTTCATCTGCTTCATCAAAATTATCCATATTTGACATAAAATGCAACAAAATTGTAAAAAAAAAAAAAAAAAAACTGGCAGGGAAATCACACAAAGCGATCAGACCCAGGTAGGGGTCTCTGCAGAACGCTACCGCAGCAGCTAGACACATGATTGGCTGTCTCAACATCAAGACACGTGATTGGCTGATCCTCGCTACACCATTGAGCACGTCACTCAAATACCAAGCGCTGATTTGCCGTGTGTGGAGTTATCTGGTTTTGTAAAAACAGAGTCCCGGCATTTATCGGATTTTGAAAAAAAAAAACAAACCATGAACTTCGTAGTGTATATAACAGCAGAAAAAATCTCTGTACTAGCTAATGGGGCGTGCATTATCCAGATTTTTTTCTATGACTCAATAAAACAGAGGCATACAGTAATCGGTTAGTGCGTCTGTTTGTGGCTGTGTGCATCTGTCTGTCCGCCTCTGTTTCAGCTTGCCCGGTCAAAATTAAGTGGAACTAAAGGCTTATATCATTGTATCGCCATATTTTCTCAACTTTTTATTTGCTAGAAATACGAGATAAGGCTTTGTTTTCAAAATAAACACAAATTTAACTCACCATTTCTGTCAATACAGCCGTGAAAACAGGAAATGTAATAACTATGCCAGGCCAGTAGAGGTCGGAGTGCCACTTTTTTTTTTTTTACAGCCGCCTATGCTGCCATGCCACAGGCACCGAGGCACAGCACCTTAATGCTTTTTATCGAGCTCAGTAGTAGATCAGTAGCTCTTCTTCTACACTGAGGCTAAGGACCAAATTAGCTAAAGATAAAATCAACAGTACTGTGTACGGTACTCCGTTTGTGCTTCTATTTTATACAGACTGAAAATGGAAGAATTTAGAGCTAAACTTAAAAAATTCTCCAAATTGGACTTTCAGTCAAAACTGGCAGTAATCTCAATTGAGACAGAGACTTTTAAAACTAAAAGACAAGGAGGTGGAGGACTTTTACATTTCATTTACAAGTAAAGGTATGCATACTTTTTTATACAATACTTGAATTTGGTATTGAATTGTGGAGCTACAGGGTGCACAGCAAATGCGCCACTGTGGCACATATGTTTGGTTCATATTTCCCACAAGAGTGTGGCACATATGTCTGGTTCATATCTCCCACAAATGTATGGCTTATGTGGATTGAGGCTTCACGTCTGGAGGAACAGGAGATTGGATCGACGGGGGCCGACAGGTGATGGCGAGGAGGTGTGAAGTCGGGCCCTTGTCTCAGCGGAGGCCCTGGGGGGTTTCCCGGGACACCGGAGAATAAGAGACAATGGTGAATCTTCAGAGACTTGCATTGTGATTGAATGTTTGCAGAAGCACCATGTGACTTGAGTTCTTAATCCCCCGGAGGTATAAGAGTGAGCAGTAATATTATTCTGCCTCTTCTTGCTTTTGAGAATGTTGGATGATTGTGTTCTGCAATAAAGCCGAACCTGAGAAATACACTCATGTCTCGTCATTGAACACATCTTCCACACTGGTGACCCACGACAAAGAATGAGCAGGGAGAATTCTCCCGAGCGGAGCTCATCAGAGGCCAGCCTGATGGCTGCCTCCACGCTCCAGCTGCCCGATTTCTGGCAGCACAGCCCGCGCTCCTGGTTTAGCGCGGTCGAGGCACAGTTCAGCCTCCGGAGAATCTCAAAGGATGAAACGAGGTTCTACCATGTGGTGGCGAAGCTGGACAGTCACATGGTCCAGAGGGTGGAAGATCTGGTTAACCACCCACCGGACACCGACAAGTACGGCGCATTAAAGGAGGCGCTGATCAGCCATTTCACCCCCTCGGTGCAACAGCGAGCAGAGGGGCTCCTAGAGTTGACGGAGTCGGAGAACGACAGACCGGCAGACCTGATGGTGAAGATGCTGAGACTGAAAGACTCCGAGGATGGCGAATTTATCTTCGCCCACCTTTTCCTCCGGACTCTGCCGCCAGCAGTGAGAGTGACCCTGGCAGACTCACCCCGCTTGGCCAAGCGGGACTACCATGGCCTCGGCAAGGAGGCGCAGCGACTCGTCGACGCCCACAAGCGGAGCGCGGTTTCGGCCGCGGCAGCTGAGCAGAGGACGGCGCCCGGAGATGGTTTGGAGCCAGAGGTGGCGGCGCCAGACGAACCGACGACGGCGGCGACAGGCGACGCGGAGCTGAGGTCGGCCTGTGTTTCTACCACCGCCGTTTTGCGGAGAGGGCGCACAGATGTCTCCCACCGTGCCGCTTCAAGCGTCAGGGAAACGCCAAGACCAGGGGGCCGGTAGCAGCTGCATCCCTCGGAGAAGAAAATAAGCTACTTTACCTGACAGATGCACACTCGGGGAAACAATTCCTCGTGGACATGGGCTCCCAGCTGAGTTTCGTCACGCCTACCTACGCAGAACGGCTGATGCCGTCCAAAGCTCCCTGGGTATCAGTATCAGCAGCGAATGGCTCAGCAATTAAGATCTTTGGTGAGAGGACCATGCGTCTGTCCTTACAGGGCCGTTCATTCGAGTGGACCTTTATTGTAGCAGCAGTCAGTTTCAACATGTTAGGGGCTGATTTTTTGTGCTCACATGGTTTATTGGCTGATCTTGCTAATAGACATCTGGTTAATGCACTTTCTTTTCATTTTATTCCCTGCACAGCTCGGGTGGCTCCGCCGACTGCACACGCCAACGTCACAGCTGCGGGTGGTAAGTTTCATGCTCTGCTCACTCACTTTCCAGCACTCACAGTTCCAAAGTTTTCGGCGACAGTGGCCAAACACGGGGTGGAGCATTTTATCACCACCACTGGGCCGCCCGTTTTTGCAAAAGCCCGGCGCTTGGACTCAGCTAAACTGGCAATAGTGCGCGAGGAATTTGCCAACCTGGAAAAACTGGGCATAATTAGACGCTCGAACAGCCCCTGGGCTTCACCGTTACACATGGTCCCAAAGGCTTATGGCTCGTGGCGACCTTGTGGCGATTTCCGCAGGTTGAACAACATCTCAGCACACGACCGCTACCCGATTCCGCACATCCAGGATTTCTCAGTTCATTTGGCGGGGGCGTGCATTTTTTCTAAAATAGACTTGGTGTGCGGCTACCACCAAGTCCCCGTGCGCGCGCAGGATATTCCCAAAACCGCGGTAATAACTCCGTTTGGGCTTTTTGAGTTTTTGCGCATGCCGTTTGGGTTAAAGGGCGCCGCGCAAACTTTCCAACGCATGATGGATGCTGTTTTACGCGACCTGCCTTTCGTGTTCGTCTATTTAGACAACATATTGGTAGCCAGCACGTCCGAGGACGAACATGAAACCCACCTCACAGTGGTTTTTCGGAGACTGGCAGAGCACGGGTTGAAAATTAACCCAGCGAAGTGCCAGTTCGGGGTGGCGTAAATCGATTTTTTGGGCCACCGCGTTTCACCACAGGGAGCGGTTCCCCTTCCTGAGAAAGTGCGCGCAATAACAGATTTCCCCCGACCTCAAACGATAAAAGCACTGCAGGAGTTTCTAGGAATGGTTAATTTTTACAACCGGTTTCTTCCGAGCACAGCGCGGCTTATGCAGCCACTGTACGCGGCACTAAAAAAACAAAAACCCACTAATAAGGTCGAATGGTCTCCGGAGCGGGAGCGCCCTTTCTCCCAGGTCAAATCAGCCCTTGCAAGCGCCGTTTTGTTAGCGCACCCGGTTCCAACAGCCCGTTTGGCGCTCACCACCGACGCTTCGGACCTAGCGGTGGGAGCAGTCATTGAACAGTGTGTGGCAGGGACCTGGCAGCCTCTCGCGTTCTTTAGCAAATCCCTGCGCGATAACGAGCGTAAATACAGCGCGTTTGACAGGGAGCTTTTAGCCCTACACTTGGCCATTCGCCATTTCCAGTTCTGGCTGGAAGGGCGGCGTTTCACCGCTTTCGTGGACCACAAACCGTTAACTTTTGCGATGACCAAGATCTCAGAACCTTGGTCAGGCCAACAGCAAAGACAGCTAGCCGCAATATCGGAGTTCACCACCGATATCCAGCATGTAGCAGGCAAACACAATGTAGTGGCGGACTGTCTCTCACGTGCTGTGGCAACGCCAGGCCACGTGGGGGCAGACTCGGTGGCTGTGGGCCAGGGCAGTGACGCGGGAGCGCGCGCAGCCCCGGTCCACGTAGGTTTGGATTATGCAGACATGGCTGTGGAGCAGGTTGGTGACGCGGATGTGCGCGCGCTCCAGTCTGGACCAACAGGGTTAAGGCTGGAGCACAGGGTGCAGCAAATAGGTATGCCCCCCTTAATATGCGATGTCTCCATGGGTCGGCCTCGTCCCGTGGTTCCAGCCGCGTGGCGCCGCCGCGTTTTTGACTCGGTCCATTCGCTGGCGCACCCGGGGGTACGCGCATTGGTCAAGATGGTGGGGGAGAAATTTGTCTGGCCGGGGTTGCGCAAACAGGTCAAGGAATGGGCAGCAGCTTGTGTAGCGTGCCAGAGGGCTAAGATACACAAGCACACGAGGGCCCCTTTGGAGCCTTTTCACATCCCGGCTAAGCGGTTCGATCACGTGCATGTTGATCTGGTGGGCCCGCTTCCCTCGTCTCAAGGACGCACACACCTTTTGACAATGGTGGACCGCACCACACGTTGGCCAGAAGCGGTACCTCTGGCGTCAACAACGGCGGGAGAGGTTGCGTGCGCGTTTTTAACAGCTTGGGTCGCGCGTTTTGGAGTTCGTCGGATATAACGTCAGACAGAGGCCCTCAATTTGTTTCCGAACTCTGGTCGTCTATGGCCCGCAGCTTAGGGGTGAAGGTACACCGCACTACCGCGTATAACCCGCAGGCCAACGGTTTATGTGAACGTTTTCATAGGTCATTGAAAGCAGCCCTCAGAGCATCGCTCACGGATACAAATTGGGTGGACAAACTGCCATGGGTTTTATTGGGGTTGCGTTCTGCACCTAAGGAGGATTTCCAAGCCTCCCCAGCGGAGTTAGTGTTCGCACAACCTCTCCGTTTGCCGGGGGAATTTCTCCCGGAAAATCCTGCGCCCGATTGTCCCCCCGCTCAGCTGTTGCAGAGCGGCACAAGATCAAACACGCTGCCTGGCCCAGCGCATCACAGTTTTCCACGCGTTTTTGTGCCAGAGGCTTTGAAAAACGCAGAGTTTGTTTTTGTTAGACATGATGCACAACGCCCAGGGCTGCGTCCGCCTTACGATGGACCGTTCAGGGTTCTGGAAAAAAATGAAAAGCATTTTTTGCTAGATTTGGGGGGCAGAAGGGAGCTAATTTGCATAAACAGACTCAAGCCCGCTTTTGTCCTGGCTGATGAACGCGTGCAGTTGCCGAAAGCCCCCCGCCGGGGCAGGCTGCCGAGAAGGCATGCTCCAGAGCTCCCACAGAGATGTGCTAACAAATCTAATCCCCAGGTGCGAGGAGACGCTGCAGACGCAGCGAAGCCGGCCTACAGCAGATTCGGCAGGAAGCTCAGACCTAAGAGATTGGGGGACTGATTATTGGTTATGTGGCGATGTCTTTTATGTTATGCATTTATGAGTATGTTTGTCCCATGCAGACGTTTGGGGGGGTCATGTGGCACATATGTTTGGTTCATATTTCCCACAAGAGTGTGGCACATATGTCTGGTTCATATCTCCCACAAATGTATGGCTTATGTGGATTGGGGCTTCACGTCTGGAGGAACAGGAGATTGGATCGACGGGGGCCGACAGGTGATGGCGAGGAGGTGTGAAGTCGGACCCTTGTCTCAGAGGAGGCCCTGGGGGGTTTCCCGGGACACTGGAGAATAAGAGACAATGGTGAATCTTCAGAGACTTGCATTGTGATTGAATGTTTGCAGAAGCACCATGTGACTTGAGTTCTTAATCCCCCGGAGGTATAAGAGTGAGCTGTGATATTATTCTGCCTCTTCTTGCTTTTGAGAATGTTGGATGATTGTGTTCTGCAATAAAGCCGAACCTGAGAAATACACTCATGTCTTGTCATTGAACACATCTTCCACACCACTATAATTTTAGTTCTTCCTTGGCCTGAAACCAGCAGTCTATAATCAATTTTGGGGCCCCCAAGTTTGTCTGTAAAATAACTTAATCCATTTTATTTGTGTAGCCGAGGGTCTTTGCACTTTGTTTATATTCAGGAGAGATGAATGAAATGAAAACATGGCAGCATGGAGTTAGTCAGCAGAACTTTAACTGCCTTTCTGCAAAACAAAACCAACTGGAGTGAACTAATATTTCTGCTTCTTCCCTTCACAATAAAAACTCTAGACATGCATTGCAGAATTGAACTTAATTCAGTGCACTTTCTATCAATGTCATGAGCCTGGGTTTGGTGGTTCCAAAGCCAGTTCTGACTTATTTATTTGCTCTATTTTCCATCAGGCGCATCAGGCAGCTGTTTGGGTCCTTTGCTCCCTGACAGTTTGGGCATGCCTCCTCCTCTTGTCATGGCCATCAGCATTTTCACGTTAGGGGTGTTTCCACACACATTCACACACACCATTCATTTCTATTCACACGCTCATATACACACACTTATACACACCGGGTTTAATTAGGTTCAGCCCACGCTTCCTCACACCAGCAATCTCTTTCCTTGTTTGCATCATGATTATAAATACGCTGCGTTTGTAGAAAGAGATTGTTGGAGCATTCACCCTCACACATGGCGGCGTGTTCCCCTACGTATGTTGGCTCATCACCTGCTTGTTATTCAGCCGGACATTTGAAGCTGGTTAATCCCTTGATGTTAGCGGCTGACCCTGCCTCACGGCCTCATCCAGCAGGCTGCAACAGCCCCGGATCGCTCCAGTCCTGTAAGTTTCATGTTTACCTTTCTCCCTGTGCCATCAGCAGCTCTGCGGCACTAGGCATTCCCTTCGCCGGGCTGTAGAGCATCCAGGTGGTGTTCCTGTTTGTCTGGTGGCCTTTATTCCATTATTGCAACGCTCTGTATTCTTGTGGTCGACTGGACTTGTTATTTTGGTTGTAGTTTATGTTAATAAATGGCACGTTCTAACTCCAGCAATTGAGGTTTTCATTCCCTCCCTTGTGCGCCGCTTTATGGCGCACGAGGAATTATGACAATCAAGAGGCAATTCAGTAAAATGCCTTAGTTGTTTTGTTAATAAATTATTTATATCATTGGATTTGATAATGTTCAGTTAGCAGATCATAAAACATGCAAACTTTCTATTAAAATTAATTTCAAGCTTATGCTATTGTGTTTATATACAGACGTGGACAAAATTGTTGGTACCCCTCTGTTAATGAAAGAAAAACCCACAATGGTCACAGAAATAACTTGAATCTGACAAAAGTGGTAATAAATAAAAATTGTATGAAAATTAACCAATGAAAATCAGATAATGCTTTTGAATTGTGGTTCAACAGAATTATTTGATTATTTAATAATTAAATTTAATTATTTAATTTAATTATTTAATCTTCTGCGCAAGATGGCGCCCACAGTGGTCACCATGGTGCTTCGCTGCACCCTTTGTTTGTTTTTGTTTGTCAATTGTGTGTCTGCCAGCTCTTATACCCGTGAAGAGCTTCTAAATATCAGGACTTTCACTCCCACGGACCTACTCCCAGTTTTTTTAGCTCCTGCCGCCGATCTGGTTCATTGCTTGGCTCGGAAAGTGAGACGGCGAAAGAGAGGAAGACGAGCGGGCGCTCTCGTCCAGCTCCGCAGGAGAGGCACGCGCACGGCTTTGCCTGGTATATTTCTGTCCAATACCAACTCTCTCTCTAACAAGGTAGATGAACTAAGACTGCTGATGCGTTTTAAGGACCTCTCTTCCTCGGCTGCCCTCTGTTTTACCGAGACCTGGCTCAGGGAAAACACACCGGACAGCGCGCTGCGCCTCGAGGGATTTCAGCTGTTTCGTGCTGATTGTGACACAGAGCTCTCCGGTAAATCCTCAGGAGGCGGAGTCTGCTTCTACATCAACAGCAGCTGGTGCTCTGATGTAACGGTAGTTTCCAAACACTGTTCTCTCGCCCTGGAATTTCTTTTTATTAACTGCAAGCCATTTTATTCCCCGCGGGAGTTCGCCTCATTCATCCTCGTCGCTGTGTACGTCCCTCCCGACGCGGACACGTGCGAAGCTCAGCGCGCGCTCGCGGATCACGTCCAACACACGGAGCAGATTTTTCCAGACTCTCTGGTTATTGTGGTTGGCGACTTTAACCAGAGCAATCTGAGCCACGATCTCCCCCGCTACAAACAGTTTATTAAATGCCCCACCAGAGGAATAAACACGCTGGACCACTGTTACACCACAGTGAAAGACGCATATCGCGCTGTTCCCTGCGCTGCGCTCGGACTATCTGATCACGTGATGGTCCACCTCATTCCCACATACAGACAGAGATTGAAGCTCACTAAACCTGTTGTGAGCACTACGAAGAAATGGACCAGTGAAGCTGAGGAGAAGCTGGAAACGTGCATGGAAATAACTGATTGGGGCATGTTTAAAGGAGCCACGCATGATCTGGATGAGTACACGGACACTGTGAACTCTTATATCCACTTTTGTGAGGAGAGCATTCTTCCATCGCGCACCAGGGTGAGGTACTCTAATGATAAGCCCTGGTTCACTGCTAAGCTCAGACAGATCAGGAAGGAGAAGGAAGCAGCGCTGAAAAGTGGAGACAGGGGCTGCTACAGGGAGGTTAAATATCGGTTTAACAGAGAGCTGAGGAGAGCTAAATCTGTGTATTCTGAGAGACTCCAGCAGCAGTTCACTGCTAATGACTCGGCTTCTGTGTGGAGAGGACTGAGGCAAATCACCAACTATCGGCCTCAGGCTTCTAAAGGTCAGGATGACAAAGCCCTTTGTCAAAGACTGTCCCAACACTATGCCCGTTTTGACACCTCGTCATCTGTGTCCAACTCCCCCCCTCCCTCCAGCTCCACAGCCTCCACGATCCCTACTTCATCAAAGGCGCCCCCCCTCCTCCCCCCCTGCCCTTGTCATCAGTGAGCAGGATGTGCTCAAACAGTTCTCCAGACTGAACCCGCGCAAGGCCCCCGGTCCGGACGGCGTGTCTCCCTCCACCCTGAGACACTGTGCGAAAGAGCTGGCTCCTGTCTTCACAGACATTTTTAACACCTCCCTTAAGCTGTGCCACGTGCCGACCTGCCTCAAATCCTCCACCATCATCCCTGTCCCCAAGAAGCCACGGATTACTGGACTTAACGACTACAGACCTGTAGCGCTCACCTCTGTAGTCATGAAGTCCTTTGAGCGCCTGGTCCTGCCCCACCTCAAGTCCATCACCACCCCCCTCCTGGACCCGCTGCAGTTTGCCTACCGAGCCAACAGGTCTGTAGACGACGCAGTCAACCTGGCCCTCCACTCCATCCTGCAACACCTGGACTCCCCGGGAACCTACGCCAGGATCCTGTTTGTGGACTTCAGCTCCGCATTCAACACCATCCGCCCCGCTCTGCTCCAGGACAAGCTGTCCCTGCTCGGCGTGCCTGACTCCCTCTGCAGGTGGATCACCGACTTCCTGACGGACCGGAGGCAGCATGTGCGGCTGGAAAAGACTGTCTCAGACTCTGCTAGCATCAGCACCGGATCACCCCAGGGCTGTGTACTTCCCCCCCTACTCTTCTCCCTTTATACCAACTCCTGCACCTCCAGCCACCAGTCTGTCAAGTTGATCAAATTTGCGGACGACACCACCCTCATCGGGCTCATCTCCAACGGCGACGAGTCCGCCTACAGGAGAGAGGTGGCCCAGCTGGCGTCCTGGTGCAACAACAACAACCTGCAGCTGAACGCTCTGAAGACAGTGGAGATGATTGTGGACTTCAGGAAAGTCACAACCCCTCTGCCCCCCCTCACCCTCACAGGCTCTCCCATCACCACTGCTGATTCCTTCTGCTTCCTAGGCACCACCATCACCAGGGACCTCAAGTGGGAGCCGACCATCAGCTCCCTTATCAAAAAGGCCCAGCAGAGGATGTTCTTCCTGCGGCAGCTGAGGAAGCTCAAGCTACCCACCAAGATGTTAGTGCAGTTCTACACAGCCATCATCGAGTCCATCCTCACCTCCTCCATAACCGTGTGGTACACAGGAGCCACTGCCAGGAACAGACTAAGGCTGCAGCGTGTCGTGCGCACTGCTGAGAAGGTGATCGGCTGCAAGCTCCCATCTCTCCAGGATCTGTACATCTCCAGGACCCGGAGGCGTGCAGGCCGGATCATAGCCGATCCTTCACACCCTGGTCACGTACTGTTTGCCCCCCTCCCCTCAGGTAGAAGACTTCGGTCCATCCAGACTAAAACCTCCCGTCACATGAACAGCTTCTTCTTCTCTGCCATCAGACTGCTGAACACTAAGTGACTTATTGTCTCTCGTGCACTATGTACAGCAGCTCAACCAGACTCATGTCAATCATCACTGTTTTTCTTCCTGCATTACCAACTGCACTATATGGTTCTCCACATTATCTGCTGCTCGCTAATATATTTTAACTGCTGACTAGTATTACTCACTCTTATTCTACACTTTATTGCATGTATAGTTTATTTCTTTTATTTTATCATGTTTAATGTTGCAGCATTGCACCGAGATAAATTCCTAGTTTGTGTGCTACATGAACAATGGCAATAAATCTGATTCTGATTCTGATTCTGATTTAAAAAAAAAAACAAACTCATGAAACAGGCCTGGACAAAAATGATGGTACCCTTAACTTAATATTTTGTTGCACAACCTTTTGAGGCAATCACTGCAATCAAACGATTTCTGTAACTGTCAATGAGACTTCTGCACCTCTCAGCAGGTATTTTGGCCCACTCCTCATGAGCAAACTGCTGCAGTTGTCTCAGGTTTGAAGGGTGCCTTCTCCAGACGGCATGTTTCAGCTCCTTCCACAGATGTTCAATAGGATTTAGATCAGGGCTCATAGAAGGCCACTTTAGAATAGTCCAATGTTTCGCTCTTAGCCATTCTTGGGTGTGTTTTAGCTGTGTGTTTTGGGTCATTATCCTGTTGCAAGACCCATGACCTGCGACTGAGACCAAGCTGTCTGACACTGGGCAGCACATTTCTCACTAGAATACTTTGATAGTCTTGAGATTTCATTGTACCCTGCACAGATTCAAGACACCCTGTGCCAGATGCAGCAAAGCAGCCCCAGAACATAACAGAACCTCCTCCATGTTTCACAGTAGGGACAGTGTTCTTTTCTTGGTATGCTTCATTTTTGTGTCTGTGAACATAGAGCTGATGTGCCTTGACAAAAAGTTCCAGTTTTGTCTCATCTGTCCATAGGACATTCTCCCAGAAGCTTTGTGGCTTGTCAACATGCAGTTTGGCAAATTCCAGTCTGGCTTTTTTATGATTTGCTTTCAACAGTGGTGTCCTCCTTGGTCATCTCCCATGAAGTCCACTTTGGCTCAAACAATGACGGATGGTGCGATCTGACACTGATGTACCTTGACCTTGGAGTTCACCATGAATGTGTTTAGAGGTTGTTCTGGGCTCTTTTTTTACCATTCGTATTATCTGTCTCCTCCTGCTGCCACGTTCAGGGAGGTTGGCTACACTCCCGTGGCCGGGGGATCCTGGGTTGCACACATTATTCAGAAATTTAAGATTCACGGGAGTGTAGCCAACCTCCCTGCTGCCAATTCTGTTCTGCTGCCCAGTGTCAGACAGCTTGGTCTCAGTCGCAGGTCATGGGTCTTGCAACAGGGTAATGACCCAAAACACAGCTAAAAACACCCAAGAATGGCTAAGAGCGAAACATTGGGTTATTCTAATGTGGCCTTCTATGAGCCCTGCTCTAAATCCTCTTGAACATCTGTGGAAGGAGCTGAAACATGCCGTCTGGAGAAGGCACCCTTCAAACCTGAGAGAACTGGAACAGTTTGCGCATGAGGAGTGGGCCAAAATACCTGCTGAGAGGTGCAGAAGTCTCATTGACAGTTAGAGAAATCATTTGATTGCAGTGATTGCCTCAAAAGGTTGTGCAACAAAATATTAAGTTAAGGGTACGCTTTGAGTGGTCTTTGAGACTAGAAAAGTGCTATATAAGTACAGGTCCATTATTTTCAATCTTTTCTAGGGGTACCATCATTTTTGTCCAGGCCTGTTTCATGAGTTTGTTTTTATTTTTTTAAATAATTCTGTTCTGAACCACAATATTCTGAACCACAATACAAAAGCACTGTCTGATTTTCATTGGTTAATTTTCATACAATTTTTATTTATTACCACTTTTGTCAGATTCAAGTTATTTCTATGACCATTGTGGGTTTTTCTTTCATTAACAGAGGGGTACCAACAATTTTGTCCACGTCTGTACATATCAGTCAATACATATCATTCGCGTGACCAACTGGCACCCGGTGGGTGCCAGGTGCCCATGGTTTTTTAACATGATAAAAGAAATGGTTACCTTCCTTTTCTTCAGATGGCACAGATTTGTTGTCCTCCTTCTCAGAGTATTCAGCTTCAGCCTTTTCATTGAAGGGCACACACTAACAAAGGAAGAATCTGATATTGGTTTTCAGTTTGTATCTAAAAAGAATGTTTCAAGATATATATTCACTTTGAAAAGTGAGCAGAAACACTTCATAAATGGGATTTAGTGGCACCCTTGTTCTACTAAAGGCAGGTTGAGGCTACATGACTTCAAAGTCAGACTAGACACACAGTTCACACGACAACCTTCTGACAGGATCTGGAGCCTTCAGGTTGAAATGAGTTAATGCCACATGACTTGATGTAATCATGTAATCTTAACTTGAACCTGTGCAGCCCTGTTCACTCCATGAATTTGTCAGAAGGTCAGAGAAGGGACACTAGAACACAGGAAAGTTATTTAGGGAAGTCTAGATGGAAATTCTAGGGGAGCACAAGCCAGTGTATTCCTAGTGTTGGTCCAAAGCTTGAGTAAAGATAGGGTTGTATCAAGAAGGGCAAAATCCAACCTTTGCTAAATCAAGCATGTGGACCATGACGAATGAGACTTCCATATCGGAATGGTCGAGGCCTGACTTAACAATGACCATCACCAGTGCTGTTAACCAACATAGTGCCAGTGGAAATGCGGCTATTGTTGGTCGAAGAACGAGGACGAGAGAGTGAAGGCATGTTTGGAGGCAGAGAGAGATTCAGAAAGCCAGAAGTGTGGAGGTGAGAGTAGGGACTTTAAATGTAAGGACTATAACTGGTAAAGTCAGAGAGTTGACTGATATGATTGTGAGAAGGAAGGTAGATATACTGTCTGTTCAAGAAACCAAATGGAAGGGAAGCAAGGTTAGGAGCAGCGGAGGTGGATTTAAACTTTTCTGCCATGGTGTAGATAGGAAAAGAAATGGAGTGGGGGTAATCTTGAAGGAAGAGTATACTGTATGAAGAGTGTTCAGGAGGTGAAGAGGGAGTCAGACAGTATCGTGAGTTTGAAGCTAGAAATCAAAGGTGTGATGTTGAATGTTGTTAGTGCGTATGCCCCACAAGTTGGAGGCCAGATAGAAGAGAAAGAATTCTGGAGTAAGTTGGATGAAGTGGTAGAGAGTGTTCCCAGGGGGAAGAGAGTGGTGATTGGAGCAGACTTTAATGGGCATGCAGGTGAAGGGAACAGAGGTGATGAGTTTCTGGGTAGATATAGTCTTAAGGAGAGAAATTCAATTCAATTCAACTTTAGTTATATAGCGCCATTTCACAACAACAGTCATCTCATAGCACTTTCAAGTGAAGGGGAAACCCCCACAATTGCAGAAAGACCCCAGCAATCAGAAATGTGGAAGGGCAGATGGCTGTGGATTCTGCTAAAAGGATGAAAATGGCTGTAAATGATGGTTGTCTGTAGGATGATCTTGGAAAGCAAGAAGAGGAATAAAGTGAAGGCAGAGCCAAAGACTAAATGGGGAACGTGTGGTACTGTATGAGAAAGTCAGGAGTGGCAGAGAAGTATGTGAGGGTGGTGCAGGATATGTATGAGGACAGTGAGACGGTGGTAAGGTGTGCTGTAGGAGTGACAGATGGATTCAAGGTGGGGTGGGATTATATCAGGGATCACCTCTGAGCCCCTTCTTGTTTGCCATGGTGATGGACAGGCTGACAGAGGAGGTCAGGCGGGAGTCTCAGTGGAAAACAATGTTTACAGATGATATTGTGATCTGTAGTGAAAGTAAGGAGCAGGTGGAAGAGAACCTGGAGAGGTGGAGGTTTGCTCTGGAGAGAAGAGGAATGAAAGTCAGTAGAAGCAAGACAGAATATATGAGAGTAGAGGTAGTGAAGGCTGATGAGTTTAAATGCCTCTGGTCAGCCATCCAAAGCAATGGAAAATGAACAAGAGAGGTGAAGAACAGAGTGCAGGCAGGGTGGAGTGGGTGGAGACGAGTGTCAGGGTCATTTGTGACAGAAGGATAGCAGCTAGAGTGAGAGGGAAGATTTACAAGATGGTCGTGAGACCTGCAATCAGGGATTGAAATTAACTTTTTCGCTCACTAGCCACTGTGGCTAGTGATTTTCCAAAGTTACTAGTCACTCAACCTTTCCACAAGCCACAATTTTGTGGTTGAAAAATTTGGTTTAATGTGATCAAATTTGACTGTCACATGCTAAAAATTATTTGAACTAAATTTACAACCTTTTTAAATGTAAACTAGAAAAGCACTCGGAGAGCGCAGACCTCCGCCAAGCGCCACAGTTCCCCCCCATACAGTGTTTGTGTGTACGTTTTCAGATTCCTTGACCATGAAAACATATGACTAGCAATTGGATTCACAATGATAGGATTAGTGGTTCAGTAGTAAAAGCATTACCTCCTTGGCGGAGGTAATAAACTCAAGTGTTGGTGTTGTATCCATTTCCTCCCTCTCCAAACTGCCAGGCTGCGAGCGTTGCAATTCATCACACAACCGCGTACAACCCACAGGCCAATGGGTTATGCGAGCGTTTTCATAGATCACTGAAGGCAGCACTCAGGGCTTCCCTGACGGATGCAAATTGGGTAGACAGGTTGCCGTGGGTTTTATTGGGGTTGCGCTCCGTGGCAAAAGAGGATTTGGAAGCTTCCCCGGCAGAGAGCTCGTCTTTGCGCAGCCACTATGGCTGCCCGGGGAATTTCTGTCAAATAATCCGGCGCCGGACAGCTGGCCGTCTCAGCTTTTGCAGCGTTACACAAACACAGGCACGCTGGCGGGCCCTGCTCACAACTGTTTTCCGCGTGCTTTTGTGCCTAAAATTTTTAAGAAGGCGGATTTTGTGTTCGTCAGAAACGAGGACCAGCGCCCTCTATTGCCCCTGCACACATGTTGAAAATGGCCGTATCTCACAATGTTAAAGAATCCTTTAAAAAATTCCTGTATCCAGACGGTGATCCGGATCATCCCCAAAATTTAATCAGTTCTTCCTTGTACCATTTCCAACAAGGCCTGAAAGTTTCATGGAAATCCGTCCAAAACTTTTTGAGTTATCTTGCTAACCAACAGACTGGCAAAAACATAACCTCCTCCTGGCCTCCGGCCTGGCGGAGGTAATGACCCTTATACATACATAAAAATAGGAAGAGAAACGCTGTCTGTTTAATTATTTATGGACAGCAGTAAATACTATAAAACAGTAGAGAAAAATATTTGCAATGTGAGAGTGAAGTACAGGTAGATGTGGGATCCATCCTAATTCTCGTTTGTACTCCTTCACCTACCCCCACCCAGTGGCCCTCGAGGGCTGAAAATTACCCCTTTGAATTGGGACACCCCTTCAGGCTGCACTACATCGTTAGCAGTTGCTGATGGATTTAACCTAAATGGACACTACTTGTTTTCACCAGAATAAAGAAAAGAAAGAATAGAAAACTGATGAGGAAAAAGTCTCATCTTAAGGAGAAGAATGTTTCAAATTTACATGAACAATTCTAATCAGTAGAAAAAGTCAAAAATTTACAAGAAAGAAAGTTTTAAATTCACAGAGTAAAATATGGATGCCCTGATGGACAGGTTTTGTCCTGCAGGCTATATGTATGACACCCCTGGCCCAGCCCATTAAAAATACATATTTAGAGGGTAAAGGATTATCCACACGAAACACGATAATGATAAATATAAAATTATAGGTTTAAAAATCATTCTAAGCATCCACACCATTAACGATATCGCTCTTTTTTTTTTTTGCCGCTGCTGACGCTGCTCTACTTCGACCCGGGCTACCGTGTGCTGCTACTGTGTGTGTATGTTTGTAGTACTTAGTTTTTAGTGCTCAGTCTGAAGTATCATAATGATGTTTTTGCTAAAGGGACTGCTTGTGATCTGGTTGCTTGGGATAATATGCCACTGTACCCAAGTGGATCGGGACATGAGGCTGACCACGCTCTTGAGCTATACTCGAGACCAGCTCCTGCTTCTTCGTTCCGGCCACGTCTCGGCACCCCTCCTGCCTAGGGAGCTCTTACGAAATCTGACGGGAGGACGTAGAAGCCGGTCGCAGAAGAGAGTGAAACGTGGCGGAGTATGACAGAGACTGCGGAGGAGAGAGAACAGGCTGCCACTGCCATCCATGTTGCTCTGTAATGCCCGCTCACTGAAGAACAAAATGGAGGAACTCAAAATCAACTCAAAAAAGGGCGGTGCGGTGGCACAGTGGTTAGCACTGCAGCAGCACAGCAACTCACCCTTGCCCATGGGATCCCTGGTTCGATCCCAGCCCCTGACCAACAGTGATCTGTGTGGAGTTTGCATGTTCTCCCCGTATCCGCGTGAGTTTACTTCGGGATTTCTCCGGTTTCCTCCCACAGGCTAAAAACATGCAGGTTAGGTTAATTGGAGACTCTGAAGTGGCCCTAGGTGTGAATGTGTGTGTGAATGGTAAAGGGATAGCGCCGTACCGTGGCTGCTTCATCCATCCAGGTGGATGCCCTCAATTTCCCCCCTGGGGATCAATAAAGTATACAAAATCAAAATCAAAAAAAAATAAAATTCTGTAAAGAAAATGTTTTACCTCAGAAAGTAATCACTATGTACCCCAATAATAAGTCTTATATTTCCAAGGAATTAAAACGGTGCATACTACAGAAAAGATTGCTTTTAAGAATGGGGACATGTTAGGTATGAAAAATATACAGAAAGAACTTAATTACAAACTAAGAACAGCTAGAGATGAGACGAGGAAGAAATTTGAATCTGAATGCCTAGGAAAAAGCTCTAGGAAACTGTGGGACTCAGTTAAAGTAATGACAAAGATGACTCCATCCAAAAGCTGCATTAATGTAATGAATGAGGAAGAAAAGGCAAACGAGTTGAATAATTTTTTTTTGCAGATTTGAGACTAGAGATTTTTCTCATGAACAAAAAGCTGCTCTGGACACTATACCAGTTTTAGGCTCTGCAAAAAATATAGTTGACCAGCATGTTGTGGAAAGATTTTTCTCACATATGTGCCCCAGGAAGGCATCTGGACCAGATGGGATCTCTGGGTGCTTACTGAAGTCATGTAGTGAGGAGCTAGCAGAAGCCTGGAGTGCCATCTACAAGAAGTCTTTAGATACGTGTTCTGTCCCAGTAATTTGGAAAAGCTCTATTATAATTCCTGTACCAAAAAAGGCAAGCTGTAAAGAGAATAATAACTATCGTCCTGTTGCATTGACCTCACTGGTAATGAAGTGCCTCGAGAAGACTGTCATTGACATTCTGAAAACTGATTTTGAGGACTTTTGGATCCTCTGCAGTTTGCTTATAAAAATAATAGAAGTACAGAGGATGCAATTTTAACCTTAACCCATTCTGTGTTTAAACATTTGGAGGAGACAACCTCATATGCATGTCTTTTATTGGTTGATTTTAGTTCAGCTTTTAACACGCTGCAGCCACACCTTTTAATTAAGAGGTTAAATAATTTTAAAGTGCATCCTGTCATTATTAAATGGTACCACTCATTCTTAACTTATCGTAAACAGCAAGTTAGTGTAAATGGAACTTTATCCAAATTTAGAACCCTCAGCACAGGAGCTCCCCAAGGCTGTGTTAGTTCACCATTTTTGTTCACCTTGTACACTGATGAGCGCAGAGGTGTCTATCCAGGCAATCGAATTATTAAATTTTCTGATGACACTGTTATTTTATCACTACTTCAAAAGACTCATGATCTGTCAAGCTATTTTATAGAAATTCAGAGGTTTGTCAAATGGTGTGATGACAGTCATCTCATTTTGAATACTGATAAAACAAAGGAGATGGTGTCTGACCCTCGGGGAGTTGGTGACCACAGGTCTGTGGTCATCCACAACCACACTATAACACAGGTTAGTTCCGATGAATATTTGGGAGTATTTATTGACAATTCATTAACCTGGAGCACACATATTGATTACCTCTGTAGTAGACTACAACAGCGGCTGCATTTTTCGCATAGATTAAGAATACATGGCGTTGATAAAAGGATTATGTTAATATTTTACCAGGCTGTGTCGGAAAGCTGTATTAGATACAGCATTACAGCTTGGTTTGGCAACCTTTCTGTGAAACTAAAGAACAGAGTGCTGCGTCTAATTCATACAACATGGAAAATTATTGGAGTTAAAGAGTATTTACCCATGCAGATCTTATACGAACAGGCAGCCTGTAGACAAGCTCAAAAAATAATCAGTGACATGAGCCATGTACTAAACAATGAATATGTGCTGCTGCCCTCAGGGAGGAGATACAGAGTCCCCAAGTGCAGGTTCAATAGATACAAGAACTCATTTATCCCGACGTCAGTAAAACTTTTAAACTCAGATAAATAGGTCAGGGACACTTATAACTCCTGTTCTTAATGACTGCTGTTATATACAGTGGGGCAAAAAAGTATTTAGTCAGCCACCAATTGTGCAAGTTCTCCCACTTAAAAGATGAGAGAGGTCTCCAATTTTCATCATAGGTATACCTCAACTATGAGAGACAAAATGAGGGGGAAAAAAATCCAGAAAATCACATTGTCTGATTTTTAAAGAATTTATTTGCAAATTATGGTGGACAATAAGTATTTGGTCAATAACAAAAGTTCATCTCAATACTTTGTTATATACCCTTTGTTGGCAATGACAGAGGTCAAACATTTTCTGTAAGTTTTCACAAGGTTTTCACACACTGTTGCTGGTATTTTGGCCCATTCCTCCATGCAGATCTCCTCTAGAGCAGTGATGTTTTGGGGCTGTCGCTGGGCAACACGGACTTTCAACTCCTTCCAAAGATTTTCTATGGGGTTGAGATCTGGAGACTGGCTAGGCCACTCTAGGACCTTGAAATGCTTCTTACAAAGCCACTCCTTCGTTGCCCGGGCGGTGTGTTTGGGATCATAGTCATGCTGAAAGACCCAGCCACATTTCATCTTCAATGCCCTTGCTGATGGAAGGAGGTTTTCACTCAAAATCTCACGATGCATGGCCCCATTCATTCTTTCCTTTACACGGATCAGTCGTCCTGGTTCCTCTGCAGAAAAACAGCCCCAAAGCATGATGTTTCCACCCCCATCCTTCACAGTAGGTATGGTGTTCTTTCTCCTCCAAACACAAGTTGAGTTTTTACCAAAAAGTTCTATTTTGGTATCATCTGACCATATGACATTCTCCCAATCCTCTTCTGGATCATCCAAATGCTCTCTAGCAAACTTCAGATGGGACTGGACATGTACTGGTGTGATATCCTACCGTGTAGCAATGATCACACTTGAGTTGATTTCTTTGGCTAACTCTTGCCATTTATTCTTGCATCACACACGATGACTGAACATGCATTCTGCACGGGGTTTTCATACTCTTATTCTAATGTGTCCCCTTAAAGTAGTGCTAAACAATACAGGTAGTTCCCCCTAGAGGCATGTGCCAGTAATGTTTTAATTTAGACTTGCAGTCTACCACATCCCTCCCCTCTAGATTAAACTACTTTTAATTACACTAGCCAATTATACTAGACATCCTGGAACTCCCATTTAACCCTAAACTATCACAGTTACTTTTTAACTTCTTAAAACACATGTGCCATACACATAATTTCTTTCTCTTTTTTTTTTTTTATACATGTATAACACACATAACAGTTTAACTAGGGATTTGGGTTGACTACCGCATCCCAGTGAGGTTCCAGGACGCATTCTTGTCCTGTGGCTGGGGAACTCACTACTGACTAAGTATAGTCCTTCAAGTAGTCTGGAGCTTTCCTAGCTCGCTGAGATCTTCTCACGGCTGGTGAGCCAACTGCAGGTGAAGACTCAGACTGCTCCACTGTTTCGGCTGCTGCAGTGCTGCCAGTAGAACCTGCAGAGACGGGTACCTCAGGTATCACCTGAAGTGGTGGTTCGTTGATGCTCTCCTCAGAATGGGTGTCAGACAACACCTCTGGTGCCATCGGCAGGGGAATGGAGCTCCTACCACGAACTTGGTCGATGTGTCGCCTCACCACTTGTCCATGGCCTAATGTCACCTTGAATGACACAGGGCCTGTCTTTTCTGTTATTTCTCCTGGTACCCAGGCTGGTCCTGAGCCAAAGTTGCGGGTGTAGACCAAGTCTCCTTCTCTCAGTATTCTCTCTCTAGCATGCATGTCATGATAACCTTTTTGTTTCTCTTGTTTGTCATGCACTTTGTTTCTGAAGTCTGGATGTATTAAGTCAAATGTTGACCTCAACTTCCTTCCACACAACAGCTCAGCTGGTGACTTGCCAGTTGTAGATTGGGGATAGATCGATAGCTGAACAGAGCTCGCGACATTCGGGTTTCAATAGAGTCTCCTGCCATCTTTTTCATGAGTGACTTGAACGTCTGCACGGCCCTCTCGGCTAAGCCATTAGAAGAAGGATGGTATGGCGCAGTCGTGATGTGACGTATGCCATTCTTTTCAGAAAACTCTTGGAACTGTTCACTCGTAAAACATGTACCGTTATCTGATACTATGATTTCAGGTATGCCATGTTGGCTGAAACTCTTTCTAAGACATTTAATGGTAACAGTAGAAGTAGCGCTACTCACAGAATATGCATCGATCCACTTCGAGTATGCGTCAACTATGATCAGGAACATTCTTCCCATCCATGGACCTGCGTAGTCAATGTGAATTCTTCTCCATGGTTTATCTGGAACTTCCCAGGGATGTAGTGGGGCTGCTGGAGGACTGTTCCTGTTCTCCTGGCATGCCGCACATGACTTCACAAGCGCCTCCACCTCTGCATCCATGTTGGGCCACCACATGTAACTCCTCGCCAACGCTTTCATGCGAGTGATGCCAGGGTGTGCTTGGTGTAGTTGTTGCAGTAAGGCATTCCGACCAGGTGGTGGAACAACCACGCGTCCTCCCCACAGGATACAACCTTCCTGGGTGCTGAGCTCATCCTGTCGTCGGGCATAGGGAATGAACTCAGGACTGTTCATCTTCGGCCATCCTCGCAAGATGTATTCTCGCACTCTTGCTAGAACAGGGTCTTTGTCTGTCCACTTCTTTATTTGTTGTGTGTTCACCAGGGGCACGCCGATATCTTCAAACAATAGCACTCTGTCCTCCTCCTCAGGCGTGCTGTCTCTTCCTCCATCCAAGGGTAGCCTACTCATCGCGTCAGCATTCGTATGGTCCCGTCCGGCTTTGTAAACGATGGTGTACTCATACGCTGCTAATGTAACGGCCCATCTCTGAATTCTCTGAGATGTCATCTGGGGTATGGCTCTTATTTCACTGAACAGTGAAATTAGTGGCTTGTGGTCAGTCACTATGGCGAACTGTCTCCCGTACAGGTATTTGTGGAACTTTTTTACACCAAATACTACTGCAAGGCCCTCCTTGTCTAGCTGGGAGTAGTTTTTCTCAGCTGCACTAAGAGTTCTTGAGACGAACCCTATGGGTCTCTCTGAGCCATCCTCCATACGATGAGAGAGTACAGCTCCCACACTGTAGGGTGATGCGTCACACGCCAGGATGAGTGGTTTGTTTGAATCATAGTGCACTAACACACTACAGGACTGAAGTAGCGCTTTGGACTCTTCAAACGCCTTCTGCTGCTTGACCCCCCATGACCATTTTTCTTCCTTCTTAAGTAAGGTATGTAGTGGTGCCAGCAGCGTGGAGAGTTTTGGGAGGAACCTATGGTAATAGTTCAACAAGCCCAGGTAGGCTTTTAACTCAGTAACATTTTGTGGCTCAGGCGCCTCCGCAATGGCTTCCACTTTGTCTGTCAGAGGGTGTAGACCACTGGCGTTGATCTTGTGGCCTAGGAACACCACCTCTTTTCCCATGAACTCACACTTGCTTCTTTTCAACCTCAGACCACTTTTCTCCAACCGTTGAAGCACTTCCTCCAGCGTTTTCAGATGTTCTTGTTCATTTGGTCCTGTACAAAGGATGTCATCCAAATAAATGGCAACATTCGGAATTCCACCTAGGATGCCCTCCATAGTTCTCTGGAATATAGCAGGACTGGAAGCTACTCCAAATGGTAAGCGTGTGTAGGTATATAAGCCTTTGTGTGTATTGATGGTTACATACTTTCTTGATTCTTCTTCCAGGACTACCTGTTGGTAAGCATGACTCATGTCTAATTTCGTGAAGTGTCGACCGCCATTCAGCTGTGCGAAGAGGTCCTCCACTTTAGGAATTGGATACTGATCCACCCGTGATGCTCGATTGACAGTGAGTTTGTAATCTCCACATATTCTAATGGAGCCATCCGGCTTTCGCACTGGGACTATGGGCGCCGCCCATTCTGCAACCTGCACTGGCTCAATGATCTTGTCATCCAGCAGCCTCTGTAGCTCGCTTTCGACCAGTGGCTTGACTGCATAGGGCACCGGTCGGGGTTTGCAGAATCGTGGTTGGGCCTCCTTGTCCACATTAATCTTTGCAGTGACACCTTTTAGCTGTCCTAAGCCTTCTTTGAACACCTCAGCGTGTCTTTCGAGGATCTCCTCCAGCTGCAATTTGGGCTGAGATTCCACCTTATTCACTAACTGATCAATCATGGCCAGTTCTTGTAGCCAACTTCGCCCTAGTAGGTTTGGTCCTTCGCCCCCAACTACTACTACAGGTAAGTCCTTTTCTTTGTTTTCGTGTTGCACCTTCACTTGTGCCATGCCTAGCACGTCTAGCTTCTCTCCTGTGTATGTTTTTAATTTTAATGAACAGGGATTTAATTCTGCTGTGTCTGTTTTCTTCCACAGTTGTGTATATTGCTGTTTACTTAATATGGTTACTCCACAGCCTGTATCAACATCAAATGTTACTTTCATTCCATTAACATTCATGGTACGCGTGATGGGCGCTACCTTGGTCAGCTCATCTGACATGTTGTAAATTGTGTGAAAACCCATGTCTTCTGTATCACTTTCTCTCTCCCCTCTAAGTTGATTCGCTCGCTGTTCCTTTCCTGGGCCCTTGTTTTCATTCTTTTGCCCTTTAACTGTTGCCTTCTGCACCTGTGCATTGCCCACCTTTGTTCTACATGCTTTCTTAATGTGCCCTCGCTTGCCACAATTATGACACAGCTCAGTGGCAAATTTGCACTCGGCGGCATTGTGCTGGCCTTTGCAGCGATAACAACTGGGGAATTTGCGCTGAGTTTTGTCAGTCGACACTTTGTGGACACCTACTTGGGTCTTAGGCACACGAGCATGCGTTGCTGTGTCCTCTGCTAGCTTCCCTTGCATTTCTCTCACATCTTTAGATGCTGTTTCCATCGCTTGGCATAATTCCAAAGCCTTCGCAAAAGTGAGTTTTGTTTCAGATAAAAGTTGCCGTTGCATTCGGTCATCATTCACTCCACACACAAGTCTGTCTCTTAACATTTCTTCCAATGAGTCTTTGTAATCACAGTGCAGTGCTAATTTCCTCAATTCTGCCACATACTCTGCTATGGACTCAGTGTTCCTCCTTATGCATGAATTAAATTTGAATCGTTGCACGATTTCACTCGGTTTGGGGCTGAAGTGCTTCTGAAGCTCAGCAGTAAGCTGGTCGTACGTTTTATCTTTCGGTAATGCAGGGCTTACTAAATTTCTCAACAAGCTGTAAGTAGTTGCACCAACTCCACTCAACAGTACAGCCTTCCGTTTGTCTGGCTCCTCAATATCATTAGCTTCGAAGAAAAAGTCCAACATTTCACTATATTCTTCCCATGACTGAGTCGAGTTATCAAAAGGGGTTACCGTTCCGATTACAGCCGCCATTGCTCGTCGTGGTGGGGAAACCTCGTTTTCCTCCTCTGAACTTGCACTCGAACTGCTGGATTCACTTGAGTTCGCCACACTTGCGATGTTCTCTGTTTCTCGTTGATAACTTTTAAATCCTCGTCGCCAATTGTGTGATATCCTACCGTGTAGCAATGATCACACTTGAGTTGATTTCTTTGGCTAACTCTTGCCATTTATTCTTGCATCACACACGATGACTGAACATGCATTCTGCACGGGGTTTTCATACTCTTATTCTAATGTGTCCCCTTAAAGTAGTGCTAAACAATACAGGTAGTTCCCCCTAGAGGCATGTGCCAGTAATGTTTTAATTTAGACTTGCAGTCTACCACAACTGGCTTAAGCAGGGGGACACGTCTGGCACTGCAGGATTTGAGTCCCTAACGGCGTAGTGTGTTACTGATGGTAGCCTTTGTTACTTTGGTCCCAGCTCTCTGCAGGTCATTCACTAGGTCCCCCCGTGTGGTTCTGGGATTTTTGCTCTCCGTTCTCATGATCATTTTGACCCCATGGGGTGAGAGCTTGCATGGAGCCCCAGATCGAGGGAGATTATCAGTGGTCTTTTATGTCTTCCATTTTCTAATAATTGCTCCCACAGTTGATTTCTTCACACCAAGCTGCTTACCTATTGCAGATTCAGTCTTCCCAGCCTGGTGCAGGTCTACAATTTTGTTTCTGGTGTCCTTTGACAGCTCTTTGGTCTTGGCCATAGTGGAGTTTGGAGTCTGACTGTTTGAGGTTGTGGACAGGTGTCTTTTATACTGATAACGAGTTCAAACAGGTGCCATTAATACAGGTAACGAGTGGAGGACAGAGGAGCCTCTTAAAGAAGAAGTTATAGGTCTGTGAGAGCCAGAAATCTTGCTTGTTTGTAGGTGACCAAATACTTCATTTCCATCATAATTTGCAAATAAATTCTTTAAAAATCAGACAATGTGGTAGAACTTGCACAATTGGTAGCTGACTAAATGCTTTTTTGCCCCACTGTATTTATTTACTGTATGTATGTACTGGCATTATTATTGGGTTTTATTTCATTTATTATGTACTATATCCATTGTGTATGTGTGGATTGTGTGGCTGCAGCACGGGTGATAAGCCCAAGACAAATTTCCCCTTGAGGGGCAATAAAGTTTGTCTTATCTTATCTTATCTTATCTTATCTTATCTTATCTTATCTTATGGCAGAGACAAACATGGGCTGCACACCAGCTTCTCCCCGCCACACACCACAGGGAAAATAAGTATTGAACACATCATTTTTCTCATTAAACATATTTCTGATGGAGCCATTGACCTGAGATTTTCACCAGATATC
This sequence comes from Pholidichthys leucotaenia, assembly GCA_020510985.1. Taxonomy (NCBI): domain Eukaryota; kingdom Metazoa; phylum Chordata; class Actinopteri; order Cichliformes; family Pholidichthyidae; genus Pholidichthys; species Pholidichthys leucotaenia. Next base: position 399,519,951 of record CM035838.1, read on the forward strand.
AGTTACAACCCAAGTAATCCATACATACAAATAAATCAAGGCAACTGTGTTCACAAGTTATAGTTAATAAAGTGGATAGACACAGGGAATAAGTATTGAACACATGAAGAAAAAGTGGTGCAAAAGGGCATAGAAAGCCAAGAAACAGCTGAAATCCATCCCATGCCCCATCAGTGCAAATTAATTTCAGCTGGTTAAGTCCCTGTCACACCTTGACAGTTTAGGCAGCATTTACCAAACATATAAAAATTGGTCTAAAACGCTGGCAAACGCCAAAATTTTCACTTTTGGCCAAATGCATCAAGTATCTACAGTATAACGAGTTTGACATATGCATAACGTATTAGTAACTTATATAGAATGTTTAAATAACTTATAAATTACTTATACCCATGAATGCTTAGCATGTTGCCGGTGTTCACAACTTATGCACAACCATAGTCTAACTTATGCATAACTTTTGCATAGCTTATTCTAACTTATGCATAGTGTGGTCATGCCAAACTGTTGCCTCCCGATCCATGAATCCTAGGTGTACGAGAGATCATCTCTGTTCAACAGAAATGATTCTCTCCTCCAAAGACCATTGCAGAACTGTCAAATCTGTCAGGTCGGTCATGTCTAAAACAGCTGACGTGACACGTCACAAACGTCAGATGACAGCTGTCACAACCTGGCTCAACAGTTATGACAAAGGAGTGGGAACTGATGGCGATAGAAAGTTTATTTTCAATAAAGAGGAAAAAAACAAGATAATGCATGGAGTGTGCTTTTGCTGGTGTGAACCCAAAAACAGCAGAGAGCCAGAGCCAAGGGAGAGCAAAGTGGGATTTATCATGGAAAACAACTGAGCTCTGTCCTTTGGGCGATAAGCTGATTGGATCAACCTCTTCCGGTGTTCTGACATTTTGGCATATCTATCAGAACAGCACTGGTCAGCTGATGGTACAGACTGGAGTCAAAGGTTTAAACATGGCAAGGAGGGCTAAACAGCGATTTGGATCTTCATAATATCCTGTAGCTTGAAAGTGTTACACTTAGTTGGCTTGGACAGTCCCCGACATGTTCCGCTATATGAACAAGTACGTGTGTTTAGCTCTCTGTGTGTGTACTCATATATGCGTTGCAAACATGTCCAGGTTCAGGTTACTTTATTTGTACCCGTAGGTAGATTTGTTTCTCAGTTGTCATTATTGTCACTCTGTCCTCACCTTTGGTTACGGTTTTCTGTGTATTATCACCCTTATCTTGTCCACCCTGTATTTTTTTGTTGTGAGTAGCGTTAATTATTCACAGCTGCATTGGTTCTGACTAATAACCCCTTGACGCCTGTCGTCGCGAATTCGCATCAAACCACTTCCGCTCCAAATGCAACCAAAATACTGTCTGTATTCCTCCACTTCCGGTTGGAGCACTTCCAACACATACCTAGGAACCTTTTGCAAGCATTAATTTCTCGTAGGAACGGTCAGAGACGGAGCACCATCCATTTCCTGATTGCTAGGGTTAGGGTTAGGGTTAGGGTTATAGTTTGGCAGTCATGAGAGTTGAAAATACTGAAAATAACTTTGTTGCATAAATAAAAGACTCTTCATACTTGAGATAGGAACAGGTGCTTTTTTACCATTTTTTTTTTTACCATATATGCCTGTTGTTGCTAATTTGCATCATACCTAAAATTATATCTATTTTATGTGCTATTGTCAAATTAACTTTCTCAACTTAATTTAGCATCTACTTGAAAGCAAAAACACAAGTGAAATTTTTTTTTTTCATAATTGGAAATAAATTCAGGTGTTAAGGGGATAACCTCCTGCCCCTACTTGTTCACCATCTACTGTTAAGATGTCTGGTTAGTTGACTGCTTTTTTCATCATTACGCTCACATGCACTGTTGTTTGTTGTTTACGGTTTAGGTTATTTTCTCCGTTTATCTTGCCGTGCAGCTTATGTTACTTTCTCTAGCCTCGTGCTGCATTCTTTGTATTTTGCAATAAATTATGTTTTCTTCTCACTACGCAACTGGATCCTCTCCTTCGCCCAGAAAGGGCAGACATGACAGAAGATCGCAGCCAACACTGGACCCAGCGGGCGGAAGAAGCAAGCGAAGGAGGCAGAAGGGGGGAAGAGCTGCCAGCTGTTGACATATTGTGGGACCTCGTCATCACGGGCTGCAGCTCCCCGGAGGATGACAAATACTGCTGGGAGACAGTCACCAACATCTTGGAGGCTCACCCAGACCTGTGCTCCCTTCCCTGGCTGCAGGGGCTCCCACTCCCCGCCGTACCATCAACGCCAGTCTCTTTCCCATCATCTGCCAGGCCCGAGCATTCCAGCAGGCGGAGGAGGAATTCACCCAAGACACGGGAGACTGTGCCAACGAATCAGCATCCCTTGGCTCCTTCTGTCATTGCTCCTCCCTGCCACTCACCGGTCCTGGCAACCCGGAAGCTTGTGCCAACTATTCAACGTCCCCTGGCTTCCACAAGTCCCACACACCTCACCTCCGCTTCAACTCCAGCTTCACCTGTCAATAAGCATGCAATTCTGCCTGTGAAAAAGTCTGCTTCTCCCATCATCACGCCTGCAGTGCTGGCTCCACCACCTTCAACATTGGTGCCCCCGCCCACAACTGTTTCCTCATCAGGATCATCAAGGGTGGCCTCTGAAGTGGCAGAGCAGGCTTAACATATCACTCCCCACTCCTCACCTTTGATCTGCCACTTCAGTCTGAGGGAAATCTACTGAGTAACTACTGAGTGGGTTCCCCACAATATTAACAAAACAAAAAAGAGGATTTGTCTTAACTCCTGCTCCTCCACTGGTGAGGAACCTGATGATTCTGCAGCTGGAGAGGTGATGACGATCACAGGAGATGCTGAAGAAACCACAGGCGGAACAGTCTTTGCAGGGGTGTGCACATGAGGCAGAGCAGTCTCTTCAGGGGCGTGCATGTGAGGCAGAGCAGTAACTGCTGGAGTGTGCACATGAGGCAAAACAGTCCTTGCTGAAGCATGCACCTCGGATGGAGAAGGAAAGGCACAGGTGGGTGACATACCAATATTAGAAATAATGGTGGCAGAGATAGGTGAGGGGCAAGACCCTCCCCCCCAGTAGGTGTAATAGAAGGAAAAGGTACTTGCGTTGCCTGCTCTGCCACTTCAGAGGCCACCCTTGATGATCCCGATGAGGAAACAGTGGGAAAAGACTGGCGGTGATGGTACGGCGGGGAGTGGGAGCCCACAGCACTAACACTACCCCAGGTAGCAGAGTAGCAGAGAAGTTTTAGTGCTGTGATATAAAAGAAAGTGCCTGCAACCTGGCGGTATGTTTTCTGATTCTGGTGAATGTGAGAGAGAGTGGAATAAAGTTTCATCTGCTCGGAAACGTTCGGCCTGGTTTTTCTCTCCACACTGGTGACCCTTGACGCACAATGGAATGCGAGGCAAACACCCCGGAGACAACCCGCATGGGAAGTGTCAGCAACACCTGCGCCGTTTCGGTCAAACTCCCAGACTTTTGGCTACACGACCCGAAGTCTTGGTTCCTTCACACCGAGGCCCAGTTCGCGCTCCAGGGAATAACGGCAGATGACACCAGATATTACTAAGTGGTTGCAGCGCTGGACGCATACACAACTCAGCAGGTGGCAAGCCTGCTCCAACAGCCCCCAGCCCGCGACAAATACGGTGCTCTAAAAACCGCGCTGACCCGGCGCTACACGCTCTCGGACTGTGAGAGAGCGGAGAGGGTCCTAACGTGCTCCGAGTTAGGAGACGGGTTGGCGGTCGAATTGAAGGAGAAGATGTTGCCGTTGATGGGCACAAAAGATGGGCATTTTGTCTTTGCCCAACTTTTCCTCCAGAACCTCCCGACAGCGGCCAGAGCGGTCCTCCCAAAAGAGCCTCATCCTGCCGTCCTACACCGACCGGCTGGCGGGAACTAGTGGCCCCGAGCTGATGGCCGCAAACAGCTCAGACATTAAGAATTTTGAAGAGAGAACACTGACTGTATCCTTGCACGGCCATACATACCAATGGACGTCCGTCATAGCGGCATGCAGCTTCCCCATTTTAGGCACTGATTTTTTGTGTGCACACAGACTACTAGTCGATGTTGCTAACAGACACCTGATTAACGCAATGTCTTTTGATTCGCTCCCCTGTACAGCTTGAGGAGCCGGGCCCACAACACTAGCCCATGTCACAGCGCCAGCGGGTAAGTTCCACACACTACTCAACCAGTTTCCAGCACTCACGGTCCCGATGTTTTCGGCGACCATCACTAAACAAGGGGTGAAGCACTTCATTACCACCACAGGGCTGCCCGTTTTCACACGACCTTGGTGCGTGGACACAGCTAAACTGACCATAGCGCGCGAGGAGTTGCCAACTTGGAAAAGTTGGGCATCATCAGGCACTCAAACAGCCCATGGACATCCCCACTACATATGGTTCCTAAGGCCGAGGGATCGTGGCAACCTTGCGGAGATTTCCACAGATTAAACAGTGCCACAGCGCACGACCGCTACCCTATCCCTCATATTAAGGATTTTTCCGTTCACCTCACTGGGGCACACATTTTTTCCAAGATAGACCTGGTCCACGGTTACCACCAGGTCCCGGTGCACGCTGAGGACATACCTAAAATGGCAGTAATAACCCCATTTGGTCTGTTTGAGTTTTTACACATGCCTTTTGGGCTAAAAAGCGCGGCGCAGACATTCCAATGCATGATGGATGAGGTGTTGCATGATCTGCCGTTTGTGTTTGTTTACCTGGACGACATCCTGGTGGCCAGCACGCCCGAGGACGAACACGTAGCCCACCTCAGGACAGTTTTCCAGAGGTTGGAGGAGCACAGATTAAGGGATAAGGGATAAGAACCTGTACTTACTGTATATAGTGCTTTTCTAGTCACAAAGACCACTCAAAGTGCTTTCACTAGTACTAACCCTCTATTCTAAGGGCTTATAGGAGACAGATATCTAGGGACAATTTAGAACAGCCAATTAACCTAACATGCATGTCTTTGGATTGTGGGAGGAAACCGGTGCCCCTGGAGTAAACCCACGCAGCACAGAGAGAACATGCAAACACAGAAAGGTTCCTACCCCTGCCAGCCTGGGGATTTGAACCTGGAACCTTCTAGCTGCAAAGCAACAGTGCTAACCACTGCACCACCGTTCTGCCCTAATAGAAGTGCCAGTTCAGGATGACGGGGATCGATTTTTTTGGGCCACCGCATCTCACCGGAGGGCGTGATACCCTTGCCGGACAAGGTGCGCACTGTGGCGAATTTTCCCCAGCCTCAGACGGTCAGGGCGCTGCAGGAGTTTTTGTGGATGGTTAACTTCTACAATCATTTCCTCCCCCGCGCAGCCCAGCTCATGCAGCCGTAGGCCGCACTTAAGAAATGGAAGCCGGCGGACAGAGTCAACTGGACTCCTGAGCGAGAGCAGGTGTTTTCCGAGGTTAAAACAGCTCTGGCGAATGCCGCACTACTGGCACACCCAGACCCAGCGGCTAGGATAGCACTCACTACCGATGCATCAGATGTGGCCACAGGGGCCGTCATGGAGCAGTGCATCGCCGGTTCTTGACAGCCACTCGCCTTTTTTAGCAGGTCTTTGTGCAACAATGAGCATAAATACAGCGCGTTCGACAGGGGGTTACTGGCTCTCCACCTGGCCATACGCCACTTCCAGTTCTGGCTGGAAGGGCGCACCTTCACTGCAGTCGTGGACCACAAGCCACTTATGTATGCGATGGCCAAGGTTTCGGAACCATGGTCGGCCTGGCAGCAGAGACAGCTGGCCGCGATCTCGGAGTATATGACCGACATTTGACATGTGGCTGGTAAACTCAACGTGGTGGCTGACTGCCTCTCGCGTGCATTAGTGGCCCCAGTCTACGTGGGGATAGATTACACGGCCATGGCCACTGCACAGATCGGCGATGCAAACGTTTGCACACTCCAGTCTGGACCAACAGGGTTAAGGCTGGAAAGCAGAGTGCTGCAACACGCCCCCCCTCCAGTCTGTGACATCTCTGCAGGCCACCTGTGACCGGTGGTCCCACATGCTTGGCGCTGCTGCAATTTTGAGTCGGTTCACTCCCTGACGCACCCAGGAGTGACGCGTCAGTCAAAATGGTGGGCACAAAGTTCATCTGGCCAAGCCTGCACAAACAGGTGAAAGAGTGGGCTGCAGCCTACGTAGCGTGCCAACGAGCCAAGGTGCACAGGCACACGAAGGCCCCTTTGGAGCCGTTCCATATCCCGGCTAAGGGGTTTGACCACGTTCACGTGGACCTCGTTGGCCCCCTCCCGCCATTGCAGGGGTTCACGCACCTCCTGACAGTGATGGACCGCACCACGCGCTGGCACGAAGCAGTCCCGCTAGCTTCCACCGTGTCCGCAGATGTGGCACGCGCTTTTTGACAACATGGGTGGCACGTTTCTGCGCTCCTTCGGACATCACGTCCGATCGGGGCCTGCAGTTTGTTTCTGACCTCTGGTCCATAATGGCCCGGAGTCTGGGCATCTCAATTCATCGCACGACCACATACAACCCACAGGCCAATGGGTTATGCGAGCGTTTCCATAGCAGTGCTTAAAGCAGTGCTCAGAGCTTCGCTTACGAATGCAAATTGGGTGGACCGTGAGTTCTATTAGGGTTGCGTTCTGCACTGAAGGAGGATTTGGCGGCCTCCCCAGCAGAGCTGTTTTTTCCCCTCAGCCGCTGCGGCTCCCCGTGGAAATTCTGCCAGATAACCCCGCGCCGAACACCGATCCATCCCCGCGTTCAAGACATAGCGCAGAGGCAGGGACGTTACCCAGCCCGGCCTACCACTGTTTTCCACACGCTTTTGTGCCAAAAACCTTGAAGGACGCGTCATTCGTATTTGTAAGGCACGATGCCCACCGGACCCCATTGCGCCCGCCTTACAATAGCCCGTTCAGAGTGCTAGAACCCGGGGACAAATATTTTGTATTAGACTTGGGGGGTCGCCGGAAGACAATCTATATAGACAGGCTGAAGCCCACCTTTGTTTTAACAGACGAGCAGGTGGTGTTGGCCCGAGCTCCTCGGCGCAGAAGACCCCCACGGAGAACTCCCCAGGTAAATGAATCGTCAGATCAGTCACACGAGCATGCTGAAGGTGCCCCCCCATTGTCCCCCCACAAACAGACACACCTCCAGGAACCCCCCACCAGCACAGCAGCGCCTCGGAGCGGAAGACCCCCCGTTACAGCAGCTATGGACGGAGGCTGAAACCCAAAGGACATGGGGGTTAAGACTCAGTCTGAGACTCGGGGGAGGGGGGGCGGTGTGGGGAACCCACTCAGTAGTTACTCAGTAGCTTTCCCTCAGACTGAAGTGGCAGATCAAAGGTGGGGAGTGGGGGAGTGATATGTTAATACAGCACCCCAGGTAGCAGAGAAGTGTTAGTGCTGTGATATAAAAGAGTGCCTGCAACCTGGTGGTATGTTTTCTGATTCTCGTGGATCTGAGAGAGAGTGGAATAAAGTTTTATCTGCTCAGAAACTTTCGGCCTGGTTTTTCTCTCCACAATATCTGTATTAAGATAAGATAAGAGGATAAGAAGAGGATCTTCAGGTCGGGGAACAGGGAGATGCTGAAGTCCGTACAGAGGGAGCTGAGGAGAAAGATCAGAGAAGGCAAGGACAGCTTCAGGAAGAAGATGGAGGACAAGCTGCAACAGAGCGACATCAGCGGGGTCTGGAGAAACCTCAAAACCATCTCGGGGCTCCAGAATACCTCCCCCCAGGCCACGGGGGGCAGGGAGTGGGCGAACAACCTGAATCTGTTTTTCAATAGATTTGACCAACCGCCCTCCCCCCTGTCTGCACAACAACCACTGCTGCCTCTAAAGAAATCAAGTCCTGCTGCCCACTCCCCACTCCACCAACACCCCCCCACTCCCAACACACAGCCCCTCATCCTGACCCTGACCGAGACCCAGGTGAGGACGGAGCTGAGGAAGATCAAAGCGAGGAAGGCGCCGGGACCGGACGGCATCAGCGCAAAGCTCCTCAAGTCCTGTGCAGACCAGCTGTGTGGGATTGTGACGTATATCTTCAACAGGAGCCTGAAACTGGGGAGGGTACCACAGCTGTGGAAAACATCTTGTGTGGTACCTGTACCAAAAACTTCCCACCCCAAAGACCTGAACAGCTACAGACCGGTGGCCTTGACGTCCCACTTGATGAAGACCCTGGAGAGACTGCTCCTTGCTCACCTCCGCCCCCTGGTGGAACCAGCGATGGATCCACTCCAGTTCGCCTACCAGCATGGCATTGGGGTGGAGGATGCGGTGATCTTCCTCCTTCACCGTTCTCTGTCCCACCTGGAGAAGCCCGGGAATATGGTGAGGATCATGTTCTTTGACTTCTCCAGTGCTTTCAACACCATCCAACCGATGATCCTGAAGGACAAGCTGCTGCGAGCAGGGGTGGACCAGCACCTGTCATCATGGATCCTGGACTACCTCACGAACCGGCCTCAGTTTGTAAGAACCCGGGACTGTGTGTCCGACACGATCATCAGTAGCACGGGGGCCCCCCAGGGAACGGTGCTGGCTCCCTTCCTGTTCACTCTTTATACTGCAGACTTCTCACACAACACAACACACTGCCATCTACAGAAGTTCTCTGATGACTCTGCGATCGTTGGCCTCATCTCCAATGGAGATGAAGCTGAGTACAGAGGGCTTATCCAGGACTTCGTGGACTGGTGCCATCGGCACTGCCTCCAGATCAACGCGAGGAAAACTAAGGAGCTGGTGGTGGACTGCCGCAGGCATGGGTAGCCCCTCACAGCACCAGTAAATATACAGGGAACAGACATCGAGATGGTGACATCCTATAAGTACCTGGGTGTTCATCTGAACAATAAACTAGACTGGTCACACAATACTGACGCACTCTACAAGAAGGGACAGCGCAGGCTGTTCCTGCTGAGGAGACTCAGGTCTTTTGGTGTACAAGGGGCGCTGCTGAAGTCATTCTATGACACGGTGGTGGCATCAGCCATCACTTTTGGAGTGGTCTGCTGGGGCAGTGGCATTACTGCAGCCGATAGGAAGAGACTGAACAAACTGATTAAGAAAGCTAGCTCTGTCCTGGGGCAGCGCCTTGATCCGATGGAGGAGATAGGAGAGAGAAGGACGGTGGCTAAACTGTCATCTCTGCTGGAGTCCGAGTTCCACCCTATGCAGGACATACTGGATGCACTGAGGAGCTCATTTAGCAGCAGACTACATCATCCCAGGTGCACAACCGAGAGGTTTCGTAGGTCCTTCCTACCAACGGCTGTCAGACTGTACAACCTAAGCAGGGCTGCTCGCAGAGATAGCAAAAAGACGTAACAAACTAATAGTTTTTTGAATGCAAAAGATGCAATAGACTTACACAATGGTCCACTCCGGCATACAACTAGGAACATACCGGTCGCTATGGAGGGTGAGAATATGTATGGGCACATAATCATACCATGTAGGATAACTAAGTAGACGGTTATGCTGTTTCATCCCATCTAGCAACAATGCTCTGCACTGTGTGTGTTTATATATCTACATATTATTCCATCTAGCTACATTGCTCCGCACTGTGTGTGTTTATATACTTGCATATTTATTCCACCTAGCTGCAATGCTCCGTACTGTGGGTGTTTATATATTTACATATTTATTCCATCTAGCTACAATGCTCTGCACTGTGTGTCTGTGTGTGTGTGTGTATATATTTATTTTATAGTAATATGTACATATGTATATTAGCCGCTCTTGCTTGCTTGTTTTTTTCTTGCCTTCTGATTGTTGCTCTGAGTGTTGCTATCCCTGTGCTGTTGCAATCCTGGAATTTCCCCGTTGTGGGACTAATAAAGGCTTATCTTATCTTATCTTATAAGAGCAGCAGACTTATTTTATAAGATAAGATAAGCCTTTATTAGTCCCACAATGGGGAAATTCCAGGATTGCAACAGCACAGGGACAGCAACACTCAGAGCAACAATCAAGAAGACAAGAACAAATAGAGCAGCGAATATACATATGTACATATAAATATATAAATATATAAACACACAGTGCGGAGCATTGTAGCAAGATGGAATAAACAGCATAACCGTCTACTTAGTTATCCTACATAGTATGAATATGTACCCATACATATTGTCACCCTCCGTAGCGACCAATATTGTCCTAGTTGTATACTGGAGGGGACCATTGTGTAAGTCTATTGTGTCTTTTGCATTCAATACTATTAGGTCGTCACGTTTTTTTGCTACCTCTGCGAGCAACCCTGCTTAGGTTATACAGTCTGACAGTCATAGGTAGGAAGGACCTGCGAAACCTCTCGGTTGCGCACCTAGGATGATGTAGTCTGCTGCTAAATGAGCTCCTCAGTGCGTTCAGTGTGTCCTGCATAGGGTGGGACTCGGACTCTAGCAGAGATGACAGTTTAGCCACCATCCTTCTTTCTCCTATCTCCTCCACTGGGTCAAGGCGCTGCCCCAGGACAGAGCTAGCTTTCTTGATTAGTTTGTTCAGTCTCTTCCTATCGGCTGCTGTAATGCCACTGCCCCAGCAGACCACTCCAAAAGTGATGGCTGATGCCACCATCGTGTCGTAGAATGTCTTCAGCAGCGCCCCTTGTACACCAAAAGTTCTGAGTCTCCTCAGTAGGAACAGCCTTCGCTGTCCCTTCTTGTAGAGTGCGTCGGTATTGTGTGACCAGTCTAGTTTATTGTTCAGATGAACACCAAGGTACTTGTAGGATGTCACCATCTCAATGTCTGTTCCCTGTATGTTTACTGGTGCTGTGAGGGGTTGTCCTTGCCTGCGGCAGTCCACCACCAGCTCTTTAGTTTTTCTCGCGTTGATCTGGAGGCAGTTCCAATGGCACCAGTCCACGAAGTCCTGGATAAGTCCTCTGTTCTCAGCTTCATCTCCGTTGGAGATGAGGCCGACGATCGCAGAGTCGTCAGAGAACTTCTATAGATGGCAGTGTGTTGTGTTGTGTGAGAAGTCCGCAGTATAAAGGGTGAACAGGAAGGGAGCCAAAACCATTCCCTGGGGGGCCCCCGTGCTACCAATGATCATGTCGGACACACAGTCCCGGGTTCTCACAAACTGTGGCCGGTTAGTGAGGTAGTCCAGGATCCACGATGACAGGTGCTGGTCCACCCCTGCGCACAGCAGCTTGTCCTTCAGGATCATCAGTTGGATGGTGTTGAAAGCACTGGAGAAGTCAAAGAACATGATCCTCACCGCATTCCCGGGCTTCTCCAGGTGGGACAGAGAACGGTGAAGGAGGAAGATCACCACATCCTCCACCCCAATGCCATGCTGGTAGGCGAACTGGAGTGGATCCATCGCTGGTCCCACCAGGGGGCGATGGTGAGCAAGGAGCAGTCTCTCCAGGTTCTTCATCATGTGGGATGTCAGGGCCACTGGTCTGTAGCTGTTCAGGTCTTTGGGGTGGGAAGTCTTTGGTACAGGCACCACACAAGATGTTTTCCACAACTGTGGTACCCTCCCCAGCTTCAGGCTCAGGTTGAAGATGTGCTCCACAATCCCACACAGCTGATCTGCACAGGACTTGAGGAGCTTTGCGCTGATGCCGTCCGGTCCCGACACCTTCCTCACCTTGATCTTCCTCAGCTCCATCTTCACCTGGGTCTTAGTGAGGGTCAGGTTGGGGGGCTGTGTGTTGGGAGTGGGGGGGTGTTGGTGGATTGGGGTGTGGGCAGCAGGACTCGATGTCTTTAGGGGCAGCAGTGGTTGTTGTGCAGTCAGGGGGGCGGTTGGTCAAACCTATTAAAAAACAGGTTCAGATTGTTCGCCCACTCCCTGCCCCCCGTGGCCTGGGGGGAGGTATTCTGGAGCCCAGAGATGGTTTTAAGGTTTCTCCAGACCCCACCGATGTCGCTCTGTTGCAGCTTGTCCTCCATCTTCTTCCTGAAGCTGTCCTTGCCTTCTCTGATCTTCCTCCTCAGCTCCCTCTGTACAGACTTCAGCATCTCCCTGTTCCCCGACCTGAAGATCCTCTTCTTCTCTCTCAGAAGTGTTTTTATCTCAGGGTTGATCAGGGTTTGTTGTTTGAGCAACACCGTATGGTCTTGGTGGGTACGGTGTTGTCCACACAGAAGCTGCTGTAGTCCGTGGTGGTGTGAGTGAGGCCATCGATGTCCTCACCATGTGGATCGCAGAGCTGCTCCCAGGCAGTGGTTTCAAAACAGTCCTTTAGAGCGTCCATTGCCTCCTCAGACCATAACTTCACTGTGCGCATGACCGGAGGTTGTCTGTGCACAAGGGGTTTGTACACCGGCAGGAGATGAACCAAGTTGTGATCCGATCTCCCGAGTGGGGGGAGTGGTGATGAAGTGTAAGCCTCCTTAGTGTTTGCGTAGAATAAGAGGTCTTATTCTATAAGACCTCTTATAAGAATAAGAGGTAATAAAGAGGTCTTGTCTTGCTCCTAGTGGGGAGACCCAGTTGCAGCTTCCATCTGCTTCTGAGCCCTCTCCACTGAGCTCTTCTGCTGACAGTTTGGGTGTGTTTCCTGCTTCAACCTGTACACCCCCCCACCCCCCGTCTGAGGTGACTGCATTGGAGGAGGGCTCCAATGCAGTTTTCCAGGTCCTGAAGCAGCAAAACAGCCCCAGACCATCACACTACCACCACCATATTTTACTGTTGGTCTCATGTTCCTTTTCTGAAATGCTGTGTTTCTTTTATGCCAGCTGTAATGGGACACACACCTTCCAAAAAGTTCAATTTTTGTCTCGTCAGTCCACAGAGTATTTTCCCAAAAGTCCTGGGGCTCATCAAGATGCTTTATGACAAAATTGAGACGAGCCTTTATATTCTTTTTGCCCAGCAGTGGTTTTCGTCTTGGAACTCTGCCATGCAGGCCATTTTTGCCCAGTCTCCTTCTTATGGTGGAGTCATGAACACTGAGTTAATTGAGGCAAGTGAGACCTGCAGTTCTTTGGATGTTGTTGTGGGGTCTTTTGTGACGTCTTGGATGAGTCCTCACTGCGCTCAGGGTAATTTTGATCGGCCAGCCACTCGTGGGAAGTTTCACCACTGTTCCATGTTTTCGCCATTTGTGGATAATGGCTCTCACTGTGCTACTGAGTCCCAAAGCTTTAGAAATGGCTTTATTGTGGAGAGTGTGGGAAATAATGAGGCCAAGTTACGATCAGACGAAGTTTTATTCACGCTCTCACATCATCATTCACAGAAAGCACTGAAAAAGTCAAGCCAGGTTCTCCTTATAACTTCAACAGATCATCACACATCTGCATGAGATTTTGCATCATGCTGCATGACATCTCACCCCACAATACATCTCCCTTAAACCCCCAGCCCCCTCTTCCTGCCAACTCCCCATGATGTCCTCGCCTATCATTCTCTTATGTCTAATCCTTGCCTCCTGACTGAGACGCTGTCTGCAGATAACTTCACAATATGCATTTCCACATTATAATCTTTTCCAGACCGATGAATCTCAATTACTTTGTTTCTCATTTATTCCTGAATTTCTTTGGATCACAGCATGATGTCTCGCTTTTGAGGATCTTTTGGTCTACTTCACTTTGTCAGGCAGGTCCTATTTAAGTGATTTCTTGATTGAGAACAGGTGTGGCAGTAATCAGGCCTGGATGTGGCTAGAGAAATTGAACTCAGCTTTCCAAAGACGTGATAAACCACAGTTAATTTATGGTTGTTGTTTTTTTTTTGGGGGGGGGGGGTCACTTTTTCACACAGGGCCATGTAGGTTTGAATTTTTTTTTACCCTTAATAATAAACACCTTCATTCAAAAACTGCATTTTGTTTTTACTTGTGTTATTTTTGTCTAATATTTAAATTTATTTGATCTGAAACATTTAAGTGTGACAAACATAGAAACAAATGAGAAATCAGGAAGGCGGCAAACACTTTTTCACACCACTGTACGTCAATATGCGTTGGAGATAAGTTCTACATACAGTAAGTTACACACAGGTTTGGGGTGCACTAGACATTATCCCAACGTATTTCGACTTGTGAGTAAAATACAAGTAGCGTGTGTGAACGAACGCATAACTTACATATAACTTGTGGCCAAAGCATGCAAGATGTATGATCCATATGCTGGATACATCAAAAAATTTTGTGCATCCTCAAAATATTTCCAAGACCTCGCTGTACTACAACATATACCAGCATGCCTCCACATGCTCTTCACTTATACAAAACATACCCATAACTTATTTGGCGTGCGCCAGTGTTTTTGCCAAATTTTGGAAATGTCGGCATAAGCTTCCTAAATCATCTAGGTGTGACAGGGCCTGACTGATAGCCTTTAAAATGGTCTGTGAATGTCAGATTGTCACACCACAAAGAACTCATGATGGGTAAAAGCAAAGAGCTCTCTCGAGACCTTTGCAACCTTATTGTTGCAAAACAATGATGGCATTGGTTACAGGTGCCTTTCTAAATTACTGAATGTTCCAGTGGGCACTGTTGGAGCCAACATTTGGAAGCGGAAAGAACATCATTTTACCATGAACTGGCCACAACCACGAGCTCCTTGCAAGATTTCTGAAAGAGAAGTCAAAAGAATTATCAGAAGAGTTATCCAAGAGCCAAAGACCACTTGTGGAGAGCTCCAGAAAGAGCTGAAGTTAGCAGGTACTGCTGTTTCAAAGAAAACAATAAGTAATGCACTCAACTGACATGGGCTCTATGCCCACTGACCTTGGAAGACTGCATTGCTGAAGACAAAGCATGTTGAAGCTCGTTTAAAGTTTGCTGCACAACATCTGAGCAAGCCAGTAAAATACTGGGAGAATGTAATCTGGTTAGATGAGACCAAGATTGAACTTTTTGGATGCCACAACATACAGCATATTTGGAGGAGAAATGGCACTGCACATCAGCCCCAAAACGCCATACCAACAGTGAAGTTTGGAGGTGGGAGCATCATGGTGTGGGTGTGTTTTTCAGCACATGGTACAGGCAGACTTCAAACAATTGAAGGAAAGATGAATGGACAAATGTACAGAGACATCCTTGATAAGAACCTGTTGCCATCTGCGAAGATGCTGAAGATGAAATGAGGGTGGGTATTTCAGCAAGACAATGATCTCAAACACAGAGGCAAGAAAACTCTCAAACTAGCTCCAGAGAAGGAAAATAAAGCTGCTAGAATGTCCCAGTCAGTCACCTGACCTGAACCCAATTGAAAATCTATGGAACAAACTGAAGATCAGAGTTCATAGAAGACACCCATGGAACCTTCAAGATTTGACAGTTTGTGTGGAAGAATGGGCTAAAATCACTCCTGAGCAATGCCTGCACCTAGTTTCTCCATACAGGAGGCCTCTGGAAGCTATTACCAGCAAAGGCTTTTCTACTAAATTCATTCATTCATTCATCTTCTTCCACTTAATACTTTTTGGGTCGCGGGGGGACTGGAGCCTATCCCAGCATCTTTGGGCGAGAGGCAGGGTACACCCTGAACAGATTGCCAGTCCATCGCAGGGCCAACACAGAGAGACAGACAACCATTCACTCTCACAGTCATACCTAAGGACAATTTAGAACCCCCAGTTTGGTGCCAGTTAACCTAACTTGCATGTTTTTGGCATGTGGGAGGAAACCAGAGAAATCCCGGAGTAAACCCACGCAGACACGGGGAGAACATGCAAACTCCACACAGATCACTGTTGGTCAGGGGCTGGGATCGAACCCAGGATCCTCCAGCCAAGGGTGAGTTGCTGTGCTGCCGCAGTGCTAACCACTCCTCCATCTTTCTACTAAATATTAAATGAATTTCACCAAGTGTGCTCAATACTTATTCCCTGTGTCATTCCATTTTATTAAATATAACTTGTTTTGTGAACATAGTTGCCTTGATTGCTTTGTATGTTTGGATTACTTGGGTTGTTTCTGATATCTGGTAAAAATCTCAGGTCAGTAGCTCCATCAGAAATATGTTAAATGAGAAAAATGTTGACGTGTTCAATACTTATTTTCCCCACTGTACACTATGCTTGTCCTGCTGCACGATGAGACTGTTTATGCCGCTGCTGCAATCAGTAATTGTAATGGATTTTTTTTAAACTAGACCAGCAGGATGAAGTGGGTGCACAGCACAATCAGAATCACATGGGCTTGCAAATAATTAATAATATAATAATAATAATAATAACAATAATAATAATTTCAGCTTGGATGCATAGAGTGGTTTCAGAGGGCTGCTTTTATCCAAATACAGTCCATAATCATTTATCCTTCTCCTCCTCAGTCTCTGTGTCCTCAGATCCTGCTGAAAGCAGGTAAACATCCCCAGCCTCTGTCATTTATTTCAGGCCTGCTGTCAAAACAGATGACAGTGATGGTCGGATGTTTTTTGGTTGGCTGAAAGTTTTTTTTATTGTTAATAAAATCAGGAGTTGTAGTTTCATAATGTCCCATTGCAAGGTTTATTAATAAAATTGCCGTTTGAGAAAACTACCTCCTGCCAAAGTGGCTAGTGGGTGTGGCTGTCCTACTCCCACCGGTGAAACCTACCCACCATTGATGGGCTGGCAGGTGCTAATGTCAAGCCCTGCCTGCTATGATGTATGGTTTGGAGACTGTGGCACTGACAAAAAGACAGGTGGCAGAGTTGAAGATGCTAAGATTCTCATTGGGAGTGACTCGGAGACACAGGATTAGAAGTGAGTATATCAGAGGGACAGCTCAGGTTGAGCAGTTTGGAGACAAAGTAAGAAAGGCAAGGCTGAGATGGTTTGGACATGTGCAGAGGAGGAATGGTGGATATGTTGGACAAGGGGTGTTGAAGATGGAGCTGTCAGACAGGAGGAAAAGAGGAAAACCACAAAGAAGATTCATGGATGCAGCGAAGGAGGACATGGAAAGGGTTGGTGTTACAGAGGAAGATGCAAGGGAGAAGGTGCGATAGAGGCAGATGATCTGCTGTGGAGACCCCTAAAGGGAGCAGCCACAAGAAGAAGACAATGAAGGAAAGTCCAACATGACATTCAAGATCAGTCAAACACTAAAACATTTCCACAACACTGATTACAGTAAAATCTCTTACCTTGCAGTCAGCTGTAGTCTCCACCTCTGCTGCCGCAGGACAATTCAATAAACAGAAAATAGCAAAAGGTCAAAGTTTTACATTACAGTCATTTCATTGGCAGTTGCTTTCAACCCACATTAATCAAACTTCTCTATAATCAGATCTCACCTGTCCCAATCCTGTCCTCTTTGTGAGATTCCCCGTCCAGTTGTTGTTTCTCATAACGCATCAGTTTCCTGCAGCCTTGGCTCTCATTCTCAGAGACCATGTCATCAATTTTTTTCAAAAGGCCTTGAACCTCTTCTGCATCGTTCAGAGTTCTGTTACATGTGTGATATCTTTTGTCAGCAAAATTCCCGTTAGCCTTCAGATCTGTCAGTGCACTTTCACATTCTTCACCCAACTTATAAGTAACGACTGTCATTACATAAGAAAAAATACGTTCCCCATAGGCTTTCTGTAGATACTGCACTCCTGAGCTGTATTGGTCTCTGTGTTGACCATATGTCAGCAATAGGAGGATGGCATCAATTCCCTGATTTAAAGGGATTTTGTCAACATTTTGAAAGCCAAGGCTGTTAATCACAACGATGCACCGACCAAACAGATCACACAGTTTAGTTGAAAACTTCTCATTTTTGTGCTCATCATCGTCAACAAAGAGGTTTTCTCTTCCAAACACAATGGAATTTGTGTCTCCAGTTAACACAAGTGTGAGTTCTGACATCACTGAAACAGACAGAAAAACTCCTTTAGGTTACATGTTCCTCATAACTTCAGAACTGGAGTTCATAGAGAGTAACAACTGATAATTCTCGTAAATTACCTCTGCGATTTGGTGTAGATGTGATTTCAGATTCTCCTCCCTCTTCACCTCCCTCTTTATCAGCTCTTTCATCCAGCTTATCTGCTCTTCATCTTTATAAATACATGACAAAAACATAGTTTTTAACACTGCATGTTCACATTACAATTCCATGCATTTAATTATACGGTTTCAGCATGCATTCTAAAATGATTCATTACATTTTAAAAATATAAAAACACTGTTCCTTAAGGGGAATGTGATCTTAAATCAACATCACTATTAACTGAACAGTTTCCTTCAGTTTTTTTTTCTTTTTATTTATTAGGAGAAGCGTACAGGAGTCATACAGAAGTGTGCCCAATAAATAGCTTTATTCATCAGAAGATTGTTGAAATTATAAATATTATCATTTCGGTTTTACTGTCTGTTCTTCATCCATCAGAGAGAAAAGGATTTAATTTTGTGCTCCAAGAAAGCCTGTGCCGACGCCAAAACGTCCTCTGGCTTCCTCAACCCCCACTACCTCTTCTCACCGCTCGTCAGTTCCAGCACCAGCTCCAGTCCGCCTCTCCCCAGCTCCACAGCCACTCCACGGGCTGGACGGAGGCTCCCCATCAATGCTGAAGCCTGAAGGGCTGTTCAGAGTCCCTTTGGGGGGGAAATATCTGCATTCTGTAGACTGCGTTTGCATGCACGGCAATATTTAGAGTTGTTTTTGAGCCACTGCAGCTACTGTTCAGTACATGCGCAGTGAAAATAATCCACAGTTCACATTCCCGTACTGTTGACAGCAACCAAGAGCCACCAAACGTTTGAACAGCTGCAATCAAAACACAAAAGAAGAGCTCGGTGGCTGAGGTTTTTTTAAGAAAATTATGGCGGCGATGGAGGTATGTGAATATTATGATGACGATGAGGACAAACAGGAGCTTTTGTTGTTGTTATTGTTAGCAGTATCCATGTTGCTTGGTCTGTTAAAGTGTAAAAGTTCTTCATCTTCTCCCTGTTTTTGTCTGGTTGCTCAATACTTCCCCCTTCCGGATGGCAGTAATTTTCTGGCACTTGCGCAGTTCACGTGGTCACCTTTTGGGGCCTGCATCCGCTTGGTCAGCGCTCACCGTCTGCATAGGGTTTGCGCACGAATGCGTCCACTGCATTCGCTTGTGTACCAGCACGTTTTTGCCACAATAAATTGGGCTTGAGCCGACAAAGAAGCGTCCCCTGGCGTCAGTGCCTCCCTGTTCACATTGATCTCTGGCTTCTTCACAACCTCGCTGTTCTTTCGTCTCCGCTCCAGCCCCACAAAGTGTTCCAGCCGCGGAAGGGCTCTCCAACGTTGGCTTCCACGGCAGGTGCACCGCCAGCTCCCATGACAGCTGTTGCGCCGGCTTCCACGGCAGCTGCAGTGCTGGCTCTCACATCTTCTACGCTGGTGCCCTCGCCCGCTGCTGCATGTCAGATCGCAGCATCTGCTGCATCGCCAGCATCCTCAGAGGTGGAGCTTGCCTCTCCAGCAACAGAGTCACAGGCAGTGGAGCGGGAGTTAAGGCAAGTACTTTATTTAGTATTTTTAGCATCTGTACTTAAAAAGTCTTGCCTTATTCATGGTGGCGGAACATAATTGCAGCTTTACTCTGCATCTGGCCTCCCTCCGCCAGACTCCACTGCTGGATACTGTACAAACCCCATACCTCCCTATGTTTCTCCTTGATGATGTGCTTGCATCAGGGATTATGTTGACACTTCACCCCCAGCTGTCTCTGAGGTGCACACCTCAGAGACAGCCATTTCCAAGGTGCACGTCTCAGCTCCAGCCATCTCTGAAGTGCACGCCACAGCTCCAGTTGTCTCCAAGGTGCACGTCACAGCTCAGGCTGTCTCAGAGGTGCGTGTCTTTGCTGTCGCTTGAGGTGCACACTCTACCTTTGTCATCACTTGAGCTGCATACTCCACCTTCGTCATCGCCGGAACTGTCTCCTCCACCGTGCTCGTGTCCTGAGCCCATCGTCCCTGCAGCTCTCCCTGAGGCGGTCACCCCGGCAGCAGAAGACTAGGCGCTAAGGCAAATTCTTTTCATTTCATTTTTAACATCAACATTAGAAAAGGCTTGCCTAGCTCCTGGTGATAGTGGTGTCACCTCATTCACTCCTTGCCTGTCTCCTTTGTTCGAGGTGGCTGAATCAGAGAGGGTATTCCAGGCTGGACACTCTTCAAGCCCAGCTGCGGTCAGATCCAGAGCCCGATGCGTCTACATCTGCTGTTCCAGAGGCTGGTGCGCCTCCACTGGTCATTCCTTTTTATTTTACTTATTTATTTAACCATTTTTTAACCAGGCTGGACAGATTAAGAACACATTCTTATTTACAACTGGGGGAAGGGGAAAGGGGCAAGGGACAACTCACATTCATACCTCCCCAGTTGATACCAATTAACCTAACCTGCATGTTTTTGGCTCCTGTGGGAGGAAACCGGAGAAATCCCAGAGTAAACCCACACAGACACAGGGAGAACATCCAAACTCACACAGAAAGATCACCGTTGTTCAGGGAGTGGGATCAAACCTGAGATCCCATGGCCAAGGGTGAGTTGTTATACTGCCACAGAGCTAACCATTGCGCTACCTTGCTGCCCTGAGGCTGGTGTGCCTCCATCCGCCGTTCCACCTCCACTGCTACTCCCAGAGGCCGATGTGCCTCCCCCGGCAGTTCCAGAAGCCGGTGTTCCTCCACCTGGTTCGTCCGAGCAGTCGGCCCCACCCTGGTCGCTGTCAGAGCAATGCACTCCACCTTCGCCACCCAAGGTCACCGCTCTTCAGCTGCTGTCACCCAAGCTCAGTGCTCTTGGCGTACCTGATGTGCGTTCTCCTGCGGTGTTTGGTCTCCTGGCTGTGCATGCCTCTTAGCCTATGTCGCCTGGTCAGTCGTGCTCTCCTATCTGGTGGCCCAGAGCCCTTTGTGAGCCTCCTGACACACCGTGTTCATCTGTCTGGTGGGCCACAGACTTTAATCGGCCACTCGACACACCGTGTTCATCCGTCTGGTGGCCCTTGAACTTTGGTAGGCCACCCAACGCACCCTGTTCTTCCATCAGGTCATTCCCGAAAGCCTCTTTCCAATTCCCCTACCGGGGTCTGCCCCATGTAACATAAGCTATCGCTTGTATGCAAAGAATCAGCAACCCCCTACCATCTTCACCCCCCCCCCCCCCCCCCAGACACACACACACATGAAGGAAGGGATCTTACATCAGAGATTCTACCAAGACAGGAGCTATAGTTTTTACTCCGTGGTTCATTCACATTCAGAATATTTGCTTTCCACAGACATGGGCTAGTCTCCACAAATTACAGAAAAAGTAGTTCAGGCTCACGCAGGATCGACAGACGTGGAGAAACATGGGGAAGACCTACGTCCAATTGTTTTTCAAGGCTGAAGAGAAGAGACACCACCTCTGGTTTTTCATTAAAATAAACAGACTAAAAATATATATTTTTATTAAAATGAGAACATTGATTAAAGAACATATCATTTGAACCCTTTATTTCAAAAAGAAAATATTGCATTCATAAATGTAGTGGGACAAAACAAGAAGACAAGAATTTAAAACAGAATTATTTTTAAATGTTACATGGACTGAAAAACAACGAAAAAAGCTTTTAAGACCTGGACACAGAGCCTTGAACTTTTGAGATCATGTTCTTTTATCATTTGTTAATACACTGTACTTGTTTGTTTCTATTTTTAGTTTTGTCTTTATTCTGTTTTTATTTTGTCCTGTAATTTTTTTGTGATGATATATGTGTTATATACATTAGTTTTTGTTTCCTTTTGGTGTTGCCAAGGTAACATGATGTGTGTCCTATTTCTACCTTTCTGAGGTTCACTACAACCCATGACAGGCTCACACACTCAATCACTACTAATGACTTCAGCCTAAATGCCCCCTTGTGGGCAGTGCAGTGGCGCAGTGGTTAGCACTGTGCCAGCACAGCAACTCACCCTTGGCCATGGGATCCCTGGTTCGATCCCAGCCCCCGACCAACAGTGATCAGTGTGGAGTTTGCGTGTTCTCCCCGTGTCTGCGTGGGTTTACTCCGGGATTTCTCCGGTTTCCTCCCACAGGCCAAAAACATGCAGATTAGGTTAATTGGAGACTCTAAAGTGGCCCTAGGTGTGAATGTGTGTGTGAATGGTTAAGGGATAGCGCCGTACCGTGGCTGCTTCATCCATCCAGGTGGATGCCCTCAATTTCCCCTCTGGGGATCAATAAAGTATACAAAATCAAAAAAAAAAATCTACAATGGCTAGGGGCCTGAGGGTTTAGGGTGGAGAATGGAATTAGGCTAATGCTCTAAAATGGAGAATTGTCTGGTGCTGCATACTACTTTTGGTGAGCTCAGTCCCGCCCCCTCTACTTCCACATATGGAACATAACTTTGGAAAAAATCTCTATAGGTGTGTTCTGATCGCCCAATAGTGTACTTTGAAGTGGACTGCACAGGGTATTCTGCTATATTAACTGAGATTCCAAACCGAAGGGAGTGAACGGTCTTCAGTTCAAAGGGAATGGGGAACTGAGTAGCGAAGAACTGAACAACCGCTCATCACGTCACCAGAAGTTGATAAGAAGATTACCCATTAGCCACTGCGCCTCAAATACAAGTAAAACAAACCATTGTTGCTAATGTTATTAACAAGCTAAACTGATGTTGGTTATTGTTTATATCAACTGATAGTAATAAAAATATATTTGTACTGTTATTTTATTTAAGAAATATAAATTATCCACCATAGTATCAGTATGTGTCCATGATTACTGTGGTAACGCACAGAGGGAGTCGACGGTAATAGGGTGTTTCAAATGGAGAAATTTTGTGAAGGGCAGTGAACTTCATCGATATTCCCTGAGAATGGAGCAGGGAATAGGGAATACAGTTGAAGTACACTGTGGATTGGAACATAGCTTATGGACCTCTTGCACAATGTAGAGTAATGTACTTCCGCATTCCAGTCCACCCACATTTACGGTTCCGCTTCCATTATATTTTCCCATTCCCTGGTGCTGTCTCGTCAATAAATCAGTTTTATCACTTTCACTTATCATTGTACATACTGGAAATAGTGTGTGGGCAGATCATTTTTTAATAGTTCCTCAGTTACCTTAGTGGCTAGCAGCTATTGTGTCTGTTTGTCTGGGCAATTCCAAATGCCACTGCATGGGCTGTAATGGACATGTACTGTGCAAAGTCTTTACACTAGCTCATTCTCGTTCATTTGAATCCATGCAGTGTTATTAGGAATGAGTCAAAGTTTATTACAAGAATAAATAACACACTAGCAACTGGAAGTTAACTAAGCTAATATCAATAACAGTAATGGTAACATCAATAACCAATCGATTCTGTGTGGTGTATGTGAAACGGCACAACACACTACGCTGCGGTAACACGTATGCATGCGTGACGTCATAATACCATAGGGTATATTATAAGGCTGCCCAAGGTCAACCCTCTCTCTTGGCACCCTATCTGCTTTCAGTCACACACTGTTCTGTACCACTCTGTTGTGCTAACCTTCAATAAATAACAATTAATAACACAAAAAATAACCTCTGATCATCGATGGAGCAGCTGTGGAGAGGGTGAGCAGCACCAAGTTCCTGGGGGTGCACATCTTTGCGGACCTGTCCTGGTCCAACGACACCACATCAATGGCCAAGAAGGCTCAAACATGCCTCCATTTCCTCCGCAAACTGAGGAGAGTACGAGTCACACCCCCCATCATGTGCTCATTCTACCAGGGCACCATTGAGAGCATCCTCACCAGCTGCATCATGGTGTGGTATGGAAGCTGCACTGCCTCCTGCTGGAAGACACTACAACGCACAGTGAAAGCTGCCAGCAAGATCATCGGTGCCCCTCTGCCCTCCCTCTCGGACCTCTACCTCACCCACCTCACCCGCAGAGCCATCAACATTGCAGGCATCACCTCCCACCCCTCACTCTCCCTCTTCAGCCCCCTGCCCTCGTGGAAAAGGTAACAGAGCCTCCGGGCCCGCTCCACAAGACTGCTAAACGGCTTTGCTCATCAGGCCATCAGGACCTTGAACTCTGTCCACCTCCTCCCCGAGACTGTAACACACTCACTCGCACAATAACTACCTCATCTGTTGGCACAGGAAGACTGGCACACCAACAGTAATACATCTGCTGCTGTAAGTCTCTGCACTTTACTGCAACCATTTGAACAAATGCCATATCTGCTGCTGTCTGTCATTGCAATACTGTTCATGTGCAGTCCTATCTGTCACTGTCTGCACCTACACTATTACATCGAACTTGCAGCTACGAGTATTACTGCTCTACTTTTTCTGTATATAGGATTGCTGGGTTTTATCGTTTATCTTTATTTGGACATTGGGATGTCTGGGTCTATCTTTTGTCGTTATTTGCACTAGGGGTAGCATTACTGTACATAGACCGCTGTTGTTTTTCCAGCCTTATTCTTTTTTTTTTTGTATTGCGCACACCACTGAACAGAGAAAAACACCATTTCAATTCTCCTGTATGTCCTGCTAATGACTCGGCTTCTGTGTGGAGAGGACTGAGGCAAATCACCAACTATCAGCCTCAGGCTTCTAAAGGTCAGGATGACAAAGCCCTTTGTCAAAAACTGTCCCAACATTACGCCCGTTTTGACACCTCGTCAGCTGTGTCCAACTCCCCCACTCCACCCAGCTCCACTGCCTCCTCGGCCCCTAATTCATCAAAAGCGGTCCCCCCCTCCTCCTCCTCCCCCCCTGCCCTTGTTATCAGTGAGCAGGACGTGCACAGACAATTCTCCAGACTGAACCCGCGCAAGGCCCCCGGGCCGGACGGTGTGTCTCCCTCCACCCTGAGACACTGTGCGAAAGAGCTGGCTCCTGTCTTCACAGACATTTTTAACACCTCCCTTAAGCTGTGCCACGTGCCGACCTGCCTCAAATCCTCCACCATCATCCCTGTCCCCAAGAAGCCACGGATTACTGGACTTAACGACTACAGACCTGTAGCGCTCACCTCTGTAGTCATGAAGTCCTTTGAGCGCCTGGTCCTGTCTCACCTCAAGTCCATCACCACTCCCCTCCTGGACCCACTGCAGTTTGCCTACCATGCCAACAGGTCTGTGGACGACGCAGTCAACCTGGCCCTCCACTCCATCCTGCAGCACCTGGACTCCCCGGGAACCTACGCCAGGATCCTGTTTGTGGACTTCATCTCTGCATTCAACACCATCCGCCCCACTCTGCTCCAGGACAAGCTGTCCCTGCTCGGCGTGCCTGACTCCCTCTGCAGGTGGATCACTGACTTCCTGATGGACCGGAGGCAGCATGTGCGGCTGGGGAAGTCTGTCTCGGACTCTGTTAGCATCAGCATCGGATCACCCCAGGGCTGTGTACTTTCCCCCCTACTCTTCTCCCTTTATACCAACTCCTGCACCTCCTCCCACCAGTCTGTTAAGCTGATCAAGTTTGCGGACGACACCACCCTCATTGGGCTCATCTCCAACGGCGACGAGTCCGTCTACAGGAAAGAGGTGGCCCAGCTGGTGTCCTGGTGCAGCCACAACAACCTGCAGCTGAACTCTCTGAAGACAGCGGAGATGATTGTGGACTTCAGGAAAGTCACAACCCCCCTGCCCCCCCTCACCATCACAGGCTCTCCCATCACCATTGCAGATTCCTTCCGCTTCTTGGGCACCACCATCACCCGGGACCTCAAATGGGAGCCAACCATCAGCTCCCTCATCAAAAAGGCCCAGCAGAGGATGTTCTTTCTGCGGCAGCTGAGGAAGCTCAAGCTACCCACCAAGATGTTAGTGCAGTTCTACACGGCCATCATCGAGTCCATCCTCACCTCCTCCATAACCGTGTGGTACGCAGGAGCCACTGCCAGGGACAGACTAAGGCTGCAGCGCGTCGTGCGCACTGCTGAGAAGGTGATCGGCTGCAAGCTCCCATCTCTCCAGGATCTGTACATCTCCAGGACCCGGAGGCGTGCAGGCCGGATCATAGCCGATCCTTCACACCCTGGTCACGTACTGTTTGCCCCCCTCCCCTCAGGTAGAAGACTTCGGTCCATCCAGACTAAAACCTCCCGGCACATGAACAGCTTTTTCCCCTCTGCCATCAGACTGCTGAACATTAAGTGACTTATTGACTCTCGTGCACTATATACAGCAGCTCATGTCGTTCATCACTGTTTTTCTGTTGCATTATCGACTGCACTGTGGTACCCCATATTATCTGCTACTTGCTAATTTATTTAAATCTGCCTTGACTAGTATTACTCATTATTATTATTATTATTATTACTTATTATTCCACACTCATTGCATGTTTTTAGTCTTTTAGTTTTTTTAGTTTATCTCTTTATCTCATCATGTTTTTAATGTTGCAGCATGGCACCGAGACAAATTCCTAGTTTGTGTACTACATGAACAATGGCAATAAATCTGATTCTGATTCTGATTCTGATTCTGATGTATAGTAGTATTGACAAATAAAATCTTGAATCTAAAGCTAACCTCAACATGTCAGGAGCCGAGCTGGCTTGGTTTCCCCCTGGCTCGGTCCTGATCTCTCTGTGGGTCTCGGAGCCGGTGGGTATGCATGTATTGTAGGTATTTCCTGTGTGTTACCGGATCCATAGCCACTGCTCTGATTCCAACAGCTGTGTGTACTGCTGATAATCTGCCGGCCCGACCATGCCCCCCTCACTGATCACCATCAGCTGTTCCCAGCCCCGTTGATCATCTTTCCCGGTCCTTGCCCAGGTCTCTCCAATCTACCATCCCCAGCAATGCATGTACTCTAAGTGCTGATGACACGTTTTTGACTTCATCTAATTTTTCAACACATAATACAATATGACAAAATAGGTTGGTCTGTGTAGTTCTAAGTCTAAAACAGGCTTTTTTTCACTCGAATATCCGACGTTTTCATGAGCGCCACGTCACCAATTACGTCAGTGGCCGGAATACCCCGCTGCCATGTAGTCACGTCATCGGGAGAACACAGCGCTTGGCTGTCCATTGTACACACAGGATGGAAGTGGCGGAAAACATCCACGATGGTTCCAGCACATGTAGTCTGGAATTGGTTTGTGTTGTCCAATCTTCAGATGATTATAGTTCTGAAGAATTGGATGATAATGAAGAATCTGGGGGCATCAGACCATACAGGTTTGAGCTGTGCCAAGCGGGCATTGTGCCAAGCCAGTCACACTCAGAGAGTGACAGGTGGAGAGGCACACATGCCCGCTGCAGCAGCAACGACAAACACACGGCAGGGGAACACCGAGTGTTATTCTTTTGTTACAGATATTGCAACAAATTATTTGTTCAAAATTATAATTTATTTAAGCCTGATTTTTCAATAAAATCATACAACTGTGGACAAAATTGTTGGTACCCCTCTGTTAACGAAAGAAAAACCCACAATGGTCACAGAAATAACTTGAATCTGACAAAAGTGGTAATAAATAAAAATTCTGTGAAAATTAACCAATGAAAATCAGACAATGCTTTTGAATTGTGGTTCAACAGAATTACTTAAAAAAACAAACTCATGAAACAGGCCTGGACAAAAATGATGGCACCCCTAGAAAGGATTGAAAATAATGTGACCATAGGGACATGTTCAACCAAGATGTGTCCTCTAATTAACATCACAGGTGTCTACAAACTTGTAATCAGTCAGTCGGCCTATTTAAAGGGTGACAAGTAGTCACTGTGCTGTTTGGTGACATGGTGTGTACCACACTAAACATGGACCAGAGGAAGCAAAGGAGAGAGTTGTCTCAGGAGATTAAAAAGAAAATTATTGACAAGCATGTTAAAGGTAAAGGCTATAAGACCATCTCCAAGCAGCTTGATGTTCCTGTGACTACAGTTGCACATATTATTCAGAAATTTAAGATCCACGGGACTGTAGCCAACCTTCCTGGACGTGGCCACAGGAGGAGACGGATAATACGAATGGTAACAAAAGAGCCCAGAACAGCCTCTAAGCACATTCATGGTGAACTCCAAGGTCAAGGTACATCAGTGTCAGATCGCACCATCCATCGTTGTTTGAGCCAAAGTGGACTTCATGGGAGACAACCAAGGAGGACACCACTGTTGAAAACAAATTATAAAAAAGCCAGACTGGAATTTGCCAAACTGCATGTTGACAAGTCACAAAGCTTGTGGGAGAATGTCCTATGGACAGACGAGACAAAACTGCAACTTTTTGGCAAGGCACATCAGCTCTATGTTCACAGATGCAAAAATGAAGCATACCAAGAAAAGAACACTGTCCCTACTGTGAAACATGGAGGAGGTTCTGTTATGTTGAGGGGCTGCTTTGCTGCATCTGGCACAGGGTGTCTTGAATCTGTGCAGGGTACAATGAAATCTAAAGACTATCAAGGTATTCTAGAGAGAAATGTGCTGCCCAGTGTCAGACAGCTTGGTCTCAGTCGCAGGTCATGAGTGTTGCAACAGGATAATGACCCAAAACATACAGCTAAAAACACCCAAGAATGGCTAAGAACGAAACATTGGACTATTCTAAAATGGCCTTCTATGAGCCCTGATCTAAATCCTATTGAACATCTGTGGAAGGAGCTGAAACATCTCGTCTGGAGAAGGCACCCTTCAAACCTGAGACAACTGGAGCAGTTTGCTCATGAGGAGTGGGCCAGCTCCTGAGCCACCGGAGTGGTGGCTCAGTTGGTAGAGCACCCGCCCCACACCCGAGAGGCAGGGGTTCAAGTCCCGGCCGGATCATGCCGAAGACCATATAAAAAAGTGGAACTTCCTGCCATCCAGCTTGGTGCTCAGCAATAATGGAATGGAGGAGGGAAATCTGTGGTGGCGCCTTGCATGGCAGCGGCCCTCTGATTCTGCACTTGGGGTGTGTGTGATTGACACAGTAGATAGGTAAAACACAATCTCGTTCTACTGTACATGATTGGTTGTACGGTTGAATGACAATAAGGGTGATTTAATTTAATTTAAAAAATACCTGCTGAGAGGTGCAGAAGCTCTCATTGACAGTTACAGAAATCATTTGATTGCAGTGATTGCCTCAAAACGTTGTGCAACAAAATATTAAGTTAAGGGTACCATCATTTTTGTCCAGGGCTGTTTCATGAGTTTGTTTTTTAAAATTATTCTGTTGAACCACAATTCAAAAGCATTGTGTGATTTTCATTGGTTAATTTTCATAGAATTTTTATTTATTTCCACTTTTGTCAAATTCAAGTTATT
The DNA here is from genome assembly GCA_020510985.1 of Pholidichthys leucotaenia. Lineage (NCBI taxonomy): Eukaryota > Metazoa > Chordata > Actinopteri > Cichliformes > Pholidichthyidae > Pholidichthys > Pholidichthys leucotaenia. Next base: position 399,549,157 of record CM035838.1, read on the forward strand.
TCTGTGACCACTGTGTGTTTTTCTTTCATTAACAGAGGGGTACCAACAATTTTGTCCACGTGTGTACCAGTGTATTCTCTGTGGCTCAGGCATTGTGTTTATTATGGATTATATTTTGAGTTATTGTTGTTTTTGTTTTGTACATGTGTTTTATGTGCGTTTTGAGCCACTTTCTGTCATAACCCGAGTGTCGGTTCTGGCCACACTCGGGTCTCATATCTTTTTGTTCTCTGGCTTTGGCAGCTGAGGATTCCTTCCAGCTCCTCGGGCTCTTATTGTGAAGGCGCCCGGGGGAGCTCCCTGCTGTCAAAGTCAGCTGCTGCTCTGCTGTCATTAGCAGCAGCTGTGCCGCGTTGGGGTCATTAGCCACCAGAGATATAAGCGGGTGCTAAATGTCCTCCAACGCGGCAGTCTCTGTTATATCCTGTTATGATCACCTGCTATGCTCTTCTGTATGTTCAGCCACGTTCCGTCGTGCTCCTGTTATTCTCAGGTATGTTCCTTTGAGACCTTACTCTCACTGTTGTCCGTCTGGCGCATCGGGTGTCCCCCGGCTCAGACATCACCCAGCCACTGTATGTGTTCTGTGAGTGTTCTGCCTTATCCTCAATAAATTCCCACTGCAAACTCTCTGGTGACTGAGGCGTCTTGTGACGGTCCGTGAGGGCCGTCGTGATACTTTCAGGTGGGCACTGTCCAAGATTCGCCAGTCCGAATACATGCGCCCTCTCTCTTTGACAGTCAGCTGTTCATGGTTTGTGTGCATCATCTGCTGTGTTGTCAGCCAGTCAATGTTGCCAGCGCTATCACAACGTGTTAGCCACTCCACACAGCTGTGGTTCTGTTGTGTCCCTTGAAGCGATGTTGGCCCTGGGGCGCAACCGCGGTTAACACGTCTCCTCTCCATGTTCACTGTGCGATGTTGGCCCCAAACGCCAACTGTGGGTGTTTCTGTTTATTTTTGTAAGTCTTCACCTTTTTGGGAACTGTTGTCATCGTTCTTATGTTCAATACATATTCTATGGTGAATTCTGCGACTAAATCCGTCCATGACCCTCTGGGCGCTCTTAAGCAGGGCGGGGATAGGGAAGATGAAATAACGAGGATTCGCGTGCAGGGTTCATCACAGCACATTTAATACAGAAAGACAGTTCCACTGAAAGGTGAAGACATACAAGAAACAGACACACTTGCTGATGGCGTTCGGGGGCAGACATTGCCCAGCAAATGAATGAGAGGAGACGTGTTAGCCACAGGTGCGCCCCAGAGCCGACATCACTTCAAGGACGCACGAGAACCATAGCGAACATGGAGTGACTAGCGCGTCGTGAGAGTGCTGAAAATACTGGCAGACAAACAGCACAGATGACAATACTATGAACCATTACTGCATGACTGGCAAACGGACGCGAAGGACATGCACTGCTGGTGATGGTGTGATGAGATGGCGGCACACAAGGACGCTGCGGCCCCTCTTGGCATCAGCGAGTGTGAAAGTTTCGAATGTTTTCCCAGACGTACATTCTGTAAAACTTACAACCAGGAGACCTTTTTAAACATCAAGGTACTGCACGCTGCAAGAATCGCGGCGATCAGTTGTGATTTGGACATTCTATGCCAGCATGGAATTCTGACGGAGTCCCCGCTGGAAGCTACCTGAGAGAGGAGGAAGCGCAGACGGTGTGAACGCAGGCAAAAGCGTGGAAAAAGGGCCGGGATCCATGCTAGGCTAAAGGCTAACCCCTCCAGACCAGCAGTACCGTCGCTCCTTCTCTCTAACGTCCGCTCCCTCGACAACAAGCTGGACGAGCTGCATCTGCTGAGAGAAACCCAGAGAGAGTGGAGGGACTGCTGTGTGCTTGTGTTCACGGAGACATGGCTCCACGACAACATCCCGGATGAGGCCATTCAACTGGAAGATATGGCGATGTTCCGAGGTGACAGAAAAACGGCGAGCTCCGGTAAGAGCCGTGGGGGTGGGCTATGCATCTATGTTAACAAGAACTGGTGCGTTAATGCCACGTTGGTGTCTAAACACTGCTCTCCGTTGGCGGGGTTCCTTATTGTAAATTGTCGGCCATACTATTTGCCGAGGGAATTCAGCAACATGTTTGTAGCGGCTGTTTACATAGCGCCAAGCGCTAACGCTAACGCTAATGCTAAGAAGGCACTCGGGGAACTACACAATGCTATTAGCGTAATCCAAACTTCACATCCGGACAGTTTTGTGGTGGTTGCGGGGGATTTTAACCACACCAGCTTAAAGACTGTGCTCCCCAAGTTTAAACAATGTGTAGACTTTGAGACCAGAGGAGAGAATATGTTGGACTTAGTGTACACAAACACAGATGCATATAAGGCGATACCCCACCCCCACCTCGGCCTTTCTGACCACATATCCGTGATGCTGGTGCCTGTCTACAAACCTTTATTGAAGCGCAGCAGGCCAGCAGTGAAACAAATCAGGATTCGTCCAGAGAGTGCAACCTCTGCACTGAAAGACTGTTTTCTGCACACAGACTGGGAGGTCTTCAAAATAGCAGCCTCCCAGGAAGACAAGACAGATGTGGAGGAGTATGCTGAAACAGTCACCAGCTACATCGCGATGTGCACAGAGGATGTCACTACAGTGAAGACCATCACTTTGCGGGGTAACCATAAGCCCTGGATGACTGCAGAGGTGCGCTTACTGCTTACAGCCAGGGATGCAGCCTTCAGTGCGAAGGACAGGATCGCCCTCCGCTCACCAGGTCTGCGCTCTCAAAGGGAATTAAGGCAGCGAAGCGCGTCTATGTGGAGAAAATCCAGGGATACCTCTGTGACACTAGGAACACCAAGCAGATGTGGCAGGGAATTTGGACACTGATGGGCTATAAGTCTAGGTAGGCGGGGGGTTGATGATGACAACGCTTCGCTTCCAGACAGGCTCAATGACTTCTTTGCACGTTTTGAAGCATGAAACCCGACAACCAGAGGGAGGCCTGGCCCACCCCCACCATTGGTCGGACCAGCTTTTACCATCAACACAGCGGACACACAGAGGACCCTAGCCAGAGTCAACCCACGTAAAGCTGCAGGTCCGGACAACATCCTGGGACGTGTGCTCCGAGACTGCGCAAGCGAGTTGGCGGATGTCCTGACTGACATTTATAACATCTCCCTGAGTCAGTCCATCGTTCCCAGATGCTTCAAGACCTCTATCATTGTACCGGTGGCAAAGAAACCAGTTGTGTCCTGTTTGAATGACTATCGTCCTGTTGCACTGACACCAATTGTGATGAAGTGTTTTGAACGGCTTGTCAAACCACACATTACAGCCTGCCTCCCTGCATCACACAACCCGCTCCAGTTTGCATATCATTCAAACTGCTCCACGGAGGATGCTATAGTCACCACCCTACACTCTGTTCATCACCCATCTGGACCAGAAAGACACCTACGCCAGACTCCTGTACATTGATTTCAGTTCAGCATTCAACACCATTATTCCCCAGAGACTGATGGAGAAATTACTCCTTCTCGGTCTGAACACCGCCACATGTCTCTGGATCCTGGATTTCCTGACTGAGAGACCTCAGTCTGTCCGGGTTGGAAACAACATCTCCAACTCTGTCATGCTGAGCACCGGATCCCCTCAAGGCTGCGTACTCAGTCCACTGTTGTTTACACTTCTAACACATGACTGTGTATCCAGACACGAGGGGAACCAGATTATTAAGTTTGCAGACGACACCACGGTGGTGGGACTTATTCAGAGGGATGAGGAATCAATGTACAGGGAAGAAGTGAGAGACCTGGAGGGCTGGTGCAGTGAGAACAATCTGGTGCTCAAATTGGACAAAGCGAAGGAGATGATTATCGACTTCCGGCGGTCACAGCCTGAGCACGTCCCCCTCAGCATCGGTGGCCGTTTAGTGGAGAGAGTGGAGAGCATAAAGTTCCTTGGAGTGCAGATCTCGCAGGACCTGACCTGGAGCAAAAATTCCTTGGGGATCAGGAAGCGGGCTCAGCAGAGACTGCACTTCTTGAGGAAACTCAAACAGGCCTCTCTCCCCATCTGCATCCTCAGGACCTTCTACAGAGGTGTGGTGGAGAGTGTTCTGACGTACTGCATTGCTACATGGTACTCCAGCTGCAGTATGTCAGACAAAAAAGCCCTGCAGAGGATAGTCAAGGGAGCTGAGAGGGTAATTGGAGTCTCCCTCCCCTCTGTCCAAGAACTTTTTCAGAACCATTGTAGGAGCAGGGCACTGAACATTGTCAAGGACCGTTCTCACCCTCTGCATAAACACTTTGAACTTCTGCCATCTGGCAAACGATTCTGGAGCATCAGAGGCAGAACCACCAGACTGATCAACAGCTTCCTTCCACAAGCTGTCAGGATGCTGAACAGTTGACCCGGAACCTCTCATACACACTACTGCACCTACGGACATTATGTATATTATTTGTTTATTATAGTTTGTTAGTTTCCCCCCTCCCTCCAAGTATGTCCCAGGGATGTGTGAATGGATGGGTGGGGGTGGGGGGGGTGAAGATATGTGTGAGTGTGTCTTAAATCATGCTGCTTCTATTTACAGTGGGGCAAAAAAGTATTTAGTCAGCCACCAATTGTGCAAGTTCTCCCACTTAAAAGATGAGAGAGGTCTCCAATTTTCATCATTGGTATACCTCAACTATGAGAGACAAAATGAGAAGAAAAAAATCCAGAAAATCACATTGAAGGATTTTTAATGAATTAATTGGTAAATTCCTCAGTAAAATAAGTATTTGGTCACCTACAAACAAGCAAGATTTCTGGCTCTCAGACCTGTAACTTCTTCTTTAAGAGGCTCTTCTGTCCTCCACTCCTTACCTGTATTAATGGCACCTGTTTGAACTCGTTATCAGTATAAAAGACACCTGTCCACAACCTCAAACAGTCAGACTCCAAACTCCACTATGGCCAAGACCAAAGAGCTGTCAAAGGACACCAGAAACAAAATTGTAGACCTGCACCAGGCTGGGAAGACTGAATCTGCAATAGGTAAGCAGCTTGGTGTGAAGAAATCAACTGTGGGAGCATTTAGTAGAAAATGGAAGACATACAAGACCACTGATAATCTCCCTCGATCTGGGGCTCCACGCAAGATCTCACCCCGTGGGGTCAAAATTATCACGAGAACGGTGAGCAAAAATCCCAGAACCACACGGGAGGACCTAGTGAATGACCTGCAGAGAGCTGGGACCAAAGTAACAAAGGCTACATCAGAAACACACTATGCCACGAGGGACTCAAATCCTGCAGTGCCAGGCGTGTCCCCTGCTTAAGCCAGTATATGTCCAGGCCCGTCTGAAGTTTGCTAGAGAGCATTTGGATGATCCAGAAGAGGATTGGGAGAATGTCATATGGTCAGATGAAACCAAAATAGAACTTTTTGGTAAAAACTCAACTTGTCGTGTTTGGAGGAGAAAGAACACCATACCTACTGTGAAGCATGGAGGTGGAAACATCATACTTTGGTGCTGTTTTTCTGCAAAGGGACCAGGACGACTGATCCGTGTAAAGGAAAGAATGAAAAGGGCCATGTATCATGAGAATTTGAGTGAAAACCTCCTTCCACCAGCAAGGGCATTGAAGATGAAACGTGGCTGGGTCTTTCAGCATGACAATGATCCCAAACACACCGCCCGGGCAATGAAGGAGTGGCTTCGTAAGAAGCATTTCAAGGTCCTGGAGTGGCCTAGCCAGTCTCCAGATCTCAACCCCATAGAAAATCTTTGGAGGGAGTTGAAAGTCTGTGTTGTCCAGCGACAGCCCCAAAACATCACTGCTCTAGAGGAGATCTGCATGGAGGAATGGGCCAAAATACCAGCAACAGTGTGTGAAAACCTTGTGAAAACTTACAGAAAACATTTGACCTCTGTCATTGCCAACAAAGGGTATATAACAAAGTATTGAGATGAACTTTTGTTATTGACCAAATACTTATTTTACCGAGGAATTTACCAATTAATTCATTAAAAATCCTTCAATGTGATTTTCTGGATTTTTTTTTTCTTATTTTGTCTCTCATAGTTGAGGTATACCTATGATAAAAATTGGAGACCTCTCTTATCTTTTAAGTGGGAGAACTTGCACAATTGGTGGCTGACTAAATACTTTTTTACCCCACTGTATATGGATGCCGAGAGAAACACAATTTCATCTTGCTTACACTACAGTTGTATGTACAACAATATGACAACAAAGTTTGATTTGATTCCATTTGATGAGAAGCACCTGGGCGAGGACCGGGAAACATGATCAGCAGGAATTTGCATCAGCTGGTGATAATGATAGAGGGGACATGCCCAGACAGGAGAGATGTCAGCATGGGATCACAGAAAGTAGGTCAAAGGTTTATGCAGGTGTGGTTGTAAATGTTATATTGATCATCAACAATGACTTTTGGGTTTACACAACATCCTAAAAAATGTCAAAATCATGTCATCAGCCCTTTAAGGAGCCTTTTTCCAGTCACACATTGCTGGGTTGTTGCACTTCATATACGGTCTTTGCTCATCGTATGAAGTCACGTCAACGAAGGACCGTTTCACTTTATGCCTTATTTGGACTGCTCGGACAGCTCCAGTCCCGTGAGTATAATCTGTGCGTGTGTTCCCCAATTATCCTCACCTTGACTGACAAGCGTCCTGGAGGATTCCTTAAGCCTGTGTGAAATATTTGCATTGGAATTGTTTGCCAGTTGTTGGTGTTAACCCAGCATGTAAATCCTCGTCCTTTCACCCCTCCTCCGTGCGCTGTAGAAAAGCGCACGGGGAGTTCATGACACAACACATGGACGTGTCCGTCCTTATTTCCAGCCATAACATTTAGAGACGAGGATAACCCACACAACATCAAGGATGCAGAACCCAATTATGCAACCGCTGTCATTTCTCACTTTGCCTGGTGAGCCACCTATCCTTTGGTCCCGCTGGTATGAATCGTATGAAACATTCATGTCCACCCCCGACCTAGGTAATGTTAGCAAGGCTAAGCGAAGGGCCGTACTACTTCATTGCCTTGGCATCAAGGGACAGCGCATCTTTTGGTTGCTCGGACCTGTGGACCCCTATGACAAGTGTGTAGCTTTGGGGTTTTTTCAAATATATTTATTAGTTTTCATTTTTCCAGAACAAAAACAATACAACGAAAAAAAAAAAACACAAGACAACCCCCCCACACACAGGTTGCTCAGCAGCAAGAAATAACAAAGAAATTAAAAAAAAAAAAAGCAGGCAACATAATTAGCACAAAGATGAGTAAATTTAAGAGCAAATAAAAGCTCGAGACAGAATGGTGGACAAATTTCTTTTGGTATAGTCCAGAAATGGTTTCCATATACAGTTAAATACATCAGTTTTAGAATGTACGAGGCAAGTCCTAAAGTCAAGTGGAATGTGCTCCAGTATTTGCCTTCTCCATCCAGAAACTGTAGGAGCTTTATGTGAAATCCATTGCAACAAAATGTTTTTCCAGGCACAGAAGATTAGATTGTTGTACAATTTACTGTTAAATTTATTTCCAATGTGTTTATTTGGTAAACCAAGGAGAAGAGACAGTGGATCAAGATCAAGGCTGATTTTCAGAATGTTCTTAATTTCAAGAAGAATGGACTCCCAATATCCCTGAACCTTGGCACATGACCACAAACAGTGAGTGAGGCTGCCATCATGAGTTCTACATTTAGGACACAATGAAGAGGAGCCTGGTTTAAATTTAGATACTCTGTTTGGGGCCAAATGGGTTCTATGTGGTAGTTTAAGTGGTAAAGCCCAAGTACAGTTCCATCCATCCATCCATCTTCTACCGCTTTTCCGGAAGTCCGGGTCGCGGAGGCAGCAGTTCAAGCAGAGAAGCCCAGACTTCCCTCTCCCCAGCCACCTGCTCCAGCTCTTCAGAGGGGATACCAAGGCGTTCCCAGACTAGCTGGGAGACATAGTCTCTCCACCGAGTCCTGGGTCTGCCCCGGGGTCTCCTCCCAGTGGGACGTGCCTGAAACACCTCAAGTGGGAGGCGTCCAGGAGGCATCCTAATCAGATGCCCATACCACCTCAACTGACTCCTTTCAATGTGGAGGAGCAGCGGTTCTACTCTGAGCCTCTCCCGGATGACTGAGCTCCTCACCCTATCTCTGAGGGTGAGTCCAGCAATCCTACGGAGAAAGCTCATTTCAGCCGCTTGTATCCGCGATCTCGTTCTTTCGGTCATTACCCAAAGCTCGTGACCATAGGTGAGAGTAGGAACGTAGATTGACTGGTAAATCGACAGCTTTGCCTTAGAACTAAGCTCCCTCTTCACCACAACAGACCGGTACAACGTCCGCATCACTGCAGATGCTGCTCCAATCCGTCTGTCGATCTCTCGCTCCATTTTCCCCTCACTCGTGAACAAGACCCCAAGATACTTAAACTCCTCCACTTGGGGCAGGAGCCTGTCCCCAACCCGGAGAGGACAATCCACCTTTTTCCGGCTGAGGACCATGGACTCGGACTTGGAGGTGCTGATTCTCATCCCAGCCGCTTCACACTCAGCGGCAAACCGTCCCAGCAAGAGCTGTAGGTCATTGCTGGATGAAGCCAACAGGACAACATCATCTGCAAACAACAGAGATGAGATCCTGTGGTCACCAAGCATGACACCCTCCATTCCCTGGCTGCGCCTAGAAATCCTGTCCATAAAAATTATGAACAGGACCGGTGACAAAGGGCAGCCCTGGCGGAGTCCAACTCTCACTGGGAATGACTCCGACCGAGTGTTGGCAATGCGAACTAAACTCTCACAACGGTCGTACAGAGACCGAATAGCTCGTAACAACAAGCCCGATACCCCATACTCCCGAAGCACCCCCCACAAAAATCCACGAGGGACGCGGTCAAATGCCTTCTCCAAGTCCACAAAACACATGTAAACTGGTTGGGCAAACTCCCACGAACCCTCAAGAATTCTCGAGAGGGTAAAGAGCTGGTCCGATGTGCCACGGCCAGGACGAAAACCACATTGCTCCTCCTGAATCCGAGGTTCGACCAACGGCCGGACTCTCCTCTCCAGTACCTTGGCATAGACCTTCCCAGGGAGGCTGAGGAGTGTGATCCCTCTAAAGTTGGAGCACACCCTCCGGTCCCCTTTTTTGAAGAGAGGAACCACCACCCCGGTTTGCCATGCCAAAGGCACTGCCCCCGACCTCCACGCAATGTTGCAGAGGCGTGTCAACCATGACAACCCAACAACATCCAGGGCCTTGAGGTACTCGGGGCGAATCTCGTCCACCCCCGGGGCCCGGCCACCAAGGAGATTTTTAACCACCTTGGCGACCTCAGCCCCTGTGATAGGCGAGTCATCCCCCTCGTCCCCAAACCCTGCTTCCTCTGTGGAAGGCGTATCAGTGGGATTGAGGAGATCCTCGAAGTATTCCTTCCACCGCCCGACGATATCCCCAGTTGAAGTCAACAGTGTCCCATCCGCACCATACACAGTGTGGACGGGGAGCTGCTTTCCCCTCCTGAGCCGCCGAACAGTTTGCCAGAATCTCTTTGAAGCCGACCGAAAGTCTTGTTCCATGGCCTCACCGAACTCCTCCCATACCCGGGTTTTTGCTTCAGCAACCACCCGAGCTGCACTCCGCTTGGCCTGCCGGTACACCTCAGCTGCTTCGGGAGTCCCACAAGCCAACCAAGCTTGATAGGACTCCTTCTTCAGCTTAATGGCCCCCCTCACCACTGGTGTCCACCACTTGGTTCGGGGGTTGCCACCACGAGATGCACCGACCACCTTGCGGCCGCAGCTCTGGGCTGCCGCTTCAACAACAGAGGTGGAGAACATGGCCCATTCAGACTCCATGTCTCCAGACTCCCTCGGAATGTGGTTGAAGTTCTTCCGGAGGTGGGAGTTGAAGACCTCCCGGACAGGGGCCTCAGCCAGACGCTCCCAGCACACCCTCACTATACGTTTGGGTCTACCAGGTCTGAATGGCTTCCTCCCCTGCCATCGGATCCAACTCACCACCAGGTGGTGATCAGTTGACAGCTCTGCACCTCTCTTTACTCGGGTGTCCAAGACATACGGTCGCAGGTCTGATGATACGATAACAAAATCGATCATCGACCTGCGGCCTAGGGTGTCCTGGTGCCAGGTGCACATATGGACACCCTTATGCTTGAACATGGTGTTCGTTATAGACAGACTGTGGTTAGCACAGAAGTCCAATAACTGAACACCACTCGGGTTCAGATCGGGCAGGCCGTTCCTCCCAATCACCCCCCTCCAGGTTTCACTGTCGTTGCCCACGTGCGCATTGAAGTCCCCCAGTAGGACAATGGAGTCTCCAGGAGGAGCACCCTCCAGCACCCCAGTCACAGACTCCAAAAAGGGTGGGTACTCTGAAACATCATTTGGTGCATAGGCACAAATGATGGTCAGGACCCGTTTCCCAACCCGAAGGCGCAGGGAAGCAACCCTTTCGTCCACCGGGGAAAACTCCAATATAGAGGCAGCAAGGTGGGGCGATACAAGAATACCTACCCCTGCTCGTCGCCTCTCGCCCGGGGCAACTCCAGAAAAGGCCAAGCTCCAGCCCCTCTCCAGGAGACTGGTTCCGGAACCGGAGCTGTGTGTTGAGGTGAGGCCGACTATATCTAGCCGGTATCGCTCAATCTCGTACACCAGCTCAGGCTCCTTCCCCACCAGAGAGGTGACATTCCACGTACCAAAAGCCAGTTTAGAAAGCTTGGGATCAGTCCGCCAAGGTCTCCGCCTTTGACTGCCACCTAATCCACATAGCACCGGACCTCCATGATCCCTCCTGCAGGTGGTGAACCTACTGGAGGGCGGACCCATGTAACTCCTTCGGGCTGAGCCCGGCCGGGTCCCATGGGTGGAAACCCGGCCACCAGACGCTAGCCTTCGAGCCCCTCCCCCAGGCCTGGCTCCAGGGTGGGGCCCCGGTAACCCCATACCGGGCGGGGTACACTGAATCCTTGATATACAATTTATCATGAGAGTCTGTTGGATCGTTCTTCGTCTGGCCCTTCACCCAGGACCAGTTTGTCTTGGGAGACCCTATCAGAGGCAAATTGCCCCGGACAACATAGCTCCTGGGATCACTGGGGCACGCAAACCCCCCCACCACGATAAGGTGACGATCCATGAGGGGGCCCAAGTACAGTTACAAATAGTAATTTTTTTGGCAGCAAATCTTACACCATATTTCTTCTGTAATATCAATATCCAATTCTCTTCCTCAAGTTTCAGCCAAAATAGGAGAATCAACATTACAATGACCTTTCAATACCTTGTAACATTTGCTAAGAGACACTTCCCTGGAGCTGAAAAACAGCTTTTCAGTAGCAGAGATCTCAGTGTCCTCAAATAGTGATGTTTCTTTTTTGATAAAATACCTAATTTGAAAAAAACACACAAAAATATTTTTACCTAATTTGAAGTCCTCAACCACCTGATCGAAAGGCATGAGGATTCCTTCCTTAAAAAGAAAACCAAATGTGGAAATACCCTTAGAAACCCACTCCCCAAAACCAGAATCCAGCAGTCCGGGAAGAAAGTCTGGAATGTTGGCAATAGGAGTGAAAATGAAGGTTATTCCAGATCTCCCCTAAATGCATCGTGTTGCTCTCCAGGCATAAACAATGTTAACAGATATTGGGTTACCACAGCACATCTTTATAGTTTTCATACTTTTTAGAAAGAGCAAAATATTAAGAGGGAATTCACATAATGAGGCTTCTATGTCCAGGCATATTGCAAAAGTATTTTTGCAAACCCACTCTAGTGCATACAACAAAAGAGAACTCAACTGATACTTTTTGAGATCTGGGACATCTCAACCTCCCATATGGCCGGGAAGCTGTAATGTTGACATTTTTGAGTGCCCTTTTTTTGCTCCATATAAAGGAACTAAACCAGCCCTTTATTTTTTGGATAAGTTTGTGTGTAAATAAAATAGGAATCATTCTCATCGGATAAAGCAAGCAAGGAAGAATATTTATTTTAAGAAGAGAGATTCTCCCTAACCATGATATAGGAAGGCAATTCCAATGCTCGAGATCCTGTTTGATTTTGTCAAGTAACGGGACACAGTTTGCTTTAAACATCTGATCAAAACAAGGTGTAACAAATATACCCAGATACACAAATCCTGCTGGTGACCACTTAAAGGGAGAGCCAGGAATGTGGCATTGTTTTCCCAGGGGCATGGCCTCAGATTTCGAGAAATTAAGCTTATAAGCAGAAAATAAGCTAAACTTATTGATGATTGAAATAACACTATGCACTGAACTGGGTGAGAAAGAAACAATAAAACATTGTCGCCATATAATGAAATTTTGTGAGCTCGATGCTCAGTAGTAATGCCAAGAACAGTAGCGTCACGTTGTATCGCTTCAGCTAGCGGTTCAATTGCAAGAGTGAACAAAAGAGGGGAGAGGGGACAGCCCTGTTCCCTCTTCCAACCTCAAAGTTTTTAGACCTATGTCCATTTGTGATAACAGCTGCAAAAGGATAACTATAAAGGACTTTGATCCACGTAATAAAATTAGGACCCAGTCCAAACTGCTGCAAAGTGTAAAGCAAATAGGACCACTCAACGTGGTCAAACGCTTTTTCTGCATTGAGAGAAACTACAAGACCATCCGCTGCATACAAGATGTCTAACATTACTACATGAGTTGCAACCCTTAATAAAGCCTGTTTGGTCAGGATTTATTACATGGGACAAGATTCTTTCCAGGCGTGTTGCGAGGATTTTTGAGAGTATTTTTACATCAACATTAAGTAAAGAAATTGGTCTATAAGAGCCACAATTTTCTGGAGATTTTCCTTTTTTGAGAATTAAGGCTATAGTAGCTTCCCTGAGAGAAGGGGGGAGGACACCAGCACCAAACAAGTCACTTAGCATATCTAAACATGGCTTTGACAGCAAATCCCTTAATTCTTTATATTCAATTCAGTTCAATTCAACTTTATTTATATAGTGCCATTTCACAACAACAGTCATCTCATAGCACTTTCAACTGTAGGGGGAACTTGCAGACTTGGGACTGTAGGGGGGAATTGCAGAAAGACCCCAGCAATCAGGCAATCCCCTGTGAGCAAGCGCTTGGTGATGGTGGAGAGGAAAAACTCCCTTTTAACAGGAAGAAACCTCCAGCAGAACCAGGCTCAGGGAGGAGCAGTCATCTGCTGCGACTGGCTGGGAGGTGAGGGGATAGAGAAGATGAAAAGAACAGACATGTAGAGAGCAAACGGCACGATAGGGACTCACTCTATGGGAGAGAACAAACAGATATTAATGGCCAGCAAAAAAAGAAATATTTCATTGCGAGTGAAGAAAGGAGTGAAGCCCAGTGCATTGTTGGAGGTCCCCCGGCTGTCTAAACCTATTAGCAGCATAACTAAAGGAGGGTTCAGAGACACATGATCCCTCCCTAATTGTAGGCTATATCAAAAGGTTTTAACCCTATTCTTAAAAACAGAGATCGAGTCTGACTCCCGAATACAGACTGGCAGATGGTTTCACAAGAGAGGAACATGATAACTGAAGGCTCTGCCCCCCATTGTACTTTTGGAGATTCTAGGTATTACAAGTAATCCTGCATGTTGGGAGCATAGTGCTCTGTTAGGAAAATAGGGTAATATCAGATCTTTTAAATAAAAAGGGGCCTGATTGTTTAGAGCTTTGTTAGTAAGAAGAAGGATTTTAAACTTAATTCTAAACTCTATGGGAAGCCAATAGAGTTTAGCACAGCTACAGGATTGATAATACGGGCTATGGTGAAGGGACCAATAAACCGTTGTGACAATTTCTTCGTCTCAGCCTTGAGGTTAATGTGTTTCGTAGACAGCCAAACCTGCTGACCCACCCGGTAGGAAGGGGCTGGAGTCCTATGGCGATTAGAGGTTGTGGTGTTGCGCTCTGCCGTGTGGCGAAGTTCAGCCCAGGTAGCTCTCCACAGCCGACGACAGTGCCTCAGGTGGGCTCAGACGGATGGCACGGCGATGTCCCTCTCCTCCTCGGAGAACAGCGGGGGATTGTATCCCAGGGAGGCCTCAAAAGGAGACATGCCGATCGCCGAGGACACGGTGGTATTGTGAGCATACTTGATCCAAGGGAGATGGGTGCTCCAAGTTGCTGGGTTCACGGTGGTGACGCACCGTAGCACAGCCTCCAACTCTTGATTCGCCCGCTCACACTGCCCATTACTCTGCGGGTGATAGCCAGAAGACAGACTCACCGTGGCACCCAGGGCATTGCAGAACAGCCTCCATACCTGGGACACAAACTGAGGACCCCAATCGGAGACGATGTCCGTGGGAATGCCACGCAACCTCATGACGTGCTGGACGAGCAGGTCAGCCGTCTCCCTTGCCGTAGGCAGCCCCTGCAGGGGGACAAAGTGGGTGGCCTTAGAGAGTCTGTCCACAATCATGAGGATGACGGTGTGCTGACTGGAAGGTGGAAGACTGGTAATGAAGTCCAAGGCGGCGTGGGACCAGGGTCTGCCGGGAGTGAGAAGAGGGTGGAACAAACCATCTGGAAGAGAGGAAGATGTTTTACCAGTGGCGCACCTAGGACAGGCACGGATGTACTCAGCGACGTCCTTCCAGAGTGATGGCCACCAAAATGTCCTCTGGAGGAACTCCACTGTACGAGCCCTCCCCGGATGGCACGAGAGTCTGGAGGAGTGGGCCCAATGAATCACTTCGCCTCGGACGGAAGAAGGGACAAACAATCTTCCCGCTGGCCCCCCGCCCAGGTCCTGTTCGGCCTCCTGCGCTCTCAAGACCTTCTCTTTAATGCCCCATGAGAGGGCGCCCATGATGCCCGATGGGGAAATATTTGGATGCTCTGACACCATCACAGCATCCAAGGTGAACTGCCTGGACAGCGCATCCGGCTTAGTATTCTTGGCCCCGGAGTGGTAGGTGATGGTGAAGTTAAAACGTCCAAAAAATAGGGACCAGCGGGCCTGGTGAGCGTTCAGGCTTTTGGCCAGCCTCAGGTACTCCAAGTTCTTATGGTCCATCCAGACAATGAATGGCTGGGTGGCCCCCCCTCCAACCAGTGACGCCACTCCTCCAGGGCGAGCTTGACCGCCAGGAGCTCCCTGTCACCAATGTCATAGTTCCTTTCCACCAGGGACAGATGGCGGGAAAAGAATGTACAAGGGCGGACCTCACCATCGACTGGAGAGCACTGGGACAGCACGGCTCCAACCCCCGAGTCCAAGGCGTCCACCTCTACCAGGCATTGAAGGGTGTTATCCACCTGTGTCAAAATAGGAGAAGATGAGAATTGAGACTTCAGTTTAGTGAATGCCGCTTCAGCCTCCTCTGACCAATGGAAGGCCACTTTAGGGGAAGTTAGGCGGGTCAAAGGGAGAGCAATGATGCTGTAGTTCTGGACAAAGCGGCGGTAGAAATTGGTGAACCCCAGGAACTGTTGAAGCTGCTTCCTAGAGGTGGGAGTGGGCCAATCTACCACCGCTCTTACCTTGCCGGAGTCAGGGATGATCTGGTTGTGGGAGATGATGAATCCAAGAAACGACATTTTGGAAATGTGGAACTCGCACTTCTCGGCCTTCACAAAGAGCTTGTTCTCCAGGAGCTGCTGCAGAACTTTCCTCACGTGCACCCAATGCTTGTCTAAGGACTGCGAAAAAATCAGGATGTCATCCAGATACACAAAGATGAACGAGCCAAGGAAATCCCTCAAAACATCATTAACTAGGCACTGGAAGACGGCGGGGGTGTTGGTCAGCCCAAACGGCATCATCAAGTACTTGAAATGCCCGCTAGGAGTCCGAAACCCAGTCTTCCGCTCGTCACCCTCCTTGATGCGCACCAGATGATATGCATTGCGGAGGTCCAGCTTGGTAAACCAGGAGGCCCCCTGGAGCAAGTCGTACGCCGTGTTCATCGGGGAAGAGTATACTTGTCCCTGATGGTGATGTCATTCAGGGCATGAAAATCAATACACAGCCTGAGAGAGCTGTCCTTCCCAAAATAAAAAAAAATTTAAAAAAAAAATCCTGCCCCCACTGCTGAAGACGAGGGACTGATGATGCCAGAGTTGAGTGACTCCCTTGTGTAGGACTCCATTGCCTCCCGCTCCGGAGCTGACAGGCTATAAAGGCGGCTCGACGGCAGCGGGGCTCCAGCTTGAAGATTAATGGCACAGTCATACGGGCAGTGGGGGGGAAGAAACAGTGCTTGGGATTTACTAAAGGCCGTCCCCAGGTCATGATCCTCTGGGGGAACCCCGGACAGATCGGGAGGAGGAGCGACGGGAGAAGTCAGGGACACGGACGGCGAGCAGGCAGCGGATTGCAGGCAGCCACTAAGACAAAAAGAGCTCCACGAAACCACACTCCCAGTGCGCCAGTCAATTGTGGGGTTATGTAGTCGAAGCCAGGGGTAGACCAGGATAACCGGAGAGGTGGAAACTGGCAACACAAACAATCTGAGCTCCTCCCGATAGTTCCCAGAAACGATGACCGACACCGGGGCGGTTTGCTTGGATACCACTGCCAGGGGGGTCTTAGACAGGGTGATGAGTTTGAGGGGGGTCTTCAAAGGATGACAAGCCCCAATCGGGTTGCCAGTTGAAGACAAATTCCCGAGATGAAACTCTGCTCAGCCCCCAAATCAATCAATGCCTATGTGACGATTTTTGTCTGGTTGTGAATGAATCTAATGGGCAGGAGGAATTTAGAGAGGGGATTAGACTGAGGTGAGTCCATGAGTCCCCCTACTGTGACGCACGGACTCCCTCTTTTGGCCGAATGGGACAGGACACTACCTCATGGTCCTCGCTGTCACAGTAGAGGCATAACCCTAACTCCCGGCGGCGCTGTTTCTCCGCTAGTGGTAGCTTTGACTGCCCTACTACCATAGGCTCCGGTGCATCCAAGGAATCTAAGGGAGGCAGGGCCAATAGACGGGACTGTAGGGAGCAACAAAACTGGGCACCCGAGCGACCGGAAGTCTTGCGCTTGGCTGCCCGCTCCCTCAGCCTGTTATCGAGGCTAATGGCTAAGGAAATTAGCTCAATTAACCTATCTGGTTTTTCTAAGCTGGCTAGCTCGTCCCGCAGACTAGGGCTAAGACTCCCAACGAATATGCCCCACAACGAGGCGTCCTCCCATCCCACCTCCGCAGCCACCACCCGGAAATCTGTGCCATAATCCACAACAGACCTGCTCCCCTGTCTTAAGTTCAATGACCAGGTGGTAAGCACACTGTCACGGTCTGAGTGATCAAACACCTCGTTGAATTCACTGACAAACTGACTATATGTTAGGCTAGCATAACTTGCCCTAGCCATCACAGCATAAGCCCAGGCTAATGCTCGCCCTTCCAGTAGGTTAGCTATGTAGCCTATACGGCTGTGATCTGTGGGAAAATCCCCGGGAACACGCTGGAACACTATCTCACACTGAAGCAGGAAACCCCTAGCCTCCCCTCAGCTAAGAGCAGCTGCCTTCTGTCTGACTGAGTCACGATGGCATGCCAGCCGCCACAGAAGGATGACACCACCCCCCACTTCTAATCTAGAGACCATGACCAAGCCAGCCCGCCCAGACTGGGACTTTGCCTATGAACAGTTTGTAGCTCCAGCAGGGCGCCCGCCGGAACCACCCAGGTAGGCACGGCTTGAGCCCCGACTGGCACGAGTCTGATGGAGACCTCTTCATCTTCAAGACAATGTTACTGACGTTAAGTACATTGGTAGTCAACGCATGGTCTACTCAGTGGCAGAATAACCCACGCTTTGAATCCTAGATCTACTTCCGGCGCCACACGAGTAGGCTGCTTTTTGCAACAGCGGATCAATATCGGCATATTTCTGTCACTATCTGGCTCTCTTGCTAATCTTTACGATCCAGCGTCACCTGAGAGCCCAAATGTCTCCTGAGTCAGCGGACGGAGCCACTGTTTCTGGCAGGAGGCAGTATAATAGGGACCAGCTGTTAGCACTCAACCGGCCCATGATGCTAACGAAAAAACTCGACATACCGGGAGAATTAAGATGAAAACAACGTGGGTGTCATGCTGGTGTAAGACGGCTGGCAAGGAATATAAGGTACAGGCCCGCCCTCCCATCTGTCATTATGGGAAATGTACGATCGATACTCGGAAAGACAGATGAACTAGCAGCTATCTCCCGTTACAATAGCATATTCCGGGAGTGTAGCCTGCTCCTATTTTCAGAGACGTGGCAACAGGACAAGCAGCAGATGCTAACATTGAACTGGAGGGTTTCCACGCAATACGGGCAGACTGAACACCAGACAGTGGAAAGGCATGGGGCAGTGGGGTGATGATGTACGTCAATAACAACTGGTGCAGACCGGGACATATCACGGTTAAGGAACAACACTGTAGCAAAGACATCGAGTTGCTAGCTGTTAGCATGAGGCCTACCTATCTCCCGAGAGAATACTCACACGTGATCTGCATTGTTATTTATGCAAATCCGACGGTGAACGCTGGGGCAGCACGTGACATCATCCACTCAGTAACTGGCAGGCTGCAGACAGAACACCCAGATGCTCTTCTCCTCATCTCAGGCGATTTCAACCATATTTCACTGTCTCCCATTCTACCCACGTTCACCCAGTATGTCACATGCCACACTAGAGACAATAAAACACTGGACTTATTCTACGCAAACACTAAGGAGGCGTACACCTTATCACAACTCCCCCCACTCGGGAGATCGGCTCACAACTTGGTTCATCTCCTGCCGGTGTACAAACCCCTAGTGCACAGACAACCTCCGGTCAAGCGCACAGTGAAGTTATGGTCTGAGGAGGCAATGGACGCTCTAAAGGACTGCTTTGAAACC
This sequence comes from Pholidichthys leucotaenia, assembly GCA_020510985.1. Taxonomy (NCBI): domain Eukaryota; kingdom Metazoa; phylum Chordata; class Actinopteri; order Cichliformes; family Pholidichthyidae; genus Pholidichthys; species Pholidichthys leucotaenia. The sequence continues at coordinate 399,568,044 of CM035838.1, forward strand.
ACTGCCTGGGAGTAGCTCTGCGATTCACATGGTGAGGACATCGATGGCCTCACTCACACCATCACGGACTACATCAGCTTCTGTGTGGACAACACCGTACCGACCAAGACCATACGGTGTTGCTCGAACAACAAACCCTGGATCAACCCTGAGATAAAAACACTTCTGAGAGAGAAGAAGAGGATATTCAGGTCGGGGAACAGGGAGATGCTGAAGTCCGTACAGAGGGAGCTGAGGAGGAAGATCAGAGAAGGCAAGGACAGCTTCAGGAAGAAGATGGAGGACAAGCTGCAACAGAGCGACGTCGGTGGGGTCTGGAGAAACCTTAAAACCATCTCTGGGCTCCAGAATACCTCCTCCCAGGCCATGGGGGGCAGGGAGTGGGCGAACAATCTGAACCTGTTTGTTAATAGGTTTGACCAACCGCCCTCCCCCCCGACTGCACAACAACCACTGCTGCCTCTAAAGACATCGAGTCCTGCTGCCCACACCCCACTCCACCAACACCCCCCACCCCCACTCCCAACACACAGCCCCCCAACCTGACCCTCACTAAGACCCAGGTGAGGACGGAGCTGAGAAAGATCAAGGCGAGGAAGACGTTGGGACCGGATGGCATCAGCGCAAAGCTCCTCAAGTCCTGTGCAGATCAGCTGTGTGGGACTGTGGAGCTCATCTTCAACCTGAGCCTGAAGCTGGGGAGGGTACCACAGTTGTGGAAAACATCTTGTGTGGTACCTGTACCAAAGACCTCCCACCCCAAAGACCTGAACAGCTACAGACCAGTGGCCCTGACGTCCCACATGATAAAGACCCTGGAGAGACTGCTCCTTGCTCACCTCCGCCCCCTGGTGGGACCAGCGATGGATCCACTCCATTTCGCCGACCAGCATGGCATTGGGGTGGAGGATGCAGTGATCTTCCGCCTTCACCGTTCTCTGTCCCACCTGGAGAAGCCCAGGAATGTGGTGAGAATCATGTTCTTTGACTTCTCCAGTGCTTTCAACACCATCCAACCGATGATCCTGAAGGACAAGCTGCTGTGCGCAGGGGTGGACCAGCACCTGTCATCATGGATCCTGGACTACCTCACTAACCGGCCACAGTTTGTGAGAACCCGGGACTGTGTGTCCGACATGATCATCGGTAGCACGGGGCCCCCCAGGGAACGGTTTTGGCTCCCTTCCTGTTCACCCTTTATACTGCGGACTTCTCACACAACACAACACACTGTCATCTACTTAAGTTCTCTGACGACTCTGCAATCGTCGGCCTCATCTCCAATGGAGATGAAGCTGAGTACAGAGGACTTATCCAGGACTTTGTGGACTGGTTCCATCGGAACTGCCTCCAGATCAACGCGAGGAAAACTAAGGAGCTGGTGGTGGACTGCCGCAGGCAAGGACAACCCCTCACAGCACCAGTAAACATACAGGGAACAGACATCGAGATGGTGACATCCTACAAGTACCTGGGTGTTCATCTGAACAATAAACTAGACTGGTCACACAATACCGGGTCTCTGTGTATCTAGCTGGACTACACCCATAACGTAAAGGAGACCTGTGAAAGTGTCTGTAGCCATGCGTTTCTGGCTGGTACATTCAGCTTTGCTCTTCCAGTTTTATCTTCAGTGCAACAAGATCTTTGCTCAAATTTTGGATGGTGGCTGTGAGGTCCTGGACAGCCATTCTCACATACGTGTCATTATCAGTCACAGAATTAACTGACTGGGTTGTGTTGCCAACATCTCTGGCAGTGACATTATGTGGGGAGAGTGGTGTCACTAACCTTGCAGCCTGGCGAGCACGCTCAGCTAGAGTGGCTACTTCCACAGCCTCCTGAAAACTTTTCACTTCTCTCTCATGACACTTAATTTGGAGCTTCTGATCCAACCCAGCAATGAGGCGTGACATTTTCATGTATGATGCATTGTATTCAAAATCAGGGAAAGCCTCTTTCACAAGTCTGGACACATCAGCAGCATAAACCTCCATGGCCTCATTTGGTTTTCTACTGCAGGCATTTGGGAATGTCTGAAAAGAAGCGATAATGTCCTTTTGACCAAAAGCAGCCTGAAGATGTTTCTTTGTATCTGCATAGGAAAGCTGTGTGGTGAAAGGCAGGTTGTCCCATACAATAAACAGTTCAGGCGTCAGTCTTGTGGGGAGCTCCAATGCCAATACTGCATCCAAATCAACACTGCAATCCTTGTATCAGGCGGCCTGAATTACCTCATAGCGGCAAGCCCATAATTGGAAGGACTCCCGACTGTCATTGCAGAATGGCGGGGGGGCAGTGAAATTCCTCTGGTGCTCCCGACCAACAGTGATCTGTGTGGAGTTTGCATGTTCTCCCCGTGTCTGTGCGGGTTTACTTCGGGATTTCTCTGGTTTCCTCCCACATGCCAAAAACATGCAAGTTAAGTTAATTGGCATCAAAACTGGGGATTCTAAATTGTCCTTAGGTATGACTGTACTAGTGAATGGTTGTCTGTCTCTCTGTGTTGGCCCTGCGATGGACTAGCGATCTGTCCAGGGTGTACCCTGCCTCTCGCCCAAAGATGCTGGGATAGGCTCCAGCCCCCCCCACCCCCCCACCCACCCCCGTGACCTGAAAAGGATTAAGCAGAAAGACTGAATGCCGCGCTGTCTGACACTAGTGTCTGGTGACTCCCCATCAGACATAGTGATGTGGTGTACACTCCAGAAGGAGAAAGAAATTGGTACGTGATGCCTAATAACACTGAGCTACAAAACAATGAAACGGAATTGGTGGCAACTAGCTCACTGTACGTAGCCGTTTGCTTCGCTTGTAGTTAGCCTCCAACTGTCGGATTGCTTAATAGGCTCACCAAGTTGAGAAGAGTCCTCAAAAACCAACACCGCTGCCACCAGTGAAAGCTTGTGTGGGTGATAGTTGGAGGTTAGTCCACAAGAACGAGACCATTTGAGCTCTTCCTATAACTTTAATATCCAACCATAGCTGCACCCAACGTTCTATTTACAAAAACGTGGCACCGTGGCGGAGTGGTTAGCACTGCGGCAGCACAGCGACTCACCCTTGGCCGGGGGATCCTGGGTTCAATCCCAGCCCCCGACCAACAGTGATCTGTGTGGAGTTTGCATGTTCTCCCCATGTCTGCGTGGGTTTACTCCGGGATTTCTCCGGTTTCCTCCAACATGCCAAAAACATGCAAGTTAGGTTAATTGGCATCAACTGGGGATTCTAAATTGTCCTTAAGTATGACTGTGAGAGTGAATGGTTGTCTGTCTCTCTGTGTTGGCCCTGTGATGGACTGGAGATCTGTCCAGGGTGTACCCTGCCTCTCGCCCAAAGATGCTGGGATAGGCTCCAGCCTCCCCGCGACCCGAAAATGATTAAGCGGAAGAAGATGAATGAATGAATCCCCCCACTTCACTCCCATCACTTCTCCTTTATAATAAAAGCCTTTTTCCATTCCGTGTACATTCTCTTGCCAGACTAACACCACAAAAGAGCAAAAACTGGATAAACAAACTTATTCATTAAAATGTTTATGTCATGGCCACCAATCACAGCACCTGTGTGCGCACCTGCCGGTTATTGCCTGCGGCCTATTTATTCCCATCAGGACCAGTGCTGGGTGCAGAGTCATCTGATTCCTTTGGTGAATCACGCCACTGTCTGCCTCTGTGCTTCCCTGCACCGAATTCTCCTGCCTTCGGCTTCCAAGCCCAGCAGAATGACGCCCGGGTCTGTTTACCCGGACCAACAACCAAGTAAGCTCTAAAGCTGCTAATCTGTCCATCTCCCCTGTGCACAGGCGGAGCCCGCCACGGCGGACCTCCTTCTCCCTCCAGGCGGCGGACTTATCTCTCTCCTGCTAGGTAACTCGCGGATACTGTCTCCCTGGCTGCAGCTTCGGTGCGACCTGAAGACTCGCCTACATCCGTCCGTCACGTAGAGCAGCTTGTTCTCTTCACCGGCAGTCGCAGCTGCTACCGACTGCCGGCCTTGGCGTTTCCCAAGCGCTTGAATTGGCATGGTGGCGCACATCTGCGTGCGTTCTCTCTGAAGCGGCAGTGGTAGAAGCAGAGCGTGTCTCTCTGGCGCTCCCTGACCCCGCTGCCGCTACCGTCGGTGGCTCCTCGCCTCCGCTGGTTGTCCCGCTGGGTTCCGACGCCGCCGCGTTCACTGTTAGGGCTCTGGTGGTGAGGATGATCCGATCTGCTTCCTGGGCTAGCGCACAGTAGTCACGCACGGCCAGCAACGGCGAATTGGCAAGAACCGCTCTCGCCTCTGTTGGGAGGTTCCGGAGGAAAAGGTGGGCAAACAGAAAATGCCCGTCGTCCGTGCCCATTAACGCCAACATCTTCTCCATCAGTTCGACCGCCAAACCATCTCCTAACTCGGAGCGCCTCAGGAGCCTCTCTGCTCTCTCACAGTCCGAGAGCATGTAGTGCTGGGTCAGTGCAGCCTTGAGAGTCTCGTATTTGTCGTGGGCTGGGGGCTGATCGAGCAGGCTCGCTACTTGCTGAGACGTGCGAGCGTCCAGCGCTGCGACCACATAGTAATACCTGGTGTCTGCCGTTATTCCCCAGAGGGCGAACTGAGCCTCGGTGTGGTGGAACCAAGAGCGCGGGTTGTGCAGCCAAAAGTCCGGTAGTTTGACCGAAACAGCGCACGCGTTGCTGGGGGTTCCCGTCCGGGCCGTCTCTGGGATGCTTGCCACGTCGCTGGGGCTTCCCGTCTGGGCCAACTCCGGGGTTCTTGCCTCGTGTTCCATAATCCGTCAAAGGGTCACCAGTGTGGAGAGTGTAAATAACGGAGGCAGATTTATGGACAGACGACTTTATTCCACCCTCTCATCAGTCATACACAGGAAAAGCATGTCACAATGCACCATGGTTTCCCCTTTTATCCCAACCGCTCATCTCACATTTGCATGACAGTTCACATCACATTGCATAACATTTAACATCACAATGCCTTCATCCTTTCTCCCCACAACCTCTTCTTCCTGCTATCTCCCCACGATCTCCCTAGCTATTGTTCTCCTATCTTTACTCCCTGCATCCAGTCTGAGATGATTCACCCGGTCTCTACAATGTTCTATATATAGAGTGAAAGGACAGAACTACAGCTCCTGAGAGACAGGGTTTAGACAGAATATAGAGTGATGATATGGAGTGAAGTACATGGCGGTAATGCACCTGTAAGCTGGTTGCCAACCACCAATCAAATCTAAAAGAAGAAAAAGAAATCTCTTGTCTGTCACGATGTCACGATCATAGGACTTGTTAAAGGGCCTATATCATGCAAAATCGACTTTTTTGAGCTTTTAAGCATGTTGTAATGTTAATTCCTCACCAAAAACTGACTGGCGCCTAGCGGCTGCCCCGGTCTTGGATGCGCTCTGCAGAGCGTGCCCAAATGCCAAGTCACGTTTCATTACCTTGTATTCATACATGTGTAATGACAATAAAGTTGAATCTCAATCTCAATCTCAATCTGTTGACAGTAGGCCCAGTTACATCTGATGTGCTGCATAGGTGTACTGTTGCTAACGGCCCTTGTCTCTGTTTCAGGGTTGCCAGTCTGTACGGTGTTCTGCCGGCCCAGCGGGAATACATGGATTGCACACACTACATTACACCTCATAACCGCAGTCACGCATCCACGCACTCACGTTAACAAATAAAGAACGTTAATTGTGTTAATCCTGAGTCGTGTCTGTCTGTTGGTCACCTGAACCATGTCAGTACGACTCCGCCAAAGTGATCCAGCAGACAGCGCACTCGTGCGCCGTATTAACCATCTCGAGGCTCGGGTAGACCATTTGGCGTATCAGCAACAAGTGATGCTAACCCAGCTAACTCGCATCACCGAAAGATTAGATCATTTGACTAACCCACAGGGTTTTTCCACAGCACCCGCTAGCTCCTCAGCTCCTGCTAGTTCTACTGCTAGCTCCACCACTAGCTCTTCGCCTAGCCCTCTCTCTACGGGTTCTGCTAGTCGGCTCACCCCTGTCCCTACTCCCGCCCGGTTTAAAGGGGTTTTGGGAGAAGCCAGAGGGTTTCTCATGCAGTGTGAGATTGTTTTCCAATGGGCTCCCGGGGATTTTCCCACTGACCAGAGCCGCATCAGCAATATAATCAATCTGTTAGAGGGACAGGCTCTAGCATGAGTTTATGCAGTTATGGCTAGGGCTGATTATACTTCCATGACATATGTTCAATTCACACAGGAATTCCAGGAAGTGTTTTGTCACTTGAACCAGGAGGATGTTCTTACCTCTCGCCTGTTAAATCTTCGGCAGGGGTCGAGGGCAGTCGCCGATTATGCTGTTGACTTCCGGGTCGTAGCTACGGAGGTCGGGTGGGAAGATGCCTCCTTGAGTAGTATAGTATAGTATAGTAATCAGTGCGTCAAAGTAGGGGGCCTCACGGACGTAAAAGATAGCAATCCCCTCACCCGCTTTCCCATCCCTACTAGGTTTTATGCTGGTCACAAAGAACACAATACACATGCACTCATTGACTCAGGGGCCAAGCAGAGCTTCATTTCTAGGAGTCTGGCAACCCGTCTGGGTCTACCTATGCAGCCGTTGAAAGCGCCCCTTAAAATTATTGCCCTGTCTAAGGCGGCGTTGGCTTCTGTCACTCATCGGGTCGCCTCGGTGCCAGTCATCATTTCAGGCAATCATCGGGAGGAGCTAAACTTATTTGTCCTACCGGTGTTATCGTCCCGGTCATTCTGGGCTACCCTTGGCTGCATCTGCACAACCCTACCATTGACTAGTGTTCGGGGAATATCGTGTCGTGGAGCCCTTTCTGGCCTGAGTGTCTGTCTGCAGTCCGTTGCATGCTCGCCTGCCACTCCTTTGGATGTCCCCGCCTCTCCTCCCCCGGATCTGTCTAAAGTGCCTCTGGAGTACCATGACCTTGGGGCCGTCTTTAGTAAATCCCAAGCCCCCCCCCCCCTCCCACCGACCATATGATTGCACTATTAATCTGCAGGCCGGCGCTCCTCTGCCATCTAGCAGACTTTACAACCTGTCTGCTCCGGAGTACGCGGCCATGGACTCATATATTAAGGAGTCCCTCAGTTCAGGTCTCATTAGACCTTCATCTTCAGCGTTGGGGGCAGGGTTTTTCTTCGTGGTGAAGAAGGACGGCTCCCTCAGGCCCTGCATCGACTTCAGAGAACTTAACAACATCACTATCAAGGATAAGTATACTCTCCCCCTCCTTAACTCTGCATTTAATTCCCTCCGGGGGGCTTGCTGCTTCACTAAATTAGATATGCACAATGCCTATCACCTGGTGTGGATACGTGAGGAGGATGAGTGGAAGACGGCCTTTAGGACCCCTAGTGGGCACTCTGAATATCTGGTCATGCCTTTCGGGCTGACCAATGCCCCGGCCGTCTTCCAATGTCTTATTAATGATGTTTTGAGAGATTTTCTGGGCACTTTTGTGTTTGTCTACCTTGACAACATTTTAATCTTTTCCCAGTCCATGGAGGAGCATCGCGTGCACATCAGGCGAGTCTTGCAGCGACTGCTGGAGAACAAACTCTATGTCAAGGCAGAGAAATGTGAGTTCCTCATCTTCAGGACCTCTTTCCTCGGCTTTATTATTGCCCCTAAGGAGATCATCCCAGACCCAGCAAAGGTGAAGGTGGTGGTGGACTGGCCCACCCCCGCATCGAGGAAACAGCTGCAGCAGTTTTTGGGCTTCGCAAACTTCTACCGCCGGTTTATTAAGGACTACGGCCGCATCGCCCTCCCACTCACCAGCTTGACCTCCACCAAGGTCCCCTTTCGCTGGATGTAAGAAGCGGACGCCGCGTTCTCGGAATTAAAGGGTACATTTTCATCTTCGCCGATCCTGACGCAGGTGGATCCCACCCTTCACTGCCTGGTGGAGGTGGATGCCTCGGATTCTGGGGTAGGGGCTGTGTTGTCCCAGCGCTCTCAGGCAGATGGTAAGATCTGCCCCTGCGCCTATTTCTCTCACCGCCTGTCCCCAGTGGAACGAAATTACGACATCGGGGATAGGGAGCTGTTGGCAGTGAAACTGGCCTTGGAGGAGTGGAGACATTGGTTGGAAGGAGCGTCGTAGCCATTCATTGTCTGGACCGACCACAAGAACCTGGAGTACCTTCGGACCGCCAAGAGGCTGAACGCCCGACAGGCCCGCTGGTCGCTGTTTTTTGGACGATTCAACTTTACCATCACCTACCGCCCTGGGTCCAAGAACACCAAGCCCTGTCCCGTCAGTTTGCCCCGGAGACAGCAGAGAAGGCCAAGCATCCCATCCTCCCTCCAGCATGTGTCGTGGGCGCCCTCACTTGGGGTATCAGGGATAAGGTTATTAGGGCGCAGTCTGATGAAGGTGACCCGGGGGGGGGGGGGTCCAGCGGGCAAATTATTTGTTCCCACAGCGGTCCGAGGGGAGGTCATCCAGTTGGGGCACACCTCTAAATTCACTTCCCATTCTGGTAGGGCGCGCATGGTGGTGCTCCTACTAAGGTCGTTTTGGTGGCCATCCCTCCAGAAGGACGTGGAGGAATACATCCCCGCCTGTCCGGAGTGTGGCACGGGGAAGACATCTTCATCGCTGTCGGCCGGGCTGCTCCACCCCCTCCCTATCCCGGGAAGACCATGGTCCCATGTGGCGTTGGATTTTGTCATGGGCCTCCCCACATCCAATAATTTTACCGTCTGCCAAGGAGACAGCTGACCTGCTGGTTCAGCATGTGGTTCGGCTGCATGGCATCCCTCAGGACATAGTGTTGGACCGAGGGCCCCAGTTCATCTCCAAAGTGTGGAAGGCTTTTTGCACCGCTTTGGGGGCTATGGCGAGCTTGTCCTCCGGCTATCACCCGCAATCCAACGGGCAATGTGAGCGAGCCAACCAGGAGGTGGAAGCAGCGCTGCGGTGCGTCACTGCCGCCAATCCTGCATCATGGAGCACACATCTCCCTTGGATCAAATACGCTCACAACACAGCGGTGTCCACTGCCACCGGAATGTCCCCCTTCGAGGCATCGTTGGGCTATAACTCCCCGCTGTTTCCCGAAGAGGAGGGGGATATCGCCATCCCATCAGTTCAGGCCCATCTAAGACGCTGTCGGCGGATTTGGAAGGCAGCTAGGAAGGCACTGCAACGGACGGCAGAGCGCAACACTGCGGTGGCAAATCGGCACAGGGTGCCGGGCCCGACTTATCAGGTGGGTCAGCAGGTATGGCTTTCTACCAAGAACATCAACCTGAAAGCAGAACGTAATAAGACCGCCCAGTGGTTCATTTGCCTGTACCCTATTTGTTGTATTATTAACCCAGTGTCTGTGCGTTTAACTCCCCCCCCCTCCCTCCGCATCTGTCCAACCTTCCATGTCTCTCAGATTAAGCCTGTCTCCTCCAGCCCGTTGTGTCCCCTTCCCAGGTCTCCACCTCCACCGAGGGTGATCGACGGCAACCTGGCGTGGCCCGTCACGTCCATCCTAGACTTCCGCCACCAGGGGCGTGGCTTGCAGTATCTGGTGGACTTGGAGGGCTACGGGCTGGTGTGGAGGTCCTGGGTGTGTCCCGCCCTCGTGCTCGACAAGCAACTCATCAGGGACTTCCATCGGATGCACCCGGGCAGGTTGGTACGCACACCGAGAGGCATGCTGTAGGGGGGGGAGTACTGTCATGGCCGCCAATCACAGCACCTGTGTGAGCACCTGCCAGTTATTGCCTGTGGCCTATTTATTCCCATTAGGACCAGTGCTGGGAGTGGAGTTGTCTGATTCCTTTGATGAATCATGCCACTATCTGCCTCTGTGCTTCCCTGCGCCGAATTCTCCTGCCTTCGGCTTCCAAGCCCAGCAGAACGACATCCAGGTCTATTTACCCGGACCAACAACCAAGTAAGCTCTAAAGCTGCTAATCTGTCCATTTCCCCTGTGCACAGGCGGAGCCCGCCACGGCGGACCTCCTTCTCCCTCTAGGCGGTGGACTTATCCCTCTCCTGCTAGGTAACCCGCGGACACTGTCTCCCTGGCTGCAGCTTCGGTGCGACCTGAAGACTCGTCTACATCTGTTGACAGTAAGTCCAGTTACATCTGACGTGCTGCGTAGGTGTACTGTTGCTAACGGCCCTTGTCTCTGTTTCAGGGTTGTCAGTCTGTACGTGGCTCTGCTGGCCCAGCGGGAATACAGGGTTTGCACACACTACATTACACCTCATAACCGCACTCACGCACCCACGCACTCACGCACTCACGTTAACAAATAAAGAACGTTAATTGTGTTAATCCTGAGTCGTGTCTGTCTGTTGGTCACCTGAACAATGTCAGTTTAAGTATAACATTAATAAATATTAAGCATTAAGTATTAACATTAAGTATAACATTATTCAAACTAATCAGTTTGAATAATCATGAAAATTTCTTCTCAAATAAAGAACTGCTTGTTTTCCACAATTACCTCTTACACCAGCACAGATTTAGGTGAGGTTTAGGAGTCTCACACCATAAAAAGCAGTGAGTACCAAAGCTACGCAAAAACATTAAAATACAAAAACTACAAGTGCTGAAATTATCTGCCACTTGACTACAAGACAGGTATGTGGACTATAAACAAGGAGTATGGTATTTCAATGTATTTGCCCCTCACGTTTTCACTGCCAAATGAGCTAGTTTTACCACTGCATAGACACTCGTAACCTACCTACCTATTTGAATCCCTGTTATATATTGGACACTGCTACTGCTAGGCGTACGAATGTAGAGAGTGTGTACCAATTTTATATGGTTTGGATGGAATGGAATTAGTGTTAATTGCCAATCCATGGTGGGGGTAGTGTTGTAAGATGTGCCTAATGCAGGTGTTTGGATGGGACAGCTCAGTGCGTGAACGTGAGTGAGTGCGTGCACGCAGCCGAAGTGCGCCCCGGGTGTGTGGAATGGCCCCGACAAGTGAACGGTGTGTATGATTTTGGGCGGATGAGAGACAGAGAGCGAGGCGACCGGAGCAGGTAGATATCATTGCTATCAACAGTGCAGTCTGTGAATAAAGCCCCAACGCTTCAGCAATACGGCCTGTGCCTCTGTGTACCACCATATCCTGTTTAACAAGAGTGAGGTTTTACTCGGGAGTTGACCCCGGAGGAAAAAAGCGCATCCGGCCCTGGAGAAGACAGATCTCCCCTGCGTCCCCCAACCACGGTTAGGAGACGAGAAGCAGGAACGGTTAACACATGAAAACAAAATTAAAACACCTTTAAAACGCTATTTTAAATGCCCCACTACTCCACTCTTGCTGACTGATTTAACAGTACTTCAGCCGAAACTGGAAAATGCCCCATAATTGTTTCTACAGCAGAACCCTAAGGAATAAGGTGGATTGAGAGAAAAGCAATAAAAAAACTTAATGTTTTCCCTTTATATTCTGTTTTTATTCACATACCTACCTCCAAACTGAAACTGTATACACTCTCTCACATAATAACCCAGTATTACATGGATATAAGATAAGATAAGAATTTATTAGTCCCACAATGAGGAGATTTCAGAAAATGGGGAAATTCCATATGCCCATGAATATCTTATTATGTTGGAAAATATGACATTTTTACCACTGTGTCAGTTTTATGGCTCAACATTTATTCAAACTTATGTTGTCATACTATTTTTAATAAAATCTGACAATACTCATTGATTTATGGTTTGTGTAAGATTGCAGCAAAGTTACAACAAAACAAATCAATTGTGTTGCTATATCGAAATTGCATTACTTGAAAATATTTTCCATGAAAATCAGAAAATTGTATCAGATCACCTCTTGAGTTGTTGCTCCTAAGCTCTGTCTGGTCTGCGTAAATGTGTCCGAATCTGGCTGATCAGAAAATCTTCAGTGCCCTTTATACATGGAGAGACCAGAGGAGGTTGGACCACAAAAGTAAAAGTGAATGTAAGAGGGACCTGTTATGCCGGTAAAACAAGGACCAATGACGAGACTGAATGTACTGCCAAAGAGACTGCCCCTCTCCTCACAGCCTTCTCATATCCCAGGTGACAGCAAAACTGGAAAGGTGGAGCCATCACTCGTGTCACACAATAATATGTCCCAATAACAACACAACAGAACCTTGTAATTTAGAGGAAAACAGATCGTGCTTATTGACCACATGTGCTACAAACTCAAACAAATGTTACAGCTGCGATCTGTCTGTACCAAGTCAGAGATTCAATATGGAAACCTGCTATATTAAGATTTACATCTTTATTTAGTAAAAAGCAGGTATCATTCAGGGGCGGGGCCACCATGGTGGCTTGGGGTGTGGCTGGGACACTACTGCAATCCTATTAGAAACCCAACTGTCACACCACCGGAGTTGAAATGTGATAGGTCAACGAGCCTTTCAGTATTAATTGTCTGACTGCCCCCCCCCAAAAAAAGCTTTTAATGAATGTTTATTGAAATTATAACAAACAAGTGTTATGACGGGGTTTTATTGTGATATGCGGTGTGATGGCATCACCTTCCGGCTGCATCATCATACCGACATATATAAGGGAGCGTCCGCCATTAAGGGCTCTCTTGCCGGGACAGCTCCGCATGTGACCACATGTCACACAGTGTTGGCAGTTCTTCAATAAAGTGTGGCACATATGTTGGGCTCATATTTTCCACAAAGGTATGACTGCATGTTTATTGGAGGCTTCACGTCTCGAAGGACAAAAGGCCCGGATCAGCAGAGGATGACGAGGAGGTGTGAGATTTGGCCTTTGTCGCGGAGAAGATGCCCCAGAGAGATTTCCGGTTCATCAATGAATAAGAGACAATGGTGAAAGTTCAAAGGGTTGCATTGTGTCGGAGGGTTGCATTGGGGTTGCATTGGGTTGCATTGTGGTTCAAAGGGTTGCATTGGGTTCAAAGGGTTGCATTGTGTTGCATTACTCTCTCCACTAAACGGCAGAGGCCGTTTAGTGGAGAGAGTAGAGAACATCAAGTTCCTCGGAGTGCAGATCTCGCAGGACCTGACCTGGAGCAAGAATTCCTTGGAGATCAGGAAGCGGGCTCAGCAGAGACTACACTTCTTGAGGAAACTCAAACAGGCCTCTCTCCCCATCTGCATCCTCAGGACCTTCTACAGAGGTGTGGTGGAGAGTGTTCTGACATACTGCATTGCTACATGGTACTCCAGCTGCAGTATGTCAGACAAAAAAGCCCTGCAGAGGATAGTCAAGGGGGCGGAGAGGGTAATTGGAGTCTCCCTCCCCTCTGTCCAAGAACTTTTTCAGAACCGTTGTAGGAGCAGGGCACTGAACATTGTCAAGGACCGTTCTCACCCTCTGCATAAACACTTTGAACTTCTTCCATCTGGTAAACGATTCCGGAGCATCAGAGGCAGAACCACCAGACTGATCAACAGCTTCCTCCCACAAGCTGTCAGGATGCTGAACAGCTGACCCGGAATCTCACATACACACTACTGCACCTATGGACATTTTGTATATTATAGTTAGTTATTCTTTTTCCCCAAGTATGTCTCAGGGATGTGTGAATGGATGGGGGGTGGGGGTGGGGTGGGGGGTGGAGCTATGTGGGAGTGTGTCTTAATCATGCTGCTTCTTATATGGATGCCGAGAGAAACGCAATTTCATCTTGCCTGCACTACAGTTGTATGTACAGCAATATGACAATAAAGTTTGATTTGATTTTTTGATTTTGTGGCTGGGATTAAGTACCATGTGACTGTATGTTTGCTAAAGCACCATGTGACTTGAGTTCAGATACTGGAATGGTATAAAAAGGTGATGTGATATAGTTCTTTCTCTTCTTCCTGCTTTGAGAATGCTAGAGTATGTGTTCTGTCAATAAAGCTGAACCTGAGAAATAAAACTCAGCCTCATCATTGAACGCATCCTCTACACTGGTGACCCTACAACAAAGAATGAGCAGACAGAATTCTCCCGAGCGGGGCTCGGCGGAAGCCAGCCTGATGGCCGCCTCCACACTCCGGCTGCCCGACTTCTGGCAGCATAGTCCGCACTCCTGGTTTAGCGCAGTCGAGGCACAGTTCAACCTCCGGAGAATCTCAAAGGACGACACAAAATTCTACCATGTGGTAGCGAAGCTGGACAGCTACACGGTCCAGAAGGTGGAAGATCTGGTCAATCATCCACCGGACAGCGACAAGTACAGCGCATTGAAGGACGCGCTGATCAGCCATTTCACCCCTTCGGTACAACAGCGAGCAGAGGGGCTCCTAACGTTCACGGAGTCGGAGAACGACAGACCTGCAGACCTGATGGTGAAAATGCTGAGGCTGAAAGACTCCGAGGATGGCGAATTTATTTTCGCCCACCATTTCCTCCGGACCCTGCCGCCAGCAGTGAGAGTAGCCCTGGCAGAGTCGCCCCGATTGGCCAGGCGAGACTACCATGGGCTGAGCAAAGAGGCACAGCGGCTCGTCGACGCCCACAAGTGGAACGCGGTTTCGGCCGCGGCAGCTAGACCAGGAACGACGTCCGGAGACGGCTTGGAGCCAGTGGTTGCAGCGCCAGACGCACCGACAACGGCGGCGACGGGTACCAGGCGGCGCGGAGCGGATGACGGCCTGTGCTTCTACCATCGCCGTTTCGCAGAGAGGGCACACAAGTGCGTCCCACCGTGCCACTTCAAGCATCCGGGAAACGCCAAGACCAAGGGTCGGTAGCAGCTACGACCCTCGGGGAGGAGAACAAGCTGCTTTACCTGACGGATGCACACTCGGGGAAACAATTCCTCGTGGACACGGGCTCCCAGCTGAGTTTCATCACACCTACCTACATGAAACGGCTGATGCCGTCTAAAGCTCCCTGGGTGTCGGTGTCAGCAGCGAACGGCTCAGCGATTAAGACTTTCGGTGAGAGGACTATGCTTCTGTCTTTACAGGGCTGTTCATTTGAGTGGACTTTTATTGTAGCAGCAGTCAGTTTCAACATGTTAGGGGCCGATTTTTTGTGCTCACATGGTTTATTGGTTGACCTTGCTAATAGACGTTTGGTTAATGCACTGGCTTTCCATTCTATTCCCTGCACAGCTTGGGTGGCCCCGCTGACTGCACATGCCAGCGTCACAGCTGCGGGTGGTAAGTTTCACGCACTGCTCGCTCAGTTCCCAGCACTCACAGTCCCCACGTTTTCGGCGACAGTCGCTAAACATGGGGTGGAGCATTTTATCACCACCACCGGGCCGCCCGTTTTTGCAAAAGCTTGGCGCTTGGACTCAGCTAAACTAGCCATAGCGCGCGAGGAGTTCGCCAACCTGGAAAAACTGGGCATTATTAGACGCTCTAAAAGCCCCTGGGCTTCGCCGCTACACATGGTCCCAAAAGCTGATGGCTCGAGGCGGCCTTGCGGTGATTTCCGCAGGTTGAACAACGTTTCAGCACACGACCGCTACCCGATTCCGCACATTCAGGATTTTTTGGTTCATTTGGCGGGGGCGCGCATTTTTTCTAAAATAGATTTGGTGCGCGGTTACCATCAAGTCCCAGTGCATGCTCAGGATATACCCAAAACAGTGGTTATAACTCCTTTCGGGCTTTTTGAGTTTTTGCGCATGCCGTTCGGTCTCAAGGGTGCCGCGCAGACTTTCCAATGCATGATGGATGCAGTTTTACGCGACCTCCCTTTCGTGTTCGTCTACTTGGATGACATTTTAGTAGCCAGCACGTCCGAAGGCGAACATGAAAGTCACCTCACAGCAGTTTTTCGGAGGCTGACAGAGCACGGGTTAATAATTAACCCAGCGAAGTGCCAGTTTGGGGTAGCGCAAATTGATTTTTTGGGGCCTCGCGTTTCGCAAGAAGGAGCGGTCCCTCTGCCTGATAAAGTACGCGCAATAACAGATTTTCCGCAACCTCAAACAGTCAAGGCGCTGCAGTAGTTTTGGGGAATGGTTAATTTTTACAACCGGTTCCTCCCAAGTGCAGCGCGGCTCATGCAACCATTATACACTGCGTTAAAAAAACAAAAGCCCACAAATAAGGTTGAATGGTCTCCGGAGCAGGAGCGCGCTTTCACCCAGGTCAAATCAGCCCTGGCGAACGCAGTTTTGTTAGCACACCCAGTTCCAACGGCTCGCATGGCGCTCACCACTGACGCTTCCGATTTAGCGGTGGGGGCGGTCGTTGAACAGTTTGTGGCAGGGACCTGGCAACCTCTCGCGTTCTTCAGCAAAACCTTGCGCGATAGCGAGCGTAAATACAGCACGTTCGACAGGGAGCTTTTGGCCCTACACTTGGCCATCCGCCATTTCCTGTTCTGGCTGGAAGGGCGCCGTTTCACCGCGTTTGTGGATCACAAACCGCTAACGTTTGCGATGGCCAAGATTTCAGAACCCTGGTCAGGCCGGCAGCAAAGGCAGCTAGCCGCGATATCGGAGTTCATCACCGATATCCAGCATGTCGCAGGTAAACATAATGTAGTGGCAGACTGCCTCTCGCGTGCGGTAGCAACGCCAGGCCCCGTGGGGGCAGACTCTGTAGCCGTGGCCGCGGGCCAGGGCAGCAACGCGGAAGCACGCGCAGCCCCGGTCCGCGTAGGTTTAGATTATGCAGCCATGGCCGCGGAGCAGGTTAATGATGCAGACGTGCGTGCGCTCCAGTCTGGACCAACAGGGTTAAAGCTGGAGCACAGGGTGCAGCAAATTGGTATGCCCCCCCTAATCTGCGATGTCTCCACGGGACGGCCTTGCCCCGTGGTTCCAGCTGCGTGGCATCGCCACGTTTTTGACTCGGTCCATTCTCTGGCGCACCCGGGGGTGCGCGCATCGATTAAGATGGTGGGGGAGAAATTTGTTTGGCCCGGGTTGCGCAAACAGGTCAAGGAATGGGCAGCAGCCTGCATAGAGTGTCAGCAAGCCAAAATACACAAGCACACTAGAGCTCCATTGGAACCTTTTCACATCCCGGCTAAGCGTTTTGATCACGTGCATGTTGACTTGGTGGGCCCCCTTCCGTCATCACAAGGGCACACACACCTTTTGACGATAGTGGATTGCACCACGCGTTGGCCAGAAGCGGTTCCTCTGGCATCAACCACAGCGGAAGAAGTTGCGCAAACGTTTTCAACAGCGTGGGTTGCGCGTTTCGGAGTCCCGTTGGACATAACGTCCGACAGGGGTCCCCAATTTATTTCCGAACTATCGTCGTCGATGGCCCGCAGCCTAGGGGTGAAGATTCACCGCACTACCACGTATAACCCCCAGGCTAATGGTTTATGCAAACGCTTTCACAGGTCATTGAAAGCAGCCCTCAGAGCGTCACTTACGGATACAAATTGGGTGGACAAACTTCCATGGGTTTTATTGGGGTTGCGTTCTGCACCTAAGGAAGATTTGCAGGCTTCCCCGGCTGAGTTAGTTTTTGCACAACCTCTCCGTTTGCCGGGGGAATTTCTTCCCGACAATCCCGCACCAAATTGCCCCCCCCCCGCTCAGCCGTTGCAGAGCAACACGGGATCAAACACACTCCCTGGCCCGGTTCATCACAGTTTCCCATGCGTTTTTGTGCCGAAGGCTTTGAAAAATGCAGAGTTTGTTTTTGTTAGACATGATGCTCAGCGCCCAAGTTTGTGGCCGTTTTATGATGGACCCTTCAGAGTGCTGGAAACCGGGGGGAAGCATTTTCTGCTGGATTTAGGGGGCAGAAAGGAGTTGATTTGCATAAACAGACTCAAACCCGCTTTTGTTCTGGCTGATGACCATGTGCAGCTGGCGAGGGCCCCCCGCCGTGGCAGGCCCCCGAGAAGGCATTCTCCAGAACCCCCACAGAGATGTGCTAACAGCGCTAATCCACAGAGGCAGAAAGACGCTGCAGAAGTAGCAAAGCCGGTTTACAGCAGATTCGGCAGGAGGTTAAGACCTAGGCATCTGGTGGATTGATTTGTAATATGTGGGAGTGTTTTTATGCCATGCATGTTTTGTCCTTTAATAGACGTTTGGGGGGGGGGGTTATGTGGCACATATGTTGGGCTCATATTTTCCACAAAGGTATGACTGCATGTTTATTGGAGGCTTCACGTCTCGAAGGACAAAAGGCCCGGATCTGCAGAGGATGACGAGGAGGTGTGAGATTTGGCCTTTGTCGCGGAGAAGATGCCCCAGAGAGATTTCCGGTTCATCAATGAATAACAGACAATGGTGAAAGTTCAAAGGGTTACATTGTGACTGGGATTAAGTACCATGTGGCTGTATGTTTGCTAAAGCACCATGTGACTTGAGTTCAGATGCTGGAATGGTATAAAAAGGTGATGTGATATAGTTCTTTCTCTTCTTCCTGCTTTGAGAATGCTAGAGTATGTGTTCTATCAATAAAGCTGAACCTGAGAAATAAAACTCAGCCTCATCATTGAACGCATCCTCTACAAAAGCACAGTTCCAGTGCAGTCTCCACGGCTCTCTCTTTTATGCCAGGTTTGTGGAGATAACATTTGGCAACTAAGGATTAAACCATGGAGGAGTGCGTAACACCGCTACGTCCTTTCCTTGAGCTCCCAGGAGAACCACCGATTCCATGGCCACAGTAGATGGAAGCGTTCAAAAGGTATGTTACAGCATTGGACCTGGGAGGCCTTGACAGGGTGGGGACTCGAGCACTGCTTGTCCACAACCTTGGCATTGAGGACCAAAGGATTCTCCGCACGCTCGGCGCGACGGACTGTTATGAGGATGCTATCGAGATGCTAACTAGCTACTTTGGTAAACCTAGAAACATGGTGCAGCACACAAAAACTTGCTGCCATTGACGAGAAGCTAAGCTAACCAACCCCACACCCTACGGAGATAGCATATACATTGTGGGCCCCGAAGATTGGTCTGGACTGCAGCGTGTAGTGAAGTTAGATGGCTTGAACGAGGCCACGGTTCAGAGGCTCACCCCCCGGCGCCTTAATGCGATGGAACTACCAGACGACAGGAGCTCCAATACCGGCAGGAACGTCACACTTGCAGTGCAGTATGGCGAAAAAGGGATTCCAGCGTTCTGGTTCCAGGTGACATGGAAAGGGTGAAAATGTTATGGGGTGGGAGTTATTCTGCGAGCTGGGTTTTACTCTCACAATCGGCGGGCAGACGGTCAGTGGCCCAGGCCCAGTTCACCCAGGGTTCGCGGACATGGTTGCAACCGAAGAGCACAGCGTAGACAGTGAACATAACGCAGAGAATGGACACGGCATGGATGGTGAAGACGACATTGGGGAAGAACAGTGACCAGACTTGCCTCCGTTTTCCCCTCAGCCAGAGTTGGAGCAATGGGAGGGTTAAGCACGAGCATGCTGACAGTCCTGAAGCACGGCAGCAGCAGCCGGGCACAGACACAACGCACGACACGACAGTGCAAAGCACTTCAGACGGCAAAGAGGAGGAACTTGACTGCTCCTGTACCCTCACTCAACAGGCTACGGAAGTTATGATTGAGCTGACGGGTGGAGAATCCCCTTCAATGAGGGACACCAGAGAGGCACTGGACACCTTCCGTACCCCCGATGAACCGCAACCAACGACGGACACAGTGGGTGAAGGGTCCACAGCGAACACAGTGACAATGGAACCGCCGCAACACAATGGAAGTCCCATGCTGAACAAGCATGCAGGGCCACCGGGAGCACAACCACAACGCATGAAAACAAGCAAGGTGCCGCTCCATGTCATGGACTGGGTTTGGATTTGCGCCAGCGGGAGGCCGGGATGGCACTGACCGGGCTACAGCCAGGACCTTGGCAAAGCTGAGGACAACGTGCTCTTGGCTGACAGAGGGTTCGGTTTGGAGCGCGAACCAATTACGCCATGTCCAGGTGGCGGCTCTAGATGGCGAGACTCCAAGGGAGTCGGCTACCACAGTGTGGGACCCAGTCTCCAGCATCATGAAAATTGGCCCTGGGGGACCGACAGCTTCAGGGAGGAGGCCACCATGGACCTGCTTCAAAGCTCCAGGAAGGAGGCCGCCACCGAGCCGCTACAAAGCCCCTCAGGTAGAGGCTGTACGAAAGGCTGTACGAAAAAAAGACTGTTTAGTTAGGAGAATGGCTGGACCAACATAAAGTGGCAGAATACACCACTTAGCCGTGCGGGGCCTCGTGGTAGTCCACCCACAGGCCCTAGTTTACTTATTGTTCTGTGTTTACTGTTTTATTATTAGTGAGTTTTGGAGCTTCCTATATACCAAACTGGGGAGGGTCTTAATTGGATGTGTTTTGTGTTTTGGAAAGGAGGGTAGAATGTTAGAATGCTGAATGGTAGAATGCTGCTAAGATGCTAACGTTGTACACAAATAAAAGCTCTGAGATTTATCAACATCTCCACCGCAATAAAGTCAGCTGCATTTTGTTAAAATATGATGGAAATTATCAAATTTACCTCAGAGCAGATGTAGAATCTAGTCAGAGCCACAAAGAACCACAACACCATGTTTGGGTGTTTTAATGTCAGGGGTAAATACAGACTGTTTGTTCTTCCCTGAAATTAAAATGCTCATGCTGCTGTCATACCGTGAATGCTTGTTATTTAACTTAACATGTACAGACATTTTCTGATAATTGTATAGAATTTTATTGACCTATATTTTGTGATAATTTAAAAATTAATGCATGATGAAGTCCTTATCCTTCCAAGGCAGTGCAACAAATGCAACCCCCCCCCCCAAACTATTTGATATCTTTCCTGGGGAAAGCCTGAGCAAGCAAACTGTTACTATTAAAGTACAAGAACTACACCAAACATTCAGAAATACAAAAACTACAAGTGCTGAAATTATCTGCCACTAGACTGCAAAACAAGTATGTGGACTATACATTAAAATAAGATAAGGTAAGAAATGTCATGATGGCCGCTAGGCTGTCATCAGCATCATCATCATCAGCTGCGCTCACTCCAGCAGGTGGCAATCAGCGGGCTTTAAAAGCCCGACGCGCGGACTCCTCAGTACGGAGTCGTCTGTCTTCCTTGCCAAGCAATGCGCCGAGATCTCGACCACAAGTCAAGAAGCGAACGCCAAGTCAAGCCAGGCCACGTAAGCAAACCCAGCACTCATCGTCTGCGAGTTCTTTCCCCTGTACACAGGTGGACCTCCCAGGCGGCGGACTATCCTCCTCAGCTGACGAGGCACAGCCTCCTCCTCCTCAGAGTTCCTCCTCACCCCCGCAACGCCGGGCACCTCGAGCACTACGTCACACGGACACCAGGAGCCAGCCAGACTTACACTGTGGAACCTGCCAGTAAGCGCCTGCAGCATATACGTACGCCATTATTGTTATTTGTACAGCAGTAACCTTTGTGCTTGTGTGTTCCAGGGTTGCCAGGTCACCACAAGACAGGCTCAGCTCCAGTAACCAGACGAGCACACATACATCCACTCACGCACTACACTCACACTTTAACAATAAAAGATAATTGTCTGTAATCACTCATGTCAGCGTCTGTCTCTTGGGTCGCAAATCATGTCAGTGCGACTCCGTCAGGATGACCCAACAGACAGCGCGCTGTCGTGCCACTTAAACACTCTCAGCGCACGAGTTGACATGATTTCCCATCAACAGACGGTAATCTTAAACCAATTGACACAAATTAACAGCCGGTTGGATCGCCTGGAAGGACACCAGGCGTTTCCCCCGGCCAGCGGGGCGCCTTCAGCACCCGCAGCCACTGCTACTAGCCAAACTAACCCACCATCCGCACATCGCCTCACTCCCGTGCCAACCTCCGCTCGTTTTAAAGGTAAACTCGGGGAGGCACGAGGGTTTTTGCTGCAGTGCGAGTCTGTGTTTCTCCGCGTCCCGGGGGACTTTGCCACTGATTTGAGCAAAATTGGATACATTATCAACTTGCTGGGAGGCAGAGCCTTAGATTGGGCTTATACCATCATGGCCAAACCAAGCTATCCACTTTTGACTTACCAGCAGTTCGTGGCAGAGTTCATGGAGGTGTTTGATCATGTTGACCGGGGCGCGGTGCTAACCGAACGGCTGCTAGGTCTTTGGCAGGGCAGCAGGTCTGCCGCCAATTACTCCGTTGATTTCTGGGTATTAGCTGCTCAGGTTGGGTGGGGGGAGCCAGCGCTCTGTGGAATCTTCCTCCGCAGTCTTAGCCCTGAGTTGAAGGATGAGCTAGCAGCACGGGATAAACCGGACAGGTTAGGGGAGTTAATCTCCCTCACCATCAGCCTAGATAGCAGGCTAAGGGAGCGAGCGGCCGAACGGCGAACAGCTTCCCGTTCGAGTAAATCTCGCCCTGGCTCCGTTAGGTCCTCCCTCCTCACTCTACCCTCATCTGAGGAACTTCCGGAGCAGGAGGATATGATTGTGGGGCAATCGGGTATTACAGCGGCTGAAAGACAGCGCCGCAGGGAGCAGGGGTTGTGTTTCTACTGTGGTAATGGGTCACATGGAGTAGTGGACTGCCCGTTAAAAGGGGGAGGTCCGCGAATCACAGTAGGGGGATTTGCGGACAAAGATCAGGAAAAACCCCTCACTAGTTGCCACATCCCCACTAGACTCCTCCACAAACACAAGGAACACACCACACACGCCTTAGTTGACTCTGGAGCTGAGCAGAATTTCATCTCCAGAGACCTGGCAACCCTGATGGGCCTCAGCTGTCAGCCCTTATGCCCCCCTGTTCATCTTGTCACCCTATCCAAGGCGTCACTGACATCAGTTTCCCACCAGACGGCCCCTGTGTCAGTAATAGTCTCTGGGAATCACAGAGAGGAAATACGGTTCCTGATTCTGCCCATCTCCTCTTCACCCGTCATCCTGGGGTACCCCTGGCTTCGGCTGCATAACCCCACTTTCGACTGGCAAGTTGGGAGAATCACGGCGTGGAGCCCGTTCTGCCTGAGCGCCTGTCTCCAGTCAGCGGTGTGCGCCCCCTCGGTTCCTATGCTTCCTCCCTCGACGCCTCCCCCGGACCTGTCCAAGGTACCTGACGTCTACCATGACCTGGGCCCGGTGTTTAGTAAGTCACGGGCGCTGTCCCTTCCCCACCATCATCCGTATGACTGCGCAATCAACCTCAAGGCTGGGGCCCCTCTCCCGGCGAGCCGCCTGTATAGCCTGTCAGCCCCGGAATGTGAGGCCATGGATACGTATATCAAGGAGTCTTTGGCTTCCGGTATCATCCGTCCATCCTCCTCGGCCATAGGCGCAGGGTTCTTCTTCGTGGGGAAGAAGGACGGCTCGCTGCGCCCCTGCATCGACTTCCGGGGCCTCAGTGATATCACAATCAAAGACAAATACACACTCCCCTTGATGAACACTGCCTTCGACTCCCTCCAGGGGGCGTCATGGTTCACCAAGTTAGATCTGCGGAACGCCTATCACCTGGTGCATATTCGAGAAGGTGACGAATGGAAGACTGCTTTCCGGACCCCAAGCGGTCACTTTGAATATTTAGTGATGCCGTTTGGGTTAACCAACGCTCCGGCGGTGTTCCAGCGCCTAATCAATGATGTCCTCTGGGACTTTCTGAACTCCTTCGTCTTCGTGTATCTCGATGATATCCTCATCTTCTCGCGCACACTGGAGGAGCACCAGATGCATGTGCAGCGGGTTCTGCAGCGCCTCCTGGAGAATCAGTTGTTCGTCAAGGCGGAGAAATGTGAATTCCACACGGACCGCACCTCCTTCCTGGGATTTATCATCGCCCGTAACCAGGTGCTTCGCGATCCGGACAAGGTCAAGGCGGTGGTGGACTGGCCCACACCTACATCTCGGAAACAGCTGCAGGGGTTTCTGGGTTTCGCCAATTTTTACCGCCGGTTTGTGCCTAACTTTGGGAATATCGCCAGACCCCTGACTGCGCTCACATCCCCGAAGGTCCCCTTTCGCTGGAGTGAGGAGGCTGCTGCGGCATTCGAGAGACTGAAGGGGGAGTTCACCTCGGCTTGTGTGTTGACCCAGGTGGACCCGGAACTACAGTGTCTGGTGGAGGTGGACGCCTCGGATTCGGGGGTTGGGGCCGTTCTCTCTCAGTGCTCCCCGGTGGATGGAAAGATCCGACCCTGCACTTACTTCTCTCATCGCCTGATGCCCGCTGAGAGGAACTACAGCATTGGTGACAGGGAGCTGCTGGCCGTCAAACTCGCTCTGGAGGAATGGAGGCACTGGCTGGAGGGGGCTGCCCAGCCGTTTGTCATTTGGACTGACCATCGCAACCTTGAGTATCTCAGGACGGCCAAGCGGCTGAACGCACGTCAGGCCCACTGGTCACTCTTGTTCGGTCGCTTTAATTTCACGATCACCTATCGGCCGGGAAGCAAGAATGGTAAGCCTGACGCCCTTTCCAGGCAGTTTGACGTGCCATCCTCTGACGAGCAGGAGGAGACTATTCTGCCATCTGCCTATGTGGTGGGTGCGTTGTCCTGGGGAATCTGCGACAAGGTCAGAAGAGCACAAGAGGTGGAGCCCGATCTGGGTGGGGGTCCCTGGGTCGTCTATTTGTTCCCCGTTCTGTCAGAGGCCAGGTAATTGAGTGGGGTCACGCGTCTAAACTGGCATGCCATCCGGGTGTGAGTCGGACCATTGACCTCCTCCAGAGGACCTTTTGGTGGCCAGGGCTACTGAAGGATGTTAACAACTATGTCCGGGCCTGCGCTCAGTGCGCTACTGGTAAGACGTCATCGTCAGCCCCGGCGGGCCTTCTGCACCCTCTGCCCGTTCCTTCCCACCCCTGGTCCCATGTAGCCATGGACTTCGTGACCGGTTTGCCCCCCTCCGGCCACTTCACAACTGTTTTGACAATAGTGGAACACTTTTCTAAAGCTGCCCACTTTGTGCCTCTCCAGTTGTTGCCATCAGCACGGGAGATGGCGGACCTCCTCGTCCTTCACGTGGTTCGTCCTCACGGGATCCCCGCTGACATCGTTTTGGATTGAGGGCCACAGTTCGTGTCTCAAGTTTGGAAAGCGTTCTGCATGGTACTTGGGGCCACGGCCAGTCTCTCCTCCGGATACCACCCGCAGAGCAATGGCCAGTGCGAGCGGGCCAATCAGGAGCTGGAGGCTGCGCTGCGCTGCGTAATCTCCTCCTGCTCATCTTCTTGGAGCACTTATCTCCCGTGGATTGAGTACGCTCACAACACCACGGTGTCCTCGGCCATGGGGATGTCCCCCTTTAAGGCATCATTGGGGTACAATCCACCTGTGTTCCCTGAGGAGGAGGGAGAGGTAGCAGTTCCGTCTGTACAGGCTCACACCAGGTGTTGTCAGCGGATTTGGTCCATCACCCGCAGAGCCCTCCTGAGAACCACGGAACGCAACATCGAAGTGGCCAACCATCACAGGAGGCCCACCCCGGATTACAAGGTGGGTCAGAAGGTATGGTTGTCCATGAAAAACATCAGTGCGCCTGCCGAGAAGCGTAAGCTGACCAAGCGCTTCATCGGCCCTTTTGTCATTGCCCGCATTGTCAACCCTGTGTCTGTGCGTCTTGTTCTCCCCCCTCACATGCGCATCTGCCCCACTTTTCACGTCTCCCAGGTCAAGCCCTACATCGCCGATCCGCTGTGCCCGCCTCCCATGGCTCCTGTCCCCCCAAGGATGATCGATGGTCACCCGGCCTGGGGAGTGACAGCAATCCTGGATGTCCGCAGGAGGGGTCGGGGCCTTCAATATTTGGTGGACTGGGAGGGGTTTGGTCCTGAGCATCACTCCTGGATACGCCCTGCGTTGATCCTCGATAAGCAGTTGGTCCGCGATTTCCATCGGGCGCATCCAGGTAGGATTGGGCAGGTGCCTGGAGGCACCTCTAGAGGGGGGAGTACTATCATGATGGCCGCTAGGCCGTCATCAGCATCATCATCATCAGCTGCGCTCACTCCAGCAGGTGGCAATCAGCGGGCTTTAAAAGCCCGACGCGCGGACTCCTCAGCACGGAGTCGTCTGTCTTCCTTGCCAAGCAATGCGCCGAGATCTCAACCACAAGTCAAGAAGCGAACGCCAAGTCAAGCCAGGCCACGTAAGCAAACCCAGCACTCATTGTCTGCAAGTTCTTTCTCCTGTACACAGGTGGACCTCCCAGGCGGCGGACTATCCTCCTCAGCTGACGAGGTGCAGCCTCCTCCTCCTCGGAGTTCCTCCTCACCCCCGCAACGCTGGGCACCTCGAGCACTACGTCACACGGACACCAGGAGCCAGCCGGACTTACACTGTGGGACCTGCCAGTAAGCGCCTGCAGCATATACGCCGTTATTGTTATTTGTACAGCAGTAACCTTTGTGCTTGTGTGTTCCAGGGTTGCCAGGTCACCACAAGACGGGCTCAGCTCCAGTAACCAGACGAGCACACATACATCCACTCACGCACTACACTCACACTTTAACAATAAAAGATAATTGTCTGTAATCACTCGTGTCAGCGTATGTCTCTTGGGTCGTAAATCATGTCAAGAAAAGCCTTTATTAGTCCCACAATGGGGAAATTCCAGGATTGCAACAGCACAGGGATAGCAACACTCAGAGCAATAATTTAGAAGATAAGAAAATAAGAGCAGTGAATATACTGTACATATGTACACATAAATATATAAATATATACAGTATACACAGTGTGGACCATTGTAGCTAGATTGAATAAACAGCAGAACAGTCTATTTAGTTACCCCACATAGTATGAATATGTACCCATATATAATGTCACCCTCCGTAGCGATTTATATTGTCCTAGTTGTATACTGGAGGGGACCATTTTGTGTAAGTCTGTTGCGTCTTTTGCATTCAATACTATTAGGTCGTCATGTTTTTTTTTACTATCTCTGTGAGCAGCCCTGCTTAGGTTATAAAGTCTGACAGTCATAGGTAGGAAGGACCTGCGAAACCTCTCGGTCGCGCACCTAGGATAATGTAGCCTCCTTCTAAATGAGCTCCTCAGTGCGTTCAAAAAGTCCTGCATAGGGTGGGACTCAGACTCCAACAGAGATGACAGCTTTGCCACCATCCTTCTCTCTCCTATCTCCTCCACTTGGTCAAGGCGCTGCCCCAGGACAGAGCTAGCTTTCTTGATCAGTTTGTTCAGTCACTTTCTATCGGCTGCTGTGGTGCCACTGCCCCAACAGACCACTCCAAAAGTGATGGCTGATGCCACCACCAAATCGTAGAAGGTCTTCAGGAGCACCCCTTGTACACCAAAAGACCTGAGCCTCCTCAGAAGGAACAGCCTGCGCTGTCCCTTCATGTAGAGTGCGTTGGTATTGTGGGACCAGTGTAGTTTATTGTTCAAATGAACACCCAGGTACTTGTAGGATGTCACCATCTCAATGTCTGTTCCTTGGATGTATACTGGTGCTGTGAGGGGTTGTCCTTGCCTGCGGCAGTCCACCACAAGTTCCTTAGTTTTTCTCGCGTTGATCTGTAGGCAGTTCCGATGGCACTAGTCCATGAAGTCCTGGATAAGTCCTCTGTACTCAGCTTCATCTCCGTTGGAGATGAGGCCGACGATCGCAGAGTCGTCAGAGAACTTCTGTAGATGGCAGTGTGTTGTGTTGTGTTGTGTGAGAAGTCCGCAGTATAAAGGGTGAACAGGAAGGGAGCCAAAACTGTTCCCTGGGGGGCCTCCGTACTGCCGATGATCGTGTCGGAAACACAATCCTGGGTTTTTTGGATCACCAGGATCCATGATGACAGGTGCTGGTCCACCCCTGTGCACAGCAGCTTGTCCCTCAGGATCACCAGTTGGATGGTGTTGAAAGCACTGGAGAAGTCAAAGAATATGATCCTCACTGTGTTCTCAGGCTTCTCCAGGTGGAACAGGGAACGGTGAAGGAGGAAGATCACTGCATCCTCCACCCTGATGCCATGCTGGTAGGTGAACTGGAGTGGATCCATCGCTGGTCCCACCAGGGGGCAGAGGTGAGCAAGGAGCAGTCTATCCAGTGTCTTCATCAGGTGAGACGTCAGGGCCACTGGTCTGTAGCTGTTCAGGTCTCTGGGGTGGGAAGTGTTTGGTACGGGTACCATACAAGATGTCTTCCACAACTGTGGTACCCTCCCCAGCTTCAGGCTCAGGTTGAAGATGTGCTCCACAATCCCACACAGCTGCTTTCACATCTGCGCAGGACTTCACGCTGATGCAGTCCGGACCTGAGGCCTTCCTCGCCTTGATCTTCCTCAGCTCCGCCTTCACCTGGGTCTTAGTGAGGGTCTGTTTGGGGCTGGGGGGCTGTGTGCTGGGAGTGGGGGGTGTTGGTGGAGGGGAGGGTGGACAGCAGGTCTTGATGACAGTAGAGGCAGCAGTGGTTGTTGTGCAGGCGGAGAGGAGGGCGGTTGGTCAAACCCATTAAAAAACAGGTTTAGATTGTTCATCCACTCCCTGCCTCCTGTGGCCTGGGAGGAGGTATTCTGGAGCCCAGAGATGGTTTTGAGGCTTCTCCAGACCCCGCCGATGTTGCGTTGTTGCAGCTTGTCCTCCATCTTCTTCCTGAAGCTTTCCTTGCCTTCTCTGATCTTCCTCCTCAGCTCCCTCTGTACAGACTTCAGCATCTCTCTTCAGCATCTCTCTGTTCCCCGACCTGAAGATCCTCTTCTTCTTTCTCAGTAGTGATTTTATCTCAGGGTTGATCCAGGGTTTGTTGCTTGAGCAACAAAGTATGGTCTTTGTGGGTACGGTGCTGTCCACACAGAAGTTGATGTAGTTCGTGATGGTGTGAGTGAGGCCGTCGATGTCCTCACCAAGTGGCTCGCAGAGCTGCTCCCAGGCAGTCATTTCAAAACAGTCATTTAGAGCGTCCATTGCCTCCTCAGACCATATCTTCACCGTGCGTGTAACTGGAGGTTGTCTGTGTACTAGGGGTTTGTACACTGGCAGAAGATGGGGCAGTGCGGTGGCGCAGTGGTTAGCACTGCAGCAGCACAGCAACTCACCCTTGGCCATGGGATCCCTGGTTCGATCCCAGCCCCTGACCAACAATGATCTGTGTGGAGTTTGCATGTTCTCCCCGTGTCTGCGTGGGTTTACTCCAGGAGTTCTCAGGTTTCCTCCCACAGGCCAAAAACACGCAGGTTGGGTTAATTGGAGACTCTAAAAGTGGCCCTAGGTGTGAATGTGTGTGTGAATGGTAAAGGGATAGCGCCGTACCGTGGCTGCTTCATCCATCCAGGTGGATGCCCTCAATTTCCCCTCTGGGGATCAATAAAGTATACAAAATAAAAAAAAAAAAGATGAACCAAGTTGTGATCCAATCTCCCGAGTGGGGGGACTGCCGATGAGGTGTACACCTCCTTAGTATTAACATAGAATAAATCCAGTGTTTTTTTGTCTCTGGTGTGGCATGTGACATACTGGGTGAACGTGGGCAGAATGGGGGACAGTGAGATATGGTTAAAATCACCGGAGATGAGGAGGAGAGCATCTGGGTGTTCTGTTAGAAGCCTGCCAGTGACTGAAGGGATGGCATCACGCGCTGCCCCAGCGTTTGCCGTCAGATTTGCATAAATAACAATGCAGATCACTTGTGAGTATTCCCTCGGGAGAAACACAGGCCGCATGATAACAGCTTGCACCTCTATGTCTTTGCTGCAGTGTTGCTCTTTAACTCTGATGTGTCTCGGTTTACACCAGCTGTTATTGACGTACATTATCACTCCTCCGCCCCTTGCCTTCCCACAGTCTGGTGTCCAGTCTGCCCATATTGCGTGGAAACCCTCCAGTTCGATGTTAGCATCTGTTGCTAGTTCTGTTAGCCACATCCCAGTAAACAACATCATGCTAATCTGTCTGAAGGTGCTCTCATAGCGGGACATAGCCGCTAGCTGGTCTGTTTTATTTAGTAGCGATCATACGTTCCCCATAATAACGGATGGGAGGACGGGTCTGTATCTTATATTCCTCGACCACCGTCTTACTCCAGCTCGACATCCACGCTGTTTCCGTCTTTTTTCTCCTGGTATGTCGAGTTTTTGCGTTAACACCGTGGGCCGGTTAAGTGCTAACAGCTGGTCCCTGTTGTACCGTCTCCTGCTATAAACAGGAGAGGTTTTTTTACCTCCGCCAGGCCGCAGGCCAGGAGGTTATGTTTTTGCCAGCGTTTGTCTGTTTGTCTGTTTGTCTGTTTGTCTGTCTGTTGGTTAGCAAGATAACTCAAAAAGTTTTGGACAGATTTCGATGAAACTTTCAGGCGTTGTTGGAAATGGTACAAGGAAGAACTGATTAAATTTTGGGGATGATCCGGATCACTGTCTGGATACAGGAATTTTTTAAAGGATTCTTTAACATTGTGAGATACGGCCATTTTCAACATGTGTGCAGGCGCAATGGAGGGCGCTGGTCGTCGTGTCTGACGAACACAAACTCTGCGTTCTTCAAAGTTTTAGGCACAAAAGCACGCGGAAAACAGTGGTGGGCAGGGCCCGGCAGCGTGCCTGTGTTTGCGCTACGCTGCAAAAGCTGAGACGGGCAGCTGTCCAGCGCCGGATTATTTGGCAGAAATTCCCTGGGCAGCCATAGTGGCTGCGCAAAAACAAGCTCTCTGCCGGGGAAGCTTCCAAATCCTCTTTTGCCACGGAGCGCAACCCCAATATAAAACCCACAGCAACCTGTCTACCCAATTTGCATCCGTCAGTGAAGCCCTGAGTGCTGCTTTCAGTGATCTATGAAAACGCTCACATAACCCATTGGCCTGTGGGTTGTACGCGGTTGTGCGATGAATTGCAACGCCCGCAGCCTGGGAGTTTGGAGATGGAGGAGATGGACATAACAGCAACACTTCAGTTTACTACCTCCGCCAAGGAGGTAATGCTTTTACTACTGAACCACTAATCCTATCATTGTGAATCCAATTGCTAGTCATATGTTTTCATGGTCAAGGAATCTGAAAACATACACACAAACACTGTATGGGGGGAACTGTGGCGCTTGGCGGAGGTCTGCGCTCTCCGAGTGCTTTTCTAGTTGTTATAGTGTTTTAAAAATGATTGAATAAAAATGAATGATGAAGGAATGAATGAATAAAAAAGTGTTTTAAAATGAATTTTAAACACTTTTAAAATGCTATTTTAAATGCCCCACTACTCCACTCTTGCTGACTGATTTAACAGTTCTTCAGCCGAAACCGGAAGTTGCCCCTATAATCATTTCTACAGCAGCACCCTCAGGAATAAGGTGGATTGAGAGAAAAGCAATAAAAAAAACTTAATGTTTTCCCTTTATGTTCTGTTTTTATTCAAATAACTACCTCCAAACTGAAACTGTATACACTCTCTTACATCATCGCCCAGTCCCACAAAGAGAAAATTCCAGAAAATGGGGAAATTCCATATGCCCATGAATATTTTTGATTTGATTTTGTATACTTTATTGATCCCCAGAGGGGAAATTGAGGGCATCCACCTTGATGGATGAAGCAGCCACAGTACGGCGCTATCCCTTCACCATTCACACCTAGAGCCACTTTAGAGTCTCCAATTAACCTAGCCTGCATGTTTTTGGCCTGTGGGAGGAAACTGGAGAAATTCCGTAGTAAACCCACGCAGATATGGGGAGAACCTTGCAAACTCCACACAGATCACTGTTGATCAGGGGCTGGGATCGAACCAGGGATCCCATGGCCAAGGGTGAGTTGCTGTGCTGGTGCAGTGCTAACCACTGCGCCACCGCACCACCCCATACCGTACCACCCCAATATTTTATTATGTTGGAAAAAATGTCATTTTTACCACTGTGTCAATTTTATGGCTCAACATTTATTCAAATTTATGTTGTCATACTATTTTTAATAAAATCTGACAATACTCATTGATTTATGGTTTTTGTAATATTGCAGCAAAGTTACAACAAAATAAATCAATTGTGTTGCTATATCGAAATTGCATTACTTGAAAATATACTGCTCAAAAAAATAAAGGGAACACTTTGGAAACACATCAGATTTTAATGGGAAAAAATAAGCTGGATATCGAAATTGTGGCAGGCTAGTCCAGCTTACTCAGATTAAAAAATGTTCCTTTAATCTGAGTAAACTGGACTCGCCTGCCACAATTTCGATCGATGCACGGATGAGGTGCAGTCACCTCATCCGTGTCTTTTATGCCAGGTTTGTCGACATAACAACCGGCGTTGCTAATCAAAATACAACGCTCCATCAAGAATTCTCATCGGTATATCTACCTTATTGCTAGACCCCATAATGCCTTGCGTGAATTATGGGCGCAACTTCCTGTACTAGTTTAGAAGGTGGGGCTGTCACAGAAATGGGACACTTTTCCTTGTTAAAAAACAATGACTTCGGCATCAAAAATGTGGGACCACAGCTTTTTGCACCTCGAAAAGAGTAATATAATTATACCACTTCCCACAACTAATGAGGGACAGGAAGATGACCTTAAAAAGTGGCCTGGCAGACAGTAGCTCCGTTATTTAGCTCCGCTGCTAAGATGCTAACGCTCTCAACAAATAAAAGCTTTGAGATATACAGTATTACACTGGTCAACACCAAATTTATTGTCTAAGTTTTTTTTAACTGATTTAGGACAGTTTTGATGTGCTGAATCCAAAAATCACATTGGTTTTACTCAATCAGGTCAACTTTTTCGAACTATGGCCACATGTTTTCTTATATTTTTGTTTACAGTATGGGTATTTTTGCTTTATATGATGCAAAATTCTTTATTATTTCTTGAAATTCTCTGAATTTGACGTAAAATTCAGTTTACATGTACTTACCTTTATCACTGTCTACTATTCAATTTACAGTACAACTGTACAACTGCTTATAACTTAACATAAAAACCTGGCCTGATTGAGAGAAACGTGTCACGAATGGCTCTTGCGAGCCATTAATAAGAGCCAAGGGCCAACCAGTGAGTTTGCGTAGTTTATTAATAACGGAAAGGAGCAAAGGAAAAGAGCCTCGTGGGGCAAAACACAAATAACACAAAAGGTACACTTACGGATCACGATGAGGGAAGAGGGCTGCAGCTGGAGCCGGACGTAGGGACTCCAGCCTAATCCACAGTGAGAGGTACGTGTGGATCGTGTGAGGTCGCAGCCCTGAGCAAACAGGGCCGCTCTCTTATATAGGGGTTGGCATCAGCGCATCAGCTGATGAGAGGTAATTGGCCTCCAGCCGTCCCATGGAGCTTGACAGCCGGAAGCCTGCTGAGACGCTGTCATAACAAAAGCCGGCTGAGAAGATGTATGGCCTGAGCCCGGACGACATCGGTGCACAGACCATGACAGTACCCCCCCCTCGAGGCCGGGCTCAGAACGGCCAGTAACACCCAAGCCCTCCCCACCCCCCCCTAGGGTGGGTGGATGG
Source organism: Pholidichthys leucotaenia (assembly GCA_020510985.1). Taxonomy (NCBI): domain Eukaryota; kingdom Metazoa; phylum Chordata; class Actinopteri; order Cichliformes; family Pholidichthyidae; genus Pholidichthys; species Pholidichthys leucotaenia. The sequence continues at coordinate 399,601,311 of CM035838.1, forward strand.
GGCGCAGGCCAGGAAGGAGTGAGTCAGAAAAAGAGAAGGGAAAAAAAAAAACCCACGACACTGGCAGGGAACAAATGAAGCAATTACAGAGTATGGAAAAGGGAGAGAAAAAAAACACAATACTCCATAAATGCGGACCAAATATAGACCAGACCCTAAAAAAAGGGATGCAACAACAGGAGGAGGCCTAGAAAAAGAACAAGGGCATGCTAACAGCGATGAGATGCATGAAAAACAAAAACACGCTAACAGCGATGAAATGACATGAAATCATAATAACATACCTGTACATCCACAAAATTACAAGGGAGCAAAGGCACAGGAATGACAGGCGAGATAACACAGTTCCGGGGGTCTCCCCGCCCCCAGCGTCCAAACCGCAAACAGGGGTAACGGGAAGAGTTCAGGCAACCTACCCGAATCCCAGGCCAGGAAAAACAGTGCTCCAGGTGGCCGGACCAGGCCGCCAAATAGAGAGTCCAGTGGGTCGGGTGGCCGGCCCAGAGAGCCAAATGTGCGCAGCAGTCCTTCTGGTGGCCAACCCGCATCGCTCAGCCGCCAGGACCGCAGGGAGAGAGAGGCAACGGCTTCCCTGTAGAGGGGAATAGCAAGGGCGAGCTGGGCCGAAAGTGAGGGGTCCAAGCGGCACCTGGTGGAGAAGGCTTGGGGGAAAATGAGGGTGAAGCTGATGAGGATGGTAATAAAGATGGGGGAGAAGATGAGCCGGTCCAGTGTCTGGTGGCAGGGGATCTGCACCTTCCTCACCGAACTTGGATCCTGCTGGAGCTGCACCCTTGTTGGACCCCGATTGGGTCACGGTTGCACCCGCGATGGACCCCAATTAGGTCACGGCTGCACCCGCGTCGGACCCCGACTGGGTCAGCGCCGCACCAGTACCAACCTCCAACCCCGAACCTGGAACCTCTGGCACTGCAGGCGAAATCAGCTCCTCGCTGGCGACCCTGGGAGAAGGCTCAGGAGAGAGAAAAGAACCGGGATCAGGATCACCGGCAGCGCCAGAACCCGGCGAGACAAGCTCGGACGCAGCGGGCGGCTGCACCCAGCTCGCCTCCCCAAGAGACAGGCAAAAATGCTCTAGGAAGGAAAGAATAAACACAACACAGAGCACTTGCCTGATCTCGGGTTCTCACACCGTCCAGGACTCCGATGATCCGGGCTCAGACGGCAGGAGGTCGTCATCTGGCTCCCACTCAGCTCCGTCGGGCTCCGCATCTTGCATGATGGTGTCTGCAGCCTGAGGATCGTCCGGCACCGGCACCCACGCCGACGACCCACACGGCGTGGTGGCAGGAGACCCTCGACCCGCTGGACCGGACCACTCATCCGTGGAGACCCGGGGACGCTTCCTCGTGGGCGCAGGTTTCACGCTGCAGTCTGCTCTCCTCCTCCGCCCATGACGTGGCTGCGGGACCGGAACCAGGCTCTCCAGAACCGCAGGCCCCCTCCTCATCCGGCGACGTTGGCCTGGCATCGAGGACCACTCAGCGGAGGGAGACACAGAAGATGCGGGATTAACAATTAAAGCCACAGCAGGTGGTGGGAGCTCGGGGGGCTGCAAACCCCGAACTCCACCCCCAGGAGTCTGACAAGGCAAATCACAGTAATGAGAATATGAATGAATTTGGACTTGCCTGTCTCCTGGAGGCTGGATGGTGCCTGCTGCTGCGGACGTTGCTCCTCCCTTTCCCCGCCGGGTGGTGACTGAGGGCCCCCTGGGAGGACGAGAGGGAGTCGCTCGAGAAGGTTCCAGGACAGGGCTCGCCGAAACAGGACTCCAGGTACACACAGCAGCTGGGATAGGTGTCGAGGAGGAGCGGGCGACAGCTGAGACGAGCCAGGCACGGAGCGCTGACGGGACAGCAGGAGAAGATGACCCGGAGGAAGAGGCTGCGGGGATTCCCCTCTGACAAGATGCAGGAGTGACAGCTGTGTGGGAGATTGAGCCCTTGCGGCAACCTGGAACTGGATCCGGTCGGGATTCACACTGAGGTTGATTGTGACGACAATTTCTGGCAGAGGGAGAGGCGAAGGTGAGGTCCGGGAATCGCCGCTCCTGTGCGAAGACAGAGGCGAGGAGGTCGGCGAACTCAGGAAAGTCACTTAGATCCCTAAGCGAGGAGCGATGATTCCTCCTCTTTGGCTTCCTGCCGGGATTTCCCTCCAGCCCATGGAGTATCTTGCGCTGTGCGGCAATGTTATATCTCCTCGCGCTGACTTCAGGGTGGTTAGCAAAGTGGGGGAGATGATTGAGAACATCCTCAGCTTGGTCCAGGTACCGGTGCACGTCGCGGTGGAAGTCGAGGAGAGAGGCGGTGATGAGGATTTCATCAACGCACTCGAGGGCGTCCGCCAGATCGTCGCTCTGACTCTGAGTGCAGGACCTCTGCGACGGCATGCTTCCAGCACGGTACCCAGACAGAGAAGAACAAAGTCCAATTTATGCACAAACTCACGGTGGCCGGCAACTCACTGGCTGCGACCTACTCTTGTGAGCCATTAATAAGACCCAAGGGCCAACCAGCGAGTTTGCGTAGTTTATTAATAATGTAAAGGAACAAAGGAAAAGAGCCTCGTGGGGCAAAACACAAATAACACAAAAGGTACACTTACGGATCATGATGAGGGAAGAGAGGAGGGCTGGAGCCAGTCCTAGGGACTCCAGCCTAATCCACAGCGAGAGGTATGTGTGGATAGTGTGAGGTCACAGCCCTGAGCAAACAGGGCCGCTCCCTTATATAGGGGTTGACAGCGCATCAGCTGATGAGAGGTAATTGGCCTCCAGCCAACCCGTGGAGCTTGACAGCCGGAAGCCCGCTGAGACGCTGTCATAACAAAAGCTGGGCTGAGAAGATGTATGGCCTGAGCGCGGACGACATCGGTGCACAGACCATAACAAAACAGATGTCATTTTCCGATTCAGCAGTACAAAATTGTCTTAAATCAGTTGAAAAAACAGACAGCTTACAAAAAAATTATTTTTGTCATGTTGTGTTATTGTTTCCACCGCAATAAAGTCAGTGGCAAAGATGTTGGACATAATCAAATTTACCTCAGAGCAGACTTAGAATCTAGTCAGAACCAGAAAGAACCAGAACATCGTGCTTGGGTGTTTTAATGTCAGGGAAAAACAGACAGCTACAGCTGTTCTTTTTACCCCGAAATTAAAATGCTCATGCTGCTGTCATGCCTTGAATGCTAGCTATTTAACTTAACACATAGAGACATTTTCTGACAATTGTTCAATTGATCTATCCACCTTATTTCTAGGCCCCATGATGCCTTGCGTGAATTATGGGTGCAACTTCCGGTACTAGTTTAGAGCGTATGTATGGTTGTCACTGAAATAAACAGGACACTTTTCCTTGTTAAAAAACAATGACTTTGGCATCAGAAATGCGGGAACATGGCCTTTTACACCTCAAAAACAGTAATATAATCATTCCACTTCTCACGACTATCTAGGGATAGGCAGATGACCTTAAAAAGTGGCCTCACAGACAGTAGTTACGCTAGTTAATGTTACATATGAGAATTGGGTGTTGGGACTTGCCGTAGCCCAGTCGGGTGGTTGGGGGGCGATGACATCAGGCGGGCTATGGCTGGAGTATATATTGCATTGAATGTTCAAATAAAGGAGTTCCGTGTTCAGCAGAGAGAAGCCTTCTTCTCCCATTATTCACAGACAAAACATTTGGCAACGAGGATGGGATTAGCAGCAGAATAACCCGCTCCAACATGGTGGGATGTTGGGACAAAGAACGTCTGCTCCCTCTCACCTCGCTGTGGATTACAGAGACAGAGGATCACTCTGGTACCCCTCTGTTAATGAAAGAAAAACCCACAATGGTCACAGAAATAACTTCAACCTGACAAAAGTGGTAATAAATAAAAATTCTATGAAAATTAATCAATGAAAATCAGACAATGCTTTTGAATTGTGGTTCAACAGAATTATTTTAAAAAAACAAACTCATGAAACAGGCCTGGACAAAAATGATGGTACCCCTAGAATATAAAGTAGTACATAAAGAAGTACTAGTATATAAAGAAGTACGCCTAGAAAAGACTGAAAATATTGTGACCATAGGGACATGTTCAACCAAGATGTGTCCTCTAATTAACATCATAGGTGTCTACAAACTTGTAATTAGTCAGTCGGCCTATTTAAAGGGTGACAAGTAGTCACTGTGCTGTTTGGTGACATGGTGTGTACCACACTAAACATGGACAAGAGGAAGCAAAGGAGAGAGTTGTCTCAGGAGATTAGAAAGAAAATTATAGACAAGCATGTTAAAGCTAAAGGCTATAAGATCATCTCCAAGCAGCTTGACGTTCCTGTGACTACAGTTGCACATATTATTCAGAAGTTTAAGATCCACGGGACTGTAGCCAACCTCCCTGGACATGGCTGCAGGAGGAGACGGATAACACGAATGGTAACAAAAGAGCCCAGAACGACCTCTAAACACATTCATGGTGAACTCCAAGGTCAAGGTACATCAGTGTCAGATCGCAACATCCGTGGTTGTTTGAGCCAAAGTGGACTTCATGGGAGACAACCAAGGAGGACACCACTGTTGAAAACAAATCATAAAAAAGCCAGACTGGAATTTGCCAAACTGCATGTTGACAAGCCACAAAGCTTCTGGGAGAATGTCCTATGGACAGACGAGACAAAACTGGAACTTTTTGGCAAGGCACATCAGCTCTATGTTCACAGACGCAAAAATGAAGCATACCAAGAAAAGAACACTATCCCTACTGTGAAACATGGAGGAGGTTCTGTTATGTTCTGGGACTGCTTTGCTGCATCTGGCACAGGGTGTCTTGAATCTGTGCAGGTTACAATGAAATCTCAAGACTATCAAGGTATTCTACAGAGAAATGTGCTGCCTGCGGCGGCATGCAATAAAGCGGCGTTGTTGGAGGTTTTAAGTAGAGTTTTATTAAATCATACCGCCGTCACGGGATCCCCTCTCCAGCCCAAGTGTGTGCAGGCTGGATGGGGATCCTCTGGCTCTCAGAGAAGAAGACACAGAGTGCGTGTCTGCAGCAGAGGTTGAAGTGTGAGTGAGAGGCGAACACGTGTGTGTCCTACAGCAGAGGTTGAGAGATAGAGGAGGTGTTACAGAACCTGTGCAGTATTTATACCCAACTCAAACAATACATCAAAGCAGTGTCACCGCGGTAGGTCTGATCAAAGGGACTGCAGAACAGGCATGAGATATTTGCATTTGTGAGACATACATCACAATGGGCAGATTTGCTAGACTCTGCTCTAGCTGCAGAACAAAGAGGTTAACAGGCACATCTACACATTGATCTGAGTCTCTAGGTCATAGTAAGGACAGGACGCATGAACACAATGCATGAAAGGTGACATTATCACAGTAGTGTAGCGGAAAAAACCAGGAGTAGCGAGTTGTCTGTCCTTAGTCTGTTTGTGGGGGGTTTCCCAAACCGCCACACTGCCCAGTGTCAGACAGCTTGGTCTCAGTCGCAGGTCAAGGGTCTCGCAACAGGATAATGACCCAAAACACACAGCTAAAAACACCCAAGAATGGCTAAGAGCGAAACATTGGCCTATTCTGAAGCGGCCTTCTATGCACCGTGATCTAAATCCTATTGAACATCTGTGGAAGGAGCTGAAACATGCCGTCTGGAGAAGGAACCCTTCAAACCTGAGACAACTGGAGGAGTTTGCTCATGAGGAGTGGGCCAAAATACCTGCTGAGAGGTGCAGAAGTCTCATTGACAGTTACAGAAATCGTTTGATTGCAGTGATTGCCTCAAAAGGTTGTGCAACAAAATATTAAGTTAAGGGTACCATCATTTTTGTCCAGGCCTGTTTCATGAGTTTTTTTTTTTTTAATAATTCTGTTGAACCACAATTCAAAAGCATTGTCTGATTTTCATTTTGTTGGTTATCACTTTTGTAAGATTCAAGTTATTTCTGTGACCATTGTGGGTTTTTCTTTCATTAACAGAGGGGTACCAACAATTTTGTCCACGTGTGTAATATCCCATAATGCAATGCACAGTCAATGGAGCAGTGAGAGGAGAGCTTCACATCATAACATAAACTACCTACTTAAGGTATTTATATTTATTAATTCAGCAAAAATGATTTAACACATATTTACTACAAATTACATGCAGGCATTCATATTTTACCACCGTTAGTCGTTACGTTTTACTGTCTCACCATGATGTCGTCATTAGCCGCACTATGAAAACAAGCCCAGTAGTGTCCGATAGCTGTTAATTTTATTGTTATATTGAGTTTATTATATAGTCCACTCTATCTAAATTCACAATTTAGCGAGTCGGGAGGGAGTGACTAAGTGAGTGAACATTCCGAACACATCCAATGAGGGGTCTTTGGCTCTTGGATAACTCTTCTGATAATTATTTTGACTTCTCTGTTAGGAAATCTTGAGGGGCTCCTGGTCATAGCCGGTTTATAGTAAAATGATGTTCGTTCCACTTCTGAATGATGGTTCCAACAGTGCTTAATGGAATATTCAGCAGTTTAGAAATGTGCCTGTAACCAACGCCATCATTATGTTTTGCAACAATAAGGTTGCGAAGGTCAAGAGAGAGCGCTTTGCTTCTAACCATCATGAGTTCTTTATGATCCGACAATCTGATATTCACAGACCTTTTTAAAGGCTATCAGTCAGGACTTAACCAACTGAAATTAATTTACACTGATGAGGGATGGGGATGGCTTCCTAAATTCTGATGGATTTCAGATGGTTTCTTGGTTTTCTCCACTTCATTAAATGTAACTTGTTTTGTGAACACAGTTGCCTTGATTTCTTTGTGTGTATGATTACTTGGGTTGTTTATGATATCTGGTGAAAATCTCAGGTCAATGGCTCTATCACAAATATGTTTAATGGGAAAATGTTATGTTAAATACTCATTTTCCTCGCTGTACCCAGAAAAGGACAGACAAGCTGAGGTGATGTGGACTGATTAAATTAAGATTTGTCAATTCTGAGTAACACTTAATATGGTTAATATTATTAACAGAAAATTCTTGATGTTTTGATTTAAAAAATAAACTCATTTCATATCCCTTTTCGCTGTAAAAAGTATACAAGGTCAGATTTCTAAGAAAATTGCAAATAGTATCTTGGTTTGTTTGTGACCTTGTATTCTGCACACTGAGCTGACTGGATTTGTGAATAGTTAGATTTATGAATGGGGAAATATTGCTTTGGATTGTGGGGCAGGTCCTTTTATTGAATGTGTGTGTGTGTGTGTGTGTGTGTGTGTGTGTGTGTGTGTGTGTGTGTGTGTGTGTGTATCTGTCCTGACAGTTACTGGGTTTAAGAGACATGAGTTAGCACACTAATTCAAGATGCTAACGTTTAGTCTAGGATGGGGTATGGGCATCTCAGGTTTGTGTGTGTGTATACGTATGTGTCCTGACTGTGGTTTACTTGGTTTAAGAGGACCCAAGTTCAAGTGTGGGGCACTGAAGATGCTAAACCCTGGTACAGAGTGGGGGGTAGGCAACTTGAGTGGATGTGTATTTACTCCTGGATTGGAAACGTTGCTGTGCAATTATCTGACCATTTGCAGGAAGTTGGGTTTTTTGAGGTGTTTCAGTCTGGGTTCAGAGCTCATCACAGCACTGAAACTGCCTTAGTCAAGGTCACTAATGACCTCCTGACTGCATCTGATAATGGACTTGTTTCTGTTCTTGTTCTTTTAGATCTCAGTGCAGCCTTTGACACTATCGATCATGCCATTCTACTTGACAGATTAGAACACTTTGTTGGACTGAGTGGAACGCCGTTGCAGTGGTTTAGATCTTATTTGTCTGATAGATTTCAGTTTGTCCATATCAATGATGAATTTTCTTCCAACTCTAAGCTCAGTCATGGAGTTCCACAGGGAGTGTTGGGCCCTACTCTTTTTAATCTATATATGCTCCCTTTAGGTAATATCATCAGAAAGCACTGTATACATTTTCACTGTTTCGCAGACGACACACAACTATACCTGTCAATGAAGCCCGATGATTGTACTCAATTAGCCAAGTTAGATGCCTGTCTTAAGGACATCAAAACTTGGATGACTTGTAATTTTTTACTATTGAACTCTGATAAGACTGAAGTCATTCTTGTTGGCCCAAAACATCTTAGAAATTCCTTTTCAAATTATGCCCTTAATTTAGATGCTGCCACTCTCACTCTGAACAGTTCTGTGAGGAATCTTGGAGTTACTTTTGATCAAGATTTGTCCTTTAACTCACATATTAGAACTGTTTCTAAGACTGCCTTCTATCATCTACGCAATATTGCCAAGATCAGGAGCATCTTCTCTCTGAATGATGCTGAGAAACTGATTCACGCCTTTGTCAGCTCTCCATTAGATTATTGTAATTCACTATTATCTGGTTGTCCTAAAGTATCTTTAAAAAAATCTTCAGTTGATTCAAAATGCTGCTGCTAGAGTTTTAACTGGTTCTAGAAAAAGAGATCATATCTCCCCGGTTCTGTCCTCCCTTCACTGGCTTCCCATAGAATTTAGAATCAAGTTTAAAAAATCCTTATTCTTACTTTCAAAGCTCTTAACAATCAGGCCCCCAATATATAAAAGATCTGATATTACCATCCTAATAGATATTACCTGATATTACCATCCTAATAGAGCATTATGCTCCCAAAATGCTGGCTTACTTGTGGTGCCCAGAATCTCCAAAAGTACAGTGGAAGGCAGAGCTTTCTGCTACCAAACCCCTTCTCTCTGGAACCAGTTACCACTCTGGGTCTGGGAGTCAGACTCGGTCTCTGTTTTTAAGAACAGGGTAAAATCCTTCCTTTTTAATATAGCTTACATTTAAGGAGGGATTTTCTGTCTCTTAACCCCACTTTTGTTCTGTTGTTATCTGATCCATACTGCTGGTTGACCTCCAATAATGTACTTGGCATCTTACTGTTATGTTCTTTATGTCTGTCCTCTCCATCCTCCCTATCCTCTCACCTCCAGCCAGTCACAGCAGATGACTGACCCTCCCTGAGCCTGGTTCTGCTAGAGGTTTTTTCCTGAAATGGGAGTTTTTCCTCTCCACTGTCCCTTAGTGCTTGCTCATAGGGGATTGTCTGATTGCTGGGTTTTTCTGAGACTGTGGGGGGGGGGTTTCTGCACTGTGGTGCCACGAGACTGCTTTTGTTGTGACGTGGTGCAATATAAATAAAGCTGAATTGAATTGAATTATCTGTTGCAGTGTAGAGAGCGTGAAATGAAGAGGCTGAATTTATTTCTCAATTCAGGTTTATTAATCATTCACGTATCTCCAACATCCTCTCAATCAGAAAAGAGACAGAATATCCCACATCTCCCCCAAGGTCACTTCCTTGTGGTAACGTATCGTCACTTCCTGTTTTGCTGTCTGCCTGTGTGGTTTGCTCTCACTTTTTATACCCGGGACATCAAAGTACAGAATCACATTGTCATTCAATCCCCCGAGACAATACATCACCCCCCAGGTCTTCTCTCCTCCATCTAAAACCCTGGTGGTCAGGAAGTCTTCCCAGAACCATCTCTAAAGACAGATTTCACACCTTCCTGTTACCCCCGGAGGTCCAGACTTATTGTTCCTTCTAAGACGTGAGGTAGCAGTAATATATATATGCAGCTTAAGCATCTCAAATATGTGAGCCACATGACCCCCCCCCCAAACGTCGAAGATGAAACAATACAACATAGCCAACACCACATGATAAAATCACAAATATCAGTCCATAGGCTGTCTGGGCTTCAACCGTCTTCCAAATTTGCTGTAAGCGGGCTTAGCCACTCCCGCGGCGCCGTCCTGCAGTGAATCCGCTATCTGAGGATGAGAAGTGTTAGACAATCTCTGTGGGGGCTCTAGGGCATGCTCCCTGGGGGGTCTGCCGCGTCGAGGAGCCCTCACCACTTGCACCGCCTCATCAGCCATCACAAAAGCAGGTTTAAGTCTGTCTATACAAATTGTTTCCCTCCTGTCCCCTAAATATAGCAAAAAATGTTTATCACCTGTTTCCAGCACTCTATATGGGCCATCGTAAGGTGGTCGCAGGGTGGGATGCTGATCGTCGTGCCTGACAAAAACAAACTTGGCGTTTTTTAAAGATTTAGGTACAAAAACACGCGGAAAAGTGTGATGAACGGGGCCCGGAAGCGTGTCCGCTCCCATGTCGTTCAGTGACCGCTGAGCAGGGGGACGTTCTGGCGCCGGATTATCAGGAAGGAACTCGCCTGGCAGCCGGAGTGGTTGCGCAAACACCAACTCAGCTGGGGAGGCTTTTAAGTCATCTTTAGGTGCAGAACGCAACCCTAATAAAACCCATGGTAGCCTGTTTACCCAATTTGTATTCGTAAGCGACACTCTGAGGGCTGCTTTCAATGACCTATGAAAACGCTCGCATAAACCATTAGCCTGGGGGTGGTACACGGTAGTGCGGTGAATTGTTGCTCCAAGGCTGCAGGCCATTGCTGACCAAAGCTCAGAAACAAATTGATGTCCCCTGTCGGACATAATATCCGACGGGACCCCAAAACGCGCTACCCAAGCCGTTAAAAACGCGCGGGCCACCTCTGCGGCTGTGGTTGATGCCAGTGGGACCACTTCAGGCCAACGCGTGGTGCGGTCCACCATTGTCAAAAGATGCGTGTACCCCTGCAACGACGGTAGGGGGCCTACGAGGTCGACATGCACATGATCGAACCTCTTGGCCGGGATGTGAAATGGCTCTAAGGGGGCTTTAGTGTGCCTGTGTATTTTGGCCCACTGGCAAGCCATGCAGGCTCTTGCCCACTCTTTAACGTGCTTGCGCAGGCTCGGCCAAACAAACTTCTCCCCTACCATTTTCACCGACGCGCGCACTCCCGGGTGTGCCAGAGAGTGAATCGAGTCAAAAACACGGCGGCGCCACGCGGCCAGCACTACCGGGCGGGGTCGTCCGGTAGAGACATCGCAGATTAAGGGGGGCATGCCATCTTGCAGCCTCCTGCTCTCCAGCCTTAACCCTGTTGGTCCAGACTGGAGCGCGCACACGTCCACATCGCTACCCTGATCTGCAGCCATGGCTGCATAATCTATCCCCACGAGGACTGGGGCCGCGTACGCTTCCGTGCCGCTATTTTGCTCCGCAGTCGTGGAAGTATAATCCACCTCTGCCCGGACTGAAGTGGTTACGGCGCGAGAGAGGCAGTCTGCCACCATGGTAAGTTTACCCGCTACATGCTGAATATCAGTAGTAAACTCTGAAATTGCAGCCAGCTGCCTCTGCTGCCGGCCCGACCACGGTTCCGCAACTTTGGCCATCGCAAAAGTGAGTGGTTTGTGGTCGACAAACGCGGTGAAACGCCGACCTTCTAGCCAGAACTGGAAGTGACGAATGGCTAAGTGGAGCGCTAACAGCTCCCTGTCGAACGCGCTGTATTTTCGCTCGGCCTCGCGCAAGGTCCTGCTAAAAAAGGCCAGCGGCTGCCAAGCCCCGGCAACATGTTGCTCCACTACCGCCCCTATGGCCACGTCTGACGCATCAGTGGTGAGCGCTATGCGGGCCGTTGGGTCTGGATGAGCCAACAACGCAGCGTCTGCAAGGGCTTTTTTGACCTCCGAGAATGCGCGCTCCCGCTCTGGGGACCATTCGATTGAACTGGCACGGCGGTATACACTTGCGCGCCCTCTCTGCGAAACGACGATGGTAAAAACAGAGGTCGTCTCCTCCACGATGTCGGGGCTTCGCCGCTGCCATTGTTGGTGTGTCTGCCTCCGTTGTCTCTGGCCTTTTGCCGTTCCCGGTCGTCGCGTCGAGGTCTGCCGCTGCTGCGGTGGTCGTGTGCTGTCCGCTGGCGTCGAGGATCCTTTGCGCCTCCTGGGCCAGCGCGCGGAAGTCCCGCTGGGTCATGAACTGAGAGCCCGCCAGGGTCGCTCTCGTCTGCGATGGTAGAGTTCTCAGGAAGATGTGAGTGAAGAGGAAATCGTCGTTGTCTGAGCCTCTCAGCTTCAGCATGTCTTCCATCAGGTCAACAGGCGTGCTTTCTCCCAAGTCGTGCAGGGCCAGGAGTCTCTCGGCTCTCTGCTGGGCTGAGGGAGTGAAACGCTGGATGAGGGCAGCTTTCAACCCGCTGTATTTGTCGCCAGCGGGTGGGCGCTGCACCAGGCTCCGCACATGTCGAGCTGTGCGGCTGTCGAGTTTGGCGATGACATGGTAGAACTTTGTGTCATCTGCAGTTATTCCCCCGAGGGCGAACTGGGCCTCGGCCAGGAGGAACCATGAGTCCGGGTTGTCCTGCCAGAATTCTGGTAGCTTGACTGAGACTGCGCTTGCCCGGCTGGTCCCTGGCGAGTCTGGTTCGGGGGAATCGTCTCTGCCCATTATACGTCTCAAGGTCACCAGTGTAGAGAGCGTGAAATGAAGAGGCTGAATTTATTTCTCAATTCAGGTTTATTAATCATTCACGTATCTCCAACATCCTCTCAATCAGAAAAGAGACAGAATATCCCACATCTCCCCTTTTTATACCCGGGACATCAAAGTACAGAATCACATTGTCATTCAATCCCCCGAGACAATACATCACCCCCCAGGTCTTCTCTCCTCCATCTAAAACCCTGGTGGTCAGGAAATCTTTTCAGAACCATTTCTAAAGACAGATTTCACACCTTCCTGTTACCCCCGGAGGTCCAGACTTATTGTTCCTTCTAAGACGTGAGGTAGCAGTAATATACATATGCAGCTTAAGCATCTCAAATATGTGAGCCACAGCAGGAGACATCTGAAAGCACACCGAATGAGAAAAGAGTAACAACAGCTCCTGACAGCAGCTCTGAAAAGGTAAATTGTAGTTTGTCTGTACTGTTTAATAACATTACTTATTGTGGGTAATAAGTTTGACAAAAAATATCCATCACATTGTTCTGAGATGAGGCAAAGTGGATCCAGTCATGTCATGTTCAGAATATACAGCGAGGAAAATATTAAACACATCAACATTTTTCTCATTAAATATATTTATGAAGCAGCCAATGACCTGAGATTTTCACCAGAGATCAGTAACAACCCAAATAATCCATACATACAAAGACAGCAAGGCATCTGTGTTCACAAAAGTTATATTTAATAAAGTGGAAGGACAAAGGGAATGAATATTGAACAGGCTTAATGAAATTCATTTAATATTTAGTAGAAAAGCCTTTGCTAGTAAAAACACCTTCCAGATGCCTCCTGTATGGCGAAATTAGGCCAAACATTGCTCAGGAGTGATTTTAGCCCATTTTTCCACACAAACTGTCTTCAAATCTTGAAAGTTTGTGCATGTCTTCTGTGAACTCTGGTCTTCAGCTTGTTCCATCTATTTTCAATTGGATTCAGGTCAGGTGACTGAAAGGGCCTTTCAAGCAGCTTTGTTTTCCTTCTCTGGAGCCAGTTGAGTTTCCTTGGGTGCATGTTTGGGATCACTGTCTTACTGAAATGTCCACCCTCGTTTCAACTTCAGTATCCTGGTCGATGGCAATAGGTTCTTGTCAAGGATGTCTCTGTCTCTGTACATTTGTCCATTCATCTTTCCTTCAATTATATGAAGTACTTTGTGCTGAAAAATACCGCACACCTTGACCTATGGTGTTTTGGGGCTGATGTGCAGTGCCATTTCGCCTCCAAACATGCTGTGTGTTGTGACATCTAAAAAGTTCAGTTTTGGTCTCATCTGACCAGACTATATTCTCCCAGTATTTTACTGGCTTGCCCAACTGTTGTGCAGGAAACTTTAAATGCGCTTCAACATGCTTCTTCTTCAGCAATGGAGTCTTGCGAGGTGAGCGGGCATAGAGCCCATGTCGGTTCAGTGCATTACTTATTGTTTTCTTTGAAACAACAGTACCTGCTATCTCCAGGTCTTTCCGGAGCTCTCCACAGCTGTGGCTGAAATGTTTGCTCGTTCCCCATATAGTGTACTGTATAGTGAATCTGCCATTTTGTAGTAACATTTACAGAACAAACGTTTACATAACGTTTACAGAATAAAAATATAATACAAACAAGAAAATGACAAGCAGAAGAGAAGCCCAAAAACCCAAACAGGCATAAATAGCCCATAAGTAAATAAGCAGGAAAAAAGCCATGAAACCAAGTCTGGTAGAAATCCCCAGCACTCGGTTCATCAAATCAAAATCAAATCAAATCAAACTTTATTGTCATATTGCTGTACATACAACTGTAGTGCAGGCAAGATGAAATTGCGTTTCTCTCGGCATCCATATAAGAAGCAGCATGATTTAAGACACATTCCCACATAGCTCCCACCCCCCCATCCATTCACACATCCCTGAGACATACTTGGGGAAAAAGAAGAATAACTAACTATAATATACAAAATGACCGTAGGTGCAGTAGTGTGTATGAGAGATTCCGGGTCAACTGTTCAGCATCCTGACAGCTTGTGGAAGGAAGCTGTTGATCAGTCTGGTGGTTCTGCCTCTGATGCTCCGGAATTGTTTACCAGATGGAAGAAGTTCAAAGTGTTTATGCAGAGGGTGAGAACGGTCCTTGACAATGTTTAGTGCCCTGCTCCTACAACGGTTCTGAAAAAGTTCTTGGACAGAGGGGAGGGAGACTCCAATTACCCTCTCCGCCCCCTTGACTATCCTCTGCAGGGCTTTTTTGTCTGACATACTGCAGCTGGAGTACCATGTAGCAATGCAGTACGTCAGAACACTCTCCACCACACCTCTGTAGAAGGTCCTGAGGATGCAGATGGGGAGAGAGGCCTGTTTGAGTTTCCTCAAGAAGTGCAGTCTCTGCTGAGCCCGCTTCCTGATCTCCAAGGAATTCTTGTGCCAGGTCAGGTCCTGCGAGATCTGCACTCCGAGGAACTTGATGTTCTCAAGTCTCTCCACTAAACGGCCGCCGATGCTGAGGGGGGCGTGCTCAGGCTGCGACCGCCGGAAGTCGATAATCATCTCCTTCGTTTTGTCCACGTTGAGCACCAGATTGTTCTCCCTGCACCAGCCCTCCAGGTCTCTCACTTCTTCCCTGTACATTGATTCCTCATCCCTCTGGATAAGTCCCACCACCGTGGTGTCATCTGCAAACTTAATAATCTGGTTCCCCTCGTGTCTGGATACACAGTCATGTGTTAGAAGTGTAAACAACAGTGGACTGAGTACACAGCCTTGAGGGGATCCGGTACTCAGCGTGACAGACTTGGAGATGTTGTTTCCAACCCGGACAGACTGAGGTCTCTCAGTCAGAAAATCCAGGATCCAGAGACATGTGGCGGTGTTCAGACCGAGAAGGAGTAATTTCTCCATCAGTCTCTGGGGAATAATGGTGTTGAATGCTGAACTGAAATCAATGTACAGGAGTCTGGCGTAGGTGTCTTTCTGGTCCAGGTGGGTGATGACAGAGTGTAGGGTGGTGACTATAGCATCCTCCGTGGTGCGGTTTGAACGATATGCAAACTGGAGCAGGTCGTGTGATGCAGGGAGGCAGGCTGTAATGTGTGGTTTGACAAGCCGCTCAAAACACTTCATCACAATTGGTGTCAGTGCAACAGGACGATAGTCATTCAAACAGAACACCACTGGTTTCTTTGCCACCGGTACAATGATAGAGGTCTTGAAGCATCTGGGAACGATGGCCTGACTCAGGGAGATGTTATAAATGTCAGTCAGGACATCCGCCAACTCGCTCGCACAGTCTCGGAGCACACGTCCCGGAATGTTGTCTGGACCTGCAGCTTTGCGTGGGTTGACTCTGGTTAGGGTCCTCCGTGTGTCCGCTGTGTTGATGGTAAAAGCTGGTCCGACCGATGGTGGGGGAGGGCCAGCCCTCCCTCTGATTGTCGAGTTTGATGCTTCAAAATGTGCAAAGAAGTCATTAAGCCTGTCTGGAAGCGAAGCGTCGTCATCATCGACCCCCTGCCTAGGCTTAAAGCCCGTCAGTGTCCGAACTCCCTGCCACATCTGCTTGGTGTTCCTAGTGTCACAGAGGTGTCCCTGGATTTTCTCCGCATAGGCGCGCTTTGCCGCCTTAATTCCCTTAGAAAGCGCAGACCTGGCTGAGCGGAGGGCGATCCTGTCCTTCACTCATCAGGCTGCATCTCTGGCTGTGAGCAGCGAGCGCACCTCTGCAGTCATCCAGGGCTTATGATTACCCCACATAGTGATGGTCTTCACTGTAGTGAAATCCTCTGTGCACTTCGCGATGTAGCTGGTGACCGAATCAGCATACTCCTCCACATCTGTCCTGTCTTCCTGGGAGGCTGCTATTTTGAAGACCTTCCAGTCTGTGTGCTGAAAACAGTCTTTCAGTGCAGGGGTTGCACTCTCTGGCCAAATCCTGATTTGTTTCACTGCTGGCCTGCTGTGCTTCAATAAAGGTTTGTAGGCAGGCACCAGCATCACGGATATGTGATCAGAAGGGCCGAGATGGGGGCCGGGTATCGCTTTATATGCATCTGTGTTTGTGTACACTAAGTCCAACATATTCTCTCCTCTGGTCTTAAAGTCTACACATTGTTTAAACTTGGGGAGCACAGTCTTTAGGCTGGTGTGGTTAAAATCCCCAGCAACCACCACAAAACTGTCCGGGTGTGAAGTCTGGATTTCACTGATTGCATTGTGCAGTTCCCCGAGTGCCTTCTTAGCATTAGCGTTAGCGTTAGCGCTCGGCGCTATGTAAACACCAACTACAAACACATTGCTGAATTCCCTAGGCAGATAATAAGGCCGACAATTTACAATAAGGAACTCCGCCAATGGAGAGCAGTGTTTAGACACTAACGTGGCATTAACGCACCAGTTCTTGTTAACATAGATGCATAGCCCACCCCCCCGGCTCTTACCGGAGCTCGCCGTTTCCCTGTCGGCACGGAACATCACCATATCTTCCAGTTGAATGACCTCGTCAGGAATGTTGTCGTGGAGCCATGTCTTGGTGAAAACAAACACACAGCAGTCCCTCCACTCTCTCCGGGTTTCTCTCAGCAGACGCATTTCGTCCACCTTGTTTTCGAGGGCGCGGGCGTTTGAGAGAAGAAGCGACGGTACCGCTGGTCTGGAGGGGTTAGCCTTTAGCCTAGCATGGATCCCGGCCCTTTTTCCTCGCTTTTTTCTGCGTTCCCTCCACTTCCGCTTCCTCCTCTCATGGGTAGCTTCCAGCAGGGACTCCGCCAGAATTCCGTGCTGGTGATTTGTGTCCAAATCACAACCGATCGCCACGATTCTTGCAGCGTGCAGTACCTTGA
Organism: Pholidichthys leucotaenia; assembly: GCA_020510985.1. Taxonomy (NCBI): domain Eukaryota; kingdom Metazoa; phylum Chordata; class Actinopteri; order Cichliformes; family Pholidichthyidae; genus Pholidichthys; species Pholidichthys leucotaenia. The sequence goes on from CM035838.1 coordinate 399,618,588, forward strand.
TGTTTAATAAGGTCTCACGGTTGTAAGTTTTACAGAATGTACGTCTGGGATGATCACAACACTCAAAACTCTCACACTCGCTGATGCCAAGAGGGGCCGCTGCGTCCGAGCGCGCTGCCGCCATCTTATTTACTCTACTTCATGATAGATAAGGAGACAGAGCACGGTGGAATTCCCCCCATGCTCAGATTGTGACTGGTCTCAACCCTTTGAGGAAGGGGCTCTGTGGGACACAGGTGTCCCTGGTACCCCCAGGGACACCCTGGGGGTACCATCAAAAGAAAAAGAAACCCCCCACACAAAAACCGCCCCCCACCCCCAACAAGAAAACCACCCCACCCCGGGTGGGAAGAGGGGGGCCCAGGCATGGAAGAACTGAACCAACCCAAAGGAGCAATGAAAAAAACAGCAAAAACAGAGTCTCGCTCAGGGCCCACACAGAACTGGGCACCTAGCCCCCCTAGACCAAAGGGACAGGCAGTTCCGGCAGTCAGCCAAAGTCCCAGGTCTGACCGACGGTGAGGTAGTCAGAGTCCGGTGGTCTGCCGGAAAATGTGAACCACCCCACCCAGCGGCAATGCCTGTCAGGCAGTTGGCCAGAGTTCCTTAGCCACCACAGAGATGGTGGTCCAGGGAGTGGCCACCACACTGGAATGACCAGTGGACGAGTCACCATGATGACGTCAGGCAGAGGATTTGGGACCACGACGGCACCTGGAAGAGGAAGGAGGACCATGGCGGCATCTGGCAGATAGGTGGAATTTCCGGAGACCTCAGGAGAAAAGTTAGAGACAGAGCAGACACACACCAGGTCAGAGTCACTGGCAGCAGTGGAGCCCCGCAGGGGAAGCTTAAGTGTGGCTGCACTTGGTTCCCCCAACCAAGAGCTAGGCAAGATCCATCTAGGCTAAATGAGGAAACCTGCCTGAGCTCAAGCTCCACCGCCGTCCAGGACTCCGGCGACTCCAGCTGAGATGTTTCAACCTCCACCATCTGGGTTACCTTCCCTGATGCAGCCACCTCGGGAGAAGGAAAAGAGACACACACTGGTGAGGAATCACCTGCGGCAGTGGAGCCTGGTGAGGAGAGCTAAGAAGCAGAGGATGTCTGTATCTGATTCTCCCCACCCCAAGCCAGACAAGGGTTCTCTGAATCTGATGATGCTAAGCTAGAACAGAGCACTTGGCTGGATTCGGCTCCACCACAGTCCAGGACTCCGGCAACTCTACTGCAGACGCCCAGGCAGCAGGCAAGGTGACTGAGAACACTGGCAACCCTTCAGGCACGACGGCTGCTGCTGGCAGGAGCCCGGATGAGGCGGTGGATTCTGGTCGACCTCCAGGCGCACGAACTACCGCTGAGGGACCCAGGACTCACCTCACTGATGCTATCGGGTCCTGTGATGCCGAAATCAGGGGACTCTTCATCGGCTCAGATTTCAGCATAAGGGATTTGTTCCTCTCCCTTCTGGGGTATGGCTGCATGGTGATCACCGGGGCCTTCGGAACCGCTGACTTCCTCTTTGCTCAATGCCTCCTTCCCGGTACCAGCGGACCAACAGAGAAAGCAGGGGAAGGAACAGGAGAGGTTGGTGAGGGTGAGGAGACGGCTGCAGCAGCAGGCAGGGAAAGCTCAGTAAAAATGAGTGACTGCTGCTGGTCCCCCCCCCCCCCCCCACCAGGAACAAGGCAAGACAATTTGTTTTTTGATGTAATAGAATGAAAATACACTTGCCTGTTCTCCTTAGGCATGGTGGTGGCTGCTGCAGACGACCCAGAAGATTCTTCACAACTGGCTGTGGGCATGCTGATGAATGGAGCTGGATATCCTCCCTCTGTTTGGGTTGGGAATTCAGGGAGGAACCATGGTTTATACTCCAACAGCATGTCTTCCTCCGCTGCCAAGATCCGCTGGCACTCCTCCAGCTCCTCTGCCGATGGTTCTGGCCACAGCTTGGGAGGAGAATGCAGGGCTGCTGGAAAGCGGCGAGAGGCTTGGGGCTTCTGCGCCCCGGACCTCTTCCTGGTTGACACAGGTAGGGGTTCTGAGGCGATTTCCCCCAGCCCATGGGGTGTAGACGAGGGGTTGATTATGGCGAGGAAAAGGTCAGTTAGGTCCAGATAGCTCCACAGACTGGCGCATGCTTCCAGTATCTGTGCAGCTCCTTCCATACACTCCCGGGCTACTTCGGGAGTGTGGGAGACACAAGCCTCCGACAAGATGTTGTGTATAATATTCAATGCCCAAGGCTCTTCCTCACTAAACCCCCATCGACTATCATCGGAAAACGCTGCCATGTCAGCTAAAAAACAAAAAAACACACTTTTCTTTTACAGAAAAAAAACACGGGAGGAAAAGAAAAAAGGCTAAACTCACAGCCGCTGGTGCCCACACTGGCAGCACCCTTTTGTCATAAAAACCTTCCAAGGTGGAAAAAGGCATCAAACGCCAACTGTGAGTTTGCAGATTTATTAACAGAACAGAACTGATTAACAAAAAACTTATGAAGGAAAAGAAACACAAGTTAGCAAAATAACCGAGGCTAAGGCAAGAGCATTGCCGGCAAAACTTGGAGACAAATCTCGAAAACAGGCATGAAAAAGAGCCCAGCTAAGGTGAGCATAATTGCCGGCTAAACCTGGGGCTCACTAGCCGTGGAATGCATGCTAGAGGCAATATAATGAAGCAAGACGAAAAACACGTCTTGCAGGACAGAGTAACAAGTAGGGTGCTGCGCCCAACAAGTAAGGTGCACGGCCCCTTAAAGAGGACCACAAAAACACTAAAATAAGTGGTAACAGGTGTGCGCAATCTGAGCGAGCCAGAGAAAAGCAAAGAGGCAATTTAGGTCAGCTGGAGAAGATGAGGGATCAGTCGGAGCTGGCAGCTGACAGGGCCACGCCACTGCCGAGTGAAACCCATAGGCCATTGACAGCTGTCAACCCCGAGAGAGAAGAAAAAGGAAATGGCAAGATACAAATAAGTGATGATGATAAATGAGGACAAGTAACTCCCAAACAAGTAACAAAACTACAGTGAACATAAACAGGAAAATAGTCATACAACGAAACGATACAGAATATGTGAAAACCAACTAAAGATAAAATAAGAATTAGAAATCAAAAGTGCAACTTTACACAAATAAGGGAAAAGGATAAGGAGACAGAGCACGGTGGAATTCCCCCACGCTCAGATTGACAGTATGCAGTAAAACACAATAAATACACACAGTATTCAGTCACAGCAGTACACAAGAGTACCTGTTTGCATTGTGGAGAGCAAATCTTTTCATTCCATCTTGTATTAATTGACAAAAAAATAGCTAAATAAATATTGAAATGCTCAGAACCAGTTCTTCACTTATGAGTGCTCTTACTCACCCATCATTACAGACTGACATAACGCACGGCTCAGGAGACGCACACACACAGGCTCAGAGAAGTTCAAATAGTTTATTAGCAACAGGAGTGAATGAATGTGTGTCAGCGGGATGTAAATGTGTTGGTGGCGGGGTCTGCTTCGGGCACAGAGGCAGGAGGCCGTACAGCCGGACAACCCTATGGGAAAAGCAAAGGAGAAGGGTGACGGGCACACACCAACACAGGAGATTTGCAAGCGAGAGAGGAGCTTACTTGGAGGGCACAGATGATTGGCACAGCAAAGGACGAGGTCCGGAAGACAGCCACCTGGAGAGCTCAGTGCAGCAGCGAGGAATAGGCGATGGAGAGGCGAGGTCCGCCGCCGGGGAATCCACCTGTGCACAGGGGAGCAGACTCGAGAGAGAAAAAGGTGGTAAGAGCTTCTTACCCGGGAGAATAGCTGAAGGTGAAGGAACTCACAGCGATGCATGAGAAGTCTAACGGCTTCAGGCCGAAGCTCAGGGCGAGGCGGCTTATATCCCCTGCCGCAGGTGTGTGTGCAGGTGGCGCCGCTGATGAGCGGCGCGGCGTGACACAGTCAAGTAAACAGTGTGATATTAACATCTACAGTTAAATAAGGAACTCTGTGTACTACTGTGACTAAATATTTTGTGCAATTTTTATGTTTTGCTGCTTACAAAGCAAAGCTGCTACATGTGTTTGCCACTCAGTGCTGGGTAACTGCCCTGCATCTGCCAAGAGTTATGTTCCAATGCACCCCCTCTATTGACACACTTTTTTTAAAGGCTATCAGTCAGGGCTTAATCAGCTGAAATTAATTTGCACTGATGGGGGATGGGATGGCTTCCTAAATTCCGATGGATTTCAGCTGGTTTCTTGGCTTTCTATGCCTTCATGCGTCTGTTTTTCTTTGTGTTCAGTACGTATTTCCTGTGTCATTTCACTTCATTAAATATAACTTTTTGTGAACACAGTTGCCTTGATTTCTTTGTATGTATGATTACGTGGGTTGTTAATGATGTCTGGTGAAAATCTCAGGTCAATGGCTCCATCAGAAATATGTTCAATGAGAAAAGGTTGACATGTTAAATACTTATTTTCCTCACTGTACACAGAAAAGAACAGACAAGCTGAGGTGATGTGGACTAATTCTTAAGATCTGTCAATTCTGATTAACACTTAACCCTTTAACATTGTTGACTGCATGAACACATAGCACCACCACTGTGTATGGCACAGTGCTGCACCAGTCATATGATGTTATGTGACGAGCCAAACACTCCCCAATTGTACTACGAATTCCACTTCACAAGGTGGCAGACACGTTTAACTTACTGCTCTTGCCTTGGAGGATTTATGGCGGACACAGAAGCATCCTTCTGTACACCAGAGAGGAAGAAATTTTTAGATAAACACATATGAATGTTACCGATCGCTGTGGACGTACTCGGTTGTGGACGGAGGAACCATTGCTCCCAAATTTGCAAACTATGATTCAAAAAAGAGATTATTTAGCTTATGAAGGTAAATGTCTATATTTTGTTATAACAGAGAGTGGGCGAAGCTGCCTGATGTTCACCTGCTGTCGACTGCAGCGCCATGTGACAAGGGAAAACAATCATGCCGGTTCCATGTCGTCGTACACAGGTACATCTCAAAAAATTAGAATATCATGAAAAAGTTCAATATTTTTGTCACTCATTTCAGAAAGTGAAACCCATATATTATATAGATTCATTACACAGACAGTGACATATTTCAAGTGTTTATTTATTTTAATTTTGATGATTATGGCTTACAGCCCATGAAAACCCCAAATTCAGTTTCTCGGAAAATTAGAATATTACATAAAATTAATTTTAAAAAATAGTTTAATAGAAATGTCGACCGACTGAAAAGTATGTCCATGTACACACTCAATACTTGGTCGGGGCTCCTTTTGGATTAATTGCTGTATCAATGTGGCGTGGCATGGAGGTGATCAGCCTGTGGCACTGCTGAGGTGTTATGAAGGCCCAGGTTTCTTTGATAGTGACCTTCAGCTCGTCTGCATTGTTGGATCTGGTGTCTCCCATCTTCCTCTACAATACTCCATAGATTCTGTATGGGGTTTAGGTCAGGAGAGTTTGCTGGCCAATCAAACACAGTGATGTCATGGTCATTAAACCCAGTTTTGATACTTTTAGCAGTGTGGGCAGGTGTCAAGTCCTGCTGGAAAATGAAATCAGCTTCTCCATTAAGCTTGTCAGCAGAGGGAAGTTTGAAGTGCTCTAAAATTTCCTGATAGATGACTGCGCTGACTTCGGTCTTGATAAAACACAGTGGACAAACACCAGCAGATGACCTCAGTTCAGATAAAAGTAAATTTTGCACTTCATTTGGAAATCAAAGTCCCAGAGTCTCGAGAGAGTGGAAAGGCACAGAATCTAAGTTACTTGAGGTTTACTGTGACGTTTCCACAGTCAGTGATGATTTGAGAAACCATGTCATGGTATGTCATCTGGCTTCATGCTGCATTTCCCCTCTAGTCCACTTTGGTCCACGTACGCTTTGGACGAGCCTGGCACAAACGCGGCGCTGTTCATGCTCACTTTTTTCATCTACCCAGGCCAAGCGGTTGACGCATGCGCACAACCATCATTTGTAGTTTCACTCCCGCCAGGTAGAGCCAGGATTTTCACCAACAAAGCAACAGTGGACTTCTTCACAAAGTTTCTCCATTTCTGCTGTTTGACTTCCCGGTCTGTTGGATCGTTCTTAGTCTGGCCCTTCACCCAGGACCAGTTTGTCTTGGGGGGTGACCCTATCAGAGGCAAATTGCCCCGGACAACATAGCTCCTGGGATCACTGGGGCACACAAACACAAAGAGAGACAAACTGGTCCTGGGTGAAGGGCCAGACTAAGAACGATCCAACAGACTCTCATGATAAATTCTATATCAAGGATTCAGTGTACCCCGCCCGGTATGGGGTTACCGGGGCCCCACTCTGGAGCCAGGCCTGGGGGAGGGGCTCAAAGGCTAGCGTCTGGTGGCCAGGTTTCCACCCATGGGACCCGGCCGGGCTCAGCCCGAAGGAGTTACATGGGTCCGCCCTCCAGTGGGCTCACCACCTGCAGGAGAGATCATGGGGGTCCGGTGCTATGTGGATTAGGTGGCGGTCAAAGGCGGAAACCTTGGCGGACTGATCCCAAGCTTTCTAAACTGGCTTTTGGTATGTGGAATGTCACCCCTCTGGTGGGGAAGGAGCCTGAGCTGGTGTACGAGGTTGAGAGATACCGGCTAGATATAGTCGGCCTCATCTCAACACACAGCTCCGGTTCTGGAACCAGTCTCCTGGAGAGGGGCTGGAGCTTGGCCTTTTCTGGAGTTGCTCCGGGCGAGAGGCGACGAGCAGGGGTGGGTATTCTTGTATCCCCCCACCTTGCTGCCTCTATATTGGAGTTTTCCCCGGTGGACGAAAGGGTTGCTTCCCTGCGCCTTTGGGTTGGGAAACGGGTCCTGACCATCATTTGTGCCTATGCACCAAATGATGTTTCAGAGTACCCACCCTTTTTGGAGTCTGTGTCTGGGGTGCTGGAGGGTGCTCCTCTTGGACTCTCATGATAAATTCTATATCAAGGATTCAGTGTACCCCGCCCGGTATGGGGTTACCGGGGCCCCACTCTGGAGCCAGGCCTGGGGGAGGGGCTCGAAGGCTAGCGTCTGGTGGCCAGGTTTCCACCCATGGGACCCGGCCGGGCTCAGCCCGAAGGAGTTACATGGGTCCGCCCTCCAGTGGGCTCACCACCTGCAGGAGAGATCATGGGGGTCCGGTGCTATGTGGATTAGGTGGCGGTCAAAGGCGGAGACCTTGGCGGACTGATCCCAAGCTTTCTAAACTGGCTTTTGGTATGTGGAATGTCACCCCTCTGGTGGGGAAGGAGCCTGAGCTGGTGTACGAGGTTGAGAGATACCGGCTAGATATAGTCGGCCTCATCTCAACACACAGCTCCGGTTCTGGAACCAGTCTCCTGGAGAGGGGCTGGAGCTTGGCCTTTTCTGGAGTTGCTCCGGGCGAGAGGCGACGAGCAGGGGTGGGTATTCTTGTATCCCCCCACCTTGCTGCCTCTATATTGGAGTTTTCCCCGGTGGACGAAAGGGTTGCTTCCCTGCGCCTTCGGGTTGGGAAACGGGTCCTGACCATCATTTGTGCCTATGCACCAAATGATGTTTCAGAGTACCCACCCTTTTTGGAGTCTGTGTCTGGGGTGCTGGAGGGTGCTCCTCTTGGAGACTCCATTGTCCTACTGGGGGACTTCAATGTACACGTGGGCAACGACAGTGAAACCTGGAGGGGGGTGATTGGGAGGAACGGCCTGCCCGATCTGAACCCGAGTGGTGTTCAGTTATTGGACTTCTGTGCTAACCACAGTTTGTCCATAACGAACACCATGTTCAAGCATAAAGGTGTCCATATGTGCACCTGGCACCAGGACACCCTAGGTCGCAGGTCGATGATCAATTTTGTTATCGTGTCATCAGACCTGCGACCATATGTCTTGGACACCCGAGTAAAGATAGGTGCAGAGCTGTCAACTGATCACCACCAGGTGGTGAGTTGGATCCGATGGCAGGGGAGGAAGCCATTCAGACCTGGTAGACCCAAACGTATAGTGAGGGTGTGCTGGGAATGTCTGGCTGAGGCCCCTGTCCGGGAGGTCTTCAACTCCCACCTCCGGAAGAACTTCAACCACATTCCGATGGAGTCTGGAGATATGGAGTTGGAATGGGCCATGTTCTCCACCTCTGTTGTTGAAGCGGCGGCCCAGAGCTGCGGCCGCAAGGTGGTCGGTGCATCTCGTGTTGGCAACCCCTGAACCAAGTGGTGGACACCAGTGGTGAGGGGGGCCATTAAGCTGAAGAAGGAGTCCTATCAAGCTTGGTTGGCTTGTGGGACTCCCGAAGCAGCTGAGGTGTACCGGCAGGCCAAGCAGAGTGCTGCTCAGGTGGTTGCTGAAGCAAAAACCCGGGTATGGGAGGAGTTCAGTGAGGTCATGGAACAAGACTTTCGGTCGGCCTCAAAGAGATTCTGGCAAACTGTCCGGTGGCTCAGGAGGGGAAAGCAGCTCCCTGTCCACACTGTGTATGGTGCGGATGGGACACTGTTGACTTCGACTGGGGATATCGTCGGGCGGTGGAAGGAATACTTCGAGGATCTCCTTAATCCCACTGATACACCTTCCACAGAGGAAGCAGGGTTTGGGGACGAGGGGGATGACTCACCTATCACAGGGGCTGAGGTCGCCAAGGTGGTTAAAAATCTCCTTGGTGGCCGGGCCCCGGGGGTGGACGAGATTCGCCCTGAGTACCTCAACGCCCTGGATGTTGTTGGGCTGTCATGGTTGACACGCCTCTGCAACATTACGTGGAGGTTGGGGCAGTGCCTTTGGCATGGCAAACTGGTGTATTTTTGTATACTTTATTGATCCCCAGAGGGGAAATTGAGGGCATCCACCTAGATGGATGAAGCAGCCACGGTACGGCGCTATCCCTTAACCATTCACACGCACATTCACACCTAGGGCCACTTTAGAGTCTCCAATTAATCTAACCTGCATGTTTTTGGCCTGTGGGAGGAAACCAGAGAAATCCCGGAGTAAACCCACGCAGATACGGGGAGAACATGCAAACTCCACACAGATCACTGTTGGTCAGGGGCTGGGATCGAACCAGGGATCCCATGGCCAAGGGTGAGTTACTGTGCTGGTGCAGTGCTAACCACTGCGCCACCGCACTGGGGTGGTGGTTCCTCTCTTCAAAAAAGGGGACCGGAGGGTGTGCTCCAACTTTAGAGGGATCACACTCCTCAGCCTCCCTGGGAAGGTCTATGCCAAGGTACTGGAGAGGAGAGTCCAGCCATTGGTCGAACCTCAGATTAAGGAGGAGCAATGTGGTTTTCGTCCTGGCTGTGGCACATCAGACCAGCTCTTTACCCTCTCGAGAATTCTTGAGGGTTCGTGGGAGTTTGCCCAACCAGTTTACATGTGTTTTGTGGACTTGAAGAAGGCATTTGACCACGTCCCTCGTGGTTTTTTGTGGGGGGTGCTTTGGGAGTATGGGGTATCGGGCTTGTTGTTACGAGCTATTCAGTCTCTGTACGACCATTGTGAGAGTTTGGTTCGTATTGCCAACACTCGGTCGGAGTCATTCCCAGTGAGAGTTGGACTCCGCCAGGGCTGCCCTTTGTCACTGATCCTGTTCATAATTTTTATGGACAGGATTTCTAGGCGCAGCCAGGGAATGGAGGGTGTCATGCTTGGTGACCACAAGATCTCATCTCTGTTGTTTGCAGATGATGTTGTCCTGTTGGCTTCATCCAGCAATGACCTACAGCTGTTGCTGGGACGGTTTGCCGCTGAGTGTGAAGCGGCTGGGATGAGAATCAGCACCTCCAAGTCCGAGTCCATGGTCCTCAGCCGGAAAAAGGTGGATTGTCCTCTCTGGGTTGGGGACAGGCTCCTGCCCCAAGTGGAGGAGTTTAAGTATCTTGGGGTCTTGTTCACAAGTGAGGGGAAAATGGAGCGAGAGATTGACAGACAGATTGGAGCAGCATCTGCAGTGATGCGGACGTTGTACCGGTCTGTTGTGGTGAAGAGGGAGCTTAGTTCTAAGGCAAAGCTGTCGATTTACCAGTCAATCTACGTTCCTACTCTCACCTATGGTCACGAGCTTTGGGTAATGACCGAAAGAACAAGATCGCGGATACAAGCGGCTGAAATGAGCTTTCTCCGTAGGATTGCTGGACTCACCCTCAGAGATAGGGTGAGGAGCTCAGTTATCCGGGAGAGGTTCAGAGTAGATCTGCTGCTCCTCCACATTGAAAGGAGTCAGTTGAGGTGGTATGGGCATCTGATTAGGATGCCTCCTGGACGCCTCCCACTTGAGGTGTTTCAGGCACGTCCCACTGAGAGGAGACCCCAGGGCAGACCCAGGACTCGGTGGAGAGACTATGTCTTCCAGCTGGTCTGGGAACTCCTTGGTATCCTCTCTAAAGAGCTGGAGCAGGTGGCTGGGGAGAGGGAAGTCTGGGCTTCTCTGCTTGAACTGCTGCCTCCGCGACCCGGACCTCCGGAAAAGCGGTAGAAGATGGATGGATGGATGGATGGATGGATGGATGGATGGATGGACTTCCCGGTTTTCACTCCTTTTCCAGGAAGATGCTGCTGCCGCTGTGAAAGAAAATATGTATGTATGATTCCTGTATGCTTTTAGTCTCATTTTCTGACTGACTGGAAAGTTTGCATGGGCAGGGCGCTTCTAAGTTCCGCGTAGATGACGGCACGCACGTTGTTCGTGTGCTCACTTGCGGAAAGTCATTGCTTCATATATTTTTCTTAAATTCATATTTCCTTATTGGCGTGGCAGTAAATTTTCTGGCAAGGTGGGCCGCCACCCAGAAATGTTACCAGAGGAAACCCTGGGGATGTGTTGCTTTTTGAGATCTTTTAGCCTACTTCAGGTTGTCAGACAGGTTCTATGTATGTGATTTCTTGATTCAACAAGCAGGTTTGGGTGTAGCTACTGAAATTGAATGCAGCTTTCCAAAAAATGTGGCTAATCACAGTCAATTTATGATGTAACATGGGGGGCAATTACTTTTTCACATAGAGCCAGGTAGGTTTGGATAGTTTTTTCCCTTTAATAAATGAAATCATCATTTGAAAACAGCATTTTATATTTATTCAGGTTATCTTTGTCTGATATTGTTTGATGATCTGAAACACTGAAGTGTGACAAATATGCAAAAAACATAAGAAATCAGGAAGGGGACAAATACTTTTTCACAGCACTGTATATCAAGATATGATTTTTGGACCATATTGCCCAGTCCTAGTACAATTAATGCATTAAAAATGATCTCCCTCACATCACTTACTGCTATTTTCTTGCATTATGGTGACCACCCTCCAACCCTGCTCAATGATTCTGTTTGAACTGAAGGAGGGTTGCTAAAGGGTAAAAGCAAGAAGTGTACTCTGGGTCACAATCACACATGGCCGTACTTTAACTCATTATTAGTGTTTGACTTTGACTGCACTTCAAAATAAATGGTTGAAAAGATTTATCCCCTAAATTACAAAGGAAAAAAATGCTGATATACAATCAAATGGACACCTTTAACATGTTCTACCTTGTGTTTTTGTCCAGCTTTTCAAAATCAAGAAGCAAAAAAAAAGTGAGTATTTATTCAAAAAATTTTTGGTGTTTTGTCAGTAATCAGAGCAGATTACAAGATTACAGATTGCAGAGCAAACTGACTCTCCTACAGGGTGCAGCAGGTGCAATGCTTGAGTCTGCATCCATTTCCTGATGCCATAACCTGCAGAGAAATGGTTTACTTGAAAATTTTCAATCTGGGTTTAGAATCCATCATAGTACTGAAACAGCCTTAGCGAAGGTCACTAACGACCTCCTCATTGCATCTGATAATGGACTGGTTTCTGTACTTGTCCTTTTAGACCTTAGTGCAGCTTTTGATACTATTGATCATAATATTCTACTTGATAGATTAGAACACTATGTTGGACTTAATGGAACTTCGTTGCAGTGGTTTAGATCTTATTTATCTGATAGGCTCCAGTTTGTCCATGTCAGTAATGAGTTTTCTTTCAACTCAAAGCTCAGTCATGGAGTTCCACAGGGATCTGTGCTAGACCCTACTCTTTTTAGTTTATATATGCTTCCGCTAGGCAACATTATTAGAAAGCACTGTATACATTTTCATTGTTAAGCAGATGACACACAATTATACCTGTCAATGAAGCCGGATGATAGTAATCAATTAGTCAAGTTGGAAGCCTGTCTTAAGGAAATCAAAGCTTGGATGACTTGTAATTTCCTGCTATTAAATTCAGATAAGACTGAAGTCATTCTTGTTGGTCCAAAAAACCTTAGCAATACCTTTCCAAATCAAACTTTTAGTTTGGATGTGGTTACTCTTTCTCTTATTAGCTCTGTGAGGAACCTTGGAATTATTTTTGATCAAGATCTCTCTTGCAGTTCATATATTAAATTTGTTTCTAAGACTGCCTTCTATCATTTGTGTAATATTGCCAAGATTAGGAGCATCTTGTCTCAGAGTGATGCTGAGAAACTGACCCACACTTTTGTTAGCTCTAGATTAGATTATTGTAATTCTTTATTATCAGGTTGTCCTAAAACATCTTTAAAAAGTCTTCAGCTGATCCAAAATGCTGCAGCAAGAGTTTTAACAGGTACTAGAAAGAGAGATCATATCTCTCCGGTTCTGGCCTCCCTTCAGTGGCTTCCCATAGAGTTTAGAATTAAGGTTAAAATCCTTCTTCTTACTTACAAAGCTCTAACATTCAGGCTCCTTTTTATTTAAAAGATCTGATACTACCGTATTATCCTAACAGAGCACTACGCTCCCAAAATGCAGGATTATTTGTAATACCTAGAATCTCCAAAAGTACAATGGGAGGCAGAGCCTTCAGTTATCAAGCTCCTCTCCTCTGGAACCAGCTGCCAATCTGGATTCGGGAGTCAGACTTGATCTCTGTTTTTAAGAATAGGGTTAAAACCTTCCTTTTTGATATAGCCTACAATTAGGGAGGGATCATGTGTTTCTGAACCCTCCCTTAGTTATGCTGCTAATAGGTTTAGTCAGCCGGGGGACCTCCAATAATGCACTGGGCCTCACTCCTTTCTTCACTCTCAATGAATTTTTTTTTTTTTTTTTGCTGGTCATTAACATGTGTTTGTTCTCTCCCATAGATTGAGTCCCCATCGTGCTGTTTGCTTACTACATGTCTGTTCTTTTCATCTTCTCTAGCCCCTCACCCCCCAGCCAGTCGCAGCAGATGACTGCCTCTCCCTGAGCCTGGTTCTGCTGGAGGTTTCTTCCTGTTAAAAGGGAAATTTTCCGGGGACTTCCGGTTATGGCCACCGCGTAGAAGGACGTGCTTCACTCTACTCTGCTCCTAAAAAAAAAAAAAAAATCGGCAAATAACTCTCTCATTTGGAACAAAACCTATCCCAACGTTTGGGCGAGGACATGCCGGTAAAGCCTAAGGCTGGGAAATTAGGTGGAGGAAAAACTGAATCGCCGAAACAGTCCAAATTAACGGACTTTCACGTCTGTGACGCAGCAAAGAAATCCCCAAATATGGCGGAGGAAGCTAGCGGAGGAGCGGTGACTACTGGCGATGGCACAGGTGCGGCGCTCGCTGCCATTAGTTCAATGAGAGCAGACTTTTCCTCTAAACTTGACGGGATTATTGCAGCGATAGAGGGAATGAAAAAGGAGTTGGGCGACTGTGTGGAACGTGTTTCGCAGGTGGAGCTCCGAATTTCCAGTGCTGAGGATGACGTCTCCGGCCTACAATTAAAGGTGCGCACATTGGAATTAAAAAATAAATGTCTGGAAGATAATGTCCTGGCTTTAGAATCCCGGTCGAGATGGAACAACCTGAGGCTGGTGGGTCTCCCGGAGAGAACGGAGGGTTTGGATCCATGTTCCTTTTTGGAAAAGTGGATCCCAGAAGCGCTGAACAACGTGGAGCTGCAGTCATCAGTTGTCTTAGAAAGCGCCCACCGAATTGGTCCACCGAGAGATAACAAGGCATCACCTAGGACGCTGATTATGAAGTTCCTCAGCTACAGAGACAGGATGACGATCTCCAATGCAGCGCGAGCCAAAGGAGAAATTAAATACCAGGATCAACAGGTGCGGTTCTACCCAGATTTGGCCACAGGAATCCAACAATTAAGGAAACAGTTCGACCCCGCCCGTAAAGAGCTGCACAACCTTGGGATTCGTCATGGAGTGATTTATCCTGCAAGACTGTTGGTCACGTATAAGGGCAGAACACACATCTTCAAGACCCCTGAGGAGGCGCAGGAGCTCATCAAGCAGATCCAAGATGAGACTGGTGGGAGCTAAGCATGAACAAAATATAAGGTAGAATATTTAAGCATTTGCACAGGCATCTGACTGATCTGAAGCATATAGCAAGTTTACAAAATATAGATTGTATTATATATTTAAAAAAAAAAACCTATGATGTACAAAGTTGCTATAAAATTTAGGAGTTAAGTTTGAAAACTACAGAAGAGAGTTAATGTTACGTCATTAAAAGCAGTAGAGTCAGGGTGATTGAGAGGAGAAAGAAAGAGTGGTTTGACTGATCCTCGCAGGTGTGGAGCAGTCAATGGCTATAGCGGGAGATGGAATTTTTTTTTTTTGATTTTGGGGGGATTACCACGAATGTGGGAAGGGGGAATTTGTTTGTGTGTAGTTTGTAGGATGAATGTTCAACCACTCATGTTTTTGCTTCTTTGTGTGAGCATGTTTGTATTGCGAGGTAATCTCAAACTCCTTATTGATCATAGACCAAAGCGTTAATCTCAACTTAACCTCATGGAATTGCAGAGGTCTACAAAATTTAAAAAAACTTAAACAAGTTATGAATAAAATAGAAGACATGGGTTCAAAAATTGTGTTTTTACAAGAAACTCATCTAATAGAGGAGGATGTAAAAAGAATTAGGAGAAGATGGCAAGGAAGTGTATTCACCTCATCATTTTCATCCCGAGCCAGGGGAGTTATGACTCTCATACATAAATCAGTCCCATTTCAAGTGAAAAATGTAATTGGAGACAAATTTGGAAGATATCTAATCATTCAAGGATCTTTGTTATTAGAAAATATAAATTTGGTGAACTTATACAGTCCCAATATAGATGATCAAAAATTCTTTACTAATTTATTCCTTATTTTATCTTCACTTACAGGGCAGCATATAATAGCAGGGGATTTTAATTGTACATTGAATCCCGGTATAGATAGATCAACAGGACTAGATTGTACGCACAATGGATGCAGGATGATCATTAATCATTTTATGAAAGAATTTGTCATGGCGGCCTCTGGGCCGTCATTAACATCATTAACTCCAGCTGCGCACAGACCCACAGGTGTTAATCAGCAGTTGTTAAAAGCCAGCGTTGCTGACAGCCCGGCACGGAGTCGTCTGTCCTTCTCGTCGGAGAAAGAACCTGAACTCCGCTCTCTGGCCTCGTCAGGTTACTCTCTCGTCTTGTCTGGAACTTCTCTGGCTTTGTCAAGAACTTCTCTTACCTCATCAAGGACTTCTCTTACCTCATCAAGGGCTTCTGTTCAGAGTCAAGCACGTAAGAGAACTGTCTGTTACTCTTCTCCTAACCTCTACCCCTGTGCACAGGTGGACCCCCCCTGGCGGCGGACCTGCGGCCCCAGCCGACGGGGTTACGCCAACACGCACACGTAGCGGTTCGCTACCACCACGACTACCGGTACGTCTTGCTCCTCAAATTCCTGAACTACTGCTGTATCAGTTGCAGGAGTATTGGCCACCGTTATCAGTGGAGTTACTGTCATCAGCATCTGTTGTCTCATCGTCACCACGCTCTGTGGATTCACTCACCTCGTCATCATCTGGATTGTCATCGTCCCGGCTTGTGGTGTCACAGCCGGAGTCACTGGAAGATCTGTCCTGATCACAGCCACGGGTGGAGGCCCTAGCACGTTCACGGACACCTTCACCTCCATGTTGCACGGCCGCTGGTTCTCAGCAGGACGTAACCTGTGCTCCCGCCAAGTAAGCCTCACTACCTGTAGCTTGTCACTTGCGTGGGACAAAAGTAATTGTTTGTGCTTGTATGTTCCAGGGTTGCCGGGTCTCCGTCCAGGGTGCTCAGCTCCAGTGACCAGAACTCTATCCACGCACTCACACTTGCACTACACACCCTGTCACTCTAATAAAGATTATTGTTCACTATCTGCCCGTATCAGTGTCTGTCTCCTGGGTCCCGAAACATGTCAGTACGACTCCGTCACGTTGACCCAGCGGACAGCTCACTGTCGCACTTAATTAACACTCTTAGCGGCCGGGTAGATTTACTAGCCCACCAGCAGACAGTAATCTTAAACCAATTAACTCCAATTAATAGTCGGCTGGATCGTTTGGAAGGACACCAGACGTTTCCCCCGACCGCTAACATCTCAGCCCCTGCAGGCTTAGCGTCAGAACAAGCTAACACCTCCTCGTCCTCTCGTCTCACCCCAATTCCTACACCTGCCCGGTTCAGCGGCAAACTCGGGGAAGCCCGAGGATTCATATTACAATGTGAGTCAGTTTTTCTGCGTGTGCCGGGGGATTTTTCTCTCGATTCTAGCCGGATAGGCTATGTCATTAATTTGCTGGCAGGAAGAGCGTTAGACTGGGCATATTCGATCATGGCTAAACCTAGCTATCCCCTGCTTTCTTACCAGGAATTTGTGTCAGAATTTTTGTCTGTATTTGATCATACGGATAGGGGTGAGGTGTTGACTGAACGATTTCTAAGCTTACAGCAGGGAAAGAGAGCAGCTGCAGATTACGCCATTGACTTCCGGGTCCTGGCCGCAGAGATTGGGTGGGGGGAGCCATCACTTTGTGGCATTTTCCTACGTAGTCTCAACGACGAGCTAAAGGATGAGTTAGCGGCACGGGAAAAACCAGATAATTTGCAAGATTTGATTGCCCTAGCAGTTAGTATCGATAGCAGATTAAGGGAGCGGGCGGCTGGACGACGAGTTACCTCCCGTTCGGTTAAACCCCGCCCTCGCGTTCCTAACTCTCCTCACTCTACCCGCGTCAGAGGAGGCCCCGGATCAGGAAGCCATGATTATGGGTCATTCCAAGGTATCAGCAGCTGAGAAACAACGCCGTAGAGATCAAGGCCTATGTTTCTATTGTGGGAAGGAGTCACATGGGGTTTCCGATTGTCCGAGTAAGTTAAAAGGGAAGGCCCGTGGATCGCAGTAGGGGGATTCACGGGCAAGAACTCAGAGGAACCCCTTACTTGTTGTCATCTACCCCTCAGACTCATTCATACACACACTGAACACTCCACACTAGCGTTAGTTGATTCTGGAGCTGAGCAGAATTTCATTTCTAGAGATCTGGCAACCCGGATGGGCCTTAGCTGTCAGACTTTAGAACCCCCTGTCAGATTGATCACCCTGTCTAAGGCTTCCTTGACCACCATTGACCTTCAGACAGCCCCTGTGTCAATAATTGTCTCAGGGAATCACAGGGAGGAGATTCATTTCTTAGTGCTGCCCGTTTCTTCTTCGCCTGTTATTCTGGGGTACCCCTGGCTGCGCCTACATAACCCCACTATTGATTGGCAAGCTGGGAGAATAACGGCATGGAGTACGTTCTGCCTTAGCGCCTGTCTCCAATCAGCGGCGTGCGCCCCATCCGTTAAGGTGCCTCTGCCAAATTCATCCCCACCGGATTTGTCTAAAGTGCCAGAGGTTTATCACGATTTGGGGCAAGTGTTCAGCAAGTCTTGGGCGTTGTCGTTACCCCCCCATCGTCCGTATGACTGCGCCATCAATCTGAAGGCTGGGGCCACTCTGCCTGCTAGCCGCCTTTACAGCCTATCAGCCCCGGAGCGCGAGGCCATGGATACGTACACTACCGTTCAAAAGTTTGGGGTCACTTAGAAATTTTCTTATTTTTGAAAGAAAAGCACTTTTTTCAATGAAGATAACTTTAAACTAATCACAAATACACTCCATACATTGCTAATGTGGTAAATGACTATTATAGTTGCAAATGTCTGGTTTTTGGTGCAATATCTACATAGGTGTATAAAGGCCCATTTCCAGCAACTATCACTCCAGTGTTCTAATGGTATAATGTGTTTGCTCATTGCGTCAGAAGGCTAATGGATGATTAGAAAACCCTTGTGCAATCATGTTAGGTCTGCAATGCTGTAATTGCTGCAAATGGAGGATTCTTTGACGAAAGCAAAGTTTGAAGGAAAAAATTATTATTTCAAATACAAATCATTATTTCTAACCTTGTCAATGTCTTGACTATATTTTCTATTCATTTTACAACTCATGGTGGTAAATAAGTGTGACTTTTCATGGAAAACACAAACTAATTGTCTGGGTGACCCCAAACTTTTGAACGGTAGTGTACATTAAGGAGTCCTTGGCTTCTGGTATCATCCGCCCGTCGTCTTCGGCAGTGGGGGCCGGATTTTTTTTTGTTGGAAAAAAGGACGGTTCACTACGCCCCTGTATCGACTTCCGGGGCCTGAATGAAATAACAGTCAAGGATAAATATACTCTGCCCTTGATGAACACTGCGTTTGACTCCCTCCAGGGGGCATCCTGGTTTACTAAACTGGACCTTAGGAATGCCTACCATCTAGTGCGCATTAGAGAAGGAGATGAGTGGAAGACGGCTTTTCGGACCCCCAGCGGTCATTTTGAGTACCTGGTAATGCCGTTTGGGTTAACTAACGCTCCGGCCGTCTTCCAGCGTTTGATTAATGATGTACTTCGGGATTTTTTGAACTCGTTTGTTTTTGTTTATCTTGATGACATCCTCATCTTCTCCCGCACACTAGAGGAACATCGGGTGCATGTCCGCAGGGTATTACAGCGCCTCCTGGAGAACCAGTTGTTCGTCAAGGCCGAGAAATGTGAGTTCCACACTGATCAGACCTCCTTCCTTGGATTTATTATTGCTCGGAACCAGGTGCTTCCTGACCCTGCCAAGGTCAAAGCAGTGGTGGAATGGCCTGCACCCACCTCCAGAAAGCAGCTTCAGGGTTTCCTGGGGTTTGCTAATTTTTATAGGAGGTTCGTGCCCAACTTTGGTAATATTGCCCATCCTTTGACTGCTCTCACCTCCCCTAAGATCCCATTTTGCTGGAGTAAGGAAGCAGCCGGTGCATTTGAGAAGCTCAAGAGGGAGTTCGCCTCAGCCCGAGTCCTTACCCAGGTGGACCCGAAGCTGCAGTGCTTGGTGGAGGTGGACGCGTCTGATGCGGGAGTTGGAGCTGTACTCTCCCAACGGTCCCCTGAGGATGGTAAGATTTGCCCTTGTGCTTTTTTCTCTCATCGTCTCACCCCTGCAGAGAGGAACTACAGCATCGGGGACAGGGAGTTACTGGCTGTGAAACTGGCCTTGGAAGAATGGAGACATTGGCTGGAGGGGGCTGCTCAGCCGTTCGTGGTTTGGACTCATCACCGTAACCTGGAGTACCTCAGGACGGCGAAGCGCCTGAATGCACGCCAGGCTCGCTGGTCCCCTTTTTTCGGCCGGTTTAACTTTACCATCACGTACCGGCCGGGAAGCAAGAACGGTAAGCCGGATGCCCTCTCCCGGCAGTTTGACCCCCCATCCTCCGAGGACCAGGAGACCCCTATCCTGCCGCCTTCCTGTGTCGTGGGCGCCCCGTCCTGGGGACTCTGCAAGACGGTTCGCCAGGCTCAGAAGACCGAGCCGGACCCCGGGGGGGGCCCCCCGGGCCGCTTGCTTGTTCCACGCACTGTCCGAGGCAAGGTGATTGAGTGGGGTCACGCTTCCAAGTTGGCTTGTCATCCTGGAGTGGGTCGGACCGTGGATCTTCTCCAAAGGACCTTCTGGTGGCCAGGGTTACGGAGGGACGTTGTAGGCTACATCCGGGCCTGCGCTCAGTGCGCCACCGGGAAGACAACATCATCCCCCCCGGCGGGCTTACTACATCCGTTGCCGGTTCCTTCACACCCCTGGTCTCATGTAGCGATGGATTTTGTGACTGGGCTACCCACTTCAGATGACTACACCACGGTGTTGACCATCGGGGACTGGTTCTCGAAGGCGGCCCATTTTGTGCCACTTCGGGGTCTGCCTTCGGCCCAGGAGACTGCGGACCTCCTGGTGCAACATGTGGTCCGTCTTCATGGCATCCCTGCGGATATTGTGTCTGACCGAGGACCCCAGTTTGTATCTCAAGTTTGGAAGGCTTTCTGTGCGGCACTAGGAGCCACAGCCAGCCTCTCTTCTGGTTATCACCCCCAAAGTAATGGTCAGTGCGAACGGGCTAATCAGGAGCTGGAAGCCGCCCTTCGTTGTGTCATCTCCTCCTGCTCATCCTCCTGGAGCAAGTTCCTGCCCTGGATTGAGTACGCTCACAACGCCACGATCTCCACGGCCATGGGCGTCTCCCCGTTTAAAGCTACTTGTGGGTTTGATCCTCCGTTGTTTCCTGAGGAGGAAAAGGAGGTAGCGGTTCCTTCAGTCCAGGCACACATTAAGCGCTGCCGGCGAGTTTGGCTCCTCGCTCATCAAGCCTTGCTGAAGACCACTAAACGTAATATCCAGGTGGCCAACCGGCATAGGAGACCCGCCCCGGACTATAAGGTGGGTCAGAAGGTTTGGTTGTCAACCCGGAATATTGGTGTGCCGGCTGAAAAACGTAAGCTTACTAAGCACTTCATTGGCCCCTACACCATTAATCGTATTGTTAACCCTGTGTCTGTGCGCTTGTCTCTCCCTCTTCGATGCATATCTGCCCCACCTTTCATGTCTCCCAGGTCAAGCCGTATGTCTCTGACCCCCTGTGCCCTGCTCCTGCGGCTCCCCCACCCCCAAGGATGATCGATGGCCATCCGGCCTGGGGGGTGACTGCCATCTTGGATATCCGCAGGCGGGGTCGTGGCCTTCAGTATTTGGTGGACTGGGAGGGCTTTGGACCGGAGGATCGTTCTTGGATTCGCCCAGCGTTGATCCTGGATAAACAGCTGATTCGCGATTTCCATCGGGCAAATCCAGGTAGGATTGGGCAGGTGCCTGGAGGCACTGCTAGAGGGGGGAGTACTGTCATGGCGGCCTCTGGGCCGTCATTAACATCATTAACTCCAGCTGCGCACAGACCCACAGGTGTTAATCAGCAGTTGTTAAAAGCCAGCGTTGCTGACAGCCCGGCACGGAGTCGTCTGTCCTCCTCGTCGGAGAAAGAACCTGAACTCCACTCTCTGGCCTCGTCAGGTTACTCTCTCGTCTCGTCTGGAACTTCTCTGGCTTCGTCAAGAACTTCTCTTACCTCATCAAGGACTTCTCTTACCTCATCAAGGACTTCTGTTCAGAGTCAAGCACGTAAGAGAACTGTCTGTTACTCTTCTCCTAACCTCTACCCCTGTGCACAGGTGGACCCCCCTGGCGGCGGACCTGCGGCCCCAGCCGACGGGGTTACGCCAACACGCACACGTAGCGGTTCGCTACCACCACGACTACCGGTACGTCTTGCTCCTCAAATTCCTGAACTACTGCTGTATCAGTTGCAGGAGTATTGGCCACCGTTATCAGTGGAGTTACTGTCATCAGCATCTGTTGTCTCATCGTCACCACGCTCTGTGGATTCACTCACCTCGTCATCATCTGGATTGTCATCGTCCCGGCTTGTGGTGTCACAGCCGGAGTCACTGGAAGATCTGTCCTGATCACAGCCACGGGTGGAGGTCCTAGCACGTTCACGGACACCTTCACCTCCATGTTGCACGGCCGCTGGTTCTCAGCAGGACGTAACCTGTGCTCCCGCCAAGTAAGCCTCACTACCTGTAGCTTGTCACTTGCGTGGGACAAAAGTAATTGTTTGTGCTTGTATGTTCCAGGGTTGCCGGGTCTCCGTCCAGGGTGCTCAGCTCCAGTGACCAGAACTCTATCCACGCACTCACACTTGCAGTACACACCCTGTCACTCTAATAAAGATTATTGTTCACTATCTGCCCGTGTCAGTGTCTGTCTCCTGGGTCCCGAAACATGTCAGAATTGAGATTGTTAGATATATGGAGAGAAATGAAACCACAAGTTAAAGCCTATTCTTGTTATTCTAGTATCTACAAGACATTCTCACGTATTGACTATTTTTTGATCTCCACAGAATTAAGGTCCAAGATTCAAAACTGCTTCTATGATAATATTGTGATCTCTGATCATGCACCCTGCTGTCTAATATATGTAGATAAGAAATTGACAAAGGAACCAGGTAGGTGGCAATTTCAGCATAAATGGCTTCAGGATGAGGAATTTGTTAAGTACATAGAAAAACAGATGAGTTCTTTGATATCAATATTACACAAACATCAGCATGTATAAAGTGGGAGGCTTTCGAAGCTTTTATTAGGGGGCATATTATTAGTTACACAGGTTCAAAATCTAAGAAGACTCGAGAGGAGAGAGCCCAATTGGAACATAAAATAAAAATTCTTCAAGAAAAAGTGTATGCAGAAAGTAACCCAAAGTTAGAGAACAAATTACTGATTCTGAGAGCTGAATATGACAAAAAATCAGTGAATAGAGCTGCCTCGAGTCTTCTAAGATTGAAGCAATCTTTTTATGAACAAGGTGAAAAATCAGGAAAATTATTGGCATGGCAGATTAAACAATTAGAATTAAAAACACCAATTACCAGTATTATAAGTAACGGACAGCCAGTTGTAGATCCTTTAGAAATTAATAGTGCCTTTAGAGATTATTATGAAAAATTATATAATACAAAAAATGAAACTGACTTAACAAAACTAAATGGGTTTTTGGACAGATTATCTATACCGTGTATTCCAAATGAAAACAGGGAGATACTGGAGTCTAAAATTAGTCAAGAAGAAGTTGGGCTAGCCATTGATAATATGAAATCAGGAAAAAGTGCAGGACCAGATGGTCTTCCAGTTGACCTCTATAAAAAATTTAAGAATAAATTAATAAAACCATTTTTGGAAATGGTTTTAGAAGCATTTCAAAATAGTAATTTACCACCATACATGAATAATGCCTTAATTATACTGTTGCCAAAACCAGGTAAATCCTCTAATAAATGTGAAAATATGAGCCCAATAAGCCTATTAAATGCTGACCTTAAGATAATCTGTAAAATTTTAGCAAGACGACTACAGGAAATATTACCAAATATTATTAACCGAGATCAGAATGGCTTTATAAAGGGAAGACAAGGCTTCCATAATGTAAGAAGACTATTTAATATTATCTATTCTAATAAAGAAGCACCGGATACAGCTCTCCTATCATTGGACGCCGAAAAGGCCTTTGATAGGGTTGAATGGCCCTTTCTTTTTGAAGTTTTACAAAGGTTTGGAATTGGAAATAATTTCATAAAATGGGTTCAGATAATATATAATAATGCTACAGCAGAAATCCTAACAAACAGCAATATTTCAAAATCAATAAATATCAATATAGGATGTCGACAAGGCTGTCCACTTTCACCTTTACTGTTTACTATGGCAATTGAACCTTTAGCTCTGGCAGTACGTTTACATCCACAAATATATGGAATTAAAGTAGGACCAACAGAACATAAAATCTCCCTGTATGCAGATGACATAATTTTGTTTATGTCGAATCTTAAAAAATCAATTCTGACCTTGTTGAATTTAATAAAGAATTTGGGGGAAATATCAGGATATAAAATAAATAAAACTAAATCTTCAATATTAATACTAAATGAGACCCAGAGAAATCACCCAGCTCCTGAGGTAAATCAATTCAATGTTGTAAATCAGTTTAAATATTTAGGAATCCAAATTGTGCCTAAGCTAGAATTAGTCGCCAGTACCAACTATGAAGCCTTAATGACAGACATTAATGAGTTATTTCAGAGATGGATGTCATTACCAATGTCGATGATCGGGAGAATCAATATACTTAAAAGTAATATTTTACCCAAAGTACTTTATTTATTTCAATACATTCCTTTACCACCACCTTCAGATCTATTCTCAAGAATTAAAAAAAAGTTAGTGGAATTTTTATGGAACAATAGGAAGGCTAGATTATGTCTGTCCTTACTATATTTACCATTTGATCGTGGAGGTCTGAAATGTCCAAACTTTATGTTGTATTACTGGTCAGTACAGCTGAGGTCTATGACATATTGTTTTTCATCAAATGATCTCCCTCACTGGACTGAAATGGAATCATACAATTTACCTTTACCTCTTCCCATATTCATATACTCAGACTCAGCAAAAAAATTACAGAAACAAGTTAAAAATCCATTTGTAAAGCATATGATCAAAATATGGTGTGAAACCACAAAATATTTAAAAGAACCACACTTACTGTCACAATTTAGCCCAATATGGGGTAATAAATATTTTAAACCAGGGAGAGCGGATGCTGTATTTAAAGTATGGAATTTAAAAGGGATTCAAAAGATTCAAGGCTTATATCTGTCATGTTCAGATAACATAATGTCTTTTGAAGAACTGAGGATCAAATTTAATCTTAATAGAACACATTTTTTTAAATATCTTCAGCTTAGGAACTTTATTCGATCAAATCAAAATAATGCTCTCATCCGACCTACTTATTCATCCTTGGAAAAATTTTGACGAAAGATAGTAAGAGAAAGGGTATTATTTCAGAGTTTTATAACTCATTGACATTATTCTCAAGTGAAAACTCACAGCAAAGATTGAATTATTGGAAAGAAGACCTGCAAACTGAAATTT
Organism: Pholidichthys leucotaenia; assembly: GCA_020510985.1. Lineage (NCBI taxonomy): Eukaryota > Metazoa > Chordata > Actinopteri > Cichliformes > Pholidichthyidae > Pholidichthys > Pholidichthys leucotaenia. The sequence continues at coordinate 399,643,310 of CM035838.1, forward strand.
CAGAGGAACAATGGGAATTGGCTTGTACAGAAGCTCAAACCAAATCAATAAATGTACGTCTTAAATTGATACATTTTAAATGGTTAATGCGGATGTATGTTACACCGGTTGAGTTAAATAGATATAACAAAAACATACCAGATACGTGCACAAAATGTATGGAAAGTAAAGGAACCCTATTTCATTGTTTATGGGAATGTAGAAAAATTAGAATGTTTTGGGAAGAGGTAACAATTGAAAAAATAATTTCAAAACAAATCATATTGAATCCTAAATTGATTTTGTTGGGTCTGTATCCAAAAAAGCATAGCTTTTATAAGAGTGAAAGAGCATTCATAGACCTCAGTTTACTTAACGCCAAAAAATGTATTGCACTACTGTGGAAAAAGACTCATAGACCAGATGTGACTCAGTGGTTAAGACAGATGTTAACAAACCTTCCACTAGAAAGAATAACATACATACTGAAATCAAAGGAAATTGTGTTTGAGAATATATGGAGACCTTTCATTGATTATGTAAAGAATTTAAACATAACTTTTGAAGAAGAAGGTGAATGATGTGTGTGGACCTTGTAAATTCCAAATTGGTGAATGTATAATATGTATACTTATGTAATGGATTGCCTAGATTAAACAGAGGAGCATTGTTGAAGACCTGGCTTAGTTAGTGGTTGTTGGTGTTTTTAGTACAATTTTTATTTTTATTTTTTTTATTTTTTTTATTTTTTATATATATATATTTTTTAAATTACTTTAGTGTTAGTGTTTGATTGTTTGTGTTGTGTTTGTAAAAAAGGTTCAATAAAAAATATTGTGGAAAAAAAAAAGGGAAATTTTCCTCTCCACGTCGCCAAGCGCTTGCTCACAGCGGATCGCCTGATTGCTGGGGTCTTTCTGCAACTGTGGGGGTTCCCCCTACAGTTGAAAGTGCTATGAGATGACTGTTGTTGTGAAATGGCGCAATATAAATAAAGTTGAATTGAACTGAATTGAATAACCCACCAAGTCCATCAGTTCCTCCCATCCAAACCATTTCTGACCTAACCAGTGTTATGTTTGACAGCACTGTAGATCCAAATGTTTCTGATTGTGATGAAGAGAATAATTGACCTCTGTGAGTCTGAGAAAGCTCAAAAAAAGCTCTCAGCAGTCTCTTTGTGTGTTCCATCAGTCCTGCAAAACAAGCAGAAGAATCACGAGAAAGTGTTTTAACAAACATTAACTCACCATCTGATCAAAGCACAGCAACTTGATATCAGAGATAAAACCTTTTTAAATAGTCAGTGAAAATGGTTTATATCCACTAATACTGAAGTATTACTGAGCTTTTTGTTACGACCCGAGTGCTGGGTTCTGTCCATGCTCGGGCTAAGCACAACTTGCTGCCGGCCTTGACAGTTGTGGGTGGTATTCTGGCCTCACCGGGCTCTTATTGTGAAGGCGCTCGGTGGGGCTTCCACCTGTCAAGATTGGTCAGCCGCTTGTCATTACTGCTCGTTAGTGTTCGCCTTTATAAGGCGGGCACTAGCGGCAGTTAAATCGCAGGAGTATTGTCAAAACCTTGTCAGTATTGTCAACTATCCTCGTCAGACATTGTCAGGTGGTCTAAACCTTGTTAGAACTTCATGTCAGGTTCGTGCTTTTCATGTCATGTCATAGTTTAGCTCGTAGTGGCTGGGGTTAGCCCTACGAGCCCTTGTACTGCTTAATGTGTGTTTTTGCCCTGAGCGGCTCACAGTATTGTCTTGTCTTGTTGTTTTAATAAACCACCATCATTGCAAAACTCACTGGTGGACTCTTGGCGTCTTATGGTGATCCGCGAGGGTCACCGCATGACACTTTTGTCTTTACCTTTATAGAGCTCTGCGGTTTTCTCCAACTCTTCCAGCCTTTTGACCAGCCCATCTGTAAAGGAAAAACATTTTAACTGTATAGACACTCAAACCCACACAAGCTTTAAGTGACCATAGTTGTTGGTCATCATACCATTGCACAGAATGGCTCTGCTGAGCCCCAGAGCGTCGGCCGTGCCTGAGCTCATATTCTCTACCAGGCGATGTTTGACTTTTTTCAGCACTGAAACACACCAAACGTGTTTAACCTATAGCACCACAACACTGAATGAAGTTGATTAGATAATGTGAGAGCTCAGTATGTGACAACGCACGAGCACAGAGAAACTATAACAGCAGCACCAGAGGAGATAAAAACCATGTGAGCACAAACCAATGTCTAGAGACTTCCCCTGTTTGGGATCAGCCTGGAGTTTGTTGTAGTGAATTATTGCTTCTCCCTGTTGAAACAAACAAAACACACACATTAAATTACAATATATTCTGGCTGAGTTTTCATATTTGGTTTGGTTTTAATTTTGTTTAAAAACAAAGTGAAGTGAGGGACTCCTCCAACATTCATGTACACTAACATGAAGCGTGAAAAAGCTTGCTGGATTTGCACAATACAATCTAATCCATTAATTCCGTATGTGAAGCCTGTCTTTATTCAGCCATACAGGAAGTCAGGGCATTCTTCTGGCTGTGAACAAAGGGTGTTGGAGCCAGCACCGCTGTGCTGCATCAGTGGCTCCGCATGCTTCAGGGCTATTGTCTGCAGGCCTTCAGCACGGCAGCAGTGCAGTTAAAGTCCTCTGCGTCACCAGTGTGAAGATCAGGGTTGAAATTATAACTAATCAGCTGTTGGATTCTGGAGCCTCCTCAGCAAGACAAAAGCAAGTAGGTTTTAACTTTTCACTGCGGTTTTTAGTGATATACAATATAATAATGAACATGATTAGTTCAAGTTAAGTTGTGCACAAGTTCTAGTTTTAATTTATGAAAAGTCTCAGAGTCAGAATAGTCAGGATGTAACTGAGCTGTCTGAGCTTCAGTTCAACATGGACACACTTTAACACGCCTGCTATGAATTAATGAATGAATGAATGAATGAAGACTATTTCAAATATGAGAGTAGAAAAGATTTAAAAAATAATAGAATGCAACAAAACACCAAAATATGTTTAACATGCTCCAAAAGGAAGAGGAAGCAGCAGAACCTTTTTTCATCCTACCCCTTCTCCTCTATAGAATCATGACTAATCGTCAGCTGACCTCCTGTTTGCACATTATTTACATGTTTAGATACACATGCACTGCTTCAAAAATACACACAGGATATAAAAACACATCTATAAACACAAACACATACAGGGCTGTGAAAAAGTGTTTGTCCCCTTCCTGATTTCTTGTATTTTTCATATTTGTCACAATTAAATTCTTCAGATCATCAAACTAATTTTAATATTAGACAAAGATAACCTGAGTAAATATAAGATACAGTTTTTAAACGATGATTTCATTTATTAAGGAAAAACATCTATCCTAACCTACATGGCCCTATGTGGAACAGTAATGACCCCTAAACCTAATAACTGGTTGTGCCTCCCTTGGCGGTAACAACTGCAATCAAACGTTTGCAATAACTGGTGACGAGTCTTTCCCATCACTGCTGAGGAGTTTTGGCCCACTCTTCTTTGCAGAATTGTTTTAATTCAGTCACACTGGAGGCTTGAGCTTGAGGTCATGGACTGATGGTCAGACATTCTCCTTCAGGATGTTTATCACAGGGCTTTACGGTTCATAACCAACTCAGAGTCTCCTACATATCACTGTATTCTTTATAATCTAATCTCCTGGCCTTTTCTCAGCATAAGGAGAAAACGGCACTGGTTCATTTTTATTTACAAAGCCATACGGGGTAATTTTCCATCATATCTCTGTAATCTTTTATTTTGTGGCGTAACATTATGTAGCTCACATATTCCTTGGCAGAGACCCAGACATGAGGGAACTTTGAGCTTGCAGTGTGTATTGACATCACGCCTCAAACGGACATTGAGTCTGGACCCCCTGCGGACTGGAGAAGAAGTGAGAAGATCTGGGAGTGGACCTGAAGAGACTGTCTGACTCCTGGGGTCAGACAGAGAAGCCGAGAGGACAATGGGAGGATTAAATGTGAATGGAATTCTGTGTTTGATGTGAATGTGATTTGTGTTTGATGTAAGAGTATAAAGGTATGTGGTTTACCGCAGCTCGATCTCTTCATTCCCTGATTGAGAGAGGAGCTGTAGGACGTGAGGTGAAATAAACCAACACTGAGAAATCATTCAGTTTCTTCATTTCAAGGTTCCTACAATTTCCTATAAACAACTGCTATAACTCTCGTTCCTCTAAGTGGCTGCTGTATAACATTCCTCGAGTGTTCAGTAAACTTGGAAAAACAGCATTTTCTTATTATGCGCCTTGGTCTTGGAATGATCTTCAGAAAACATTACAATTACATGAACTGGTTGAACCTAACAAATACAAAACCTTGATTAGGAGATATTACAGAGGATTGGAAATGCTTTTCCTGAGCTGATTTTTTTTTTTTTTTTTTTTTTTTTTTGGTAATGGTTTTATCAGTTTTTACCTAATTGTTTTATTGTTTTGAATTGTTTTATATTGTTTTAGATGTGATGACTTTTGTTGTCCTATTGTTCTATGTGCTGCTGAGCCATCTTGGCCAGGTCTTCCTCAAAAAAGAGAAGGCAATCTCAAGGGACTTCCTGGTTAAATTAAAAAAAAAAAAAAAAAAAAAATTCTGGTAGAGAGCAGAATTCATGGTTCCATCAATTACAGCAAGTCTTCCAGGTCCTGAAGCAGCAAAGCAGCCCCAGACTATGACACTACCACCACCATGTTTGACTGTTTTTATGATTTTTTTTTTTTATAAAACGCCGTATTAGTTTTACACCAAATGTAATGGGACACACAGGTAGTGATATTTAATAAAATATAGTGTAATAAGGTACAGGAATTACTTATTTTATTTAATAGTGGGTGTGCAAGGGGACAGAGTTGAACTGTCACCCCTACACTCACTAAATAAAATAGTAAAGCACTCGTAAAAGGGGGCACCAGTTCTAAAAGAACGACTTATATTACTAACTTAATTTGAAATAATTTCCGTACCTTCAATTACTTAATGGATCAGTCTCAAAATTTAAGGGAGTTCTTTTCCTGCCGTGATCTAGGAAACATATATGTGAAAGGAAAACGCTTCAACTTCTCTCATTCATCCTTTTATTAAACTCATTCAGGTTACATGATATAGCCTTCAAATGATGGATAAACAGATTCAAATGATAACAGGTGTCTAATATCACATCAACTGTTAGTGGATTCCTGAACATAAAATCTAGCATTAAACCTTTGTGGAACCAAGGAGAAACGGATTTTATGTTTCAGCGATAATGGAAGGCTGAAATGTCTAACAAAAACGGAACGCAATTTTATGGGGAAAATTCATAAGCTGATGAACTTCTGAATTTATCTACAAAAATGAAAGGAGGTTACTTAAAAATGAGTAAGAGTCTTCCTTCAGTTTATAGATTTGTCCTATAGCTGTGAGACTAATTGTACCATGAAATACTGGTTATGTTCAATTGTAATTGAGATTTTCAGGACATCACGTTTAAACCCAGCAGATAGGAACAATAGGGAGTCTCACTTACGAACAGCTGTAGGTCCATGTGTTCAGCGGGTTGGTGCCAGCAGGGTTTTAAGGTCGGGACACCGTTAGAAAGCGACTGCTCCTATGCTTCCTCACAACCGTAAGAAGTGCAGACCCAGCCTGGGGACTCGCAAACGGACAGCAAAAAGCAGCAGACGGCTGTCTTGGAGTGGCGTGAAGCGTCCTTTTGGCAACCAGCCCGAATTGATGATGTCTCTGGCCGCGGAATAAACCAAAAACTGAAGGAGGACATCTCAGTCAGGCGGGGATGAGGCCAAAAAGAAGTCCAAAACACGATCTCTGTTCACTTAAAATAGGAAAATTAAAGGTCCACTTTAACGGCATGAAAAGTCAGAAAAAAAAAGTCTAAGAAAAACATTCAACTAGGATAAGAATGGCTTCTGAGGTGAAGAAAAAAGGATTTTTGAGAGTTTGACTCTTTAAGGCAAGCTCGTAAGAAAAGAATGATTTCCCCTCAGTTCAACCAGAAAAACAAGAAATTTAACGCAGGATTTGACAAACTTCACACACAAAAAGGTTTCTTAAAATTCACAGAGCAATTCAGATAAAAGAAAACTGCAAGGAACTTTGAAGACGTGAAAACAAAAACTTTTCTCTTAGATCTGGATCTCTATTCTGTCTTTTAATCTTCTTTCATCTTCAATTCTTTTATTCTCCTCTTCTTCTGTAATCTTTTATTCTTCTATTCTTTTATTCTTCTAATCTTATGATCTTCTAATCTATTCTGCTTCTGCAGGGTGGTTCTCGCTCATTTTAACTGAAGCGCCCTGTGGGGTCATAAAACTGGGGCCGGTCGCAGGACAGGCCAACCGGCTTTCATAAAGAGGAGTTTGTATGGGCTTGGTCCAATGAGTAAATATCTCTTTGTTTGGGAACAGCCAATCATATGAAAAGGGCATTATCCCGTGAAAGGTAGAGGGGAGTGGTTTATCAGGAATGATATCGTACAAGGATTAATACCCATTCAGTTCTTATGAAATTAGGTGCTCAATATAAGATCTAACTAAATTAAGTGACTCAGCTAATATTCAGTGATCATACATTTATACCATTACTAATAATATTAACATTCATTTGATTAACACTCATGAACATAAACATTCCTAATACATATTTCTAATATATATGTACTCACATTTAAATCAAGGATTAATGAATTATTGCAAACACTGGTCGGTGATCAAAAGGATGATTTTCAGTGTCCTCATATCCTGGGGAAATGATAACTGGGAATTAGAAAAACTTAATGTTTAGTCAGATTACACAAGGAAAACACATTCCATAGATGTCCACTAGGAGGTACTGTTGAGATGTAGGTAACTTCTTTAGGTCTCTGTCACGGGAGAGAAAGAGCCGAAACAGCTCTGGGATCCGTCTCAGAAATGAAGAAGGCCATATACCTGTCTGGTTAAGAAGTTTATGACCTTTTAAGAGCATTAGTTTCCTGTAGGGCAGATGCTATCCACATCAACTGTCTACTTTGAGATCTGGACTCCAGAGTTTTTATGGTCCATTTAAGGCTTTAAAAGCAAATTCTGATCCTTACCGTCTCTACAAGAGGGCAACTGTTTGCATTTGGGGTCCTGTGGGAGGTACAGCATTCTTGGCCAGGCCTTGAGTGAGAGTTGCTTTAATATGAAGAAAGTGAGATTCCTGTAGAATGAAGAAAAGTGATCTTCTGGATTAGCCTGAGGGGACATTGATGCTACACACACCTTCCAAAAAATTCAGCTTTTGTCTCATCAGTCCACAGAGTATTTTCCCAAAAGTCTTGGGGATCATCAAGATGGTTTTTTGGGTTTTTTTTTTTTTTAAATGTGAGGTGAACCTTTGTTTGGGCTGCACGGTGGCGCAGTGGTTAGCACTGCGGCAGCACAGTTTACCCTTGGCCGGGGGATTGTGGGGATCGTGGGATCGTGGGTTCGATCCCAGCCCCCGACCAACAGTGATCTGTGTGGAGTTTGCATGTTCTCCCCGTGTTGCGTGGGTTTACTCCGGGATTTCTCCGGTTTCCTCCCACATGCCAAAAACATGCATGTTAGGTTAATTGGCTGTTCTAAATTGTCCCTAGATATCTGTTTCCTATAGGCCCTTAGAATAGAGGGTTAGTATTAATGAAAGCGCTTTGAGTGGTCTTTGTGACTAGAAAAGCGCTATATAAGTGCAGGTTAGTTAGTTAGTTAGTTAGTTTCTTTTTGGTCGGCAGTGGTTTTCACCTTATAACTCCCCCATGGACACGGTTTTTGCTAAACCTCTTTCTTATTGTCAAATCATGGACCAGTGTCTAAACTGAGACTAGTGAGGCCTGCAGTTTTTATAGTTTAGTTTATTGGTTTATTTGTCAGAGACCATGTACAGAAAAAACATTAAACACAGGGTAAAAATGCTTTTTACCAGGCTATAGCCTTCTCACTAATTTCCATCTGCAGATGTTGTTCTGGTTTTTTGTTTTTCATCTGTTCTTTAATTTCTTTAGGTTGTGGGATGATGTGTTACTTTTTGAGATCTTTTTGCCTACTTCACTTTGTCAGATAGATTCTATTTAAATGATTTCTTTATTCAACAGCTCTGGCAGTAATCAGGCCTGGTTGTGATGAGTGAAACTGAACTCGGCTTTCCAAAAAAATTGGTTAATCACAGTTAATTCATGATGTAATGAGGGGCAATTACTTTCTCACACAGGGTCAGGTAGGTTAGGATAGCTTTTTTCCCTTAATAAATGAAATCCTCATTTAAAAACGGTATTTTGTATTTACTCAGGTTAACTTTGTTTAATATTAAAATTTGTTTTATCTGAAACATTTAAGTGTGACAAACATACAGGAAGGGGGTAAATACTTTTCCACAGCACTATAAATCTAGTCAAATCAGTGAGCAGTAAAGAATGTGGAGTGATTTCTGGTTTTGTGCTTTGCTTTATTAGGCACTAAAATGTGACCCGTGCTGACAAAATGAGTCACTTGGAGGAAGTTATCAAAACTGTGGTAATGTAGGAAACTCGAAATGAAGAGACTGAATGATTTTTCAGTATAGGTTTATTCCATCTCAAGTCCTACAGCTCCTCTCTCAGTCAGGGAATGAAGAGGGCGAGCTGAGATAAACCACATACCTTTATACTGTTACATCAGACACAAATCACATTCACATCAAACACAGAATTCCATTCATAACTAATCCTCCCATTGTCCTCTCGGCTTCTCTGTCTGACCCCAGGAGTCAGACAGTCTCTTCAGGTTCACTCTCAGATCTTCTCACTTCTCCTCTAGTCCGCAGGGGGTCCAGAATCAATGTCTGTTTGAGGCGTGATGTCAATACACACTGCGAGCTCAAAGTTCCCTCATGTCTGGGTCTCTGCCAAGGAATATGTGAGCTACATAATGTTACGCCACATCACTCCCCCCGAAACGCCCAAGAACGGACATACACCAACCTTAAGTCAATAATGGACAGTCAACACATTACACTCTTATATCCCCCCCCTTTTGCAGGATCTACAGCACAATTTACACGGGTTGATCAAAATACACATCACTCTGCCCGTTGCTTAGGCTTCAATCTCCTCCCGAATCTGCTGAACGCAGGCTTCGCAGCCTGTGTTGTGCCTTCCTGCGGTGCGCCTGTGGAATGAGGGGGAGAAGGGTTATTTACCCCCTGCTGGGGAACTAGGGGCTGTCCCTTGGGAGGTCTGCCGCGTCGAGGCGCTCCCGCCGGCCGTACAGGTTCGTCACATAACACAAAAGCAGGCTTTAATCTGTCAACACGGATTGTCTCTTTCCTGCCCCCCAAATCCAGTACAAAATATTTCTCCCCGGTTTCCAGCACTCGGAACGGACCATTGTAAGGTGGGCGGAGACTGTGACGCTGGGCGTCGTGCCTGACAAAAACAAACTCTGCGTTTTGCAAAGCCTTGGGAACAAAAACCCGCGGAAAAGTGTGATGAGCGGGGCCCGGGAGCATTTCTGCCCCCGTGCCGCATAGAGGTCCCCGCACCGGGGGGCGCTCTGGTGCTGCATGGGCTGGCAGGAATTCTCCTGGCAGCCTGAGAGGTTGAGTAAACACTAATTCAGCAGGTGAGGCATCTAAATCCTCCTTGGGTGCCGAACGCAACCCCAATAAAACCCATGGTAGTTTGTTTACCCAATTTGTATCCGTGAGCGACGCTCTGAGGGCTGCCTTCAACAATCTGTGAAAACGCTCGCATAAACCGTTGGCCTGTGGGTGATAAGCAGTGGTGCAATGAGTTGTTGCCCCTAAGCCGCTGGCCATGGCTGACCACAGCTCTGAAACGAACTGCGGACCCCTATCAGACGTAATGTCCGACGGGACTCCGAACCGCGCTACCCAGGCTGTTAAAAAAACGTGAGTTACCTCCGCTGCTGTGGTAGACTGCAATGGGACCACTTCTGGCCAATGCGTGGTCCGGTCCACCATTGTCAGGAGGTGTGTGAACCCCTGCGAGGGCGGCAGGGGTCCCACTAGATCAACGTGCACATGATCAAACCTCTTAGCCGGGATGTGGAAAGGTTCTAAAGGGGCTTTTGTGTGTCTGTGAACTTTGGCCCGCTGGCAGGACATGCAGGCTCTCGCCCACTCCTTCACGTGCTTGCGCAGGCTCGGCCAAACAAACTTCTCTGCTACCATTTTCACCGAAGCGCGTACTCCCGGGTGTGCTAGGGAGTGCACCGCGTCAAAAGCCCGACGGCGCCACGTGGCCGGTACCACTGGGCGAGGTCGCCCGGTGGATACATCGCAAATAAGCGGGGGTGAACCGGTTTGCAAACTTACGTTCTCCAGCCTTAACCCTGTTGGTCCAGACAGGAGCGCGCGCACGTCTGTGTCCTCGCCCTGCTCTGCTGCCATGGCCGTGTAATCTATCCCTACGTGCACCGGAGCCGTGTGCGCGTCCGCGCTGTTACCGCGCTCCGCGTCTGCAGCACTACACCCCCCATCCACGCGGACAGGCGCTGTTACCGCTCGCGAGAGGCAGTCCGCCACCACATTAAATTTACCGGCTACGTGCTGTATATCGGTGGTGAATTCTGAAATTGCGGCCAGCTGCCTCTGCTGGCGGCCCGACCATGGTTCTGAGACTTTGGACATTGCAAAGGTTAATGGTTTGTGGTCGACAAACGCGGTGAAACGCCGCCCTTCCAACCAGAACTGAAAATGGCGAATGGCCAGGTGGAGCGCTAGTAGTTCCCTGTCAAACGCGCTATATTTTCGCTCAGCATCGCGTAGGGACCTGCTAAAAAAAGCGAGTGGCTGCCAAGCCCCGGCGACTTGCTGTTCTACCACGGCTCCTATGGCCACATCTGACGCGTCTGTGGTTAGCGCTATTCGGGCTGCCGGGTCTGGGTGAGCCAGCAGCGCTGCATTCGCTAGTGCTTTCTTAACCTCAGTAAATGCGCGCTCCCGCTCCGGGGACCACTCAATCGCATTGGAGGGCTTCTGCTTTTTTAGTGCGACGTACAACAGTTGCATGAGCTGCGTTGCGTGAGGTATGAAACGGTTGTAAAAATTTACCATACCTAAGAATTCTTGCAACGCTTTGACCGTTTGGGGCTGAGGAAACTCAGCCACCGCGCGTACTTTGGAGGGCAGCGGAACCGCACCCTCTGGGGAGACGCGGTGCCCTAAAAAATCGATCTGTGCTGCGCCAAAATGGCACTTGGCTGGGTTGATTATCAACCCGTGCGCTCCCAACCTCTGAAAAACAGTTCTGAGGTGACTTTCGTGTTCCTCCTCAGAGGCGCTGGCGACCAAAATATCATCTAAGTAGACAAAAACAAAAGAGAGGTCGTGCAAAATGGCATCCATCATGCGTTGGAAGGTTTGCGCAGCGCCTTTAAGGCCAAAAGGCATGCGTAAAAATTCAAAAAGCCCGAAAGGGGTTATTACCGCTGTCTTGGGAATGTCCTCTGATCGGACCGGGACCTGGTGATAACCGCGGACCAGGTCTATTTTAGAAAAAATTCGTGCCTTGGCCAAATGCACCGAAAAATCTTGGATATGCGGAATTGGGTAGCGGTCCTGCGCTGTGGCATTGTTTAACCTGCGATAATCGCCGCACTGTCTCCACGAGCCGTCCGCCTTAGGGACCATGTGGAGGGGGGAAGCCCAAGCGGACTTCGAGCGGCGAATTATGCCCAACCTTTCCAGGTTGGCGAACTCCTCACGCGCAATGGAGAGCTTAGCTGCATCCAAGCGCCGAGCCTTAGCAAAAACTGGTGGGCCACTTTGGTTATAAAGTGCTCCACCCCGTGCTTCACCACCTTAGCTGAAAACGTGGGAACTGTGAGTGCTGGGAACTGGTTTAGGAGAGTGTGGAACTTACCTCCTGCTGCGGCGGCGTTGGCCTGTACTGACGGCGGGGACACTCGCGCTGCACAGGGAATAGAACAAAAAGAGAGTGCATTAACCAAGCGTCTATTAGCCAGATCTACCAACAAGCCATGTGAGCACAAAAAGTCGGCGCCCAACATGTTGAAACTCACCGCCGCTACTATGAAGGTCCATTCATAGTTGCGGCCGTGCAAGGACAGGCGCAGAGTCCTTTCGCCAAACATCTTGATCGACGAGCCGTTTGCGGCTGTTGCTCCATCTCCGCGGGGACCGGCCGCCCGGTCCGCGTAGGTTGCGGTGATGAAACTCCTCTGTGCTCCGGTGTCAACGAGGAATTGCCGTCCGGAGCTCGCATCCGTCAGGTAGAGCAGCTTGTTCCGTTCGCCGAGGGTCGAAGCTGCTAACGACCTCCAGCTCTTGCATTTCCCTGCTTCCTGAAGTTGCATGGCGGGACGCATCTGTGAGCCTTGTGCGCGAATCGTTGATGGTAGAAGCACATCTCGTCCTCTCCTCTGCTCCGGGACCGCGCTGCCGCTGTTGTCGCTGGGGTCGGCTCTGCTGCCACCGGTTCTCCGTCACCCTAGGCCGCCCCGCCGAGGTCTGCTGCTGCCGCTGCCGTCTCCTGCTCGCCGCATGCGTCCAGGAGCCGCTCCGCTTCCAAAGCCAGCGAGCGGAAGTCCTGCCGGTCCAAACACCTCATGCTGGACAGGGAGCCTCTCATGTGCGCTGGAAGGGTCCTCAAAAAGATGTGCTTGAATAAAAATGCATCGTTGTCTGCCCCAATCATCTGCAGCATGTCCTCCATGAGGACGGTCGGCCTGCGTCCTCCTCTGTCGCGCAGGTCCAGGAGTGTTCTGGCCCTCACCTCAGCCGATGCCACAAAGCTCCGAATGAGGGCGGCTTTCAGGGCGTCGTATTTGCCAGCAGTGGGCGGCTGCTGCACCAGGCTCCGCACACACCGGGCTGTGCGGCTGTCGAGTCTTGCGATGACATTGTGGAACTTAATGTCATCCTCTAATACCCCGTTAAGCACGAACCGTGATTCCACGTGCTGGAACCACGAGTGCGGGTCCTCTTGCCAGAACTCAGGGAGTCTAATGGAGTTTACGCCGGTGCGGGCGGTCTCCGGTGAATCAGGTTCGGAGTCGGAGTCGGAGAGACGACCTCCAATGTAGAGGTACAACCAATGTAGGAAACTCGAAATGAAGAGACTGAATGATTTTTCAGTATAGGTTTATTCCATCTCAAGTCCTAGAGCTCCTCTCTCAGTCAGGGAATGAAGAGGGCGAGCTGAGATAAACCACATACCTTTATACTGTTACATCAGACACAAATCACATTCACATCAAACACAGAATTCCATTCATAACTAATCCTCCTATTGTCCTCTCGGCTTCTCTGTCTGACCCTAGGAGTCAGGCAGTCTCTTCAGGTTCACTCTCAGATCTTCTCACTTCTCCTCTAGTCCGCAGGGGGTCCAGAATCAATGTCTGTTTGAGGCGTGATGTCAATACACACTGTGAGCTCAAAGTTCCCTCATGTCTGGGTCTCTGCCAAGGAATATGTGAGCTACATAATGCTACACCACAGCAACACTTTTTTCCATATTATATATTGAAAGACCTTCAAAATGATATTTAACTTGTAGGAAGTGTGCAAAAACAGACCCGGAAAAAAACGATTTGTTTATATTTTGGCTAGGTTTAAAAATCGTGTTCGATCAGTCAGGAGTTATGTCTTCTACCAAAACATTTATATTTTTAGAAAGTACAATTTCTAAGCTTTCCAATGACACCAGGCACTCATGTGGGGTTTCCCAGAACTTGCCACTAACAAACAAAGAAAGAGTCATGATTTATGACTTCTCCTGCCTGCAGCTCGTAACGACGCGATATGCATTCCGACTCATTTTTCCAGCACGGGTCACAAATGCTTCTTGAAAGTTTACTGGTACATATTTTATGTGAGCTTTTCAGTTTAGTTTGTCATCTATTAACACACCAAGAAACTTGCTTTCATTAACTCAACATCCACCCCATCTAGCTGTACCTGTACTGCAGAATTCATTCTAAAGCTTCCAAACAACAGAATTTTTGTTTCACTAAAGTTGAATAATAAGTTGTTCCTATCAAACAACATTTTCAATTTCCACATTTCTGAAGAGACAGTCTGCAGAAACTCTTGAAATAATCTGAAGACCAACAAATTTATTAACTCATTTAGATATTTCAGAAGATTGCAAACCTCCAAATTAGTGTGTGTGAGACACATTTGGACAGCCTGAATCATCTTAGCCACCTCCACCTTTGTCTTCCTCTTCACTGGCTTCCCATTCACTCCTGTGATCTCATCGCCTGCTGCCAGTGTCCCGTCTAGAGCTGCTGGTGTGTTATCGAATACCTGACAGACAGCAGCAGCCACATTTAAAAGGTTACAAACACAGCAGGAAAATTTAATGCAAGGCTTATTAACTTGGTTTGTTGACTATCATAAGATAAAAATACTGTTTGTAGTCGTACCTGAACAATGTAGAGGCAAGGGCAGTACTGGGCCCCCCCACCTATGCTGATCCCGATAAGGTTATTGGCATCTTTTGTCAGAGTTACAGTTCCGGGTACTGTCGGTATCCCCCTGATAAAGAGAAATCGTGAAACATTAAGGTATTTAGTGTGCCCTGTTCTACAACATTCAATAAGCAGATGTATTGGAATAAAGTTAATAAAATCATCATTAGCAACTAATCTGAGTGTTTAAATGTATTATCATACGAGTTCTGATTCACAGTGTGCATGGCAGGTCAAATTTAGGACGTCTCAATGTCCAATTAAACTTGAGAAGAACATGTATGTCAGAAGTTTATACTTTGCGGTCAACTTTATACTAATTATACCCCCTTTACATAGGGGTTGAAATCACTGAGAGATCATTGAGAGATCTGGCCAATTTTTGATCTATAAAAATCCTTCGGTGACCTCCACAGTCACCACGGAGTCCTCAAGCTTTTGACTTGGTCCAAAACACACAAGGATCTCCAAAATGATTCCAAAGATGAAAAATTGGCCCAGTCTCTAGTCAATCTCCTAAAGCCTTCAAAAAGAAGCCTTTTCTGTGTAAATGCTTGGGAGATCACTGTATGATTTTCATGGCAATCTATACAGATCTTTGAAAGATCCTTGAGAGATCACTAGGAGACCAGGAGAGCTCACTGAGGGATCAATGAGAGTTTGTTGGGTGGCCAAAGAGGCATATTTATATTTGAGAGGTTTTTAGTGTTCTACCCCCTCTACACAGCGGTGGAAATCATTGAGAGATAAAAAAAAAAAAATGGCCAAATCTTTCAATGATCTTTCAATGATTTGTGACTCAGTCCAAAAAATTCAACGATCACTAAAGGAAAGCAATCACTCCACAAACTCACTGAACTTTCAACAAACGCTCAACAATCTTCTAATAATATCTCAGCAGTCTTTTAATGAACTCTACTGAGCTTTCATCAAAAGCTCAGGGATCCTTCTCTGATCTCTCAGTCATCTCTAGACTTGGCATAGAAAAATTTAGTATTCATTGAATGATCGCTGAAAGATCATTGGAAGATCAATGAGATTGTTGAACAGTCAAGGAGAGCTAAAGGAGTGGTTAAAGATCTCATCAATCTCCCAATGATATCTCACCATCTTTCAATGAACATGAAATTTTTCCACCCCAAAGGTTGAGAGGGCTGAGAGATCAGTGAGGTATCACTAAGTGTTCAGTGAAAGACCAATAGAGTTAATTCAAAGATTGCCAAGAGATCATTGGGAGATTGATGAGATCATTGAGTGCTCACTGAGAGATTGAAAGATGACTTCCCTCTGGGGACTGCTAAGAGATTGTTTTGGAATGAATCCAAACTCTTAGGACCATCAGACTCACTAAAGATCATCAATCAATGTGAAACTGTCCCTGTAATATGACTAAAACAATTATGATTAAAACTGCATTTAGGAAAGACATTTTTCATATTTAGAAAGCCAGTGCCACGGCCAGTTCTGGCCGTGGCACATCGGACCAGCTCTTTACCCTCTCGAGAATTCTTGAGGGTTCGTGGGAGTTTGCCCAACCAGTTTACATGTGTTTTGTGGACTTGGAGAAGGCATTTGACCGCGTCCCTCGTGGATTTTTGTGGGGGGTGCTTCGGGAGTATGGGGTATCGGGCTTGTTGTTACGAGCTATTCGGTCTCTGTACGACCGTTGTGAGAGTTTAGTTCGCATTGCCAACACTCGGTCGGAGTCATTCCCAGTGAGAGTTGGACTCCGCCAGGGCTGCCCTTTGTCACCGGTCCTGTTCATAATTTTTATGGACAGGATTTCTAGGCGCAGCCAGGGAATGGAGGGTGTCATGCTTGGTGACCACAGGATCTCATCTCTGTTGTTTGCAGATGATGTTGTCCTGTTGGCTTCATCCAGCAATGACCTACAGCTCTTGCTGGGACGGTTTGCCGCTGAGTGTGAAGCGGCTGGGATGAGAATCAGCACCTCCAAGTCCGAGTCCATGGTCCTCAGCCGGAAAAAGGTGGATTGTCCTCTCCGGGTTGGGGACAGGCTCCTGCCCCAAGTGGAGGAGTTTAAGTATCTTGGGGTCTTGTTCACGAGTGAGGGGAAAATGGAGCGAGAGATCGACAGACGGATTGGAGCAGCATCTGCAGTGATGCGGACGTTGTACCGGTCTGTTGTGGTGAAGAGGGAGCTTAGTTCTAAGGCAAAGCTGTCGATTTACCAGTCAATCTACGTTCCTACTCTCACCTATGGTCACGAGCTTTGGGTAATGACCGAAAGAACGAGATCGCGGATACAAGCGGCTGAAATGAGCTTTCTCCGTAGGATTGCTGGACTCACCCTCAGAGATAGGGTGAGGAGCTCAGTCATCCGGGAGAGGCTCAGAGTAGAACCGCTGCTCCTCCACATTGAAAGGAGTCAGTTGAGGTGGTATGGGCATCTGATTAGGATGCCTCCTGGACGCCTCCCACTTGAGGTGTTTCAGGCACGTCCCACTGGGAGGAGACCCCGGGGCAGACCCAGGACTCGGTGGAGAGACTATGTCTCCCAGCTAGTCTGGGAACGCCTTGGTATCCCCTCTGAAGAGCTGGAGCAGGTGGCTGGGGAGAGGGAAGTCTGGGCTTCTCTGCTTGAACTGCTGCCTCCGCGACCCGGACCTCCGGAAAAGCGGTAGAAGATGGATGGATGGATGGATGGATTTTTCATATTTACAGACGTGGACAAAATTGTCGGTACCCTTCTGTTGATGAAAGAAAAACCCACAATGGTCACAGAAATAACTTGAATCTGACAAAAGTGGTAATAAATAAAAATTCTATTAAAATTAACCAATGAAAATCAGACAATGCTTTTGAATTGTGGTTCAACAGAATTATTTTAAAAAAACAAACTCATGAAACAGGCCTGGACAAAAATGATGGTACCCCTAGAAAAGATTGAAAATCATGTGACCATAGGGACATGTTCAACCAAGATGTGTCCTCTAATTAACATCACAGGTGTCTACAAACTTGTAATCAGTCAGTTGGCCTATTTAAAGGGTGACAAGTAGTCACTGTGCTGTTTGTTGATATGGTGTGTACCACACTAAACATGGACCAGAGGAAGCAAAGGAGAGAGTTGTCTCAGGAGATTAGAAAGAAAATTATAGACAAGCATGTTAAAGGTAAAGGCTATAAGACCATCTCCAAGCAGCTTGATGTTCCTGTGACTACAGTTGCACATATTATTCAGAAATTTAAGATCCACGGGACTGTAGCCAACCTCCCTGGACGTGGCTGCAGGAGGACACGGATAATACAAATGGTAACAAAAGAGCCCAGAACAACCTCTAAACACATTCATGGTGAACTCCAAGGTCAAGGTACATCAGTGTCAGATCGCACCATCTGTCACTGTTTGAGCCAAAGTGGACTTCATGGGAGACGACCAAGGAGGACACCACTGTTGAAAACAAATCATAAAAAAGCCAGACTGGAATTTGCCAAACTGCATGTTGACAAGCCTCAAAGCTTCTGGGAGAATGTCCTATGGACAGACGAGACAAAACTGAAACTTTTTGGCAAGGCACATCAGCTCTATGTTCACAGACGCAAAAATGAAGCATACCAAGAAAAGAACACTGTCCCTACTGTGAAACATGGAGGAGGTTGTGTTATGTTCTGGGGCTGCTTTGCTGCATCTGGCACAGGGTGTCTTGAATCTGTGCAGGGTACAATGAAATCTCAAGACTATCAAGGTATTCTAGAGAGAAATGTGCTGCCCAGTGTCAGACAGCTTGGTCTCAGTCGCAAGTCATGGGTCTTGCAACAGGATAATGACCCCAAACACACAGCTAAAAACACTCAAGAATGGCTAAGAGCGAAATATTGGACTATTCTAAAGAGGCCTTCTATGAGCCCTGATGTAAATCCTATTGAACATCTGTGGAAGGAGCTGAAACATGCCGTCTGGAGAAGGCATCCTTCAAAGCTGAGACAACTGGAGCAGTTTGCTCATGAGGAGTGGGCCAAAATACCTGCTGAGAGGTGCAGAAGTCTCATTGACAGTTACAGATATCGTTTGATTGCAGTGATTGCCTCAAAAAGTTGCACAACAAAATATTAAGTTAAGGGTACCATCATTTTTGTCCAGACCTGTTTCATGAGTTTGTTTTTTAAAATAATTCTGTTGAACCACAATTCAAAAGCACTGTCTGATTTTCATTGGTTCATTTTCATAGAATTTTTATTTATTACCACTTTTGTCAGATTCAAGTTATTTCTGTGACCATTGTGGGTTTTTCTTTCATTAACAGAGGGGTACCAACATTGTCTGTAACATTCACGTTTTTAATATTCACACTAAAAACAGAATTTAACAGCTGCAATAATCAACTTACAGTTTGTCCTCCTCTAATTCATAATCCATGTCTGTGAACATTGTAGGACAGTGTCATTCCTGTCCCAGAACAACCTGAAAGTTTCAAAAAAGTAAATTAAAAAACCACAAGGATATCTCAATGTTGATATGATAAAGCAACATTTAAGCATAGGCTAGCGATGATTTTAAAATAAAAGCTAAATCACCAATAAACTGGAAGCATGATCAGTCCAGCTGCTGAGAAACTAAAACAGCATTTTGGCAACTTTGGGCGTTATTGATCAATAATATTCATTCATAGGAAACGGAGGAAAAAGATGGTGAAGTGCAGAGCTGCAAATGACCACAACATATCCTCTAAATGAGTCTGATCGGGTCAGACATCTATTTGCAAATCAAACAGATTGACATAAGTGGTAAAACAGTCATTAGTGTAGTATTTAAATCACCCTTTATTGTTATTCAATCTATACAACCAATCATGTACAGTAGAACAAAATTGTGTTTCTCCTATCTACAGTGTTAATCACACACACCCCATATATAGAATCAGAGGGGCCGCTGCCATGCAAGGCGACACTGTGAAGTGTGTAAATGAAGAGGCATATTCATTTCAGACGATTTATTACACACTCACATCTCACAAGCAAAGAACAGACTGACTGGTCACATCAAGCATTCCTCTCTCTATATCAAGTCACACTTCACAAGGTTCGAGGCACTTCCTCATCACAGCATGACATCTACACTACACTTCATTCAACCCCCTCTCACCCACTTGGGCACTGTTCTCCCATGTGTATTCATTGTCTCTGTCTAAGGTGTGAAATAACCTGAGGCCCACACCACCACAGATTTCCCTCCTCCATTCCATTATTGCTGAGCACCAAGCTGGACGGCAGGAAGTTCCGCTTTTATATGGTCTTCGGCATGACCCGGCCGGGATTTGAACCCCTGCCTCCCGGGTGTGGGGTGGATGCTCTACCAACTGAGCCACCATTCCGGTATTTGACTGTAATAATGGAAAGAAAAAGATCGCTGACGCTCTGCTGTTAGCTTCTGTCAGCTGCTGCATAACCAACGGTCGCCCCTTCACAAACGTTAACGAGCCGGTAAATCGTTACCTTTGTTAGACAGCGCACAGAGTCTCGTCACGAAAATGTCTCTCAATGTAAACGAGAATCCAGCAATATTTAATTTCCATCACACATCTTGTATCACAACCTGTGATGAAAGTCCTGGAGAGACTGATCTTAGCCCACCTGAGGCCGCAGGTGAAGACGTGGCTGGACCCTCTGCAGTTTGCATATCAGCCCCATTTAGGAGTTGAAGATGCTGTCATCTACCTGCTGCAATGAACACATCTGCACCTGGATGGTGGAGAAGATACTGTGAGAATCACTTTTTTTGATTTCTCCAGTGGCTTTAACACCATCCAGCCACTGCTGCTGGGTGAGACGCTGCGGGTGATGGGGGTTGACAGCTCTGTGATCTCCTGGATTATGGACTACCTGACAGGCAGACCACAGTTTGTCCGGCTGGGCAATGTCTTGTCTGGAGTGGTGGCTAGTGATACGGGAGCTCCACAGGGGACTGTGCTCTCTCCTTTTCTTTTTACCTTATACACCACTGACTTTCAGTACAACACTGAGTCATGCCACCTGCAGAAATTCTCTGATGACTCAGCTGTTGTGGGGTGTATAAGAAGAGGAGAGGAAGGGGAGTACAAGGCACTGGTAGACAGATTTGTGGAGTGGACGGAGCAGAATCACCTGAGGTTGATTGTCAGCAAGACCAGAGAGATGGTGATTGACTTCAGGAAGAGGACGACTCTTTCTCAGCCACTGCAGATTAGGGAGGAGGATATGGGAGTGGTTGAGGACTACAAATATCTGGGTGTCAGGATCAGCAGCGGGTTGGACTGTAGATCCAACACCGATGCTGCGCACAAGAAGGGGATGAGCAGACTTTACTTCCTGAGAAAGCTGAGATCCTTCAACGTGTGCAGCAGGATGCTGGAGCTTTTCTACCAGACCGTTGTCGCCAGCACCATCTTCTTTGCTGCTGTCTTTTGGGGTAGCAGTATCAGGGCCAGAGATACCAACAGACTTGACAAGATTATCAAGAGGGCTGGCTCTGTAATTGGTCTCAGACCGGAGACCTTTGAGACAGTGGTGGAGAGGAGAACACTAAATAAACTGCGATCCATCATGGACAATCCTGATCACCCCCTCCACCACACACTAGATAGACAGCAAAGCACTTTCTCCAGTAGACTACTACAGCTTCATTGCTGAATGGCCAGGTACAGGAAATCTTTCCTGCCACATTCAATTTCACTGTAAAATAACTCACTATGATGTTGTATTCTGGTCATAGCTATGCTGCCACACTGCACTTTACAGTCTAACTGGTACCTCACATTTTCACTCTGCTCCTGATAGTCCTTCTTTGTGCAATGGGATGATTCATGTGTTTGTACGGGTCATCATATATTAAGCTATGATGTATGTAGGTTTTATAGTCGTGTTAGTTTTACTTTCCATGGATAATCCCTTTGTCTGTCATGTGTGTGTTTCTGTTGTTTGGTTGTCAACCGTCATGCTGCTGTTACACTGTAATATCCTAGTTTGGGATCAATAAAGTACATCTATCTATCTAACCTGACCTCAGGCTCCAGTGACAGCTCATGTTTACTTTACTGCGCCATTTCCGGCCACAGAGCGGAAGTTTTATTGCTATAAATATAATCTAGAGGCTCCATATTTGTATTTTACATAACCCAAGAGATATACAGTGGGGTAAAAAAGTATTTAGTCAGCCACCAATTGTGCAAGTTCTCCCACTTAAAAGATGAGAGAGGTATTGTGAGACTGATAATATTCACGCTCAGCAGGGATTTGCATACGACTGAAAGAACCACAGGAGACAGTCAGACGGGACTGAATGCATGCATCTTCTGTGCCAACCAATGTCATGCTAATCATGTGTATTGACCGATGTGTATTGGATGACAATTGATATGCTAATGTGCCATGCATTCTCTGTCTGTATCACTGTATAAAAGAGCTGACTTTACATGCCTCATGAACGCACTCACAATGCATTCAGAGCTCACACACAGCACACGGTGCTGCAGTGTGTCTCACGATGATGGAGGAATAAAACTCTTAAACCTTCAGCTCGCCGTGTCACACCTGAACTTATTTCGTTCCTCCACAGTGTAAAGATAAAATAAACACTTTTCAGAGTACTGATTAGCTTGTGTATTTTACTGCCACCATGTGGTTAAAGTGAGAAACTGCAATCTATAAAATGGAAACCTGACTGTTGCAGAAGTTACAAATTTACTGAATTCATGTGCTAATTTTTAGAAAAAAAGCGACAAATTTATAAGAACTGTTGCAAATTTAAGAGAATAAATTGCAAGTGTATAAGAAAACTTTAAGAGAGATTAGAAAATGAATTAGAAACTGGAACAACACTCATTAGAGATGCAGACCCAAGGCTGTGACCCCTGTGTCACAAAACTGATTTTGACCTTATGACCCTGTGACCTTGACCTTTGGACATCAAAAGTATAGCCACAAGTGCTTTGCTTCCTAAAGCCAACCTGTGTGCCACGTTTGGTGAGCATAGCTTCATTTATTCTGAGTGAGCGTGAGGACAGGTGCAGACAAAGACAAATGGGAAACCTCACCTGGCCCGGACACGGGAAGGATTGACAGATTGATAGCTGTCAGTGACCAGACCATACTGGACTCTGACAGTGTGGTTTAAAAAAAAATCGCAAATTTATGAGGAAAAAGTCACGAAGCTACAAATTTATGTGACAAAAGTTACAAATCTGCAAGAGAGTTCTTACAGATATGAGGAAACTTTTCTTTGAGGGTTCTTCATATACATTTTAAATTGTTCTTCTACATTTATGAGACAATACAAAGGTTTGGAGGAAGTTTCCAAATTTACAAAAAACTCATAAATTCATGAAAACAATTTTAATTTCAGGAGAAAAATCTAAAATTTGTAAGGTCATAACAAAAAAAAGTCACAAATTTATGAGAAAAAAAAGTTTTACATGTTGAAAATTTACTTGGAAAATTTTCAAACTTATGAGGAAAAATTAAGTTTTATCAAAAATGCTATTTTAGAGAGTGCATGTACACATTTAACATGATGAAAACTCTCATTCTGGTTGACCAGTTGTATATGTACATATACTGTATATATGGTTGATATAACTTAGTGATTTCTCCTTTACTGAAAGTCACTAAAGGATTTTCAGGACAAAAAAAATTCTTAAAATGGCTATGTTAATTGTTTTATTAAAATCCTTATTTTTAAGGATGCAGGGTTGCACAATAAACTGGCTGAAATGTAGAAGTGCAGTTATTGCCTCAGTGTAATCAGTGATAAAGACTGGAGCTTTTCCTCAAACTGCCGAAATAGACATTTTTCACTGCTTTGGGGTGACTAATTGGAACTGTATGCTTGTAATGATAGCGATGATTGGATCACATTGTGTTGGAAATCTAATCTCTGAGTAACTGGTGGCTAAGATTACAGACTGGATTCATAGTTCACTTGCCTGCTTATTTGTTGCAGGAAGAACGCCTGTGTGCATAAAGAGCATCTTCTCACATCTTCTCACGTCTCCAGGACTTATTTCCAGCAACCCAGTATGAGTATGGTATGTTTTAGTTTCTGTCTGCCTTTGTATCAGAAGGATTTAGGTTTGCATTCTTTTGATTTATTTAAATTGAAATATCCAAACATGTGATTGCACTGTTTCCTTTATGACTGACATGGTTTTCTTCTTCTTTTGATCTGGAAATGCATTTTTTTTTTATCAGCAACTTGAGCTGAAGAATGCAGATCTGAGAGCAGGAGATGAGCTAAAAATAAAGGGAGTAATTCTCCATGATGCTGAGAGGTAGAGACCAAATTAAATTTGTATCATTGTCACCAAATAAGTCATGCCATATAACTACCCTGTACAGCTATTTACAGCTATTCCTTCAACACATGAATCAAAATCTAAAACAGTGTGGACATTTACTTGTGAAGCAATTTAATATAAGGGCTGCTCATTAAAGATTTCCCCTGACATGTAATCCATATCTCTATAGGTCATGGTAATTTGCAGCTTTGAACTCCTAAAAGTTTCTCTTCTACAGGTGCTAAGGTAGAGTAAGGCATGATAATGGAGCCAGGTGAATGCAGAGCGGTCATCACGTTCCTGTACTTGAGAGGCCACACACCATGGAAGACGTTTTATGAGATGAAAGAGACTTATGCTCCCAGGCTCTTTTGACCATGTGCCAAGAAAACAGGAGGACTTCTTTGACATGTTAATGACATAATTCAATTCAACTTTATTTATATAATGTCATTTCACAACAACAGTCATCTCATAGAACTATCAAACTATAGGGGAAGACCCCAGCTATCAGGCTGGGGTGAGCAAGCCCTGCGAGCAAGCACTTGGTGATGGTAGAGAGGAAAAACTCCCTTTTAGCAGGAAGAAATCTCCATCAGAACCAGGCTCAGGGAGAGACAGTCATATGCTGTGGCTGGCTGGGGGATGAGGGGATGGAGAAGAAGAAAAGAACAGAGATGTAGAGAGTAAACAGCACAGCGGGGACTCAATCTATGGGCGAAAACAAACAGATGTTAATGACCAGCAAAAATATTTCATTTAGAGTGAAGAAAGGAGTGAAGCCCAGTGCATCATCTAATCTAGAACTAACAAAAGCATAGATTAGTTTCTCAGCATCACTCTGAGACAAAATGCTCCTAATCTTGGCAGTATTAGGCAAATGATAAAAAAGCAATCTTAGAAACAAGTTTAATATGCAAATTAAAGAACAGCTGTTGATCCATGATCAAAAATACCTCTGAGGTTCCTCACAGAACTGCACGGTGGCGCAGTTGTTAGCACTGCGGCAGCACAGTTTACCCTCAGCCGGGGGATCGCGGGGATCATGAGATCGTGGGTTCGATCCCTGCCCCCGGCCAACAGTGATCTGTGTGGAGTTTGCATGCTGCGTGGGTTTACTCCGGGATTTCTCCGGTTTCCTCCCACATGCCAAAAACATGCAGGTTAGGGATACGGGGCGCTTGCGCACGCAG
Organism: Pholidichthys leucotaenia; assembly: GCA_020510985.1. Lineage (NCBI taxonomy): Eukaryota > Metazoa > Chordata > Actinopteri > Cichliformes > Pholidichthyidae > Pholidichthys > Pholidichthys leucotaenia. Next base: position 399,668,254 of record CM035838.1, read on the forward strand.
CTACCGGCAGCTGGTGGCTTGTCACCAGACTGCAAAACAAATCTACCTACGGGTACAAAATAAATACAAAAAAAACCCCCAAAACTGTTCAGAAGTACTTTCCCAAATCAGACTTAGTTTCGGTGGGGTTATTCTATGTCCTAAGTTTTTTGGGGGGTCAGCTACAATGACTTCAGTCTCATCTGAATTTAATGACAAGAAGTTACACGTAATCCACGCTCTGATTTTCTTAAGACATGCCTCTAATTTAGTTAATTGATTACTGTCATCTGGCTTCATTGACCAATATAACTGTGTGTCATCCTCATAATGGAAATTTATAAAATGTTTTCTAATAATATTACCTAACAGAAGCATATATAAACTAAAAAGGATAGGATCTAGCACAGAGCCCTGTGGAACTTCGTGACTGAGCTTTGAATTTGAAGAAACTCATTACTGACATGAACAAACTGGAACCTATCAGATAAATAATATTCAAATCACTGCAAAGAAGTTCCATTAAGTCCAACATGGTGTTCTAATCTATCAAGTAAAATATTATGATCAATAATATCAAAAGCTGCAGTGATGTCTAAAAGGACAAGTACAGAAACAAGTCCATTATCAGGTGCGATAAGGAGGTCATTAGTGACCTTCACTAAAGTTGTTTCAGTTGTAGGACAAAACATGGGTGCATCACTATGATCTAGAAATTAAAGCTCAATCGAAGCAATATGACGTTATGACTCACCACCTCCCAAGAACGTGCCCAGCCCTTGACGGGCAAGGTCATGCTTATGGTCTTATGGTCTTGCTTCTGACACAACCTGCAGACTTCTACAGGTGAGGTCTCCACAGCTGGATAAAGCAATGGGAGAATTGTGTGACCACTGTGATACTTATGTCGAGAAAGACTAATATTTGGACAGCATGGTGGTGCAGTGGTTACCACTGTTGGCTCACAGGTAAAAGGTTTCAGGATTAAATCCCCAGGCTGGCAGGGGTGGTAATCTTTCTGCATGGAGTTTGCATGGTCTCCTGGTAATGTATGGGTTTACTCTGGGGGGTCTGTTTCTTCACACAGTCCAAAAACCTGCATGTTATTTGGTGACTCTAAATTGTCCCTAGATATATGTGCTAAGTTTGGTTTCTCTTTGTCCATTGGAAAAGAGTCAGGGGAAATCTTTAATGTACAGCCCTTGTATGTTCAGCGTGAATATGTGCAGCATTTTACAGTTCGATAAAAATTAGTTTTGTTTACTTTGGATAATCCACTCAGATTCCAGATTGACCTCGGCCATGATACAAATGACCTGGCCCTGCACTTTAACCCTCGTTTCCATGATGACACTGATGGAGCTGTGCTTGTGTGCAACTCTAAGATTGCTGGTTCTTGGGGCGAGGAGAAACGGGAAATATACAACCCCCTTCAGAAGGGCGTGGAGGTCAAGGTGAAAGAATGTGGCAGCATACATTTTTAATGAAATTGATTCTCACATGAAAATATAATTGTTAACAATAAAGAATTTTTTCTAAATTTCAGATTGTGTTAAAACTAACTGGAGACATGTTTGAAGTGGAGCTTCCTGACGGACAGGAAGTCCAGTTTCCCAATCGTGTTGGCATGGACGTCATCAGCTACATCAGAGTCACTGGAGACTTTAAGTTGACATCCTTCAAGATCTGCTAAGAAATACAACAGCTATAATATGCATGAATATGGTGAAAACCTTTAAAACACATACATAAATGGGAATTGTAGTCATTTAATAGATAAATAAATATCCAGGTTAATTAAGCAATATTACACGAGAGGGAGTACGGTATCATTGAGTAACTACAGGTGTGATACGTCTAATCACATCCGTAGTTCGTATATTCATGATACCATAACAACCTTGAGTGTAATTTTGCTTTTATGCAACAGTTCTGGCAAGCACAATTTATTATATGATAGCGATACTGGACAAAATATTATGATTTGTTTGTTTAAGCAGTTATTTTGCACAGCTGAGAAAAATAGTCCCTTCTAAATGTAGCCAGTAACTGTTGCTCAACATCTCAATCAGCATGAAGATGTCTATTGTCATTTCACACACATGTTAACAAATTAAATATTGTCAAGCGCAAAAGTAAGTTTACATACCGGTCACCTGTTCAGTCGATAGGACAGAAGACCTGATATCAAGATGCCGGTAGCTAGCCAGTGGCTAGTAGTTAGCATGCTGGTGATCGCATGCTTCGTTTGCTTTTCCTTGACATTTTCTGATGAAATAGAGTCCATTAGTAAAAAAAATATTGTGGTTTGTTAATCAAGACAATAAATCCAACTCTAGTACTGCCTATTTTTTAAGCAGCTGTTAAATTGTCACGGTTGGTGTGGAGAGACTGGACCCAATCGCCGGACGTAAGTTTTTAAACAATTTATTTGAGCTGGTCACCCAGATACAGCTCAAGGGCTTAACAGAAATTAATTACTGCTGCTCAGCAGCAGCAACAAAAACCATGGCAAAAACAGAACAGGCAGATCAGAACATGACAGGAACAGGGTACAGAAGCGTGTAATCACGCCAGCATGACTAAAGAACATGAGCCAAACAGAAGTGGAACAGAACTTAAATGCTGAAGGGCACAGTCAAGACAACTCGGCACAGGTGAGACCAATAGTGACAGATAGCTGACACATGAGGCAAATGAGATGACAGGATTGGGCCACACACACACACACAACCACAAACAGAGGGAAACACAGAACATGAGCAGGGGATCAGGGGAGACAAGACCATGACATAATGTGGATAGTGACCAAACTAAACCCCTGATTATATTGATAATAACAATTACAGGACTCAGAACAGAATCAAGAAACCAACAAACAAATGCAGAAAATCCAAAAATGTAAACTCAAGGGAAGAATGTGGATTGAGTCCATGCTCAAAAGAAACAAACTATGAATCAAGATGAAGACACAAGACCCAACCCACGCTCTGACAGAAATGGCTTAAACAAGGGCAGACGTAAAAGTTTTTTTCAAAAGGGTGGGACTTCTGGGTCACCGATGTATAATTTCTTCTCAAACAGCACCTCACTGTGGAAATTAAGGTATCCAAAAACAGTACTGCAATTCTGACTGACAGTTGATAGTAAATTACTGTTCTTAATTAATGGTTACATGAACACCTTTGAAAGGAGTGATACATATCCAGTGAAAGTTGGAGTGCAGTTATCGTGGATTTTAGTAGCTCCTAGAATCCCTGTTGTCCAATCAAATTGCTTGGTCAGAACTAACTGTTGGATAGTCTTGAATAATCTTGTGTTGTCTTTAAGGGGATGCAGCCACAGTCATAAAAAGTGAAAACCCAAAGAGATAATCAGTCCAATCACAACAATAAAGCTTATACAAATCAACAGTGTGCTGAGCATGTTTGTGTAATCTGGTATCAGAATATCATGAAATATGACTGAAATATTATAATGCTTACAAGTAGAGAAACATTGAAAGGGTTTTGTGACTGAAAGGTTTTCGTAGGTTTTGAACACTAACATGCATCTGTTGGTCATGTGATTAGTAAAAAAAAAACATCCCAGCAGTCACTTCTCTTAAAAAAGCACACAGCCTTTACAGATGCATCTCAGTGAATTAGAATGTCACCAAAAAGTTGATTCATTTCAGTAATTCAATTCAAAAAATGAAACTCCTATATTATATAGATAGTATTTATTTCTTTTAATTTTGCTGATTATGGCTTAAAGCTCATGAAAAACCCAAATTCAGTTTCTCAATTAATTAAAAAAAAAGTTTTTTCATAGAAATGTTGGCCGACTGAAAAGTATGTCCATGTACACATGCAATACTTGGTCAGGGCTCCTTTTGCATGAATTACTGTATCAGTGTGGTGTAGCAGGAAGGCAATCAGCCTCTGGTTCTGCTGAGGTGTTATGGAAGTCCAGGTTGCTTTGATAGCGGCCTTCAGCTCATCTGCATTGCTGGGTCTGCTGTCTCATCTTCCTCTTGACAACACTCCATAGATTCTGTATGGGGTCAAGGCTGGGTTCATGCTATAGCGTTTGAACCAACTTTTACCGACGTTCTGAAAAATCAGAGAAATACTCTATGCAGGTCAGCTGACATCAGCATCAGGCGGCACTCATAAAGATCAGTGTTTGTGGAGGCAGTATTTATTTTTGTTTTATATTCCTATAGTTACTTCTGCATACCCTGTTTGTTCATTCATTCATTCATTCATTCATTTATTCCTCTAAAAAAAGCAAAAACAACAATGCCTATAGACTCCAACACTAAGTCCGCAATAAAAATGTGAACGTGGATGGAATTAAAAAAAAACTTTTTAGTGTATAATCCATCCATCTATCCATCTTCTTCCGCTTAATCCTTTTCAGGTGGGGGTGGGGGGCTGGAGCTTATCCCAGCATCTTTGGGCGAGAGGCAGGGTAGACCCTGGACAGATCGCCAGTCCATTGCAGGGCCAACGCAGAGAGACAGACAACCATTCACTCACACAGTGGACTGACACCAGCAGATGACATGGCTCCCCAAATCATCACAGATTGTGGAAACTTCGCACTGGACCTCAAGCAACTTGAATTCTGTGCCTCTCCACTCTCCATCCAAACTCTCTGACCTTGATTAAATGAAATGCAAAATTTACTTTCATCTAAAAAGAGGTCATCTGCTAGTGTTAATCCACTGTGTGTTGTCAAATCCAAAGTCAGTGCAGTAATCTATCAGGAAAGTTTAGAGCACTTTATGCTTCCCTCTGCTGACAAGCGTTATGGAGATGATGATTTCATTTTCCAGCAGGGCTTGACACCTGCCCACACTGCCAAAAGTACCAAAACCTGGTTTAATGACCACGGTATCACTGTGTTTGACTGGCCAGAAAACTCTCCTGACCTAAACCCACAGACAATCTATGGAGTATTGTCAAGAGGAAGATGAAATACACCAGACCCAATAATGCAGATGAACTGAAGGCCACTATCAAAGCAACCTGGGCCTTCATAACATCTCAGCAGTACTACAGGATGATCGCCTTCATGCTATGCCACATTGATGCAGTAATTCATGCAATAAAGGATTATAAAAGGAGCTCCAACCAAGTATTGAGTATGTACAGTACATGGTCATACCTTTCAGTCGATCAATATTTCCAGAAAAATCCAGACTGGGTGGAACAAAAACCTGCAGTGGAATGGCCCTCTATGGCACATGATTTCCCACCCCTGGTTTACAATGATGCTACAATAATTAAGTCATTAAAGGTAATTTGACCAAAATGTGTCACAAATATTTTGTTAAGACCTGTGTGAACTGTCAATATGTGGAAAAAGTGCAGTAAATTACCTCTTTAGTGGAAAACAAATTCAAAAATATTTCATATAACACATCACATCAAATGTAAGTGTAATTAAACCATTTCTGCAGATTATTTGAGGAGAACTGGCCATCCTTGAGTTTTTAGCTGATGCGATGCTGTTTGATGGTTTTTGTTCCTGCTTGAACTCTGTAGTAGTAAAGTTTCTACTTTGAAAGCTGTTATAGTAAAAATTTTGTATTTAGACAAGAACTTTTTATTCTAGTCATAGACATGATAGATGCAAAGGATGTGTGTGTTAAAGGATTTCCTCAAGACGATCTTAACAGATGACATTTTTAGCATTAATAATTGTCCGCTATCAATGCTGTTTAAGCACCATTTATAGACGTGGATAAATTTATAACCTTCCATTAAAAAAATCCCACAGTGGTCACTGAAATAACTTGAAACTGACAAAAGTAATAATAAATAAAACATTTTCGAAACTAATGAAAATCAGACATTGCTTTTGAATTTCAGTTCAACAGAATCATTTAAAAAAAACAAGCTAATCAGAATCAGAATCAGAATCAGGTTTATTGCCATTGTTCATGTAGTACACAAACTAGGAATTTGTCTCGGTACAATGCTGCAACATTAAACATGATAAGATAAGAGAAATAAACTATACATGTAATAAAGTGTAGGATAAGATTAAGTGATACTGGTCAACAGTTAAAATATATATTAGCCAGCAGCAGATACTGTGGAGAACTATATAGTGCAGTCGGTAATGCAGGAAGAAAACAGTGATGATTGACATGAGTCTGGTTGAGCTGCTGTACATGGTGCACGAGAGTCACTTAGTGTTCAGCAGTCTAATGGCAGAGGGGAAGAAGCTGTTCATGTGACGGGAGGTTTTAGTCTGGATGGACCGAAGTCTTCTACCAGAGGGGAGGGGGGCAAACAGTACATGACCAGGGTGTGAGGGATCGGCTATGATCCGGCCAGCACGCCTCCGGGTCCTGGAGATGTACAGATCCTGGAGAGATGGGAGCTTGCAGCCGATCACCTTCTCAGCAGTGCGCACGACGCGCTGCAGCCTTAGTCTGTCCCTGGCAGTGGCTCCTGCGTACCACACGGTTATGGAGGTGGTGAGGATGGACTCGATGATGGCTGTGTAGAACTGCACTAACATCTTGGTGGGTAGCTTGAGCTTCCTCAGCTGCCGCAGGAAGAACATCCTCTGCTGGGCTTTTTTGATGAGTGAGCTGATGGTCAGCTCCCATTTGAGGTCCCTGGTGATGGTAGTGCCTAGGAAGCGGAAGGAATCAGCAGTGGTGATGGGAGAGCCTGAGAGGGTGAGGGGGGGCAGAGGAGTAGTGACTTTCCTGAAGTCTACAATCATCTCCACTGTCTTCAGAGCGTTCAGCTGCAGGTTGTTATTGCTGCACCAGGACGCCAGCTGGGCCACCTCTCTCCTGTAGGCGGACTCGTCGCCGTTGGAGATGAGCCCGATGAGGGTGGTGTCGTCCGCAAACTTGATCAACTTGACAGACTGGTGGCTGGAGGTGCAGGAGTTGGTGTAAAGGGAGAAGAGTAGGGGGGAAAGTACACAGCCCTGGGGTGATCCGGTGCTGATGCTAGTATAGTCTGAGACAGTCTTTCCCAGCCGCACATGCTGCCTCCGGTCCGTCAGGAAGTCGATGATCCACCTGCAGAGGGAGTCAGGCACGTTGAGCAGGGACAGCTTGTCCCGGAGCAGAGCGGGGCGGATGGTGTTGAATGCGGAGCTGAAGTCCACAAACAGGATCCTGGCGTAGGTTCCCGGGGAGTCCAGGTGCTGCAGGATGGAGTGGAGGGCCAGGTTGACTGCATCGTCTACAGACCTGTTGGCTCGGTAGGCAAACTGCAGCGGGTCCAGGAGAGGGGTGGTGATGGACTTGAGGTGGGACAGGACCAGGCGCTCAAAGGACTTCATGACTACAGAGGTGAGCGCTACAGGTCTGTAGTCATTAAGTCCAGTGATCCGTGGCTTCTTGGGGACAGGGATGATGGTGGAGGATTTGAGGCAGGACGGCACGTGGCATAACTTAAGGGAGGTGTTAAAAATGTCTGTGAATACAGGAGCCAGCTGTTTCGCACAGAGTCTCAGGGTGGAGGGAGACACGCCGTCTGGGCCGGGGGCCTTGCGCGGGTTCAGTCTGGAGAACTGTTTGAGCACATCCTGCTCACTGATGATAAGGGGAGGGGGGGAGGTGGGGGGGGGTGCCTTAAATGAAGTAGGGAATGTGGAGGCTGTGGAGCTGGAGGGAGGGGGGGAGTTGGACACAGATGACGAGGTGTCAAAACGGGCATAGTGTTGGGACAGTCTCTGACAAAGGGCTTTGTCATCCTGACCTTTAGGAGCCTGAGGCCGATAGTTGGTGATCTGCCTCAGTCCTCTCCACACGGAAGCCGAATCATTAGCAGTGAACTGCTGCTGGAGTCTCTCTGAGTACACAGATTTAGCCCTCTTCAGCTCTCTGTTAAACCGGTATTTAACCTCCCTGTAGCAGTCCCTGTCTCCACTTTTCAGCGCTGCTTCCTTCTCCTTCCTGATCTGTCTGAGCTTAGCTGTGAACCAGGGTTTGTCATTAGAGTAACTCACCCTGGTGCGTGATGGAAGAATGTTCTCTTCACAAAAGTGGATATATGAGTTCACAGTGTCCGTGTACTCATCCAGATCATGCGTGGCTCCTTTAAGCATGCCCCAGTCAGATATTTCCATGCACGTTTCCAGCTTCTCCTCAGCATCACTGGTCCGTATCTTCGTAGTGCTCACAACAGGTTTAGTGAGCTTCAATCTCTGTCTGTATGTGGGAATGAGGTGAACCATCACGTGATCAGATAATCCCAGCGCAGCTCGAGGGACAGCGCGATATGCGTCTTTCACTGTGGTGTAACAGTGATCCAGTGTGTTTAATCCTCTGGTGGGGCATTTAATAAACTGTTTGTAGCGGGGGAGATCGTGGCTCAGATTGCACTGATTAAAGTCGCCAGCCACAATAATCAGCGAGTCTGGAAAACTCCGCTCTGTGTGTTGAATGTGATCCGCGAGCACGCGCTGAGCTTCGCGCGTGTCCGCGTCGGGAGGGGCGTACACAGCGATCAGTATAAAAGAAGCAAACTCCCGTGGGGAATAAAAAGGCTTGCAGTTGATAACAAGAAATTCCAAGGCAGGAGAACAGTGTTTGGAAATTTCCGTTACATCAGAGCACCAGTTGCAGTTGATGTAGAAGCAGACACCGCCTCCTGTGGTCTTGCCGGAAAGCTCTGTGTCACGATCAGCACGGAAGAGCTGGAAGCCGTCGAGGCGCAGCGCGCTGTCCGGTATATTTTCCCGGAGCCAGGTCTCAGTAAAGCAGAGGACAGCTGAGGAGGCGAGGTCCTTAAAACGCATCAGCAGTCTCAGTTCATCCACCTTGTTAGAGAGAGAGTTGGTATTGGACAGAAATATGCCAGGCAGCGCCGTTCGCGAGCCTCTCCTGCGAAGTCGTATGAGAGCGCCCGCTCGTCTTCCTCTCTTCCGCCGTCTCACTTTCCGAGCCAAACAATAAACCAGATCGGCGGCAGGGGCTAGAAAAACTGGGAGGAGGTCCGTGGGGGTCAAAGTCCTGATATTTAAAAGTTCTTCACGGGTATAAGTGCAAGCAGACACACAATTGACAAACAAAAACAAACAAAGAGCGCAGCGAAGCACCATGTCGACCGCTGTGGGCGCCATCTTGGAGCAGATTATTCCATCTAGCTATGGAATGAAGCAAGCCTGGACAAAAATGATGATACTGTGGAGAGAGGAATGACCAGGCCAAGCATTCAGAGCAGATGAACTTTATTCCCTCTCTCACATCTCTCAGAATCAGAAAACAATAACATTCTGTAGCAGGGGCTCTCTTTTATTTTACCACACTCACACGTCCCTGCTGCCTGAGGTCCTGCATCACAATTCATTCTCGCATCGCAATCCCTTTTGTCCCCCATCCCCTTAATCCCCATGCTCTTCCGTCAGAGGAAATTACTGCATCTCCCTTCCTTCCAGTCTGAGATGAATACCACAGCATTGGTCCCCCATACGCCCCCCCCCCCCCGCCCAGAGTCTCAGACTGAGTTTTAACCCTTACGTCCTTTCGGCTTCAGCCTCCACCCATAGCTGCTGTAACGGGGGGTCTTCGACTCCGAGGCACTGCTGTGCCGGTGGGGGGTTCCTGTGGGTGTGTCCATCTGTGGGTGGACAATGGAGGGGGGGGGGGAGCTACATTCAGCATGCTCGCGTGACTGTTCTGATGAGTCGTTTACCTGGAGAATTCTCAGGGGGGGTCTTCCACGCTGAGGAGCTCGAGCCAACTCCACCTGCTCGTCTGCCACCACAAAGGTGGACTTAAGCCTGTCTATACAGATTTTCTCCTGGCGACCCCCCAAGTCTAAGACAAAATGTTTGTCCCCAGGTTCCAGCACTCTAAACGGGCCATCGTAGGGTGGGCGCAATGGAGGCCGGTGGGCATCGTGCCTGACAAACACGAACACCGCGTCCTTCAAGGTTTTTGGCACAAAAGTGCGGGGAAAACAGTGGTGGGCGGGGCCAGGTAGCGTCCCTGCGTCTGCGCTATGCCATAAACGAGGGGACGGATGGGTGTTCAGCACGTGGTTATCTGGTAAAAATTCCCCGGGGAGCCGCAGCGGCTGAGAAGAAACAAGCTCTGCTGGGGAAGCCTCCAAATCCTCTTTCGGTGCGGAACGCAACCCTAATAAAATCCACAGCAACCGGTCAACCCAATTTGCATCCATAAGCGAAGCCCTGAGCGCTGCTTTCAGTGACCTATGGAAATGCTTGCATAACCCATTGGCCTGTGGGTTGTACACGGTCGTCCGATGAATTGCAACGCCCAGGCTCCGGGCCATCGTGGACCAGAGGTCAGAAATAAACTGAGGGCCCCGATCGCACGTGATGTCCGAAGGGGTGCCAAAATGTGCCACCCATGTTGTCAAAAAAGCGTGTGCCACATCTGCAGACGCGGTGGAAGCTAGCGGGACTGCTTCTGGCCATCGTGTGGTGCGGTCCACCACTGTCAGGAGGTGTGTGAACCCCTGCGATGGTGGGAGGGGGCCCACGAGGTCCACGTGAACGTGATCAAACCTCTTAGCCGGGATATGGAATGGCTTCAAAGGGGCCTTTGTGTGCCTGTGCACTTTGGCTCATTGGCACGCTACGCAGATTGCAGCCCACTCTTTCACCTGTTCGTGCAGGCTCGGCCAGACGAACTTCACTCCCACCATTTTGACTGACGCACACACTCCTGGGTGCGCCAGAGAGTGAACGGACTCAAAAATGCAGCGGCGCCAAGCACGTGGGACCACCAGGCATAGGCGTCCTGTGAAGACGTCACAGACTGGGGGGGGGGGGGGGACCCGTCTTGCAGTACCCTGCTCTCCAGCCTTAACCCTGTTGGTCCAGACTGAAGCGCGCACACGGCTCCGCGTCCATGGCCTTGTAATCTATCCCTACGTAGACTGGGGCCACTAAGGCACGTGAGAGGCATTCCGCCACCACGTTAAGTTTACAGGCCACATGCTGAATGTCGGTCGCAGCCAGCTGTCTCTGCAGCCGGCCCGACCATGGTTCCGAAACCTTGGCCATCGCGTACGTTAGTGGCTTGTGGTCCACGAACGCAGTGAAGGTGCGCCCTTCCAGCCAGAACTGGAAGTGGCGTATGGCCAGGTGGAGAGCCAGCAACTCTCTGTCAAACGCGCTGTATTTACGCTCACTGTTGCGCAAAGCCCTGCTAAAAAAGGCGAGCGGCTGCCAAGAACTGGCGATGCATTGCTCCACGACGGCCCCTATGGCCACGTCCGAGGCGTCGGTAGTGAGCGCTATCCGAGCCGCCGGGTCCGGGTGTGTCAGTAATGGGGTGTTTGCCAGGGCTGTTTTAACCTCAGAGAATGCCTGCTCCCGCTCAGGAGTCCAGTCGACTCTGTCAGCCGGTTTCCGTTTCTTGAGTGTGGCATACAATGGCTGCATGAGCTGGAGGAAACGGTTATAAAAGTTAACCATCCCCAAAAACTCCTGCAGTGCCCTGACCGTCTGAGGCCGGGGAAAATTCCCCACTGCACGCACCTTGTCCAGCAAGGGAATCGCCCCCTCCGGTGAGATGCGGTGTCCCAAAAAAAAATCAATAAAATTTTAAAAAAAATCAATCCCTGTCACACCGAACTGGCACTTTGCTGGATTGATTATTAACCCGTGCTCCTCTAACCTCCGGAAAACCGTCCTGAGGTGGGTTACATGTTAGTCCTCGGATGCACTGGCCACCAGGATGTCATCCAGGTAGACGAACAGAAACGGCAGATCGCGCAACACCGCATCCATCATGTGCTGGAATGTCTGTGCCACGCCTTTTAACCCGAAAGGCATGCATAAAACTCAAACAGACCAAACGGGGTTATTACTGCCGTTTTAGGTATGTTCTCCACATGCACTGGGACCTGGTGGTAACCACGGACTAGGTCTATCTTAGAAAAAATACGTGCCCCAGCGAGGTGAACAGAAAAATCCTGAATATGGGGGATCTGGTAGCGGTTGCGCGCTGTGGCGTTGTTTTATCTGCAGAAATCTCCGCAAGGTCGCCACGATCCCTCGGCCTTAGGGACCATATGTAGCGGGGATGCCCATGGGCTGTTTGATCGTCTGATGATACCCAGCCTTTCCAAGTTGGCAAACTCCTCGTACACTATGGCCAGTTTAGCTGTGTCCAGGTCGTGCGAAAATGGGCGGCCCGGTGGTGGTAATAAAGTGCTCCACCCTGTGTTTAGTGATGGCCGCCGAAAACGTCGGGACCATGAGTGCTGGGAACTGGGTGAGCAGTGTGTGGAACTTACCACCTGGAGCTGTGACGTTGGCTAGCATTGTTGGCCTGATTCCTCGAGCTGTACAGGGGAGAGAATCAAAAGGCATTGCATTAATCAGGCATCTGATAGCAACATCGACTAGTAGTCCATGTGCACACAAAAAATCAGCACCTAAGACTGGGAAACTGCATGCCGCTATGACGAATCTCCACTGATACGTACGGCCGTGCAGGGATACAGTCAGTGTCCTCTCACCAAAAGTCTTAATATCTGAGCCGTTTGCGGCCATCAGCTCGGGGCTGCTAGCAACAGCTATTCGGTCGGCGTAGGATGGCAGGATGAGGCTCTTTTGGGAGCCGGAGTCCACGAGGAACCGTCTCCCCGAGCGTGAGTCTGTCACATAGAGCAGCTTGCTTTCTTCACCGGCAGTCGCAGCTACTACTGACTGCCAGTCCTGGCATTTCCCGAACTCTTGAATTGGTACAGTGGCACGCATCGGCATGCGTCCTGTCCAAAACGGCGGTGGTAGGAGCAGAGTGTGTCTCTCTGGTGCTTCCTGGCCCCCGCTGCCGCTACCATCACTGGCTCCTTGCTTCCGCTGGCCGTCTCGCTGGGTTCTGATGCCGCTGCATTCACTGTGAGGGCTCTGGTGGTGAGGATGATCCGATCTGCCTCCTGGGCTAGCGCACGGTAGTCACATGCGGCCAGCAACGGCAAGTTGGCAAGGACCACTCTGGCCAGCGTTGGGAGGTTCCGGAGGAAAAGGTGGGCAAATAGAAAATGCCCGTGGTCCGTGCCCATCAACGCCAACATCTTCTCCATCAGTTCGACCGCCGACCCGTCTCCTAACTCGGAGCATGTAAGGAGCCTCTCCACTCTCTCGCAGTCCAAGAGCGTGTAGCGCCGGGTCAGCATGGCTTTGAGAGCCCGGTATTTGTCATGGGCTGGGGGCTGTTGGAGCAGGCTCGCTACTTGCTGAGTTGTGCGAGCGTCCAGCGCTGCGACCACTTAGTAATATCTGGTGTCATCTGCCGTTATTCCCCGAAGCGTGAACTGGGCCTCGGTGTGGAGGAACCAAGACTTCGGATCGTGCAGCCAAAAGTCTAGGAGTTTGACCGAAACGGTGCACGCATTGCTGAGACTTCCCGTCCGGGTCATCTCCGGGGTGTTTGCCTCGTGTTCCATTATTCGTCAAGGGTCACCAGTGTGGAGAGAGGAATGACCAGGCCAAGCATTCAGAGCACATGAACTTTATTCCCTCTCTCACATCTCTCAGAATCAGAAAACATTAACATTCTGTAGCAGGGGTTCTCTTGTATTTTATCACACTCACACGCCCCTGCTGCCTGAGGTCCTGCATCACAATTCATTCTCGCATCACAATCCCTTTTGTCCCCCAGCCCCTTAATCCCCATGCTCTTCCGTCAGAGGAAATTACTGCATCTCCCTTCCTTCCAGTCTGAGATGAATGCCACAGCATGGGTCCCCCATAATACCCTTAATATACTGTATTGTTGCACAACTTTTTGATGCAATCACTCCCATCAAGCGATTTCTGTAACTCTCAATGAGACGTCTGTGACTGTTGACAGGTATTCTGAACCACTCCTCATGAGCAAACTGCTCCAACTGTCTCAGGTTTGAAGGATGCCTTCACTAGACTACATGTTTCAGCTCCTTCCACAGATGTTCAATAGGATTTAGGTCAGGGCTCATAGAAGGACACTTCAGAATAGTCCTGTGTTTTGTTCTTAGCCATTCTTGAGTGTTGTTCGCTGTGTGTTTTGGGTCATTATCCTGTTGGAGGACCCATGACCTGCGACTGAGACCAAGCTTTCTGACAATGGGCAGCAATGTTGGGCAAGTTACTAAAAAATAGTAACTAGTTACAGTTTCTAGTTACTTCTTTTCAAAAATAACTGAGTTACCTTACCAATTACTGCATGATTAAAGTAACTAGTTATATGGAAAAGTAACTTTCACGTTACTTTTAAATGCATATTTAAATCATCTTGCACACATAGCAAGATAATTTAATTAATAGATTACATTACGGGCTTATTAATGTCAGGCTGAAAACAGACTGTTTCAGATAGAGCTTTTAGAACATGTTCAGTCTGCTTTTATGACAGCGCGTATTGTGGGAAAAATCTGCAGAAAATCAGTATGAAATTGCCAGTAATTTCCTCATTTTGGAGTGAGAAATCAGATTTGTGGAATGAGGGAGAGTCACTCCAAAAGAGTGAGTTGGCAACACTGCATAAAGCTGTCAACATTTCTTACTGTGACCGAGTGGATGGGCCAAGCCCAACTGGTGGTGTCCAACCAAGGGTTTGAACTCACAACCTCTGGCTGTAGAGTCCAGCACTCTACCTGTGTCACCAAGAGGATCAACCCACTTGGCAAGCCAAGTAGGAGTGCTTTTTATTGATTGTTACATTAAATTTAATATTATGGATTTAATCCGATGTGCAGTGATCCAAAGAAAATGTCTATTATCCACAGTCCAAATGTCCGTTGTGACAGAGACATAATCCAGTCTCTCAAATTCCTTTTAGAGATCAAATCCTTTTTTTGAATAATCGCTATCCAGATAGCAAGAAAATGTGTTTTAAATTCAGTGGATCACAGTCTTTAAATTAAATCACCCTTTATTGTCATTCAACCATACAACCAATCATGTACAGTAGAACGAAATTGTGTTTTTCCTATCTACAGTGTAAATCACACACACCCCAAGTGTAGAATCAGAGGGCCGCTGCCATGCAAGGCGCCGCCACAGATTTCCCTCCTCCATTCCATTATTGCTGAGCACCAAGCTGGACGGCAGGAAGTTCCACTTTTATATGGTCTTCGGCATGACCTGGCCAGGATTTGAACCCCTGCCTCCCGGGTGTGGGGCGGACGCTCTACCAACTTTGCCACCACTCCGGTGGGGGTATGATGGAAAATGATGAAAAGCCATCAGCTGATTGGAATCCAGCCGTCCCGTGGAGCTTGGCTTCTGACAGCCGGAAGCGCGCCGCCGAGATGCTGTCATTTCATTGTCGATTTCAAAGCCTGGCAATGATGGATTTGGAGCACTGAATCCGTAAGAGAATGGAAAGTTTTTTCTCTGAAGTCAGTGCTATTCGACCTGTTTTTCGGCGCCCTCAGCATTCAGTCCTCCTGATGAACAACAGTATAATTGTTTTCATAACATTGGTGTACAGTATCTGACTCTCAAGGACAGCTTGTCTGACTGAGACTATTCCATCTGCCGTGTTCAAGGACATGTGCCTCTGCCTCAGACACTAGTCATAACATCTGCTGAAAGAGAGACTATTGCTGTTCACCTAACTGATTTGCCACCCTTGCATCCAACACATACACAACTGACCCATTTATACTGACGAAGACACATTCATTCACTGCTCTCTCTGTGCTTTGTCATTGTGTGGATTCTATTGCCTGCTAATTGTGCATTTGAGAGTTTTTTTCTTGTAATCACAATATTGGTCATATAAATGAACTTTATTTTGATCAACAATGCTTTTTTCTCTCTCCTATTGTGTCTCCTCCCCCCCCGCCTTCTATTCCCCTCCTGTTGACAGGCGCCTCCATGGCTCGCCGCGTCATTGGGAATGTCATTTAGACGTTTCCAATGTCAAGTCAAATTCCTCGTATGTTTGCCTGTTTATTTACTTGTAAATGTGCTTGGCAATGAACTTATTCTGATTCTGATTCTGATTCATAATAAAGGCCTGGAGGCCAAGAGGTGCACCAGAGGAGAGAACAGGGAACTTCCGCACAACCCGAGTGCAGACATTCAGCACACGGACCATGACAGTTGCCCCCATTCACGAGGCGGATTCCAGACACCATGTAACATCAAGCCCCCCCACCTGGAAAGTTAACCTGTTGAACTCGGGAGATTCTGCGGGCGGTCACGTCTCTGCGTCTTTAGTGCATTTCAGTGCGCACTGAAAAAAAAAGCTGTATTTCCGGTCTTCCAGTACAGACACAGCCGTAAACAGAAAGCCAAAGGAGTGTTTGATTGGTTTAGAATGAGATTGACATCTCATTCGACCAACAAGAGCCTTGATTTGGGTTTTTAAACCTTGAATAACCAATGATCGTAAACCAAGCAAGAAGTATCTGCCCATCAACGACCACAAATACAACGAGCCAATTGAATCTGAGTAATCTGACGATGGACGTGTCGTTTAGCCAATCAATTTCTGACTTCAATGACATCCTACATGCACTGGTTCAGTGTATATTTCCAGTAAAATACCATGCGTTCTCGTGCGTAAAATCTCTTTTGACTCCACCGCTGCGTGACGCGCAGTCCTTTGTGATGCTCAACAGAAGGGTCAGGGTAACATTAGCCATTATTTTACTTGTTTTGAAAAATGGTTCACAAAATAAACCGAAAGGGCATGCATGAAAACATAGATGGCTTGACCGGGTCGGGCGACGTCGACAATGAATCAGTAAACAATGGAGATTTCAATAACGGAATAACTGACGATCCAGACGCCAGTGGACAATACCAGCGACAGTGCGGTTGTGGACAGGTAAGTCTTATAATCTAAATTATTCTTTATTGATAAAAATAGTAATAAAAATTACTTTTGACCAATCGGTAATTACAAGGGTTCCGCATGGCAACGTTTTTGTGTGCGCCGTGGGGGGGGGGGGGTATTTGTTACTGTGTATATTGCAGAAAAATTTAATAATTTTTTAGTAGAATTTTTATTTCACTGTAGGCTATTTTTTTCTGTAAAAAAAGGAACTGTGCTGTGTATGTCTGGGTTATTATGCCCTTGTTTTACTACGTAAACGTGATCTGGTGAAATGGAGCCCTGACCATGTGAGCACACTATTGTGAGCACCCCAGGTGGACACCGGTATTCAATCTGTACATTTTCAATCCAGTGATTTACAAAGTGATTCATAATTTTCTAAAGCCTCATTCAGAGCATTATAGTCCCACAGACTGGTTTTCATCTGGGGCAGCATTTAAAAATCACTGGATGGAGAATGCACCTGTACATGTACATACTGGATTCCGTGGTCCACCTGGGGTGTGCACTTGGTCAGGGGTCCATTTGGCCTGTATCTGTGTAAACTGGTGAGACAGTGAACTCTGGAAAAATTGTTTTTGTGTATACTTTAGTGAAACGTATTAATTTTTCGCATAATTTTTCTTATACTAAAGGCTATTTTTGCCTGAAAAAAAAAAACAGGAACTGTGCTGTGTATGTCTGGGTTGTTACCCCTTGGTTTTACTGTGCAAACTGCTGAGATAGTGAACTCTGGAACACAGTTTTCCAAACTGTGCCATTTGGCACAGTTTTGGCACAGTTCAAGAACACCTTGTTACAACCTGAGAAAAAAGCTGTGTAATATATTCATTTTTTGTGGTATTGTTACAAAATTTTGACCTGAGCTTGAAAACACTTGGTTCTACTTGTGTTTTCCAGCAAGTATCTGACAGCTGTATGTTATTTGCAAGCATCTGTCTCTAAAAAAAACACCTATGCGAACTTTATTTACTTCAAATTCAGTATGTTTAGATGATTGTTACTCAGTGGCAGGAGCACTTAGAGAGATTATGACTGTTTTGCCAAAAAATTCAGAGTGTTTTCTTTTAAATGAGACCAACCCCATGAAGATGCTGCAAAGGGTTGAAGAACAGCTTTTGATTTACTTTGGGCATGTTATTTTTAGGCGTTTTTGGGGAAGTTGAACAGAGTTCAACAGGTTAACAGGACCGCCCCAGGGAGGGAGGAGGGGGGAAAAGGCTAAGGAGGGCCAGAACCAGGTGACAAGGGCGAATACAGAAAAATAAAACATGGAGCAACTACAGAGCATGGGGAAACAAACACAAAAATGCTCTATAATGCACAGGTGGAAAACAGACAGGACAATAAATGCAAATAATGGAATGCTAAGGATACAGGCCACAAACAGAAATACGAGGTCTATAGACCAAGATACACAGGCCCAGAAGAAATAAATGGCCACCACATATCATCCTTCAAACAGAGGAAGGGAGAGAAAAAAAAACACGCTAAATAGCGGCGAATACCTACAGTTTAAATCCATTCAAATAAACCGTTAAAGGTAACAAAAGGTCATTTCCCAGACTACTGAGGGATCAATCAAAGAGAGAAGGAAAAAAAAAACACACGCTAAGGAGCAGCGATAAACACAGTACAGAATAGTCCAAGACCCCAAACACAAAGGCATTCCGAGTCATACAGAGGAGGGGGGGGGGGGAAGGGATGACAACAGGCAGAGCGCAATGGAGTAAAAAAGCACAAGTTCAGGTGGTCTGCCTGCGTCTAGCATCCAGATCGCTAACAGGGGGAAAAGGATCAGTTTGGGCGGCCTACCCCAGTCCCAGGCCCGGAAAAACAGTACTTCTGGTGGCCGGACCAGGCGCCCAAATCGAAAGGCCAATCTGTCGGGCGGCCGACCCAGAATGCCAAACGGGCGAAGCAATGTCCCAAGTGGCCGACCCACGTCATTCCGCCACCAGAACTGCAGGAAAACACTCGGAGAGGGATAGTGAGGGAGAGCCGAGCCAAAAACGGGAAGTCCCAGCGTCCCCCGATGGACAGAAACAAGGAGTGGGGAAAAAATGAGGGACCAGTCCAGCTGTGATCAGCGGAGGATCTGCAGCTCCACCTCCGAATTTCACTGGAATAGGCACTGTCCTCCTGTCGGATCCCAAGTGAGCCCGAGCTGCACCCACGATGGACCCCAACCAGATCGCAGCTGTATCCACGATGGACCTTGACCGGGTCACAGCTGCATCCACGATGGACCCCAATTGCATCACGGCTGTACCCACGATGGACCCCGACTGGGTCGGAACAGCACCAGGAACGACTTCCTACCCCGAGCACAGATCTTCCACAACCAAGACAAGGACCGACTCATCACCGGCGACCCTGGGAGAAGGCTCAGGAGAGGGAAAAGGACCAGAATCAGGATCACCGGCAGCCACAGAACCTGGCGAAACAGGTTCGGATGCAGCGGACGGCTGCACCGAGACAGGCAAAAATGCTCCAGAGTAGAAAGGAGGAAGACAAAGTAGAGCACTTGCCTGATCTTGAGTTCTGTCGCCATCCAGGACTTCGGCGATCCGGGTTCGGGACGTAGAAGGACGTCCTCTGGCTCCCACTCGGCTATGGCGGGCTCCGCAGCCGGCATGATGATCTCCACAGTCTGAGGACCTTCCAACGCTGACATCCACGTCGACAACCCGCACGGTGTGGTGGCAGTAGATCCTTGACCTGCTGGGTCGAACCGCTCCTCCATGGAGACCCGGGGACGCTTCGTCATCGGCACAGGCTCCAATTTGCAGTCCGCCCTCCTCCTCTGCCCGTGACGTGGCTGCAGGGCTGGATCCAAACTCTCCAGGGCTGCAGGCTCCTTCTTCGTCCAGCGGTGTAGTCCTGACTGCGGGGAACGCTCAGGGGAAGGAGACACAGAAGCAACAGGTTCACTATTAATTACTGCAGCAGGTGGAGGGAGCTTGGGGGACTGTAAACCCCGAGCTCCACCCCCAGGGATCAGACAAGGCAATTCACTCAGTGAGGGAAAAGAATGAATGTGCACTTTCCTTGAGTTCCTTTGACAGCCCGGAACTGGATCCGGACGGGGTTCTCGCAGAGGCTTACCGGTGGCTGTGTGATGACGTTTACCGGCAGAGGGTGAGGTGAAGCCAGGGAAATGCTGCACCTGGGCTGGACAGGAAACAAGAGCTGACTCCTGAGGCGAGGAATGGAGTTGCCCCACCATCGGCCTCCTGCCGAGATTTCCCTCCAGTCCACGGTTCTCCCTCCTCGTCGGGGATGCCGTTCTTGGGGAAGGAGGTGAGGGTTCCTTGGCTGCACTCATGAGCGCTCTCTCTATCCTTACACGTTGTGACACAGTCCACGTCACTCACTCTTTTCCCTCCGGAAAAGAGGTTAGGTGGTATTTTAATAAAGTCCTCTGAGCGAGACCCAGGAGCTCGTATGCTGCGTAGGTAGGCATGAGGTGATGGGCTTCTGCCAGGTAGCCATCTACCTCCTGAAGCCATTCGGGGCAATACCCACGCTTGAGAGCGGCATACTGAGCGATACGAGCTCCCCGGTGAAGGGAAAAAAACACAAGTCCAAAGCAAACTCACGGTGACCGGCATCTCTGTCTGGCTGCGACCTACTGTCATGCTGCAGTCCTCACGGACCGCAAATAAGACACTATAGGCCACCGATGAGTTTGCATAATTTATTAAAGGAAAACAAATGACAAAATAATGAGCCACATGGGGCAAAACACAACTATGACTGTGACTAAGACTAATACTATGGACAGAGGGAAAGAGACTCAGAAGGAATACACTTACTGTGAGACGATATGAATCTTAGAAGGGGATTTGACGAGAGGATGTTCGACGAGGTCGCAGCCCCAAGCAAACAGAGCTGCTCCCTTAAATAGGGCTTGACAGATTGACCAGCTGATGAAAAGCCATCAGGTGATTGGAATCCAGCCATCCCGCGGAGCTTGGCTTCTGATAGCCGGAAGCGCCGCTGAGACGCTGTCATAATAAAGGCCTGGAGGTGCGCCAGAGGAGAGAACGGGAAACTACTGCACGACCCAAGTGCAGACAGAGTCAGCACACGGAACATGACACATACCTGTGCTTGAAATCCAACCGTGGCTGTTCAGATAGTGTAAATCCACTAATAACACGGTTGATGTGGAGTGAATGTTGTGTGCGTGTCTTGCCATACTCACCCTGTGTGGTGACGTTAGGCAGGCTGCGGCACCTGTATATATAGTTTTGTGTGTGCAAAATAAAGTTCAGTTCATGAGTTTGCTGCATGGCATAAGTCCGACTCTGTCTCTGATTTACTGACATAACATTCTGGTGACGAGAGAAAACCATAGAGGTGTGTGGGCTACCTTCACCTCTACCGCCGTTTCTGGAGTGTCCCGGAGAGCCATCGATGATGTCAATCAATCAATCAATACATCAGATTTATATAGCGCTTTATCATAGACACTCAAAGACGCTTTACAGAAATTAAGGGTCATCCACCACCTGGATGGATGAAGCAGCCACAATACGGCGCCATCCTTTTTTTTTTAACCATTCACACACACATTCACACAAAGGGCCACTTTAGAGTCTCCAATTAACCTAACCTGCATATTTTTGGCATGTGGGAGGAAACCGGAGAAATCCCGGGGTAAACCCACACATACACGGGGAGAACATGCAAACTCCACACAGATCACTGTTGGCCGAGGGTAAACTGTGCTGCCGCAGTGCTAACCACTGCGCCACCGTGCAGCATGTGGATAGCAATGCTTGGAGGATACATCACTGGGCTGGGCATGGATAGACTGGATGGGGACCGAAGACGGGCACTTCTGGCTCGTCATCTCGCCGTGGAGGGTCAAAGAATTCTCCGCATGTTGGGAGAGATGGAGCTTTGTGCGGATGCTGTCGGGCAGCTGGCTGGAGACTTCCAGGGGACAAGGAGCTGGGGCTGTGGGTAGCGAGACTGTTAGCGCCAAGAGTAGCTAAGCTAGTTAGCTCAGAGGAGTTAAAAGCTCAGTCTGTGGCACCGGGACGGTTAGCCACGATGCTAGGTGCACGCCAAAACCGAGCTACATGCTACCAGCTGGGTATCCAAGGGGGACCACAGCCCCTGGTTACCGATGACAGCAAGCCAGCCGAGGAGCTCAGCACGGTGCGTGACCGTAGCGCTGGTGATGTTGACGGCACGGTGAGCAGCGACAGCAGAGAGGGAGACCAGCGACCGGACTCAATTGAGCCTTCCCTGTGGCTAGTGTCTGGGCAGCGGGAGAGCGTGAGCAAGCAGGCTGAAAACCCTGGGAAGCAGCAGCGACATCCGGGTGCAGAGGCAGCACAGCGGAGTGCCTTGGACGAGGGTGCTGGGCACAGCGGCGAAGTGCCTGGATCAATAAGTGACGCCGACGAGTCAACTTCAGTTTTCCCCAGAGCTCGGCCACAGGGGGCCGGAGTGTTTGGAGCTACAACGGCAGCAGCTGCAGTGGTTCCGAAGAAGGTCGGGAGCAGACCGGCAGGCATGGAGGGACTGCATGTCGGGCAGCAGCACTGCGGGTCCAGATGAGAGAAGCGGGAGAGCGTGAGCAAGCAGGCTGAAAACCCTGAGAAGCAGCAGCGACAGCCGGGTGCAGAGGCAGCACAGCGGAGTGCCTTGGACAAGGGTGCTGGGCACAGCGGCGAAGTGCCTGGATCAACAAGTGATGCTGACGAGTCAACTTCAGCTTTCCCCAGAGCTCAGCCAGGACAGTCGGGAGCAGACTGGCAGGCATGGAGGGACTGCGTGTCGGGCAGCAGCACTGCGGGTCCAGATGAGAGAAGCGGTCGAGGGTGAGGAGAATGGACATTCTCACCGGGGAGGTCGGCTTTGATCCCGGGGGCAGGCGGCCGCCAGGGGTGTACATACCATGGGGCTGCCCTGGGCCTCCAATCCAGTTTGATCCTTGGCTGCCCATGGACTGTGGTGTAACATAAGTAAAAATTCCACATGTAAATCTGTTGATATGGTGTAAATAGCAGTTCATATGTGCATGTGAATGGATGTTATGAAATAGAATTGTTTTACACATTTTAGAGACATGGTCCTAGTTTTTAGTTGTTTTTGGTTGAATGTGTTAGGCCATTCCAGTTCAGTGTTCCTTGTTATTTCCCTTAGTGCATGATTCGGGTCCTAAATTCAGGTGAGTATGAATTGGGTGTATGTGCTTTTCACTTTTGTAAGGGGGAGGGGAATGATGTGTAGTGAATGTTGTGTATGTGTCTTGCTGTACTCACCCTGTGTGGTGACGTCAGGTGGGCTGCGGCACCTGTAGCCTATATACTATAGTTCTGTGTGTGCATAATAAAGTTCAGTTCGTGAGTTCACTGCATGGCATAAGTCTGACTCCGTCCCTGATTTACCGATATAACAATGGTGATAGCATAGCACTAGCTTTGATCTTGTTGCTGTTCAGGTGCTTTTGAAGATTGCAGATGGTTGACACGGCCCACCAATATGCTTTTGCCCTTTGCTGTGACAAAGAAAAAATAATCTGTCCATTTCCACAAAAACAAAATAGCTTCATCTTTTCCCAGCAGGAGCAAGCTCTATTTGTGGCTGCTGGCTGCAGCAGTGAAGAGGCTCTTTGCAACAGGTTACGTTGACTGATGGCCATGTTAGCTACATAGGGTCAGTTTGTATTTAATTGTGCTAAAAACATCTATCCATATTAATAAAGTGAGTAACACATCTGATCAAATTTCAGTAACTGTAACGCATTACTGAATTTTTAAACAGTAATTTCGCTGCACAGCACGTTACTGCAAAAGTAGTGGCATTACAGTAACAAGTTACTTTGTAACGTGTTACTTCCAACACTGGTGGGTAGCACATTTTTCTCCAGAATGCCTTGATAGTCTTGAGGTTTTATTATACCCTGCACAGATTCAAGACACCCTGTGCCAGAAGCAGCAATGCAGCTCCAGAACATAATTGAGCCTCCTCCATGTTTCACAGTAGGTATGGTGTTCTTTTCTTTGTATGCTCCATTTTTCCTTCTGTAAACATAGAGCTGATGTGACTGGCTCAAAAGCTCCAGTTTTGTCTCATCAATCCAAACTAGTGCATACCCGCCCATGCCCGTAGAAACCAAGCATAAGCAAGTATTTCTGCATGCCTGTTGCTGAAGGGTCTCCTCCTGTCTCAGACGGCTGTGATGTTCGCAGTCATGCCTGTGACGTACTGCTGGAACCTGAGGTGTTTCATGTTCACAGTATCTTTTCTGACGTGCAGTAGTTCTCATTCTATTGCTCTCCATCTGTTGGGTTTTCTTCTTCTTCATTCAGACCACTGGTTGAGGGATAGGTGCGTCGTAATTTCAGTTCATGGACAGGATCATGAAAATAGATCTGAGCCAAAAGTGGCTTTCGACCCTGTTCAGGAAGGCCTGTGCATGCCCGTAGAAACCAAGAAACTGAAGCACCCAAAGAAAATCAACGCTTTGCTTGGCATTTTACATATTTGTAGTGTAGACTGGCATTCTTCAAGGTTACACATTTTTACTGTGTCAGCACCTCTTTAAAAACCACATTGCTCAGAAAGCGACACTTTTGCTTAGTTTCTTCATCTTGAGCAACAATACGAAGACTGCTTGATCTGGCAACTCTGCTCGCGGCAACGTAGAATTGGCCATGGCTGCAGAAATCTGTTGTGCAGAAAACACAAAAGCGCTCTAAAGACTGGCCCTGTGACTTATTCTCCTTGCCAATTTTGAGCCATATGACATCATAAAGACACATTAGTCTAGGCATCGTGAGTGATGGTCTATATGACACATTTGTCTATGTGCCGTAACATAGACATGTGCCGTCATATACTGTAGACATATCTTTATGACGGCATCGTGAGTCTGAGTTCATAGAACCCCCTATGATGATCAGGCAGAGATCATAGGCCATCCTATGATGTCCTATAAATGTGACAGACACACAGACACACATAGATTTCTTGCTTTAATAGAGTGATAGAGTGATGACAACCTCCCAGAAACTTTGGGGCTTGTCAGCATGCATTTTGGCTGGCTTTTAAATGTTTTTCTGTCAATAGTGGAGCCTTCCTGGTCTTCTTCCATGGAGTCAATTTTGTTCAATTATTGGTGTGATTGGAAAACGATGTACCTTGACCTTGGGGTTCAGCTTGAATGATTTTGGGTGGTTATGCAGCTCTTTTTCTACAATCCACACTATTCTTCTGATCAGATTGAGTTTGCATTTTCTCTTGTGTCCATGTCCTGGGAGCTTGGCTACAGTCCCATGAACCTTATACTTTTAATAATATTGGCAACTGTGGTCACAGGAACATCAACTGCCGGTCCTATAGCCTAAACCTTTAACATGCTTGTCTATAATTTTCTTTCTAATCTCTTGAGGCAACTCTCTCCTTAGCTTTCTGTGGTCCATGTTCAGTATAGTACACACTGTGGGCGACACCCTCTACAACACCATGATACAAAAAGGGGATTTCTTCTCTTTTATTACTGATTGCAAAAGAGTGTTTAATGATAAAAAGCACAGCAGACATATATACATTTTGGTGAAAGATCTTAAATGTGTAACCTGCATGAAACAAAAATGCAACGAAATTTGTTATGATACTGAATTTTATTTAAACACATTATTATTAATCATATAAGGAATCAAAGTCAACAGTTCTTATGCTGTGACTGAATAAGTAATTTAATAACTGACAAAATTTTAATAGGTTAACCACATTAAGATTGTAGTGAAAAAATAACTGTCAAGCAGATGATAGGGTTATCATAAGTTCAATTACCACAGAAACATACAGGATTATATTACTGAAAATATGTAATTGTTGCAAATTAATTTGAATTCTGATAGTGAAACACACAAAAACAGCTTGACTGCATTTACATCAGCAGGATAGAGGAAACAAACACAAACAAATGATCAGAATGTAATTTCTAAAAAAAAAAAAAAAAAAAAAAAAGCCTCTCAAAATGATTTTAAAACTCCTTCAATGTCCATTTCACTGCAAATAAATCTAAAAAAAAAAAGGCAAAATATAATGCCTCCTCTTATACGCAGCAATTTAAAAATCCTTCTCTTCAAAACTCAGAAACAACAATTGGCTGCTTCATCTTTATATTTGTAATTTTTAAAATGTAACTTTCAGAAATGCTCATTGATCAGTGGTGATGACACAGAATCCATTTTCAAAATTAGTATTTCCATGTTCTAATTAATCTTGTATTTAAAAAAATCAAGTGTCTGTATACCTTTTATTTGTAGTATTTCTTCTTGCCAATTTAAAACTATAAAGGAACAGTTATTTTTTCTGTAGAAACTGTTGATTCACTCACTCTTTGTACACTTCCTCTTCACTGTTGTTCCCCTCCTCTCTTAATTTTTGAACAAGCTCTTTACTCTTTTGTAGCAGCAGGTTTGAAAACTCTGTCTTCTTTTCATCATGCTTTCTACAAGCCATTTTCTGCTGGAGAACTTTATTCATTTTTCTCTTCACATCATTTATCATTTCTTTAATGATAAATGATGGTTACATCTGTAACCTGTCATTTCAAACTGGTACATTTCCAGACAAAATGAAAATAGCAAAAGTAACACCTCTTTACAAAACAGGAGACAGTCATTGTTTCACAAATTACAGGCCAGTCTCTTTACTCTCACAATTCTCCAAAATACTTGAAAAAATATTCACTAAGAGACTGGATGATTTCATTGAAAAACACAACCTCCTTACAGATAGCCAGTATGGTTTTAGAGCAGATAAATCTACATCTTTGGCACTGATCGAACTTATAGAAGAAATTACTAGTTGTATAGACAAAAAAAAGGTTGCTGTAGGAGTATTTATAGACTTAAAGAAAGCTTTTGACACCATTGACCACAGAATACTACTAAGGAAACTGGAAAGGTATGGGATAAGAGGGGTAGGACTGAGTTGGGTGGAAAGTTATTTAAGTAACAGACAACAATTTGTACAAATTGGAGAGCACAAATCACCCTGCATGGACATCACTTGTGGTGTGCCCCAGGGGTCAGTTTTGGGACCCAAACTCTTTATCTTGTATATAAATGACATATGCCAAGTATCAAAAATTCTGAAATTTATTTTGTTTGCGGATGACACAAATATCCTTTGCACTGGTGAGAATTTGCAGCAGGTTTTAGAGGTGGTCACAACTGAAATGGAAAAATTAACGCAGTGGTTCAACAAAAATAAATTATCTCTAAATCTAAAAAAAACAAAGATTATGTTGTTTGGAAATTATAAAATAAATCATGAAATAATGATAACGATAGATGATACCAGAATACAAACAGTACAGGAAAATAAGTTTCTGGGGGTGACGCTAGACAGTAAAATCTGCTGGAAACCTCACATCAGTCACATCCGGGCTAAATTAGCAAAATGTATAGGCATACTGGGGAAGACAAGACACATCGTGGACTATAAATCATTGGTCTTATTGTACAATTCACTGTTTTTACCTTATCTTAACTACTGTGTAGAAGTCTGGGGAAACACCTACAAGACCAACCTACAAGCAATATGCATATTACAAAAAAGAGCTATAAGGATAATAAACAATGCAGGATATAGAGACCATACCAATTCGTTGTTCTTGAAGTCACATGTCATAAAGTTCATCGATTTAGTTAAATTTAAGACAGCACAAGTAATGTACAGGGCAATTAACAATCAACTCCCAACTAATATACAAAAAATATTTAAAAAAAAGAGACAATGATCATAATTTGAGAGGAGACTTAAACTTCACAAAACCCAAGATAGGTACAACCAAGAAAAGTATGTGCATATCTGTCTGTGGGGTGGATTTGTGGAACAGTCTGGAGCCGGAACTGAAACTATGTACAAACAGAAATCAATTTAAAAAGAGGTATAAGCACCATTTGTTGAAAGGATATATGTTAGAAGGGTAGAATTTATATGTACGATTCATTATGTTCACTCTGGGACATTATGGGACACTATGGAATGGTGGGTGGGACAGCACTGTGTGTATCTGTGTCGTTTGAGACTGGTTTTGAAATATAGACTTCATTGTATGTTAGAATGGACAGGTGTTAATGTTGATCTGTAAAAAATACAGTAAATTGTTTACTTGGGGTATTAAAGGTAGTAATTTGTATAAAATTCACAAGGGTGTATCGATGGAAAAGAGGAGTTGGAATTAATAAGTGTTCACTTCTTCCTTCTCCCTTTCGAACAGTGTATACTGTAACTTTATTGCATTTGCTATTTGCTTGTTTTTTGTTATATTTTTTGTGTTCGAAATAAACTATCTATCTATCTATCTATCTTTAATGAAAGTCCTTTATTTTGTTTTCAAATCTGCCTCACCACTGAACCAACATTTCTTTGACAACACTATGATCAAAATAGAATGCCATATCATCTTTGATTTTATTGTAGGTATGCTTTATTTAATTCTTTCAAAAGGCACCCATCATCAACCTTGGTGCATTCTCCATTTTCAGTCTCAGTGTAAAGCTGGTTTTCAATAGTCAGCATGTTTTTTCTCAGCTCCCAAGTCCAGTTCCCATACTGGACCTCAAGTTTCCTGTACACTGCAATTTCAAGTGTGTTTCTGAAGCTGAAAACAAAATGTTCATTTATCAGGGCCATCCAAAAATCATGGACTTTGCTTCTGAAATGTGACAGCGTGATCCCAGCAGATTGTGAAGCCTTAGAGAGAATGTTGTTCTTCAGCTCTTGGATGCTCTCACTATAACCTGGATTTGGAGGTGCCATCGGTGGACTTCCTTCCCATAGCTGGGTGAAGTATTTGACATCTTTTTGCACATCAAGGCAATGACGTCACTAAAACATTCAAAATTACACTCCTCTTCTTTAGCAGCTAGCTTTGTCAATTGGCCCAGCTTTTCTTGAAGGCGTCTCTTTCCATCCATGTTTTTCTCAACAGCTGCAATGTCTGTAACGTTCTGATGAACAAACATGCAGCTCAGGGACAGCTTGACTTTCTTCATCCTCATAAAAGCCTGAACAACAATTTGAAGGACATCTTGCATCTCCGCTAAATTCTCACCAAAGATGTTTATAAGGGTCATGTTTCCCAAGCCAACAACAAATGTTGCCAGTTCATTGTCGTGATGAAGATTGGTGTTCCCAGCCAATTCAAGAGCATGCAGCCCCTCAGTATCAATCACAAGAAAACAGTCAAACTTGAAATCTTTTTTTACTTCCTCTGACACTTGGACTAGCTGCATGTAGGCTCCCTTGGTGCACCTGCCAGCACTCACTGCAAACTGCAACCCAAACATGGCATTCAGCATTGTTGATTTACCACTGCTTTGTACTCCCAGGACTGACAACACAAAAATTTTCGTGTCACCCAGTTTCTCGATTACTGTCCCTAAAAGACTGGAGATCCAAGATAAAGGCACATGACCTGCATCTCCATCCATCAGCTCCACTTGATGTCCTGATATCATCAGACCTGCTGCTAGTTAGGATATTCGGACCAATTAATCTGGCTGGTCTGTGTCTTTGTTGCTTTATGGGCTTCATAGATTTGTCCCATTTCTCTAAAGATGTGTTCTAAGCCAAAGGTTGCACACTGCAGTTTTTCTGATATTTGTTCAAGCTCAGTTTGTTTTTTTGTTAACAAAGTTGATTTACCATGTTTCTTCTTCAGAGCCAAGACTTCACACCACTTTTCATCATAGTTTTGGAGAATTAAAGATAGGTCATGCATGGAAAGTCCATCTATCAAGAGCTGAGTCCATTTCAGGAAGTACTCTCTTTCTTTTGATTCCAAAGTAAAAAGGCTGTGAGTGAATGACTTTATGAGTTCACTGTGAGAAACACTGCACTGAGTTTGTCATATTTTCAGTAGCTCCTGGTTTATCAAAGTTTTATCATTCTCAATTCTGTCTCCATTGAGGTGATACAGTTCTTTCTTTTTTTCCACACCATTTATGCCACAAAGAGCCTTGACAAGGAAGATATTGATCTTTGATCTTTGATATATCCATTCGCTGAACCAAGTCTACTATTTTCATTGCAGCAGATTTGCCTTTTTGTCACTTTCATCAACTCTGATTCCAGAAATATGAACCATAGATTCGAGCTGGAAGGATGTTTTGAGTCCAGATAAAACCTTTCTAATAACTTGATTCAGTTCTGCAGAAACATCTGACTGGCTTCTATCTTTTAGACCAGAGGTGGGCAATCATGTGCCATGGAGGGCCATTCCACTGCAGTTTTTCTGTTCCACCCAGTGTCTTCAGCAGGTGTTTGCTTTGATCAGCTTCAAGGATCGCTAATAATTGAAAACACCTGCTGAAGACACTGGGTGGAACAGAAAATCTGCACTGGAATGGCCCTCACTGCCCATCCCTGTTTTAGACCCATTATGTATTTCCTGTCTTTCTTCTGAATTGCACCACAGTTATTATCAGTCACAAGAGTAATGAGAGGCTTTGAAAACTTGTAAA
Organism: Pholidichthys leucotaenia; assembly: GCA_020510985.1. Classification (NCBI taxonomy): domain Eukaryota; kingdom Metazoa; phylum Chordata; class Actinopteri; order Cichliformes; family Pholidichthyidae; genus Pholidichthys; species Pholidichthys leucotaenia. The sequence goes on from CM035838.1 coordinate 399,698,518, forward strand.
GAACAGAGATAATTTTAGTACTTTCATGGCTTTTTTCCAGAGTTGGAACAAGAATAACATTCACCGAAGATTTTTCCATCAGAATTTCTCGCTGTTTTTCAATCAACAGGGCATCACCATGAAGATTGCAGAAGGCAATACAGTCAGTGAAAGAATCATTGGGTTTTCCAGCAGGGCAGTACCATGCAATCTCTGTCAAACCATCTATCAGATGGTGAGACTTGGTGCTGCCTGGGCAGTTTCTGTGGAAGAAAATGTTATGATCGTTGATCAAAGTGTTCATGAGCTGAGACTTAGAGATAGTGGACCCAGGTGGAAAAATTATATCATGTGCGTTTCAGCTAGGCAGATTGGCATGCTCTTCATTGTGACAGTGTTTGAATTTGCAGAAATTTTAGTAATCTTCCATGTTTTTGTTTTTTTTATTTGCCTGAATGCCTACAGAGGACATTCGACATTGTTCATTGTGACTGGGTCAGGAACAAGCAGAGGTAAGGCGTACTGACACTGCAATAGCTTTGTGATCATGTTCTGTTTTAGGAAATTGTCTGAGCAATGAAATATGGCCATTTGAACATCCAATGGTTGTACATGAGATGGTTTGGATTCAAGAAAGTCTTCAGTAGTACTGCACAGATCATCTAGATCATTATCATCTGTGTCATCACTGTCTAACACTGAGACAGACTGTGAATAGCTCACATCAGCTTTGTCTTGTTTTACAAGAATGTACCTAGCTCTGTAGTCTAACATAATTAGCCTTTGAAGAAAGGCATGGGCTAGATCACCCTCAGATATTTTGTGGCTCTCTTTTAAAAGTGGATCTATTCTAAGAAAATCTTCTGGTGACAACTTTTGATCATGTTTGTCTTGAAGGGGAAGCTTGTTGAGAAGTGTGAATTTCAATCTCCTTTTGATTTGTGTTGTTTTCTTCAGAATTATTCACCGACTGCTGTAAATTACAAACACAGACCATTATGATGCAGTTCACAACAATTGATGACTTTATAATAAATATGAGTTTCTGACCTTGTGATTGTCTCGACTCAAAACCACACTGAAGCCACCTGCATGACAACATCATTTTAGTGCATTCACTGAGAGTGAAAGAGCAATTCACCAGAGAGAAATTAACAGTACCAGTCAAATGTCTGGACACATCAGCTATTCCAGGTTCTTTTTTTTTTTTTTTGTCTTTTTTCAGCATTTATTATTGTGGTGTTTGAACTGGTATTTTATTTTTTCTGGTATTTAAACTTAGCGCCTGATAAGCCTGCCACATAAATGTTTAAAACTACTGGAGACACATTAATAAAATCACATCAGCCCAAAGCCCACAGTCATAGCAGATGTTTTGTTTTCATAATAGAAATCAGTCTAAAGATGAAAGTATATCTTAATACATCACCGAGCTGAGAAAACTGACCTAGTTCTGCAAATTCAGAGCTGGACTTTCTGATGCACTGAGAGACAGACTGATATGTGGCATGCCTTGTCATAACACACAAAAAGGTTACTATCAGAAAAAGATCTTACTTTAGAAAAAGGACTTGCTACTGCAGTATGAAAGCATTAAGGTACTGCTGCCTCAGTGCCTGTGGCATGGTAGCATGGGGGACTGTAAAAAAATGGCACTCCGACTTCTACTGGCCTGGCATAGATATTGCAATCCCTTTTTTTCGTGGCTCCATTGACAGAAATGGTGAGTTAAATTTGTGTGTATTTTGAAAACAAAGCCTTATGTTGAAATTCTGGCAAATTAAAAGTTGAGAAAATATGTTGGTATAATGATGCAAGCCTTTAGTTCCACTTGATTTTGACCGGGCACACTGAAAAGCTGGTAACAGACAGATACACACACACAACCAACCACACAACCAAACACACACAAACGCAGCTATAGAGTAACGTATGCCTCTGTTGCATCGAGGCATAATCAATGGAGACAGCAGCTAAGGATGGTTTGGTGCTACAGAAAAGAAGTGTGGACAGTGGCATACATAAAATTGGCAATAAACCAGAATACACTCAACCAAGATGCAAACCCATGCCTTTTGCAGCCCGATAGGTTTAACACCATTGACCTTTTGACCCCAAACCCATAGTCAGAGGTCAGGGTGTCAGGGTGAACCTAAGTGCAATGTTTGGTGACCTTAACTTTGGTTGTTTTTGAGATATAGTTTATATGGCATTTCGACCTCAACCTTTGATCTTGCAATCCCAAAAAATCCATAGTCACAGTGTGTACCAAGTTTGGTGACCCTAGCTTTACTCATTCTATAGTAATAGGACATACTCATTACACTGGTACTTACTTACTTTACTATATTGAGGAGCTGACTGCAAAAAATAAATACAGACACTGTAACATTAACTGCTGGATTCCAATTTATAAAATCATTCTTTGCTGAGGAGAAACTGTTTCAGCCAAAAGTCTTGCCATGAATTCCTTTTCTTCACCCAAGACCAGAGCTGTGAAACTCTATGCTACTGGCCATAAAAGTGGATTATTGGGAATTTGATCACCTGGCCAAATTCCCTTTGCTGTAGATAAAAAGACATCTGTCAACCAAACGAGTACCCACCTGTACGTACGTAAAATATATTTGCTGTGAAACTCTATGCTACTGGCCATAAAAGTGGACACGTTAACCTTGCTCCAGACCGGCAGTCAGTTCCCCTCACATCCATTTGCCTAAGGAATACCAAAAGTGATAGGTTTACGAGGATGTTCCACAGGCACTTGAAAGGCAAGATTCCTCATTAAAACTCAGACAGTCCAACATTGCCCTCCAATGGCTAACACAGGAATATTTCTCTCTTAAGTTAAACTATGACTTGTGAACAAGAAATTAACTCATGTTCTTCTCTCAAGACAGTATCCGCTACTGAAAATATGGCCGGACCCTGTGATGGACAATTATGGTTTGAAATGCTTTTATTAATATGATTTGATATGTGTTGCTTTATTTTCAGGAAGAAATTAATTTTTGCTACCATAAAGAAATCATCACATTTACAATGTAGACACATTGTTCCTTTATTATGAAGTACAATATCTTAGTCACTAAAGTTTTAAAGAATTTATGCTTTAATGGGCAGCAAACATACATGTTTTAGGAGGATCACTTCTCATATCAAATTTCTCTCTCCCCTTTCTGTGGGAGACACAGAACTTTGAACTGACCAGTCGGCTTCCAAGTCTCCCTGTATTTCTTTTTTTAGTCAGCTTACGACCTCTGCCAAACAAAGAAACTCAGTAAAAGTGGTTCAAAGTTTATGCTAATGAGAAGATCCAACCCTGATCTTTGAATGTAATTGATCAAGCTCAGTTGTCATAACATTTCTTGTGCCATCCTGCCACACCCTGAGAAACCTTTCCTTTGTCTGCAGTTAGAACAGTTGTAGAGTGTTGCAGCCCGGCCAGTAGGGAGTGACTCTTTGAAAGACCAGATTTTCTGCTCTCTCCATTTTTTTTCCCTTTTCTAAGTAGGTCCAGAGCCCATGCTCTGTGTAAAATTCTTTTTTTTTCTTTAAAATTCACTTTTTCCTATTTTACTCCTCTTCCTTAAATTACCGTGTTAAGAAGATTTTGTTTGATTTTTACTAAGTTTAAATCATCTTTGTGTGACCACAACACATCGGAAGAAACGGATTTGTGGTTTGTTTTTTCCAATTTGATTTTCTGATTGGACTTTGAACAAAAAACAAGTATTATCGGGAATTTGTCCACCTGGCCAAATTCCTTTTGCTGTAGATAAAAAGGCGTCTGCCAGCCGAACGAGTACCCAGCTCACGGTTGCGATCTGCAGGAGCATGGCCTTGTGGTAGAACCTGTCTGCCAGTCTCTCAACAGAATCCACGGACATCCATCTGGATCAAGGTTGGCATGTGGGGGGGCCCTGCTACCACCGGGGATGCAATCCGACTCTGCTGTGATGAAGGTCTGTTGTCCAAATTAGATTTAATTCTTCAGAATATTCCTAGTATAAGTTCTGTAAACCTAATAGCTCAAACTCCTTTCAGAACTTCAAATGCATTTGTCTTTTCATTAATCTCCGTTCCTTTTCAGAGTAACACAAATTTTCCTTTTTATAAAATAGTTTAATCATCATTTTCTTCATAAAAGTGCATCCACTTTTCTTAACCAATGCTATTTTATAGTTTTTCATTTTCCATTACCTTGCCAAGTTAAACTATGGTTTCTTTGGTTCCACGAATATTTAATATACGTTATGCTCAGTAATTCAATAACAGTCTATGGTGCTCATGATATATGTTAAATTCCCTGTCTTGAAGTCACCCGAATGTGTTAATCTATTCTGAAATTTCTTATTAAACTACTGAAAAGACATATGGGAGTTATTGTTTGATTTCATGTCCATCTCCTTGATTAAAAGCAGACAAGAACTCAGGGGTTTTTTTGAGACTGATTCATTATTGGTACTGTGGAGCGTGTAAATGAAGAGGCGGATTTGGCTCAGACGATTTATTACACAACTCACACAACAAGCATAGACAGAATGACATCTCAGCAGAGACTCTTCTCTTAAATAACATGGCACCGTGGGCTGCACGCTGGCGCAGTGGTTTAGCACTGTGGCAGCACAGTTTACCCTCGGCCGGGGGATCGCGGGGATCATGAGATCGTGGGTTCGATCCCAGCCCCCGACCAACAGTGAGCTGTGTGGAGTTTGCATGTTCTCCCCGTGTTGCGTGGGTTTACTCCAGGATTTCTCCAGTTTCCTCCCGCATACCAAAAACATGTAGGTTTAGGGCGCTCGCGCACGCAGCGACCAGCAGCTGGTGGCTTGTCACCAGACTGCAAACCAAATCTACCTACGGGTACAAATAAGTAACAAAAAAAAAAAAAAAAAAAAAAAAATTCCTCTAGAAGCTTCTAACACACAAAAGGTGACCTTCACGTCACATTGCATTCACTTCATTCATTCTTCACACCTCCCTGTTATCTCACTAGGGAACCCCCGCTCTTTGCTCTTGTCTAAGATAGTAAACAATTATGCTCTCCCCATGTGCCGCCATACCCCCCCCCCCCCGAGCATCTTGGATAGAACAATAGAATAACAGTCCGTATGCTGTGATAGAACCATTAAACATCAGTCCACATGCTGCTTGGGTTTCAGTCTTCTCCCGTATCTGCTGTAACCAGGATTCACCGCCTCCACAGCGCTGTCATGCTGGGGGGTTGATGTTTGGGGGGGGAAAACTTTTTGTCTGTCCGTGTGGGTGCTCTGGGGAAGCCTTTCTCTGGGAAGCTCCCCGTGGGGGTCTTCCATGCCGAGGGGCCCTCGCCAACAGCACCTGCTCGTCCGCCACAACGAAAGCGGGTTTCAGTGTCTATGCCAATCTTTTCCCTCCTACCCCCCAAGTCTAGCAAAAAATGCTTATCCCCTGTTTCCAGCACTCTGAACGGTCCATCATAGGATGGGCGCAGTGGAGGGCGGTGGGCGTCGTGTCTGACAAACACGAACTCTGCGTTTTTCAAAGTTTTAGGCACAAAAACGCGCGGAAAACTGTGGTGGGCAGGGCCCGGCAGCGTGCTTGTGTCTATGCTACGCTGCAACAGCTGAGACGGGGAGCTGCCCGGCGCGGGATTATCTGGCAGAAACTCCCCGGGCAGCCGGAGTGGTTGCGCAAAAACGAGTTCTGCCAGGGAAGCTTCCAGATCCTCTTTAGGCGCAGAACATAACCCCAATAAAACCCACGGTAGCTCGTCTACCCAATTTGCATCCGTCAGTGAAACCCTGAGAGCCACATTCAATGATCTATGAAAACGTTCGCATAACCCATTAGCCTGTGGATTGTACGCGGTTGTGCGATGAATTGTGACACCCAGGCTGCGGGCCATTGTTGACCAGAGTTTGGAAACAAATTGAGGGCCTCTGTCGGACGTAATGTCCGACGGAACTCCAAAACGTGCCACCCATGCTGTTAAAAACGTGCGCGCCACCTCCTCAGCCGTGGTTGCCGCCAGCGGAACTGCTTCTGGCCAGCGCGTGGTGCGGTCCACCATTGTCAGGAGGTGCGTGTACCCCTGTGATGGCGGGAGGGGGCCCACGAGGTCCACGTGAACATGGTCGAACCTCTTAACCGGAATGCGAAATGGCTCCAAGGGAGCCTTCGTGTGTCTGTTTACTTTGGCTCGTTGGCACGCCACGCAGGCTGCCGCCCACTCTCTCACTTGTTTGCGAAGGCTCGGCCACACAAATTTCTCTCCTACCATTTTGACCGACGCGCGCACTCCTGGGTGCGCCAAAGAGTGAACCGACTCAAACACACGGTGGCGCCATGCGGCCGGGACCACGGGACGTGGGCGACCCGTGGAGACATCGCAGATTGGGGGGGCATGCCATCCTGCAGCACCCTGCTCTCCAGCCTTAACCCTGTTGGTCCAGACTGAAGCGCGCGCACGTCCACATCACTAACCTGCTCCGCGGCCATGGCTGCGTAATCTATCCCCACGCAGACCGGGGCAACTACGGCGCGCGAGAGGCAGTCTGTCACTACATTCAGTTTGCCCGACACATGCTGAATATCGGTAGTAAACTCTGAGATCGCGGCCAGCTGTCTCTGCTGCCGGCCCGACCACGGTTCTGAAACCTTGGCCATCGCGAATGTTAGCGGCTTGTGGTCAACGAACGCGGTGAAACTGCGCCCTTCCAGCCAGAACTGGAAGTGGCGAATGGCCAGGTGGAGGGCCAGCAACTCTCTGTCGAACGCGCTGTATTTACGTTCACTGTCGCGCAAAGTCCTGCTGAAAAAGGCGAGCGGCTGCCAAGCCCCGGCAACGCGCTGCTCCATGACAGCTCCTATGGCCACATCTGAAGCGTCAGTGGTGAGCGCTATACAGGCAGTTGGGTCTGGATGTGACAGCAATGCGGCGTTTGCCAGGGCTGCTTTGACTTCCGAGAACGCCCGCTCTCGCTCCGGGGTCCATTCGACCCTATCCACGGGTTTCTGTTTTTTGAGCGCAGCGTACAGTGGCTGCATGAGCTGCGCTGCGTGGGGAAGGAAACGGTTATAAAAGTTCACCATTCCCAAAAATTCTTGTAGCGCCCTGACCGTTTGCGGCCGGGGAAAATCTGCCACTGCGCGCACTTTGTCAGGCAGCGGGACCGCTCCTTCGGGAGAGACGCGGTGCCCCAAAAAATCAATCCCTGTCACCCCGAACTGACATTTCGCTGGGTTGATTATTAACCCGTGCTCTTCCAACCTCCGGAAAACCGTCGTGAGGTGGGTTTTGTGTTCATCTTCGGACGCGCTGGCTACTAAGATATCGTCCAGGTAGACAAGCACGAAAGGGAGATCGCGCAGCACTGCATCCATCATGCATTGGAACGTCTGTGCAGCCCCTTTAAGCCCAAATGGCATGCGCAAAAACTCGAATAAACCGAACGGAGTTATTACCGCTGTTTTGGGTATGTCCTCAGCGCGCACTGGGACTTGGTGGTAACCGCGGACCAGGTCTATTTTAGAAAAAACGCACGCTCCTGCAAGGTGAACGGAAAAATCCTGAATGTGAGGAATTGGGTAGCGGTCGTGCGCTGTGGCATTGTTCAACCTGCGGAAATCCCTGCAAGGTCACCACGAACCCTCAGCTTTAGGGACCATGTGTAGCGGGGAAGCCCATGGGCTGTTTAAGCGCCTGATGATGCCCAACCTCTCCAGGTTGGCGAACTCCTCGTGCGCTATGGCCAGTTTAGCTGCGTCCAAGCGCCGAGGTCTTGCAAAAACGGGCGGCCCGGAGGTGGTGATAAAATGCTCCACCCCGTGTTTAGCGATGGCTGCCGAAAACGTTGGGGCTGTGAGTGCTGGGAACTGAGTGAGCAGTGTGTGGAACTTACCGCATGTAGCTGTGACGTTGGCTTGTGCTGTTGGCCGGGTCACTTGAGCTATACAGGGGAGAGAGTCAAAGGACAGTGCATTAACTAGGCGTCTGTTAGCGACATCTACCAACAAACCATGTGCACACAGAAAATCAGCCTCCAGTATATGGTAATTCAATGCTGCTATGACAAAAGTCCACTCAAATGTACGGCCGTGTAGAGACTAGAGGAGAGTCCTCTCACCAAAGGTCTTAATCTCTGAGCCGTTTGCTGCCGTCATCTCGGGGCCGCTAGATCCTGCCAGCCGGTCAGCGTAGGTCGGCCGGATGAAACTCTTCTGGGCGCCGGTGTCCATGAGGAAATGCCTCCCCGAGCGTGCGTCCGTCAAGTAGAGCAGCTTGTTCTCCTCCCTGAGGGTCTCGGCTGCTACCGACCCCCGGTCTTGGCATTTCCCGAGCGCTTGAATTGGCACGGTGGTATACATTTGCGTGCCCTCTCTGCGAAGCGGCGGTGGTAGAAACAAAGCGTGTCTCCCCCGCGTTCCTTGGCCCCCGCTGCTGCTGCCGTCGGTGGCTCTGCTGCTGCCGTCGATGGCTCCTCATCTCCTCCGGTCGTCGCACCGAGTTCCGTCGCTGCCGCAATGGTAGTGAACGCCCTGGTGGCGACGATGATCCGGTTTGCTTCCCAGGCTAGCGCACGATAGTCCCACTTGGCCAGCAACGGCGAATTGGCCAGGGTCGCTCTCGCCGCTGACGGAAGGTTCCAGAGGAAGAGATGGGTAAAAATAAAATGGTCGTCGTCTGTGCCCTTTAACCTCAGCATCTTCTCCATCAGGTCTATGGCCGACCCGTCTCCCAACCCGGTCCGCGTCAGGAGTCTCTCTGCTCTCTCACCATCCAAGAGTGTGTAGTGCTGGATGAGCGCAGCCTTCAGCGCGTCGTACTTGCCGTCGGTTGGTGGCTGATCGAGCAGGCTCTCTACGTGCTGAGCCGTGCGGGCGTCAAGCGCTGCGACCACATATTGGAACTTGGTGTCATCTGCCGATATCCCCCGGAGGGCGAACTGCGCCTCAATGAGGTGGAACCAGGAGCGCGGGTTGTGCTGCCAAAAATCCGGTAGCTTGATCGCAACAGCACATGCGTGGCTGGGGGTTCCCGTCGAGGTTGGCTCCGAGGATCTTTCTCCGTGTTCCATGATTCATCTTGGGTCACCAGTGTGGAGCGTGTAAATGAAGAGGCGGATTTTGCTCAGACGATTTATTACACAACTCACACAACAAGCATAGACAGAATGACATCTCAGCAGAGACTCTTCTCTTAAATAACATGGCATTCCTCTAGAAGCTTCTAACACACAAAAGGTGACCTTCGCGTCACATTGCATTCACTTCATTCATTCTTCACACCTCCCTGTTATCTCACTAGGGAACCCCCGCTCTTTGTTCTTGTCTAAGATGGTAAACAATTATGCTCTCCCCATGTGCCGCCATAGTACAAATACAGAATTATTAATAAAATTGTCCATTCTTTTGGACTGGTGCCCCATGAGCTTATTTGTGTTGGTAATGAAAAAACATTTTCATTCCTACTCACATTCATATTTACAATAATACTTGTACTAATAATAAAACGCCTATAAACCTCACTACAATACTGACGAGAAATGTGCTACTAATCGTGACCCAGATCTTTACAAATAGCATCTTCAACTACAAGCTGACCTAGACCTAGCTGTCATGGATGGCCCTCATGAGCCATCAATAAGACGCCACATATCAACCGGTGAGTTTACACAGTTTATTAAAGGAAAGAAAAATGACAAAATAACGAGCCACGGGGGGCTAAAACACACGATAACTACAACTCAGACAATGACAAGGAAGAACGGATTCATGATGAAACACACTTACAATAATAGATGAAGGGTAGATGACGTCTGACCAGGAAGCTCGGCGAGGGATGCTCGACGATGTCAGACGAGGGATAGTTTGACGGAGACTGCAGCAACGTTTTGCCCTCAGCTGTCCTCTTAAATAGGGTTCAGGGTGGAACAGCTGATGAGGTGATTGTTAATGCAGCTCAGCTGTCAGAGCCTCAGCTCTGACAGCCGGAAGCCCCTCCGAGCGCTGTCACAATAAAAGCTCGGAGAGCCATAGGGAACACACACGCACAAGATGGGAGGAAAATACTGCATGGCCCGAGCGCGGACAAAATCAGCGCTCAAACCACGACAGTACCTCCCCCCGAGGCGGCGAACTCCGGGTGCCGTATGACACCCAAGCCGCCCCCCCCCCCCCCAGGGTGGGAGGATGGGGGAAAGACCTGGAGGGTGAGAACCAGAAAGGACAAAAAAAACCCCACCAAGACGATGACACGGGAAAACACAGGGAACGAACGAAGCAATTACAGAGTATGGTAGGAAAAAAAAAAACAGTACTCCCTAAAGCACGGATGATACATAGACAGGACAAAAATGCAAATAACAGAAGGAGGACTATAACTAAAATACACAGGCTCATGAGACACAATGGGGCAGATACAAATCATCCCTCAGACAGGGGAGGGGGAGAAAAAAAACACGCTAAACAGCGGTGAATACATAGATCAAAACAGAACAAATGACAACACACTAGAATGACCTTAATATTTATAGAAATAAGAAACACACGGGGATGACGGCAGGCAGAGACCAATGAGAGGAAAAACAACAAGTTCAGGCGGTCTGCCTGCGTCCAATGTCCAGATAACCAATAGGGGGAAAAGGGAGCGTTCGGGCGGCCTGCCCCAGTCCCAGGCCCGGAAAAACAGGATCTCTGGTGGCCGGACCAGGTCGCCAAGCAGATAGTCCAGTTGGTCGGGTGGCCAACCCAGAACGCCAAACGGGCGAGGCAGCCCTTCAGACGGCCGACCCGCATCGCTCAGCCACCAGGACCGCAGGGGAGAGAATGACAACGGCTTCCCTGTAGAGGGGGACAGCGAGGAAGAGCTGGGCCGAATAAGCGGAACCCCAACGGCACCCGGTGGAGAAGGCTTGGAGGAAGGATAAGGAACCAGCCCAGCATTGCTCAGCGGAGGATCTGCAGCTCCACCTCCAAACGTCACCAGAAAAGGCACTGTCTTCCTGTTGGACCCAGGGTGAGCCCGCGCTGCACCCACGATGGACCCCGATCGGATCGCAGTTGCACCCACGATGGACCCCTATCGGGTCACGGCTGCACCCACGTCGGACCCCAAATGGGTCGCGGCTGCACCCACATTGGACCCCGATTGGGTCGTGGCTGCACCCCTGATGGACCCCGACTGGGTCGGAACAGCTCCATAGACGACATCCAACCCCAAACCCGGAACCTCCAGCACAGCGACCGGGGTTGACTCCGCACTGGTGACCCTGGGAGAAGGCTCAAGAGAAGAAGAAGAACCGGGATCAGGATCACCTGGTAGCGACAGAGCCCAGCAAGACGAGCTCGGATGCAGCGGACGGCTGCCCCTGGCTCGCCTCCCCGAGAGACAGGCAAAAATGCTCTAGAACAGACAGTAGGAAGGAAAAGTAGAGCACTTGCCTGCACTCGAGTTCTGTCGCCGTCCAGGACTTCGACGATCCGGGTTCAGGACGAAGGAGAACGTCTTCTGGCTCCCACTCGGCTACGGTGGGCTCCGCAGCCGGCATGATGTTTTCCGCAGTCTGAGGACCCTCCAACACTGACGTCCATGCCAACGACCCACACAGCGTGGTGGCAGGGGATCCTCGACCTGCTGGATCGAACCGCTCACCGATGGAGACCCAGGGATGTTTCGTCGTCAGCGCAGGCTCCACACAGCAGTCCACTCTCCTCCGCTGCCTGTGACGTGACTGCGGGGCTGAACCAGGCTCTCCATGACCGCAGACCCCCTCCCCGTCCGGCGACATAGGCCTGGCATCGTGGACCGCTCAGCGGAGGTAGACACAGAGGCAGCAGGTTCAATGTCAGAGGCTACAGCAGGTGGTGGGAGCTCGGGGAACTGCAAACCTCGAACTCCACCCCCAGGTGTCAGACAAGGCAAAACACAACAACGAGGAGAAGAATGAAATTGCACTCGCCTGTTCCCCGGAGGACCGATGGTGCCTACTGTAGTGGGCGGAGTTCTTCCCTTTCCCCTCCGGATGATGACAGCAGGCCCCTCGGGAAGACGAGGAGGAGCCGCTCATGGTGGATTGCAAACGGGCCTCGTCGAAGAAGGACTCGTGGCACTCACAGCAGCCGGAGATGACGTTGAGGAGGAGGGGGTGACAGCCGAGGCAATCCGGGAATGATGAGCTGACGGGACAGCAGGGACAGATGACCCAGGGGGAGCGGCTGCGAGGATTCCCTCCTGTCGTGACATAGGAGAAGCAGCTGACTGGGAGGCTGAGTCCCTCCGACGACCCGGAACTGGATCCGGACGGGATTCTCGCTGAGGCCTATTTGGGGCATGGCAACGACGTTCCCTGGCTGATGGTGAGACGATGGGACCAGGAACACATGGCACCGGGGCTGGACGGGTGGCAGGAGCTGAGTCCCAAGGCGAGGAGCGGGGATGCCTCTCCGTCAGCCTCATGCCGGGGTTCCCCTCCAGTCCGCGGATCTCCACCCTCGTCGGGGACGCCGTACTCGGGGGAGAGGGAGAGGGTTCCTGGGCCGCCTTTTCAATCAGTTCACGTTGTGTCACAATCCATGTCACCCCCTCCTTTCCTTCCGGAAAGGAGGTAAGGTGATATTTTGATAAAGCCTTCTGGACGAGAAACAAGTAGTGATATGCCGCGTGGGTGGGCATGAGGAGACGGGCCTTGGCCAGGTAGCTGTCGATCTCCTGGAACCACTCAGGGCAAAACCCACGCTCGAGGGTGGACATACAAGCCCTAGCGAAGGGAAAAAACTCCAGCCCACGGCAAACTCACGGCGACAGGCGTCTCAGTCTGGCTGCAGTCTACTGTCATGGATGGCCCTCAGGAGCCATCAATAAGATGCCACATATCGACCGGTGAGTTTGCACAGTTTATTAAAGGAAAGAAAAATGACAAAATAGCGAGCCACGGGGGGCTAAAACACACGATAACTACAACTCAGACAATGACAAGGAAGAACGGATTCATGATGAAACACACTTACAATAATAGATGAAGGGTAGATGACGTCTGACCAGGAAGCTCGGCGAGGGATGCTCGACGATGTCAGACGAGGGGTAGTTTGACGGAGACTGCAGCAACGTTCCGCCCTCAGCTGTCCTCTTAAATAGGGCTCAGGGTGGAACAGCTGATCAGAATCAGAATCAGAATCAGCTTTACTGGCCAAGTATGCACAACACATACAAGGAATTTGATGAGGCGATTGTTAATGCAACTCAGCTGGCTCTGACAGCTGGAAGCCCCTCCAAGCGCTGTCATAATAAAAGCTCGGAGAGCCATAGGGAACACACACACACACCAGATGGGAGGAAAATACTGCATGGCCCAAGCGCGGACAAAGCTCGAACCACAACACTAGCTCTCTCTGATAAAACTAAGCTTAAACTACTCAGGTCTAGACAGCATTTTTTTTTTAAATCTGGAGACAAAGCTGGAAGGCTTCTAGCACATCAAGCTAGAGTGGAAGCATTCTCAAGGTTAATTCCAACCATTAAAGTTAACTCTGGAGAGTCTCACACAGACCCCACTAAAATAAACAAAATATTTGCTAAATATTACGCCGACCTCTACACATCTGACCCCTCCTCTTTAATTACTAGTGATCTGTTTACCGAGACAAATTTTCCTCAAATAGACTATAACATAGCACAGAATTTAGGTAGCCCAGTCACTAAAGTGAAAGTCATAGACACCATTAACTCTTTACAGATTGGCAAGTCCCCCGGTCCAGATGGTTTTACAGCTTAATATTATAAGATTTTTTCCCAACCTCCTGACACTAATTCTAACAGACATGTACAGTGAAACTTTTTTGAATTGCCATTTGCTTGATTCCCTATTAGAAGCCGCTATTTCATTAATTCTGAAAAAAGGGAAAGATCCCTTACTATGCGGCAGTTACAGGCCAATATCACTTCTTAATATTGACTTTAAGATTCTTTCAAAAGTCCTTGCTCTTAGACTTCAACAAGTACTTCCCACCATCATATCTTGGGATCAAACTGGGTTTATGTATGTGTGACACCTACAAATGTATGGTCATAATTTGTAAATTGTTTTAAGTATTTGCAAGTGAAAGTGGCCTATACAGTATATTTCAGTGTCATAGTGTGCTCTGTTGTTAATGGGAGTGTAATTGCAGTGACTCGCCACGGGGGGGGGAGAGTGTTGCACAGGGTGGGCGCCGGGTGTGGTGGGCTGTTGTTGGGCTCCCACCAGCGAGAGCCTGCAGACCGACCATAACTGATGTCTCCTGTCTCTGTTCATTATTACATAAAACAGGTCAGTAATGTGAATTGTTTTATACTAGTGCACTTATAAGGACATAAACCTTCTTTTGTGTTAATTTGGCAAAGTTCGACACCAAAGGAAGCAGGTTTTACCGAGTGAAAGAAACCATTTTCCCCAACCATTGAAATTCCGTTCTAAAGTTGTGTTCACACCAAACATGAACGGGCGGTGCAAATCCATACAAAGTGAATGGGAAGATGCGAGTACGCAGGAATTTGCATCGTCGTGCGTTCGCAACCGCTAGCTAGATATGCTAGCAGCTAGTTAGCTAGTGGACGGAGTAAAATTATCACCATTGCAGAGTAAACTAGTTAGAAAATGAAACTCACTCACCAGGAGACAGGAGGATCAGGAACTCTTCAGTTGAATCGTGATTTTGGAATTATTTACCCCCGATTTCTGGCCACGGACATCCTAGCAAGCTAGCAAGCTAGGATCGTAAACACCCATCATCTGTGAAGTTTTGGAGGCTTGAGACGACATTTTCAGGTGAGCCCCTGGTCGGATAATGTAAACATAAGCATAACGTTATTTTGTGAATTTCCACCACAGGTTGAACACATCTGCAGAAGTTTTAAAGACAACTTCGCCTGTCTGCATCTCACTATTCATGTCTGTTGGCGTGTTTACATTTACAATGTGATCGTGCCTCGCGAAAAATTTGTCTGTTCACGTTTGGCGTGAACGCACCTTAATGCTGTGTAATGAGACAGAATGGCGGCCCTGACTGCGATATATTTTCTTTAATCTTAAACGTGGCACCTGCACAAAAGCCTTTGACTGTAAGTGTTAATTTTGAGTTAACATGGATCACGGACATTGTGAAATACTTTGTTTTCTTATGACTGTTAAAATATGTGTAAAATGGTAAATTACACAGGTTAATTACAGTATTTGGGTGACTGCTCACAAATTCTGGAGTGAGAGAACGGCCATGATTAAAAGTGAGTTGAAACCTGCTTAAAGGAACTCTGTGAAACTTTAGTCAGTTTATGCAATTTCAAATTGTATGTGGAGTTAATCAAATGTGGAATTAAGTTGTTTCTGTGTTTTTCTGACGAAAGAATGTGTCACGATGTGGAGCACGGTGGGAGGACCGTGCTCACACTTTCAGCTATTTCTAGTTGTTTTCTGTATTTCCTCCATCTCAGTTTTATTGTTGAATTTGAGTTTTGGTTTTGTCTGTATGTGGTTATTTGAGTTTGCCTTTTGCTCTCTGTTTTGGGAGTTCTGGTTTCTTAGGTTATTATTGTTGTCTTGTTATTCAGTTTTTAAATTTATGGATCATCTTGCATTTTAAATTATTATCTCCCTGTGTTGGGACATGAGTCCACTCTCACCTTTTGCTTTCAGTTCTCTGTGGTATTTATTAGAATTGTATTTTTCTTGTCCTCACCACAGGTCTCTCTTTGAATTGATATATTGTTCATGATTTATGTTCCTTCCGGTCTGTGCTCTTATTTTGAGAGTGTGCTTTGTTTACTTCCTCTTTTGGTTCAAGTTTGCGGGCTGTCACATCTGTCATTATTTTTGGTCTGATTATCCTCGCTCCTGTGACCCACACCTGTCATCATTTGTGTTTGAATCCTTTTGTCCTATTTAAGAGCGGCTGCACCGCTATTTGACGGAGCACCCTTCTCTTTGTCCTGACGTAAGTTTCATGTCTTATCTCTTTGTTATCCACCGTGCATTCCACGCTATTATTCTTGTTATTTCCAGACGTGAGTTTCACTTCTGCACCGCTGTTCCCATGCGCCTTTCCTCCGGTTATTCCTGCCTCAAGTTTCTGTAACTTTTTGTCCTTTGTTGCATTTTGTGTTTTTATTAAATGTTAGCAACTCACAGCTCCAGCATTTGGGTCTTCATTCCGCCCCTGCCTGAGCGTTTATGACAGAAGGGCACTGCTAGAGTGGACCCAGTGGACTGTGAGTTTGTTTTTTGTTTTTTCCCTCCCGTACATTTTTGTTAC
Organism: Pholidichthys leucotaenia; assembly: GCA_020510985.1. NCBI lineage: Eukaryota > Metazoa > Chordata > Actinopteri > Cichliformes > Pholidichthyidae > Pholidichthys > Pholidichthys leucotaenia. The sequence goes on from CM035838.1 coordinate 399,714,766, forward strand.
GCTCATGTTTTTTTGCTGGGATGAAAGCTCACATGAACTATAGCATGGTTGGACTTAGTGAGGTGGAGTGTTGGGCTGTTGGAGTCCTGGAGGGCATTATATCAGCGACTCATGTCTCTCACACTCCCAAAGCGACCCGGGAATGCTTGATCGGTGCGGCACAGGTACTAGAGGCTGGCCCTAGCCTCTGGAGCCATCCAGAACTCATGGATCTCCTCAACTCAGCCACCAATCCTCAACCCATGCTCTGCGGGCTGGGGGAGATCTCTTCCCTATCTGTACCTGTGCTGACGAAAGAGCATCCCCTGGTGCAGACAACCTCAGCCTCTCGCCGCCACCCAATTACATCCTGCCTGAGGAACTCCTCTGCCTCCCCAGCAGCTCCTCCCTCACCACGTCAGAGAACTGCAGCAGCAGCCTCCTCTTCATATCAGAATTTTTCCCGGTCGGCTGTCCCGTTAGTTTTATCCTCCTTGTCTTCCGCTGCTCTCCCCCTTTCTCCATGACGTCACTGTTTGCTGCTGAAAATCCGGCCATCCTCAGGTCTGCAGGGCTGGCTCCTCCACTCTCCACATTGGTGCCCTCACCTGCTACAGCAAACGAGAGGGAGTTATCTGGTCCTATGGTAGTAGCAACCACCAGTTCCCGGGAACTAAGACAAGTACCTTTCATTTTTTAACATCCAAAAATGAATTGTCTTGTCTTATTCCCGGAGGGGGGCTCAGCAGCAGTTATCTACTTTAGCTGAGCCCTCACCATCGGCTGCTGTAACCAAAGCTTTATCCTCAACTGCTTCTCCCATGTCCCTGTCTGTTTTTCCTGATTGTCCGCCGGTCCTGGGAGGGAGCCGTTGGACGACGGAGGGACCTGCTGTTTCGGAGAGCCCTGTTCCAGCCCTGCAGCCACATCCTGGATGAGAAAGGAGCGCTTCCTGGATCCCAAACCCTGAGCCAACAAGAGAGTGTAGCCTGGTTTCGGCATCGCAGGACCCAACGCCATCGGTGAGATGCTCCCTAGCTTCAGCCGCCATTTCGGAGGTCTACCAGTGTCAGTTGCCTCATCTGGGGTCCCGCCAGTGTGAGCCTCCGTGCCTGGAATTCCACCAGCATCATCCACCAGATTCACCCGCCATCATGCCTGCTGCTTGGGTTGCTGCAGCAGAGTCGTCGGGGTCTTGGACGGCGGTGGAGTTTGAGACAAGGCAAGTACGCTTTTCTGGTTCTACTTTATCAGTTTTAGAGAGATCTTGTCTTGCTTGTGGTGGGGAGAATCAGTTGCAGATGCCCTCTGCTCCTGAGTTCTCCTTACCGGGCTCCACTGCTGCCAGTAACTGTGTTCCAGTGTCTATCGCTTCCTCCCCATCTGAGGAAGCCATGTTGGGGATGGATTCCCTGATGGATGGACTTGAGATGCCACAGCCTGAATCGCTGGAGTCTGGACGGCAGTGGAGCTCAAGTCAAGGCAAGTTCTCTTTCCTGTCTCTACTTCATCAGTTTTAGAGAAATCTTGTCTTGCTTGTGGTGGGGAGAATCAGTTGCAGATGCCCTCTGCTCCTGAGTTCTCCTTACCGGGCTCCACTGCTGCCAGTAACTGTGTTCCAGTGTCTATCGCTTCCTCCCCATCTGAGGAAGCCATGTTGGGGATGGATTCCCTGATGGATGGACTCGAGATGCCACAGCCTGAATCGCTGGAGTCTGGACGGCAGTGGAGCTCAAGTCAAGGCAAGTTCTCTTTCCTGTCTCTACTTCATCAGTTTTAGAGAAATCTTGTCTTGCTTGTGGCGAGGAGAACCAGTTCCAGCTGCCATCTCCTTCTGAGTTTTCCTCGCCAGGCTGCACTGCTGCCAGTCACAGTGATCCGATGTTTATCTCTTCTTCCCCGTCTAAGGTGGCCGCGTTGGGGATGGATTCCCAGATGGATGAACTCGAGATGCCCCTGCCTGAATCGCCGGAGTCCTGAACGATGGTGGAGCTCAAGTTAAGGCAAGTCCTCTTTTCTGTCCCCATAGTGTCAGTATTAGAGAGGTCTTGCTTAGCTCTTTGCAGGGGGAGCCAGTTGCAGCTGCCATCTGCTCCTGAGCTTTCCTCGTTGGACTCCACTGCTGCCGGTGATTGTGACCCGGTGTTTGTTTCTTCTCCCCTGTCTGAGTCCTTGTCTGGTTCCGCCGATGATCATCAACTTTGCCTGAGGTCACTGATGGTCGTCATCTGTCTTCGTCTGAGGTCGCCAAAGGTCATCTGTCTCCGCCTGAGGTTGCTGAAGGTTCATCCGTCTTCGCCTGAGGTTGCTGTACTTGCCAGTGATCATCAGTCCTCCTCATCCAGTTTTCGTGCTGGTCAGCCATCTTCATAGCCTGATTTCCTCACTGGTCGGTCATCCTCTTCGTCTGGTTTCCCTGCTGGTCAGCCATCTTCATCGTCTGGTTTCCTCGATGGTCAATCATCTTCGTCGTCTGATTCCCATGCCTCAGCCCCTGCGGTCCGTGAGAAGCACGGTTTCCAGCTGCTGTCTTCTAAAAGGGACGTTTTGGGCTCAACTGCCCACTGGCTCAGGGATGCTGAGAGGCCACCCGACAAGTCGCATTCTCTGATCTGGTGGTGGTGGAATTCTGGTAGACCACCTGACAGACGAAGCCTTCTGTCTCTGTGGCTCAGAGACTCTGGGAGACCACCCAACGGACTACGCCTTTTGCTTGGGTGGCTTAGGAACTCAGGGAGGTCACCCGATTTATTCAACCTCATGATCTGGTGGTCCTGTGACTCCTGCAGGCCACCTGAACTGCCTTTCTGTTTCACCCAGTGGTCTTAGGGCTCCTGTAAGCCACCTGACCTGTCCTGTGTTGTGGGTCTTGAGCGAGTATTTTGTCTCTGTTAGCCTGGTTTCCCCCACCATCCTTCCTGGTTGGGTTATTGTTCTATTCCTGTTGTGGGGGGCGGGGGGTGGTATGTTTTCTTTTAATTTTTGATGTTACCTTGGGGTATCGAGAATCCACCCCTTGGACAGGGGGCTCTGTCATGATACGGAGTACAGTGGAAGGACCGTGCTCACGCTTTCAGTTATTTCTAGTTGTTTTCTGTATTTCCTCCATCTCAGTTTTATTGTTGAATTTGAATTTTGGTTTTGTCCGTTTGTGGTTATTTGAGTTTGCCTTTTGCTCTCTGTTTTGGGAGTTCTGGTTTCTTTGGTTATTATTGTAGTCTTGTTTATTCAGTTTATACATTTATGGATCATCTTGTATTTTAAATTATCTCCCTGTGTTGGGACATGAGTCGACTCTCGCCTTTTTCTTTCAGTTCTCTGTGGTATTTATTAGAATTGTATTTTTCTTGTCCTCACCTCAGGTCTCTCTTTGAATTGATATATTAATCATGATTTATGTTCCTTCCGGTCTGTGCTCTTATTTTGAGCGTGTGCTTTGTCTACTTCCTCTTTTGGTTCAAGTTTGCGGGCTGTCACAGCTGTCATTATTTTTTATTGATTCCTTTTGTCCCATTTAAGGGCGGCTGCACCGCTATTCAATGCAGTGCCCTTCTCTTTGTCCTGGCGCAAGTTCCACATCTTATCCCTTTGTTATCCAGGATGGATGTTATATTATTAATATCCACGCAATTAATATCCATCCATCCATCCATCTTCTTCAGCTTAATCCTTTTCAGGTCACGGGGGGATTATTAATATATTAATATCCATTAATATATTATTATATTAATAACGATATTATTCTCGTTATTTCCAGACGTGAGTTCCACGTCTGCACTGGCGTTCCCATGCACCTTCCCTCTGGTTATTCCTGCCTTAAGTTATTGTTCTTTGTTATATTTTGTGTTTTTATTAAATGTTAGCAACTCACAGCTCCAGCGTTTGGGTCTTCATTCCACCCATGTCTGGGCCTTCATGACAGAATGCATAGAAAATGAATGTAAAAAAAATGAATGAACAGTAAAAGAGAATTTAAATGCTGCTGTTAATAAAAGTAGATCAGCAAGAACCTGCAGACCAACCACAACTGATGTCTCCTATCTCTGTTCTTTATTACATAAAACAGACCTCTGCTGAGGCCTGTAACACCTGGTCGACAATCATTCCAAAGTCTATAATACGATGAATCCATCGCTCTCACCTCAATGGCTGGGTAACCTCCCAACCATGTTCTTGAGGATGATGGCCAGCACTTATCCTTTGCAAGAAGAATGACTGAGCCTTGTGGCGTGGGTCCATGGTGCTTTCTTAGGGTCATCAGTGTTCAGGGTCATCGATGTTCCTTCATCGGTGTTTCGTCAATTAGCCCACAACACCTCCAAATGTCACACCCAAGCGCTAATTTTTTCCGCGCTCGGGCCGCACACCATTCCTGTCAGCCTTTGACAGCGGTGTTGTCATTCTGGCTCCCCGGACTCTGATTGGACAAACGCTCGGGAGTTTCCTGCTGTCAAGTCTGAGCAGCTGTGCTGCATTTGTGGTCGTTAGCACCCGGCTTTAAATGCCGGCGCCAGCGGCTGCATCTTGCGGCAGTCTCGTCAAACATTCACCCAATGTTCATCCATGATTCCTCCTCTCATGTAAGTGTGCTTATGGTTGAGGTTATCGTTTGTATTCCTTGTCCTTTTCCTTTGTCTGACGGCGAGCGAGCGTTCCTCGTCTCAGCCGTCAATGATCGTTTGGTATGCTAATAGGTAATCTTGCTGCTCAGCCCACGCGGCTAGTTACCTTGTCCTTCCCTTGTCCTGAACTGTGAATAAACTTCTGTGTGCAATTTCACTGGACTGTGGTGTCTTATGCTGGCTTGTGAGGGCCAGACCTGACACCAAAGGGCTTGACAGCTAGCCCCAGCATCCTAAGGCAGCCCCCTCGGCCCCATGGGTTCCACCACCACTCCTCTAAGGTGTTTCCTTTGTGCCCGATGGGTTGTTCCAAAGTTCGCAGCACTTCAGCCACAGCCATCTCGATGCTGCCTCGGCTTGCTTGGTGATATTAGCCACTAGCCTTCTTCTGTTGCAACCTTTAATTCCGAGTCTGGACAGGCCACTCCAGAGTGACTGCCCAGGAAATCCTCGGCAGCCCACTTCCACTGGCAAGTTCCACGCCTGCCATCCCCTCTGCTGACACTCATAAATGAGGGGTTGGTACTTCCCAAGTTTCCTCTCATGGGCCTCCTCCATCCTCTCCTCCCATGGCACAGTCAGCTCAAAAAGGACCACTTGTTTTGATGCTCTAGACCTTAGAACTATGTCTGGTCTGAGGGTTGATGGTGTAATCTCCTCTGGAAACTAAAGTTGCCTCCTGAGGTCGACTCTCATGTCCCAATCAGCAGTAGATGCCGGGATTCCTACACTTGATTGTGTCCTACTAGATGTTTCCCCTGCCCTAACAAACCTAATCAGGCGGGGTCCTGTTATCCTGGTGGCATTATGGGTCTTCCTCCTCTCCACCTCCAGTGTCATGGCCTGCTCTGCTAATCATCCCCAGCTGCGCGCTCACCTGGTTCCCATTACAGCTGGCCTATTTATTCTGCACTGCCCTGACTAGCGGTGCAGAGATGTCTCACTGCGCTCCAGAGGACCTTCATCGCCAACTCTTTCTACTCGTCGTGATCTGATCCAAAGCCTGCTTCGTTCCTCACTAGAGAATCCCTCCAGCTGTCCACGTAAGCACAATCCTCAACTCACCCTGTCTTCCAGTCCCCTGTGCACAGGTGGAGCCCGTGGCAGCGGACTCTTCCTACCCTCCTTCATCATCAAACTCCCCAGACACTCACCTGCAGGAGCTGCACTCCCGACCAAAGGACACTGTCTTCCTGGCCGTAGCCGTCGTGCTGAACCTGAGCCAATCTCCATCTGCTCCCACAGTAAGCAACAGTGTAACTGTTTAATTCCAGCAACGACGCTCGCTAACTTTCCCTCTCTGTGTGTCTTTAGGGTTGCCGGGTCATACGGTGTGCCACTCTGTCCCTGCTGCTCCTGCCTACACTCACACGCACCAACATACACATTCTTGCTGCAATAAACCTAATTGTATCAATTCGAGGTCTGTGTCTTGTCTCTGGGTCAAAGAACCATGTCATCCAGACCTATGGCAAACTCAGACAATATCTGATCATGCCTCTATCTGAACTTGCCGTCCATCAGACTAGCTTGGCATGATGACAGCACGTGTTCAAGACTTCTGGCTTTCCACACAGCATACAACCTGGATTCTCAGCCAGCCCCCAATGGTGGAGGTTTACCGGTGTTGGCAGGACATCATATGTGGAGCATAAGAGGAACTTTATTCGCTGGTCCTCCATGCCCCACATATCCCTCCACCCCAATGACCTTCCTTGAACACCTGTCCAACACGTCCACCTCCCCTGACTATTCATGGATGCAGCCCTGGCTTGTCTGCCCTCCTCTTCCATCAAGCGAAGCTCTTCTTGGACTAGACTACGGTGGCCTTTGGTATCTGCCTCCCTCCACCTTGCCCTGGTTATGACTCCTAGGCCTAGCCAACTTTGATTGACTGTCCTCACAATGTCCTTGTGGCGTAGCCTTTCCTCTGCATCTGCCACTGCCTTACTTACTACCCATTTTCGTACTAGGCAACTCCTTAATATTATGCACTCAGACAACACTATACCAGAGGTTGTATTGTCCCTCGATGCAGAAAAGCCCTTTGACAGGATAGAATGGCAATACCTATATGACACATTGGCTAGATTTGGCTTTGGACACGACTTTATTCTTTGGATCAAATTACTGTACTCATCCCCGGTAGCCTCAGTGCAAACAAATGATATGCTCTCACCTCCCTTCTCCGTTCAAAGAGGCATGAGGCAGGGATGCCTGCTATCACCTCTCTTGTTTGCGATTGCAATCGAACCACTGGCAATACGGCTGCATTCAGAGGATGGTTTTCAAGGCATTGCTCATCTAGGCACCACTCACAAAATTTCAGTTTATGTGGATGGCTATTTTCCTTTTCAGCATATCACAATTATCAGCATATCACAATTATAACAAACAGTTTTTACACAGTGTGTAGGTTTGGTCACCCTCCAGCATTCTAGAAATATAGGCTATTCATTAAAAAACAAAAGTAAAGTTGACTTATCCAGGACTTCGCGGACTGGTGCCATTGGAACTGCCTCCAGATCAACGCGAGGAAAACTAAGGAGCTGGTGGTGGACTGCCGCAGGCAAGGACAACCCCTCACAGCACCAGTGAACATCCAGGGAACAGACATTGAGATGGTGACATCCTACAAGTACCTGGGTGTTCATCTGAATAATAAACTAGACTGGTCACACAATACCGACACACTCTACAAGAAGGGACAGTGCAGGCTGTTCCTACTGAGGAGGCTCAGGTCTTTTGGTGTACAAGGGGTGATCTTGAAGACATTCTATGACATGGTGGTGGCATCAGCCATCACTTTTGGAGTTGTCTGCTGGGGCAACGGCATTGCAGCAGCCGATAGGAAGAGACTGAACAAACTAATCAAGAAAGCTAGCTCTGTCCTGGGACAGCGCCTTGAGCCAGTGGAGGAGATAGGGGAGAGAAGGATGGTGGCTAAACTGTCATCTCTGCTGGAGTCCGAGTCCCACCCTATGCAGGACATACTGAACGCACTGAGGAGCTCATTTAGCAGTAGACTACATCATCCTAGATGCACGACCGAGAGGTTTTGCAGGTCCTTCCTACCTACGGCTGTGAGACTGTATAACCTAAGCAGGGCTGCCCGCAGAGATAGCAAAAAAACGTGACGACCTAATAGTATTGACTGCAAAAGATGCAACAAACTTACACAAATGGTCCCCTCCAGTATACAACTAGGACAATATCAGTCACTATGGAGGGTGACAATATGTATGGGTACATATTCATACCATGTAGGGTAACTAAATAGACGGTTATGCTGTTTAGTCCATCTAGCTACAATGCTCCGCACTGTGTATATATACAGTATATATATATATATATATATATATATATATATATATATATATATATTTATGTGTACATATGTATATTCACTGCTCTTATTTTCTTATCTTCTAAATCATTGCTCTGAGTGTCGCTATCCCTGTGCTGTTGCAATCCTGGAATTTCCTCATTGTGGGACTAATAAAGGCTTATCTTATCTTATCTTATCTTAAATTCTATCACAAATACTTCTTCTTCTTCTTTTAGATTTGATTGGCGGTTGGCAACCAGCTTACAGGTGCATTACCGCCATGTACTTCACTCTATCTGGTCAGGAGCTGTAGTCCTATCATCATTGCTGTGTCCAATCAAACCTCAACTCTATCTTCAGACATCACTCTTCTTCATCTCCTCATACTCCACTCTATATCATCACTTCATCCTTCTTCTTCTTCTTTTAGATTTGATTGGCGGTTGGCAACCAGCATACAGGTGCATTACCACCACTGACTTGATTATCATCACTCTATATCTTTGTATAAGGAGTTCTTAAAAGGAGTTCTGAACCACTCCTTATGTGTGAAAAAATGATCCGTCCTTGGACTGTGTCCTGTGACATTTTCCTCATAGCTTTGTGATGTTTTCCTCATAACTTTATTGTAGTGATCTGCGCTGTGTGCTCCCTGCTTCCTAATTATCATTCTCAGCTGCGCCTGTTCTCGCACCTGCTTTCTTCATTTAGGCACCCTTTATTAGGAGTGGATTCCTGCACTCCTGCACGGAGACGTCAACGCTCCTTGGGTGAAGTCACTCACATCCTGACTCGCCTTTCTCTATTGCTGGGAGTTTCGCCTCCCTTCCTCATATCGTTCCTGCACCTGTTCGTCTGGAAGCTTCGCCTCCCCAAATAAACAGTAAGCTTGACTCACTGGATACTTCTCCTCCTATTCTTGCTTCTCTCCTCCTCTATCCCCTGTGCACAGGTGGACCTCCCTCCAGGCGGCGGACTCACCTCTGCTCCAGGTGGCAGACCGGATTCTCTCCCGTGAGCTGGAGGCCGCTCCCACTCCCTGCTCAGTAAGTGCCTCCACTCACCGAACTCACTCTTCCCTCTCATCCTTTAGCTGTGGCTGCGCTTGCTCCATCTCCCTCGTCACAGACACTGCACCTCCCGAGTGGGACGCTGGTAATCTGGAGTGGACCAAGCTACTCTTCAGCGCTTCTAGTACTCCTGAACTCCGGTTGCCAGTTCTCTCCCACTCTGCACTCACATCCATCCACTCACACACTCATCCACTTTATTAATAAAGATCATTGTGATTTATTATCGAGAATGTGTCTGCATTTGGGTTTTCGTGCAAACATGTCAGTACGTCTCCGTGTTGAAAACCCAGCAGACAGTGCTTTTGCACAATGCCTTAACAACATGGAGGCTCGATTAGATCAGCTCACTTATCAGCAGCAGGTGATCCTGAATCAATTAGCACAGATTAATTCCCGGCTCTACCAGCTTACCCTGGCACGGTCCTCTCACTCTGAGCCCAGGGGGTCGGCTGGGCCATTGCATTCCACCCCCCTCCCGTGCAGCCCACTCTACTCACACCAGTTCCCACGCCTACTCGTTTCAATGGTAAGCTGGGGGAGGCTCGTAGGTTTTTACTTCATTGTAGTCTGGTGTTTCAGCGGGTACCAGGGGATTTTCCTACTAACCACAGCCAGATCAGTTACGTTGTTAATTTACTGGAGGGACATGCCCTCGCCTGGGCATCTGCCGTAATGGCCCATCCCGATTATTCTAATTACACTTACGATTGGTTTATTTCTGAGTTTGCGGAGGTTTTTGATCACTCCAACCAAGATAGTGTCCTCACCTCCTGTCTCCTTAACCTACGGCAGGGGAGTTGGTCAGTGGCCAACTACTTGGTGGATTTCCGGGTTGTTGCGCCGGAAGTGGGGTGGGAGGATGCCTCGCTGTGTAGCATTTTTACACATAGTCTCAGCCCTACCCTCCAATATGAAATGGTCCATTTAGAAAAACCTTCCTCACTACATGATCTAATTTCTCTGACTATTAGTATTGATAATCGCTTAAGGGAGTGGGTTAGCGAGCGCCATGCTTCCAGTCACTCGGACTGGCACAGCTTAACATTACCCCTGGTGAATGACTCTGGAATATGTTTGCATTACTTCTGTAGATGCTGGACTGCCTATTTTTGACTGAACATTAACTCTCTCTTTTCAAGTTTTCATTCCTCAGGATAATTCTCAGAACACTGTTTGAAGAGATGACCTTCTCTGTGTTGGACAATGATGGGTTTGAAATATTTCATTAATCATTGATTCTGAATGTGTGCATATTTGAAAAACACTTAAATGAACCTTATTCTACTGCATGTTAATCATAGAAGGACCAGTATAAAAGTGCATGAATCACTGAAGTTAGCTTAGAACTTACAATTAAGTATATTAAGTGAATTTTCTTTGTTATTAAGATGTGTTCATCCTGTTTAAAAAGTACTCCAGTTGTCTGTCTCGCTCAGCCAATCACCAGCCAGTCTCTGTTGGGCAACGGCCCCTTTCATTCTATTGGTCAGTTACAGACAAAGGACTGTCTTCCTATTGGACCAGAGTTCATTCAAACCTCCTGCGATGGAAGACAATTGGTTCCCGTTCGTGTCAGTCAAGTTTTCCCCGCGGAAACTTACTCAGTTTTAAGGGAAAATGCCCAGAGACAGTCAGAGGGAGGGAGATGTTAGTTGTCCTCTTGTGAAAGTCTTTGTGTCATTTTTAAATGCTTTGCCTCTAAAACGTCTGGGAAATTACTTTTCTTCCTTTGAGCTCAAAACTTCTTTTATAGGGAGTCAAACTCCTGGTTCACAGATGTTTTTCTATTTTTATCCTGTTAAATTTTTTTCTAAACCCACCATGTGTGTGTTTTAAAGGGACTGACTAATCGCTTTTCTTCACACTGGAAGCTGTTTTGCCAACCCCCATGACATCTGAAGAACTTGGGTTTCGTGTCTTGAATTTTTATTAATCTTCACTCTCTCTGATCCTGTAATTCTGATCAGACTGAACTAGATTCAATTTAATCGGACCCGGGAGGGACGCCGCTGAACAACGAAAACCCTCTCGTGTTGTCCGCCTGGCATACGGCATCAGCGGCCGAAGACGAAGAAGCAGCAGCCTTATTATCACAGTCAGATCTCAGCTTGTGACCACTGGACTTTGAAGAAATATTTGCTGGCAGATATTCTCTGTATCATCTCAAATAAATCTTCAGCTAAGAATCCAGCTGAAGAAGAAGCTAACAACACAAGGAAAGTCACGTGAGCGAGATATCTTTGTTTCATCTGCTGAATAATGTGATGTCTCTCGCCTTAAAGTATGCCATAATTTGTCTCAGGTTTAAAACTAGTTCATAATTCTGATTGGAGCTATAGAATTAAAGAGAAATAATATTTCTCTTTTCATTAAAACCCATGTTACTTTCTTAGAGTAATTCAGAATTTTTGTCCATATAATTAGTTATATAATTTGCATCATAAATTTGCATCCAATTTTCTTCATATTTTTGTTACAGTTAATTCAGTCTCCGTTTGTCATCACAGTTTCAAATTCATACTAAGAGTTACCTTGGTTCCACAAATGTGATTACACTCTGTTGCTCAATACAGTGATCCCTCGTTACTTCGCGCTTCACCTTTCGCGCCCTCAGTGCATCGCGGATTTTTCAAAAATATTCATCAAAAATTCAAAATTGAGAAATAATGGGCGGGCGCTAGCAGAAGGCAGGGAGACTACATTAGACCATCAGGTATCAACACGGAGAGCCGCACAACTCTCTGTTTGCTGTTGTCGTGTTGGCTGGGCTCGGAAATCTCGCAAGCTGATTGGCCGAGACGTTTCACCCCGCAAGCTGATTGGCCGAGATGTCTCACCCACCTCCTCTCCCTGCCGAGCACCCATGAAGGGAAGGAAGACCGCATTCATTGCTTTTTATCGCTCGTGTTACTTAGTCTCGCCGCGTGGAACTTTTTGCTGTTCTCTTGTGCCATTTTGTGCGAAATAGTCTTCCCGTCGAGCCACTACGCCGCCTCCTGCAGCTTCAGCTCTATCGGAAGCTGCCCTCGATGATCCTGCGCCTCCAGCACCTCACGATGAGGCGTCACCTGAGGAGCAGTAAAGCTCTCATTAACCTGTGCAGTAAATCATTTTCATCTTGAGTTACGTATCTTGTTATAAGAATAAAAGAGTTCTAAAAACATATTTATGTACACTTTGTTTACATCTACGTATGTATGTACACGTACACACACACACGTATCATATGAGAGTGAGAGAATGAACGTACGTATTGTTTATGGATGACGTCATTGGGGTGACGCTACTTCGCGGTTTTTCACTTTTCGCGGTCGGTTCTGGAACCCATTAACCGCGATAAGTGAGGGATCACTGTAATCAGTTACCAAATGAATGTGATGTTTAATACTTGATCATTTAACTTCACCAACAAATTCGTTGAATGTAATGTCATTTAATCTGAGCCTGATCATTAAAACTGTAAATGGTATACAGACGTTTCTGTTGATTTCTTTTCTGTGTTATGTTTCTAAAGTCACCCAGTAGAATTCACGAATATTTGAGACTGATTGATTGAAAGTATAAAGATTAATTATTAATAAGTTGTCCGAGGTGGACTGGTGCCCCTGTACAAGTGTTTTCTCCTGGCATGTGCATGGACTCGAAGTAAATCTATGTTTCCACATACACCTCTAAGTCTAAATTAAATAATCTTTGAACCTTAGAATTAAATATTGCTACATTAATTATGGTGCTTCCACGTGAGGCTGGGTGAACTCTGGAACAGACACAAAAAAGAATATTAGGCCATATGTGTGTGTGTAACTGCGCTTCAGGCCTGCAGTGAGTCTGTGTCTTTACACGAGGGGAGGGGGAACTGATTCACCCCATTCACCTGAGCTGAAATTTGTTTTAATGCATACTTCAGAAAAAGCACGATTATATGCTGAATTAATTAAAATAAGGCCTGGAAAGACAGAACATGATGAAACCTGATCCTTTTCTTTCGTTAATTTAGCCCATTAGGCGAAATTCCCTATGGGGTAAACCAAATTAACCAGTTTTTTTTTTTCCTCTCGTGTGTATCGGTAAATCCCAATTTAAATCACGCTGAACACGCAGCCTGATAAAAGTTACTTGGAGGAAATTGAAGACGTGATGTGTCAGGAGGCTGTTTTAGACACTGCCGCAGACATCACTCTCATGTCACACAATCTGTTTGACAAACCATGTGTAGCTGCTAACCGCGCTCACAAGGATTTAAAACTGGAACCCTGTTTGTTAGCCATTTGACTAACGCTCACTTTGATATGCTCACTTTGATATGCGCTCACTAAAACAAACCTGTTGGGCGTGTCACTAGTCAAAATCTCCATTGGCCCCATGACTTTGACTTATCCAGTCTATGTGTCCAAACTTGACTCCATTCCATTGCTCGTCGGCAAAGACCTACTGAATTGCTTTGACCCACTGATTGATTTCAAGAATCTCAAACTATGTGCTCAAACTCAACACCCTCACCCATTCGACCGAACAAGGACAACTGAATCACAGTGCTTGGTTCTTGACACTTTGGACACCCCAAGTCTCACACAGCTAGCACTGTTGGAACAACCGAAACTGATTGAACATGACCGCAAAGACCAAGGTGAACTCTGTCCTCAAGAAGTCAAAGGTCACCTTCAAACACAAGGTCAAGCCAAGGAAGCAAATGACCTTGGGAATGCACTGGCTGAGCAGAAACTCCACTCAGCCCCTTGATACCTTTGACTTAACGTTGGTGTCACCTTCTGAATCCCACCCACCCACCTCTCTCTAGAGCCTCCGCAACCTCAAAGTTATGCATCGGTGGACCCAACTTTTGTCAACACTATGCATGCATCTACTCAAGCCCTTGACCCCATGGTCCATAAAACCATCAAACACTGGTTGGATCTGATCGTACATGCGCTCCCCGCATCACATTTCTCTAATATGATGAAATCGGAAACACTTCCTGCAACACAGCCTTCTCAGCAGCTATGCAATGGCACTCATATTCCTGCTTCCAACGAACAATCATGGCCACCGTTCGTAGTTCCTCGAAACCAGAGGGGGGTGATGACTGCCAACGCCCAGGGCCTTCCAGCTGCAGAACACAGAAGTGTCAAAACGATGTACAATGCTCCCAAGACCACATTTCAAAAACATTTGGACCAATCTGCCAAATGACACAAAGTGTACAACGACCAAAAAGCCTCCCATGAAAAACCTAAAGGGGGGGACAAGGTCTTCCACTACGCATTTGTGGGCGATTCTATATTTTGGGGTACATTCCATGTCCGCTGATGTTTAGTGATGTTACTGACTATTAAACATCTTTTTTTTCTCTGTAATTTCACATTTTAACCATGTATACACATAATGCAATATAACTGTAAAACATTTCACATATTTTCTGATTATTATTATTTAAAATCTATAATGATATTCTTAGAGTTTTCATTTTTTCCATGTCCGATTTCCCGTTTCACTGTGTTGTGATCAAAATAAAGTACTAAAAAACATCAAAGTCAATAATATTATTTTACAATGTTCTTAAGAGTGTTAAGTACTAGGAGAAAATAATAATTTCACATTATATTTTAACATCTTAATACTTAAAATTATTAATTTTACCGCTGTCCGCAAAATTCATGTCAACTAAGTTACCAACAAGACTCCCCCTGCTGAACCCAAAAATGGTTTGGTCCAACACCATGTGACCAGCCCTGTGTGGTGACGTCTTCCTTTCTGGCGGGCATTTTGAATGCATTATGGTGAGTCTCCTCTCACTTCATTCAGTATTTGATCTAAAATTACATGTGGTCTGAGAGTATATTAATTAAGTATCAACTAAGTTACTCATATAATCATGGGTTTTGATATTTCAATATTTAAATTAACTTACCTGATTAAAAAACCTGTTATCCTCTTTAAGAAAATGCCATGTGCATAGCTATGCTACATTAGCTAAGGAAGTTATGAGAGAAAACATGGAAATTGTCAACTAAGTTACACAGACTGGGTAACTTAGTTGACATGCAACTCCAGTGCTCTCTGACATCAATAATTTTCTCTACATTGTTGTCATTATCAATCTGCCTATCTCAATGAATACTGTAGTTAATAGAGTGCATTTGCACCTAACTCAGACATGAAGTGTCTCAGCCTCCGATGAAGACTTACCGGAGGACCTAACCGAGGCGGCAGCTGAGCACGAGCGCGAGCCGGATCGAAGCTCGGGAGCGACGTTGGTGACAGACGGGGGCCACCTGGACCACCCAGGCAAACGGCGGCAGGCGGAGGTGAACAGCGGCGGTGATCAGTGGAATACGGCTGCGCCGGCGATGCGCAGCATAACCGCCCAGGCAAACGGCGGCAGGCGGCGGTGAACAGCGGAGCTGTGCAGCGTAACTTGGCGGAGAAGCTGTGCAGGAGCTCGGTTGCGGCTCGGTTGCGGCGGCGGCGAGCGGAGGGTCCAGCAGCGGGCTAGTTGTGGCCTAGCCGGATTCTCTGTTTACTTCTATCCACAGACTGAAGATGGCTGCCACCGGATTAAAAAGTGGGCTGATGGGCATCACTCATAAGCCTTCTCTGATCATCTATTTCCTCTTTGTTTTGTCTTTGTGTGTCTGGACCTGCAACAAGAAGGATTTTCCAGCAAACTCTACTAAAGGTGAAGTTAAAAAGTTTTATTTATATGGATTTGGGCATGGACATCTCACCCTATACTCCATGTGGTCTTTAAAAGCCCTGAGGAAAAGCTTTCAAAATAAAGCAAACATGGCTGTTAAGCAAAAATCACAATATGGCAGAGGGTACACAGTTAAAGTTCTGCTATTTCTGCTACTTCTGGCAGGAGATATTCACCTTAACCCTGGACCTGCCACTACTAAACAGCAGACCACTGGGTTAGCACAAAACCGAGCTGTACAAAAGCAAAAACAACATTTATTATTCCAAACTGTTAATCATGCTCGAGTTCTTTGGGACACCAAGGCTAAACCAAAGGGGATCCTCGGCGGACATTTAAACATACGGAGCATAATTCCCAAAAGAGATGAGATTTCGGTGTTGCTGTTGGACTCAAATCTGGACTACCTTTGTCTCTCAGAAAGCTGGCTACACAGGAACATAGACACTAGTATGATCAATATTGCGGGCTATCAGTGTTTTAGAAAAGACAGGCAGGTAGGGAGGGGAGGAGGTGTTTTAATTTACATCAAAGAGAAATATAAATGTCAACTGGTTGATCTGAATACTTCACTCGAATGTTTAGCTGTTAATGTATGTCTCTCTCCGGTAATGAATTTCAACATTGCAGTAGTGTACAACCCGCCGTCACACAATTCTTCCTTTTATAATGAATTAAGTGATCTGGTTAAACAACTTGAGAAGAACAGAGAAACAATAATTCATGGTGACTTTAATATTAACTGGTCTGATAAAAAGGACAAACAGAAACTGAAAAGCCTCATGACTAAATTTAATTACCAACAAATGATCAAAGGACCCACCAGGATAACCAAGCAATCCAGAACACTTATTGACATGGTATTTACTAATAAACCAGAACGAATAACCAGAACCTATAATCTTGTAACTGGTCTCTCAGATCATAACATGGTTCTTGCTGTCAGAAAACTTACTAAAAAGCGACTACAGTATTTTGGGGGAGTCGATATTGACAAATCAAATTTTTATTCCCAAATCAAAAAATGAGGAGTTTGAACATTACTTAGAGAATCAAAATTGGGAGCAACTCATGTCAATACATGAAGTAGATGATTGTTGTAATTTTATAACTGCAACAATCACAAAGTCTATAGAAAAATTTACAAAGCAAATTAAAAGTAGACAACAGAAGATTAGCCTACCATGGTTAAATAATGAAATAAGAAAACTTATAAAGAGGCGAGACTATGCACTGAAAACATCACTAACCTCCAAACTACAAAATGATCACCTTGTGTACAAAAGTTTAAGAAATAAAGTGGTACATGAGCTGCGAAAATCAAAAGTATCTTATTACAATAAACTGATAGATCATGCAAAGGGTAACAACAATTCCCTATGGAGGCATTTAAATAACTTAATTAATAAAAAAAACGATCAGAAGGGGGTAAAGGAACTTAGAATCAATGGCAAGACCGTCAGTGACAAGGCTACATTGGCAAATGAATTTAATTCATACTTTGTGGGCTCTGTGGAAGACTTAACAAAAATTTTTGTGCTGCCAAATGTGCTCAACAACACAAATTCCATACTTCCAACAGATTCTTTTCACATCGATGAGGTAAATGAGGAGTTAATTGCTGGTATTGTTAAAACACTGTCAAACTCAAAAACTAATGATATCTACAATATGAGCACCTCCTTTCTCAAAATGCACAGCAAAATATTAATCAAACCACTGACTCATCTCATTAATCTCTCCATTAGGTCTAGTACATTTCCATCTGGCTGGAAAAAAGCTGTCGTCATACCAGTTCATAAATCAGGCAGTAAAGACGATATATGCAATTACCACCCAATCTCTATCTTACCAGTCCTGTCTAAGGTTCTTGAAAAAGTTGTAGCTACACAGCTGATGGACTACTTACAAGACAGTCAACTCCTTCATCCACATCAATTTGGTTTTAGACCAGGATACTCAACAGAAACAGCAAATTGTTGCCTTATTGAAAACGTCAAACAGTCCTTGGACAGGGGTAATGTGGTAGGAGCTGTTTTTCTAGATCTCAAAAAGGCTTTCGATACTGTAAACCACAGTTTGCTTTTATCCAAAATGGTATCTTTTAACTTCTCCCCAGATACATTAGAATGGTTTGCATCTTATCTCCAGAATAGAGAACAGTGTGTAAAAGTTCACCAGGATAAATCCTTATTTTTAAACAACCGCATGGGTATCCCACAAGGGTCCATTCTTGGTCCATTACTTTTCAGCATTTTTATTAATGACTTGCCGTTACACTGCTCAGCTGCAACATGCCAACTTTATGCAGATGATGCAGTTATTTACACAGCTGCCAAGACTCCAGCACAGGCTGCAGATGTACTGTCTACAAGTATGGTTGATGTCCAAGAGTGGCTCCTCCAGAACCATCTATTGCTGAACCTTCAGAAAACAGTCTCAATGTGCTTTTCAATCAAAAAATGTAACCTGCAACGTTTTAAAGTTAATATACATGATCATGACATCAGTTTAGCTACAGAATTCAAATACCTTGGCATTATACTAGATCCTCAACTCAAATTTAATCTTCATATAAAGAAAATTTCAAAAACAGTAAAAAAAAATCTGAACTGCTTTAAATTAATTAGATATTACATACCTTACGAAGCAGCTGTACTGTATATGCATTCTATGGTTTTTTCTCATATACTGTTTGACAGTCTGGGCTCAAGCAGCCCCTTCCACAATAAGACATATAGGTTCATGATATAATCAAACCCTAAAAATCTTGGACAAAAAGCCCATTAGGTGGCATCACTGTAATGTTTTAAAAAAATACAACCTATTGAGTTTTGAGAGTTTCATTGACCTCTGTTTTCTGAAATTAACGTTCAAATGTCTCCATAAATCAGCACCCAAGCCACTTGCTGGTTTCATCCAAAGACAGGACAGCAGCAGAGCCACCAGGAGTTCTGTTAACAATAACTGTAAAATATTCCACCGCAGAACCACATTTGGACAAACAGCTTTCTCTATAAAGGGCAGTCACATCTGGAACACAATGCCAAATGAAATTAAAATAATAACGGACTTTAAAACATTCACTAAAAAGGTTAAAAACTGGCTGAAAAATAAACAAGAATGTACTCATGTATGAATTGATTGTCTACAAGGTGAGAGTGAATGAAGGGAAGGAATGAATGTGTTTGTTTATAGTGAGTGACGAAGAGAGGGAGGCCTGAAATAGGCAAATGTGAGTCAGGTTGTTATATTTGTGTATGTATAGTATTTATAATATTTATAATATTTATAATTGTGTATTTATAATCTTTTTGCATTGATGTATGTGGTTATTGTGTATTTTCTTTCTTTCTTTCCTTTTCTTTACTTGATTCTCTTTTCTAAAGCCCATCCAGGGACAAGAGTTGCAAATTAGCTAATGGCTATACACTCCATGTGCAACTCATCAGATTGATTGTCATTGATGAATTGTCTATGTTTATTGCACTGTCCCTGTCAAATAAACTAATCTATCTATTTTACTTTTTCACTATTCAAGTTAATTTAGTATTTTAAAATCTATTTGAAATAGGTGTCAGCAGCTGAAAAACAGCGCAGATACAGGGCTCGAAGAGATGCTGATCCAGCAAGAAGGGCAGCTTATTTGGAGAAGCAAAGACAGGCATGGCACAGGCTAAGGGCACAGAGAAAGGTGAAAACTGTTGAAATGATGAGTGAGAGAGAGAAGAGAAGCAAGAGGGCCTATTGGAGGAAGGCGCAGAAGGAAAGCAGGGAAAGAAAGATGAGTCTTCAGAACTTATGTACACCACCAGGGAGTCCAGGCAGCCCAGGTCCAGGCAGCCCAGGTCCAGGCAGCCACCTTGCAGGAAGTGAAATTCCTTGGGGTCCTGAGCTAATTGGAGAATGGTGTGTTGTAAGGTACGAAGGGGACATTTACCCTGGGATAATTCAGGACACCATGGAAACCCATGTACAGGTGAAGTGCATGAGTAACATTGGTGTAAACCGCTTCTTCTGGCCACTCAGAGAGGATGTGCTATGGTACCTGTTTGAGGATGTGCTGAGAATGATTCCCCCTCCAAAGGCTGTGACTTCACACCATGTTGAAATTGACAAAGAAATATGGTCAAGTTTGTAAAAAGTCCTAGTGAGGTTTATATGGAATGTATTGATCAGTTGAATGTTTCATATACTACAGTTGTATTTCAATGTAATTCTGTTCTACTGTATTAACTGAATACAGCACAGGGCAGTTCATCAATTGTTATTTGTTGCCCTTTTACTGCTTTTATATTTTTTTTTTTTTTTTTTTTTTTTTTTTTTGTTACTTATTTGTACCCGTAGGTAGACTTGGTTTGCAGTCTGGTGACAAGCCACCGGCTGCTGGTCGCTGCGTGCGCGAGCGCCCTAAACCTACATGTTTTTGGTATGCGGGAGGAAACCGGAGAAATCCCGGAGTAAACCCACGCAACACGGGGAGAACATGCAAACTCCACACAGCTCACTGTTGGTCGGGGGCTGGAATCGAACCCACGATCTCATGATCCCCGCGATCCCCCGGCCAAGGGTAAAACTGTGCTGCCACAGTGCTAAACCACTGCGCCACCGTGCAGCCCATATGTATATGATCATATGTATGTGAATGTATGATTATATGTATGTGAATCAAAGTCGTTTCATTTGATTCTGCTTGGAAACGTGAATGAGTTCTACTGATGATTAGGCCTACTACTGATACTTTACTGTAACTGTGTAACAGTTGCATGCTACTTTGCTCTGTTCATGTTCTTTTCACTGTTTTATCCATCACCTTGACTACTTAAATGATATTTCATTAAATTTCATACTACATTAAAATAACATGGTACTAGTTGTTTAATGTGTCCTGTCAACTAAGTTACTTGTGTCGACCGCATTACCTCCATCGTCAACTAAGTTACACTTACATTTTTCAAGTTAAAGAATGAAAATGAGGTCAAAAACATAATTTCATGATTGGTATAGATGTGACCAGTTGTGAACTTTGGCAGCCTTTTGTTTAAATTCTGAAAATGACTGATATGACATTTTTGTAAATGAAAACATCATGGTCCTAATAACAGTTGTAGTCGAATTGCTTACCCATGGGGGGAATTTTAATAGTTAAAATATATATTTAAAACAAATAATTGTAGATCTGGCAGAAAAGACTAAATATGTCTCCCAACTCTAATTTTACTTTAACTGTAAGATTCTGCCAAATGATTGAAATCATATCAGTTTGTCCGTAACTCAGTTGACAGATGGGGAAGGAAACACATTTTATTTAATTAAAAATAGAAAAAATGGTTAATGATTAAGCTTTGCAACAACTGGATATGTTACCCTGAAGGATTATGCTAACTTGTAAGAGTGGTTGATTCACTGAAAAACAATATATATATAATTTTTTTTCTTCTGGTGAAATGTACCCCGAATTATAGAATCACCCTTGTATTGCAGTCACAACCAATCAATCTACAGGCAGGGAAAATCGCACCTAACTTCCTGTCTGGGTGGATGAATCCACACATTGTCAACAACAAACTCTGGCCACTTAAGTACCAAATCTAGGACCCCATTTTCAAATGGGCTCATCACAATCAGAGTAAACTTTATCAAAACCCCATGGGACTTGTCGGGTACAACACTGTCACAGTAAGTCCATAAATAGGATTAAAATCAGGCCTACGCCCAAGAAATAACCGTTAGTGTTGCTCCCCTGGGTAGCGGCCCAGGAGGAGGCAACGTGTATGTAGAAGTCAACTCTCCTGTGATAGAAGAATAGACGGAGCACACGTTTCGTGCCATTAACTTCACACAGAGGAGTTTATTCTTCATCCAAATCATTCACATGACCAACATCGACTGACTAGTATTTACTATCAAAGTCCATAGTTTCTCTCTTATTATCTGATCACATCACCATTAAACAAAACACAATCATGTCTTTTTATCACAATTTTCAATGTGACATTAACTGTATACTTAACATTTTTAACAAATTATCTTAACATGAAAGGAATTATTGTTTTAATATCTCCTTCCCATGTATATAGCTTTTAACTTGTTCAAATATTTATATTTTAAACAATAACCCATGAATTTACATTTAAATTAATCATTTTAAGCAATGTCATAAATGTACAGTATGTGGCGTTGTGCTTAACAATGCATTAACCTGGCCACTGTGTATCTAATACACAGTTTATTATTTCTAATAAACCCGAAATATGCACACTTGGTGACAAATAAAACCAGTAAATGTCATACTGTATGAAAACCGTTTCATAAATGTCTTTAAATAAAGTAATCAAATGGTTCCTAACCTGTGGGCGGACTTCACCCTTGCTGCACATCCCATACACTCGATTGTTAACATTAGCAGGTTAGCTTATACAACACCACATCAACTTTAATAGAACTACCCTTACAAATCCATTTTTCGTCTCACACTTATCACAATATAATCTCGGGCATCTTAGGACTCTTACAGTTTATATTGCACTCTTGAATTATTAGTGTTTACCAACCTGTGATAGAAGAATAGACAGAGCACACGTTTCGTGCCGTTAACTTCACACAGAGGAGTTTATTCTTCATCCTCCAGTGCGCGAGTCTACTCTCTATCATTGTGCGACATGCGCCACCTATTGGTCAGCGTACAGAACTACACTCAACTCACATGAGTTATAATGGAACCAGATGAATTACAAATGCATTGTAGAAAAATAAACAATTAAAGAATAAAATAAAAATTGTAGGGGTGCCTGTTTTTTTTATCCACATGTCTTTTTAGCACCTTTTACATAACTATTAACTATTTCCAAGCCTCAACACTCTCCCCCACTTCAAATAAATGTCTCCCAATATTTCATGTTCTCGGGTGACTTAATGCATGAGAGTGTACCAGTTATAACCATAGGACTGAGGTTGGGTGGGGTATGGGAATGGCATATAGTTTTGAGTTAGCGGCACAGGGGTAGGGAGTAAGAGAGGTCTTACGTCTGCAGTCCAAGGCTGGTACGATGACTGTCCCAGGGCGTCGTAGGTAAGTCTTTCTACTGGCCTTGCTCTCCACTGTGACCTTCTCAGTTCCTCCTGTTCTCCATTATCTCCATCCATCACCTCCACTTGTGCGGTGATTTCAAGTGGATGGTCTGGGAGTAAGCTCTCGAGTGGCTGTATTTTCACATTTGGTAAGGCTGCTTGTACCCATGACTTTTCAACAATGCTTACTTGTGCCCCACTGTCCAATAACATCTGTAGGTTTACTCCATTTAACTGGCAATTGATCATACACCTACCGCCAATGAGCTGTGCCACACACTTTGTGTTGGGTAACTTTTGGGACTTGGCAGTAATCTGTTTGGAGTTCAGTCTTTTAGTGTTGTGGGACTCTGCTGGTGGTTCAGTCACTGGTGGTCCCTCCCCAGTGACCTCCTCCAGTTTCCCGACACATTGCTTTTCTGAAGGCAACCTATAGCTCTGTGCCCCTCCTTTCCACATCGAAAACAGTGTGTGCAGTGCTCAGTCTCTTGGGCGATACACTTTTGGCACTTTCCTTTCACTGCAGGTTTCAGTGCTGGCTGTTTAGGGACAGGTGCTGTGGGACTGGTGTTTACTGTATTTACCATTGGGGTTAGGGCCTTTTTTAAACTCTTGGTTAGGGAGGAGACCTGTGCCGTGAGCTCCTGGATAGCTACACGATTAGCTTGGACTTCAGTGTGCATTTTAATAGAGCTTTGATCTGTCTCTACCTGTGCCGCATTAACACTGGTGACTTTCTGTTTGTGACTTTGTCCCAACCTATTTAATCTCTCTGTCTCTTCACTAACAGAATTTGTTATGAGCTCCAGGATGAAGTCATCTGTGACACTGGTGTTTGAGATGTGAGGTTTAAGGTCTGTCCTGACATAAGAGTATTTTTCATTCAAACCCTGATACAGTGAATGGATAAACACACCTTGTACCAACTTGTTGTCATAATGAAACCCACTACTGTTTTTAGATGCAATCAACACACACTGTTTTAGCCCCATTAGTCTATACATAAACTGTTGTGGTGTTTCTTTGTCATTTTGCTTAGCATTACTCAGCTCCTGAAATAATTCAGTGCTGCTTTTCTCACATAGATGTGTCCTTAAGAAACATTTTAACTCAGCTACAGTAAGGCTATCTTTGGTTACAAGCATATCTTTAAAGGTACCAGGCTTAATTATCTTAAACACCGTTCTGATAATCTCAGCCTCTGTGAACCCTTCATTTAGCCCTTCATCAAGCTGTTTGCACAAGTTATTGTAACTCAAATCAGAATCAAAATCAGAGATTTGACCACCATGAATCTTGTACTCTCTACGTGGCAACAGTGACGTAAGTTCAGTCAGTCTGACTAACCCTGGGTCAGGAACTACAGATGGTGATGTTGGATGGTTCTTCCCTGATGGTGCTGCAGCTCCAGTGGTCTCAGGAACTACTATGACCGGATCATCGTCGGGTGACACCTCTGCATCCACTTCTCCAGCTGCTGTGGGCCATTGCAATTCAATGATGAGGTCACGGAAAGCAAGCAGGCAAAACATCCCCTGGTCCTCAAGGCTCTTCAGTTGTGGACTTCTCAGCGAGTCAACAATGAAGTCGAAGAGTTCCACTTTGGTCGATTCTGCACCTGGTAAATCTTCTCCCGCCTCATCCTTGAACGACTCAGCCAGCTTGTAAAGAACGTTTCTGCAGCGGGCAATGGTCAGCTGGTGAAGCTCTTACTGGATTTCCCATCTCAGGTCATGTAGAGCAGACATGACTGTGGTTTCCTGTAGTCAGTCGCTTAGGTCGATGGCTCAGGAACAGGTGATCAGCATCCCTTGGTTCTTCAATGATTAGTGCCAGACCAGTAGGTGGCGCTAATCCCGGACGAGCCCCCAAAAATTGTTGCTCCCCTGGGTAGCGGCCCAGGAGGAGGCAACGTGTATGTAGAAGTCAACTCTCCTGTGATAGAAGAATAGACAGAGCACACGTTTCATGCCGTTAACTTCACACAGAGGAGTTTATTCTTCATCCAAATCATTCACATAGCAGGTTAGCTTATACAACACCACATCAACTTTAACAGAAATACCCTTACAAACCCGTTTTTCGTCTCACACTTATCACAATATAATCTCGGACATCTTAGGACTCTTAGTTTATATTGCACTCTTGAATTATTAGTGTTTACCAACCTGTGATAGAAGAATAGACAGAGCACACGTTTCGTGCCGTTAACTTCACACAGAGTAGTTTATTCTTCGTCCTCCGGTGCACGAGTCTACTCTCTATCATTGTGCGACATGCACCACCTATTGGTCAGCGTACGGAACTGCACTCAACTCACACTTACACAATGGTCCCCTCCGGCATCCAACTAGGAAAATACCGGTCGCTATGGAGAGTGAGAATATGTATGGGCACATAATCATACCATGTAGGATAACTAAGTAGACGGTTGTGCTGTTTCATCCCATCTTGCCTTCTGATTGTTGCTATCCCTGTGCTGTTGCAATCCTGGAATTTCCCCGTTGTGGGACTAATAAAGGCTTATCTTACATGAGTTATAATGGAACCAGATGAATTACAAATGCATTGTAGAAAAATAAACAATTAAAGAATAAAATAAAAATTGTAGGGGTGCCTGTTTTTTTTTATTATTATTATTATTATCCAGATGTCTTTTTAGCACCTTTTACATAACTATTAACTATTTCCAAGCCTCTACACTAGCTAACTATTAGCCTCAGGTACACTCGGTCGCATTTCTCTAAACCAATCAGTTAACTGCATCAAAAGTTCCAAAACGAAAAGGGTAAATTAAATCAAATTATCCCTTAAACTAATCTTAAAGGTCTCTGTAAAATTGTAATAAATTTCAGTCAACTTACTATTATCAAATAGTACACACAAACATCCAATACCATTAGCTTGAGCTAACAACATCAAAATTCCCACTAAAGTAATAAAATATCTCAGGTTTAGAGTTAAATCTCTGAAAGAAATTGTTCCACCTCTGAGAATAACTTTCATTTGCCACTCAGGTGTCTAAAGAACAACCAACAAGAAGGTTGAAATTAAAATCACTCACTCCTGTTTGCCAGGATGATGGCCCTCCTGTTCTTCAGTTTAGCCCTCTACCTAGCAATCACACCTACTGTTACCCAGTCAGAACTGGGCAGAGCCAAGACAAAAAGTCAACAATTCTTAGGTGGATTCTCAGTAGCAGCCTCATCATTAGGGCCTCTTGTTAGCCTTAGCACATCCACCATTAACTCGGTCAACACCGCTACACCGAAATGCCAGGTAGTTGAACCACAAACCATTACCAAAACTTTGCAAGATACTGTGTTGGTTTTGAATGTTTGCTCCAAAGCTTTAGTCAAACTCAACAAGGTCTTGAACTTTTTGCTCTTTGTGTTAAAGGTTGACTATGCTCACACACAGCTGGTGTCTATGTTACTTCCAGAGGTAGCTAGAAACATTAGCTTTTCAGTTAACACTTTAGCAATGAGCCTGTTTTCACCTCATCTTGTCTGTTTTTCAGTGGTCAAAAATGTACTCCTCGCTACCATTCAAAGAACAATGATGACATTCCATGTTCACTCAGTTTTTCAGAATAACGGCTTCGAACACCCTATGACTCAGACATCTGTGGAACCATGGTTTAGTCCAGCTAAACCAACCTCCTTGAGTTACTTTAACCCTTCTTGTGACCGGATTTCATGGACAGATAGCGCCCCCACTGCCCATGTTGCAGTGCTGTGCCTGTCATGTGATGTCATTTGACGTGGCCAAAAACTCCCGAGTTGTACAAACAATCCCACCTCACAAGGTGGCAGACACGTATAACTTACTGCTCTTGCCTTGGAGGACTAATGGCGGACCATTCAAAAACTTCCCTTCTGGACACCACAGAAGAAGAGTTTGTAAACAAATATAGATCTTACTTGATCGCAAGACGGAGGAGGCATTTGCTCCTAAATTTGCCAACTATGATTCTAAAAAGAGATTATTTAGCTTATGAAGGTAAATGTCTACATTTTGTTATAACAGAGGGTGGGCGAAGCTGGTTGATGTTCACCTGCTATTGATGCCAGCGCCATGTG
Organism: Pholidichthys leucotaenia; assembly: GCA_020510985.1. NCBI lineage: Eukaryota > Metazoa > Chordata > Actinopteri > Cichliformes > Pholidichthyidae > Pholidichthys > Pholidichthys leucotaenia. The sequence goes on from CM035838.1 coordinate 399,741,615, forward strand.
TCTGGGCAGAACAATCGTGCCAGTTTCATGTCATCATATATAATAAATAGTGGCAGAATAAAAGCAAAATTGAGGTGGAATAATCATAATGGTTTCTGGATGTGGGAGAGAAAGCGAAAATTACCAACAGAAGAGAAAATAACAACCAGGATGCCGCAAAAAGGACGAAGCAAGTCACGTGGCCAGCAGTAAATCTGATGAATTTCTTTGTTTACATTGTACTGATTTTCTGGTTCATATACTTTGAAGATAACAAAATACCCAAAACAAAAAGCGGTGACAAAAAACAAAACCATTCTTCATGTAAATATGTCCAAAGTCCACTTTTGACTGAAAGTTATGTAATTCGATATGGCTGCCGTGGCATTATGCAAATTAGATGCATAAATTTACTCCTATCTCAAACTCTGGATCATATTCTACATCTTTCTAATTGACAGTAAGCCATTATCTCTTACCACTTTCAAGTTATAGCCTTGGAAATCTCTGACATCTGAACTGAATATTTTCTTGAAAAAAATGTTGACCACTAGGGGCTGACAGCGCAACAGAGCACCTGTGCCAGTCTGTGAGTTAATATTGCTTAGCTTAAACCCCTACCTCAAATATGAGGAAAATAACATTTTTTTGGTACCTTTCTTTTTGATCTTGATTCCTAGAGTTTTTGAGTTTATATGCATGCTTATATACAAATATCTATATACTCTTTGCACTCTGTTTTGATTTTTGTGCATATTCAAACTATTTTTGAATGATTTTAATAGCTGCTTTATTGTAAACCAAAACATTTACCTCAGGTATGTAAAAACAACAGACTTTTTATTTTTGTACTTTTGTAACCAAAGTTTTTGAGTCTTTACAGACATATACAGGATTTTAGTATATTTTAGACAATTTAATAACTTTATATTTGGTCATATTTAAATTATTTTGAAAATTACTAGAATTTTTTTTTTCAGTAAACCAAATTCAAAGATCTATATTTAGGAATAGATACTGTTTACAAGCTTAGGGCTTATAGACATCAGAACCATTAGCTCAGCAGTTGGATCAAGAGTCACCAATTGGAATCAGCTGCCAAGATGTGTACCAACGCTGACCGAAGCTCACCGTCGATACAAAGGGGCGAATATGTAGCATCATTCCCTTTGGCTCATCAATAAAATTACTCTTCACCTTAAAGAAATTGTTTCACCCAAAAAGTCTGGTCAAATAACTGTTTCCTTCATCTAAGTACCCCCGTTTGGAAAACATTCCATAGTACAAGGTACGATAAGGATCCCATCTTGTGCAAGGAATAGATTAGTTTGCCATCATAAATAAACTGGAACGTCCTCCCAAGCAGACAGTTTTATGACTTAACCACCATCTAACATATCACAGACTCCTTGCGACTGCATTCCAGTCACTAGGTATTATCCACAGCTTAACATTACCCCCAGTGGACGACTCTGGAATATGTTTGCATTACTTCTGTAGATGCTGGACTGCCTAATTTTTGACTGAACATTAACTCTATCTTTTGAAGTTTTCATTCCTCAGGATAATTCTCAGGACACTATTTGAAGAGATGACCTTCTCTGTGTTGGACAATGATGGGTTTGAAATATTTCATTAATCATTGATTCTGAATGTGTGCATGTTTGAAAAATGCTTAAATGAACCTTATTCTACTGTATGTTAATCATAGAAGGACCAGTATAAAAGTGCATGAATCACTGAAGTTAGCTTAGACCTTACAATTAAGTACAGTGGGGCAAAAAAGTATTTAGTCAGCCACCAATTGTGCAAGTTCTCCCACTTAAAAGATGAGAGAGGTCTCCAATTTTCATCATAGGTATACTTCAACTATGAGAGACAAAATTAGAAAAAAAAATCCAGAAAATCACATTGAAGGATTTTTAATGAATTAATTGGTAAATTCCTCAGTAAAATACGTATTTGGTCACCTACAAACAAGCAAGATTTCTGGCTCTCACAGACCTGAAACTTCTTCTTTAAGAGGCTCCTCTGTCCTCCACTCGTTACCTGTAGTAATGGCACCTGCTTGAATTCGTTATCAGTATAAAAGACACCTGTCCACAACCTCACACAGTCAGACTCCAAACTCCACTATGGCCAAGACCAAAGACTTGTCAATGGACACCAGAAACAAAATTGTAGACCTGCACCAGGCTGGGAAGACTGAATCTGCAATAGGTAAGCAGCTTGGTGTGAAGAAATCAACTGTGGGAGCAATTATTAGAAAATGGAAGACATACAAGACCACTGATAATCTCCCTCAGTCTGGGGCTCCACGCAAGATCTCACCCCGTGGGATCAAAATTATCATGAGAACGGTGAGCAAAAATCCCAGAACCACATGGGGGGACCTAGTGAATGACCTGCAGAGAGCTGGGACCAAAGTAACAAAGGCTACATCAGAAACACACTATGCCACCAGGGACTCAAATCCTGCAGTGCCAGACGTGTCCCCCTGCTTAAGCCAGTACATGTCCAGGCCCATCTGAAGTTTGCTAGAGAGCATTTTGGATGATCCAGAAGAGGATTGGGAGAATGTCATATGGTCAGATGAAACCAAAATAGAACTTTTTGGTAAAAACTCAACTTGTCGTGTTTGGAGGAGAAAGAACACCATACCTACTGTGAAGCATGGGGGTGGAAACATCATACTTTGGGGCTGTTTTTCTGCAAAGGGACCAGGATGACTGATCCGTGTAAAGGAAAGAATGAATGGGGCCATGTATTGTGAGATTTTGAGTGAAAACCTCCTTCCACCAGCAAGGGCATTGGAAGATGAAACGTGACTGGGTCTTTCAGCATGACAATGATCCCAAACACACTGCCCGGGCAATGAAGGAGTGGCTTCGTAAGAAGCATTTCAAGGTCCTGGAGTGGCCTAGCCAGTCTCCAGATCTCAACCCCATAGAAAATCTTTGGAGGGAGTTGAAAGTCCGTGTTGCCCAGCGACAGCCCCAAAACATCACTGCTCTAGAGGAGATCTGCATGGAGGAATGGGCCAAAATACCAGCAACCGTGTGTGAAAACCTTGTGAAAACTTACAGAAAACGTTTGACCTCTGTCATTGCCAACAAAGGGTATATAACAAAGTATTGAGATGACTTTTGTTATTGACCAAATACTTATTTTACCGAGGAATTTACCAATTAATTCATTAAAAATCCTTGAATGTGATTTTCTGTTTTGTTTTTTTTTTCTTATTTTGTCTCTCATAGTTGAGGTATACCTATGATGAAAATTGGAGACCTCTCTCATCTTTTAAGTGGGAGAACTTGCACAATTGGTGGCTGACTAAATACTTTTTTACCCCACTGTATGTTAAGTGAATTTTCATTGTTATTAAGATGTGCATCCTGTTGAAAAAGTACTCAAGTCGTCTGACTTGCTCAGCCAATCACCAGCCAGTCTCTGTTGGGCAACGGCCCCTTTCATTCTATTGGTCGGTTACAGACAAAGGACTGTCTTCCTATTGGACCAGAGTTCATTCAAACCTCCTTCAATGAAAGACAATTGATTTCCGTTCATGTCAGTCAAGTTTTCCTGATGGAAACTTATTCAGTTTTAAGGGAAAACACAAAGAGACAGTCAGAGGAAGGGAGACGTTAGTAGCTGTCCTCTTGTGACAGTCTTTGTGTCCTTTTTAAATGCTTTGCCTCTAAAACATCTGGGCAAATTACTTTTCTTCCTTTGAGCTCAAAACTTCTCTTATAGGGAGTCAAACTCCTGGTTCACGGACATTTTACTATTTTTATCCTGTTAAATTTTTTTCTAAACCCATCATGCGTGTGTTTTAAAGGAACTGACTGATCGCTTTTCTTCACACTGGAAGCTGTTTTGCCAATCCCCATGACATCTGAAGAACTTGGGTTTCGTGGCTTGAATTTTTATTAATCTTCACTCTCTCTGATCCTGTAATTCTGATCAGACTAAACTATATTCAATTTAATCAGACCCGGGAGGGACACCGCTGAGCAATGAAAACCCTCTGGTGTTGTCTGCCTGGCATACAGCATCAGCGGCCAAAGACGAAGAAGCAGCAGCCTTGTTATCGCAGTCAGATATCAGCTTGTGACCGTTGGACTTTGGAAGAAATATCTGCTGGCAGATATTCTCTGTATCATCTCAACTAAATCTTCAGTTAAGGATCCAGCTGAAGAAGAAGCTAACAACGCAAGGAAAGTCACGTGAGCAAGCTCTCTTTGTTTCATCTGCTGAATAATGTGATGTCTCTTGCCTTAAAGTATGTCATAATTTGTCTCAGGTTTAAAACTAGTTCATAACTCTGATTGGAGCTATAGAATTAAGGAGAAATAATATTCCTGTTTTCATTAAATCCTGTGTTATTTTCTTAGAGTAATTCAGAATTTTTGTCCATATAATTAGTTATATAATTTTTGTCATAAATTTGCATCCAATTTTCTTCATATTTTTGTTACAGTTAATTCAGTCTCTGTTTGTCATCACAGTTTCAAATTCATACTAAGAGTTACCTTGGTTCCACAAATGTGATTACACTCTGTTGCTCAATAATCAGTTACCAAATGAATGTGATGTTTAATACTTGGTCATTTAACTTCACCAACAAATCTGTTGAATGTAATGTCATTTAATCTGAGCCTGGTCATTAAAACTGTAAATGGTATATAAATGTTTCTGTTGATTTCTTTTCTGTGTTATGTTTCTAAAGTCACTCAGTAGAATTCACAAAGATTTGAGACTGATTGATTGAAGGTATAAAGATTAATTATTAATAAGTTGTCCAAGGTGGACTGGTGCCCCTGTATGAGTGTTTTCTCCCCTTGTGTGCGTGGACTCGAAGTAAATCTATGTTTCTACACACACCTCTAAGTCTAAATTAAATAATCTTTGTACCTTATAATTAAATATCGCTACAGTCTGTTGTAACTAATTTTGTTGAAATTGTTAGGTTGTTGTTGTATGTTATCTGTATTTTTTCACCATTTACTAGCTCTACTAGTCTGTTTTCTCTCATACTTCTGGTTTATAGGAAATAACTTTAAGTCCATGCACCCAAGTCCATGCACCCCTATTTGCTTGCAATTGCAAGCAAATGGAACAGAGACATCAAGCGTGCACACCCAAGCATACATGCATAGGTATATATTTTATACATAATATACATAATATACATATACACATACTGTATATGCATACATTACAGATATATAATCACATAGGCACATTTAGTTAGCCTTTAGCACAAATCCATTTAGTGAAAATATGTCCACATTTAAGCTTGTCATGTGGAACATACGTGGAATTGTACCAGGGAGAAGAGGCTAAACATTTTTAATCGATTGAAGGATCTACAGGCAGATTTTGTCTTATTACAGGAAACACATGTTTCTAAGTTACCTGTAGATGTGCTCACCTCCCCGGAATTCCCCCACATGTACTCAGCCTGCTTTAATTCTAAACAAAGGGGGGTAGCTATATTGGTAAACAGAAGAATACGCTTTGTTGTGAATAATACCATAGCAGATCCGGAAGGTAGATTTATAATAATAAAAATCTTAGTTCAAAATTTGGATCTATGTAATGCAAGCATTTACGGCCCAAATGTTGACGCCCACTCCCTGCCCACGGGGGGCAGGGAGTGGGCGAACAACCTGAATCTGTTTTTCAATAGATTTGACCAACCACCCTCCCCCCTGTCTGCACAACAACCACTGCTGCCTCTAAGAAATCAAGCCCTGCTGCCCACTCCCCACTCCACCGACACCCCCCCCCACTCCCAACACACAGCCCCCCATCCTGACCCTGACCAAGACCCAGGTGAGGACGGAGCTGAGGAAGATCAAGGCGAGGAAGGCGTCGGGACTGGACGGCATCAGCGCAAAGCTCCTCAAGTCCTGTGCAGACCAGCTGTGTGGGATTGTGACGTATATCTTCAACATGAGCCTGAAACTGGGGAGGGTACCACAGCTGTGGAAAACATCTTGTGTGGTACCTGTACCAAAAACTTCCCACCCCAAAGACCTGAACAGCTACAGACCGGTGGCCTTGACGTCCCACTTGATGAAGACCCTGGAGAGACTGCTCCTTGCTCATCTCCGCCCCCTGGTGGAACCAGCGATGGATCCACTCCAGTTCGCCTACCAGCATGGCATTGGGGTGGAGGATGCGGTGATCTTCCTCCTTCACCGTTCTCTGTCCCACCTGGAGAAGCCCGGGAATATGGTGAGGATCATGTTCTTTGACTTCTCCAGTGCTTTCAACACCATCCAACCGATGATCCTGAAGGACAAGCTGCTGCGCGCAGGGGTGGACCAGCACCTGTCATCATGGATCCTGGACTACCTCACGAACCGGCCTCAGTTTGTGAGAACCCGGGACTGTGTTTCCGACACGATCATCAGTAGCACGGGGGCCCCCCAGGGAACGGTGCTGGCTCCCTTCCTGTTCACTCTTTATACTGCGGACTTCTCACACAACACAACACACTGCCATCTACAGAAGTTCTCTGATGACTCTGCGATCGTTGGTCTCATCTCCAACGGAGATGAAGCTGAGTACAGAGGGCTTATCCAGGACTTCGTGGACTGGTGCCGTCGGAACTGCCTCCAGATCAACGCGAGGAAAACTAAGGAGCTGGTGGTGGACTGCCGCAGGCATGGGCAACCCCTCACAGCACCAGTAAATATACAGGGATCAGACATCGAGATGGTGACATCCTATAAGTACCTGGGTGTTCATCTGAACAATAAACTAGACTGGTCACACAATACTGACGCACTCTACAAGAAGGGACAGCGCAGGCTGTTCCTGCTGAGGAGACTCAGGTCTTTTGGTGTACAAGGGGCACTGCTGAAGTCATTCTATGACACGGTGGTGGCATCAGCCATCACTTTTGGAGTGGTCTGCTGGGGCAGTGGCATTACTGCAGCCGATAGGAAGAGACTGAGCAAACTGATTAAGAAAGCTAGCTCTGTCCTGGGGCAGCGCCTTGATCCGATGGAGGAGATAGGAGAGAGAAGGACGGTGGCTAAACTGTCATCTCTGCTGGAGTCCGAGTTCCACCCTATGCAGGACATACTGGATGCACTGAGGAGCTCATTTAGCAGCAGACTACATCATCCCAGGTGCACAACCGAGAGGTTTTGTAGGTCCTTCCTACCAATGGCTGTCAGACTGTACAACCTAAGCAGGGCTGCTCGCAGAGATAGCAAAAAGACGTAACAAACTAATAGTTTTTTGGATGCAAAAGATGCAATAGACTTGCACAATGGTCCTCTCCGGCATACAACTAGGAACATATCGGTCGCTATGGAGGGTGAGAATATGTATGGGCACATAACCATACCATGTAGGATAACTAAGTAGACAGTTATGCTGTTTCATCCCATCTAGCAACAATGCTCTGCACTGTGTGTGTTTATATATTTACATATTTATTCCATCTAGCTACAATGCTCAGCACTGGGTGTGTTTATATTTATATATCTATATATTTATTCCATCTAGCTACAATGCTCCGCACTGTGTTTTTATATATCTACATATTATTCCATCTAGCTACATTGCTCCGCACTGTGTGTGTTTATATACTTGCATATTTATTCCACCTAGCTGCAATGCTCCGTACTGTGGGTGTTTATATATTTACATATTTATTCCATCTAGCTACAATGCTCTGCACTGTGTTCATATATTCATATATTTATTCCATCCAGCTACAATGCTCTGCACTGTGTGTCTGTGTGTGTGTGTGTATATATATATTTTATAGTAATATGTACATATGTATATTAGCTGCTCTTGCTTGCTTGTTTTTTTTTGTTTGTTTGTTTTTTTTTCCTTGCCTTCTGATTGTTGCTCTGAGTGTTGCTATCCCTGTGCTGTTGCAATCCTAGAATTTCCCCGTTGTGGGACTAATAAAGGCTTATCTTATCTTATCTTATCTTATCTATCCTATTTTCACACTTTCTTCACTTCTCTTTCTGGGCACTTGGACACTGCACTCATAATAGGAGGAGACTTCAACCTGGTATTAAACCCTGCAATCGACAGGCTCAGTGCATCGGGGAATTATCGAAAATTGCAGGCTACTGATTCTCTCAAACAATATATGAATGATTTTGGTCTTTGCGGTGAATGGCGTTCTCTTCTCCCAACTCTTCAGAAATACACTTTTTTTTCATCAGTTCATAGTTCATATTCATGTTTAGACTTCTTTTTAGCCAGTAACTCTATTGTGAGGGACATCACAGACACTGAAATATGTTCAAATCAAGCTATTAGCCATCACCATCCAGTATCTCTTACACTAGTAAATAGGAAAGTTATAAGGAAAACTAGGAGCTGGAAATTTAATACATCACTACTAAATGACAAAGACTTTATTACATGCTTTAATAAAGAGTGGGAATCATATTTAGAGTATAATGATGTGCCAGGAATATCCACATATGTTCTTTGGGAAGCAGCAAAAGTGGTCATGTGAGGTAAAATAATCTCTTACTGTTCGTATAAGAAGAAAAAGAAAAAGCACTGATACTGGAGTTAGAACAGAAAATCAAATCACTGGAGACGACCTGTGCCATTTCTCTACAGGAACAGCCACTTAGTAATCTGAGAAAATTAAAGCTGGAATGAAAAGAAACTACAAACAAAAGAACAGTTTTTAATACAAAGACTATGTTTTGAGAAGTTTGGACACAGTAATAAATCGGGGCAATATCTTTCGAACCAGCTTAGATTGAACAATGAAAAAGCAACTATTCAATCTATTAAGGATATGACTGGAAATATTATCCATGAGCCTGAAGAAATAAATAACTCCTTTAGAAAGTTTTATGAAAACCTCTACTCATCTCAGGTTAACCCATCTGAATCAGAGATAAATAAATTTTTGGATGGTATTAACTTACCATGATTAAATAATGAACAGATTGCAGTTCTGGATGCATCTCTTAAGGTGTCTGAACTCCAGGAGGCACTTAAGCACATCCCAAACAACAAGGCTCCGGGATCAGATGGTTTTCCATTAGAATTTTATAAAGAATTCTGGCCTGTGATGGCACCTACTTTCTTTAAAATGGTGAGCCAAATTAAAGAAGATAATGTAATCCCTCTAAATATGAATTTGGCAAGTATTATCCTGCTCCTTAAACCTGGAAAGGAACATACGCTTCCATCCAGCTACCGTCCCATCTCACTTATGAATGTCAATCTTAAAATAATTTGCAAAGCTCTCGCCAAAAGGCTGGAAAGGATAATTTCCGTAGTTATACATCCAGATCAAACAGGTTTCATCAAGGGTAGGCACTCGGCTAATAATGCACACAGGCTATTTAATTTAATAGACTACTGTAAGTTCAGTAACTTAGAAACTACAATTTTATCTCTGGATGCAGAGAAAGCCTTTGACCAAGTTAATTGGAAATTTCTTTTTATGGTGTTAAATAAGTTTGGGTTTGGTCATCTTTGGATTAAAACACTATATAGCTGTCCAACTGTGTCTGTCCGTACAAATGATCAGACCTCCCGATGCTTTAATCTCCAGAGAGGTACTAGGCAGGGTTGTCCACTCTCTCCCTCACTTTTTACCATCTTTATGGAACCATTAGCAGCAGCCAAACGACAGAATATTGTTATCAGAGGTATTCAAACTGGAGAAAAAGAACACAAGATAAGTCTTTATGTTGATGATGTATTGATTTTCCTTGAAAACTCACAAAGATCTCTTCTTCAGAAAGTGGTGTTCATTGATCAGTTTTCATTATTTTCAGACTACTCTATTAACTGGGGTAAATCAACAGTTTTACCTGTAAATTGTAATTTTTCAAATACATCCAATATTCCAATACTATCAGGTAATATTAAATACTTAGGAATAGATATCTCCTCCAGGCTCTCAGAGTTACTACAACTAAATCACACTCCCCTTTTAAAAACAATACAAGACGACCTTACACGCTGGAGGACACTACCTATATCACTAATGGGAAGAGTTGCAACCGTTAAAATGATGGTCCTTCCTAAAATCAACTATTTGTTCTCAATGATTCCTACCCAACCGTCTATGGCCTGGTTTAAGTCTTCAGACCCAAATATAAGTAAATTTTTATGGAAGGATAAACATCATGGATCAGTCTAAAAAGTCTTCAAAAAGCAAAAGAGTGCAGAGTTTAGATCTACCAGTTTTTTAAAATTACTTCTTAGCCAATAGATTGCAGTTTGTTTCCAAATGGACAAAATCAACCCCACTGGGAAACCCATGGTTAGATGCTGAACAGGCTCTCTGTGGATCGCTAAATATCTTTTGACTTACCTTTAATGAGTCCCTGTATTAAACGCCATGACTGTTTTAAAAACATTCATTTCAGCTCCTCTCTGACAGCTTGGTGGAAATTTTTTAAAAATAATGGGATCTTCGCTTGTCCCTTTTAAACTCACACCCATTTGGAATAATCCTGATATCTTGCAACAAAAGAGGACAGTAAATTTTCCACTATGGCAAGAGAAGGGAATAAAAAACTTAGAGCATCTTATTTAAGGTTGAAATTTTATCCAGTTTCAGGAATTAGTATCACAGTATGATATTAGTGATAAAAAGTTTCTTGAGTACCAGCAGCTTAAATCCATAATAAAAGCAAGATTCAATCTTAATCAGACAGATTTAGAGGTACCAGTTAAGGTGGCAGAGTTTCAAAATCTCCGTTCCCCTGAATTGATACTGAAAATATACGGACTATTATCAAAACTAGATGAGTCAGTATCTCCTCCAATGTCAAAATGGGAGACAGACTTATCGATCAATAAGGATGAAAGTTTCTGGATACAAATATGTTTAAACACTTTTAAGATGACTAACCACTCTAATTTACAACTCATACAGTATTAAGTTCTACATCAAATTCATTACACAGGATAAAGGATGTTCAAAATGGGCCTAAGTCACACAAATATCTGCTCCTACTGCGCCAGCAATGTCCCGGATAGCTATATGCATGCTATGTGGTCCTGTGCACCGGTTCAAAAGTTCTGGCGGAAGACATATGAGGACCTGTTGGCATGCCTTGGGTACTGTGTCCCACCCTCACCCACACTTTGCATATTAGGTGATTTAAGAGAAATAAATATAGAGGCAAAGATATCACACATGGTTCTCACCTCCTTATGCATTGCAAAGAAAACAATCCTCATGAATTGGAAATCAAGAAATAATTTATGCATGACTCACTATTATAGCTTAATATTAGATTATATTAGCCTGGAGAGAATGTCTGCCTCCTCAAATAATCAATTGGCTGAATTCAATTCTCTCTGGTCCCCGCTTATTAATTTTATAACCTGAGGGGTGGTGGGTGGTGGCTCGGTCTCCTTGGCGCCTCTGGCGGTTGACTGCGCCCCGACCACTAGGGGCCAGTGTTCGGGGGGCCTCTTCTGGTGTGGTCGGCCGTGTGTCTGGCCCAGGGGGGTTGGTTGGGAGGGCTGTGGGGTGTCCCGGAGGTGGGCCGTGGCCCCCAGCTGGCTAGCCATGCCTCCCGGGAGGGGCTGGGTCTGGCCCTGGGCCCCTGGTGCTGGGGGGGGGGTGTCCCCCCCCCCCCCAGGCCGGGGTTGGATGTGCGCCAGTGGTGCGGGCCAGCTCTGGTGCATCTTCCTTGGGGCCGTGGCGGTGCCCTGAGGCAGATGCCTGTGTCCTGGGGGGTCGCCCTCCCCGTCCTCTGGGACCTGTGGGTGTGGGTGTGCATGTGCGTGTGCGTGTGTGTGTGTACATATGTGAGAGAGGGTATGAGTGGGGGCGTATGTGTGAGCGGGTGCGGAAGTGGGTGCGTGGGTGTGTGTGTTGTGTGTTGGCATGTAGGGCTGTGTGTGGGTGTAGGTGGGCATGTGTGGTGGTGAGTGTATGTGTATGTGTGCACATGAGGGTTGGCGGGGGTTTGTGTGTGTATGGGTGCGGTTACCTGTGGGTGGATGTGTGGGGGTGGAGGAGGGGCGCTTTGTCACATTGCCCCTGGTGTCATTGGCGGCAGGTGTGTGTGGGTGCTTGGGGGTGGTTGGGGGGGCCGTTGGTGCGGGTTGGTGACCGTGTTGCCATCGGGCTGCTCCGGGGTGGCTGTGGCTGTGGGGTGGCCTGTTGCTGTTGGTGTGTGTCTGGGGTGGGTGGTGGTGGGCTTGCGTGGGCGCTCGGGGGTGTCACTTGGTATGTGGGGCGCCATATGGGTCCAGCCCATTGTTCAATATTGTGACTATTGTTGTTGTGCATGTTTGTATGTGCAAGATGAGTGGGAATGGGTGTTGCTGCTCCAATTCAATTCAATTCAGTTCAACTTTATTTATATAGCACCATTTCACAACAACAGTCATCTCACAGCACTTTCAACTGTAGGGGAAAACCCCACAATTGCAGAAAGACCCCAGCAATCAGGCAATCCCCTGTGAGCAAGCACTTGGCGACAGTGGAGAGGAAAAACTCCACTTTTAACAGGAAGAAACCTCCAGCAGAACCAGGCTCAGGGAGGGGCAGTCATCTGCTGTGACCAGCTGGGGGGTGAGGGGATAGAGAAGAAGAAGGAAAGAACAGACACATAGAGAGCACACAGCACGACGGGGACTCAATCTGTAGGAGAGAACAAACAGATGTGTCATGTGTCTAGGGGCTTATGTCACTCCAGACACAGACTATTGTTGTGTTTTGTTTTCCCTGTTTTTGTGTCTGCACTTGTGTCTAGGGTTTCTGTGTGTCTGTCTCTGTTCCTCCCTCTCCAGGCACTCCCCACTGGCTGCTCACTTGCCGTTGCAGGGAGCAGCTAGTAATCAGCGCGCCTGCTGCAGCTCACACCGGTATTCACTTCATGTCATTATTGCACTGTGTATTTATTCCCTGTTGGTTGCATCACTCCTTGTCGCAGTGCTAGTCTGTTCCTGCACTAAGTCAGTATCCTGGGTTCTGGTGTTACTCTGTGTATGAGCTACTCTCCTTAGGACTTCGTTTGGTGCTGTTTTTCCCCAGAGCTCAGCTCTGCTCCGAAACACACAATGTAAATCTCCTTCTTCAAGTTCACATTTCTTGTTCTTCCCCCAGTGGCCAGCCTAACCCTGGGGCGTGACGTCAACTTCCTCCTCATAGCCAAATAGAGTTTTCCAAACCTTTTTCACCTGCTGTGGAGTTTCTTATTGGATTGCTTATGTTGGACACTTTTTGTACCATTGACTCTTGTTTAATATAACACACTTCATCTGCACTTGGGCTCGTCTCCTTTCATCCATGCGCTGCGTAAAAATGCACGCATATGACAAGATGTTAATGACCAGCAAAATTATTTAATTCAGAGTGAAGAAAGGAGTAAAGCCCAGTGCATTGTTGGAGGTCCCCCGGATGTCTAAACCTATAAGCAGCATAACTAAGGGAGGGTTCAGAGGCACATGATCCCTCCCTAACTATAGGCTATATCAATAAGGAAGATTTTAACCCTCTTCTTAAAAACAGAGATAGAGTAAGACTCCCAAATCCAGATTGGCAGCTGGTTCCACAGGAGAGGAGCTTGATAACTGAAGGCTCTGCCTCCCGTTGTACTTTTGGAGATTCTAAGTATTACAAGTAATCTTGCATTTTGGGAGCGTAGTACTCTGTTAGGATAATGGGGTAGTATCAGATGTTTTAAATAAAAAAGGACCTGATTATTTAGAGCTTTGTAAGTGAGAAGGATTTTAAACTTAATTCTAGACTCTATGGAAAGCTAATGAAGGGAGGCCAGAACCGGAGAGATATGTTCTCTCTTTCTAATACCTGTTAAAACTCTTGCTGCAGCATTTTGGATCAACTGAAGACTTTTTAAAGACGTTTTAGGACAACCTGATAATAAAGAGTTACAATAATCTAATCTCGAGCTAACAAAAGTGTGGATTAGTTTCTCTGCATCACTCTGAGACAAGATGCTCCTAATCTTGGCAATATTACGCAAATGATAGAAGGCAGTCTTAGAAACAAGTTTAAAATGTGAATTAAAAAACAGAGCTTGATCAAAAATAACTCCAAGTTTCCTCACAGAACTATTAAGAGAAAGAGTAACCGCATCCAAACTAAGAGTTTGATTTGGAAAGGTATTTCTAAGGTTTTTTTGACCAACTAGAATGACTTCAGTCTTATCTGAATTTAATAGCAGGAAATTACAAGTCATCCAAGCTTTGATTTCCATAAGACAGGCCTCTAATTTGGCTAATTGATTACTATCACCTGGCTTCATTGACAGGTATAATTGTGCGTCATCTGCAAAAGAATGAAAATGTATACAGTATAGAGAGAGATGTAGAGACTGGGTTAATCATCTCAGACTGGATGCAGAGGGTAAACAGAGAAGAACAATAGCTAGGGAGAGCATGGTGAGATAGCAGGAAGAAGGAGTTGGGGGAGAAAGGATGAATGTATTGTGATGTGAGATGTCATGCAGATGTGAGATGAGCGGTTGGTATAAAAGGAGAACCCATGGTGTATTGAGACATGCTTTTTCTGTGTATGACTGATGAGAGAGTGAATAAAGTCGTCTGCTACATGAATCAGTCTTGTTATTTACACTCTCCACACTGGTGACCCTTTGACGAATTATGGAACATGAGGCAAGAACCCCGGAGTCGGCCCGGACGGGAAGCCCCAGCGACGCGGCAAGCATCCCAGAGACGGCCCGGACAGGAACCCCCAGCAATGCGTGCGCTGTTTCGGTCAAACTACCGGACTTTTGGCTGCGCAACCTGCGCTCTTGGTTCCACCACACTGAGGCTCAGTTCGCCCTCCGGGGAATAACGGCAGACGACACCAAGTATTACTATGTGGTCGCAGCGCTGGACGCTCGCACGTATCAGCAAGTAGCGAGCCTGCTCAAACAGCCTCCAGCCCACGATAAATAAGGGGCTCTCAATGCTGCACTGACCCGGTGCTACACGCTCTCGGACTGTGAGAGAGCAGAGAGGCTCCTGAGGTGCTCCGAGTTAGGAGATGGTTTGGCGGTCGAACTGATGGAGAAGATGTTGGCGTGAATGGGCACGGACGACGGGCATTTTCTGTTTGCCCATCTTTTCCTCCGGAACCTCCCAACAGAGGCGAGAGCGGCTCTTGCCAATTCGCCGTTGCTGGCCGTGCGTGACTACCGTGCGCTAGCCCAGGAGGCAGATCAGATCATCCTCACCACCAGAGCCCTCACTGTGAACGCGGCGGCGTCGGAACCCAGTGAGACGACCAGCGGAGGTGAGGAGCCACCGACGGTAGCGGCAGCGGGGGCCAGGAAGCGCCAGAGAGACACGCTCTGCTTCTACCACAGCCACTTCAGAGAGAACATACGCAGATGTGTGCCACCGTGCCACTTCAAGCGCTCGGGAAATGCCAAGGCTGGCAGTCGGTAGCAGCTGCACCCGCTGGTGAAGAGAACAAGCTGCTCTATGTGATGGACTCGCGCTCGGGGAGACGCTTCCTCGTAGATATCGGAGCCCAGAAGAGCATCATCCTGCCGTCCTACGCTGACCGGCTGGCAGGACCTAGCGACCCCGGGCTGGTAGCAGTAAATGGCTCGGACATTAAGACTTTTGGTGAGAGAACACTGACTTTGTCCCTACACGGCCGTATGTACGAGCGGACTTTTGTCATAGCGGCACTGAGTTTCCCAATCCTGGGAGCTGATTTTCTGTGTGCACATGGGTTACTAGTCGATATTGCTAACAGGCGTCTTTTGATTCTCTCCCCTGTACAGCTTGAGGGGCCAGGCAGACAACACAAGCCAGCATCAAAGCTCCAGGCGGTAAGTTACACACACTGCTCACTCAGTTTCCAGCGCTCACGGTCCCGATGTTTTCGGCGGCCATCACTAAACACGGGGTGGAACACTTTATCACCACCACCAGGCCGCCCATTTTCGCACGGCCTCGGCGCTTGGACGCAGCTAAACTGGCCATAGCGCGCGAGGAGTTTGCCAAACTGGAAAGGTTGGGCATCATCAGACGATCGAACAGCCCATGGGCATTCCCGCTACACATAGTCCCTAAGGACGAGGGATTGTGGCGACCGTGCGGTGATTTCCGCAGATTGAATAACGCCACAGCGCACGACCGCTACCCGATTCCCCATATTCAGGATTTTTCCGTTCACCTCGCCGGAGCACGCATTTTTTCTAAAATAGACCTGGTCCGCGGTTACCACCAGGTCCCAGTGCGCGCGGAGGACATACCCAAAACAGCGGTAATAACTCCGTTTGGCTTGTTTGAGTTTTTACGCATGCCCTTCGGATTAAAAGGAGCGGCACAGACATTCCAACGCATGATGGATGCGATGTTGTGGGATCTCCCGTTTGTGTTCGTCTACCTGGATGATATCCTGGTGGCCAGTGTGTCTGAGGACGAACACGTAACCCACCTCAGGATGGTTTTCCGGAGGTTGGAGGAGCACGGGTTAATAATCAACCCGTCGAAATGCCAGTTCGGCGTGACGGCGATTGATTTTTTGGGGCACCGCATCTCACCGGAGGGAGCGATACCCTTGCCCGACAAAGTGCGCGCCGTGACGAATTTTCCCCGGCCTCAGACGGTCAGGGCGCTGCAAGAATTTTTGGGAATGGTTAACTTTTATAACCGGTTCCTCCCCCGCGCAGCTCAACTCATGCAGTCATTGTATGCCGCGCTCAAGAAACGGAAACCCGCGGATAGAGTCGAATGGACTCCGGAGCGAGAGCAGGCGTTCTCTGAGGTTAAAACAGCCCTGGCAAATGCCACACTGTTGGCGCACCCAGACCCGGCGGCCCGGATAGCGCTCACTACCGACACCTCGGACGTGGCCATAGGGGCCGTCGTGGAGCAATGTGTCGCCGGTTCTTGGCAGCCGCTCGCTTTTTTCAGCAGGGCTTTGAGCGACAGTGAGCATAAATACAGCATGTTCAACAGAGAGTTGCTGGCTCTCCACCTGGCCATACACCACTTCCAGTTCTGGCTGGAAGGGCGCAGCTTCACCGCATTCATGGACCACAAGCTGCTAACATTCGCGATGGCCAAGGTTTCGGAACCATGGTCGGGCCAGCAGCAGAGACAGCTGGCCACGATCTCGGAGTTTACGACCGATATTCAGCATGTGTCGGGTAAACTGAATGTGGTGGCAGACTGCCTCTCGCGTGCAGTAGTGGCCCCAGTCTGCGTGGGGATAGCTTATACAGCCATGGCCGCAGAGCAGATTGGCGATACGGACGTGTACGCGCTCCAGTCTGGACCAACAGGGTTACGGTTGGAGAGCAGAGTACTGCAAGATGGCAAGCCCCCCCAATCTGCGACATCTCCACGGGACACCCACACCCGGTGGTCCCAGTCGCGTGGCGCCGCCGCGTGTTCACGCTCTGGTGCACCCAGGAGTGCACGTGTCAGTCAAAATGGTGGGAGCGAAGTTCGTGTGGCCAGGCCTGTGCAAACAAGTGAAAGAGTGGGCTGCAGCCTGCGTAGCGTGCCAACGAGCCAAAGTACACAGATACACGAAGGCTCCTTTGGAGCCGTTTCGTATACCGGCTAAGAGGTTCGACCATGTTCACGTGGACCTCGTGGGCCCCCTCCCACCATCGCAGGGGTGCACACACCTTCTGACAGTGGTGGACCGCACCACACGCTGGCCAGAAGCAGTCCCGCTGGCGGCAACCACGTCTGCGGACGTGGCGCGCCCTTTTTTGACGACATGGGTGGCGCGTTTTGGAATCCCGTCGGACATCACGTCCGATAGGGGCCCTCAGTTTGTTTCCGACCTCTGGTCCATGATGGTCCGCAGCCTGGGGGTTGTAATTCATCGCACAACCGCGTACAACCCACAGGCCAATGGGTTATGCGAGCGTTTTCATAGGTCACTGAAAGCAGCGCTCAGGGCTTCACTGACGGATTCAAATTGGGTAGACCGGTTGCCGTGGGTTTTATTGGGGTTGCGTTCCGCACCAAAAGAGGATTTGGAGGCTTCCCCAGCAGAGCTTGTTTTTTCTCATCCACTGCGGCTGCCCGGGGAATTTTTGCCAGATAATTCCGCGATGGACAGCTGCCCGTCTCAGCGTTTGCAGCATAGTGCAGACACAGGCACGCTGCCGGGCCCGGCCCACCACTGTTTTCCACGCGCTTTTGTGCCAAAAACTTTGAAGAATGCGGCGTTCGTGTTTGTCAGGCACGATGCCCAACGCCCTCCATTGCGTCCACCCTACGATGGCCCGTTCAGAGTGCTGGAAACAGGGGACAAACATTTTTTGTTAGACTTGGGGGGTCGTCGGGAGAAAATATGCATAGACAGACTTAAGCCCGCCTTTGTGGTGGCAGACGAGCAAGTGCTGTTGGCTCGGGCCCCTCGGCATGGAAGACCCCCACTGAGAACTCCCCAGGTAAACGATTCATCAGAGCAGCCACACGGGCAAATCGAAGTTTCCCCCCCCTCGCCATGGCCCACCCACAGACAGACACACCCCCAGGAGACCCCCACCGGCACAGCAGCGCCGCGGAGGCGGTAAACCCCCTCTACAGCAGATATGGGAGGAGACTGAAGCCAAAAGGACGTGAGGACTGAAACTCTGTCTGAGATTCGGGGGGGGGGGGGGGCGTATAGAGAGGTGTAGAGACTGGGTTAATCATCTCAGACTGGATGCAGAGGGTAAACAGAGAAGAACAATAGCTAGGGAGATCATGGTGAGATAGCAGGAAGAAGGAGTTGGGGGGAGAAAGGATGAATGTATTGTGATGTGAGATGTTATGCAGATGTGAGATGAGTGGTTGGTATAAAAGGAGAACCCATAGTGTATTGAGACATGCTTTTTCTGTGTATGACTGATGAGAGAGTGAATAAAGTCGTCTGCTACATGAATCAGTCTTGTTATTTACACTCTCCACAACAGTGCTTTTTAATAATGTTGCCTAGCAGAAGCATATATAAACTAAAAAGAATAGGGCCTAGCACAGATCCCTGTGGACCTCCGTGACTGAGCTTTGAGTTGAAAGAAAACTTATTATTGGCATGAACAAACTGGAACCTATCAGATAAATAAGATCTAAACCACTGTAACGAAGTTCCATTAAGTCCAACATGGTGTTCTAATCTATCAAGTAGAATATTATGATCGATAGTACCAAAAGCTGCACTAAGGTCTAAAAGGACAAGTACAGAAACAAGTCCATTATCAGATACGATAAGGAGGTCATTAGTGACCTTCACTAAAGCTGCTTCAGTACTATGAGGGATTCGAAATCCAGATTGAAACTCTTCAAATAAACCATTTCCCTGCAAGTGGTCAAATAATTGCGTAGCAACAACTCTTTCTCAGATTTTTGAAATTAAAGGGAGACTAGAGATTGGTCTATAGTTAACTAAAACTCCTGGATCCAGCATTGGGTTTTTGAGTAAGGGTTTAATTACAGCAGTTTTAAAAGCCTATGGTACATGGCCTAATGTTAATGAAGAATTGATTATTTGAAGAATAGAGCTACCAAATCAATGGGAAGACTTCTTTAAATAACCTGGTAGGAATAGGGTCTAAAAGACAAGTTGAAGGCTTGGATGAGGAAATTATTTTGTCTAACTCTAAAAAGTCAATTGGAGTAAACTCATCCAAACAGATATCAATTGAAGGAGTTGTAGTAGTTACTGTATTTAACGGTGGGAAGAATCTGATTAATTTTGTCTCTGATAGATGAAACTTTATTATTGAAAAAGTTCATAAATGTTCATAAGCTCCCCGTGCATTTCTCCATAGTGCACGGAGGAGGAGAAAAAGGATGAATGGATTTAAGTGCTGGGTTACACCAACCACACATTTACTAACACAAAAGTGAACACACAAAAGACAAGACAGCTCGGGTACACTTAAGAGTCCTTCATGATGCCCAACACACACTGGAGGAAATATTGGGCAATCAATCAGCCAAAGCATAGCAGCTGTGCTGCATGGGGGGGAAACGCTGCGGAAGCGTAGCAGCACAGCGGTGAACAGAAACACTAACAGAGTACTCACAGTGAGGGAGCAGTCTGAGTAATCACAGCGTTTCCAGCGAGCATACACAGTCTTAGTCCTTCTGGTGACGTGACAGTTAGATGGCGGAGAAAACCCATCTAACATGTATAATGGTCCAGCGGTGTTTGTGTAGCAAGGAGCCGCTTAAGTATAAACACTGCTGGCCAAGCAATTCACTTCCAATTCACTTCCGCTCTTCAAGGAGAGTAGACGCTTCTCTCTTTTCTCTCTGCTCTAGCTCCCCACTTCCCTAACTAACTGGATCCCAGCTTGCTGTTGTCTGTCTGCGTCTACTGCTGATTATCGAAAAGAAATTATGGAATTGATAAGCTGGGCTTTGAACGCAATTGACACTATTTTTTCAACAAGGAACAGTGCTCCGGGGGAAGCTGTTTGCCCCGCAGGGACGGCTCCAGCGGGCTATTTACGGGTGACAAGTGTTTGGAGGATCTTGTGCCTGAGTAATCTCTCTATCGAAGATATTGAAGATTTGTATATCTTCGTAATAATGGTGACTGGGATCGTTCTGATTGGAACTGGGATTGTCCTGGTGTACTGCAAATTGCTGAAGATGGATACAACCTATCAAAATGCTGGCCACGTGAGGTGCATCCATCAAATTGGAAAAATGGAGGAGACTTTGATAGCGACAAATGGAGAACTGTCTCGGAAGGTGGATTACATCTACGCTTAAGTCTATCCACGACGGACTCAAAGCCCTCGCAATGAAGGATTAAGCACTGAATCTGCAGAAGAAAATAAAGTTCTTTCTCTGTGTTCAGTCTATTTGGCTCAATTTCCCTTACAAAAATCCTCCTGATAATCCCCAGTCTTTGTTTTTCAAAACACTGAGCACACGGCCTCTGGACAGTAGCTGCTTGGGACAATTGCCAAGGACAATTGCTGCAGCCAGACAAAACATCTTCTGCCAAAGTGTCCTTGTGCTCATATTGATACAACATTGCTTCAACACTACATCCACACTGACCCAGAAACTGACAACAAGATAACATTCACTGCTCTCCTTGTGTCCTGTGGACTCTGGTCTTGAATGTGCATCGTGGGCTTTTTTTGTCTTTGTAATCATAATATTGATTACTTATGGTCAATATTCTGAATTCAATGATTTTTTTGCTCCTTCCTATTGTATGATTTCTTATCTGTACCATCCTATTGGCAGGCGCGTCCCCGATGCAGCCGTGTCACTGGAAATGCAGGTTCATTTTCTGTGTCAAGTCAAATTCTCTCGTATGTTATCAGTGATCTGTTAATGTACTTGGCAATAAATCTTTTTCTGATTCTGATTCTGATTTCTGATTCTGAGAACACCTGGGCGAGGCGCAGGAAAGATAATTACCGGGGCAAACAGCTGACTGTCAGAGAAAGAGGGTGCGTGGCCAGACAGGCCAGAGCAGCAGCTACAGGCAGGAACAGAAACCATACACAGACATGAAAACAATGCGAAATCAAAACATAACACCACATGATAAACCCACTGCCTGAGTCACCAGGAACGATCAGAACCGAGCCCACAGGAAACATGGGCTCGGTTCATGACAATAAAGTCCTGACTAGTAAGTTCTAAGGGAATGCTAGGATTGACAGAGTCCTGACTCTTTGTCAGCCTGGCTGCAGTGCTGAAAAGAAACCTGGGATGATTCTTGTTCTCTTCTATTAATGCAGAATAACAACTTGTTCTAGCTTTCCTAAGAGATTTTTATAAATTAGAAAATGATTTCTCCAAGCTAAATAGATTTCATCTAATTTAGTGGAGCACCATTTTCTTTCTAATTGACAAGTCGTCTGTTTTAAGCTACGAGTTTCTGTCTTGAACCAAGGAGTTAGAAATCTCTGATTAGACTTTTTCTTTTTTAAAGGGGCCACCATGTCTAGAGTCCGATACAGAGAAGCTATAACACTATCTACCATGCTATCAATTACAGAAGGAGCAAGCTCTCCATAGCTTATCTCCGTTGTGTTGACACATGGCATAGAGGAAACAATCTGCATAAATTTGGTGACAGCATCATTTGAGAGGAATCTACTGTTGTAATATTTTTCTTTAGGAGCCAAATAGTCAGAGATAGTAAAATCAAAGGTTAACAGACAATGGTCTCACAGTACAGGGTTATGAGGAGACACTACCAGATTTTCTGTCTCTATGCCATATGTCAGAACAAGGTCCAACGTGTGGTGGAGATAATGGGTAGAATTTCCTACTTTCTAAGAAAACCCCATTGAATCTAATACTGAATTAAATGCCACATTAAGACAATCACTATCTACATCTACATGTATATTAAAGTCCCCTATGTAGAAGAGCTTGGAATAACGAGGCGATGTGACTTATAAACCAAAGTTTATTATCAGATTCGCTCTTCTAACAAGTCTCATCTCAGTGCAGAAGCAGAATAAGAGGTCGAACACATTCAGACCTTCATACTTATACTTACACACAAAAGACATTGCATATCAAAGCTGACATCCCGCATTAACTTAATCCCCCCTCCTTTGTCTTCCGTTTCCTCCACCTGACCCAGAGAGGTCAGGGCGATCGATCTCCTCCATTGTCCTCTGTCTCCTCCACCTGACTCTGGGAAGTCAGGGAGATCGATCTGGTCTCCACCGCTGCGACTCCGTATGCTCTTTGATCTTCGCTGGCGGTCGAGACCTCTTGTCCTGTTCTGAGGCGTGAGGTCATTGTACATATGTAATCACTAAACATCTAATATGCTTATACATATGTAGGTATGGGATATATGATTAATATAAACCACAGCTCCCCCCAAACGACTAAGAAAAGGACAATCAAGGTAAGTCTACAGTTTAAGATAATTTCTATGACATACTATACTGTTAAACCTCTTGACAAGGAAGAAACTTTTCCAGCAGCCATGCTCCTGTAGAGAATTCAGTGGTAACCATAACAGCGTAGTGATATCACAAATCAGTCTTAAAACTGTCACAGCACAATCTGATAAAATAGTTAACAACTTTTGGTTAATTTGCATCAGTCCCTGTGCTGTCTGGGTTTTAATCTTCTCCCGAATCTGCTGTGGGTCCGCTTGGGCGTCCTGGCGGGACCTTCCTGTAAGGAATCTGCAGCTTGGGGAGGAGAGTGGTTATTTGTTCCCTGCAGGGGGGTTGAGTCTTTTTTCTTGGGGGGTCTACCCCGCCGAGGTGCTCTCGCCACCCATGCAGGCTCGTCTCTCAACAAGAAAGCAGGTTTAAGCCTATCAATGCTGACTGTTTCTTTTCTGTCCCCTAAATCAAGCACAAAATGCTTATCACCAGGTTCCAGCACTCTGAATGGTCCATCGTATGGTGGACGGAGGGTTGATTTTGAAGCATCATGCCTAATAAAAACGAATTCTGCGTTTTTTAAAGCTTGGGGGACAAAAACCTGTGGAAAAGAGTGATGTGCCGGTCCGGGGAGAGTGTCCGGTCCGTTGCTGCCTAAAGGCCTCAGGGTTGGAAGATGCCCAGGCTCTGGGTTCTCTGGTAAAAACTCACCTGGGAGTCTGAGAGGTTGTGCAAAAACTAATTCTGCTGGGGAGGCGTCTAGATCCTCTTTAGGCGCAGCACGCAACCCCAATAAAACCCAGGGAAGTTTATTTACCCAATTTGTATCCGTTAGTGAGGCTCTGAGGGCGGCCTTTAAAGATCTGTGAAAGCGCTCGCATAACCCATTAGCCTGAGGGTGATAAGCGGTGGTGCGGTGAATTGTCGCCCCTAAGCTGCTGGCCATAGCTGACCAAAGCTCTGAGACAAATTGAGGCCCCCTATCAGACGTGATGTCCGATGGGACGCCGAAACGTGCCACCCAGTTTGTCAAAAAAACGCGAGCGACTTCCGCCGCTGTGGTTGACGCCAGAGGGACCGCCTCAGGCCAGCGCGTAGTACGGTCTATCATTGTTAACAAGTGTGTGAAACCTTGAGAGGAAGGTAGTGGTCCCACGAGGTCGACATGAACGTGGTCGAACCTTCTAGCTGGGATTGGAAAAGGCTCTAGAGGGGCTTTTGTGTGTTTGTGTATTTTGGCGCGCTGACAAGACATGCAAGTTTTTGCCCATTCCTTTACATTTTTGCGCAGGCCGGGCCACACAAACTTTTCGGCGACCATTTTAACCGAGGCGCGCACACCTGGGTGCGCAAGGGAGTGAATTGAGTCGAAAATACGGCGGCGCCATGCAGCTGGGACTACCGGGTGAGGTCGGCCGGTTGAGATGTCGCATATTAGGGGGGGTACACCGTCGTGTAAACCTCTTTCCTCCAGCCTTAACCCTGTTGGTCCAGACAGGAGCGCACGCACGTCCACGTCACTGCTTTGCTCCTCTGCCATGGCTGCATAATCTATCCCTACGTGAATTGGGGCCACGTACATGTCCGCGTTGGTGAAGAGTTCTGCAGCTGAGGTAGTATAATCTGTCTCCTCGTGCTCTGGCGATGTCACAGCGTGAGAGAGGCAGTCTGCTACCACGTTAAGTTTGCCTGCCACATGTCGAATGTCTGTGGTGAACTCTGAAGTTGCAGCTAGCTGTCTTTGTTGCCTGCCTGACCATGGTTCTGAAATTTTAGCCATCGCAAAGGTGAGTGGTTTGTGGTCTACAAAAGCCGTGAAACGCCGCCCTTCTAACCAGAACTGGAAGTGGCGGATGGATAAATGAAGCGCTAGCAGCTCCCTGTCAAAAGTGCTGTATTTACGCTCAGTTTGGTTTGACGATTTTGTAGAGGGTTGGAAATAGTTAATAGTTATGTAAGAGGTGAAAAAGACATTTGGATAAGAAAATTTAAAAAAAAACAGGCACCCCTACAATTTTATGTTATTCTTTAATTGTTTTATTTTTCTACAATGCATTTGTAATTTACCTGGTTCCATTATAGCTCATGTGAGTTGAGTGCAGCTCCATACGCCGACCAATAGATGGCGCATGTCGCACAGTGATAGAGAGTAGACTCACGCACCGGAGGACGAAGAATAAACTCCTTGTGTGAAATAACGAAACGTGTTCTGCCGATTCTCTATCACGGGTTGGAGAGTTAACTTCCACATGCACGTTTCCTCCTCCTGGGCCGCTACCCAGGGGAGCAACAATTTTGGGGGATCGTCCGGGATTAGCGCCACCTACTGATCTGGCACTAATCATTGAAGAACCAAGGGATGCTGACCACCTGTTCCTGAGCCATTGACCTAAGCGACTGACTACAGGAGACTGGGCTGCACGGTGGCGCAGTGGGCTGCACGGTGGCGCAGTGGTTAGCACTGCGGCAGCACAGTTTACCCTTGGCCGGGGGATTGTGGGGATGGTGGGATCGTGGGTTCGATCCCAGCCCCCGACCAACAGTGATCTGTGTGGAGTTTGCATGTTCTCCCCGTGTTGCGTGGGTTTACTCCGGGATTTCTCCGGTTTCCTCCCACATGCCAAAAACATGCATGTTAGGTTAATTGGCTGTTCTAAATTGTCCCTAGATATTTGTTTCCTATAGGCCCTTAGAATAGAGGGTTAGTATTAATGAAAGCGCTTTGAGTGGTCTTTGTGACTAGAAAAGCGCTATATAAGTGCAGGTTAGTTAGTTAGTTAGGAGACCACAGCCATGTCTGCTCCACATGACCTGAGATGGGAAATCCAGCAAGAGCTTCGCCAGCTGACCATTGCCCGCCGCAGAAACGTTCTTTACAAGCTGGCTGAGTAGTTCAAGGATGAGGTGGGAGAAGATTTGCCAGGCGCAGAATCGACCGAAGTGGAACTCTTCGACTTCATTGTTGACTCGCTGAGAAGTCCACAACTGAAGAGCCTTGAGGACCAGGGGATGTCTCGCCTGCTTGCTTTCCATGACCTCATCATTGAACTACAACGGCCCACAGCAGCTGGAGAAGTGGATGCAGAGGTGTCACCCGACGATGATCCGGTCATAGTGGTTCCTGTGACCACTGGAGCTGCAGCACCATCAGGGAAGAACCATCCAACATCACCATCTGTAGTTCCTGACCCAGGGTTAGTCAGACTGACTGAACTTACGTCACTGTTGCCACGTAGAGAGTACAAGATTTATGGTGGTCAAATCTCTGATTTTGATTCTGATTTGAGTTACAGTAACTTGTGCAAACAACTGGATGAAGGGCTAAATGAAGGGTTCACAGAGGCTGAGGTTATCAGAACGGTGTTTAAGATAATTAAGCCTGGTACCTTTAAAGATATGCTTGTAACCAAAGATAGCCTTACTGTAGTTGAGTTAAAACGTTTCTTAAGGACACATCTACGCGAGAAAAGCAGCACTGAATTATTTCAGGAGCTGAGTAATGCTAAGCAAAATGACAAAGAAACACCACAACAATTTATGTATAGACTAATGGGGCTAAAACAGCGTGTGCTGATTGCAACTAAAAACAGTAGTGGGTTTCATTATGACAACGAGTTGGTACAAGGTGTGTTTATCCATTCATTGTATCAGGGTTTGAATGAAAAATACTCTTATGTCAGGAGAGACCTTAAACCTCACATCTCAAACACCAGTGTCACAGATGACTCCATCCTGGAGCTCATAGCAAATTCTGTTAGTGAAGAGACAGAGAGATTAAGTAGGTTGGGACAAAGTCATAAACAGAAAGTCACCAGTGTTAATGCGGCACAGGTAGAGACAGATCAAAGCTCTATTAAAATGCACACTGAAGTCCAAGCTAATCGTGTAGCTATCCAGGAGCTGATGGCACAGGTCTCCTCCCTAACCAAGAGTTTAGAAAAGGCCCTAACCCCAATGGTAAATACAGTAAACACCAGTCCCACAGCACCTGTCCCTAAACAGCCAGCACTGAAACCTGCAGTGAAAGGAAAGTGCCAAAAGTGTACCGCCCAAGAGACTGAGTGCTGCGCACACTGTTTTCGATGTGGAGAGGAGGGGCACAGAGCTATAGGTTGCCTTCAGAAAAGCAATGTGCCGGGAAACTGGAGGAGGTCGCTGGGGAGGGACCACCAGTGACTGAACCACCAGCAGAGTCCCACAACACTAAAAGACGGAACTCCAAACAGACTACTGCCAAGTCCCAAAAGTCACCCAACACAAAGCGTGTGGCACAGCTCATTGGCGGTAGGTGTATGATCAGTTGCCAGTTAAATGGAGTAAACCTACAGATGTTATTGGACAGTGGGGCACAAGTAAGCATTGTTGAAAAGTCATGGGTACAAGCAGCCTTACCAAATGTGAAAATACAGCCACTCGAGAGCCTACTCCCAGGCCATCCACTCGAAATCACCGCAGCCAATGGAACGGATGTTCCGTTCGAGGGGTGGATAGATGTCCTGCTCGAGATCACAAGTTCACAGTATGGTTCTGTATCCTTGTATGTTCCAATGCTTGGCAGTCAGCAGCGTTTAAGCACTCCGCTGCTGGGCTTTAATGTGATCCAAGAGATAATAATGGCAAACGGTGAACAAAGTGACGATATTAGCTTAGTGGGCTTACTGTCAGAGACCTTAAAGGTCCAGAAAGGTAATGTTGAATCACTCATCTCTGTTGTCCACGCCAAGTCAATAGAAAATGAACCAGAAAGTCCAGTGGTGAGAGTTGGGAAAAAAGGACTCACTGTTCACAGTAGCCAAATCTGTATGGTAAAATGTCACATCAGAGCATTTCCTGGAGGAGGAGAAATGTTGTTCGAGCCAGCTGTGAAATGTAACTTACCGGATGGGTTGGAGTTATTCCCAGCTCTTATTGATGTACCCGCTGGTGCTTCAAAAACTGTCAAAATCCCAATCCAAAACTCAACAAAGCACAACATTTTTCTAAATCCAAAGACTGTTTTAGGACTTATTTCAGAGATCACTGAATACAAACCTGTAAATGTTTGTTCCAGTGCTGAAAATGCAACCAAAACTACAGACAAGCTATTTTGTCACTCTGCTCAAGTGACATGTGACAGTCAAGGTGAGGGTGAAGAAACATTAAGCACTGCTCCCTCACACCTGAGATGGCACCCTAATGTCAATTTAGACCATCTCTCAGAGGGTGATCGGGAGGTGGTTCGGCAGATGCTCTATGAACAGTCTGATGTGTTTGCTCATGATGAAGGAGACATTGGATGTATTCCTGGACTACAGCTAAAAATCAGCACCACTGACAACACACCCGTGCAGAAAAGTTACAACTCCATTCCAAGACCACTGTATAAAGAGGTGAAGGAGTATGTTCAAAACCTTTTAAGCAGGGGCTGGATCAGGAAATCAGTGTCAAACAACTCGTCGCCAGTAGTGTGTGTGCGTAAAAAGGACAATACTTTGCGCTTGTGTGTTGATTTTCGTGAGCTGAACCGAAAAACCATACCTGACAGGCATCCGTTACCACGGATACAAGATCTACTGGACAGTCTTGGGGGTAACTCCTGGTTTTCCATATTGGATCAGGGAAGTGCCTACCATCAGGGTTTTGTAAGTGAGAAGTCAAGACATTTAACTGCTTTTAGCACACCCTGGGGACTATACGAGTGGGTGTGGGTTCCATTCGGGTTGTCAAACGCACCGGCCGCATTCCAAAGGTGTATGGAGGGGGTGTTAGAAGGGATCAGAGACGAGTGTTGCATGCCTTACTTGGACGATGTACTGTGTTACTCCAAAACCTTTGATGAGCACGTAGAACACCTTAAACAGGTTTTGTGCAAAATGCAACAACACGGCATAAAACTTCGGCCAGCCAAATGTGAACTGTTCAAAAACCAAGTACGCTACCTGGGTAGGCTAGTGTCGGGAGAAGGAGTCCAGATTGACCCAAAAGACTTGGATGCTGTGTTCGCTCTGAAAGACAAGAACCCTCGCACACTCGGAGAACTCAGAACGTTACTGGGTTTTCTCAGTTATTACCGATCATTTATTCAAGATTTTTCACGTCTGGCGAGACCCTTGTTCGAACTCCTCCAGAGCACTAATGAAACAAGCAATGACAATAAACCAGCACCAAAAAGGAGTAAAGGACAAACAAAGAAAGGAGACAGAAACCAGCTTCCTTCTCGCACACCAATAATATGGACCAGTGAACATCAGAAAGTTGTGTCAAGATTTGTGGACATTCTGACTAATCCTCCCATTCTAGCCTATCCCAATTTGGACCTTCCATTTGTATTGCATACAGATGCGTCAAACACAGGCCTGGGAGCCGTCTTGTATCAAAAACAAGAAAACAAACTTAAGGTGATTGGCTATGGATCCAGAACTCTCACACCGGCCGAGAAGAATTATCACTTACATTCCGGTAAACTAGAGTTTCTAGCTCTCAAGTGGGCCATCTGCGACAAATTCCATGACTATCTGTATTATGCACTGACTTTTACTGTCTATACAGATAACAATCCTTTAACCTATGTCCTCAGTTCAGCCAGGTTGAATGCAGTGGGTCATAGGTGGGTCGGGGAGTTGGCTGACTTCCATTTTGATATCAAGTATAGGCCAGGGAAAAGGAATGCAGATGCAGATATGTTGTCCAGACACCCACTAGATCTGCAAGAGCAAATGAATGACACGTCAAACAGGTTCATTTTGTCTTCTTTCAATTATTTATCCTTTTTTTTTTTTTTTTTTTTTTTTTCCTTTGAAAGACAAAAGTAAAATAGAAAGATGTCTTTACCTTCTTTACATGTTTCAACTGCACTGCAGCCTTCATCAGAAGAGTCAGCTGATTGCTGCCAGGTGACATTTATCAGCTGATTTTCGTAGGCGGGGCCAGCTCAGCAGATCTGTCAGATCATATCGTATTACGTGGAAGTTATGGACAAGTTTGCATTAAAGACTTCCGTCGGCTGGAGAAATTGGAGAAAACACGGGCACGCTTCAGAAACCACCTACGGTTCAACCTCCGTTGCAGAGATGAGGAGGTCACACCCCAAAGCCTCAATATAAGAAATCCAATCCCGA
Source organism: Pholidichthys leucotaenia (assembly GCA_020510985.1). Taxonomy (NCBI): domain Eukaryota; kingdom Metazoa; phylum Chordata; class Actinopteri; order Cichliformes; family Pholidichthyidae; genus Pholidichthys; species Pholidichthys leucotaenia. The sequence continues at coordinate 399,771,499 of CM035838.1, forward strand.
CCAAGAACGCAGAAAAAATCATCAACAAAGCACGGAAAGACCTTATAAAAGAACGTATAAGAATAACGGCAAATAAAGTAGACAAAATAAACAACCAAATAAAAGAGGAAACGGACATGTTTAAGCAACGCTACCCGACGGACCAGTAAACGCAGGAGCAGAAAAAAGCACAACTGAAACACGCACACGAACAAGAATTCATCACAACGAAAAACCGCCAATTGAAAAAATTAAAAAAACTCACAGAAAGAAAGAACGGACGAAGACAAACACACACGGAAAAGAACGATAAGTGGGTCAAAAACCTATCACAACGCACACTCACGGACACGGAGAAAACAGTGCTGAACAGAGGACTGAACTTCGCCATCACACCAGCCAGAATCCCCCATGAAGAATACATCCTCGCAACAGAACTGGCATGCGAAAAAATCCAGGACCAAGGAGAAAAAGCAGCACTCCGGAACGCAGTCGCAGGAATCCTCAAAACGGCCAAATTACCACAAAGCAACGTTACAAGAAAAGAAGAAAAAGCATTAAACTCACTCAAGACAGATAAAACGATCACAATACTCCCAGCAGATAAAGGCAGAACAACAGTAATTTTGGACACGGAAACATACGAAAAACAGATGGAAACCATGTTGGCAGACAGTAACACATACGAAATCATTAAAACAAACCCGACAGAAGAAAAGAAAAAAATGCTCAAAGTCCTTCTAAAACCTCTATTAGAAAGCAATAAAATCACAAAGGACGCATATGATCACCTGATCCCCACAGCCAGCATCACCCCTCGGATTTATGGAACACCGAAAATACATAAAAAGGATATCCCACTGCGGCCAATAATAGACAGCATTGGATCAGTCACATACAACTTATCAAAAGCCCTAGCTGAAATCATCAAACCCCTCCTTGGACTATCAGACTTTCACTGTAAAAATTCAAAAGAGCTGGCACAAGAACTCAAAGACATAAAAATAGAATCAGACGAGATTGTCATCTCACATGACGTCATCTCTTTATTCACAAAGACTCCTATTGACGTCACACTACATATAGTGCAAGAACGCCTCAACAAGGACAGTACCCTAAAAAGACGCACCAACCTCACAGTCCATGACATATCCAAATTACTACAGTTTGTTGCAAAATCCACTTATTTTCAATTCAGAGGAAAAATCTACAAACAAAAAGAAGGATTTGCAATGGGAGACCCACTATCAGCCATCATGAGCAGTTTTTTTATGGAGGATCTGGAAAATAAAGCCATCAACACAGCACCCACAATATGCAAACCCACCCTTTGGAAGAGATACGTAGATGACATTCTGGAAAAAATAAGGAAAGGACATACACAAGAACTCACTGACCATCTGAACAGTACAGACAGTACGGGGAACATAAAATTCACACACGAAGAGGAGGAAAATGGCACCATAGCCTTTCTGGACATGAAAATCCACCACAACGAGGATGGCAGCATAAAAATCACAGTCTACAGGAAACCAACCCACACAGATCAATACCTACTTTGGACATCGGAACACCCCACAGCACACAAGCTATCAGTCGTCAGGACATTATATGAACGAGCCACCATCATCACGGAACAAGAAGACAGACAGGAAGAGGAAAACCACATAAAACATGCACTTATACGCTGCCAATATCCAGTATGGGCCATAAACAAAGGGAAACAGCAAGTCAAAAACAAAGAAAATAAACAGGACACAAGACACAGAACAAAAGCTGAAATCAAAAACAAGGAAACCATAACTATACCATACATACGAGGGATCACGGAACCAATTCAAAGGATCATGAAAAAATACAAAATAAACACAGCAGTCAAACCACACAAAAAATTAAGACAGTTATTAGTACACCCCAAGGACAGAATAGAACAAGACAATAAATGCAATGTATTATATGAAATATCATGCAGATCATGTAACAAAACCTACATTGGAGAAACCGGAAGATTATTCACCACAAGAAAAAAAGAACACCAAAAGGAATGTGAGAAGGAAACGCAAGGACGACTCACAAGATCACAAAAAGAAAAAGCAGAACAAGAAACATTAAAATCAGCTATATCGGACCACTGCAAAAGAAATAATCACATCATGGACTGGGACAACACAAAAATTATTGGATCGGAGAGCAACAGACACAAACGTTGGATCAAGGAGGCAATAGAGATCAGAAAGCGGGGAAAAGACACCATGAACCGAGATGAGGGGGCCTTTATGCTTTCTCACACCTGGGACCACATTCTCCAGAGACCATCTGACGGCGGGAGGCGGGGCCGGCTCGGCGGATCTGACAGATCTGCTGAGCTGGCCCCGCCTACGAAAATCAGCTGATAAATGTCACCTGGCAGCAATCAGCTGACTCTTCTGATGAAGGCTGCAGTGCAGTTGAAACATGTAAAGAAGGTAAAGACATCTTTCTATTTTACTTTTGTCTTTCAAAGGAAAAAAAAAAAAAAAAAAAAAAAAGGATAAACAAATGAATGAGTTCACAGAGACAGTTTTACCAGAAGTAGTGTCCGCGGCGTGGCAAGGGAGCAAGGCAGCACAAAACAGTGATGTGCCATGGATAGCTGCGTTACAACTGAGTTCTAATGACAACAATGTACCAACTGACAGTGTTTTGAGCATGACACCTAAAGACATCAATGCTGCTCAACAAGACGATGAGTCAATTAGAGAAGTAATCTCACTCAAACTCAAAGGATGGACACCAAACGATAAAGATAAACGGACAATGAGTAAACGGACACGGAGACTACTGTATGAGTGGAACAAGTTGGAAGTTGACAATGGATTATTGTACAGAAAGACAGAGCACAGCAAACAACTTGTTCTACCTGAACAGCTAAAGCCGATGGTGTTAAAGAGTTTACACAATGATATGGGTCACATAGGGTGTGATAAGGTGATACATCTGGCCCGTGAGCGTTTCTATTGGCCATATATGCAACAAGATGTTGAAGATTATGTAACAAAAAAATGTCCGTGCATCAAACAAAAACGCCCAAATGTTCCCCAGAGAGCTCCAATGGGATCTATCACAACCAGTGCTCCCTTTGAGTTAATCTCCATCGACTACTTACACCTTGAGCCAAGTAAAGGAGGGTTTGAGTACATCCTCGTACTAGTGGACCATTTCACTCGTTTCGCACAGGCATACCCTACAAGGAATAAATCAGGCAAAACAGCTGCAGAAAAGATATTTCAGGATTTTATTCCTCGTTTCGGGTACCCTGAGAAGTTGCATCACGATCAGGGACATGAGTTTGAAAACAGTCTCTTCCACAGATTACAACTGTCTGGAATTTCTCACTCACGAACCACTCCATACCATCCGCAGGGCAACCCCGTGGAGCGCCTGAATCGTACACTACTCCAAATGCTTCGTACCCTACAGGAGGAGAAAAAAAGTGAATGGAAGGATCACCTACCCCAAATGGTACATGCTTACAATTGTACAAGACACGAGTCAACAGGTTATTCTCCATTTTTCCTCTTATATGGCAGAGTCCCAAGGTTACCTGTAGATCTACTATTGAACCAGACAAAAGACACTGACACACACAGCCATCAAACCTACGCTAAAAAATGGGCTGATAGGATGCGTGTTGCTTACAAAATCGCTGCAGAAAACAGCCAAAAGTCTTCAGATAAAGGCAAAAAGCAGTACGACAAACGCTTAAAAGGTGTCACACTCCAACCAGGCGACAGGGTGTTGGTCAGAAACCTCTATGAAAGAGGAGGCCCAGGGAAACTGCGCGCTTACTGGGAGTCAGCAGTACATCGCATAGTTGAGAGAGTGGGAGATGGACCAGTCTATAAAGTACAAGCAGAGAGAGGCAGCCAAGTGATGCGAGTGTTACACAGAAACCTGCTGTTGCCTGTAAATGACTTGCCTTTAGAAGAAGAACTGCCTGCAAAAATAATAATAATTATTATTATAATAATTCCGGTTCCGGTTCCGCCGGACCGGTGGCGCCACACGAGTAGGCTGCCCGTTGCAACAGCCTTTTTTTTTATCTTCCTTCTTCTTTCTACACCCTTCACTCTGTATATATATCACGGACGCACAGATCGCCCCGGGGGTCTCCCGGGTCGGCGGACGGAGCCACGGTTTGCAGCGGGAGACGCTACAGCGGGGAGGAGCTAGTGCTAGCTAGCACTTGGCTGCCGCCCGGTGCTAAAGGGAAACTCGACATACTGGGAGCTGTAGCGAAAACGACGCGGGTGCCGGGCTCGAGTTTAGGCGGCGTGCAAGAAATATAAGACAGAATAATAAAGAGCGATGGCAAGAACCAAGCAGACCGCCCGTAAAATTTACTGGAGGAAGAAGCCCCCCGGGAGACAGCTAGCCACCAGGGCTGCTTGGAGAGGCGCTCCGGCCACCGGCAGAGTGAAGAGGCCTCGCCGTCACAGGCCCGTGGCTCTGAGAGAGATCCGTCGCTGCCAGAAATCCACGGAGCTGCTCATCCGTAAGCTGCCCGTCCAGCGCCTGGTGAGGGAGATCGCTCAGGACTTCAAGACCGTCCTGCGTTTCCTGAGCTTCGTCGTCATGGCTCTGCAGGAGACCAGCGAGGCCCACCTGGTGGTCTCTCTTCGCTAAGGGGGTCACCATCATGCCCAAAGACTTCCAGCTGGCCCACCGCATCCACGGAGAGAGAGCTTAGACTTTCTGCTGCACATTCACCAACCAACCATAATGCTCTGCACTGTGTGTCTATATATATACATTTATAGTAATATGAACATATGTTTACTAGATGTTGTTTTTTCTTGCCTTCTGATTGTTGCTCTGAGTGTTGCTATCCCTGTGCTGTTGCAATCCTGGAATTTCCCCATTGTGGGACTAATAAAGGCTTATCTTATCTTATCTTATCTTAAAAGAAAAGACAAAACAGAAACAGAAGAAGAGGACAGAGACAAATCCTAACAGTGACAACACAGACAATGACAGCTCGGAGGAAGAAGAGGAAAATACTTACCGCTACAACCTCCGTAGCCAAATCCCATGTTACAGACCCGTAAATCGTCAGCAAAATGCCTCAAATCTCCCAGACCAAAACACTCAGCAACCAGTACCTGTCATGCCAGAGCAAAATCAGCAAAGGCTTCGAGCGGCAGCTAGAGAGTTCTGCCCACCAGTAAGGCAGGAACCGGTCCCCGTTCAGCGGGATGCTGAGAAGCAAATGGATGGACCAGCTTTGCTGCAGGAAGAACGTCAAGGACAAGTGGAGGTGATGGATGGAGAACAGGAGGAACTGAGAAGGTCACAGTGGAGAGCAAGGCCAGTAGAGAGACTGACCTACGACGTCCTGGGACAGCCATCGTACCAGCCTTGGACTGCAGACGTAAGACCTGTCCTACTCCCTACCCCTGTGCCGCTAACTCAAAACTATATGCCATTCCACTACCTCACCCAACCTCAGTCCCACGGTTATAATTGGTACACTCTCATGCATTAAGTCACCCTACAATATGAAATGTCGGGAGACATTTATTTGAAGTGGGGGAGAGTGTAGAGGGTTGGAAATAGTTAATAGTTATGTAAGAGGTGAAAAAGACATTTGGATAAGAAAATTTAAAAAAAAACAGGCACCCCTACAATTTTATGTTATTCTTTAATTGTTTTATTTTTCTACAATGCATTTGTAATCCACCTGGTTCCATTATAGCTCATGTGAGTTGAGTGCAGCTCCATACGCCGACCAATAGATGGCGCATGTCGCACAGTGATAGAGAGTAGACTCACGCACCGGAGGACGAAGAATAAACTCCTTGTGTGAAATAACGAAACGTGTTCTGCCGATTCTCTATCACAGGTTGGAGAGTTAACTTCCACATGCACGTTTCCTCCTCCTGGGCCGCTACCCAGGGGAGCAACAATTTGCTAAAAAATGCTAAAGGTTGCCAGGTTCCGCCAACGTGTTGTTCCACAACTGCCCCTATGGCCAGGTCTGAAGCGTCTGTGGTTAGCGCAATGCGGGCCGAGGGATCAGGGTGAACCAACAATGTGGCGTTCACTAGAGCACTTTTTACTTCCGCGAAGGCGCGTTCGCGCTCCGGGGTCCATTCGACCGTGTTGGAAGGCTTTTGTTTTCTGAGCGCAGCATACAGGGGCTGCATGAGTTGAGCTGCGCGGGGGAGGAAACGGTTGTAAAAATTACCATTCCCAAAAATTCTTGCAGCGATTTGACCATTTGTGGTCGTGGAAAATTTTTTACCGCGTGGACTTTGTCTGGTAATGGGACTGCCCCCTTTGGTGAAACTCTGTGCCCCAAAAAATCAATTTGTGACACGCCGAATTTGCATTTGGCTGGGTTGATTATTAACCCGTGCTCTTCTAGTCTCTGAAAAACCGTAGTGAGGTGTTGTTCGTGTTCTTCCTCTGTCGGGCTGGCTACCAGCATATCGTTGAGGTAGACGAACACGAAGGGGCGGTCGCGTAATACCGCGTCCATCATGCGCTGAAAGGTTTGAGCAGCGCCTTTGAGGCCAAACGGCATCCGCAAAAATTCAAAAAGACCGAAAGGGGTTATTACAGCCGTTTTAGGAATGTCTTCCGCCCGAACGGAAACTTGGTGATAGCCACGGACCAGGTCTATTTTAGAAAAAATGCGCGCACCCGCCAGATGTAGTGAGAAATCTTGGATGTGAGGAATTGGGTAGCGGTCATGCGCTGTCGCATTGTTTAATCTGCGGTAATCGCCGCACGGTCTCCAAGAACCGTCGGTTTTCGGGACCATGTGGAGTGGTGATGCCCAGGGGCTTTTCGAGCGTCTAATAATGCCTAATTTTTCAAGGGTGGCAAACTCGTCCCGTGCTATGGTGAGCTTGGTCTCGTCTAAGTGCCGAGCTTTGGCGAACACGGGTGGGCCCGTTGTGGGAATGAAGTATTCAACCCCTTGTTTCGCTACTGTTGCTGAAAATTTTGGAACTGTGAGTGCTGGAAATTGGGTGAGGAGTTGGCCGAACTTACCTCCTGCTGTTGTGACGTTGGCCTGCACGGGTGGTGGAGAAACTCGAGCTGAGCAGGGGACAGAAGAAAATGACATGCATTAACCAAGCGTCTATTTGCTAGATCTACTAACAACCCATGTGCACACAAAAAATCAGCGCCCAACATGTTAAAGCTCACCGCCGCTACAATAAATGTCCATCTATAGTTGCGGCCGTGGATGCAAAGAGGCAGGTTCCTTTCACCGAAGGTGTCGATGATGGAGCCGTTGGCTGCCATCGCTCCATTTCCCCGGGGACCCATGGCCCGGTCTGCGCTGGAAGGGGTGATAAAACTCAGCTGAGCTCCGGTGTCGATCAGGAACTGTCTCCCGGTGTGTCCGTCAGTCACATACAGTAGTTTATTTTTCTCGCCGAGAGCCACAGCTGTTAACGGCCTCTCGGCTTTGGCGTTCCCCGAACTTTTGAATTTGCAGGGGGGCACGCATTTGTACGCTCTCCCGGCGAAACGGTGGTGGAAATAGCAGAGGTCGTTCCGCCTGCTGCGTCTTGGTCATGTTGCCGCCATGGTGGGCGGGCTCTGCTCGGTTGTCTGTGGTTCTCTGCTGCTCTGGGCTTCTGCGCTGAGATCTGCGGATGCTGCCGTGGCCACCTGTTCGCCGCAGGCGTTGATGAGCCGCTGCGCCTCTCGGGCCAGCGCGCGGAAGTCCTGCTGGGTGTTGCACCGCATGTTGACCAGCGTCCCTCTCATGTGTGGCGGCAGAGTGCTGAGGAAGATATATCGGAAAAGGAAGTTGTCGTTGTCCTCTTCCTTAAGCTGCAGCATGTCCTCCATGAGGGCCTTGGGTCTGCATCCTCTGTGGCCGTAGATCGCCAGGATTTTCTCTGCTCTCTCCTCGGCTGAGGGGACGAAATTCTCCATGATGGTCGCCTTAAGCTCTCTGTATTTGTCATGGGCGGGCGGCCGTTGGATTATGCTCCGCGCACATCTTGACGTGGCAGCGTCGAGTTTGGCGACGATATGATAAAATTTTGTGTCGTCTGCCGTTATGCCCGCCAGTGCAAACTGAGCCTCAGCTTGCTGGAACCACGAGCTCTGGTCTTCCTGCCAGAAGTCTGGCAGCTTGACGGTGACGGCGTTTGTGTGGGCCATCCCTGATGTGTCCGCCGGGTGAGAGCGCCTTTCTTCCGCTCTCACGGCGGGGCTGGTGCTCGGTTGAGCCCTCTCTGTAGCTTCTGCCGTGGGGGAACGTCGTCCATCTGTTCCCCTGTCTGCATGGGCGCCGGCGCTTGCCTGGGTCGCCTCCGATGAGTCAATCGCGGGAGAACGTCTCTGTTCCATCCTTGCATCAGGGTCACCAGTGTAGAAGAGCTTGGAATAATGAGGCGATGTGACTTATAAACCAAAGTTTATTATCAGCTTCGCTCCTCTAACAAGTCTCATCTCAGTGCAGAAGCAGAATAAGAGGTCGAACACATTCAGACCTTCATACTTATACTTACACACAACAAAAGACATTGCATATCAAAGCTGACATCCCGCATTAACTTAATCCCCCCTCCTTTGTCTTCCATCTCCTCCACCTGACCCAGAGAGGTCAGGGCGATCAATCTCCTCCATTGTCCTCTGTCTCCTCCACCTGACTTTTGGAAGTCAGGGAGATCGATCTGGTCTCCACCGCTGCGACTCCGTATGCTCTTTGATCTTTGCTGGCGGTCGAGACCTCTTGTCCTGTTCTGAGGCGTGAGGTCATTGTACATATGTAATCACTAAACATCTAATATGCTTATACATATGTAGGTATGGGATATATGATTAATATAAACCACACCCTACTATAATTTTTCTATCTGATTTCAGCACTAAATCTGCTAAGAATTTGGCAAGTTCGGATAAAAACTCTGAGTAGTCTGAGGGAGGATGATAAACTACGGCAAATAAAATTGGGTTTAGCCTAAAATTGCTAACATGCCCAATACTGAGGACCAGGTCCTCAAAGGAATTATAACCTGTTTTTTGCTTTACATTAACTAGCAATTTGGAATGGTAAATTGTTGCTACTCCTCCACCACGACCAGAACTTCTGGGAGTTTGACAGTTTAAATGTCATGAGCCAAGCCGGCTTGGCTTTCCCTGGCTCGGCCTCGATCTCTCTGTGGGTTTTGGTTTCATTGTTTATGTACATTTTGTGTATTTTCGTACTTATTCCATAACCATAGCCACTGCCTGACCGGCAGCTGTTACTCAGTCTCGGTGACCTACTTTCTTCCACGCTGCTGACAATCTGTCGGTCCAGCCACGCCCTCTTGCTCTCCTTCTGGTTCAGCTGTTCCCAGCCCCGGTAATTTTCTTTCCCGCACCTCGCACAGGTGTGCTCAATTTGTGTGGCCAGCGGTGTTTGTATTTAAGTGCCTCTTTGCTAGACAAATGCCGCTGGACCATCATACGAGTCAGATGGTTGTTCTCCACCATTTGATCATCACGTCCCGAAGGATTGTTCGTGTTTGTGCTCGCTGTCTGCCTTGGATGACTCGGACTGCTCCTGCACGGTGAGTAAGAGCTTTTCTGCGTTTCTGTTTGCAGTTGTGCTGCGACGCTTGTCTGTAGCTTTTCCTCTGGCAGCACAACTGCTACGCTCGGACACTGCTGTCCGGCTCTTCTCCCATGCCAGTCGAACCTCCTGGAGAACTCCAAATTTACACGAGCACTTTGTCCTGTTAGTTTTTGTGGCCACGGTGCACAGTGGTCTGCCTGCTGTATGCTATTTATGTCAGCCTTTATGTGCACATCTGTTTCATTTCTGTTAGTCATTACTTTTTGAACTGTTTATGTCAATAAATGTGTGTTTGGTGTAACCCTGTGCATAAATCCTCATTCCTCCTTCTCTTCCTCCATGCGCTGTGGAGAAGCGCACGGGGAAGTATATGACATTAAATAACCAGAGGGAGTGGATTCATTTAAACCAACATAATCCTCTTGCCCTAACCAAGTCTCTGTCAGGGATATTAAATCAACTTGATGATCAATCAACAGATCATGGACTAGCAGAGACTTGGGAGTTAGAGACCTAATATTTAACAAACCGCATTTAATTTTAAAATTATGTGGGGGAACAGAGGCCAAGTCATTAAATTTAGAGGCTTCATGTTTAATTTGAGTTTTACCAACTTTTTGTTCAATCACTTTGGGATGCTTATACATTATATTTTTATTTACTTTGGAGGGAGCAGACAATGATTCTCTGATGGGGAAGACGGGCTAAGTTGAGGGGTGGCGGATGAAGAGGAGCTGCAGAGAGGCGTGTAAGACTGCGACTCTGCTTCCTGGTCCCAGCACTGAGTTGTCAAGGTTTTGGAAATTTAGATAAAAATGATGCTAGATTGTTAGATAAAACAGATGCACCATCCAAAGTGGGATGGACGCCGTCTCGTCTACTAAGACCAGGTTTTCCCCAAAGTGAGTTCCAATTGTCTATGTAGCCCACGTTGTGTGCAGGAAACCACACAGACAGACAGCGGCTGAAGGATGATATGCGGCTAAACATGTCATCACTGGTCAGATTGGGGAGGGGCCCAGAGAATACTACAGAGGCAGGCATCGTTTGGCAAAGTTACACACCAATTCCACACTAAGTTTTGTGACTTCCAACTGCCGGAGTCGGATGTTGTTAATGCCGGCGTGGATAACAATTGTGGAGTATTTACAGTTCCTCTTAGCCAGCATTTTCAAATTTGACTCGATGTCACCTGCTCTGGCCCCAGGGATGCATTTGACTATGGCCGCTGGAGTCTCTAGGTTCATGTTTCTGACTATAGAGTCGCCAATGATCAGCGTTTTTTCCTCAGCAGGTGTATCGCTGAGTGGGGAAAAGCGATTAGAAACATGAACAGGTTGGTGGTGAACCAGGGGCTTGCGACTATGCTTCCTTCTCACCATCACCCACCCATTCTCTCCTGGCTGCTCATTAGAGGTGGAAGCCGGAAGACAGCTAGCAGGCCCTATGCTAGGGTGCTCTGCTGCAGCTAAGGGCCAGAATAGAATATTCTATTCTAAACACAGCCAACATTTGGGCCTGTAAAGCCTGATTGGGATATCGGTTTCAGACAGGAATACTTGTATTCTATGGGCAATGCGCTAGTATTTATAATTCTTTTTTTTTTATCTTTTCATAACAGGTGACCCTGACTGCACATTGCTGCGGTAGGTTACTGTCTGTGGAGTCTGCTGATGTTTGCCTGTCCTTGTAACCAGTGAGTTTCTTGATCCTCTGCCATATGTTCCTGGTGTTATTCTTGTCAAAGTTTTCCTCGATACGCTGTATATATTTGTGCTTGGCCATTTTGATGCCTTTCCGTAGGGACTGGCATGCTTCTTTATGTGCTGCTGGTCTCCTGACTTGAAGGCTTCATCCCATGTTCTAAGCAGGGTAGGCACCTCACCTATTGTGTGTGTACATGGATATATTTTTCAGTAGGCCAATATTTCTATTAAAAATCCATTTTTTTAAATTAATTTTATGTAATATTCTAATTTTTGAGAAACTGAATTTGGGGTTTTCATGTGCTTCATCAAAATTAAATAAGCACTTGAAATATATCTCTGCGTGTAATGAATCTATAGAATATGAATTTCATTTTTTAAATTGAATTACTGAAATAAATCAACTTTTCAATGACATTCTAATTTATTGAGACGCGCCTGTACCATGTTGTCCTGTATAAGCGATCCTTGCAGTCTTTGTGGGGATGGAGGGTGGCAGGTTAACAGAGGGGATGGTTTTGGCTCATTTTGTATTTTTGAATGGCATTTTAATTTGTTGCAAAGATTTATTCATTTGAATGAAGTTTTAATAATTTATTCATTGAAAGAAAAGCTTTTTCAAATTTTTGCATAAGAAATCGTCTCGCCATTCCTCCAGCTGGAACACCACCTGCCTGAAGATGTCTGGCAATCACCTGGAATAATACTCACCACTGCCTATCAAATCTGTGCCCATAAGGAAAGCCAAAGACCAACTGATTCATTCCATCCTGAAGCATTAGTAGTAATACTCACCACTTCTTTCTCCATAGGGGTTGCCAGATCTTCCCTCACGTATACACTCACAATGATCAATAAAGCTTGAGCTGTTTTCTCCAGTCTGTGTCTGCTATTGGGCCTGTTCTGTTGAAACATATATTTAATATTCATTACACCCACAGTGAAATATTTCCAGCCTTTTTGATTTAATTTTGATGGCTAAGGTTAGTTTTTGAAACTAAATTACTAGTATTCAAATTCATCAAGATGCACTAGTATTTTCTGTAGGCTTACTTCGATCAACTTGAGAACTTTATGAATTTTAGATTCACAAATCTACCCTGTCGTCTTCTTAAAGTGGAGAAGATTGCACCGCCACAGAATATAAATAAATAAACTAAATAAACTGCGATCCATCATGGGCAATCCTGATCACCCCCTCCACCACACACTAGATAAGACAGCGAAGCACTTTCTCCTATAGACTACTACAGCTTCGTTGTCGAACGGCTAGGTACAGGAAATCTTTCCTGCCACATGCAATTTCACTGTACAATAACTCACTATGATGTTGTATTCTGGTCATAGCTATGCTGCCACACTGCATCTTACAGACTAACTGGTACCTCACTTTTTCACTCTGCTCCTGATAGTCCTTCTTTGTGCAATGGGATGATTCATGTGTTTATACGGGTCATTATATATTAAGCTATGATGTATATAGGTTTTATAGTCTTATAGTTTTATAGTATATAGTTTTATTGTCTGTCATGTGTGTGTTTCTGTTGTTTTGACTGTCAACTGTCATGCTGCTGTTACACTGTAATTTCCCAGTTTGGGATCAATAAAGTCTGTCCATCCGTCCGTCCGTCCGTCCGTCCACCCACCCACCCTATCTATCTATCTATCTATCTATCTATCTATCTATCTATCTATCTATCTGTCTATCTGTCTGTCTGTCTGTCTGTCTGTCTGTCTGTCTGTCTGTCTGTCTGTCTGTCTGTCTATATCTGAGTTTGAATGTGATTACATTTCTGAAACAAAAGCAAGTAGATATTATAAAAAAAGTCTCTGTATAAATCATTTTATTACATCACCTCAGTGTTGTAATTAAGAAAATCAACAGTTTTATGAACTTTGTACAAGTCACAGGATGTTATTACCTTCAAATGAATGCTAACATTTTACAAGTATAAAATGTATTTCATTACATCGTGCTAATTTATTTATAATGAATACAGTCATTTATTAATTAAAAAAAATGTAACAGCTGTGTTTCCAGATTTGACAAAATCTCACACTGTATACACTGCCTAGTTTTAACAACGTAGTGTTAGGTGTCTGTATATACTGTAGATATTCAAATAAATAATCTGTTTAACAGGCTACTGTATGTAGTACAAAGGAAGGCTCCATATACTCAGAATCTCCTTACAGTCTGTCAGCTGTAGCTGTAACTGATCACAATGAGGGACTCTCATCAGAAGTATATCATCACATATACATATAACACCATTTACTCTCTAGACTTTGATCTCTTCCTCTTCTTCACTTAAGGCATAGGTTGTCTCATGGTTTGGGGGAAAAGCTTGACTTGTGCTGCTGCTGCTCCTTCTCACTCCCTTGGTGAACGACCCTCCACCGTAATGTCGAGACAGGACATCAGCTGCCCGCTGGAACCTTTCTGCCTCTATTACAGGCTCCACCATCTGAGGAGATCCGACAGACGCACCGGGTGTCCTTACAGACGTCCTCCCCTCCTCGTGCTCTGTGGAGTTGGAGCTGTACGCAAGACCCCTGTTCAAATCGCGACTAGAAGAGCCACTGAACACTGAGGGGTTGGGTGAAGTCACTGCAGGCGTCTGGACAGGCGTCTCTGTCAGAGAGCTGCGGTCATCATCTTCCTCCTCCGTCGGCTGGCCGTGATTGGATATCTGAAGGTAGCCAGGGTTGTCAAGCAAGTTCAACATCTCAGTCATGAGAGAAGGGCCGAGGTCCACGGTGAATGAGGTGAGGGAGTCAGAGCGGGTCCGGATGAGGCTGCCGCTGTCTGGCAGAGACACTTTACGACTGTCTCCATCTTGAAATTGTCTGTCAAGGCGAGAGAGGCGGGGCAGAGTGACAAATCCAGACTGGAGACCTGAAAAAAAAACAGGAAACACAAACACTTTAAAGTCCACAGTGCAATTAACTTGACTATTACTGGTATTATGCTCTGGCTGACTATTCTGTAGGAATAGTGCATTTCTTTCATTTGGACATATTTTTTTCTGATTAGGGAACATTCCTGCAAAGGTGTAAAGATCAATAGGCCTGCTGATGTTTGACTTTGGTCCTTCTACTTATGTGAGAACAGTAAAACTATCAAAGATATTCTTTGTGCAGGCAAACTAGTGATCCACGAGTTAAAGAAAAACTGAGCTAAAAGCCAGAGTTGATGGTTCATGACACAGAAATGATCTCTGGCCAGTACTACAAATATCTGATAAGCTTAGTGAGAAACTAGTAATGAAGTAATGACAGTTTTAGGCATTCATATCTTTCTGTGAAGTCATCTAAATGCATTTAGACCTACTCGTCCATGAAAACAAGACATGATGAGGATGTAAAATTATACCTTTGAAAGCCAACAGTCTACTATGCCTTTAAGCAAGAGTAAAAAGTATCCTGCAATAAAACTACTCATGAAAGTACAATTTTGTGAAAAAGTTACTTGAGTGCATGCACTTGAACCAATGTGACTAGGAACTACACACCGGTTTGCTTATGGACCAATCACATGCACCCATGCCACACAGAGGTATCGTGATGTAAAAAAAATGTACTGACATAGCAGCTGGAAATGTCCTTTAATAATAACAGCTCCAAAGGACTACAGCACTTCCTATGAAAACACAAGCAGACATCCTGTAATAGTGGAACGGTAGTGGGAACTATAAAAAGATTCCTGTGAGAATGCATAATTAATTGCACAACTCAGATAAATTATGCTCACCCAGTTTAAAGTTTATTTTAAAGCTATGTAATGTGTCTATTCCTACTGTAAATCTACAATAAGAACAAGTATAGTGCTCATACATTTAACATAAATGCCTGAATGTCTTTCCTCAAATAAGACACAGGGAGGGTTTTTTTTCCTCCAGCAATTCAGTTCCTTTACCAAAAGGTGGCGGTGTGTGACAACAACAGAAGTTATTTCAGTTATTGCAGCAACTTTACCTACAAACTCAATAGTGCTGAAACGGTTGGATTCCCCATCACTGCACACACTCTGAAACCTTTTAATGTTCATGAATAATGAGGGAAAACATGAGTGGGAATAAGAATGGGTGGAAAAACCCAATGACAACAGCTACCATCCTTCCTCACATTCTCGGCTCTATGCATCACCCAGTTCGGGCAAATTCCTTCTGAAGTGGGTAATATATCTTGAGAGTAAATGGGGATTTCCAGTCTGGATTCTGCTGCTTGCTGCCTGATAAGCTCTGATTGGTTGGCTGATATAATGAGTGGTGTGTTTATGTTGTTCTCTCAGTCACACATGACAGAAGGGGCCCACCAAGTGTCTCTTTTCTTCTCTCTACCAAACCAGCTGTGCGTGTTGGTGTTTACGGGCCTAACTGTGCACAGGTGTTGCCTAGGTGACTCCAGATGACTCAGACAAACCGCATGTTTCCCAGTTGTCTTGGTGAGGCTTGGAAATGTTCATGGAAGAAGGGCAATGTCAGCTGCACCAAGAGCAGAAATAATAACAATGTACGGTGCTATCCTATGTAGCCCTAAATGCCTGGATTAAAAACAATTATTTAATTGGCTGGTGATTTTTATTTGTTATTTATTTTGTCTCACCACACAAGGCATCACAACACTGCAGATATAATGAACCGAGGGGCAGCAATCAACTCTAGAAGCTAAATGTATTTTGAAGTGGGTTCTCATGCATCCATCCATCTTCTACTGCTTAATCCTTTTTGGGTTGCGGGGGGCTGGAGCCTATCCCAGCGGGATTGGATGAGAGGCAGGGTACACCCTAGACAAATCGCCAGTCCATCGCAGGGCCAACACAGAGAGACAGACAACCATTCACTCTCACATTCATACCTAAGGACAATTTAGAATCCCCAGTTTGATGCCAAATAACCTAACCTGCATGTCTTTGGCCTGTGGGAGGAAACCAGAGCACCAAGAGAAAACCCACGCAGACACGGGGAGAACATGCAAACTCCACACAGAAGGGTCACCGATGGTCTGGGAGTGGGGTCGATCCTGTTAAACTGGGTTCTGCATAACAGAGGTACAGCCCACCATGGATAAAATCCCCAGTGTAGTCCCCAGCCCTTGCAGCTTGTTTTCAACTCAAATTTATACAAAGCTTTTCTTGAAGTCTCCAAGAGTAAAAATATAAAACTACAAATCAGCACAGTGCTGTCTCATGTAAATGTAAAAACTTTACAAACATTTTCACATGAGCAAGCCTACAAAATTATCTTGTTTCACGCTATCTTCTTTCTTGCAGTTCTTTTTATTTCTACAGTTATACAGTGGTGTGAAAAAGCGTTTGCCCCTTTCCTGATTGCTCATTTGTTTGTGCGTTTGTCACACTTAAATGTTTCAGATCATCAAACAAACTGAAATATTAGACAGAGATAACACAAGTAAACACAAAATGCAGTTTTTAAATGAAGGTGTTTATTATTAAGGGAAAAAAAATCCAAACCTACATGGCCCTGTGTGAAAAAGTGATTGCCCCCTAAACCTAATAACTGGTTGGGCCACCCTTAGCAGCAACAACTGCAGTCAAGCGTTTGCAGTAACTGGCACTGAGTCTTTTACAGCGCTGTGGAGGAATTTTGGCCCATTCATCTTTGCAGAATTGTTGTAAATCAGCCACATTGGCGGGTTTTCGCGCATGAACCGCCTTTTTAAGGTCATGCCACAGCACCTCAATCGGATTCAGGTCAGGATGTTGAGTAGGCCACTCTGTTTTTCTTTAGCCATTCAGAAGTGGGCTTGCTGGTGTGTTTTGGATCATTGTCCTGCTGCAGAACCCAAGTGCGCTTCAACTTGAGGTCACGAACAGATGGCCCGACATTCTCCTTCAAGATTTTTTGGTAGACAGCAGAATTCATGGTTCCGTTTACCACAGCAAGTCTTCCAGGTCCTGAAGAAGAAAAACAGCCCCAGACCATCACACTACCACCACCATATTTTACTGTTGGTATAATGTTCCTTTTCTGAAATGCTGTGTTACTTTTACGCCAGATGTAATGGGATACACATCTTCCAAAAAGGTCAACTTTTGTCTCATCAGTCCACAGAGTATTTTCCCAAAAGTCTTGGGGATCATCAAGATGTTTTCTGGCAAAACTGAGACGAGCCTTTATGTTCTTTTTGCTCAGCAGTGGTTTTCATCTTGGAATTCTGCCATGCAGGCCATTTTTGCCCAGTTTCTTTCTTATGGTGGAGTCATGAACACTGACCTTAACTGAGGCAAGTGAGGCCTGCAGTTCTTTGGATGTTGTTGTGGGTTTTTTTGTGATCTCTTGGATGAGTCGTCGCTGTGCTCTTGGGGTAGTTTTGGTTGGCCGGCCACTCCTGGGAAGGTTCACCACTGTTCGATGTTTTCGCCATTTGTGGATAATGGCTCTCACTGTGGTTCGCTTGAGTCCCAAAGCTTTAGAAATGGCTTTATAACCTCTTCCAGACTGATAGATCTCAATCGCTTTGCTTCTCATTTGTTCCTGAATTTCTTTGGATCGCAGCATGATGTCTAGCTTTCGAGGATCTTTTGGTCTACTTCACTGTGTCAGGCAGGTCTTATATAAGGGTAAAAAAAAACAAACCTACACAGCCCTGTGTGAAAAAGTGATCCCCCTCCATCCCCCATTAAAACATAAACTGTGGTTTATCATATCTTTGGAAAGCTGAGTTTAATTTCTCTTGCCACACCCAGGCCTGATTACTGGCACACCTGTTCTCAATCAAGAAATCACTTAATAATAAACACCTTCATTTAAAAACTGCATTTTGTGTTTACTTGTGTTATATTTGTCTAATATTTAAATTTGTTTGATGATCTGAAACATTTAAGTGTGACAAACATACTAAAAAAAGAGAAATCAGGAAGGGGGCAGACACTTTTTCACACCACTGTATAAAATATTCAATAATAAAAATAACTACAAATAACAAATAAGTCAAATTTACTGTGGAAAGACTGAGACTTGGATATACTATACAGTAAACTGTATACAATGATGTGAAAAAAGGGGAGAAAGCTTTGCATCAAAGTTTACATCAATAATAATACTAGTCACTTAAAGAGCTCCTATTCTGCTTTTTGAGGTTTCCCCTTTATTTTAGTGGGTTTTATAGTATTTTTGTGACATCTTAAAATTTGAACAGCCCAAAGTCTGCCTGCACAGAAGTTCTCCTCTCCCACAGAAACTAGGACTACAACTCTTGACTGAAAAGCCTCGTTTGAATTTGTTGTTCTGTTTTGTGAGGTTATCAAAGATACTTAACAGATATGATACAGACCTGCCTCCCAGCTAGTCTGGTACACCCTCTCCTAGCAGGAGAAACACAAGTCTAATATTGAGCCTTGGAGCTTACATAGCTATGGTGCAGCTAGCTTAGCTAACAGCCCGACTTGGGTTTTTAGAACTCTTCTCTGTAAATTCTAGTGACCCCCTTGGACATCTGTGCCCCCAGTGTTATGTCTGGAAATAGGGCAGCGGAGGCAGGAGTTGCAGTGAACCCAAACTTTATTACAAGACACAAAGAAGTTTCACGTGTCAGGGGTTAGTAGCTAATAAGCTAATACTAAGCTGCTACAGGCGGTAGTCGGCTTGAAGACGAGGTGCCAAAGAGGACGACTCCCGCCAACAGTCCCCCTAAGTAGGCACGGCATGATGACATCACCCTGACTGCATCCTCAAGTCTGCGCTGCCCATCTGCCAATATATCTACACTACTCACAAAAGTTAGGGATATTCGGCTTTTGGGTGAAATTTCAAGATGCACCTAGAATGCACTACAACGTTTACAGGTGAACGTAATTTGACCTTCTCTAAACTTTTGAATGCACATGTCCAACTATTCAATATTTCAATACTTTTTGCATAAGTTACTGTTCTCTAACAAGGTGCTTAACAGCAAAATTCACAACGGGTGCTTGATCCATGAATCGACCAATAAATTTTCTGGTTCAATTAGAATTGTATTTAAACAGTCCTCTTCATCATGCTGTTCACATTTTGACATCATGAGACCAAGACAACAACTAACAATTGATCAACAGTACCTTGCCAATGCGAGGCCTCAAACAGGATGTTCTCAGAGGGAAGTGGCCACTGAGCTTAGAATGTCAAGAGTGTCATCAGCAGGTTGCAACAGAGATACAGAGACTGGAAGAGTCACAGAAAGGCATAGAAGTGGACATCCTTTGGCCACATCCCACGCTGACGACCGCTTCATTGTGAACAGTGCCCTACAGAATCGAATGATGAATGCCACTCAACTCCAGGCACATTTAAGGGAGGTGAGAGGCACCCAAGTGTCACGTCAGACCATTCAAAATGATTACATCTGCGTGGTCTGTGTGCTAGACAACCTGCAAGGGTACCTGACCACACCACCAGGCACAAGCGCTATCGTTTGCATGGGCCAGGGAGCATTTACACTGGACAAGGTACTAGTGAGGTTCAGTGTTGTTCTCTGATGAAAGTCGATTCACAATCGTTGTCACTATGTTACAGTCTGGGCAGATGTGTGTAGTTAATACACAACTGCTCTACACATGGCACAGTGACAAGCCGATACTACCTGAGTAACATCATTAATCCAGTCAATGTGCCCCTGCATGAACAACACAGACCTAATTTCATCTTCATGGATGACAATGCTCCAGCTCATCAAGGTTACATCATTAGGGAATGGCTGCTGGAGGCTGGAGTACCTCAAATGGAGTGGCCTGCACTTTCTCCAGTCTTGAATCCCATAGAAAACCTATGGGATCAGCTGAGTTTCTGTGTAAAAGCTCGTAAACCTGCACCCCACAACCTCAATGACCTGAGGGCCGCCCTTCAAGAAGGGTGGAATGCCATGCCTCAGCAGGCAATAAGTTGACTTGTGAACAGCATGAGATGTCGTTGTCAAGCTTTAATTGATGCTCAAGGGCACATGGCAAGTTATTGAGACATTGACATTTTTTGTTGTGGTATACCCACCACTGTTGTTGGCTTTTGTTTCAATAAATTGTTTTGAGATGAGGACATCACCATTGCATGCTTCTACTTAAATGCCCTACATTCATGATATTATATCACTGTAGAGTGAACTTTTTACATTTTCCATAAATTTCACCTAAAAGCCAAATATTCCCAACTTTTTGTGAGTAGTGTATATCCAACATCTACCTCCCCCTTGAAAAAAAACAAAAACTTTACAGACACATTGAACCTAGAGCTCACAGCAGCTCTCACCTTTTCTTTTTTTTAGACACAGAACCTGGGCCACCAGGTAAACCACCGGCAGACCTTGCACGACTGCACGGATTATTCTGCCACTTTGAAGCAGTCATGCTCTGCTGAACAGTTCCAAGCACAGTCACTGCTGAGATTACAGGTTGGGGTCCCCGTGAAGACTCTCATGGGTGTGGCCCTGGGGGCACTGAGTGCAGCGGGTCTGGTGGTCACGCTGTAAAGTCCCATTCTGGGTCCCACACTGGCTGGATCAGCTCCTGGACAGCTGTTATCACCCTTCGCAGACGGCTGGTGTGCCATCTCAATCCATCGGCCAGCTGGAAAGTGGCTGGCCCCAACTGTGCGGCGATTCTCATCGGCAACGACGAGACCCCCCTGCGGGTCCATGCGTCCGGATCGTCTGAACTAAACTCATTCCAGCACTGCGAGCGGCGATCAGTTTCACTGCACACAGCGTTGCTGTTGTGGCGACATATCCTCCATGTCGGTGGTGGGACATGCCCCTGGTTGGCGTTGTCCCACTGGATCCTACTAGGCCACAAACTCTCCATCCTGCTGCCCCGCGGCAGCCCCTTGTTGTCTACGCCAGGCACTGACACTGGACGAATCTGGTTTTTGCCTTTCCTTCCTGCTGTCCTCACCCTGCATCTTAGACTTGGAGCGGCTGAGTCCCCGTCCGGGTGTGTCACGCTCCCAACATCAGTGGTCCAACAGAGCCCAAGGTTGTCACAGATGGTAAAACCCAGTTCATAAAACAGGTTACAACCCAGGTATTATCCCCATGTGTAGCCACCTGGAAGACGAATGCTGAGAGGGCTCTTGACTTGTAGCGAACCGTCAGCTACATGGTCCCTACCAAGCTGATGCGTTTGTGCCCGTAGCCATATAACTCCGCTGAATTCTTTTCAATAGGATGGCTAGTCAAGAATCTCTTAACTGAAACCTCATGGCAGCGGTGTCCAGCAGCAATGGCAAATCGACGTTGTCCAGCTTCACCATGCACCACATGTACACCAAGCCTCCAGAGTTCAGAGCACGGATGGTGGTCATTGGCTGGACTTTTTAGGCTGGGTGGCTGGTCTGATGTCTGTCGTAACGATTGGCACCCCTTGGTGAAGGGGTTCAGTTTGCCACAGCGTCTGTATCGCTGCCCCCTGGCCGGGCAGGAACGCACTCCCTCTTGGTGCATCTGGGAGCTGCAGTTCCCACATTCCCGACATCCCATGGCACATACCTCGGCATTCTCCAAGAAGGACACAGCGTGGCCAGATTCCTCTTCTTTCGGCTGCCGTGATCAGCTCCTCCCACAGTCGCAGGTTGTTAGTGTCCACCGCTAGCTGGTCCTGCACCATCTTGTCCTCCAAACTGTGAAACTCACATGTGCTCACCAGATTGCGGAGGTCTGTTTTGAACTGTTGAGTCGACTCGCCTGTCCACTGGTGACGCTGGTGGAAACAAACCTTCCTTGTCAATATGGTGTCGGGCGGCCTGAAGTGTCCGGCCAGCAGCACAATGCACTCCTCATACAGTATGTGTCCGCTTGTCCCAAGGTGTCAAATATACACTGACCCTCGGTGCCCAGGCAGTGTAGAAGAATCACTCACATTCTCATTTTACCATGTCTTCCTAGGTCCACCATCGCCAAATAGTTGCGGAACAATTTGAATCAACAGGGCCATGGATTGGGTGGCTCACCTGAGGTCACGAGGAATAATAATAATGCATCGATTTGTAAATTAATAAGAATGTTTTGGGAAGAGGTGAGGGTAACAATTGAAAAAATAATCTCAAAACAAATCATATTGAATCCTAAACTGTTTTTGTTGGGTTTGTACCCAGAAAAGCATAATTTTAATAAAAGTGAAAGAACATTCATAGACCTCAGTTTGCTTAATGCCAAAAAATGTATTGCACTATTATGGAAAAAGACTCATAGACCAGATGTGACTCAGTGGTTAAGACAGATGTTAACAAACCTTCCATTAGAAAGAATAACATATATACTGAAATCAAAGGAAATTGTGTTTGAGAATATATGGATACCTTTTATTGATTATGTAAAAAATTTAAACATAACTCTTGAAGAAGAAGGTGAATGATGTGTGTGGACCTTGTAAATTCCAAACTGGTGAACATAATATGTATACTTATGTATTGGATTGTCTAGACTAAACAGAGGAGCATTGTTGAAGACTTGATTTTGTTGGTGGTTGTTGGTGTTTTTAGTGCATTTTTTTTTTTTGTAGTACTTTAGTGTTAGTGTTTGATTGTTTGTATCATGTTTGTTAAAAAAAAAAAAAAGGTTCAATAAAGATATTGTGGAAAAAAAAAATAATGCATCGATTTTATATAGCGCTTTATCATATATACTCAAAGACGCTTTACAAATAGGTACATTATTCATTCACTCCAGACAGACAATGGTAGTGGCAAGCTACTTCTGCAGCCACAGCTGCCCTGGGGCAGGCTGACGGAAACATGGCAGCCAATCTGCGCCAACGGCCTTTCCAGCCACCACTGAACATTTTTATACATTTATACACATTCATACTCAGTGTTATGGTCACTGGAGGCAATGCAGGTGAAGTGTCTTGCCCAGGGACACAACGGCAGGATATCTGGGGAGAGCGGGATTCGAACTGCCAACCATTGGGTTATTAGACGACCTGCTCTACCTCCTGAGCCACTGCCGCCCCAATGGTGGGGGTGCTGATAGAGACACCTACATCTTCAGGGAAAATGATTGATATTCCGCAATAAGACCAAATTTACTCTTCATCCCCATTTGTTATGTCTGGAAATAGGACAGCGGAGGCAGAAGTTGCACTGAACCCAAACTTTTATTACAAAACACAAAAATGTTACATGTGTCAGGGGATAGTAGCTAATACGCTAACACTAAGCTGCTACAGGCGGTGGTCGGCTTGAAGGCGAGGTGCCAAAGAGGACAACTCCCGCCAACAGACCCCCTAAGAAGGCACAGCATGATGACATCACCCTGCCTGCGTCCTCACGTCCGTGCTGCCCGTCAGCCAGTATTGTCATGAGCTGCCCCTCGGGGCAGAGAGGAGAGACCCATGTGCAGGACTGCAGTTTGTGAATTTATTACAAAAAAAAACACAATATCAAACCAGTGATCAAAACTAAATCCAACAGACAAACAAAGAAAATTTACAATTAACTGCACCAAAAGAAGAGCTGGTTCTGGCAGAGAAGAGGGTAGAGAACTTAAGACTCCGGCAACAAGAAATGAAAATAACAGCCCTAAAATACAACTTAACACAAATTAAACACAAGTGATTGCAGGTGTGGGTCACCTGAGCGGGCAGGAGAAAACAAAGATACAATTTAGACCAGCTGGGAGTAATGAGAAAAGACAGAATGACCGGAGCTGGCAGCTGACAGGGCCACGCCCATGCAGAGCAAGAAACCCAGAAAAGCTACTGACAGCTGTCAACCCCGAGAGAGAATCATAACAGAACACAAATATAATGAAATGGCAAAAATAGAGACAAGTAACCAGGTGGTCTGCCGGAGAATAAGAGCCACCCAACCCAACGGCACAGTCTGTCAGGTGGTCAGCCAGAGTTCTTTAACCACCGCCACAGAGAGGGTCGTCCAGGAGGTGGCCGCCCAACCGGGACGACCAGAGGTGAGGGGGATAGAGAAACAGGGGGAACCTTGACGACGTCAGGCAGAGGAGGGGGAACCCCGACGGCATCTGGCAGAGGATGGGGAACCATGACTTCCTCAGACCAGCCTGTAGCACCCTCGGTGGTCCTGGACTGGTATATAATTGCACCCTCAATGGCTCTGGGCTGGAGCAAAGCTGCACCCACGGTGGCTCCAGGCTGAGGAAAAGCTGCACCCACGGAGACCCTGGGCTGGGATGGAGCACCCGCGACAACCTCAACTGATGGGAAAGCAGAACCCTCTGTGGACCCAGACTGGGCCAGAACTGCACTTCCGGAGGCCCCCGGGCTGGGACGGAGCACCCACGACAACCTCAGCAGGAAGGGAAGCAGCACCCTCAGAGGACCCGGACATGGCTAAAGCTGCAACCACGGAGGCCCCAGACTGGGACGGTACACCCGCCAAGACCTTTAACGGAAGGGGAGCAGGATCCACGAGGACCTCAGCCAGAGGGGGAGCAGCACCCATGGAGGTCCTGGGCTGGGACAGTACACCCGCAAAGACCTTTACCAGAAGGGGAGCAGCACCCACGGAGGTCCCGGGCTGGGATGGAGCACCCACGATGACCTCGACAAGAGGAGCTGGACCCACCATGATCTCGGGCGGTGAGGCTGGACCCACAGAGACTTCTGGTGAAGCTGGATAATCCTTGGTGACCCTGAGGAAAAGCTCAGATGGGAGAGGCAGAGAAACAGGGTCACTGGCGGCAGTGGAGCCCAGCGAGGTGAGCTCAGGTGCAGCTGACGACTGCACCTGGCTCTCCCCACCAAGAGCCAGACAAGATCTCTCTGAAATAGAAACAAAAGAGAGCACGTGCCTGGGCTGGATCTCCACCGCCGTCCAGGACTCTGTCGATCCAGATGATGGCGCCTTGAGCCCGGCCCTGTGGAGGTCCAGCTCAGACTCTGCTGTGGTGACCCCAGCAGCAGGCATGGTGGTGGATGCAATCCCGAGACCCCCCAATGAAGTGGCCCATGCAAGTGACTCACCCGACGTGGACACAGAAGGTCAGCTTCCTGCTGGCACTGGATCCTGTTCTGCTCAGGCCAGGGGACACTCCATTGTCGGCACAAGCCTCAACTCAGTCGCAGCGCTTTCCCTCCGCCCAGACTGTGGGCGGAGGGAATCTGAGATCAGGAGAAGCCATGCCTTATATTCTAGGATGAGCTCTGTCTCTGCTAATATGGCCTGCCTGCGCTCCTCCTGCTCCTTGGCTGATGGAGCAGGCCAGTGATCGGGAGGACGAGGCGGAGCTGTCGCCAGAGAGTGGCGAGAGGCTGGAGGCTTCGGTGTCCGTGGGTGCTTGCTCTTTATCGGCGCAGACATGGACATCTGAGTGGATTCCTCCAGCCCGTGACTTGTAGGTTGTGGGAGAAATATGGAGAGGTCTGTGAGCTCCAGGTGATCCCATAGGCTGGGGCATGCCTCGAGTACCTGCGCTGCACCCTCCAGACACTCTTGGGCTTCCTCGGGAGTACGGGAGGCACAGGCCTGCAAAAGAATGTCCTTCAGGACACACACACACACACCACTGCGCCGCTTCACTCAGACCCAGGGTTGAAAAATCTGGGGTGACAGACATGATAAACCCCGGGTGCAAAAAACAAAACTTGAGAAAAAATAGGGGAAACCTACAGGCCTTCGCTGCCGCTGAAGTGGAACAAAAAATTAACACAAACTGCAACCGCTGGGTCTCAAATTGGCCAGAGTCTTCTGTCATGAATTGCCCCTCGGGACAGAGAGGAAAGACCCATGCACAGGACTGCAGTTTGTGAATTTATTACAAAAAACAAACACAACATCAAATCCGTGCTCAAAACTAAATCCAATAGACAAACAAAGAAAACTTACAATTAACCACACCAGAAGAAGGGCTGGTTCTGGCAGAGAAGAAGGCAGAGAACTTAAGACTCCAGTGACAAGAAATGAAAATAACAGCCCTTAAAATACAGCTTAACACAAATGAAACAAGTGATTGCAGGTGTGGGTTACCTGAGCGGGCAGGAGAAAACAAAGATGCAATTTAGACCAGCTGGGAGTAATGAGAAGGGAGTGAACAACCGGAGCTGGCAGCTGACAGGGTCACGCCCATGCAGAGCAAGAAACCCAGAAAAACTACTGCCAACTATCAACCCCAAGAAAGAATCACAACTGAATACAAATATAATGAAATGGCAAAAATAGAGACAAGTAACCTCAAACATGTAAACAAACTATAATAAATGTAAACAGGGAAAATAAATCATACTAGGATACAATACAGAACATATAACAAATCGACCAAGGATAAAATAACAGGAATAGCAACTCAAAATTATAGCACAGTACAAATATGAAAAAAAGCAGAAAGACTGAGCCCAGTGGAATCCCCCCACACTCAGATCGTGACAAGTATATCTATATCCAACACCCAGCTCATTCATAATTCACTGACGATAATGTATCTCATTTCATTCTGGCTATTTTTTTTTTTTTTCTCATGGGGAAAAAATACCATTGCTTTGCAGTGGGAATCAGTGTGACCAGGGATTTTATGGCTCTTTTTTGTAAGTTGTAGTCACCATACTAGACCAGCTCATTCATTAATCGATAGTCTGCTGTATATCTCGCTCCATTCTGGTTTATTATTATTTCTTTACTTTATTTTATTTTGGTTGTGATAGCTGGGCATTTGACTGCGAACATTAAGTAGTCTGAGTGGCCCCAGCTGGGATTTCTGACTGAGATCAAGTTGCTGTGTACAAACTGACAGAGGAGTCTGCTAGCCTAGCTGCTACATGTCCATTTATATCAGTTTCCTGTATATTTCATACCTGATGGACAGTTTTCCCAACCTAATCATCTATCAACCCTTGACCATTTATATAATTCATATACATTAGCTTATTTTATTATACTGTAATTTCCCATCCATCCATCCATCCCCGTTTGGGATCAATAAAGTGCATCTATCTAACTATCCACCTTATTCCTGGGGGCGCTGCTGTAGAAACAATTATGGGCACAACTTCCGGTTTCGGCTGAAGTAGTGTTAAATCAGTCAGCAAGAGTGGAGTAGTGGGGCATTTAAAATAGTGTTTTTAGAAGTTTTTCAAATTCATTTTAATGTATAGTCTCCATACATGTTTTGCAGTCAAGTGGCAGCTAATTTCAGCACTTGTAGTTTTTGTATTTTTTGAATGTTTTAGCATAGTTCTGGTACTTGTTGCTGGTGTTCGTGGTTGTGCCATAGACTGTATAAATGAAGGCTTCTCACCGGCAACACATAGACCATCCACTGAAAACTAACAAGGACTGTTGGTGTGATTGGTGGTACAGACGCAAGAGCACCAGGTATGTTGTCACTTGTATGAATGTCACAGATCTGACGTTTATGCGTCATGTCACCAGATGCAAGGCTGCATGAAGTAAAATAATAAATAAAAAATAGTAACAGTTTGCTTCCTAAGGCTTCATCATCATCATAGCTGTCTGTCGAAGGCGACAATGACTTTCATTTAGGTCTGATGAGATTCCTTCATGCAGCTCTGTCCTTTGCCTTCTGCTGCCAGGAACTCCTGGCTTTGTTAACCCGGGCAACGTCTGAGCCAGTATGAGTTGATTTTTAGCTGACCATTTCATGAAACTGCTTGCAAAGTATTTGAGTGCTGCTAGCTTTTGCTGGACTAGCGGCACATTCTTGGCAGATAGAGATATTATCAGTGGCAAGGACAGGCCAAGACAAACTGACTCCAGTATCTGTTGTAGTGACTGACCAGATGATAGGTTTGTTTATCTCTGCTCTTTGTGTAGTGCATGTCACGATGCACCGACTGGCAAAAGTCCACCACAGACCTTGCGACAGATGTGCTTATCTGCCAGGATGTCCAGTCTCAGCCAGTGTAACTGGGAGTGGTCCACCACAGACCTGTGACAGATATTGTTTTTAGTTCTGCCAGGATGCCCAGTTTCACCCTCCACGCCCTCGGAAGGGCGGGGTTGCCAGTTGAGTTGCCGACGGCCCGACCCATGAGACAGATAGTACTGGTTTTCATGGTTATCCGGTAGCAAGCAAACCAGTGCCTGACCTGACCATTAAGATATCTTTCTTAAAGGCTTAACAATTTAAGAAAGATATCAAATAGTTTTTGTAGGGGGGGTTTGCATTCGCTGCACTGCCTTGGAATGATATGGACTTGATATTAGCACCTTCAGCATGCATTAATTTTTAAATTATCACAAAATATAGATCAATAAAATTTTGAACAATTGTCAGAAAAGGTCTGTAGGTGTTAAGTTAAATAACAAGCATTCACAGTATGACAGCAGCATGAGCATTTTAATTTTGGGGTGAAACAGCTGCAGCTGTCTGTATTTACCCCGACAGTAAAACACCAAAGCATGGTGTTGTGGTTCTTTGTGGCTCTGACTAGATTCTATGTCTGCTCTGAGGTAAATCTGATTATGTCCAACATCTTTTTAACAAAATGCATCCAACTTTATTGCGGTGGAGACATTGATATATCTCAGAGCTTTTATTTGTTTACAGCGTTAGCATCTTAGCAGCAATGCTAACAAATGGAGCTACTGTCTGCGAGGCCACTTTTTAAGGTCATCTTCTCATCCCGTGATCGTCGTGGGATGTGGTATGATTATATTACTGTTTTTGAGGTGCAAAAGGCCATGTTCCCGCATTTTTGATGCCGAAGTCATTGTTTTTTAACAAGGATAAGTGTCCCGTTTCAGTGACAACCACACGTTCTAAACTAGTGCCAGAAGTTGCGCCCATAATTCACACAAGGCATCATGGGGCCTAGGAATAAGGTGGATACAGTTGCAATCAAAATTGTTCAACCCCCACTGCATTTTAGGTTTATGGGAAAAAAAAATATATTTTCAGGTGCTTGCAATAAACAAATTACACAAGAACAGTTTAAACAGTTAAATAAAACTAATATTATGAGGATTTTATCCAAATTCAATACTAAATTCTACTTTCAGTAACTACTGCAGTCTCAAAATTATTCAACCCCCTGAACAAAATTCCTCGTAAGAGCATACATCTGCAAATCAGGTGTGGTCTCAAGCACACCTGATGCAACCAATCAAATCATATATGTATGTATGTATGTATGTATGTATGTATGTATGTATTTACCTTTTGTTCTGATTAAAGACAAAAATAGAAAGGAGATGTTTTTACCTTCTTTACATGTTTCAACTGTTCACTGCAGCTTCGAAGGCTGTTTTTTATGACAAACTATACTGGGTCATGATGGAATGTTTACAGCCCCCTCCGTCATCTTGATGGACTGCAAAAAATCCTAACACAACCTTTGGTTTTGGGTCATCGTGTCGGAAGAGAAAGCAATGACCCAGACCCAGTTTTACTGCTGACTGCTTGAAGTTTTCTTTCAAAATCTTACATATCCTTTCTTCGTGATTCCGTCTACCTTGACAAGACTCTCAGTTCCAGACACACAGAAGCATCTCTACAGCATAATACTCCCACCACCATGTTTCACTGTGGGGACGGTGTTCTTTGGGGTGTACACCTCTCCCTCTTTTCTCCAAACATCAGCAGTGTCTCTATGGCCAAAGAGCTGTAGTTTCATCTCATCTGATCAAAGGACGAGCTTCCAGTATACAAAATCTTTCTCCAGGTTGTCTTTAAGCATCCTTCAGTCTGGCATGAAGGTGTCTCTTCTGCAGAAGTAGAGTTTTTCTTGATCTGCAACCTCACAGTCCATTCCTGTGCACGGTTCTAGTGATTGTCTTCTTTGAGCCTACAATTCCTGACTTGGCTAAGTCATTCACTAGTGTCTTGGCAGTTGTTCTGGGGTCTTTAAACATGTCTCTCACTGGTTTTCTTTCCAGAATTGTTGAAATATTTCACTTCCCACCTCTGCCAGGCTTGTTCTGTACTGAGTGACTCTCTTTGATTTTCTTTATGATATTCCTCACTCCAGTTCTTGACACTTGGAAATGCCGTGACAACTTCAGTATATCTCCTGCTTAGTTTTTCAGGGGGCTCATAATTTTGACCCTGGTAGTTTTAGGTTTTTGTGAAATAATTTTATTTCTGTGAACAAAATAAAATAATGTACACTTTCTAAATAAAACTAGGATGCTTGGAAAAGCTGTGTTAAAAATTATTTGTGCTGTTTAGCAGCACTTGGGAAATACTTTTTAAAAAATCAAGTTTTCATAGGGGCCTCATAATTCTGACCTCAACTGTAAATATACAAGCTGTGCTAAATACTGAATGTACATGAAACAGGGTTCTCCTCAATGTTGGGAAAAAGGCAGACCTTGAGTTAAAATTTTGCACAAATTGTTTTTTGAACTGAGATCAGTGTGAGGTCTAGTCTTCCTTCTAGTCTTCCTTCTAGTCTTCCTTCGTAGTTTAATTGAAGCATCAGCATATCGGAAGACAGGCAGCATGAATATTGGCATACTTTGCAGTGTTTCCCCTACCCTTATATTGGGGGGGCGCCCCACCAACAGACTCCCCCAGCCCTAGAGTGTCAAGTTTTAATCTTCTGTCTATCTAAATGCAAGGAATCTATCTGAGTAGAAAAGGTAGTCCCCACAAGTGATGGTCAGAAAATTGATCCTCATCAAACATGAAAACCAGTATGTGTGTGTTTGTGTGTGCATGTGTGTGTGTGTGTGTGTGTGTGCATGCGCACGTGTGCATGCATGCACGTGCGAGTGTGTGTGTGTGTGTGCACTCCTGTCTTTCTACATGTATTCTTATGTGGACCACCCCTTCACAAACCACCTTTATGTGAGGACATTTTTCTATTATGAATAGAAGTTAAAAAAGATCACACAAATAAGTGATCTGACAAACAAATAACAAGGGTTCTGAAACAGTCGCTAATATTGGATGTCCCATTCGTTTTCAATAATTAGGTATTCTGTAATTTTTCTGTATTTGTTTTTTTGCCCCCCCCCCCCCTCCAACACTGCTTTGGTTCATGTAGTGTTATAATCATTTGCAGGAAAGCAACTGGCTCTCTAGCTGTAAATTTCAACACAGGCACACAAGCAAACACACAAACGCTAATGCACACACACCCAAATACACCCAAATAAAGACTGTTACTTTAGCTCATGTAATACTGCTACAAATGCCACTCTCTACAACATTAGTAGTACGGTATATGTACAAAAGTGCCTGTTATGTATTTTGAGCATGATCAATTCCACATATTCTCTGCTCAGTTTTAATGACGATAATCCAACTGCTAAAATGCTTAATTTAAAAAAAAATCCCATCCTATGCTGGAAGTGATTATCTGTATTATCTCACCATATGTGCAGAAGGAATCGTCTGTTGAGCTGATGGAGCTGGGGAACAGCACCCTCTGCAGGCACCCATTGGGAGAGTCACTATTCAACTGGGGCAAGGAGATGGCATTCTTGATAATAGGTGAGATGTCTGGAGGCGGGGACGAGAGATCACGGGAACCCCCACGTGGCCGCACCACGGACGTCCTTCGTACATGACGGAAGGTGCGTGTGAAAAACCCAGTTGTCTTGGAGCTGCTCGCCGAGTCTGGACTCCCTGGCTCCTTGATGCCCCCGTAGTTGCTGAGGAAGGAAGTGTCACCGAACACGTCCCCGCCGCGGCCCACATGCATAGTATGCCGGAAGTCGCCCAGAGGAGGACTGATCATGTCCACTGAAAGGTCGCTCTTGAATCGCCGTTTTCCCTGAGAGCCAGACACAAGTCCTTTAATCCCTGGCAGCTTTCCCAGGCTCATGATGGCAGAAAAGTTGTGCAATTTCCCCTTAAATTCAGTGAGAACACCTGAGCTCTGATCACACGTCAATCAAGTTTGAATTCCAGTTCGGGGGTCCACTGTAAAACCAGAGAGGAAAAAAGGTATTAAAATCCCTAGAGCTTGAAAAGAGAAGACACAAATATGTGGTTGTTGGGTTGGCAGAGAATGTGTGCATAATCCATTCTCCATACAGTCAGAGCCAACTATTCATCCACTGCCTGCCCACGGCTTCCCTTTTAGATCTAAGATGCCAGAATGAATGTAGAGTCAATTAAATCCCGTCTGCTTTCCCTGCTGTACATCTGTCCATTATAACCAAGCAACAACAGCAAGAAGATGAATTGCCAGGTCATATTTGGTTCACCAAACGCCTGTTGCCAAAACGAGAATACAGCCATGAGTGTAAATACACCATTATGTGATTTCAGCCAAACAACCCAGCCGCTGCATACAACAGAAAAAAAAAAAAAAAAAAAAAAACAGGCTGGTGCTCATTTTGTGCTTTCTTAAGACTTGGACAACTGACATTTCAGTTGCAACACTAAGGCTTTGAGAATTTAAAAGAATCTGTAATTTACCCAAATTTAGAAAAATAAATTTTTATAGGAGTTGACTGAAATCTACTCCATCATTCATGCTGTTTTTCACATTAGTTTGGTACAAGGGTCTGCAGCTCAAGAACCACAGAAAACGTCCGCATTTAAAAAAAAAAAAAAAAAATCTAATAAAAATGCTATTTTATGAAATGTAACAAAATAGTGTAAATTATAAATCAAGACCATCAGTGACAGAGTAGCTCATTCTGGCCTGACGAAATCAGATCTCCTGACCACTGACCTTGACCACAGCAGAAATGCAGACCCAAAGATCATTGTTCATGAGCTCTTACCTGTCACTACATTAATGAGAATTTGCAGTTGTGTACGTCTGTGTTGGGTGTGCAGTACTTTCCACAAAGTCCCACTGCTGACAATTTGGCCCAAGTCAAAAGGGGCATGATGGGGACTTCCGGTTATGGCAGCCACGTAGGAAGACGTGTTTCACACTGCTCTGCTCCTAAAAATAAAAAGTTTGCTTAAACTTTCTTAATTGGAACAAAAACCCATCCCAGCGCTTAGGCGCGGATATGGTAAAGACCAAGGCTGGGAAATCAGGTGGCGGAAAAAGCAATTCGACAAAACAACCCAAGCTAACAGACTTCCACGCTCGAGGCGAAGCACAAAAAACTTCAGAGACTATGGCGGAGGATGGAGCCAGCGGCGGAGCGGGAACGGCTGGGGAGGGGACTAACACAGTGCTCACTGCCATCAACTCTATGAGAGTTTTCGTCTAAATTTGATGGGATTATAGCAGCGATAGAAGGAATGAGAAAGGAAATAAGCGACTGTATGGAACGAGTATCGCAGGTGGAGCTCCAAATTTCAAGCGCTGAAGATGACGTCACCAGCCTACAATTAAAGGTGCAAACATTGGAATCAAAATGGAAACGTCTGGAAGATAACATCCTGGATTTGGAGTCCCGTTCGAGACGGAATAATTTGAGGCTGGTGGGCCTCCCGGAGGGAGCGGAGGGACAAGACTTGTGTTCCTTTTTGGAAAAGTGGATTCCAGAAGTGCTGAACAACACGGATCTGCAGTCATCGGTCGTCTTAGAGAGCGCTCACCGAATCGGCCCACCGAGAGATAATAAGACACCACCGAGGACGCTGATTATGAAGTTCCTCAACTACAGAGACAAGGTGACGGCCACCAATGCGGCGCGAGTTAAAGGGGAAATTAAATACCAGGATCAACAGGTACTGTTCTACCCAGATTTGACCACAGGAATTCAACAATTAAGGAGGCAGCTTGACCCCGCCCGTAAAGAGCTGCGCAACCTCGGGATTCATCACGGAGTGATTCACCCGGCAAGACTGCTGGTCACATATAAGGGGAGAACCCATATCTTCAAGACCCCTCAAGAGGCGCAGGAGCTCATTAAGCAGATCCAAGAAGAGACTGGTGGGAGCTAAGCATGAAGCATGAACAAGATAAAGGTAGAACATTTAAGCGTTTGTACAGGCATCTGATTGATCTGAAACATAACATGTCTACAAAATACAGACTGTATTATATAAAAAAAGCTATGATGTACAAAGTTGCTATAAAACTTTAAAGTTATGTTGAAAAAGCTACAGAAGAGAGTTAATGTCATTAAAAATAGTAGTAGAGTCAGGGTGATTGAGAGGAGAAAGAGAGAGTGGTTTGACTGATCCTCGCAGGTGTGGAACAGTCACTAGCTATAAAGGGAGATGGAATTTTTTTTTTTGATTTTGGGGGGATTACCACGAATATGGGGAAAGGGAATTTGTTTTTGTGTAGTTTGTAGGATGAATGTTCAACCATCCATGTTTTTGCTTCTCTGTATGAGCATGTTCATATTGCAAGGTAATCTCAAACTCCTTATTGATCATAGATAAAAGCGTTAATCTTAATTTAACTTCATGGAATTGCAGAGGTCTACAAAATCTAAAAAAACTTAAACAAGTTATGAATAAAATAAAAGATATAGATTCAAAAATTCTATTTTTACAAGAAACTCATCTAATAGAGGAGGATGTAAAAAGAATTAGGAGAAGATGGCAAGGTAATGTGTTCACCAAGAAACTCATCCAATAGAGGAGGATGTAAAAACAATTAGGAGAAGATGGCAAGGTAATGTGTTCACCTCATCATTTTCATCCCGAGCTAGGGGAGTTATGACTCTCATACACAAAATAGTCCCATTTCAAGTGAAAAATGTAACTGGAGACAAATTTGGAAGATATCTAATCATCCAAGTGTGGGGCACATATGTTGGTTTCATATGCTCCACAGATATATTACTGTATGTTTATTGTGTGCTTCACGTCTCAGGGGAACAAAGGGACTGAGCCTCCTAGAGGTAACAGGAGGGTGTGCGATTTGGCCTTTTGTTTCAAGGAGATGGCCTTGAGAGATTTCCTGACCACCGGAGACTAGGGGGTGGATGGTGTTAAGATCGGGGAAGTTACATTGTGACTGGGATTAAGTAGCATGTGACTGTATGTTTGATTAAACACCACGTGACTAGATGTTTGATGTCCTGGGTATAAAAGGACAGATGTGAGAAGATTCATCCTCTTTTTCTGCTTTGGAATGTTGGAGTATGTGATAGTGAATAAAGCTGAACCTGAGGAATAAACTCAGTCTCGTCCTTCAACACATCTCCACACTAGTGACCTTACGACGAAGCATGAGCAGCAGTAATTCTCCCGAGCTGGACTCGTCAGAAGTCAGCCTGACAAATGCCGCCGCATTCCAGCTGCCGGACTTCTGGCAGAATAGTCCGCGCTCCTGGTTTAGCGCGGTCGAGGCGCAGTTCAACCTCCGGAGAATCTCGAGAGATGACACAAAGTTCTACCATGTGGTGGCGAAGCTGGACAACCACACAGTCCAGAGGGTGGAGAACCTGGTCAACCACCCACCGGACAGCGACAAGTACAGCGCATTGAAGGCTGCGCTTATCAGCCACTTCACCCCCTCGGTGCAACAGCGAGCAGAGGGGCTCCTGGCGTTGACCGAGTTTGAGAACGACAGACCCGCAGACCTGATGGGGAAAATGCTGAGGTTGAGAGACTCCGAAGATGACAGCTTTATCTTCACCCACCTTTTCCTCAGGACGTCACAGCTGCAGGTGGTAAGTTCCACACACTCCTCACTCAGTTCTCAGCACTCACGGTCCCAACGTTTTCGGCGACAGTGGCTAAACATGGGGTGGAACATTTTATTACTACCACCGGCCCACCCGTTTTTGCAAAAGCTCAGCGCCTGGACTCAGCTAAACTGACCATAGCGCGCGAGGAGTTCGCCAACCTGGAAAGACTGGGCATCATCAGGCGTTCGAAGAGCCCATGGGCTTCACCGCTGCACATGGTCCCAAAGGCTGATGGCTCGTGGCGACCTTGCGGTGATTTCCGCAGGTTGAATAACGCTACAGCGCACGACCGCTACCCGATCCCGCACATCCAAGATTTTTCGGTTCATTTGGCGGGGGCGCGCAATTTTTCTAAAATAGACTTGGTACGCGGTTACCACCAGGTTCCAGTGCACGCTGAGGACATACCCAAAACAGCGGTAATAACTCCTTTTGGGCTTTTTGAATTTTTGCGCATGTCGTTTGAGCTTAAGGGCACGGCGCAGACGTTCCAACGAATGATGGACGCGGTCCTGCGCGATCTTCCTTTCGTGTTTGTCTACCTGGACGACATTTTGGTAGCCAGCGCGTCCAAAGACGAACACGAAAGCCACCTCACAGCAGTTTTCCGGAGGTTGGCAGAGCACGGGTTAATAATCAACCCAGCAAAGTGTCAGTTCGGGGTGGCGCAGATTGATTTTTTGGGGCATCGCGTTTCGCCAGAAGGAGCGGTCCCTCTGCCCGATAAAGTGCGCGCAATAACAAATTTTCCCCAACCACAAACGGTCAAAGCGTTACAGGAGTTTTTGGGAATGGTTAATTTTTATAACCGTTTCCTCCCCCGCGCAGCACAGCTCATGCAACCATTGTATGCACCACTAAAAAAACAAAAACCCACAAATAAAATCGAATGGTCTCCTGAGCGGGAGCGCGCATTCTCTCAAGTCAAATCAGCCCTGGCAAACGCTGCGTTGTTGGCACACCCAGTCCTAACGGCCCGCATGGTGCTCACTATTGACGCGTCAGATGTGGCCATAGGGGCGGTTGTTGAACAGTACGTGGCTGGGGCCTGGCAACCGCTCGCGTTTTTTAGCAAAACCTTGCGCGATAGCGAGCAAAAATACAGCGCATTCGACAGGGAGTTGTTAGCTCTACACTTGGCCATCTGCCACTTCCAGTTCTGGCTGGAAGGATGCCGTTTCACCGCGTTCGTGGACCACAAACCGCTGACTTTCGCGATGGCCAAGATTTCAGAACCTTGGTCGGGCCGGCAGCAGAGACAGCTGGCCGCGATATCGGAGTTTACTACCGATATGCAGCATGTGGCGGGTAAATATAATGTAGTGGCAGACTGCCTCTCACGTGCTGTGGCGGCTCCAGGCCCCGTGGGGGCAGACTCTGCAGCCATGGCCGCGGACCAGGGTAGCGACGCGGAAGCGCGCGCGGCCCCGGTCCGCGTAGGGATAGATTATGCAGCCATGGCCGCAGAGCAGGTTAGCGACGCGGACGTGCACGCGCTCCAGTCTGGACCAACAGGGTTAAGGCTGGAGAACAGGGTGCTGCAAGACGGTATGCCCCCCTAATCTGCGATGTCTCCACTGGACGGCCGCGTCCGGTTGTACCAGCCGCGTGGCGCCGCCGCGTTTTTGACTCGATCCATTCTCTGGCACACCCGGGGGTGTGCGCGTCGGTCAAAATGGTAGGAGAGAAATTTGTATGGCCGTGCCTGCGCAAGCAAGTCAAGGAGTGGGCAGCAACCTGCGTGGCTTGTCAGCGAGCCAAAATACACAAACAC
This sequence comes from Pholidichthys leucotaenia, assembly GCA_020510985.1. Classification (NCBI taxonomy): domain Eukaryota; kingdom Metazoa; phylum Chordata; class Actinopteri; order Cichliformes; family Pholidichthyidae; genus Pholidichthys; species Pholidichthys leucotaenia. The sequence continues at coordinate 399,808,954 of CM035838.1, forward strand.
ACTAGAGCTCCCTTGGAGCCTTTTCACATCCCGGCTAAGCGGTTCGATCATGTGCATGTCGACCTCGTAGGCCCCCTCCCGCCATCACAGGGGTGCACACACCTTTTGACAATGGTGGACCGCACCACACGTTGGCCGCAAGTGGTCCCACTGGCATCAACCACAGCCGAGGAGGTGGCGCTCGCGTTTTTAACAGCATGGGTAGCGCGTTTTGGAGTTCCGTCGGACATTACGTCCGACAGAGGTCCTCAATTTGTTTCCGAGCTCTGGTCAGCGATGGCCCGCAGCCTGGGGGTAACGATCCACCGCACTACCGCGTACAACCCGCAGGCTAATGGTTTATGCGAACGTTTCCATAGGTCATTGAAAGCAGCCCTCAGAGCGTCGCTTACGGATGCAAATTGGGTAGACAGGCTACCATGGGTTTTATTGGGGTTGCGTTCTGCACCTAAAGAGGATTTAAAAGCCTCCCCAGCTGAGTTAGTTTTTGCGCAGCCACTCCGACTGCCCAGGGAGTTTCTCCCGGATAATCCTGCGCCAGAGTGCCCCCCCGCTCAGCGGTTGCAGAGTGACACGGGATCGAGCACGCTTCCTGGCCCAGTTCATCACAGCTTCCCGTGCGTTTTTGTGCCTAAAGCTTTAAAAAATGTGGAGTTTGTTTTTGTCAGACATGATGCCCATCGCCCAAACTTGCGACCGCCTTATGATGGACCATTTAGAGTGCTGGAAACAGGAGATAAGCATTTTTTGCTAGATTTGGGAGGCAGAAAGGAAATGATTGGCATAAACAGGCTCAAACCCGCTTTTGTGATGGCTGACGAAGCTGTGCAGTTGGCGAGGGCTCCCCGGCACGGCAGACCCCCTAGAGAGCATTCCCCAGAACACCCACAGAGATTGACTAACAGTTCTAATCCACAGGCAGCAGCCCCACAGCAGGAGGACACTGCGGAGGCAGTAAAGCCGGCTTACAGCAAATACGGCAGAAGACTAAGGCCTAAGCGGCATGTGGACTGATATGTAGTGATTTTATTATGACATACATCTTTAGTTATGTTGTTCCATCTTAGACGTTTGGGGGCGGGGGGTCATGTGGGGCACATATGTTGGTTTCATATGCTCCACAGATATATTACTGTATGTTTATTGTGTGCTTCATGTCTCAGGGGAACAAAGGGACTGAGCCTCCTAGAGGTAACAGGAGGGTGTGAGATTTGGCCTTTTGTTTCAAGGAGATGGCCTTGAGAGATTTCCTGACCACCGGACACTAGGGGGTGGATGGTGTTAAGATCGGGGAAGTTACATTGTGACTGGGATTAAGTACCATGTGACTAGATGTTTGATGTCCTGGGTATAAAAGGACAGATGTGAGAAGATTCATCCTCTTTTTCTGCTTTGGAATGTTGGAGTATGTGATTGTGAATAAAGCTGAACCTGAGGAATAAACTCAGTCTCGTCCTTCAACACATCTCCACACAAGGATCTTTGTTATTAGAAAATATAAATCTGGTGTACTTATACGGCCCCAATATTGATGATCAAAACTTCTTTGTCAATTTATTTCTTACTTTATCATCACTTACAGGGCAACATATAATAGCAGGGGATTTTAATTGTACATTGAATCCCAGTATAGATAGGTCAACAGGACTGGACTGTACGCACAATGGATGCAGGATGACCATTAATCATTTTATGAAAGAATTGAGATTGCGAGATATATGGAGAGAAATGAAACCACAAGTCAAAGCCTATTCTTGTTATTCTAATACCTATAAGACATTCTCACGTATTGACTACTTTTTGATCTCCACAGAATTAAGGTCCAAGATTCAAAGCCGTTTCTATGATAACATTGTGATATCTGATCATGCACCCTGCTGTCTAATATATGTAGATAAGAAATTGACAAAGGATCCAGGTAGGTGGCATTTTCAGCATAAATGGCTTCAGGATGAGGAATTTGTTAAGTACATAGAAAAACAGATAGATGAGTTCTTTGGTATTAATACTACACAAACAATGGCATGTATAAAGTGGGAGGCTTTCAAACCTTTTATTAGGGGACATATTATTAGTTATACAGGTTCAAAATCTAAGAAGACTCGAGAGGAGAGAGTCCAGTTGGAACGTAAAATAAAAATTCTTCAAGAAAAGGTGTATGCAGGAAGTAACCCACAGTTAGAGAACAAATTATTGATTCTGAGAGCTGAATATGATAAAAAAAAAAAAAAATCAGCGAATAGAGCTGCCTCGTCTTCTAAGATTGAAGCAAACTTTTTATGAACAAGGTGAAAAATCAGGAAAATTATTGGCATGGCAGATTAAACAATTAGAATCTAAAACACCCATTACCAGTATTATAAGTAACGGACAGGTAGTTATAGATCCTTTAGAAATTAATAATGCCTTTAGAGATTACTATGAAAAACTATATGATACAAAAAATGAAACTGACTTAACAAAACTAAATGGGTTTTTGGGAGGACTATCTATACCGTGTATTCCAAATGAAAACAGGGAGATACTGGAGTCTAAAATTAGTCAAGAAGAAGTTGGGCAAGCCATTGATAATATGAAATCAGGAAAAAGTGCAGGACCAGATGGTCTTCCAGTTGACCTCTATAAAAAATTTAAGAATAAATTAATAAAACCACTTTTGGAAATGGTTTTAGAAGCATTTCAAAATGGTAATTTACCACCATACATGAATAATGCCTTAATTATACTGTTGCCAAAACCAGGTAAACCCCCTAATAAATGTGTAAACATGAGACCAATAAGCCTATTAAATGCTGATCTTAAGATAATCTGTAAAATTTTAGCAAAACGACTACAAGAAATATTACCAAATATTATTAACCGAGATCAGAATGGCTTTATAATGGGAAGACAAGGCTTCCATAATGTAAGAAGACTATTTAATATTATTTATTCCAATAAAGAAGCACCGGATACAGCTCTCCTATCATTGGACGCTGAAAAAGCCTTTGATAGGGTCGAATGGCCCTTTCTTTTTGAAGTCATACAAAGGTTTGGACTTGGAAATAATTTCATAAAATGGGTCCAGATAATATACAATAATGCTACAGCAGAAATCCTAACAAACAGCAATATCTCAAAATTAATAAAAATCAACAGAGGATGTCGACAAGGCTGTCCACTTTCACCTTTACTGTTTACTATGGCAATTGAACCTTTAGCGATGGCAGTACGTTTACATCCACAAATATATGGAATTAAAGTAAGATCAACAGAACATAAAATCTCCCTGTATGCCGATGACATAATTTTGTTTATGTCGAATTTTAAAAAATCAATTCCGACCTTGGTAAATTTAATAAAGAACTTTGGGGAAATACCAGGATATAAAATAAATAAAACAAAATCTTCAATATTAATGTTAAATGAGACCCAGAGAAATCACCCAACTCCTGAGGTAAATCAATTCAATGTTGTAAATCAGTTTAAATATTTAGGAATTCAAATAAGATAAGATAAGCCTTTATTAGTCCCACAACGGGGAAATTCCAGGATTGCAACAGCACAGGGATAGCAACACTCAGAGCAACAATCAGAAGGCAAGAAAAAAAAAAAAAAAAAAAAAAAAAAAAAAACAAGCAAGCAAGAGCAGCTAATATACATATGTACATATTACTATAAAATATATATATACACACACACACACACAGACACACAGTGCAGAGCATTGTAGCTGGATGGAATAAATATATGAATATATGAACACACAGTGCAGAGCATTGTAGCTAGATGGAATAAATATGTAAATATATAAACACCCACAGTACGGAGCATTGCAGCTAGGTGGAATAAATATGCAAGTATATAAACACACACAGTGCGGAGCAATGTAGCTAGATGGAATAATATGTAGATATATAAAAACACAGTGCGGAGCATTGTAGCTAGATGGAATAAATATATAGATATATAAATGTAAACACACCCAGTGCTGAGCATTGTAGCTAGATGGAATAAATATATAGATATATAAATATAAACACACCCAGTGCAGAGCATTGTAGCTAGATGGAATAAATATGTAAATATATAAACACACACAGTGCAGAGCATTGTTGCTAGGTGGGATGAAACAGCATAACCGTCTATTTAGTTATCCTACATGGTATGATTATGTGCCCATACATATTCTCACCCTCCATAAATTGTGCCTAAGCTAGAATCAGTCGCCAGTGCCAACTATGAAGCCTTAATGACAGATATTAATGAGTTACTTCAGAGATGGATGTCACTACCAATGTCGATGATCGGGAGAATTAATATACTTAAAAGTAATATCTTACCAAAAATACTTTATTTATTTCAAAACATTCCTTTACCACCACCTTCAGATCTATTCTCAAGAATTAAAAAAAAGTTAGTGGAATTTATATGGAACAATAGGAAGGCTAGATTACGTTTGTCCTTACTATATTTACCATTTGATCGTGGAGGTCTGAAATGTCCAGACTTTATGTTGTATTACTGGTCAGCACAACTGAGGTCTATGACATATTATTTTTCATCAATTGATCTCCCTCACTGGACTGAAATGGAATCATACAATTTACCTTTACCTCTTCCCTTATTCATATATTCAGACTTGGCTAAAAAATTGCAGAAACAAGTTAAAAATCCAATTGTAAAGCACATGATCAAAATATGGTGTGAAACCAAAAAATATTTAAAAGAACCACACTCACTGTCACAATTTAGCCCAATATGGGGTAATCAATATTTTACACCAGGGAGAGCGGATGCTGTATTTAAAGTATGGAATTTAAAAGGGATTCAAAAGATTCAAGATTTATATTTGTCACATTCAGATAACATAATGTCCTTTGAAGAACTGAGGATTAAATTCAATCTTAATAGAACACATTTTTTTAAATATCTTCAGCTTAGAAATTTTATTCGATCAAATCAAAATAATGCTCTCACTCGACCTACTTATTCATCCTTGGAAAAAATTTTGACTAAAGATAGTAAGAGAAAGGGTATTATTTCAGAGTTTTATAACTCACTGACACTCTTCTCAAGTGAAAACTCACAGAAAAGACTGAATTATTGGAAAGAAGACCTGCAAATTGAAATTTCAGAGGAACAATGGGAAATGGCTTGTGCAGAAGCTCAAACCAAATCAATAAATGTACGTCTTAAACTGATACATTTTAAATCGTTAATGCGGATGTATGTTACACCAGTGGAGTTAAATAGATATAACAAAAACATACCAGATACATGCACAAAATGTATGGAAAGTAAAGGAACCCTATTTCACTGTTTATGGGAATGTAGAAAAATCAGAATGTTTTGGGAAGAGGTGAGGGTAACAATTGAAAAAATAATTTCAAAACAATTCACATTGAACCCTAAACTGTTTTTGTTGGGTCTGTATCCAGAAAAACATAACTTTAATAAGAGTGAAAGAGCATTCATAGACCTCGGTTTGCTTAATGCCAAAAAATGTATTGCACTACTGTGGAAAAAGACTCATAGACCAGATGTGACTCAGTGGTTAAGACAGATGTTAACAAACCTCCCACTAGAAAGAATAACATATATACTGAAATCAAAGGAAAATGTGTTTGAGAATATATGGAGACCTTTCATTGATTATGTAAAGAAATTAAATATAACTTCTGAAGAAGAAGGTGAATGATATGTGTGGACCTTGCAAATTCCAAACTGGTGAATGTATATTATGTATTCTTATGTAATAGATTACCTAGACTAAACAGAGGAGCATTGTTGTTGATTTGCTTTTGTTAATGGTTGTTGTTTTTAGTAATTTTTGTTGTTGTTGTTAGTGGGGGTTTTTTGTTTTGTTTTTGTTTTTGTTTTAATTTTTAAATTACTTTAGTGTTAGTGTTTGACTGTCTGTGCCATGTGTGTATAAAAAGAAGGTTCAATAAAAAATATTGTGGAAAAAAAGGGGGGGGGCATGATGGAGGACTGGGCCATAACCAATAAAGTAAAGTGTCTTGTGACCGACGCAGCACCAAACATGATTGCATCCACTCGACAGCTCCAAATTCGGCACTCAATTTGCATTGCACATAGTCTAAATTTATTAGTTAGTAAATCATGTGATCAGATCCCCACACTTACATCCATCAGACACAAAGCTAGGCACATTGTCACATACTTCAGATCAAGCACTACAGCCAAGGAGAAGCTTGCTCAAGTGCAGCAACAGATGGGACGATCAACCCTGAAACTTATCACTGAGGTGCCAACACGCTGGAACAGCACATATGAAATGTCAAGGCTACATGATGAGAGGGAACCAGTGTGGGTATCTCTGGCCTCTCTAAAAACAGATTTGACTCCACTTACAGCTGATGAGTATACCATCATAGGAGAAACACTTCTTGTGCTTGCTCCTTTCCATCAAGCTACAGTGGAGTTGTCTGAAGAGAGGCAAGTGTCAGGGTCAAAGGTCATCCCGATGATGAAAATGCTCTATCTTACACTAGAGCGTAATGCTTCAACCTTGCACACACAGGCAGCCATACACCTACATGAACACCTGAAGCATCGAGTCACAGACACTGCTTCCAGTCTGGAGTCATTAAGTGTGTTGACCCTAGCCACACTTCTAGACCCCAGATTTAAATCACTCGGGTTCCGCAGTTCCTCCAAGTGCAATGAGGCCATCAGTAGACTGCGATCAGAATGTGCGTCTGTAATCGGACGCACAAATGAGCCCCAGCCGGGACCGTCTTCACAACAGCTGTCTGCACCCACTTCAGGCATGTTATTCAGCATTATTTGTTGTTGTTTGGAAATCATGTACTAAAATGCCAATTTGTTGTTTTTTAGATAACCTTCGGCAGCCTCTTGACATAGAAGTGGGCAGGCAGACCAAAAGTGCCACAGCTGATGCTATCCAGGAGGTGCAAAGATACCTGGCAGAGGGCAATATTACCAGGTCCCAGGATCCTCTGAGATACTGGGACAACCAGAAGACTATCTATCCCAACCTCTTTCAGCTGGCATTACAATTTCTCTGCACTCCAGCCTCATCTGTGTCGTGTGAGCGGGTTTTTTCGACAGCTGGAGAAGTTGTGTCCAAAAAGCGTAACAGACTGAAGTTCAAAACGTTGGAAAAACTAATTTTTTTGAATAAAAATTTGTAAAAAAAAAAAAAAAAAAAATCCCAGTCCACAAGCATCCTCATTCACAACATGTTCACTTAGATTTTCACGTTATGATACATGTTCACATTATTTATTGACTGTATCTAAAAATATCAATGATATTTGAAATTAAAATGAAGAGATGAAATAATACAATATAAAATACAAGGATTTAAATTATATACTGCTCAAAAAAATAAAGGGAACAATAAATAACACGTCCTAGATTTGAATGAATGAAATATTCTTATTAAACACTTTGTTCTTTATATAGTTGAATGTGCTGACAACAAAATCACACAGCAGCATGTGAAATTGATTGTCAATCAGTGTTGCTTCCTAAGTGGAAAGTTTGAGGGACAGTGTTCCCTTTATTTTTTGGAGCAGTATATTATTGTATATACTAGGTCATCAAATCAGTGTCAGTTGAGTCTGTCAACTAGGTTGCCTGTAGGGATTTTTAAGGTCCAGCAGGTGTCAGTATTCAGTAACACAGTATCAACACAGTATCAATACAGTTTTGCAATGTGTCGAAACGCATCATGACGCCTCATCTACCCATCACTACCGTTGGGGTCTTTTCAGGCTATGATGGAAGTTACATTCATTCGGTCAAAGGTTGATGTACCATCAATAGCATTTTAAAAATATTATTCTAAGGAGAAAATCTTACATACTGTTGCTTTAACCTAACATGCATTTCTTTGGATTGTGGGACAAACGGGAACCCCCGGAGTAAACCCACACAGCACAGGGAGCACATGCAAACTCCACACAGAAAGCTTCCCATCCCTGCCAGCGTTGGGATTTGAAAATGGAACCTTCAGTGGGGGGAAGTACAGTAACATTCAACATAAAGGTTAAAAAAGGTAACATGGGGAGGGGAGAGGTGCTGGTGAGCAGCATCATGTGAAGACGCGTTTTTTTGCTGAGCTCCTGACCAGGGTGAACTTTTAACAAATATTTCAACTCCTCTGACCAACCCTGGGCAAATCTGGGCTGAATATACATTGGACTAAAACTCTTAAGCACCAGAACTATGCTGCCCCCATGTATTTAGTTAAGAGTTCCCATTACAGCATTTCATGTAACGGAGTTTGGCTCCCTCTAGTGGTGTAGTGAAAGCATCATTTTGAACTGTTACACAAGGTATGCACATGCACAGTAATGATATAACCAGAGAACGGAGCAGAACGTCACTTACTGTACAGACGCTGTGGTTGTTGTTTAATTATCGGCGCCTTGGACATCATTAGTCCCTGAGTATCTGCATGGTTTGACAGTGTTAACAGCTACAATGAGAACTGCATGGTTGCACTGGTGTATTTTAAGCGATGTAGTAGTAGTAGATTAGTTTATTTGACAGGGACAGTGCAATAAACATAGACAATTAATCAAAGACAATCAATCTGATGTGTTGCACATAGAGTGTATAGCTATTAGCTAATTTGCAACTCTTGTCCCTGGATGGGCTTTAGAAAAAAGAATCAAGATAAAAAATATACACAATAACCACATACATCAATGCAGAAAAATTATAAATACACAATTATAAATATTATAAATATTATAAATACACAAATATAACAGCCTGACTCACATTTAACATAAATATTATAAATATTATAAATACACAAATATAACAGCCTGACTCACATTTAACACATATAACATAACTCACATTTGCCTATTTCAGGCCTTCCTCCCTCCGTCACTCACTATAAACAAACACATTTATTCCTTCCCTTCATTCACTCTCACTTTGCAGACAATTAATTCATACATGAGTACATTCTTGTTTATTTTTCAGCCAGTTTTTAACATTTTTAGTGAATGTTTTAAAGTCCGTTATTATTTTAATTTCATTTGGCATTGTGTTCCAGATGTGACTGCCCTTTATAGAGAAAGCTGTTTGTCCAAATGTGGTTCTGCGGTGGAATATTTTACAGTTATTGTTAACAGAACTCCTGGTGGCTCTGCTGCTGTCCTGTCTTTGGACGAAACCAGCAAGTGGCTCGGGTGCTGATTTATGGAAACATTTGAACGTTAATTTCAGAAGACAGAGGTCAATGAAGCTCTCAAAACTCAATAGGTTGTATTTTTTTAAAACATTACAGTGATGCCACCTAATGGGCTTTTTGTCCAAGATTTTTAGGGTTTGATTATATAATGGACCTATATGTCTTATTGTGGAAGGGGCTGCTTGAGCCCAGACTGTCAAACAGTATGATATATGAGAAAAAACCATAGAATGCATATACAGTGCAGCTGCTTCGTAAGGTATGTAATATCTAATTAATTTAAAGCAGTTCAGATTTTTTTTTACTGTTTTTGAAATTTTCTTTATATGAAGATTAAATTTGAGTTGAGGATCTAGTACAATGCCAAGGTATTTGAATTCTGTAGCTAAACTGATGTCATGATCATGTATATTAACTTTAAAATGTTGCAGGTTACATTTTTTGATTGAAAAGCACATTGAGACTGTTTTCTGAAGGTTCAGCAATAGATGGTTCTTGAGGAGCCACTCTTGGACATCAACCATACTTGTAGACAGTACATCTGCAGCCTGTGCTGGAGTCTTGGCAGCTGTGTAAATAACTGCATCATCTGCATAAAGTTGGCATGTTGCAGCTGAGCAGTGTAACGGCAGGTCATTAATAAAAATGCTGAAAAGTAAAGGACCAAGAATGGACCCTTGTGGGATACCCATGCGGTTGTTTAAAAATGAGGATTTATCCTGGTGAACTTTTACACACTGTTCTCTATTCTGGAGATAAGATGCAAACCATTCTAATGTATTTGGGGAGAAGTTAAAAGATACCATTTTGGATAAAAGCAAACTGTGGTTTACAGTATCGAAAGCCTTTTTGAGATCTAGAAAAACAGCTCCTACCACATTACCCCTGTCCAAGGACTGTTTGACGTTTTCAATAAGGCAACAATTTGCTGTTTCTGTTGAGTATCCTGGTCTAAAACCAAATTGATGTGGATGAAGAAGTTGACTGTCTTGTAAGTAGTCTATCAGCTGTGTAGCTACAACTTTTTCAAGAACCTTAGATAGGACTGGTAAGATAGAGATTGGGCGGTAATTGCATATATCGTCTTTACTGCCTGATTTATGAACTGGTATGACGACAGCTTTTTTCCAGCCAGATGGAAATGTACTAGACGTAATGGAGAGATTAATGAGATGAGTCAGTGGTTTGATTAATATTTTGCTGTGCATTTTGAGAAAGGAGGTGCTCATATTGTAGATATCATTAGTTTTTGAGTTTGACAGTGTTTTAACAATACCAGCAATTAACTTCTCATTTACCTCATCGATGTGAAAAGTATCTGTTGGAAGTATGGAATTTGTGTTGTTGAGCACATTTGGCAGCACAAAAATTTTTGTTAAGTCTTCCACAGAGCCCACAAAGTGTGAATTAAATTCATTTGCCAAAGTAGCCTTGTCACTGACGGTCTTGCCATTGATTCTAAGTTCCTTTACCCCCTTCTGATCATTTTTTTATTAGTTAAGTTATTTAAATGCCTCCATAGGGAACTGTTGTTACCCTTTGCATGATCTATCAGTTTATTGTAATAAGATATTTTTGATTTTCGCAGCTCATGTACCACTTTATTTCTTAAACTTTTGTACACAAGGTGATCATTTTGTAGTTTGGAGGTTAGTGATGTTTTCAGTGCATAGTCTCGCCTCTTCATAAGTTTTCTTATTTCATTATTTAACCATGGTAGGCTAATCTTCTGTTGTCTACTTTTAATTTGCTTTGAAAATTTTTCTATAGACTTTGTGATTGTTGCAGTTATAAAATTACAACAATCATCTACTTCACATGTTGACATGAGCTGCTCCCAATTTTGATTCTCTAAGTAATGTTCAAACTCCTCATTTTTTGATTTGGGGATAATAAAATTTGATTTGTCAATATCGACTCCCCCAAAATACTGTAGTCGCTTTTTAGTAAGTTTCCTGACAGCAAGAACCATGTTATGATCTGAGAGACCAGTTACAAGATTATAGGTTCTGGTTATTCGTTCTGGTTTATTAGTAAATACCATGTCAATAAGTGTTCTGGATTGTTTGGTTATCCTGGTGGGTCCTTTGATGATTTGCTGGTAATTAAATTTAGTCATGAGGCTTTTCAGTTTTTGTTTGTCTTTTTTATCAGACCAGTTGATATTAAAGTCACCATGAATTATTGTTTCTCTGTTCTTCTCAAGTTGTTTAACCAGATCACTTAATTCATTATAAAAGGAAGAGTTGTGTGACGGTGGGTTGTACACTACTGCAATGTTGAAATTCATTACCGGAGAGAGACATACATTAACAGCTAAACATTCAAGTGAAGTATTCAAATCAACCAGTTGACATTTATATTTCTCTTTGATGTAAATTAAAACACCTCCTCCCCTCCCTACCTGCCTGTCTTTTCTAAAACACTGGTAGCCCACAATATCGATCATATTAGTGTCTATGTTACTGTGTAGCCAGCTTTCTGAGAGACAAAGGTAGTCCAGATTTGAGTCCAACAGCAACACCGAAATCTCATCTCTTTTGGGGATTATGCTCCGTATGTTTAAATGACCGCCGAGGATCCCCTTTGGTTTAGCCTTGGTGTCCCAAAGAACTCGTGCATGATTAACAGTTTGGAAAAATAAATGTTGTTTTTGCTTTTGTACAGCTCGGTTTTGTGCTAACCCAGTGGTCTGCTGTTTAATAGTGGCAGGTCCAGGGTTAAGGTGAATATCTGTGACTCTAGTTCTATCAGTCATTGTTACCAAGCTAAGCTAGAGCTAACGCTAACATGTACTAAGCTAAATACGGTGACCATATCATTGACGGAGTGTATATGTTTACTTTGTTGCAGTTTTACACGGATGTAGGAACAAATGTAAACGGATGTAAAACCCAAAAGAAGAGTGTACATCACGTTGAGTTCCTTGTGGGGTAGCTTCAATAAACGAGATAAAAGGAAACATCTTGTCATCATTGAGGCCTGCACCACACGTGTTAGCTTGTTGTCTACCAGTCGAAAACTGGGAAACTCGATGGGAGGGCAGTAAAAGAACAATGACTTTGTAAACGTTGGTTTAATCATCTCAGACTGGATGCAGAGGGTAAACAGAGAAGGACAAAGGGTATTGAGATGAGAGAGATTATGGTGAGGTAGCAGGAAGAAGTAGTTGGGGGAGAAGGGGGGAGAAGGGGTGAATGTATTGTGATGCGAGATGTCATGCAGATGTGAGATGGACAGATGATATAAAAGGAGAGACCCTGGTGTATTGGAGAGATTCTTTTTCTGTGTATGATTGATGTGAGAGTAAATAAAGTCGTCTGCTGCATAAGTCTGCCTCCGTTATTTCCACTCTCCACACTGGTAACCCCTTGACGAATTATGGAACACGAGGCAAGCATCCCAGAGGCAGCCCAGACGGAAAGCCCCAGCAACGCGTGCGCTGTTTCGGTCAAACTGCCGGACTTTTGGCTGCATGACCCGTGGTCTTGGTTCCACCACACCGAGGCTCAGTTCGCCCTCCGGGGAATAACAGCAGACGACACCAGATATTACTATGTGGTCGCAGCGCTAGACGCTCACACGTCTCAGCAAGCAGCGAGCCTGCTCCAACAGCCTCCAGCCCACGACAAATACGGGACTCTCAAGGCCGCGCTGACCCGGCGCTACATGCTCTTAGACTGTGAGAGGGCAGAGAGGCTCCTGAGGCACTCCGAGTTAGGAGATGGGTCGGCGGTCGAACTGATGGAGAAGATGTTGGCATTGATGGGCACGGACAACGGGCATTTCCTGCTTGCCCACCTGTTCCTCCGGAACCTCCCAACAGAGGCAATAGCGGTCCTGGCCAACTCGCCGTTGCTGGCCGCGCGTGACTACCAGGTGCTAGCCCAGGAGGCAGATCGGATCATCCTCACCACCAGAGCCCTCACAATGAACGTGGTGGCGTCGGAACCCAGTGAGATGACCAACGGAGACGAGGAGCCGGCGACGGTAGCGGTAGCGGGGGCCAGGAAGCGCCAGAGAGACACACTCTGCTTCTACCACCGCCGCTTTGGAGAGAACGCACGCAGATGTGTACCACCGTGCCAATTCAAGCATTCGGGAAACGCCAAGGCCGGCAGTCAGTAGCAGCTGCGACCGCCGGTGAAGAGAACAAGCTGCTCTACGTGACGGACTCGCGCTCAGGGAGACGGTTCCTCGTAGACACCGGCTCCCAGAAGAGCCTCATCCTGCCATCCTACGTCAACCGACTAGCGGGAGCTAGCGGCCCCCAGCTGGTAGCCGTAAATGGCTCCGTTATGCCAGGTGCACATTGTGCCGTGGTGAAGTGTGGGAACAGCATGTATCATCTAGAGTGGTGGAAAAAGCAAACTTGCAGCATACATGTGTGTAACTTTGGGATCAGCGTGTGCACATGTCCACCGCCATTCACGTTATATACATTCCCCACGGCGCTGAAGGATCCAGACGGACGTAATTGTTGGATTAAAGCAATAAGTCTATATTATAACATAATTAAATAGTGTTGTGTATTGTTCAAGTTCTAGCCTAACTGACACGAGTCTAAACCCTGAAGTAGTAGGTACGGACAGATAGGCCTGGATCTAGGATATAGTTCTTTGTACATTGGTAATGAAGCTTGATCTACACACACATGTAATTAAGGCCATTGATAAGTAGGTTGGTATAAAATAAAACTGCAAATCACTGAAAACGTGTGGTACTTAAACTATAGTAGTATCGACCTATAGATCTAAGTAAGCAGGCTATGCCTTGTAATGAAATTTACTCAAAATGACAAAACCAAAGTTGAGCTGTCAAACCACTCGCTTACCTTCTTTGTACTCATTTCAGAGTCTCGCAAATAAGGGTGCTTTGTCCTTCAACAACAAAAAATCTGCTATGTCAGCGTACATACAGGGGGGCCATTTTGGCCAATTTCTGCAACGTGGCCGCGAATGCAAGCGCAACTAGTTTATCCTTGCGTTTGCGGGTACAACCAGGAAGACCCCTATGCATACAATATGCTCGTAGATCAGGAACTTTCCATAAATTAAATGTATCAATAGAGCATATTTGATAGCCACGCTCCCATGATGCTTTGCACGAGCCAAGATGCGAAAGTCGCTTATTATGTTCTTACAGGAAACACACCTCCTACTGACCAAACATGCAAGACTAAAAAAAGTCTGGATTGGACAGATTTTCAGCTCAAGACACGAGAGCAGAACACAGGGCACAGCCATCCTGATCAGGAAGGGTATCCCATTTGTTTCTCTGCAACCATCTCTGACCCCTGGGGAAGGTATGTGGTGGTCACGGGTAATATTTATGGCACACGAGTGGTTTTAGCTAACATCTATGGGCCAAACTGGGATGACCCCCCTTTTTTTTGCCAATTTTATAGCAACCCTTCCGGATCTTAATGGTTATCTACTGATACTGGGGGGAGATTTCAATTGTGTGCAACACCCTTTTCTAGATAGGTCCAATCCAAGACCCAATAGTAAGATTTGAAAGGCAGGTAGTGTCATTCAGTCGTTTATGGACTCATATGCTCTTTTTGACCCTTGGAGGAAAACAATCCGGCTATGAAACAATTCTCCTTCTTCTCTACACATCATTCCTATTCTAGAATAGACTTTTTCCTATTAGATGGCAGAAACACCTCCATGGTTAAAGGGTGTCAATACAATGCCCAGACTGGCCCAGACCCCGACGCACCTGGCGGTTTGACCCCTTCCTACTTTCTAAAGACTCCTTTAAAAATTTCCTCTCTCAACAAATCGCAGTTTTTATGGGACTCAACCAAACTCCTGATGTGCAATTATCTTCTATCTGGGAAGCACTTAAAGCTTACCTTAGAGGCCAAATAATTTCATATACTGCATATGAGAGGAGAAAAAATAAAACAACATATGGCAGAATTCTCAGAATATAGCGGAAACAGATCGCCTGTAAGCTGTCTTCCCCCTCCTGAACTATATAAAAAAAAATACTTTTAAAAACAGAATTTGATAATATTTCTATTAAGCATACAGAGCGATTGTTTTTCAAATCTAAACAGACATTTTACGAGCATGGAGAGAAAGCAAGGAAATTACTGGCTCACCAGATCAGACAATCTGCAGCCGCCAACACCATTCTTAAAATTTGTACATCATTAGGAGTAGAAACCACTAACCCTAATGATATAAATGACCAATTCAAACAATTCTATTCTAGTCTTTACTCTTCTGAACCACCCAGTGATCTCGCACATTTCCAAATTCTTAGATGGCCTGACTATCCCAAAAATTACACCAGACAACTACGCACAAATGGACAGAGAAATATCGACAGTAGAAATATTACAAGCAATAAGATCTATGCAGAGCAACAGAAAGCACCCCTGACCATGATACAGGCAATCGTATCGGTTTTGCTTAAGAAAGATAAAGATCCCTCACTGTGCGGCTCATACCGCCCGATAAGCTTGCTAAATTGTGATTACAAAATCCTTACAAAAATTTTGGCCACTCGCATTGAGACAGTTATAGCATCAATTGTGAATAATGACCAAACTGGTTTTATACCCAGTCGGCAATCTTTTTACAACATGCGCCACCTTTTGAATATACTATATACACCACACCCGACTGAAGAGTCAGAAGTAGTGACTTCATTAGATGCTGAAAATGCAGGAAAAAAGGGAGAAAAAAAAAAACAGATGCTGAAAAGGCATTCGACCACGTCAAGTGGCAATACTTACAGACGTGGACAAAATTGTTGGTACCCCTCTGTTAATGAAGGAAAAACCCACAATGGTCACAGAAATAACTTGAATCTGACAAAAGCGGTAATAAATAAAAATTCTATGAAAATTAACCAATGAAAATCAGACAATGCTTTTGAGTTGTGGTTCAACAGAATTATTTTAAAAAACAAACTCATGAAACAGGCTGGACAAAAATGATGGTACCCCTAGAAAAGACTGAAAATAATGTGACCATAGGGACATGTTTAACCAAGATGTGTCCTCTAATTAACATCACAGGTGTCTACAAACTTGCAATCAGTCAGTCGGCCTATTTAAAGGGTGACAAGTAGTCACTGTGCTGTTTGTTGACATGGTGTGCACCACACTAAAGATGGACCAGAGGAAGCAAAGGAGAGAGTTGTCTCAGGAGATTAGAAAGAAAATTACAGACAAGCACGTTAAAGGTAAAGGCTATAAGACCATCTCCAAGCAGCTTGATGTTCCTGTCACTACAGTTGTAAATATTATTCAGAAATTTAAGATCCACGGGACTGTAGCCAACCTCCCTGGACGTGGTCACAGGAGGAGACGGATAATACGAATGGTAACAAAAGAGCCCAGAACAACCTCTAAGCACATTCATGGTGAACTCCAAGGTCAAGGTACATCAGTGTCAGATTGCACCACCCGTCGTTGTTTGAGCCAAAGTGGACTTCATGGGAGACGACCAAGGAGGACACCACTGTTGAAAACAAATCATAAAAAAGCCAGACTGGAATTTGCCAAACTGCGTGTTGACAAGCCACAAAGCTTCTGGGAGAATGTCCTATGGACAGACGAAACAAAACTGCAACTTTTTGGCAAGGCACATCAGCTCTATGTTCACAGACGCAACTGTCCCTACTGTGAAACATGGAGGAGGCTCTGTTATGTTCTGGGGCTGCTTTGCTGCATCTGGCACAGGGCGTCTTGAATCTGTGCAGGGTACAATGAAATCTCAAGACTTATCAAGATATTCTAGAGAGAAATGTGCTGCCCAGTGTCAGACAGCTTGGTCTCAGTCGCAGGTCATGGGTCTTGCAACAGGATAATGACCACAAAACACACAGCTAAAAACACCCAAGAATAGCTAAGAGCCAAACATTGGACTATTCTAAAGTGGCTGCCTATGAGCCCTGATCTAAATCCTATTGAACATCAGTGGAAGGAGCTGAAACATGCCGTCTGGAGAAAGCACCCTTCAAACCTGAGACAACTGGAGCAGTGTGCTCATGAGGAGTGGGCCAAAATACCTGCTGAGAGGTGCAGAAGTCTCATTGACAGTTACAGAAATCGTTTGATTGCAGCGATTGCCTCAAAAGGTTGTGCAACAAAATATTAAGTTAAGGGTACCATCATTTTTGTCCAGACCTGTTTCATGAGTTTGTTTTTTTTTAAAATAATTCTGTTGAACCACAATTCAAAAGCATTGTCTGATTTTCATTGGTTAATTTTTATAGATTTTTTATTTATTACCACTTTTGTCAGATTCAAGTTATTTCTGTGACCATTGTGGGTTTTTCTTTCATTAACAGAGGGGTACCAACAATTTTGTCCATGGCTATATTTGCTGTTTTAGAAAGATTTGGTTTTGGCCCATGATTCCTAGCTTGGATTAGAACATTATATGGTTCTCCCACGGCAGCAGTACGGACGAACACTACAATTTGTATTTTAGGCTCCACAGGGGCTGCAGACAGGGCTGCAGCCTTTCCCCCTACCTATTCAACTTAGCGACTGAACTGCTGACCATAGTTACTAGAAAGGAAGATGAAGTGAGGGGCGTTTCACAGGGCGGTAAACTCCATACGGTATTGCTGTACGCAGATCTGCTACTGTATGTATCCAACCCAGAGGAAACTATACCAAAATTATTATACATTTTAGATAATTTTGGTCAACTCTCAGGCTATAAAATTAATTACTCTAAGAGCTTGCTATTTCCCATCAATGATGTAGATGGTGACTACTCTGGGTTTCCGTTTAAACTTGAGAGGAATACATTCACGTACCTAGGCATGAAGATCACTCGCTCAATGGGTGGACTGTATCACTTCTTCTTTTAGAATTGATTGGCAGTTGGCAACCAGCTTACAGGTGCATTACCGCCACATACTTCACTTCTTCACTTCTGCTTCTTCTTCTTTTAGATTTGATTGGTAGTTGGCAACCAGCTTACAGGTGCATTGGCCGTGGCAACTCTTAAAAGTGTCCTACTGCCACCAACTCAAAGAAGCCTCTGTGATGCTATCACTGATGATGTCACAAAGGCATTCTAAGAACTGAAATGGAATGTTTACTACTCCAAAGCAACAGTAACCATGGTGACCAGGCTTAATGATTCATTTACATTTACATATTTAAATATTAGTCCACACCTGTGAATGCCCGTAGAAACAAAGTATAAGAATGTATTTCTGCATGCCCATAGAAAGCAGGTGTAAGCAAGGGTGTAAGCAAGCACGTCAGCACTCATTCAGTGATGCCTGCCTTTGATCTTTGATGGTGTCATATAGACACCATAGTCATAGACACTCTGACACACACACAGATTTTCAGGGTGTCTATATGATGTCATATAGACATCATGTAGCAATCACAGGAGCATCGTCATAGAAACTGTGACACACACACAGTAGGAACATCATAGGCAGTCCTATGATCTTTAGTGACTCCTATGATCGTCAACATCATAGGAACATCATAGGCAGTCCTATGATATTTTAGTGAGTCCTATGATCGTCAACACCATAGGAACATCATAGGTGGTCCTATGATCTTTCAGCGAGTCCTATGATCGTCAACATCATAGGCGGTCCTATGATCTTTCAGCGAGTCCTATGATCGAGACACACTGACACACACACACACACACACACACACACAGATTTCTTGAATTATATATGGAGTGATGTTCTTCTTCTTTTAGATTTGATTGGCAGTTGGCAACCAGCTTACAGGTGCATTACCGCCACATACTTCACTTTATATCACTCTTCTTTTTCTTCTTCTTCTAGATCTGATTGCCGGCTGGCAACCAGCTCACAGGTGCACCACCACCACCCACCAGGTTGGAGAGTGGACAAGAGTGTGGCAGGGAAAATAAAAACTAAATTCTTTAAATTAATCCAGTTGCACTTAAATATCTAAATAGACCGACATATATTTCTTTGACTGAAGTTCCTAACATGCTTTCCAAAACAAAAATTAAATTAGTTCTTTCCATTACTGTAGTCAATGTCCTTCATTCCTGGTATCCCTGACATTCCAACAAAACGTGCTGAACTGTTTCCGGAGAACCACAATGTGCATAGCTCCCAGTTGGGTGTTTACCTATTCTATATAGCGTCTGGTTCAAAGTAGCGTGTCCTATTCTTAATCGGGTGACGAGTATCCCCTCTTTCCTGTTTCTGCCAGCTCCCATTCCAGAGTCCACTCGTTTTTGAATGTCATAAAAGATGTCTTCCTGTATCTATTGTGTCATGGGCAGCGGGAGAGTGCCCCTCCCATCCTGCCTCACATTCACTAACTCATCACGAGACCTGAGGCAGAAGACACACCTGCACCCGCTCATCAGCCAGCGTACTTAAGGAGGCTCTCTCCGCGCAGTCAACGCTGGCTCATCTGGGTATACTGCCCGCAGTAGGCAAGCAAGTCTAAATTATAAGTGTGAAAATGTTGTCTCACCTTTTTTCTCCTTTCCCTCAGGTTGCTGCCACCGTGTAGGTGTGTCTCTTGGACTGCGCGTGCTCTCCTGCCACATCTCACCGTTCTGAGCTCCTACTCCACCCAGTCAGGCACCATCAGCTCCGCTTCCCCTTTTACCTTACTGGTTCGTCTATTCCTCGCTGGGTCCTGCCGGTCGTCCCTGGATTTCAAAAGTAAGTGGCAATTTGGCTAGCCCATTTCCCCTTACTCTATTCCTCTGCTCACAGCTATTGTCTTCTCTCCACAGGGCCATTCATTTGGCGAGTGGCTGTTTCTGCAGCTGTACACTTGGTTTTTGATATTTAATAAAACTTTCAAACGTGCCCCTTTGTGTGGTTCCTCCTGTGCTTAGGAATCGTGCACGTGTGCTGTCAACCTTTATTAATAATGACAGAACGAGCCAGCCAGGAAGATAGCGCAGCCGGTGCCTCACCACAGGAGCTGTCAGCTATGGATCACCTAGCGGCGAACGAGCACCAGTTTACTGTGTTGACGCAACAGGTACTGAACATGATGACACTTTGGGCTACAGCGCCTCCTCTGGCCACTTCCCCCCAGCCTGCTCTGCGCACTATGGTGCGCCAAACTACCTCCATTCCCACACCTTCCCTGTATGCAGGGGAGGTGGGGAAATAAAAGGGTTTTCTTATCCAAGTTCAAATGTACCTGGAGCAGGTTGGGGAGGAGTACCTGGACGACGTGGTCAAGATCCAATTCTTTACTCTGTTGCTCAGGGACCAAGCCCTCGATTGGGCACGGTCCGCATTAGACAACCCCGAGGGGCATCGGTATACGTTTAAGCAATTTGTGGCCGCCTTTTCCAGCGTGTTTGGTCGGACCGAGAGTCGGGGCAATGTAATGAGCCGCCTGATGACGCTCTGCCAGAGCATCTGGTCTATCGCCGAGTACTCGGTGGAGTTCCAGGTTGTTGCGTCTGATTTGCGGTGGAACAATATTGCGTTACGCAGTGCGTTCCTCCACAGGTTGAATGATCAACTCCATGACAATCTGGCGGTTCACCCTGTCCCAGAGACTCTTGACGGTCTCATAGATCAGGCAGTTGGATTGGATAACCACTACCGTGAGCGTGCGAAGGAGAGCAAGTCCTCCTTTCGCCCACGCGCCGAGCGTGTGTCCGCCGTGTTTACTGGCACTGGCGGTGCCAGCTCTTTGCCCGAACCGATGGAGCTCTCTCGGCACTTGACCAATGATGAGCACCGGCGAAGGCGAAGGGCTGGCGCTTGCATGTACTGTGGTTTAACGAACCACAGTCTGGACGAATGAATGCCACCAGTGGCTAAAAAGATGTGGCCCATCAGTAACCATGGGGGGCCTGGTGGGCGGGACCAAATCTTCTCCCCCCGGTAATTTTTCAGTGTCGGCCCTTGTGCAATTGCCGGGGATCTAGAGGAGGACTATGGCGCTGGTTAACTCAGGGTCAGAGGGTAATCTTGTGTCTGCTGAGTTCGTTAAGCAGGTGGGCATTCCCACACGTAAATTGCCCCACGGTCAGAGGATCACAACCATATCTGGCTGTGAGGTCACTCACAGCACGGTATCTATAGCCATCCTCCTTTCCGGGAACCACCGGGAGGAACTGTCGTTCCTGGTTCTCCCTATATCATCTTCCCTGGTGGTTCTTGGATACCTGTGGCTCCACAGGCATAACCCCATGATCAATTGTGACAAAACCACCATCTCTGCCTGCAGCCCGTTTTGTTTGGCCCACTGTATGCGTTCAGCGGAGTGTTCCCCATCTCTGTCTGTTTCCCTGTCCCCGGCCGAGCCGCCAGACCTCAGCCTCGTTCCCCAGGCATATCACGATTTAGCTGAGGTCTTTAGCAAATCAAGAGCGTTGTCGCTAACGCCTCACCACTTATCTTATCGACCTCATCCCGGGGGCGAGGCTGCCATCCAGCCGGCTGTATAGTATTTCTGGCCCAGAGAGGGAGGCAGTGGAGCAGTATATTAAGGAATCGCTGAAGGCCAGCCTTATTCAGCCACCTTTGGCTCCGCTCGGAGCCGGATTCTTCTTTGTCAGGAAGAAGGATGGCTCGCTGCGCCCGTGCATCGACTACTGGGAGCTCAACGCTACTACCATCAAAGATAAGTACCCTTTGCCTTTGATCTACTCAGCGTTCGAGCTTCTTCAGCACTCATGGGTTTTCACCAAGTTAGACCTTAGGAACGCGTATCATCTGGTCCACATTCGCAAGGGCGATGAATGGAAGACGGCTTTTAAAACACACCGGGGCAATTCGAGTACTTAGTGATGCCATTCGGGCTCACTAATGCCCCCGCCGTCTTCCAGCGGTTAATAAATGATGTCCTCCGCGATATGCTTTACCAATTCGTCTTTGTCTGCCTTGATGAAATTCTCATTTTCTCCTGCTCGCCAGAGGAACATGAGGTCCACGTCAGAGCCGCCTGGAGAACCAGCTTTACGTTAAGGTTGAGAAGTGTGAGTTCTCCACAACATCTACCACCGTCTTGGGCTTCATCGTGGCTGAGGGGGAGCTAATTGCCGAGCTGGCCAAGGTGAGGGCAGTGTTAGACTGGCCAACTCCCCACTCCCGTAAGGAGCTTCGACGCTTCCTCAGGTTCGCAAACTTTTACCACAGGTTCATCCGGAACTATAGTGGGGTGGCACTGCCCTTGACACAGCTGACCTCCATTAAAGTCCCCCGAAAGGGGACTTTTCTACCAAAAGTAATTAATTAAAAGTTTAATTTTCTACCAAAATTACACCAAGAACACAGCAACAACTCATCCAAGATGTCACAACAACATCCAAAGAACTGCAGCCCTCACTTGCCTCAGTTAAGGTCAGTGCTCATGACTCCACCATAAGAAAGAGACTGGGCAAAAATAGCCTGCATGGCAGAGTTCCAAGACGAAAACCACTGCTGAGTAAAAAGAACATAAAGGCTCGTCTCAGTTTTGCCAGAAAACATATTTATGATCCCCAAGACTTTTGGGAAAATACTCTGTGGACTGATGAGACAAAAGTTGAACTTTTTGGAAGGTGTGTGTGCCATTACATCCGGCGTAAAAGTAAAACAGCATTTCAGAAAAGGAACATGATACCAACAGTAAAATATGGTGGTGGTAGTGTGATGGTCTGGGGCTGTTTTGCTGCTTCAGGACCTGGAAGACTTGCTGTGGTAAATGGAACCATGAACTCTGCTGTCTACCAAAAAATCCTGAAGGAGAATGTCCAGCCATCTGTTTGTGACCTCAAGATGAAGCGCACTTGGGTTCTGCAGCAGGACAATGGTCCAAAACACACCAGCAAGTCCACCTCTGAATGGCTTAAGAAAAACAAAATGAAGACTTTGGAGTGGCCTAGTCAAAGTCCTGACCTGAATCCGATTGACATGCTGTGGCATGACCTTAAAAAGGTGGTTCATGCTTGAAAACCCTTCAGTGTGACTGAATTAGAACAATTCTGCAAAGATGAGTGGGCTAAAATTCCTCCACAGCGCTGTAAAAGACCCATTGTCAGTTATCGCAAACGTTTGATTGCAGTTGTTGCAGTTATTAGGTTTGGGGGAATCACTTTTTCACACAGGGCCATGTAGGTTTGGATTTTTTTTCCCCTTAATAATAAACACCTTCATTTAAAAACTGCATTTTGTGTTTACTTGTGTCATCTTTGTCCAATATTTAAATTGGCTTGATGATCTGAAACATTTAAATGTGACAAACATACAAAAAAATGAGAAATCAGGAAGGGGGCAAATACTTTTTCACACCACTGTATGTAAACCATGACAAAAAATCCCACAGGACAAAACATGTCACGTGATATTTTCTAACCTGTTTGTATACCACCATAGACACAGAGAGCATCTGAATTAGACAGGGCTCAGAGAGGGCAAGATGAGACAGAGGAGAGAAGCTGCCATGAGCGGCGGGAGCGCGCCCCTCCCCTCCGGTCTCATCTCCTCCAGCTCATCACTGCACCTGAGGCAGAAGACACACCTGCGCTCGCTCATCAGCCAGCATACTTAAGGAGGTCTCCTCCGCGCAGTCTACACTGGCTCGTCTGAGTATACTGCCCGTCCTTCGGATTAGCTGCATATTATTAGGAAACATTAACACGTCGTAAACCTCCTTTTTCTTCTCCTTTCAGGTTGCTGCCACCGTGTAGGTGTGTCCCTGGGACTGCGTGTGCTCTCCTGCTCCACCTCACTACCCATCAGCAACTTCACTCCCCTGGTCAGGCACCATCAGCTCCACTAATCCCCCCTACCCTACTGGTTCGTCTATTCCCCGCTGGGTCCTACCGGTCATCCCTGGATTTCCCTAGTAAGTGGCAATTTGGTTTGCCCATTTTCCCCTTACTCCACTCCTCCGCTCATGGCTCTCGTCTTCTCTCCACCGGTCCTTTCCTCTGGCGAGTGACTGTTTCTGTAGCTGTGCGCTGCTGTGTTTTGATATCAATAAATTGTCAAACGTGCCCCTCAGTGTGGTTCCATCTTGTGTTTGGTATTGTGCGCATGAGCTGTCAAAGAAATTAACATGCCATGACAGAACGAGCCAGCCAGGAAGGTAGCACAGCTGGTGCCTCACCTCAGGAGCAATCCGCTATGGACCACCTAGCGGCGACCGAGCAGCAGCTCACTGCGCTGACGCAACAGGTTTCTAATATGATTACGTTATGGTCCATGGCGCATCCCATGGGTGCGCCCCCCGGCCTGCTCCGCACACTACAATGCGTCGTACTTTCTCCGTTTCCCTGCCTTCCCCATACGAGGGGGAGGTGGGGAAATGCAAACCATTCCTTCTTCAAGTGCAACCTTGGAGCAGGTTGGGGAGGAGTATCCGGGGGATGTAGCCAGGATACAGTTTTTTACCCTGTTGCTCAGGGATTGAGCCCTGGAGTGGGCCCAGGCCACTCTAGATAACCCTGAGGGGCACCGATGTCCGTTTGACTAATTTGTGGCCGCATTTACTCACGTGTTTGGCTGGGCCGAGCATCAGGGCAACGTTATGAGCCGCCTACTGACTCTCCGCCAGGGTACCAGGTCGGCGGCCGAGTACTCGGTGGAGTTCCAGGTTGTGGCGTCCGAGTCGGGGTGGAACGAGACTGCCTTACGCAGCATGTTTCTCCACGGATTGGACGGCCTACTCCAAGACGATCTAGTTGTTCATCCTGTCCCGGAGACGCTCAACAGCCTCCTAGATCGGGCGGTAGGGCTGGACAATTGATACTGTGAGCGCGCGAGGGAGCGCGGCCCCATCCCTTGCCCACGCACCGAGCACACACCCGCTGTGGTTACTGGCACTGGTGGCACCAGCTCTTTGCCAGAACCGATGGAGCTCTCTCGGAGCTTATCCGATGATGAGCGTAGGCAAAGGCGGAGGACTGGCGCATGCATGTACTGTGGTTCACTCAACCACAGTCTGGACAAGTGCCACCAGCGGCCGAAAAGATGCGGTCCATCAGTAACCATGGAGGTCTGGCAGGTGGAACCAATTCTACACCCCCCGGTAAATTGTGTATTTCGGCCCTCGTTCAGTTGCCGGGGGTTGAGAGGAGGGTTGAGGCGCTGGTTGACTCAGGGTCGGAGAGTAATTTCGTTTCTGCTGCTTTTGTTAAGCAGGTGGGCATTCCCACGTGCAAATTGCCCCACAATCAGAGAATCACCGCTCTATCTGGCAGCGAGCTCGTGGTGGTCGCCCTAAGCACGGTGCCTATATCCCTCCTTCTTTCCTGGAACCACCGGGAGGAACTAGCGCTCCTGGTTCTCCCTGTATCATCTTCCCCGGTGGTTCTAGGTTTCCCGTGGCTCCAGAAACATAGCCCGATCATTAATTGGGCTCAATGTACCATCTGTGCCTGGAGCCCTTTTTGTATGGCCAATTGTATGCATTCGGCTGAATGCTCCCCATCACTCTCTGTTCCCCCCTCCTGGGCTGAGCCGAGCTTCATCGTGGCTGAAGGGGAGCTGATTGCCGACCCGGCCAAGGTAAAGGCAGTGTTAGATTGGCCAACACCCCACTCCCGCAGGGAGCTCCAGTGCCTCCTTGGGTTTGTGAATTTCTATCGCAGGTTCATCCGGAACTACAGTGGGATTGCACTGCCTTTAACACAGCTGACCTCTATTAAAGTCCCCTTTCAGTGGACTGAGGCAGCTGAACTGGCATTGAACAAATTAAAGTGCCAGTTCACTGAAAGACCCATCTTGACCCAGGTCGACACATAGCTTCCATTCATCCTCGAGGCGGACGCGTCTGATTCGGGGGATGGTGCTGTACTATTGCAGCGCACGCCCCCCGATCAGAAGCTCCGCCTGTGTGCATATTTCTCCCGGCGGCTCATGCCAGCCGAGAGGAATTATGGCGTAGGGGACAGAGAGCTGCTGGCCATTAAGTTGGCACTTGAGGAGTGGAGGCACTGGTTAGAGGGTGCTGTTCACCCCATCGTCGTATGGACCGACCACAAGAACCTCGAGTACTTGTGGTCAGCCCGCCGACTGAATGCCAGGCAGGCTCGCTGGTCATTATTCTTCCAGCGATTTAATTTCACCATCACCTATCGGCCTGGCACCCGGAATACCAAACCGATCGCGCTCTCGCGCCAGTTTGATTCCAGGGAGGTAGCCCCCCCCCCCCAAACCATCATGCCATCTGCATGTATTATTAGAGTCCTTACTTGGGATATCGAGCAGGGGGTCCACCAGGCCCAGTCCCAGGAGCCTGTGCCAGTAGGGTGCCCCCAGAACCATCTGTATGTCCCGGCCACCATCCGCAGCGATGTTATCTAGTGGGGCCACAACAGCCGCTTTGGCTGCCATCCTGGTATCGCCCGGACCACTGATTTCGTTAAGCGGGTGTTCTGGTGGTGCCCGCTGTGGCGGGACATCCAGGAGTACATCAGAGCCTGTCAGACGTACGTTTGGGGGAAGTCTGACTCCCCGCCCCCATCGGGATTCCTCCATCCCCTTCCCATCCCTGGTCAGCCGGGGTCACACATTGCTGTGGATTTTGTTACCGGGATGCCCTCTTCCCACGGCAAAACAGTCATTCTGACCATCGTGGATCGCTTCTCCAAGGCTGAGGCTGGTGGCCCTCCCCAAACTCCCGTCGGCCTTGGAGACAGTGGTCCTCCTCACTGAACACGTCATCAGGATCCACGGCATTCCTATTGACATTGTGTCTGACCGGGGTCCCCAATTCACGTCCCAGGTTTGGAGGGCCTTTTGCCGGACATTGGGAATGACTGTGAGCATGCCAACCAGTCCCTGGAGGCTGCCTTGCGGTGCGTAGCAGCCGATAACCCCTGGTCCTGGAGCACACACCTGACATGGGTTGAATATTCCATGAACTCTGAGGTATCCTCCGCCACCGGACTAACCCCCTTTGAGGCGTTGTTTGGGTACATGCCGCCTCTTCTCCCTATGGCCGAGAGGGAGGTTTCGGTGCCATCCATAGGGGCGTACACCCGGCGCTGCCAGCGAGTCCGGAGATCCACTCAGGCCGCCCTTACCCGCACCACCGAACACACCCGGGCCGCTGCTGAGTGTAAGCGGGTGCCAGCCCCCAAGTACGTCGTGGGACAGCAGATCTGGCTGGCATCTAGCCAGATCCCACTCAAGGGTAAATCCAAAAAGCTGTCCCCCTACTTCCTGGGGCCTTATCCCATCGCCCGGGTTGTCAACGACGCGTCGGTCCACTTTAAGCTGCCCTCATCCCTAAGGGTGAACCCCACCTTCCACGTCAGCAACATCAAACCCCTCTCAACCAGTCCCCTTTGCCCCCCCCCGAGCCCCCCCCCCCACATCATCGACTCGACGGCCACCCCGCCCACACTGTTGGGCGGATTCTGGATGTTCACTGCCGAGGGCGGGGCCTGCAGTATCTCATTGATTGGGATGGTTACGGGCCAGAGGAGCAATCCTGGACTCCCTCATTATGGGTGTTGGACAAGGAGATGCTCCGAGCTTTTCACCGTGCCCACCCAGACAAGCCCTCCGGTCCGCCAGGAGGCGTCCCTAGAAGGGGGGGGGCCCTGTCATGAGCAGCGGGAGCGCGCCCCTCCCCTCCGGTCTCATCTCCTCCAGCTCATCACTGCACCTGAGGCAGAAGACACACCTGCGCTCGCTCATCAGCCAGCGTACTTAAGGAGGTCTCCTCCACACAGTCTACGCTGGCTCGTCTGGGTATACTGCCCATCCTTCAGATTAGCTGCATATTATTAGGAAACATTAACATGTCGTAAACCTCCTTTTTCTTCTCCTTTCAGGTTGCTGCCACCGGGGTGTGTCCCCGGGACTGCGCGCGTTCTCCTGCTCCACCTCACTACCCATCAGCAACTTCATTCCCCTGGTCAGGCACCATCAGCTCCACTAATCCCCCCTACCCTACTGGTTTGTCTATTTCACGCTGGGTTCTGCCGGTCATCCCTGGATTTCCCTAGTACGTGGCAATTTGGCTCGCCCATTTTCCCCTTACTCCACTCCTCAGCTCACGGCTCTCGTTTTCTCTCCACAGGTCGTTTCCTCTGGTGAGTGACTGTTTCTGTAGCTTTGCACTGCTGTGTTTTGATATCAATGAATTGTCAAACGTGCCCCTCAGTGTGGTTCCATCCTGTGTTTGGTATTGTGCGCGTGAGCTGTCAAAGAAATGAACACGCCACGACAGAAGCCAAGCAGAGGAAAATGTTCAGGCAGAGGGTCCAGGAGAGGCGAAAGCAGAGGAGGGAGAGAAGGATGACACCAGTAAAAAGTCCAAATACAGGATGTCTGGGTGGGACCCCAACTGCCTTGGTTGTACAATACTTCAAATGGTAAGTTCCATATGCAAAGTTACTGTGCAAAATTTTAAAAAAGAAATAAATAGTATAAAATTAACATTTCCGGTTACAATAGCAGTCAGAAAGCAGCTCATACCGGCTCAGACGTCGCCTGGGTTAACAAGGCCAGGAGTTCCTGGCAGCAGAGGGCGAAGGACAGAGCTGCGTGGAGGAATCTGATCAGACCTAAATGAAACAGTCATTGTTGCCCCTGACAGACTGCTATGATGATGATGATGATGATGATGATGATGAGTGTCATCACCCCACCCTGGGAAACATATGTTGCCACCAAGCCAAGGTCTTTAAGCCAGAGGAAACACTCCTATCAACTTTTAGGACTTGTGTGAAAATCTGATGATGTTTTAGTGAAGAGGATGGTAAAATAAAGGCTGCGTTGGATTTTTAATAGCTTTATTATCATCCGCCTTCATCAGAACTCGGCTCCAGCCCCATAGTGTGAGCAGGCTGAAGCCTCATTCCTCCAGCTCTCAAAGAGGAGAGAGGACACACGGTGTGTGTGTCCCGCAGTTGCAGAAGTGAGAATAAGAGGGTTTGCGTTACAGAGTTGCAGCATATATACTCGACTACAACAATACATCAAGGGCATACCCCAGCAGTTGGTATGATCAAAGAGATAATAGAACAGGCATAAGACATTTGCATTTGAGAGACATATTGATCTCAGTCCCTAGGTCACAGTGAGGACAGGACGCATGAGCACAATGCATGAAAGGCAACATTAACATCACAGAAGTGAGCCAGACGAAATGAGTCTGCCTGTAGACATTAATACACATCTCACTGTTCTGTTATTTGCTCTAGCCGAGCGCTGTGTTTGACCAGTCTGTTTGTGGGGGTTACACCAAAGCACATCTACATATCAGTAGTGCAGCAGAAAAAACCAAGAGAAGAGAGCTGAGTGTCCTTAATCTGTTGTGGGGGTTAACCGAACCGCCACATTAGGTCATATTTATGCAGAAATGTAGACAACTCTAAAGGGTTCACAAACTTTCAAGCACCACTGTACCTCAGCAAGAACACACTTTCATATTCATTTTGAAGGAGTATATGTGTCCAAACATCTGACTTATGTAGTGTGTATATGTACTAAATACTACTGCTGAAAATTAGATTTGTCAATTACCCATGTTGCTTTATGAAATATTGTAGAAGTTCTAAAATCATCACCTGTATAGTGTTTCATCCCCTCATGGTAATAACATGACATACAGTAAAACAGTCATGGACAGTAGTAGCACTGAGGGGGAGAGATTACGAGCCAAATGAATCTGCAGCTATCTTTTCATGTCAAATCAAGATGACTTTGACAGTGCACAAGCCCTGTCTGATATTCTTTATAGAGAATCTGAAATAACTGTTATTTACAATTGCATTGATATTATTTGTCTATTCACCATTTAAATTAACATGCTCCATGGTCACACATAAAAAATAGCATCTAAATAAGACCCTGAAGGCCTGTTTCACTGACTGTGTTGAAGCTACTCTTCTATTCAGGCTTAGTTGCAAAAGATAAGAAAAAGTGTTGCAAATTTAGGAGTAAAATGCTTATGAAAAAAATCTAAATTTTATGAGGTTTCTCATGTACATGGAAAAAGGCAAGATTTATCAGTAAAAAAAGATGCAAATTTACATGGAAAAAGTTACCAATTTATGTGGCAAAACTTTCATTTATGAGGAAAAAATAGCAAGATTATAAGAAAGAAATTGCAAAATTAAGACAAAAACCTCAAACTGCTGACAGTGAAGTTGTTACTATTCAAGTACCTTTGTGCCTGATACTTTTCTATTATTACTGGAGTCATTACTGATGGCTGTTTATATATTTCAGTAATTAATAAGGTAATGCTTCTTTTAACTGAGCACAATTTCTCATTAGAGTGCCAACCTCTATGTATAGGGCTAGTCTAGCATTAGCTGAAAATCTCAGTCGTGAGAAGTTGCTAACGGTGCTGTAACTATTAAGTACTGTTGGCTATGTTTACTGCATATTCCATATAAGAGCACAGCATAACAAACGGCCAGCAAATTAACAAGCTAACGTTAGCATATAGAAATCAGCATTCATGTTCTTTGAAAATCCTCTACTTCGTCTTTTCATGTGACTCCACAACACAGACTTTACCGGTATGAGAAGCTGGAGCCTACATCTTTTTGTCGGCTTTGCAGAAAGTTACTGGTGGATTTTACCCTCATCTTAGCCATGTTTGTAGTGATCATTTTCTAGCCAACGTTCATTACACCGACACGGCACACGGAGCTGCACCGACAACTTCCTGATGTAATGGTACAGTCATCTCCCACATTCACTGCGCCTGTGAGCCTCCAGGGGGTAGGGTCGCAAAGAAAAGCTGACTGACTCAATCAGGGGCAAAGCAATCTACATTTTAGGCTCTCGATCGAATTTATATTTCTCCATCGAATAAGCAAACTGTAGTGAACTATTTATTCAGTCATGTAGCGATTTGTCGTAAAAGAAATGCACTTAGAATTTCAAGCACTTTCAAGCTTTTTTTTTTTGCAAAATCCAAGCATTTTCACAACCTTGAAAACACAACATTAACATTCAAGCACTTTCAAGCACCCGTACTGATTTGACATTGACCTTGAGCACAACCTGGATGCAGACCCCCCTGGGGATCGTTGTGAATGAATTCGGGGACCATCAGGGCAACTGCCTAGGAGGAGTAGCGATTCCCGTGAAATGTGGCTGGATGGACAGATGGACGGAATGATGCTGCACCATCATATTAGCACCTGCCGGCTTCACCAGAATGAGCTAAAAAAGTCACAACTTCATAAGAAAAAAAATCTAATATATTAGAAAAAAAATGTGTGACAAATTTGTGAGAGAATAGCTGCATATTTAAACCAACAAAACCCAGATGACTAGTACAGTTGCCTGGCTGTTTTACCTTCATTATGAGGATCAAATGTATTTTTTGGGTTCTAATTGCCTAAAAGGCCTCTCTGTATAATAATGTTTGCTGACCCCTGATGTAGTGCTGCACTTCTGTATATTTTTCTTATTTGAAAAGTCTGGTATTGAGGAGAGCTCAAATATACACATGAAATTTAACTCTGATAATTTCATCACATTGATCATGATCAGTAACCATTTTCCATTAATTCCTCTCCTCTTGCATTTTAAGGTTTGAAGCTGTCACTAACTTTAGTTATATCCAATATCAAATTCAATAACACACACAACTAAAACAGCAGTGCTTCTCCTGTTCCTTACTGGCCTTCTGCGTGCTCCGAGAGGATTTTGTGTCTGATGAGTTGCACTCTCGTGTCCAAGCAGGAAAAAACCCTCAGAATCCACAACTATGCACAGACGCCCACTCTAAGGTTTATCTATGAGTGGCACCACGCTGTCCCGACGACATCCTGTCCTCATGCCCGTCTCCTTCAGTATTTGTCCTTTGTTCTTTTGTCCCTCTGCACTCCAGAGGCGATGAAAACAATCAAACTAAAAGATGTGTGGTGTATTCTTGAAAAGGGCAATCCAGCAAAATGCTGAAATGGAGCAACTATTTTGTCTGCATCGTTCCACAAGAACGATAAAGCTCCTCCAGGATTGTCCATGCTCTGGATTAGCAGCTAATCCCTTCTGTCTTCCCTCCCTCTCTGACTCCGTCACCAGGTCTCGGCCTTTTTCAATCCACTTAGTCTTTCAGTGTTTTCCAGGTAGGGGAGGATTTCTGGTTCCATTCACAAAAGGCCAGCTGAAGAGAGGAGAAGCAGCGTTGCAGACTGGGCCAAACACTAAAGCAGGACCGTCAAAGTGAAAACTTCACTGATCCTGGTTGTTTGCACAAGAGCCTGGGACTGAAGTTGACAAAAAAATCCTGATTTAACTGAGGAGATTACAGGACTGTGTGTACTTGCTCTTCCCCTTGTTCTTCCATAGTTACAGTTTTGAATTTTACTTTTGTACACATATTCAGTCTAAGTGTAGATTTATAGCTTTTATTCTGACTTTAAACCATCTGATTTTTGATTTTGACACAATGTGACAGGAAAAAAAACTGTACACGGTGGGCAGCACGGTGGTGCAGTGGTTAGCACTGTTGCCTTACAGCTAGAAGGTTCCTGGTTCGAATCCCCAGGTTGGCAGGGGTTGGAACCTTTCTGTGTGGAGTTTGCATGTTCTCCCTGTGCTGCGTGGGTTTACTCCG
Source organism: Pholidichthys leucotaenia (assembly GCA_020510985.1). NCBI lineage: Eukaryota > Metazoa > Chordata > Actinopteri > Cichliformes > Pholidichthyidae > Pholidichthys > Pholidichthys leucotaenia. The sequence continues at coordinate 399,841,626 of CM035838.1, forward strand.
GGGGCTCCGGTTTCCTCCCACAATCCAAAGACATGCATGTTAGGTTAATTGGTTGTTCTAAATTGTCCCTAGATATCTGTTTCCTATAGACCCTTAGAATAGAGGGTTAGTATTAGTGAAAGTGCTTTGAGTGGTCTTTGTGACTAGAAAAGCGCTATATAAGTGCAGGTTAGTTAGTTAGTTAGTTACACAACTGTATGTCACAATATTGACTCACAGTTGCCTGACCTGACCTCTTCCTGCATTTAAACCTCTATATGCAAAGTATTCACAAAGAAATTTAGCCTCCTACAGCCACACAAATGCAGAGCTGCTCCTGGCTGAAGAACGCTTGTACTCACTGGAAGGATGTTTCTGGATCTCTGGTTTGTCCATCATGTCGGCTTAGCAGTATATTTTCTCTATCTTTAAAGGGGTCATTGACTGAAAAATAGTGTTTTGTAGGTTTTATCCTTCTGAAATGTGTCTGTTGGTCATATAATTATCAGAAATCTGAGGAGCCATTTTAACTCTCCTAGGTTTGTTTCTGTACATCACAAAATAGTAAGCCCAGCCTTGATACTCGCCAGCTGCTCTATTATTGAAGTATGAAGAAACTTTATTGTCAATGCACACCAAGATACAACAAAATTCTGTGTAGCAGCAATTACTCTGTAGCAGCTACAGTATAAAGTATGTATTAATAAATATGTGTATAAATAAGTACATAATATGTTAAAATCAATAGTAATATATACTATATAAACAGATATGTATTAAAACCAACTAACAATGTTGTCATGAACCGAGCCCGTGTTTCCTGTGGGCTCGGTTCTGATCGATCCTGGTGGCTCAGGCAGTGGGTTTATTATGTGGAGTTGTGTTTTGATTTCTTATTGTTTTCAGTTCTGTGCACCGTTTCTGTTCCTGCCTGTAGCTGCCGCTCTGGCCTGTCCGGCCACGCCCCCCTCTTTCTGACAGCCAGCTGTTCGCCCCAGTAATCATCTTTCCCACGCTCGCCCAGGTGTTCCCTATTTGTCACGCCAGCGGCGTCTGTATTAAAGGGGCTCTTCGCTACACAGACGCCGCTGGATTATTGTACGTGTTGGATGACTGTGCTTCTCCATCTAACCGTCACGTCATTGAAGGACTGCTTGTGCTCACTTGGATAGCTGGACTTTTTGGGACTGCTCCCCAGTGAGTAAACTGCTAGCATTTTCTCTGTGTTGCCTTTACGCTGTGTCAGAAGCGTTCCTTTTCCCGGTTCAATCTTGTTTCGCTTCTGGCAGTGTTTCTCCCCGCAGCACCATCATTACAGGTGGACTGGGAGTATTGAGGCAGTCAGGATGGGGGAGGGGGGGTCATGATTCTTTCAGCAGTCTCTTCCCAGCCATGGGGAAAAACCTGTGTTTGAGTCTGCTGGTCCGAGCTTGCATGTTTCTGAAACTACCAGAGGGGAGGCTGGTGGACAAAGAATGTCCTGGATGGGTAGGGTCACTCTGGATCTTTGTGGCCCTTCAGAGAAGACAGCTTGAGTAGATCTCATCCAGATGTGGAAGTGGGGAGGCCAGCCAAGTTATCTGTCATATAGATGGGCAGGGAGCCAAAGGCATTAGTCAGAGCTAACAGTGTGATTAGGGAGTTAGTTTACCAAGCACAGTTTATATTGTTATTACTTCCGCCAAGGGGAGGAGGTAATGTTTTTAGTGGCGTTGGTTGGTTTGTTGGCTTGTCTGTCTGTTAGCAACATAACTCAAAAAGTTCTAAACGGATTTTGATGAGATTTTCAGAAAAGGTGTGGGGGGGATGATTAGATTTTGGTGGTGATCCGGATCACAATGTGCATGGAGGAATTATTTGGGGGGGGATAATAATATGGAGCTTACCCTTTAAGACGTGTCCACAGAGTTACATTCATCTCCACACCCATACACAGTATGTGATGGTGGACATTATTTCATCTGAAGACGCCAAGAAAAAGCAAGCAAACTGTGCATTTTATGAATGGATTTTGATGACATTTTCAGAAAAGGTGTGTAATGGTACAAGGAACAGAGTACAAGCAGACAAGCTAAGGATGTCTTGCAAGGCACATTACCCACACAGTATGTAAACACACAGCACTGGACAATGTTTGATTTTTATTGCCTCTGCCAAAAAGAGGAGGTAATGTTTTGGCAATAAAAGTTTATTTTCAATAAAGTGAAAAACATGCCATTTTCGTGAATAACTACTGAACCACTGCTTGTCATATGTTTTCATGATCAAGGAATCTGAAGACTGTATGGGGGGAAGTGTGGCGCTTGGCGGAGGTCTGCGCTCTCCGAGTGCTTTTCTAGTTACTGTATAATATTGACTTATGTTCCAAGAAGATAGCATTCCTAAAATATTCCAACAAGCATTATCCATCACATGCTTTAACACTTGATCAAATCAAAATCAGTTAATTTTATCTATTCCATAATAGAAATAAAATTCCAACATACCATTACTTTTTATAATTTCAGCATTCATTTCAGATCACCAGTTTCAATCTCCATTGAGACTTGAGCAGTTCATTTTGCACAATCACCGATGCAGCCAAGTCTTAGAAATATTCAAAAGTTATGAGTCAATATCCACTGTGCACTGTCAATTTCAAACTGTTTGGAATCATAAAAGTAATCTAAGTTGTTTTGCTATTTTTTCTCCTCAACATCAATGTCTGGGCACTGCATGAGTTTTGGGGGATGGTTAACTTTTATAACCGTTTCCTCCCCCACGCAGCCCAGCTCATACAGCCGTTGTACGCTGCACTCAAACGGAAACCAGCGGACAGAGTCGACTGGACTTCTAAACGGGAGCAGGCGTTCTGAGGTTAAAACAGCGCTCACTACCGACGCCTCGGACATGGGCATAGCGGCCGTCGTGGAGCAATGCGTTGCCGGTTCTTGGCAGCCGCTCACCTTTTTTTTTTAGCAGGTCTTTGCACGACAGTGAGCGTAAATACAGCGTGTTCGACAGAGAGTTAATGGCTCTCCACCTGGCCATACGCCACTTCCAGTTCTGCCTGAAAGGGTGCACCTTCACTGCGTTCGTGGACCACAAGCCGCTAACGTACTTAACGTACTTTATCTTCCTGGAAGATAAAATAAAGCGGAATTCGGCGAATTACCGGAAAAATCACATCCCTGAGAACAAGCCGCCATGAATTTTTGACAAAGCATACAACGAGCCATTTGATTGGTCCAATCGTTTGCAACTATCCAATCACAGGGCTGTTTACAATACAGCAGTAGCTTGAGTACATCCAGGTTATTGCGGGAGACTTGACCCGGGAAGCGCCGAGCGCTTATGTAATCGTGTTGATTTTCGCTAAAATCGGTAACAATAAGGTACCTTACCCCCCCTAAAATTTTCTCAACAGATTTAGACGATTCACAGAAATGATCAATTTGAAAATAAATCGGCGGAAATCCACGGATCGGCGGAAAATTGCCATCCCTGCAAATTGCTCTGATCTGTGTGAAAATCACGGAGACACTGTGGAGACATCATGGGATGTACCTGCTCCAGCCGGTGGTGTTGTGGTGAAAAGTGATCAGCTGCTAAAAATTGATCACCAGATGTCGTATTATAGTTATGGGGTTATATTAGCCTGTGGTGACCCACCACAATCTACATGGACATTCAACCTTCACACTCAGCTAGGCGGCAGGAAGCAGAACAATTTGCATATGGACAGAGAGCCCCTAGGAGACAAGCAGAACAATGGACTATTGTTATACATCCCTGGATTAAGGAGAGGAAGTCGCCAGTTAATCACGCAATTGATATGTATTGACTGATATGTATATCAATATGCAAATGTGCCATACATTCTCTATTGTCTGTATAAAAGAGCTTACTATACATGCCTCTAAGACACGCACACGCACACACACACAGCACAACACAGCGCACAGCGCTACAGTGTGTCTCATGATGATGGAGGAAATAAAACTGAAATCTTCCAGCTCGTCACATCTCGCCTGAACTTATTTGTTCCTCCACAAGCCGTAAAATATATATTTCAACAGGTAAACAGCACTGAATTTGGTTTTATAAGATATATTTAACAATTATGATGCATTTTTAACCCAAAACAAACTTCATCTAGGATTAAAAGCAATAAAAATAATGCAGTCACAAGGTTACATGGAAAATACATGGATTTACTGGATACATACATGTAAATACTGTATAAATATATATTCTATGTGTGAATAATGTACTATGTACTCCTTTTGTATTGCACTAGGAATTTTTACAATAAACTTTTGTGCCTTTTGCAGATATGTCTCCAAGTCTGTTTCTTTTATTTGTGAAGGTTACCAAGATTTAGTGACATAAATTAAATGCTAAAAGATTGGAAACGCTGTCTAAATAATCCAGCAGTTTGAGAAATCACTTTCAGTTTGGTGTAAGTCTGTCAACAGAATTATGAATCATAAAGAAGTTTGTGTTAAAACATGTTAAATCCCATTAAACCCTAACTCATTATTAGGAAATACAGATGACAATATTGCCCAGAATTCCTCCATATACTGGTACATTCTCAATCCAATGATTTGTAAACGCGAAGAAGGAGAACAAGAATTTGTGGAAAACTGTTGGAAAGACTTTTCCCGGTCACCAAGAAATGTAAAAAATATATATACACTACCGTTCAAAAGTTTGGGGTCACCTCAGACAATTTTGTGTTTTCCATGAAAAGTCACACTTTTATTTACCACCATGAGTTGTAAAATGAATAGAAAATATAGTCAAGACATTGACAAGATTAGAAATAATGATTTGTATTTGAAATAATAATTTTTTCCTTCAAACTTTGCTTTCATCAAAGAATCCTCCATTTGCAGCAATTACAGCATTGCAGACCTAACATGATTGCACAAGGGTTTTCTAATCATCCATTAGCCTTCTGACGCAATGAGCAAACACATTGTACCATTAGAACACTGGAGTGATAGTTGCTGGAAATGGGCCTCTATACATCTATCTAGATATTGCACCAAAAACCAAACATTTGCAGCTAGAATAGTCATTTACCACATTAGCAATGTATAGAGTGTATTTCTGATTAGTTTAAAGTTATCTTCATTGAAAAAAAGTGCTTTTCTTTAAAAAATAAGGAAATTTCTAAGTGACCCCAAACTTTTGAACGGTAGTGTATGTAAGATGACAACTAAGCTGACCTAGAGAAGGTTTTCGCTCTCTTTCTGCTTTCAAAAGACTTTTCTTCTCCGCCGCTGCTGCTCGTCACCGCTGGCTGCCCCCAGATGAAAATCCACAGAATAGTTATGTGGGATTATAATGTTCTGAATGAGGCTTTAGAAAGCTCTGTAAATCACTGGATTTAAAATGTACGTGTACATGTACAGATTGGACCCCGGGGTCCACTTGGGGTGCTCACTTGGTCAGAGGTCCACTTGACCTGTTCCTGTTTCATGCTCTCTTGCCTCACTGAGAAGCAACTGGATGTGCTGCTGGTCCCGGTTCAGCAGATCTTCAGCTTGCAGTGGGACTCTAAGATGAAAATACACACGCAACTTAAGTACATGCACAGTATGAAAGTGCAACATGTAAGAAACTACTTTTGAACCAGGATTAACACTAACTTATTTCATCAGATGATGTTGACACAAGCACAAAATACAAGCAGAGCATGGAGAGTTAGCATTGATGGCTAACTAGCTAGCTCATTGTCTGCATACAGGAGACAACGGTTTGTTCAAAGTGAGCTTTCCACCACTGGGATAAATAATGGCAGAGATGCATAATATCACATCACTCACCATCCTCTATCACTGTTTTCAACAATGAAGATGCCATGGTCGGGTCGACGCCACTCTGCCTCCCATCTCTCTTTGCCGGTCAGTGGACATGAATTCTTTTCAGATCGCTCCGCCCAGCTCCCTCTGGATTTCTTTAGTCAGCTACCAAGCACAGAAAAGTCTGCACCTCGTCATTGGACCACAATGCTAATTTGTGTGTCGCCATTTTTCTCGTTGATTACACTCACTCACACTTGCTGTTGGTGATTTGACTGTTCGTTGCCGTCCAAAATGGCACAGTAAACAAAAGACACATGACCCGTGTGACGTTGGTGCAACCCCTCTATAGAGTGGCTGTAAGTTAGATGTCATGAACCTCCCCGTGCGCTTTTACGCAGTGCACGGAGGAGGAAAAAGAAGAATGGATTTATGCGCAGGAGTTCACCACAACACATTTATTAAACACAAAGGCAGACAGTTCCAAAATAAAGACTAACAAAAAGGTTACTGTGTACACAAAAATGTCTGACACAACGAGCGTACAGCAGGCAGACCACTGTGTACCGTGGCCACAAAAAAATAATACAAGTAACATATAAGCTTGGGAGAACTAGGAGGACTCTAGGAGGCTCGACTGACTATGGAGGAGCAAACTGGGCTACAGCCTAAGCGTAGCAGTAATACTGCACAGAGAAACGTCACCAGACTAGCGTAGCAGTAACACCACAAGGAGAAACGCATAACAGTTTAACTCACAAAGCAGGAACAGTCCCAGAAGTCCAATCCTCCCGCGAGCACACACAATCCCTCGTTGACACAGACCCTCATACGGCGATTAACGACTGAATGAGAGCACAATGGTCCAGCAGTGTTTGACTGGCAAAGGCCGCCTAAGTACAAACACTGCTGGCACCACAAATTGGGCACACCTGGGCGAGGCGCAGGAAAGACAATTACCAGGGAGGAATCAGCTGGCTGTCAAGAGAGAGGGGGCGTGGTCAGACCAGCGAATGTTAGACAATGTCCACATGAATGTGGGTCAAAGGGGCTGCCTAACAGCCACCGGCCAGAGCGGTGGCTACAGGCATGGAAAAGAAAAAGAACACAGACAAAAAAACAACAAGAACTCAAAAGACAACACAATACATAATAAAAATACCTGATCCACAGAAAACGGTCAGAACTGAGCCTACAGGAAAATACCGGCTCGGTTCGTGACAGAGTCCCCCTTCTGTGGATTCTAGACACCCACCTAGACATTCTAGACACCTAGACACCCACAGGAACATCACAAGGAAAGGAAACCCCTGCCCCCCCCCCCCCAGCAGAAACCACAACCATGAACCCGGGTGGGAGGCAGGGGGAACAGGAAAAGAGGAAACACAATACCCCACCCAGGGCCCACAATTGACTCCCCCAAGTAGTAGCAAAAGCACGGAGGCTCGGGAGGCTGCCCAAAGTCCCAGGCCCAGCAAGCAGTCCGACGAACAGAGTCCGGTGGCCTGCCAGAAAACACGAGCCATCTGGCCCAGATACTCAGTCCTTCCGGCGGTCGGCCAGCGCTGTTAAGCCACCAGGGCCTGCGGGATGCAGCAGGAGGTAGCTTGCCCACTGGGAGGCTCCCTGGTGGGTGACCAGACCATAGGAAGGAAACCCCCACGGCGTAGGACAGGGAGGAGAAGAAGGCTACGGCGTCCTCAGGCTGACCCGCAGCATCCTCGGTGGTCCCGACTTGGGACACCACTGCACCCTTGACCCAGACCAGGCCAACGTTGCACCCTCAGTGGACCCCGACCGGGCCAACACTGCACCCTCGGTGGACCCTGACCAGGCCAAAACTGCACCTGCGGTGGATCCCGGCTGGAGCTCTGCAGCACCCGTGGTGACTCACAGCTGGAGCTCTGCAGCACCCGTGGTGGCTCCCGATTGGAGCTCTGCAACACCTGTGGTGGACTCCAGCTGGAGCTCAGCAGAATCAGAATCAGAATCAGAATAAGTTTATTGCCAAGCACATTTACAAGTAAATAACAGGTAAATATACGAGGAATTTGACTTGACACTGAAAACGTTATAAATGACATTCTCAGTGACGTGGCGAGCCCACCCGCGTTGGGCCCCGACCGGGCCAATGCTGCATCCACGGTGAGCGGGCCAACCGGCCGGAGCACAAGCTGAGGAGGCAGTCGATGGAGGAAGCCCTGACGACCCTTGCAGGAGGAGCTGGAGCAGTGGCGTCCTCCGCTGGTCGGACCGGGCCCACAACGATCTCTGGCGATGGCACACTCTCTCCAGCAACCCTAGACAAAGGCTCACAGACAGCAGGAGAAGAAAGGTGGTTATGGTCACCGGCAGTGGCAGAGCCCGACGAAGGGGGTTCAGATGCAGCTGTGCGCTGACTCTCTTCACCTAGAGCCCGACAAGATCTCTCTAATACAGATAATAGCAAAACAAGAGCGAAGACTTGCCTGAGCTCGAGCTTCACCGCTATCCAGGACAAAAAGGTTACTGTGTACACAACAATGGCTGACACAGCGAGACACAGCCACAGAGAACGGTCAGAACCGAGCCTACAGGAAAACACCGGCTTGGTTCATGACATTAGAAACCTATTCAGTAAGTTACACATATGTAGGTTCAAAGAGCGTTACTCATGTTAGAAATAATTTTTGGGTACGCTAGACATTAATCTTGACATATTTCGACTTTTGAGTAACTATGAGTTGCTGACAAGAAGCATGTATGAGCAAATGCATAACTTATTTACCTTTTGTTCTTATTAAAGACAAAAATAGAAAGGAGATGTCTTTACCTTCTTAACATGTTTCGACTGTGCACTGCAGCCTTCGTCAGAAATAATTAAAAGAAGACAAAATGAACCTACTTGAGCAAATGCATAACTTCCCTACAACCTTTACTCCACGAATGAGAGACGTTATCAGCCATACGCTGGATACGTCAGAAAATTTTCAGCATGCTGAAAATTAATTTCAGAGGAGCTCAGCGAACTACCTGTATACCAGCGTGCTTCAGCAAATCTTCAATGTGCTGTTAGACAAAACTTAGCCATAACTAATTCGAAGTACGCCAGCATATTCTCAAAATTTTCATACATTTTGCAAACACTGCCTAAATCGTCTAGGTGTGACAGGGCCTTAACCAAGGCAGCAGAGAGACACCAAAGCACAGCCACCAACCAGACACTTACAAGCAACAGTACTTTTAAACTTTTGGGGAAACAACAGTGGATATGCAGCTCAATGAACAAGTGCGCAGGTAAATGGAGCGCCACAAAACTATAATTTTATAGTTAAAGTTATCTTTAACATGCTTTGTGTGGCTGGCCCTATAGGCCATTTTTATGGTGCTTGGTATGAATGGCACTTAAATCGGGTAGATCACCACTGAAGGTCTAGTTGTAAAATACATAGTCTGCCACTGCAAAAAGTACTCTGTAATTGTCCATTGTTGATGCATAAAATATGTATTTATACAGTATCTACATGTCATCATCATCATCATAGCAGTCTGTCGGGGGCGACAATGACTGTTTCATTTAGGTCTGATCAGACTCCTCCATGCAGCTCTGTCCTTCGCCCTCCGCTGTCAGGAACTCCTGACCTTGTCAACCCGGGCAATGTCCAAGTCGGTATGAGTTGCCTTCTGACTGACCATTTCATGAAACTGCTTGCAAGGTATTTGAGTACCGCTAGCTTTTGCTGGACTAGCGGCACATTCTTGGCAGACAGAGGTATTATCAGTGGCAAGGACAGGCCAAGACAAACTGACTCCAGTATCTGTTGCAGTAACTGACCAGATGATAGGTTTGTTTGTCTCTGCTCCTTGTGTAGTGCATGTCACGATGAACTGACTGGCAAAAGTCCACCACAGACCTTGCGACAGATGTGCTTATCTGCCAGGATGTCCAGTCTCACCCCGTGTAACTGGGAGTCATCCACCACAGGCCTGTGACAGATATTGTTTTTAGTTCAGCCAGGATGCCCAGTTTCACCCTCCACACCCTCGGAAGGGGGGGTTTCCGGTTGAGTCGCTGATGGCCCGACCCATGAGACAGGTAGTACCGGTTTTCATTGTTATCCGGTAGCAAGCAAACCAAAGCCTGACCTGACATGATGTATCTACATGTATATATCCAGTAAATCTATGTATTTTTCCATGTAACCTTGTGACTGCATTATTACCTCCGCCAAGGAGGTTATGTTTTCATCGGCGTTGGTTTGTCTGTCTGTCTGTTTGTTTGTCTGTCTGTCTGTCTGTTTGTTAGCAAGATAACTCAAAAAGTTATGGACGGATTTTCATGAAATTTTCACAGATTGTCAGAAATGGGGTATCCTACAGATGATTAGATTTTGGTGGTGATCCGGATCACCATCCACAAGAAAACCGCCATTACGGAAAATGTCATTTTCGTCAATAACTACTGAACCACTAATCCTATCATTGTGAATCCAATTGCTAGTCATATGTTTTCATGGTCAAGGAATCTGAAAACGTACACACAAACACTGTATGGGGGGAACTGTGGCGCTTGGCGGAGGTCTGCGCTGTCCGAGTGCTTTTCTAGTTTTAACTGCTTTTAATCCTACATCAAGCTTGTTTCCGGTTCAAAATGCATCATAAGTGTTAAGTATATCTTATTATACCTAACTCAATACTGTTTATCTGGTGAAATATATATTTTACAGCTAATATAATCCCATAACTACAATATGGCACCTGGTAATCAATTTTTGGCAGCTGGTCACTTTTTGCCATGACACTTGTCTGTTTCTTAGTAACATTACTCTAAAATTTATGAACAGATTTTGATTAAATTTTCAGGAAAGGTGTGTAATGGCATGGGGAACAGATGATTACATTTTTGTGGTGATCAGGATCACCACCTGGATCCAGGAATGTTTTGGAAAAATCAGAATTAACTTGGTTAAATTTTACTTTTACTGATACACCAGAATTTCTGTTGCTAAGTTACCTAATACTATTTGTTATTTCAAGAAATCTTATAGAAGGAAACTTGAATTAGTATTTTACATCAATATCAAATGCAGAAATGGTGCATTTTGAAAACTGCTTCATTTCTAACAATGTCCATTCATCCATCCATCCATCCATCGTCTACCGCTTTTTTGGAGGTTCGGGTCACAGAGGCAGCAGTTCAAGCAGAGAAGCCCAGACTTCCCTCTCCCCAGCCACCTGCGCCAGCTGTTCAGAGAGGATACCAAGGAATTCCCAGACCAGCTGATAGACATAGTCTCTCCAGCGTGTCCTGGCTCTACCCCAAGGTCTCCTCCCAGTGGGACGTGCCCGAAGCACCTCAAGTGGGAGGCATCCAGGAGGCAACCTGATCAGATGCCCATACCACCTCAACTGGCTCCTTTCAATGTGGAAGAGCAGCGGTTCTACTCTGAGCTTCTCCCAGATGACTGAGCTCCTCACCCTATATCTAAGGGTCAGTCCAGCAATCCTATGAAGGAAGCTCATTTCAGCCGCTTGTATCTGCAGTCTCATTCTTTCGGTCATTACCCAAAGCTCATGACCATAGGTGAGGGTAGGAACGTAGATTGACCGGTAAATCGACAGCTTTGCCTTAGAGATTAGCTCCCTCTTCATCACAAAAGACCAGTACAACGTCTGCATCACTGTCAATGCTGTTCCGATCAATCTCTCGTTCCATTCTCCCTTCACTCATGAATAAGACCCCGAGATACTTAAACTCCTCCATTTGGGGCAGGAGCCTGTCCCCAACCTGGAGAGGACAATCCACCTTTTTCTGGCTGAGGACCATGGACTCGGACTTGGAGGTGCTGATTCTCATCCCAGCCACTTCACACTCAGTGGCAAACCGTCCCAGTAAGACCTGTTGGTCATTGCTGGATGAAGCCACCAGTAAAACATCATCTGCAAACAACAGAGATGAGATCCTGTGGTCACCAAGCATGACACCCTCCGTTCCCTGGCTGCACCTAGAAATCCTGTCCATAAAAATTATGAACACGATCGGTGACAAAGGGCAGCCCTAACAGAGTCCAACTCTCACTGGGAATGAATCCGACCGAGTGTTGGCAATACGAACCAAACTCTCACAACAGTCGTATAGACACCGGCTAGCTCGTAATAACAAGCCCAATACCCCCATACTCCCGAATCACCCCCCACAAAAAACTACGAGGGATGCGGTTGAATGCCTTCTCCAAGTCCACAAAACACATGTAAACTGGTTGGGCAAACTCCTACGACCCCTCAAGGATTCTCAAGAGGGAAAAGAGTTGGTCTGAAGTGCCACGGCCAGGACGTAAACTACATTGCTCCTCCTGAATCCGAGGTTCAACCAATGGACAGACTCTCCTCTCCAGCACCTTGGCATAGACCTTCCCAGGGAGGCTGAGGAGAGTGATCCCTCTAAAGTTGGAGCACACCCTCTGTTCCCCGTTTTTAAAGAGAGGAACCACCACCCCAGTTTGCCATGCCAAAGGCACTGTCCCCGACCTCCACGCAATGTTGCAGAGGTGTATCAACCATGACAGCCCTATAACATTCAGGGCCTTGAGGTACTCAGGACGAATCTTGTCCACCCCTGAGGCCCAGCAACCAAAGAGATTTTTAACCACCTTGGCGACCTCAGTCCCTGTGATGGGCGAGTCGTCCCCCTCATCCACAAGCCCTGCTTCCTCTGTGGAAGGCGTGTCAGTGGGATTGAGGAGATCCTCGAAGTATATCAAGCTCCCTTCCTGAGGAACCATCTTCCCAGTTCAGTTCGGGAGGCAGACACTCTCTCTTTATTCAAGAGCAAGTTGAAATCTTTTCTCTTTGATAAGGCCTTTAGTTAGAAATGCTGCCCCTGCCAGGACTTCGCTCCCATGTGCAGCCTGGCCAGGCTTGGTACTGGACTGTTTGGCTTTGAATGTTGTATTTGCATGTTTGTTTTGAATGTAGCTACTCAACCCAGCCGGTCAAGGCAGATGGCCGTCCTCTATGAGCAATCGTTCCGCCCGAGGTTTCTACCCGTTAATGGTAAGTTTTTCCTCGCCTGTGTTGCCGCATTGATTGCTCTTAGGGGTCTCTGATGGGTTCTATAAGCTAAGAGTGTGGCCTAAACCCACTGTTTTCTGTAAAGTGCCTTGAGATGACCTGTGTTGTGATTTGGCGCTATATAAATAAAATTGAATTGAACTGAATTCTTTCCACCGTCCGACGATATCTCCAGTCGAAGTCAGCAGCGCCCCATCCGCACCATACACAGTGTGGACAGGGAGCTGCTTCCCCCTCCTGAGCCACCGGATAGTTTGCCAGAATCTCTTCGACACTGACCAAAAGTCTTGTTCCATGGCCTCACTAAACTCCTCCCACACCCAAGTTTTTGCTTCAGCAACAACAGAGCCACAGTCTGCTTGGCCTGCCAGTACACCTCAGCTGCTTCGGGAGTACCACAAACCAACCAAGCTTGATAGGACTCCTTCTTCAGCTTAATGGCCCCCCTTACCACTGGTGTCCACTACTTGGTTCAGGGGTTGCCACCACGAGATGCACCGACAACCTTGCGGCTGTAGCTCTGGGCAGCGCTTCAACAATGGAGGTGGAGAACATGGGCCATTCAGACTCCATGTCTCCAGGCTCCCTCGGAATGTGGTTGAAGTTCTTCCGGAGGTGGGAGATGAAAACCTCCTGGACAGGGGCCTCAGCCAGACATTCCCAGCACACCCTCACTATACGTTTTGGTCTACCAGGTCTGAATGGAGTCCTCCCCCTGCCATGGGATCCAACTCACCACCAGGTGGTGATCAGTTAACAGCTCTGCACCTCTCTTTACCCGAGTGACCAAGACATATGGTCGCAGGTCTGATGGCACAATAACAAAATCGATCATCGACCTGCGACCTAGGGTGTCCTGGTGCCAGGTGCACATATGGACGCCCTTATACTTGAACATGGTGTTCGTTATGGACAAATAGTGGTTAGCACAGAAGTCCAATAACTGAACACCACGTGGGTTCAGATCGGGCAGGCCATTCCTCCCAATCACCCCCCTCCAGGTTTCACCGTCATTGCCCACATGCACATTGAAGTCCCCCAGTAGGATAATGGAGTCTCCAAGAGGATTACCCTCCAGCACCAACAGTGAGAGACTCCAAAAACGGTGGGTACTCTGAACCATCATTTTTTGCGCAGGCATAAATGATGGTCAGGACCCATTTCCCAACCCGAAGGCGCAGGGAAACAACCCTTTCATCCACCGGGGAAAACTCCAATACAGAGGCTGCAAGGTGGGGGGATACAAGAATACCCACCCCTGCTCGCCGCCTCTCGCCCGGGGCAACTCCAGAGTAGGCCAAGCTCCAGCCCCTCTTCAGGAGACTGGTTCCGGAACCGGAGCTGTGTGGTGAGGTGAGGCCAACTATATCTAGCCGGTATCTCTCAACCCCATGTACCAGCCCACCAGAGAGGTGACATTCCATGTCCCAAAAGCCAGTTTAGGAAGCCTGGGATCAGACCGCCAAGGTCTCCGCCTTTGACTGCCACCTGATCCACATAGCACCGGACCCCATGGGCCCTCCTGCAGATGGTGAGCCCACTGGAGGGCAGACCCATGTAACTCCTTCAGGCTAAGCCCAGCAGGGTCCATGGGTGGAAACCCAGCCACCAGGCGCTAGCCATCGAGCCCCTCCCCCAGGCCTGGCTCCAGGATTTTAGCATTCATCATGAGAGTCTGTTGGATCGTTCTTAGCCTGGCCCTTCACCCAGGACCAGTTTGTCTTGGGTGACCCTACCAGAGGCAAAGTGCCCCGGACAACATAGCTCCTGGGATCACTAGGGCATGCAAACCCCCCACCATGATAAGGTGACAATCCATGAGGGGGATTCTAACATTCTAACATTGTCTTTTAGGGAAATGAGCTGCTTGCTGGAGGTCTGTGCTCTCCGAGTGTTTTTCTAGTTGTTTTTGCTGCCGTTTCTCTGTTAGCAGGATCACGCAAAAACTCATAGATGGATTTGGATGACATTTTCACTGGAGGTGGCCCTGGGCCCAAAGATGAACTCATTACATGTTGGAGGTGATCCATGAGTGCATACCTCCGCCAAGGCCCTGTCTCGCAATGGATGGACAAGGAACAGAGGGGAGGACAAAGGGAGGGAGGGAGGGAGGTAGCCTTGGTGAAGGTATGTGCTCTTTGAGTGCCCTCTAGTTTTGTTATGTTTCTGCCATGATGCTACATCAAACTGTTAGCATTAGCTTGGCTAGGCGGTCAGAGTTGGTCATTCTAGTGGCATTAGAGCGTGCCTAAGAGGGGAGATGCTGTCCAACGCACCGCCTGGTGTTAGCTTAACTGTCAATCCACCCAGTTTTGATCACTATTTTTTATTAATTCTATTTACCCCCACTGGAATCCTTCTTCATCTAACACTTGACCATATACTTTGTTCTTAAACGTTATTTTAGTGTGGTTATAATTTTATTTTCTCTCACTGAGATCCAAGGTGACTAGCTGAAGCTAGCAGTTCAGTCACTCATTCCCGACTATTTCTGTGCTTATTGCACTCCAGGGACCTGCCATATCCTATCAACCACTGAAACAACACACTCCTGTCCACCAGTGATGCATTATTTCATTCATTAAGACAAATTTAGTTAGTTACCTCAGGCTCAATCCAGCATAGGAGCAAGCCAGCTAAGATTAGCAATGGTGGTGTAAGAGGGAGGGCGGAGTTAAATGCAGTCTTGGAGATTTAAAGAGGCATGCACTGAAGGGAAGGACAGTTACAGGGCGTAACGTCATCAGCACACCGTCTTCTGCAGAATCTATAACCAACATATTGAAAAAAATAGTTCAGCGAGTAAAGACGGTATTAATAGAGATGGCTTCACAGGTTTCACAGAAATCTACACCATGGTCCAATGAAGAGGTGCGAACTTTCTTTCTGTGCTTGGTGGCTGACGATAGAATTCAGAGAGAGTTCGATGGAACGACCCGCAACGATAAAGTTTATAGGAGGTCTCCGAACAGATGGCAGCCCAACGGATACAACCAGACATTAAACAATGTAGGGAGAAGCTGAAGAAAATGAAAAGTGATTACCGGGCCATCAAGGATCACAATGGTTGAAGTGGGGTGAACAGAAAGGACTGTGGTTCAATGGATGCCACAGCCATCGGCTGGCGAGCAATGGCAGGGAGATTGGGGGTCGACACGTCATTGTTGCAAACCATGGATGGTGAGTGTTTTGTGATATTGTGCATCTTTTCGCTTATTTATCCTATTAGTGGCAAGCTCACTTTTTTGAGCAATAACAACGCCGTTCTGTCCTGGCTAACGAGTGTTAGCGAGGAGCACTAGCTAGCTAGTAGCCAACTCTGCTGATTCACGCTTCTTTTGTCTGAAGTATTCGCTTGTGAGAGCAAAACGACGGAGTATGCCAAACTATATAAATAAATATAAAACTTTATAATAATATAAATATATAAATAATATATAAATAAATATATAAATAATTCAAAACTTTATTTGAGCCTCACTTACATTACTGCAATATCATATGGTGTAACACATTTCCAACTCACCTAAAAAAGGTAGAAATTCTCCAAAAGAAAGTCATACGTGCCTTACCATGGTCTGAATATAATTCTCCTACTAGTCATCTTTTCCATCATTATAATCTTCTAAGACTTGCTGAGCATAATTATTTCCAGAATGCCTGTATAATGTATCAGGTTGTCCACAAACTCAACTATAAAGTATGTGAACTCATTCCAACCCTCCTTCCCATGCACACCTATACCACTAGAGATAAAAACCAAATTACTGGGAAAAAAACGAAGACTAAAATCCACCAGGTTTAGTATTGTGTGCAGAGGACCGCAGATTTGGAATGAGCTTGATGAGAATCTAAAAATGTCACCTTCCATCTCCATCTTTAAGAAAAAACTAAAAAGGCAACTCCTATCATTATATTATCAATCTGCTTACTGATGAGTTGTTACTCCATTGTAATTTTGTTTTATATGTTGATATCACTCCAATTGTATTTAATAACTTGACTATATACCGTGAACTCACCTACTAATTCAATGTGAAGAAATGCTGGGATGCTGTGCTTATACATCATATGTTTGTTTGCTCCTGTACACAAAGACATCAGACTGATTTCCATCATCATTTTATTGTAGAATTGGGCTTCCTACTAAAAGCTTTAAATAAGTTATTTGGGATGACCCGTTCACACTCCAAATCAATGTGAAAAAAGCCTATTATATACTGCTACTCATGCTGTTGATATTCATATTGTAATTCATTCATGCTGTTGATAATGTGTGATGTGCGTGTGTGTGAATAAACTGTTAAACTGTAATCCTGGTTAAAAAGTTTTGTGTACGTGTTGCACTTTGGTGCTGTGCATTAAGTTGTGTGTATTTTTACCTCCGCCAAGGAGGTTATGTTCTTTCTAGAATCTGTTTCCACATGCCAGGGTCCCGCTCCGTCAACATCTGGCACGACACATTCAAGTGCTGGTAAGACACAATAATTATGAACAAATATTATTACAAAAACAAAAATTAAACAATTATATTAAAAAATTAAAAAAATAAAAACAAAAGATTAACCCCTGTTGTGTTTATGGATACAGGTCAAGTGGACCCCAGGATCCAAAATCTCAGCATATACAAGTGCATTTTCAAACCAGTGATTTATAAAGTCATTCATATAATTTCCTAAAGCCTCATAATAGACCCACATACCTATTCTGTGGATTTTCCAAAAAACAGTGTTGGAACAGTGTTGTCGTGCTGTTTCTTTTCCACCATAAATCCCTGGATTGAAAATGTACTTGTACATGTACAGAGTGGATCTTGAGCTGCTCACTTATCAGGAGTCCACAACCTGGTCCCATTTTTAGCTATGGTGGAGGAAGTACTGATCTAATTCTTGTTTTTGAAAAACTGATGTAGCACATGAACTCACTTTTGAATGTACTTGCAGTCAACGTGCTTCATTGAAATGATTCAAGTCAGCTGACTGTATTAACTCATTCAGATTTCTGAGGCCACAATAAAAACAAATTATTTTAAACATAACCTGGTACCTGGAAAATCTGCTCTACTGAGGCGCAGCAACATGACAATCGTGCTTAAATACAACAACGAAGCATTTTTGTCACATCCCACCACTGGCTTTCACAAGTGTATTTCCCTAATATATGTTCTGAACTTGCTTTAGCTAACCACCATCCATTTCTGTCTTTCGTCTAGGCAAGAGGAAAAGGAGCCACCCCACAACAGACCTTGCCACTGTGGAAAGTACTGAAATCCTTTGCTTTTTTAGTTAAAGTATAGCTGAAGTGCCAAAACTAAAGTAGCACAATTTCCACTTAATATGAAAGGGACTGAACTGAGATTTATTTGATTGTGTGAATATTAATTACAGAATAATTGAAAATGAATGGCACATCCACTGTCAAATAAACTGCTTGTTTATGTTTTGGGTTTTTTTGTCAGACACATGTGTGATCCTTTGTGAGTTATATTCATAGGAGTGTATGTTGCACTTTGGTGAATGGGAGTTGTTCAGTCACCATTATAATTTAGCTTATATGTGTGGTTTGTAGTCTATCGTCAATAAACTCATGCAGTATTATAATAACAGGACACATTACAAATATGAGACCCATTGTAGTGCTTCCTTTTATATTTTAGCAATACAAGTACAAAACACCGCCCACACTTGAAGCCAGGGTGACACAGCGGTGACAGAGCGGTGGCTAAACTTTTACTGATACAAATTACATATTTTGTCTGAGCGAAACCATACTCAGGGATGCACACCCTCAGTTAAAGTACGAGATTCCATTCAACTGAAGGTATTGACTCATTCTGATTGCTGAGGCCACAGTAAAAACAAATGATTTTAAACGTAACCCAGCCCTTGTAAAATCTACTTTACTGAAGCGCAGCTACATGAAAATTGTGGTTAAAAAGAACAACAAAGCACTTCTTTGTCACATTCCAAGACCTTGCGTCACTATTTACAGAGATGCAGGCTGAAGATCTGCTGAACCGGGACCAGTGTGAGCGGCACATCCAGTTGCTTCTCAGTGAGGCAGCGTGGCTGGCGTGTGTGACCCATTATGAGTTTTTATTTTTTACACTTTGAATTTTGCACATTCTAAATAATCTGGAATTTGCTGCTGATTGTAATAAACAATTTAGTGACTTATGTGTTTGCATCATTTCATCGGCGTTGGTTTGTCTGTCTGTCTGTCTGTCTGTCTGTCTGTCTGTCTGTCTGTTTGTCTGTCTGTTTGTTAGCAAGATAACTCAAAAAGTTATGGACAGATTTTCATGAAATTTTCACAGATTGTCAGAAATGGGGTATCCTACAGATGATTAGATCTTGGTGGTGATCTGGATCACCATCCACAAGAAAACCGCCATTACGGAAAATGCCATTTTCGTCAATAACTACTGAACCACTAATCCTATCATTGTGAATCCAATTGCTAGTCATATGTTTTCATGGTCAATGAATCTGATTTTCTAATTTGTCTGTTAAGGATTTGCAGATGAAAACAGCACTGCAGGACGGGTGCGATGCCACCATGGAAGCTAAACACTAGTGCACTGAAAGGCCAAAAGAAGCAGGAAGAACTTACACAGGAAATGGATGAAAACTTGAAAGACTGGGACAGCAACAACTCAAAGAATGACATAGAAGAGAAATGGGCAACACTGAAGGATACGGTGTATCAGACTGTGAGTGGTGTATTAGGCTACCCTGAGAGGAAACATCAAGATTGGCTTGATGAGCATGATGAACACCTGAAGAAACTACTAGAAGCGAGGAATACAGCTAGGCAGGAAAACCTACAGTGTAACACAAGGTCGAAGAAGAAGAAATACTCAAAGGCTCAAAGTGAGCTACAGAAGTACACCAGAGAGATGAAGTCCAGCTGGTGGGATGAAAAAGCAGAGAAACTTCAAACTGCAGCAGACAGGAAGGACATGAAAACATTCTTCACAGGTTTGAGAGAAATCTACGGCCCTAAACCAAGAGGATTGATCCAACTAAAGGCTATGGATGGTGAAACAGTTTTGCAGGAGAAAGACAAGATCCTGGACAGATTTGCAGACCACTTTGACCAACTACTAAACAACCCTGAAGATCTCACTGAAGAGGCTAAAGAAGCTCGAGTGCAGCGACCAGCTGTATCAAGTCTGGATGAACCACCAAATTTTGATGAACTAATGACAGCTATCAGGACAACACAGGATGGTAAAGCTCTAGGAAGGGATGGAATTCCAGCAGAAGTGTGGAAATTTGGTGGTGTTCAGCTGACCAACTGCCTGCACAAGCTCATCCAAGAGATATGGGATGCCCAGAAAGTACCTCAATACTGGAAGGATGCAAGTATTGTGCCTTTGTTCAAGAAAGGTGACAGGAAAGATTGTGGAAATTACCGAGGTGTATCACTGCTAGCCACTGTTGGTAAGATTCTCTCACGTGTACTACTTGGGCTGCACGGTGGCGCAGTGGTTAGCACTGCGGCAGCACAGTTTACCCTTGGCCGGGGGATTGTGGGGATCGTGGGATCGTGGGTTCGATCCCAGCCCCCGACCAACAGTGAACTGTGTGGAGTTTGCATGTTCTCCCCGTGTTGCGTGGGTTTACTCCGGGATTTCTCCGGTTTCCTCCCACATGCCAAAAACATGCATGTTAGGTTAATTGGCTGTTCTAAATTGTCCCTAGATATCTGTTTCCTATAGGCCCTTAGAATAGAGGGTTAGTATTAATGAAAGCGCTTTGAGTGGTCTTTGTGACTAGAAAAGCGCTATATAAGTGCAGGTTAGTTAGTTAGTTAGTTAACAGACTCAGTGAACACATCTTGCAGAATGTACTACCGGAAACCCAATGCGGCTTTAGAAGTGGAAGAAGCACAATGGACATGAGTTTCTGCTTGAAACAGGTTCAAGAAAAGTGTATCGAACAGAACATGCCGCTTTATGTAGTCTTCATAGACTTCAGTAAAGCCTTCGATACTCTTTCGCGACAAGGACTTTGGCAGGTACTCAAGAAATATGGTTGTACAGAGAAGTTTGTCAGCCTGATCGAGGCACTCCATACAGGTATGCAAACAAACGTGGCAATGAGTGATTCAGTATCTAAAGACTTTTCAGTAAGCAATGGGGTGAAACAAGGGTGTGTGCTGGCAGCTACACTCTTCTCGCTATATCTGGCAACCATGCTTGAGGTGGCCTTCAAAGACACTTCAGAAGGAGTATACATTCAAACAAGGAAAGAAGCAGACTTGTTCAATCTGGCACAGTTTAAAGCCAAGAGTAAGACATCGATAAAGGTAGTAAGAGAAATGCTCTTTGCCGACGACAGTGCTCTAGTTGCACACAGCGTGGAAGATATGCAATCTTTAGTAGTGAAATTTGCAAGAGCAGCTAGCCAATTCAGCCTCAAAATCAACATCAAGAAGACAGAGTGCCTTTATCAACCACCAAAGTTCCAGTTATCAACATCACTACCAGAAGAGATCAGCATTGGTACAGAGCCACTAGTCAAGTGCAAGACTTTCAAGTACCTAGGGAGTACTGTTTCAGAGAATACTAGGCTGGAGGATGAACCATCTCTCAGAATGAGAAGAGCGAGCGCTGTGTTTGGAAACTTGAGGGAGAGACTGTGGAGCAATTGACATGTGTCTATCCGTGTGAAATGCAAAGTGTACAGAGCGGCAGTACTGGCTACTCTATTGTACGGTGCTGAAACTTGGACTGTCTACAGAGTGCAGGTGAAGAAACTCCATGCATACATGATAAGACACCTTCGAGCCATAATGAACATCTCTTCATCCAAGATGGCGCCCACAGCGGTCGACATGGTGCTTCGCTGCGCTCTTTGTTTGTTTTTGTTTGTCAATTGTGTGTCTGCTTGCACTTATACCCGTGAAGAACTTTTAAATATCAGGACTTTGACCCCCACGGACCTCCTCCCAGTTTTTCTAGCCCCTGCCGCCGATCTGGTTTATTGTTTGGCTCGGAAAGTGAGACGGCGGAAGAGAGGAAGACGAGCGGGCGCTCTCGTACGACTTCGCAGGAGAGGCTCGCGAACGGCGCTGCCTGGCATATTTCTGTCCAATACCAACTCTCTCTCTAACAAGGTGGATGAACTGAGACTGCTGATGCGTTTTAAGGACCTCGCCTCCTCAGCTGTCCTCTGCTTTACTGAGACCTGGCTCCGGGAAAATATACCGGACAGCGC
This sequence comes from Pholidichthys leucotaenia, assembly GCA_020510985.1. Taxonomy (NCBI): domain Eukaryota; kingdom Metazoa; phylum Chordata; class Actinopteri; order Cichliformes; family Pholidichthyidae; genus Pholidichthys; species Pholidichthys leucotaenia. The sequence continues at coordinate 399,863,671 of CM035838.1, forward strand.
GCTGCGCCTCGACGGCTTCCAGCTCTTCCGTGCTGATCGTGACACAGAGCTTTCCGGCAAGACCACAGGAGGCGGTGTCTGCTTCTACATCAACTGTAGCTGGTGCTCTGATGTAACGGAAATTTCCAAACACTGTTCTCCTGCCTTGGAATTTCTTGTTATCAACTGCAAGCCTTTTTATTCCCCACGGGAGTTTGCTTCTTTTATACTGATCGCTGTGTACGCCCCTCCCGACGCGGACACGCGCGAAGCTCAGCGCGTGCTCGCGGATCACATTCAACACACAGAGCGGAGTTTTCCAGACTCGCTGATTATTGTGGCTGGCGACTTTAATCAGTGCAATCTGAGCCACGATCTCCCCCGCTACAAACAGTTTATTAAATGCCCCACCAGAGGATTAAACACACTGGATCACTGTTACACCACAGTGAAAGACGCATATCGCGCTGTCCCTCGAGCTGCGCTGGGATTATCTGATCACGTGATGGTTCACCTCATTCCCACATACAGACAGAGATTGAAGCTCACTAAACCTGTTGTGAGCACTACGAAGATACGGACCAGTGATGCTGAGGAGAAGCTGGAAACGTGCATGGAAATATCTGACTGGGGCATGCTTAAAGGAGCCACGCATGATCTGGATGAGTACACGGACACTGTGAACTCATATATCCACTTTTGTGAAGAGAACATTCTTCCATCACGCACCGGGGTGAGTTACTCTAATGACAAACCCTGGTTCACAGCTAAGCTCAGACAGATCAGGAAGGAGAAGGAAGCAGCGCTGAAAAGTGGAGACAGGGACTGCTACAGGGAGGTTAAATACCGGTTTAACAGAGAGCTGAAGAGAGCTAAATCTGTGTACTCAGAGAGACTCCAGCAGCAGTTCACTGCTAATGATTCGGCTTCCGTGTGGAGAGGACTGAGGCAGATCACCAACTATCGGCCTCAGGCTCCTAAAGGTCAGGATGACAAAGCCCTTTGTCAGAGACTGTCCCAACACTATGCCCGTTTTGACACCTCGTCATCTGTGTCCAACTCCCCCCCTCCCTCCAGCTCCACAGCCTCCACATTCCCTACTTCATTTAAGGCACCCCCCCCACCTCCCCCCCTCCCCTTATCATCAGTGAGCAGGATGTGCTCAAACAGTTCTCCAGACTGAACCCGCGCAAGGCCCCCGGCCCAGACGGCGTGTCTCCCTCCACCCTGAGACTCTGTGCGAAACAGCTGGCTCCTGTATTCACAGACATTTTTAACACCTCCCTTAAGTTATGCCACGTGCCGTCCTGCCTCAAATCCTCCACCATCATCCCTGTCCCCAAGAAGCCACGGATCACTGGACTTAATGACTACAGACCTGTAGCGCTCACCTCTGTAGTCATGAAGTCCTTTGAGCGCCTGGTCCTGTCCCACCTCAAGTCCATCACCACCCCTCTCCTGGACCCGCTGCAGTTTGCCTACCGAGCCAACAGGTCTGTAGACGATGCAGTCAACCTGGCCCTCCACTCCATCCTGCAGCACCTGGACTCCCCGGGAACCTACGCCAGGATCCTGTTTGTGGACTTCAGCTCCGCATTCAACACCATCCGCCCCGCTCTGCTCCGGGACAAGCTGTCCCTGCTCAACGTGCCTGACTCCCTCTGCAGGTGGATCATCGACTTCCTGACGGACCGGAGGCAGCATGTGCGGCTGGGAAAGACTGTCTCAGACTATACTAGCATCAGCACCGGATCACCCCAGGGCTGTGTACTTTCCCCCCTACTCTTCTCCCTTTACACCAACTCCTGCACCTCCAGCCACCAGTCTGTCAAGTTGATCAAGTTTGCGGACGACACCACCCTCATCGGGCTCATCTCCAACGGCGACGAGTCCGCCTACAGGAGAGAGGTGGCCCAGCTGGCGTCCTGGTGCAGCAATAACAACCTGCAGCTGAACGCTCTGAAGACAGTGGAGATGATTGTAGACTTCAGGAAAGTCACTACTCCTCTGCCCCCCCTCACCCTCTCAGGCTCTCCCATCACCACTGCTGATTCCTTCCACTTCCTAGGCACTACCATCACCAGGGACCTCAAATGGGAGCTGACCATCAGCTCACTCATCAAAAAAGCCCAGCAGAGGATGTTCTTCCTGCGGCAGCTGAGGAAGCTCAAGCTACCCACCAAGATGTTAGTGCAGTTCTACACAGCCATCATCGAGTCCATCCTCACCACCTCCATAACCGTGTGGTACGCAGGAGCCACTGCCAGGGACAGACTAAGGCTGCAGCGCGTCGTGCGCACTGCTGAGAAGGTGATCGGCTGCAAGCTCCCATCTCTCCAGGATCTGTACATCTCCAGGACCCGGAGGCGTGCTGGCCGGATCATAGCCGATCCCTCACACCCTGGTCATGTACTGTTTGCCCCCCTCCCCTCTGGTAGAAGACTTCGGTCCATCCAGACTAAAACCTCCCGTCACATGAACAGCTTCTTCCCCTCTGCCATTAGACTGCTGAACACTAAGTGACTCTCGTGCACCATGTACAGCAGCTCAACCAGACTCATGTCAATCATCACTGTTTTCTTCCTGCATTACCGACTGCACTATATAGTTCTCCACAGTATCTGCTGCTGGCTAATATATATTTTAACTGTTGACCAGTATCACTTAATCTTATCCTACACTTTATTACATGTATAGTTTATTTCTCTTATCTTATCATGTTTAATGTTGCAGCATTGTACCGAGACAAATTCCTAGTTTGTGTACTACATGAACAATGGCAATAAACCTGATTCTGATTCTGATTCTGATTCTGATTCTGATTCTCATGGAAAGACTAAAACCTCCCGTCACATGAACAGCTTCTTCCCCTCTGCCATTAGACTGCTGAACACTAAGTGACTCTCGTGCACCATGTACAGCAGCTCAACCAGACTCATGTCAATCATCACTGTTTTCTTCCTGCATTACCGACTGCACTATATAGTTCTCCACAGTATCTGCTGCTGGCTAATATATATTTTAACTGTTGACCAGTATCACTTAATCTTATCCTACACTTTATTACATGTATAGTTTATTTCTCTTATCTTATCATGTTTAATGTTGCAGCATTGTACCGAGACAAATTCCTAGTTTGTGTACTACATGAACAATGGCAATAAACCTGATTCTGATTCTGATTCTGATTCTGATTCTGAAAGACAAGATAACCAACATAGAAGTGTTGAAACGAGCTGGTCTACCATCAATGGAGGACATGCTAATACAGATGAACCTGAGATAGCTCGGACATGTTGAGAGGATGGACCACCAGCGTCTTCCTCGGCAGTTACTCTATTCACAGTTATGCGAGGGCAAACGCAATCAGGGTAGACCAAGGCTCAGATTTAAAGACACTGTAAAAAGAAACTTGAAGAAGTTGGACATAGACAGAAGTTCCTGGCAGCAGAAGGCTAAGGACAGAGCTGTGTGGAGGAATCTGATCAGACCTAAATGAAACAGTCATTGTCGCCCACGACAGACTGCTATGATGATGAGAAAAGAGTCAACAGTACAAACCATTTATCAGTGACGTTGAAAATAATGGCTCATTTTTAAGAAATAGTAACCAAAAGCAATTATTTTATTTACTGAAGACTGCATTGTTGGACGTGCCAGTGCAGAAGACCCTGCACACTTTAGTGATAGTACCAGTATATGGAGGAATTCTGGGCCATATTAGCGTCTGTATTTTCTAATAATGGTTTAGGGCAGGGGTGTCAAATCATGTGCCATAGAGGGCCAAGACCCTGCAGGCTTTACCTCCAACCAGTGTCTTCAACAGCAGATTCCACCAAATTTCTTCCACTGACTGCTGATCAGTGAAAACACCTGCTGAAGAGACTGGGTAGAAGAGAGAACCTACAGGGTCTTGGCCCTCCATGGCACATGATTGGACACCTCTGGGTTAGGGTTTAATGGGATTTAACATTTTAACACAAACTGGTTTATGGTTCATAATTCTGTTGACAGACTTACACCAAACCAAAAGTGATTTCTCAAACTGCTGGATTGTTCTTAGACAGCTTTTCCAATCTTTTAGTATTTAATTTATATCACTTGGTGGTAACCTTCACACATAAAACAAAAGTGGAGACAGATCTGGAAAAAGTACAAAGGTTTGTCAAAATTCCTAGTGCAATACTACATGAATACCTGAATAGTACATTGTTGATACAGAGAATATATATTTATATAGTATCTACATGTATCTATCCAGTGAATCAAGTATTTCCCATGTAATCTTGTGACTTGTGACTACATTATTTTAATTGCTTTTAATCCTAGTTCAAGTTTGTTTGGCTTAAAATGCATCATAATTGTTAAATATATCTTATTATGCCTAACTCAGTACTGTTTACCTGTTGAAATATATATTTTACAGCAAATATAACCACATAAATACAATATGGCACCTGGCGATCAAGTTTTGGCAGCTGATTACTTTTTGCCATGACACCACCACAGACTCACTGCTGCTGGAGCAAGTACAACCCATGATGTCTCAACAGTCTCTCCGTGATTTTGACACAGATCAGAGCAATTTGTTGCACAGGAAGCTAAACATTTCTATAGACATTCTTAAGTTCTATAACCACTGAGCGTTTGTGAAGCTGGGGTGACATCAGTGACAGCCTGTGTCAAACGCCAGACCCACGGTTTGAAGTGGTAATTTTCCCACAAAGAGCCATCTGAAACACACACACAGCATACATATTTTAGTACCTAATAGCAATAACTTGCAGACATTACAACGTAGTACGGCAGACTTAAAGCAAACTAGCATTAGCAGTCTTTAGCTTACCTCCATATGTGATCTGGTCCGTATCCTCACATCTTCGAGCGAGACGAGTGTTTCGTCTCGCTGCTTGTCCCCTTCTCTGGCTGTCCTTTTTGGCCTTTACGCTGACAAAAAGCCAGAGACCGAGCATTCGCCTTGTACAGCCGCTATGTTATGTTTTGCTTGTGTCGTGTGTTTTACATCACAGGAGTGTGGCGCCGCCTTGCTGTAAAAACATCCCACCCACCCCAGGCAGTACTCAGCTGTAATGGAAACAGAAGCAAACCGAGTAGAGTAAAGCCAAGTCGAAGTGAGTAGGGCCAAACATGTACTAGTGGAAAAGGGCCTTAAGACTCAGGTGAGAGCTGATCTGAAGAAGATCAAAGCAAGGAAGGCTGCAGATCCAGATAGCATCAGCTCAAGGCTCCTCAAGTCCTGTGCAGACCAGCTGTGTGGAATCGTGGAGCACATCTTCAGTCTGAGCCTGAAGCTAGGTAAGTTACCACAGCTGTGGAAAACATCCTGCGTGGCACCCATGCTATAGCCGCCGCACCCCATGGACCTGAACAGCTACAGACCAGTGGCCCTCACATCACAACTGATGATGACCCTGGAGAGGCTGCTCCTGGCCCACCTCCACCCCCTGGTGGGACCAGCGATGGACCCACTTCAGTTTGCCTACCAGCATGGCATCGGGGTGGAGGATGCAGTGATCTTCCTCCTACATAGTTCCCTGTCCCACCTGGAGAAGCCTGGGAGCACAGTGGGGATCAGGTTCTTTGATTTCTCCAGTGCTTTCAACACCATCCAACCAGTGATCTTGAGGGACAAGCTGCTGTGTGCAGGGGTGGACAAGCACCTGTCATCGTGGATCCTGGACTACCTCATAGATCGACCACAGTTTGTGAGAACCCAGCACTGTGTATCTGACCCCACCAGTACGGGAACCCCCCAGGGAACAGCTCTGGCTCTCTTCCTGTTCACCCTCTACACTGCTGAATTTACACACAACACACTGCCATTTACAGAAGTTCTCTGATGTCTCTGCGATTGTTGGCCTCATCTCTAATGGGGATGACGCGGAGTACAGAGGACTTATTCAGGACTTTGTGGACTATTGCATGCAGAACTGCCTCCAGATCAATGCGAGAAAACCAAGGAACTGGTGGTGGACTGCCGCAGGCGTGGACAACCCCCCATAGCACTGGTAAACATCCAAGAAACAGACATTGAGATGGTGACATCTTACAAGTACCTGGGTGTTCACCTGAACAATAAACTGGACTGGTCACACAACACCAATGCGCTCTTCATGAAGGGGCAGTGCAGGCTGTTCCTCCTAAGGAGACTCGGGTCTTTTGGAGTGCGGGGGGCACTCCTGAAGACCTTCTACAATTCTGTGGTGGCATCGGTCATCACATTTGGAGTGGTCTGCTGGGGCAGCAGCATCACAGTCACTGACAGGAAGAGACTGAACAGGCTGATCAAAAAAGCTAGCTCTGTCCTGGGGTGCCGCCTAGCTCCACCCAGTGGAGGAGATAGGAGAGAGGAGGATGGTGGCTCAGCTGTCATCTCTGCTGGAGTCTGAGTCCCACCCCATGCAGGACACGCTGAATGCATTGAGGTTCAGCGGTAGGTTGTGCCATCCTACGTGCGCAAGGGAGAGGTTCTGTAGGTCCTTCCTACGTACGGCTGTCAGACGTTATAATCTAACTGGTGCTGCTCATAGAGGCCGTATTAAATGTCACAACTTTGCACAATAGAGATCGTCCCCTCCAATATACAACTTATATAATTACAATTATTATCGAGGGTGGCAACAACACTGTTCATTCAAATGTGAAATATAATGTCTGGGTCTATATTTATATTTTGATGGATATGTAGCTAACTGTAATGCTGTTGATACCATCTAGCTGTAATGATTCTGCACTGTGTATATAAATGTGTACATATGTATATTTACTGCTTTGGCTAACCAATTATCTTGTCTTATTTACTATTGCGCTGAGTGCTTCTGTCCCTGTACTGGTGCAATCCTGGAATTTCCCCATTGTGGGACTAATAAAGGCTTATCTTATCTTATCTTGTCTTATCATCTTATCGTATCTTATCTGAAATGGGCCAATCTGAAAAAGGCTGCAAAAGGTGATTCACAATGATGCTGTGAGAGCTGTTAAAATGTGGAAAAGTGCAGCCAATAACACCTTTAAAACATTTGAAGAAATAAGCTGTTGGTTCTATTTCACATCAGTGACTGCTATTTTCAGTTTAAATATGCATTGTGAAGTGTTTTACACTGACAATGAATGGGAACGGGGAAACCACGCATCTGGTGGACACATGCACAATGAATGCACAGCAAGAGCGCTCACAGGTGTAAACAGGTAGAATCACTGCATTAGGTCCGAATTAAACGACTGACCAGTGATTTTTACACTCCTGTGGCTGCTCCACTGAATGGACTTTTTTTTCATTTTTTGTTTGACACCTCAGATATTGATAATGGTTGGGATGTGAAGATAATTTCAACACATTTGACAAGAAAATGGGCCTGAAATTAATTATCTACTGGAACTTTACTACATGTTTTCTCCTAAACCTTGCAAAAGCACCCTGCTGCTTGTTGCACAGAAAAACAAATCAAAGGTAAATAGACCACTGTCAATCTCACCACACAAGACCTCCCCATAAGAGACAGAGCTGGATTAACCACACAAGCTGCTGTAGTAGCCAGACTGACAGAAGGCTGCTGCCAGGCCAATCTAGAGTCACAACTTAATGACTTAAGTAAGGGGATGGTGCTGCTGTGACTAGACTAGAGCTAGGATCAACTTCCACAACTTTTCAGTTAATCACACATCTTTCACAGATCTTGGATAATCATTCACTGGCAGTCATGAACCCGAAGAAGAGACGGAACCCGTGGGGACACCAAGGTCTCAGACAGCAACAACCCTCCTGACTACTCGTGTATTGAGGAGGGAAAGTGGAAGGATCTTATAACTGCTGCATGACCACTTCTGATCTGTCGGCTCACTGACACCTAGCTTAAGGAGGAGATTAGGGCCTGTCAGGCAGGGGAAGGTGAGGGAGGGATAATCATTAGCCACAGAGACAAACATGAAATGTCACCACCAAGTCTAGATGCGACCGAAAAAGAACCGATTTGTGTGACTTGTGTTTCACAGTTGTCAGATGGATGAATGGTGTTAATAAGGCATTTGTTTGACAATAAACAGTTTCAGTGGTGGGATGTATACAAAATTATTGCTTATAGTGATAAAACACCATTAGTTTATTACAACAACTTTCTATTATCAAGATAATTGTGTATCATGATAACTGCCAGTATTCACATATGAGTGAGCTCAGAAAGCTGCCTCTCTGGCCTGCTGAAGTACAACCCTGGTTTCCACATGTATCCTGAATTGCCACCACCAGAGGGAGCCTGTTTGCAATCAAGTCTTGCAAAGTTCTTAACCCATCACTCAATCACTGTCATGGCTGAACAGGAAGTTGTTACATCTTATAAATGCAACTTTATCTGTTGCATGACGAGGGCACTTTTGCAGCTTTGCATTCAGAGCTGTCATTCAACCGAACAGTTCTGGGTGTGAGCATGCAAAAATCAGCTCATGAGATGAGAGACAAGATGTTCTTTACATTGCATAAATAATAAAGGCCTGTGCTTCTTACTTTGCAGAAATAACTAATATAGCTACACAATACCAAAGGTGAAAGCTGTTAAAGAGGACAATTATAAAGAGGTTGCACGTGACGTCAGTGGTCACATGCCACATTGTTTTTCTTCCATTTTGGACAGCAAATAGCGTGAACCCTGTGTTGAGAATAACAATAATTCCACTAACACCTACGCAGACTGATTCGCCACAGTGTTGTTCGTTTTCCATTACGACTGAATACCACCTCAAGTGAGTGAGATCTTTACAGCAAGATGGCCCGACACTCCCATGACATCATTTGTATGTGACAAGCAAAACACAAGATGGACATGAGGCGAGCCTGCTGCTGGCTGGCTTTTTGTCAGAGTAAAGCAAAAAAGGAGAGCCAGAGAAGACTACAGGCGGTGAGACGAAACACTCTGGAAAAGTACTGGAGAGTTTAGGAAGCCATGGAGCAGTATAAAGCCGAAGACATAAGGATACAAACTAGAACACATGTGAGGGTAAGCTAATGATTGCTAATGCTAGTTAAGCACTAATAAGTCCCCCGTACTACACTGTAATCACGGCAAGTTATCGTTATTAGATACTAAAATATGTATGCTGTGTGTGTGTGTTTCAGATGGCTCTCTTGTGGCAAAAATTATTGCTTCAAACCATCGATCTGGGCATTCAACCGAGCCTCCCAGTGGTGGGATGTCACCCCAGCTTCACAAACCGTAGTGATTGCAGAACTTCAGAATGTCTGAAGCCTGTACTATAAATTGCTCTGATCTGTGTGAAAATCGTGGAGAGACTTTTGAGACATCATGGGATGTACCTGCTCCAGCCGGTGGTGTTATGGCAAAAAGTGATCAGCTGCTAAAAATTGATCACCAGGTACCATATTATAGTTATGGGGTTATATTAGCCGTAAAATATATATTTCAACAGGTAAACAGCACTGAGTTAGGTATAATAAAATATATTTAACAATTATGATGCATTTTTAACCCAAAACAAACTTCATCTAGGATTAAAAGCAGTTAAAATAATGTAGTCACAAGATTACATGGAAAATACATGGATTTACTGGATATATACATGTAGATACTGTATAAATACAGTATATATTCTCTGTGTGAATAATGTACTATGTACTCCTTTTGTATTGCTCTAGAAATTTTTACAATAAACTTTTGTGCCTTTTGCAGATTTGTCTCCACTTTTCTTTGTTTTATCTGTGAAGGTTACCAAGATTTAGTGACATAAATTAAATGCTAAAAGATTGGAAAAGCTATCAAAATAATCCAGCAGTTTGAGAAATCACTTTTGGTTTGGTGTAAGTCTGTCAACAGAATTATGAACCATAAAGTAGTTTGTGTTAAAACATGTTAAATCCCATTAAACCCTAACTCATTAGGAAATACGGATGCTAATATGGCCCAGAATTCCTCCATATACTGGTGCTATCACTAAAGCATGCAGTGTTTTCTGCACTGTCACATCCAACAATACAGTCTTCATTAAATAAAATAATTGTTTTTGGTTACTTTTTCTTAAAAATGAGCCATTATTTTCAACGTCATTGAAAAATGTTTGGTTTGTACTATTGACTCTTCCCACTGGTGTCTTAACTCCTTAAGGATTAAATCTGATTACATGATCTGCCTCTCCTGTGGCTGGTGTCGCAGATCCGCACCTGTCACGTGATAGGTCAAAAAGTATGAAAAAAAACACAAAAAAAGCCCAGATGTACCAAGCATTTCAGATCACTAGATGGCAAACACATATGTGCCCTTCAGAGGTAAAGTGGGCTATCCCACAAAACCATTATTTTGAGAAAATGAGCTCTAAAGTTGAAATATTCTCAAAAAATCAGTGTGCCTATATCATTAAAAAGTTACATTAAAAGGGGGTAACTTTTTAATGATATAGGCACACTGATTTTTTGAGAATATTTCAACTTTAGAGCTCATTTTCTCAAAATAATGGTTTTGTGGGATAGCCCACTTTACCTCTGAAGGGCACATATAGCTTACTGCTCTTCACTGGAGGACTCAGTTCAGCCCACAAGAACCTCTTCGAATCTAATATCACTTCCAGGGCACAGAAGAAGAGACATATAAACAATTGTGCAACATATATTTCAGCAGGGAGGAAGCATTTGCTCCAAATTTTGCCAACTATGATTCTAAAAGGGATTATTTAGCTTCTGAAGAGAAATATTTACCTTCTGTGAGAGCAGAAGATGGACCAGAGCATGTACACTTTTTGTCCACCATTGACAAAGTTGCACATGACAGAGAGGACAATACTGCCAGTTAGGCGGTGTTATCTAACCAAAATTGAGGTGGAATAAATCAGAAGATAAATGTGAGAGTTTCTGGATGTGGGAGAGAAAGCAAAAATGACCAACAGAAGACAAAATAAGGACCAGGAATGAGCACACGGACGAGCACACGGACACATGACGACACATGACGAGCGGTAGGTCTGATGTTTTTATCAGTTTGTTTAGATTCTACTGATTTTCTGGTTCATATATTTTGAAGATAACAAAACACTAAAAAACAAAAACAAAGACAAACAAGCAAAACCATCCTTTATGTAAATATGTCCAAAGTCCACTTTGACCGAAAGTTATGTAATCCGATATGGCTGCCGTCACATGATGCAAATTAGATGCGTAAATTTACTCCTATCATAAACTTTGTATCACATTCTTTCTCTCTTCATCTACTGTCATATGTGCCTCTGTGAGGCGGAGAGAGACAAGCCCAAGCGCTGGATAGTGTTGGTGCATTTATTCAGCAAAGAAACATAACAGTCAAAAATGTGGCCAAAATACAAGGGATGAATAGCACATACGATGTTTGATTCAGAGAGGATTACAGGAGGTACGTACATCCAACGAAGCGGCAATGAACAAGAGTAATGGCAGAGTTTAAATACAAGGAGAAGTGATTAACATAAATGAACTCCGGTGTGGGCTCACATGAACAGGCAAGGAGAAAACAGTGATAACTAGAATCAGCTGGATAAGTGAGGGAGGAGAAGCTGGATTGACAACTTGACAGGAGATGCCCCCTGCACAGCAAAAACCCGGAAATCGCCTGACAGCTGTCAACCCAGAGAAGGCACCATAACATACAAATAAAGAATAACATAATCCCTGCAGACTGAAACCGAATACAAATAAACATGAAACCAAAAACCATTACAAAACAAGGCATGGCCAAAAATAACAGGAACACAACTGGAGAAAACAAAAGGCAGAATAACACTAAGAGGAGCATAGTGGTACAAGAGACAAATAAATACACTGAAGAAGCCACAAGACTGGGTCTGGCAGAAATCGCAGCCCCAGTTCATGACAGAGACCCCCCCCCTCCCTCCTTCAGGGGCGGAATCCAGACACCCCAACGTAACAGCAACAGAAAAAAGAAAGACCCCCCTCCCCTTTCCCGGCAGAACACACAATAACCCACCCAGGGTGAGTGGTAGGGGAAACAGGCTAGGAGGGCACGAAAAAGCCTGCCCCGGACCCACACCAGAAAAACACAGACTTTACCCCCCCCCCCCCCGGGCTCAAGGAGCTTTAGAGTTCAGGGGGCCGCCCAAAGTCCCAGGCCTGGCGGACGACAAGGTACACCAAGTCAGGTGGCCTACCAAAGTCTCAGGCCAGCCGGATGGCCAGGTGGCACACGTCGGGTGGCCTGCCAGAGAAAATGGACCACCCGACCCAGCGGCTCAGTCTTTCAGGCAGCCGGCCCAAGTGCTTCAGCCACCTAAACAGAAGAGGTGCCCTGGGAGGCGGGTCCCCCACTGGGAGACCCAATAGTGGGGAGGACAGCCGAGGAGGGGGAGCCCCGACATCATCAGGCAGAGCAAGCAGGGGGGCCCCAACGGCATCAGGCAGAGGAAGAAGGGCGACCATGATGCCCTCAGTGGTCTCGGACTGGGAAACAGTTGCACCCACAGTGGCTCCAGGCTGGAGCACTGTAGCACCTTCGGTGGCTCCGGGCTGGAGCACTGCTGTACCCTTGGTGGCTCCGGGCTGGAGCATTGCTGCACCCTCGGTTGCTCCGGGCTGGAACACTGCTGCACGCTCGGTGGACCCAGGCTGGAGCACTGCTGCACCCTCGGTGGACCCGGGCTGGAGCACCGCTGCACCCTCGGTGGACCCAGACTGGGCCAACGCTGCACCCTCAGTGGACCCGGACTGGGCCAATGCTGCACCCTCGGTGGACCCCTGACGGAGGAATAGCACCCATGGCAGGCCCGTGCTGGAGTGCAGCACCCACGTCGGGCTCATACTGGGGCGCAGCACCCATGAGGGTCCCCGGCCGGGTCGAAGCACCCACGGAGACTCAAGCTGAGGAGGAACCCACACGACGGCCTCCAGCAGAGGAGGAGCTGCACCCATGGAGGACCTGGCCTGGGTCGGACTTGCACCCATGGAGGTCCTGGCCTGTGTCGGAACACCCACGATCTCCACTGTGGAAGCTGGACCCCCAGCTGTCTCGGGCAGACAGCCTGGACCCGCAGAGACCTCTGGAATGGTTGACACATCTCTGTTGAACCTGGAAATAAGCTCAGAGGAAACAGATAGAGAAGGGGGGTCACCGGCAGCAGCAGAGCCTGGCGAGGCAAGCTCAGGCACAACAGATGGCTGCACCTGACTCTCCTCACCAAGAGCCAGGCAAGATTGCTCCAGGACAGAGAGGAGAAAAACAATAGAGAGCACTTGCCTGAGCTCAAGCTCCACCACCATCCAGGACTCCGACGGTCCAGGCGATGATGACTTTTCGGGCTCAGCCCTCAGGAGGTCCAGCTTGGGCTCCCACTCTGCTGTGGCAGCCTCCACAGCAGGCATAATGGTCATTGCAGTCTTGACACTCCCAGACAAAGGGGACCCCACTGGTGGCTCGTCCGGCGAGGCAGCTGGGATAAGGCTCCATGCTGGCACTGGAATAGGATCCTCCAGGGCCACGGGCTCCTCCATCATCTGGTGGCTTGGTTCTGGGGCCAGCAGACACCCAGGAGAAAACAGAGGAGACATGGAGAGGATAGGTGGGCAATGTATGACAGCAGCAGGTGGGGAGAGCTCAGGGGACTGCTTTCCCTGAGTCTCCCTACCAGGAATTAGGCAAGACATTTCATTATGAATTGAAATGAAATGAAATAATACTTGGCCGTTTTCCCGGACCTTGATGTTTTCTGCTGTCATGTGTGGGGAGTCGTCCCTCTCCATGGCTCTGGTGAACTTGGGCCCCTCTATGGAATGTGGAGGAGCCACCCCTGGAGTCACGGAGATGGATGGAACCGAGAGGGAGGCAGCCAGTTCCAGTGCAGCGGGAAGAGTCGCTGAGGATGAGGGAGAAAAAAATGCAGCGGGAGAATTGGCTAGCGGAACAAGCGGAGAGAGAGGAAAAAGAGAAGCTGCTGCGGGACTCTCCTGCCTCGGTGACAGAGAAGATGCTGGCAAGGAAGTGGAAGCTTTCCTCTGGTGGTCCACGGCGGAACAACGCTGTAGTGGAGATGAAGGAGAGGGGCTGGGCTTCTGCTGGTGTGAGTGCTTACTCCTTGCTGGAACCAGTACAAGCATCAAAGCTGCTTCCCTCAACTCCTTGCCCATGCATGGTTGAGAATATATGGAGGTGAGGATGTTAATGGCCTCCAGGTGACTCCACAGACGAGGAGATGCCTTCATCACTCGTGCCGCGCCATCCCGACTCTTTTGGATCGTTTCTAGAGAACGGGAGGCCTGCATCAGCGACCAAAACCCCTCTAGAAAACTCACCGCCTGCCACTCTACGTCGTCCAGGTCGGTTATCATGAGCTCAAAAACAGGTGAGTGGACAAAACATGAAAAGGTGGCAAAATGCACGCGAACACCATAGCTGGGCTTTTAACTGGCTGCTTTGTTCTGTCATATTTGCCTCTGTGAGGCAGAAAGAGACAAGCCCAAGCACTGAATAGTTTTTGGACATTAATTTAAAAAAGGAAACATAACAGTCAAAAATGTTGCCAAAATACAAGATGTCAAACGAGGAAAAAACTTACAACATGTGCCTCGGAGCGAGGAAGCTCCAGAGGGATGAACAGCACATACAGTTAGGCCCAGGAATATTTGGACAGTGACACAATCTTCATGATTTGGGCTCTGCATGCCACCACATTGGATTTGAAATGAAACAACTACAACAGAATTGAAGTGCAGACTTTAAGGTTTAATTCAAGGGGTTGAACAAAAATATATGATTAAACATGTAGGAATTGTAGCTATTTTTATACAAACACTCCTCATTTCAGGGGCTCAAAAGTAATTGGACAAATAGACATAACCCTAAGTAAAATGTTACTTTTCAATATTTTGTTGAGAATCCTTTGCAGGCAATGACTGCCTGAAGTCTAGAACCCATGGACATCACCAAACGCTGGGTTTCCTCCTTTGTGATGCTTTGCCAGGCCTTTACTGCAGCTGTCTTCAGTTGTTGCTTGTTTGTGGGTCTTTCCGCCTTAAGTTATGTCTTGAGCAAGTGAAATGCATGCTCGATTGGGTTAAGATCTGGTGATTGACTCGGCCATTGCAGAATATTCCACTTCTTTGCTTTAAAAAGCTCCTGGGTTGATTTTGCAGTGTGTTTTGGATCATTGGTGAAGCGCCGTCCAATCAACTTTGCTGCATTTGGCTGAATCTGAGCAGAAAGTATATCCCTATACACTTCAGAATTCATCCAGCTGCTTCTGTCTTTTGTCACATCATCAATAAACACAAGTGACCCAGTGCCATTGGAAGCCATGCATGCCCATGCCATCACACTGCCTCCACCATGTTTTACAGAAGATGTGGTGTGCTTTGGATCATGAGCTGTTCCAATTCTTCTCCAAACTTTCTTCTTCCCATCATTCTGGTACAGGTTGATCTTAGTCTCATCTGTCCAAAGAATGCTGTTCCAGAACTGGGCTGGCTTCTTCAGGTGTTTTTTGGCAAAGTCAATTCTGGCCTTTCTATTTTTGAGGCTGATTAATGGTTTGTACCTTGTGGTGAATCCTTTGTATTTACTCTCATGAAGTCTTTTCTTTATGGTAGACTTAGATACTGATACACCTACTTCCTGGAGAGTGTTCTTCACTTTAGTGGATGTTGTGAAGGGGTTGTTCTTCACCATGGAAAGGATTCTGCGATCATCCACCACTGTTGTCTTCCGTGGACGTCCAGGCCTTTTTGAGTTCCCAAGCTCACCAGTGCACTCTTTTTTTTCTCAGAATGTACCAAACTGTTGATTTGGCCACTCCTAACATTTCTGCTATCTCTCTGATGGATTTCTTCTTTTTTTCAGCCTCAGAATGGTCTGTTTCACCTCCATTGAGAGCTCCTTTGACCGCATGTTGTGTGTTCACAGCAACAGCTTCCAAATGCAAACGCCACACCTGGAATCAACTCCAGACCTTTTAACTGCTTAATTGATGACAGGTTAATGAGGGAAGAGCCCATGCAGCCTTGTTATTTTTTTTTTTGCAGCCTTCTGAGTCAATTGTCCAATTACTTTTGGTCCCTTGAAAAAGAGGCGGCTACGTATTAAAGAGCTGTAATTCCTAAACCCTTGCTCCAATTTGGATGTGAATACTGTCAAATTACAGCTGAGAGTCTGCACTTTAAGCCCACATTGATTATATAATTGTATCCTGGATATGTTTTCGTAAACAGCTCAAGTAAAAAACCTTGTGTCACTGTCCAAATATTTTGGGGCATTTTTGGCCATGAATTCTTTTCAGGTCGCTCTGTCCAGCTCCCTCTGGATTTCTTTAATCAGCTACCAAGCACAGCAAAGTCTAAACCTCATTGTTGGACCACACTGTTGATTTGTGTGTAGCCATTTATCTCTCTGATTACACTCACTCACGCTTGCTGTTGGTGATTTGACTGTTCACTGCCGTCCAAAATGGTGCAGTAAACAAAAGACACGTGATCCGTGTGATGTCAGTGCAATCCCTCTATAGGATGGCCCAGGGCGTAGAAGAACCTGCCACTCTGGAGTCACATGCCCATCAAGTGGCTCTGTGTGGCTCTGACAAGAAAAAAAATCTCCCAAACTTACAGGAACCAGACTATCAATGACAGAGCTCATTCTGGCATAATGAAATCATCCCAAGAGTGCTCAGATATCTTGACCGCTGACTTTGAGCACAGCCTAGATGCAGACCCACTTGAGGATCACTGTGAATGAGCTTGGCAACTGCCTAGCAGGAGTAATCCAGATCTCCTGGAATTTAACCATGATCTTGACCTTTAACACAGCCTTGATACAGACCCACTTGATGCTCACTGTGTATGAGTTTGGTGGCCATTGGGTCAATTGCCTAGGAGAAGCAGCAATTTTCATGAAACGGGACAGACAGCCAGGTGCCACACCATCACATTAGCTCCTTTGCTGCTCGCTGTAAT
The DNA here is from genome assembly GCA_020510985.1 of Pholidichthys leucotaenia. Classification (NCBI taxonomy): domain Eukaryota; kingdom Metazoa; phylum Chordata; class Actinopteri; order Cichliformes; family Pholidichthyidae; genus Pholidichthys; species Pholidichthys leucotaenia. The sequence continues at coordinate 399,880,592 of CM035838.1, forward strand.
GAGCTTAAAAAACTCTTTATGTGAAAAAAAATCACCTTTCTACAAAAATTGTCTCAAATTCACAAGAAAACTTTAATTTTAGATTAAATTTTAGATTATAATTTAAAAGTGTCACAAAAAATACAAGAAAATCAGTAAATTTATTAGAAAAAATAAAAATTTATGTGTAGTCACAAATTTACTGCACAAGAATAAAGCAGCAAATTTACAGGAATAGTGTGACCAGTTAGATTAAAAAAAAACAACTCAGATTTACTGCCAAAAGCTGCATATTTATGAGGAAAAAGTTGCAAATTTACAAAACAATATAATAATACATATATAATAAATACATATTTAAGAATGAAAAGCTTGCCTGTTATTATAATATTGACGGGGCAGTTTGTACTTATCACAGCTTTAACAGTTTTATCTTCATCATAAGTCTCAAAATTGTTGTGTGGCTTTATCTAGAGTTTTTGAGCCAACGGTTGTTCAAAATGGCTTTTTTTTCCTGAAGTGAAGAGTGCAGACCTTTGGCCTGATGGTTAGGATGCACATCTTTAGGGCTTTTGGAGTATGTGTAGGGGATTCCTACTTTAAGTCTCATCTCTCTGCAATATTGTTCAAATAAAGGCATCAGAATAACTTTTAAAAAGAGAATGTTGCTAGTGGTACTGGTTGGAAACAGCAACATCAAGTTTTAAGATAGTTTACCTAAAACTGCAATGACAAATCAAATTAAACAACTTGTCACATAATGGAATACATAAACATGAAGCAATCAATATCAATTATTCTTTGAGATGAAGTACAAGAGCACTTTGAGGTGAGTGCAATATGCCCCGCCTCAGTTTTCTTTGAAGATCCCAACATCTTACTGAAGGAGAGCAGTTTCCAACTTTTCCATGCTCATCAGTATATAGCTGTCATGTCCGCTGCGTAACTGTGCAGCGAACATATGAATAAATACGAGCCCAACATGCAGTAATGTAGTGTGTTTATTAACAGAGGGGAAAAAATATACAAAATGTCCAAATAACAGTCACATACAGATGGGGAGACAACCAGCTACTAGCTTAGTTGGTGTAGGGGAAATGTCAAGCGCGCTCCAGGCAGAGCTGGAGCAGAGAGGAAGGCATAATTAAGGAGGACTTACATACATGTAGGAGCGGAAAGGCTCTGGACTAACTACACAGTTCAGTCCGAGGGAAACCAACAGTCTGTGAGCCAGGTTGTCCAAGGTTGACTGAAGCTGCCACACTGACTGCGCACACTGCCTCCCTATAAGAATACAATATACTAACAAGGGCAAGTGGGCACAGCCATGTGGCAAGCAGGTGTGTAGTTAATTGGACGAATGTGTGTATGCGTGTGTGAGTGTGTGTGCATGTGTGAGTGTGTGTATGTGTGCATGTGTGCCTGTGTGCATGTGGTGATCCCACACAGCTGGTGAGTGTCTGGTAAGAGGAGGAAGGCATGACTGTAGGACTGGCAGAGAGCAAGGCTCAATCTGCCAGCTGGAATTAATAAGAAGTAATCAAAACCTACAGCCACAGGTCATGGACGGGGTTAAACGACCCCGAACATGACAGTGCTCCCCCCTCAAGGGGTGGACACCGGACACCCACCGTAACATCAAAAACAGAGAGCAAAACCTGCCCCCCCACCCAAAATACAACGCACCAAACCAGGCGGTGGGTGGGGAAAACAGGTTAGGAGGGATTAATCACAAATAGAAAAATACCACAAAACAACACAATGACACTGCCCAACCCCAAACTAACTAATCCACCCCACCTCCCAGAGTCCCACAGTTCAGGGGGCCGACCAGAGTCCAAGGCCCAGTGGGCAGCCCGCAGAACAATGTCAGGCGGCCATGGCTGCATCTGTGGTGGTCTTGGCCTGGGACAACGTTGCACCCACGGTGGACCCCGACCGAGCCATGGCTGCACCCACAGTGGAGTCCGGCTGGACCTGAGCTGCACCTACAGTGGGACCCAGCTGGGCCACTGCTGACCCCAACGCTATCTTGGCCATGGGCCAGCCAACCCGTATGAGCACCCAAGCGAGGAGGAGATCAATCACGGGCACCCTGGACTGGTACTGGATGCCCCCGACAACCACCTCAGCCGGAACCTTGATGACCTCCGGTTGCGAACCTGGATCCACGGACTCGTCCGGCGGTGGAGGACTCTCTCCAGGGACTCTGGAAAAGGACTCAGATAGAGAGGAGGAAGGGTCAGAGTCGCCGGCAGCAGCAGAGCCCGGAAAGGCAAGTTCAGGTGCAGCATTTGGTTGCAGCTGGCTCTCCCCACCTAAAGCTAGGCAGAAATGCTGTATAATAGAAAAGAGAAAAACAAAAGCGAGCACTTGCCTTAGCTCGGGCTCTACCGCCGTCCAGGACTCCGGTGATCCAGGCAATGTCTTCCCAGGTTCGGCCTCCAAGAGGTTCTGCTCGGGTGCTAACTCTGCTGTGGCGGCCTCCACAGCAGGCGTGATGGTCACTGCAGTCTTATCTTCCCCAGTAGCCATGATCCACGCAGGTGACTCCTCCAGCATGGTGGCTGGGACCTGGTTCACCACTGTTTTGGAAGGACAATCCTCCTGGACCTCTGGCTACTCCTGGTCCTGACTGCTCCGCTCCGGTTCTGGCAGGCAAACAAAGGAGAGTGGAGAGAGAGCTGGTGAACAATTTTTAACAGCAGCAGGTGGAGAGAGCTCAGGGGACTGCTTTCCCTGAGCCTCCCTTCCGGGAATCAGGCAAGACATTTCATTATTAATGTGAGTCAAATGAAGAACCACTTGCCTGTTTTCCCGATTTATGATGTTGATTGCAGCTGCTGCTTGGACGTCTTCACCCCTCCGTCCGGGAAAGGCGGTGCTAGGCTCCTTGGTAGAACATATGAGAGCCGCCCTTCTCACCACAGGAACAGGAGACCCCGGTGAGGAAAGCAAGCACCCTTCTGCTGCCGGTGGGCAAACCAAGGAGGAAGACCTTGCAGTGGATATGGAGGGACATTCTACAGATGGGACGGCTTGGGACTGATAATCTGCTTCAGGGGTAACAGGGCTCGGTGTAGGAGCAGGAGCAGTTAGTGGGGCTGAATTGTTCTTCCGAAATTCCGGGTGACGTCACCAACGGCGACCTGATCGCAGCCATCTTGGAGCGGGTGATGGAGGAGAGGGAACGAAGGCCGCCGGTGGAGAACAGTGTTTCTGTTTGGGCATAGTCCGGAAAGCCCTCCTCGTCAGGTCAGGAAAAGCCTGCTCGAGCGCGAAGACACCGGACAGCAGCTCGGAGTACTTGGGGTAATCCCAGAGACCCCGGTGAGTCCCCAGGATCCGTATCACTCCATCGAGGCAAGCCAAATGCTCTCCGGGCCCGATGGAGACGTATGCGTCCTCCAGTAGTTCCCAGATTCTCCAGGCTGCCCGCTGATCCTCCACACTGGGATGTCCCGCTGGCCATCCACTAAAGCCAGTTTGGGAATGGCTAGCCGATGACATCATGCTCCGAACAGGTAGGTGAGAAAAACACAAAAAATGAGTAACACACTACTTACTGCTTGGGCTCTTTTGGTGACAGCTCACTGTCATGTCTGCGTGTAATTGTGCAGCGAACATATGAATAAATACGAGCCCAACATTCAGCAATGTAGCGTGTTTATTACCAGAGGGGAAAAAATATACAAAATGTCCAAATAACAGTCACATACAGATGGGGAGACAACCGGCTACTAGCTTTGTTGGCGTAGGGGAAATGCCAAGCACACTCCAGGCAGAGCAGGAGCAGAGAGGAAGGCATAATTAAGGAGGACTTACATACATGTAGGAGCGGAAAGGCTCTGGACTAACTACACAGTTCAGTCCGAGGGAAACCAACAGTCTGCGAGCCAGGATGTCCAAGGTTGACTGAAACTGCCACACTGACTGCGCACACTGCCTCCCTATAAGAATACAATATACTAACAAGGGCAAGTGGGCACAGCCATGTGGCAAGCAGGTGTGTAGTTAATTGGACGAATGTGTGTATGCGTGTATGAGTGTGTGTGCATGTGTGAGTGTGTGTATGTGTGCATATGTGCCTGTGTGCATGTGGTGATCCCATACAGCCGGTGAGTGTCTGGTAAGAGGAGGAAGGCGTGACTGTAGGACTGGCAGAGAGCAAGGCTCAATCTGCCAGCTGGAATTAATAAGAAGTAATCAAAACCTACAGCCACAGGTCATGGACGGGGTTAAACGACCTCGAACATGACATTATCAAACTCTGGTACAAAGTTTTAAAACATTTGGAACCAGACCGTCAATAATGTAGTAGCTCATTCTTGGCCTGATGAAATCACAACGAGAGTGCTCAGATCTTTTGATCATTGACCTCAACCTTGGATGCAGACTCACCCGCAATATGCATATCATGAGTCTACAGCAAGGAAAATAAGTATTGAACATGTCAACATTTTTCTCATTAAACACATTTCTGATGGAGCCACTGACCTGAGATTAGGGCTGCAACAATTACTCAAATAATTGAATAATTCAGTTACAAAAAATTCTCGATCCAAAATTTATGTGTCAACGTGTCATTTAATGTAGCACTTCCGGTCTATATGACCTTCTTCTGGTGCAACCTTCTTCCGATCAAGCTACTTAAACAAAACACAGATTTCTTTAACGGTGCCATTGCAGAGTGGCATAGTGACAGGCTGGCAAAGATTAAGAAAATTTTTTAAAATGACAAAAGTATCTCAAGTCTGGAATCATTTCAAGCTCAAATTGAAGGAAAACATTGTGCAGTGTGCGTATGGTGTGGTGTAAACAAACGACACAGTATTATCTTGTCTGTAACTAGTGATCTTTGTTCACGCACCTGACGTCGTGACGTAATTTATATGCGCTGTCTCTTTTTCTCATGCAAGCTTCCAAGTAAAGTTCACGTTCAACAGCACGCAGTTGTCCCACGTTATTTCGTTCAACTAAAGAACACAACATGGTGTCAGAAGTGCTGCGTAGCTGTGAAGACAGACACTAAAAGTCATTCTAGTGGGAAGAGGGAGAGAGGTGAGCTAAGATGCCCGACGATAGAGATGATGAACCGGCGAGAGCAGGAGTTAGCATCGCAGCTAGCACGCCCAGCGCCACGTTTAGCATCCAGCCACCAGAGCCCTTTGATTTCTCCAAACCACATGAATGGACCAAGTGGATTCGGCGCTTCGAAAGATTTCGCCAGGCAAGCAATTTGTCTTCAAGGTCAAATGAAAATCAAGTCAATACATTAATATACTGCATGGGAGATGAAGCGGATGATGTCCTGAGAGGCTTAAAGTTAACCGAAGCAGAGCAGCTCAAATATAGCAAAGTGAGAGACGGCTTCCACAGCTTTTTCATTGTAAAGAAAAATGTTGTTTAGGAACGTGCACGTTTCAATATGCGCAAACAAGAGCCAAATGAAACTGTAGACGCATTTGTAATGGCCCTGCATGCATTAGCGGAGCACTGCAACTACGGTCAGCTTCACGATGAGCTCATAAGAGACAGAATAGTAGTGGGCATGGCCGACACAAGGCTGTCAGAGCGCATGCAAATGGAAAAAGACTTGGACTTGGAGAAAGCTATAAACATGGCAAGGCAATCAGAAGAGATCAAAAAGCAACAAACAACTTTGAGGAATGAAGGAAACGTGATGCAGATGAACGTGAACTCTGTGGATAGAGTTACTAAAGCCAAATACGACAAGACAAAGTTTAAGTTCAAAAGCGAAACAGTGAACGCACGCCAGCTGTCTAAAAATAAAAGCAAAAGTACATCAAACGCATGGTGTTATAAATGTGGTGGCTCTCCTCACCCTAAGTACGAGTGCCCTGCAAATGATGCCAGATGTCATGCATGTGGAAAGAAAGGCCACTATCAACGGGTCTGCAGGCAAAGTAAGAATGTCCAAAGTATTGAGGAGGAAGAGGAGCGAAGTTTTTTGCTCGGCTCAGTCACAACAGGCCACCAGGTATGGACAGCTGATATTCTGGTGAGGGACACTAAAATGTCTTTCAAACTCGACACTGGAGCCGATGTCACTGCAATAGCGGAGTCAGACTTGGAACAAATATTTCCAAGAGCAAAAATGCCTGTTCTCCAGCAGCCAGAGAAACCATTGTTGGGTCCTGGAAGGAAACCACTGGAGGTCGCAGGTTTCACAAAGCTTCAGCTCAACTACGGGACAAAACAGACAACAGAAAAGGTTTACATTGTCAAAAATCTCAGCACGCCACTGTTAGGCCTTCCTGCCATCATAGCTCTAGGCCTTCTTGTGCGAGTTGATGTTATTTCATTGGACACTCTGAAAACATCCTACCCCAAACTGTGCAGCGGTCTGGGTGAAGTGCAGCAGCCCTACCACATAAAACTCAAATCAAACGCTGTGCCATACTCATTGAAAACCCCAAGGAGGATTCCAATACCTCTAATGGGTAAAGTCAAGGAGGAACTCCAAAGGATGGAACAGCTTGGAGTCATCACCCGGGTGGAGGAACCTACAGACTGGAGCGCCGGCATGGTCGTTGTTCCGAAGAAAAACAGTCCGAGGCTGAGACTGTGCGTGGATTTTACCGGACTAAATGAGTATGTGTGCAGAGAAAAGTTTGTGCTGCCTTCTGTCGAACAAAGTCTTGGGATGCTAGCAGGAGCCAAAGTGTTCAGCAAGCTGGACGCCAACATGGGCTTCTGGCAAATTCCCTTGTCGGAGGAATCTGCCAAACTGACCACATTCATAACACCCTTCGGGCGGTTCCACTTTAACCGCCTCCCCTTTGGCATCAGCTCTGCGCCCGAGCACTTTCAGCACAAAATGTCGGAGTTGAAGGAGTGGTCTGTCACGTTGATGATGTGCTGGTATGGGGACATGACCAAGAGGAGAACGACGCCCGACTCCATACTACCCTGCAAAGACTGGAAAAAGCAGGTATAACTCTGAATGTGGAAAAATGTGATCTGTCACAGACCAAAGTGACTTTCCTTGGCCACATCATTAGGGACACTGGCATAAGTCCTGACCCAAAGAAAACAGAGTCCATCACAGAGATGAATGAGCCATCAAACGTGACAGAGCTAAGAAGTTTTCTGGGCATGGTCAATCAGGTGGGAAAGTTTATCCCCCATTTAGCTGAGAAAGACAAAGCTCTGAGAGATCTTTTGTCTAAGAAGAACAGCTGGTATTGGGATGTAGACCAAGCTAAAGCATTCAAAACGCTCAAAGATGCTCTAATTTCACCCCCAGTGCTTGCTATGTATGACCCAAACAGAGACACTAAAGTATCGGCTGATGCTTCTTCTTATGGTCTAGGTGGTGTTCTCCTGCAGCAGTGGGAAGAAGGATGGAGACCAGTCGCCTACGCTTCAAGGTCGCTGTCTCCAACAGAACAACGCTATGCACAAGTGGAAAAAGAAGCCTTAGCATCCACATGGGCATGCGAGCGATTCCGTGATTTTCTAATAGGCAAACATTTCTGTCTGGAAACTGATCATAAACCTCTTGTGTCACTCTTAGGAGCTCAAGCCTTGGATCTACTGTCACCGAGGATCCAGCGCTTCAGGATGAGACTCATGCGTTACTCGTACAATGTACAGTATGCCCCAGGTAAATCGCTCGAGACAGCAGACACTTTGTCTCGCTCACCATTGAAAACAAAACTGACAAAATCAGACGAGGAACTCATGGAGAGCACAGACATATATGTGGACAGCATCATTGAAAATATGCCTGTCAGTTCATCATATATGCAAACACTCAAGGAACAACTGAAAATGGACAGTGTGTGTGGTCGTGTAATGGTCATGTGCAGTCAAGTTGGCCTAAACATGCAAAACAAGAACCTCTGTTGAGAAACTACTGGCCCGACCGAACCACACTTACCATGAAAGACGGCTTGCTGTTGAAGGATTCAAGACTTGTTATCCCTTCAGCAATGCAAAACGATGTCTTAACAAAACTACATGACGGACACCAAGGAGTTGTAAAATGTAAAGCCCGAGCTCGCCAGTCAGTATGGTGGCCTGGTCTCAGCCAACAGATAAGTGAAATGGTGTTAAAGTGCAGAACATGCATACAAGAGAGACACAACCACAGTGAGCCATTAATGCCAACCGAATGCCCTGACCGCCCGTGGCAAAGAGTGGGTACAGATCTGTTCGAGCTGGGAGGGAAAACTTACCTTCTTGCTGTGGACTATCTTTCCAGGTTCGTTGAGATTGCCCTGCTGAACAAAACGAAATCCAACGACGTCATTACTCACCTGAAGTCTTTCTTTGCCCGTCATGGCATCCCTGAGGTCCTGATGTCTGATAATGGGCCCCAGTTCTCTGGTCGGACTTTCACAGACTTTGCGGCTGCCTATGGCTTTAAACACATCACAAGCAGCCCAAGGTTCCCGCAAAGTAACGGAGAGGCGGAACGTGCTGTACAGACTGTGAAAAACTTACTGAAAAAGGCTGCTGATCCACATTTAGCTCTTCTTGCCTATAGAGCTACTCCTCTCCAAAATGGTTACAACCCTGCTGAACTCCTCATGGGCCGCCGCCTGAGGACGACACTACCGACTCTTCCCTCTCAGTTGGATCCGACACTGCCGGACAGCGTCACTCTTGCTCATAAGGAAAGGGAGAAGAGGATGTTGGACATTTCAAACTACAACAGACGTCACCGAGCAAAACCCTTGTGTAACTTGTCACCAGGAGAACAAGTGTGGGTGACAGATGCTAAAACACCAGGCACTGTTATCCAAAGTCACTCAACACCGAGATCTTATACAGTGGACTTACCACAGGGGACAGTGAGACGCAATCGCATGCATTTGATTCCTCTACACTCACCTTTGCAACAGTGTACCAAACAGCAGAGTGGGTCAGATGAACCTTCAGAGCAGGTGAAACAAACACCTGTTGTACCTCCTGTTACTCCTATAAAGTCTGATGTTGTGAGAACTAGATCGGGAAGAACTATTGTCAAACCTAAAAAGTTAGATCTCTAAAGAATGGTAAAATGTACAAACACAGAATGTTCTTAGCTGTGGTATTGTTAATGTTTGGAAAATAATAAGCGAAGGTTTAAAAGTACATGCTAAGTTCAGAGAAAATGTACACTTGAATACTAGTTACATGTACGCATACTCTCAAAAAAAAAAAAAGGGTAAAAAAGGGAGATGTGGTGTAAACAAACGACAGTATTATCTTGTCTGTAACTAGTGATCTTTGGTCACGCACCTGACGTCGTGACGTAATTTATATGCGCTGTCTCTTTTTCTCATGCAAGCTTCCAAGTAAAGTTCACGTTCAACAGCACGCAGTTGTCCCACGTTATTTCGTTCAACTAAAGAACACGACATATGGTAAAGCCGAGCGGCAAGATAGCATGCTACAACATTGGATGTTACAGTGTCTTGGCAGAAAGCATCCCACATCATGCAGAGCCAGGGCACCCGGGACAAGGTATATGATTGAGATTTAAAATTAAGATGAATAGAATGTAGTCAACTATGCTAATTATGCTTATTTGACCAAAGAAAATATAGCCATCATGTTAGCATCCGGATGCTAACAGCATCCCCTAGCAGATGCTAATGGACGCTAACGGCTAGCGAAAGGAACTTTATGGTGTAACATACTGATTAAAGTTACGTTTTTTGCAATAAACACTGCAATAAGCATTGCAATAAATGTGTACCTGTTTTACTGAGTGTTTGGTACAATTACTACTGCTCTACAAGAAAGAAAATTCCGCACGTTGGTCAATGCAAGTTTCTTTTAAAAAAAGTATCAGATTGTTCGAGTAATCTCCGATTAGAGTGGGTGATTACCCGAGCCATAAAATAGTCGTTAGCTGCAGCCCTACCTGAGATTTTCACCAGATATCAGCAACAACCCAAGTAATCCATACATACAAAGAAATCAAGGCAACTGTGTTCACAAAACACATTCTATTTAATAGTCGAATGGCACAGGGAATAAGTATTAAACACGTGAAGAAAAAGGGGCACAAAAAGGCATAGAAAGCCAAGAAACCAGCTGAAATCTATCAGAATTTAGGAAGCCATCCCATCCCCCATCAGTGCAAATTAATTTCAGCTGGTTAAGTCCTGATTGATAGCCATTAGATAGATAGATAGATAGATAGATAGATAGATAGATAGATAGATAGATAGATAGATAGATAGATAGATAGATAGATAGATAGATAGATGAACTTTATAAAAGGGTCAGTGAATATCAGATTGTCACACCAGAAAGAACTCATGATGGGTAGAAGCAAAGAGCTCTCTCTAGACCTTCGCAACCTTATTGTTGCAAAATGTAATGATGGCATTGGTTACAGGCACATTTCGAAACTGCTGAATGTTACAGTGAGCACTGTTGGAGCCATCATTCGGAAGTGGAAAGAACATCATTTTACCATAAACCGGCCACAACCAGGAGCTCCTCGCAAGATTTCTGACAGAGGAGTCAAAAGAATTATCAGAAGAGTTATCCAAGAGCCAAAGACCACTTGTGGAGAGCTCCAGAAAGACCTGGAGTTAGCAGGTACTGCTGTTTCAAAGAAAACAATAAGTAATAAACTCAGCCAACATGGGCTCTATGCCCACTCACCTCGCAAGACTCCATTGCTGAAGAAAAAATGTTGAATCTTGTTTAAAGTTTGCTGCACAACATTTGGGAAAGCCAATAAAATATTGGGAGAATATATTCTGATCAGATGAGACCAAAATTGAACTTTTTGGATCCCACAACACACAGCATGTTTGGAGAAGAAATGGCACTGCACATCAGCCCTAAAACACCAATACCAACAGTGAAGTTTGGAGGTGGGAGCATCATGGTGTGGGAGTATTTTTCAGCACATGGTACAGGTAGACTTCATATAATTGAAGGAAAGATGAATGGACAAATTTACAGAGACATCCTTGATAAGAACCTGTTGCCATCTGCCAAGATGCTGAAGATGAAACGGGGGTGAACATTTCAGCAAGACAATGATCCCAAACACACAGCCAAGGAAACTCTCAACTGGCTCCAGAGAAGGAAAATAAAGCTCCTAGAATGGCCCAGTCAGTCACCTGACCTGAATCCAATTGAAAATCTATGGAACGAACTGAAGATCAGAGTTCATAGAAGACATCCACAGGAACCTTCAAGATTTGAAGACAGTTTGTGCCGAAGAATGGGCTAAAATCACTCCTGAGCAATGTCTGCGCCTAGCTTCTCCATGCAGGAGACATCTGGAAGCTGTTAATACCAACAAAGGCTTTTCTACTAAATATTACATGAATTTCATCAAGCATGTTCAATACTTATTCCCTGTGTTATTCCACTTTATGAAATATAACTTGTTCTGTGAACACAGCTGCCTTGGTTTCTTTGTATGTACAGTATGAATTACTTGGGTTGTTAATGACATCTGGTGAAAATCTCAGGTCAATGGTTCCATCAGAAATATGTTTAATGAGAAAGATGTTGACGTGTTCAATACTTATTTTCCTCGCTGTATATCAAACCCTGATACCAAGTTTCAAAACATTTAGAACAAGAGCACTCTGAGGAGAGTGCAATATCCCCCACCTCCATTTTCTTTGAAGATCCCAATACTTACTGACGGAGACCATTTTTCAACTTTTCAATATAATTACTGTGGCAGAACCAAATTATGATAAACCCATCATCAACAAATATACAACCCATAATTGTAGGTCAGGATCTCGAGGTGAACCTGTGTGGCAAGTATGGTGACCCTAGAGAGCTTTACACGTTCTATAGTAAGAGAGCATAGGGCGTGCCAACCTTGACATTTGACCTTTTGATCCCAAACCTGTAGTCTGAGATTAAGGTCTCAGAGTGAACCTGTGTACCAGGTTTGGTGACCCTAGCTTTCTTTGTTGTTGAGATATAGTTTATAAGCCATTTTGATGTTGATCTTGTGATCCCAAAACCATAGTCACACTTAAGGGTCACAGGGTAAACCTGTATACCAAGTTTGGTGACCCTAACATTACTCATTGTACAGTAATAAGGCACAGGTAATGGTAACCTTGACTTTTTTACCTTTTGACCCCAAACCCAGAGTCTGAGGTCAGGATCCCAAGCTGAACTTGTGTGCCAGGTTTGGTGACCCTAACTTTACTTGTTTTATAGTAATAGTGTAAATTGAATGCTAACCTTGACCTTTGACCTTTTAACCCCAGACCCATAGTCAGAGGTCAGGGTTCCAAAGTGAACCTGTGTAGCAACTTTGGTGACCCTAGCTTTCTTTGTTGTTGAGATATAGTTTATAAGCATATTGATGTTGACCTTTTACATTGCGATCCCAAAACCATAGTGACACTTCAGGGTCACAGGGTGAACCTGTGTGCCAAGTTTGGTGACCCTAGCTTTACCCATTGTACAGTAATAAGACATAGGGAATGTTAATGTTAACCTTTGACCTTTTGACCCCAAACCCATAGTCAGATCAGGTCCCAAGGTGAACCTGTATGCCAGGTCTGGTGGCCTTAGCTTTACTCATTTTATAGTAATAGTAAATGTAGCATTTACCATAGCACAACTGCAATGTTAACTTTGAACTTTGATCTTTGACCCCTTGACCCCAAACCCATAGTTAGGTGAGGGTGTAAGCCATCCAAGATGTGTATTAGATACAACTACTGTATCAATTTCTTTCAGTAGTTATTGTGTTTAAAAGATTTAGGGAAAAATCTGACCACTGACCTTTGACCTCAAGGTTATCCGATGAGAGTGAAATTGTAAGATGTGCATCATCAGAGTATATCAAACCATGGTACCAATTTCGAAACAATCGGAACAAAACTGTAGGAGGAGTTGATTTCACAAAAGTGGGACTGACGGACTGACAGACGGATGGTGAGACGCACAGACGCACGCACGGACGCACGGACGGACGGACGCACGGACGGACGGACTGGTCCATAACATAATCCCCCTTCAGCCTTCACCCAAAGGGCTCTTTGACCCCTTTGGTCTTTGTCCGGCGGGGGATAACAAAACTTCAGGAGGAGATGATTTCACAAAACAGGTGAGACAGTCAGTCAGACAGACGGATGGGCAGACCGGCATCACCATAGCATAATCCCCCTTTGGTCTACGAATGGCAGGAGATAAATACCACCACAAGTTCCATCCAAAGACAACATTTCTTTTGCCCTTTCAGTTGTTAAATTAAGGCACTTTTCCACTAGGGTCAGTACGGTACAGTTCGGTATGGGACGGCACAGTTTGTCCGCTTTTCCATTAGGGACCGTAACTGCTTTCAGTTCTGTTTTTTCGGAACTGTCCCTATTTTTTCAGAACTGCTCGATTGCGGTTCCAAAGTTACCATCCCAGTTACGGAAAAACACTGCAGGCCACTGATTGGTCCGGGTGTAGCGTCATGAGTGGGCGTTACGCTGACTTTCCAGAATCGCTGGCGATCCGCCATTTGCAATGATTAGTCCGTGAGCCAGTGATATTATAAACAACAACGATAGAATGGCTTAACAGAAATCAGCAGAAATCAACACCGCGGTCCAGCAGAGTTTTCTGTGCGTTTCGGCTGATGAGAGAATCCAGAGGGAAGCAGATGGAGCCACCCTGGAAAGAAGACGGAGCCGCCCAAACTGAATTGAATGTACAGCCGCGGAAGCACCCAACTTCAGCAGTTGAAGCCGTGATATTAGGATATAGAGGATGGTGAGTGATGTGATAGGCATATTTTACGTTATTTATCCCAGCAGTGGAAAGTTCACTTTGGACAGACGAAAACTTGATCGTGTTTAAACGATGACCTAGCTGGTTAGCCGTCAATGCTACGTCCGTCCTTGTATGTTGCCTTTGTGTTGACAATATCTGATGAAATAAGCTAGTTGTAATCCTGATTAAAAAGGTGGGGGTTTTTTACATGTTGCACTTTAGTGCTGTGTGTGTACTTAAGTTGTGTGTATTTTCATTGTAGAGTCAGACCAGGCTGCATTTGGCACGACACAGCAAGCAATGTATTCTGACTGGTAAGCTGCACATCTTGTTATTTATAGTCAAATCTTTTGCTTTTTAAGTTAAAGTATAGGTAACCACTTAATATGAAAGGGACTGAACTGAGATGTATTTGATTGTGTGAATATTAATTACAGAGTAATTGAAAATGAATGGCACATCCAATAATAGCCACCGTAAAATAAACCGCTTGTTTATTTTTTTTTATCAGATCATTTCTGTGATCCTTTATGAGTTATAGTCATAATAGTGTATCTTGCACTTTGGGGAATGGGAGTTGTTCAGCCACCATTAGAATTTAGTTTATATGTGTAGTTTATAGTATTTCATCTTTAAACTCATCCAGTAAAAGAACACATTACAAATATTTGAGACCCATTGTAGTGCTTCCTCTTATATTTTAGCAATACAAGCACAAAACACCATCTACACTTGAAACCAACTTTTACTGATAACGTTATTTCACAACATCACAACAACTCAGTACCTAAACTCAGTGTAAATGGTGCGGAGATTGAAAGGGTATCCGAAATTAAATTCCTTGGTGTAATAATTGATAATAAACTGTGTTGGAAGTCACATATTAATTATATTAAAGGTAAAATATGCAAATTAATTGCAATACTACACAGAGTGAAATATTTGCTGAATCAACCCACACTATATACTTTGTATCATTCATTAATGCTTCCATACATGACATATTGTACTGAAGTATGGGGAAATACATATAAAACAAACATTATGCTTCAGAAGAGAGCTATTAGAATAATAAACAAAGCTGCTTACAGGAAACCAACAAACTCACTTTTTCTTAAATTAAAAGCTCTCAAGTTGAAAGATCTGGTTGATTTTAAAACTGCAGTAATAATGTTTAAAGCTAAGAATCTATCACTGATCGCAAATATCCAAAAGTTGTTCCAAATAAGGGAGAAACAATATAATTTCAGAGGAACATGTATATTTCAAAAACCTTCAGTGAGAACTACCACCAAGCAACACTGTGTCTCAGCGCAAGGAGTCAGATTATGGAACGCTTTTGGACCTGAATTAAAATTATGTACAACGCTTGGACAATTTAAACAAAAACTAAAGGAAGAAATACTCCAAACATATATACAAAACATGTAAAATCACATAAGGATTATCATATCCAGTCTGTGTTGTGCTGTTGCGTCACGTTTTGTCTTTGTTCTGATTTGTAATCACTCTTATTTTATTTTCTTTTTGAATTCTTAGATGGAACATGGGTGGGCAACATAAGCTGCGGCTTCAGCCATCATCCATTTCACATAACTTATGTTGAACTGTATAATCCGAGGAGTTGCTGTTTAATTTGACCTTGTTGGATTTTTTTTCCCCTTTGTTATTTTATTCTGTTCCTTTCTTTTAATCTAATCTATCCAAAATAAAGATTCATTCATTCATTCAATCATTCATTTCTCAAATATGTTTTAAACTTGCTTTAATTATCCACCACCCATTTCTGTCTTTCATCTTGGCAAGAGGAAAACGATCTACCCAAACTGGACCTTGCCTCACTATTTACAGAGATGCAGGCTGAAGATCTGCTGAACCGGGACCAGTACGAGGGGCTGGTCCAGTTGCTGCTCAGTGAGGCAGCGTGGCCGGCATGTGTGACCCATTCCAATTTCTTTTTTTTTTTTTTACAGTTTGAATTTTGCACATTCTAAATAATCTGGAATTCGCTGCTGACTGTAATAAACAATTTAGTGATTTATGTGTTTGTATCATGATTTTCTATTTTGTCTGTTAAGACACCGGTGTGAAGAGTCAACAGTACAAACCATTTATCAGTGACGTTGAAAATAATGGCTCATTTTTAAGAAAAGTAACCAAAACAATTATTTGCTAAAGACTGTATTGTTGGATGTGCCAGTGCAGAAGACACTGCACACTTTAGTGATAGTCCTAGTATATGGAGGAATTCTGGGCCATATTAGCGTCTGTATTTCCTAATAATGGGACAGAAGAGAGAACCTGCAAGGTCTTGGCCCTCCATGGCACATGATTGAACACCCCTGAGTTTGGGTTTAATGGGATTTAACATTTTAACACAAACTGCTTTACGGTTCATAATTCTATTGGCAGACTTACAGTAAACCAAAAGTGATTTCTCAAACTGCTGGATTGTTCTTAGACAGCTTTTCCAGTCTTTTAGTATTTATGTCACTTGGTGGTAACCTTCACACATAAAACAAATGTAGAGACACATCTGCAAAAGTGCAAAGGTTTATTGTCAAAATTCCAAGGGCAATACTACATGAATACATGTATAGTTCACTGTTGATGCAGAGAATATATATTTATACAGTATCTACATGTAGTCAGCAATACTCAATATGATATATTTCCAGATAATCCATGTATTTCTCCATGTAACCTTGTGACTGCATTATTTTAATTACTTTTAATCCTAGATCCATTTGTTTTGGCTTAAAATGCATCATAATTGTTAAATATCTTATGCCTAACTCAGTACTGTTTACCTGTTGAACTATATATTTTACGGCTCATATACTACAATATGGCAGCTAGCTGATCCATGTTTTACCACGACACCACTGGCTGGAGCAGGAAAATCCCATGACGTCTCAACAGTCTCTCCATGATTTTGACACAGATCAGAGCAATTTGTTGCACAGGAAGCTAAACATTTCTACAGACATTCTGCAGTTCTGTAACCACTTCACGTTGTTGAACGTTCAGATCCACAGTTTGAAGCAATATTTTTGCCACAAGTTAGCCATCTGAAACACACACACAGAATACATACAGTATTTTAGTACCTAATACCGATAACTTGCTGACATTACAATGTTGTACGGCGGACTTAAAAGCAAAGTAGAATTAGCAATCATTAGCTTACCGTCATACGTGATGCAGTTCGTATCCTCATGTCTTCCCATTTATACTGCTCTATAGTTTCCTAAACGCTCCAGTACTTTTCCAGAGTGTGTCGTATCGCCGCCTTTGCCTTCTGTTCTCCTTTTTTGCCTTTATTCTGGCAAAAAAAAGCCAGGGAACGCAGACACCTCGTATCCTGCCAGCTTGTGTTTTGTGTAACGTTTACGTTATGCAAAACAGTTACGCTTGTTTTACGTAACGGGAGGGACAGGATTGCACCGCCTTGCCTGTAACTATTCCCACCCACTTCAAGTGGGACCTAGTGCAGTGGAAGCACAAAGCGGGCCGACCTGTACCATCCTGTCCCATACCAAACCGTACCGTACTGACCCTAGTGGAAAAGCGCCATAGTACTGCAACAGTTACTCCAATGCTAGTCTTTAAAGGAGTTCCTTTTCTCCCTTCAAACTTTATGTGATAACATTACCCCACTTGTTTGTGTTTATGCTTAGAGTAATACTGCATCAGGAACTTAATTTCCAATCTTGGTCTTGTCAGAAATGCATACAGAGAAATTTAGATCTCTTAAACATGCTAATTATCCTTAAATTATACCTGCAGACACCCGTAAACAAGTCTGTTTAACATGAGCTGCCTAACTGACTGCAGAGGTAAATACACATGTTGGAAAATGTAATGGGAACAGCATGCAGTGCGGAGAGTGGACCGGACAGCATCAATTATGGGAATAAAATAAAGTATCTGAGGATGCTGATGAGAAACACATTTTTAACCTCCTGTCTTTCTGAGTACTTTCTTCCCTGACTTCTATTTTATCTGCTTTGTCTTTAGTCTTTGTTTTCTCCTGATAATCGCCCAACAGATGCATTACTCGTACGTGTGTGACAGAAATCCAGGGAAGTGATGCATCCACACAGTTCTACACAGACTAACACACAGACATGATCCAGTGAGCAGGGGGGTCGTCTCTGAGTTGGCCTCCTCCACTGGATCGGAGGGCCATCGTCCTCTCAGAGAACGGCACCAGGAAATTGTGGTTGAGGTCAAAAACACTGTGAACCATTACACACAGCTCAAAAATACAACATGCACTCAGTTTACAAGGAACTGCAACGTGGCAATGCACTTCATGGCCTTCCAGCTCCTTAAAGGTCTCTGTGTGTAGTGTGCGTGCGTGCGTGCGTGCGTGCGTGCGTGCGTGCGTGCGTGCGTGCGTGTGTGTGTACTAAAATGCACTCAAATGTCGTCTGATGGCAGTGACAGAAAAATAATGTGACAACGTTCAATGCATCTGATTAAGAACACAAAAAGGTGTGACATGTGTCACACAAGAGCACCGCGACTTGTAAATGAACTTCCTGTTCACCCCCTAACACGCTTTCCTCATGGTCCTGCCAAGCTGGCAAAACAACAAAAAAGAGACACTTGAGATTTGCCCAGATCTTTTCAGTTGATTCTGTGACTTTTTTTTCTCAATGCACAAACACTGCAGAGAAACTATTGCAAAACAAGCTGTGAGTATCCAAACAGATCAGCCTTTATGATGAGGTTTGACCCTCATCATCAGTCACTTCCTGCATCAATACTCACTTTTTCTATGAGACTTCTGTCAACAAAAGGGAAACAGTGTGCAAACATGTCTCATTCTATTCAAAAGTTGTTGGTATGAGGAAATCTGCCTCTTCAAACATCTGACATAACGGAGGTGTGGTAATGAAATATTAAACCAGCTGGTTGAATGAGCACTGCTGAGTCTGGTTTAAAAGGTTAAAGTGGACATGGCATGCTGTTTTCCAGATTAGCTCTAGATTAGCTCTGCCCTCATCATAACATGAAATTCTCTGTAATTATTTCTTAACTAGGGGGCACTCAGAGTGCACACCACCGCCAAGGCCTTTGGTGGAGGTATGCACTCTCAGATTACCACCAAAATCTAATCATCTGTTCCCTGTACCATTACACACTTTTCCTGAAAATTTCATCAAAATCCGTTCATTACTTTTTGAGTAATGTTGCTAACAGACAGATAAACCAACACTGGCAAAAACATAACCTCCCTGGTGGAGGTAATAAGAAATGCCGATCTCACAAGGAAAGCCTCTGCCTGAGAATTTGGGAGGATTTGCGTCAAATTCACGGATTCTTGGTGTTTCCCTCTTTAAGACAAGTCAGTGCTCAACAGAGTTTTGCAAACCATGTAATATTATTCTGTTAGCGTTAGTGTGGCTGGGCGGTCTGAATCGATCATTGTAACTGGATACAGCACACCTCAGCAGGGAAGACGTGATGGACAGTCTACCTGGCGCTATCTTAACGGTCATTCCAGGTGGTTTTGATTGCTATTTTCTATAAATTCTATTCACTCCCACTGGTATCATTGCTAATCAAACAACACTATCCCCCGCGGTGCCTTTCCTGCTTTGTGGGTTTGTTTGCTTTCCCCTCATGTGTGCTGGTGGTGGGTACCCACTCTAGGGTTTGGTGTGGGGTGGCTGTGTGCCCATTGCAGCAGGGTGGCGGCAGGCTGGTGTTTTGGTGGGTCTCTCCTGTCCTGTCCCTCCCTGTGGGGGGAATGTTGGGGGTGGTGCTGCTTGGGGACTACCCTCTGGATCTCTCTTATTGGGTGTGTTCTGCTGGGTTGGCTGTGTGATGTGGGACAGCCTTGGTGTTGACTGGAGCTCCCTTGGCTGTGCATTGCAGGGTAATGGGTCGTGTGCTGATCGTCCCTGGGCAGGAGCAGGGCCGGGGGTTAGTTTCACCGGGTTGGGGCTCCTGGGGTGGGGGCCGTGCTCCTCTGGTGGGGCAGTGGGGATTCATGGGCAGTGGGCTCGACTGTTGGTCAGGGTTGTTTGCTGGTTTGCCCCTTTCAGGTATGTTTCAGTGCTTATTGTACTCTAGGGACCTGTCATATCCTATTGAACAATAAAACTGCAAACCCCTGTCCACCAGTGATGCTTTACTTCATTCATTCTTTAAGACAAACCTGCATTAGTTGGCTAAGGTTCAATGGAACCAAGCAGCTAAGGATGCTTTCACACCTAAATTCATTTACTTTGGTCTGAATCGGCTGATAATGTCACGACCTGAACGCTATCCTCTGCGTTCAGGTTGTCCAGTGTCGCTCCTGCTCCGTGGTAGTCCGTGCCGGGTCTTCCAAGGCCCGTACTTTGACAGCGCCCAGCTGATTCCCAGCTGTCTAGTTCAGCTGCGCTGGGACAGCTGTCTCCTATCATCAATCATCTCCCCCACTTAAGCGAGCAGCCGAGAGTTACTCGTTGCTGCGACCTCGCTATGGAAAGACGTGCCTTGTGTTTCCACGACTGTTAGCTCCTATGGCTAGCTGCAGTTCGCCGTTACCTCGGCGCTTCCCCCAAAGTAAGTGCTGCGACTCGGCGTGCGCTTTTTCCCTCGCCGCCTCTCTAGCCTTTCTCCCTGGGTTGTATGTTATCCTTAGTTCTGTGTGTATTTTAGCCCCACGTGGCTCTTTACTTTGCTGTTCGTTATCTAGTGTAGTGTGTGTGTTTTAGCCCCACGCGGCTCTTTACTTTGTTACTTTATACGTTGTGTGTTTGTATTAATAAATTGCGCTAACTCACTGGTCGCCCTCGCATCTCCTTTCTGGCTCGTGAGAGCCAGGTTATGACAGATAAGTTTGTTACTTTCTATCATTTTCTCCTTGGTTCGGTTCCCTTTCACACAGGCAAAAATTCAAGTGGACCAAATTGCGTCACGTTAAATCCCGTGAGACTTACGTCAGAACTGGGGATGCAAGTTATCAATTAATTCATTAATTGATCGATAAGATGAATCAACTAAACAATTACTTGATAAGTGGCAATTTTCCTGAGAATCTGAATTTCCTTTGGTACAATACTATCTTTAGCATATAAAAAGTTAATTACTGTCTTTGTTATACAAAATAAAACATGAACATCATATTCCTCAATGATCTTGTTACGTATGGAAATGATGGTCAGAGTTATGCCATGGAACAAACTGAACTTTATTAAGAGGAACACAGAACTATATACATTGGCCGTACCCACCTGACGCCACATCCAGGCCGGGTACGGCAAGCCTCACAGGCCACACACACACACCACACAACATTCCCCTTCCCCTTACAAAAGTTCAAAACACATACACACAATTCAGACCCACCCCAATTTAGGACCCGAATCATGCACTGGAAAGGAAGGGAAAGGGAAATAGCAGGGAAATAGCAGGGAAACAGTGAACTAAAATAGCCTAACACATTCACCCAAAACAACTAAAATAGCACTGTGTGTCTCCAAATGTGTAAAATAATCCCACAGCAACACATTCATACCCTCACGCAATCATATAAACATATTTACAGTATAGTCATTTATGTCACACCACAGTCTATGGGCAGCCAAGGATAAAACCGGCTCGGAGGCCCAGGGCAGCCCCATGGAATGCACGCCCCTGGCCGCCGCCTTCCCCCGGGATCGAAGCCGACCTCCCCGGCGAGAATGTCTCTTCTCACCACCGACTGCTTCTCTCCTCTGGACCCGCAGTACTGCTGTCCGGCACATCGTCCCTCCGTGCCTGTCGGTCCGCTCCCGACCGCCTTCAACACCGCTGCAGCTGCCACTGCTGTAGCCCCACCCCAAACACTCCGGCTCCCTGTGGCCGAACTCCAGGGAAAACTAACGCTCGCTCATCGGCACCGTTCACTGACTTGGCCACCTCGCCGTAACGCCCAGCACCCTCGTCCAAGGTGCTTTGAGCTCCGGCACTGAGGTCCTGTCCAACCTCTGTGGCGCCCGGCACCTCCTCTCTGTCGTCCAACTGCCACTGTTCTCTCCCGGGGCTCCCAGCATCACTCTCGTCCGCATCACCCGTCGACCCAGGTGCTTCACCGCTGCTCCCAGTACCTCCATCGAAGGCACTCCGCTGTGCTGCCTCTGCGCCCGGCTGTCGCTGCTGCTTTCCAGGGTTTTCAGTCTGCTTGCTCCCACTGTTCCACTGCCCTTACTCCAGCTGCAGAGAAGACTCAGTTGCATCTGGTTGCTTCTCTCCCTTCATGCTGCCATTGCTCACCACGCCGTCAACATCACCAGTGCTACGGTCACGTATTGTGCTGAGCTTCTCGGCTGGTTTGCCGTCTTCAGTGACCGGGGGCTCCCCCACTTGTGGCCCCGGTTCTGCCTCGAAGTCTAGCTGGTAGCTCGTAGCTTGGTTTTGGCACGCACCTAGCTTCATGGCTAATTTCCCCATAGTCACTGACTGAGCTGCTAGTTTCCCCAAGCTAGCTAGCTTGACTGAGCTGCTAGTTTGACTGAGCTGCTAGTTTCCCCAAGCTAGCTAGCTTAACTTCTTTCGGCACCAACAGCTCCATTACCCACAGTTTTGTGGTCCTCGGATGTTCGGCAAAATATCTGGCCAGCCGCCCAACACCATCCACATAAGACTCCGTTTCTTTCAACATGTAGAGAATTTTCCAACCTTCTACGCTGAGATGGTGGGCCAGAAGTGCTCGTCTTTGTACTCCGTCGAGTCTACTTAGGCCCAGCGCCGCGATGTAACCCTCGAACATAGCCACTCAGTTCAGCCACAGGATTGCTGGCTCTCCTGGATATTCCAGAAACGGTGATAATGGTGGTGGTAGCCCATACGCCGCCATAGTTTCTTGTGACCAAAATGTTATGTATGGAAATGATGGTCGGAGTCAGAGTTATGCCATGCAACAAACTGAACTTTATTAAGAGGAACACAGAAATATATACATTGGTCATGCCCACCTGACGTCACGCCCAGGGCAGGTACGGCAAGCCTCACGGGCCACACACACACCACACAACAGATCTATTGTACCATCTGAATTTTTTTTACTACAGACAGTGGCATTTTGTAGTTTAACAAATTTTGTACTGTATAGCAGGGGTCCCCAACCCCCGGTCCCTGGACCGGTACTGGTCCATGGATCATTTGGTACCGGGCCGCAAAGAAAAAAAATTGTGGTTAATATTAAAGCTGTTTTTTTCCATTAGTCTTGCGGAGATATTATTTTGAAAAACAACTGTTTCCGCCCTCGCCTCACAACTGCTCTTGACTCTGGCACGACGTTTCACGCATCAGTGACACAAGCAAACTCTTGAAAAAATGAGCCAAAAATAAAATTCTAGTTGCAGGGAAACAAGCCCAGTGTTCCCACTGATTATGGTGAGTTGATATTTTGCTGTAGAATCATTGTAATTGCCTAATATAAAGTGTAGTTGTTTCAGATTACATGCTCTGAACCAACAAAGGTCTTTGTTATTGGAACCCCCACACCTCTACCCAGTCCGCGGAAAATATTCATGCATGAAACTGGTCCCTAGTACAAAAAAGGTTGGGGACCACTGCTGTATAGTGTGTACTATGTGCTGGTACATCTATCAATGAATACATGTGTGTGTGTGTGCGCGTGCATGCATGTGTGTGTGTTCCTCACATATCTTTCAAACCGTTCGTCAGACTGACCTCCGATTTTATAAGTACGTTGCTGATGTTACGAGGGTGTGCATCCCAGAGTATGGAGTTGTTCAGTCAAAATATGTATTTTTTATCAATAAAATTTTAACCACCGCTATGTCTCATGGCCAGGCTTTTAGAAGTGTGGTTGGGGTTTCGGATTGACTCCATACTGGTTGGATAATATACGGCATCACAACTAGCCACCACAGCACTCCATAAGCATTTGACCAGAAAAAGATAATACTGAAGTTTCAATGTTTAAAAACTTAAACTATAATGTTGTTGTGATTGTGTAGTTCTCAAGGATAATTCAGCATATGTGGAGAACACGAGGTGCACGGGTGCGCTGGGGGAGGGGACAATCGGGGACCTAGGGTCTGGCAGGGAACACCGGTGTTGGAGAAGCAGCAGTCAGACAGGCGGACCACAGTCCTTTGCATGGAGCCAAGCTCAGCCTGCCCGGTTAACAGGAGTCCCGGCTGCTGCTTCACCCATGTGCCACTGCTGTCCTCTGTGGGACCGCAGGTGTCCAATGGTGCTCCTCCTGGTGCCGGTGTGCTCACACGGCTAATTACATACATATGCACCCTTTGACAAAATGACGACCGTGACTAAACAGGACACAAAAATGTCCAAGTAACGAAATAAATCATTTTTTATTTACTGACAAATGGGCAACACTGATGCAACAGCTGTAGCCAAACAGGTCATTCTGCTGTGTATAGTAATGTTGGGTGTTTTGTACTTATAATATTGCTAAAATATAAAAGGATACACTACAATGGATCTCAAACATTTGTAAATGCGTCCTGTTACAGTAGCCTGAGCTGGTGCACGAGGTTGAGCGATACTGGCTAAATACACTGGTCAACACCAAATTTATTGTCTAAGTTTTTTTAGCTGATTTAGGACAACTTTGATGTGCTGAATCCAAAAATCACATTGGTTTTGCTCAATCAGGCCAACTTTTTGAACTATGGCCACATGTTTTCTTACATTTTTGTTTGCATGTACGGGTATTTTCGCTTTATATGATGTAAAATTCTTTTTTATTTCTTGAAATTCTCTGAATTTTGAACAATGATGATGTAACATTCAATTTACATGTATTTACCTTTATCAATATCTACTATTCAATTTACAGTACATCTGTACAACTGCTTATAACTTAACATAAAAACCTGACCTGATCGAGAGAAACGGATGTCATTTTTGGATTCGGCGGTGCAAAATTAAATCAGTTGAAAAAACACAGACAACTTACAAAAAAATTATTTTTGTTATGTTGTGATATAGTCTGGCTCACCTCAACACACAGCTCTGGTTCTGGAACCAATCTCCTGGAGAGGGGCTGGAGCTTGGCCTATTCTGGAGTTGTCCCGGGTGAGAGGCAGCAAGCAGGGGTAGGTATTCTTGTATTGACCCATCTTGCTGCCCCTACATTGGAGTTTGCCCCAGTGGATGAAAGGGTTATTTCCCTGTGCCTTTGGGCTGGGAAATGGGTCCTGACCATCATTTGTGCCTATATACCAAATGATGGCTCAGAGTACCCATCCTTTTTAGAGTCTCTGACTGGGATGCTGGAGAGTGCTCCTCTTGGAAACTCTATTGTCCTACTGGGGGACTTCAATGCACACATGGGCAACGACTGTGAAACCTGGAGGAGTGTGATTGTGAGAAACGGCCTGCCCGATCTGAACCCAAGTGGTGTTCAGTTATTGAACTTCTGTGTCAGCCACAGTTTGTCCATAACAAACACCATGTTCAAGCATAAGGGTGTCCATATGTGCACCTGCCACCAGGACACCCTAGTTTGCAGGTCGATGACCGATTTTGTTATTATGTCATAAGACCAGCAACCGTATGTCTTGGACACTCAGGTAAAGAGAGGTGCACAGCTGTCAAGTGATCAAGTGATCACCACCTGATGGTGAGTTGAATCCGATGGCGGGGGGGGGGGGGGGGGGGGTGCCATTCAGACCTGGTAGACCTAAACGTATAGTGAAGGTTTGCTGGAAACATCTGGCTGAGGCCCCTGACCAGGAGATCTTCAACTCCCACTTTTGGAAGAACTTTGACCACATTCCAAGGGAGTCTGGAGACATGGAGTCTGAATGGGGCATGTTTTCAACCTCCATTGTTGAAGCAGCTGCCCAGAGCTGTGGCCGCAAGGTTGTCGGTGCATCTCATGATGGCAACCCCTGAACCAAGGTAGTGGATACCATTGGTGAGGGAAGCTATCAAGCTGAAGAAGTCCTATCAAGCTTGGTTGGCTTGTGGGACTCCCAAAGCAGCTAAGGTGTGCTGACAGGCCAAGAGGAGTGTAAATGGTAAATGATAAATGGCACTCACTTATATAGCACTTTTATTCTCATCTCTTGATGACAAAGCGCTTTACAGATCCTGCTATCCACCCATTCACACACACATTCGCACACTGATGGTGGCATGCTGCCTAACATGGTGCTTCCAGACCCACCAGGAGCAATTGGGGTGAAGTGTCTTGCCCAGGGACACAACGGCAGGATATCTGGGGAGAGCGGGATTTGAACCGCCAACTATGTGGTTATTGGACGACCTGCTCTACCTCCTGAGCCACTGCCGTCCCCGTGTGGCTCGGATGGTTGCTGAAGCAAAAACTTGGGTGTGGGAGGAGTTCAGTGAGGCCATGGAACAATTTGGTCAGCCTCGAAGAGATTTTGGCAAACTGTTCGGCAACTCAGAAGGGGAAAACAGCTCCCTGTCCACACTGTGTATGGTGCAAATGGGACACTGCTGACTTCTACTGGGGACATCGTCAGGCGGTAGAAGGAATACTTCAAGGATCTCCTCAATCCCACTGATATGCCTTCCATAGAGGAAGCAGAGCTTGAAACTTGCCCATCACAGGGTTGCCAAAGTGGTTAAAAAACTCTTCGGTGGCTGGACCCCGGGAGTGGACGAGATTAGCCCTGAGGACCTCAAGGCCCTGGATGTTGTAGGGGTGTCATGATTGACATGCCTGTGCAATAAGCTTATTCATTCATTCATTCATTCATTCATCTTCTTCCGCTTAATCCTTTGCGGGTTGCGGGGGGGGGGGGGGGGGGGGGGGCTGGAGCCTATCCCACCATCTTTGGGTGAGAGGCAGGGTACACCCTGGACAGATCACCAGTCCATCGCAGTTGTATACTGTAATTCAGGAACACTGCCTTTGACATGGCAAACTGGAGTGATGGTTCCTCTTTTTAAGAAGGGGGACCGGAGGGTGTGTTCCAACTTTAGGGAAATCCCACTCCTCAGCCTCCCTGGGAAGGTCTATGCCAGGGTACTTGAGAGGAGAGTCCAGCCATTGGTTGAACCTCAGATACAGCAGGAGTAATGTGGTTTTCGTCCTGGCCGTGGCACATCGGACCAACTGTTTACCCTCTTGAGAATCCTCGAGGGTTCGTGGGAGTTTGCCCAACCAGTCCACATGTGTTTTGTGGACATGGAGAAAGCATTCCACCACATCCCTTGTGGTCTCTTGTGGGAGGTGCTGTGGGAGTATTACAAGCTATCCAGTCCCTACACAACTGTTGTAAGAGTTTGATTCATATTGCCAACACCCAGTCAAACTTGTTTCCAGTGACAGTTGGACTTCACCAGGGCTGCCCTTTGTCACTGATCCTGATTATAATTTTTATGGACAGGATATCTAGGCACAGTCAAGGAATGGAGGGTGTCATGTTCAGTGACCACAGGATCTCATCTCTGCTGTTTGCAGATGATGTTGTCCTGTTGGCTTCATCGAGCGATGACCTACAGGTCTTGCTGGGACGGTTTGTGATCTGAGTGTGAAGCGGCTGGGATGAGAATCAGCACCTCCAAGTCTGAGTCCATGGTCCTCAGCTGGAAAAAAGTGGATTGTCCTCTCCGGGTTGGGGACAAGCTCCTGCCCCAAGAGGAGGTGTTTAAGTATCTTGCGGTCTCACTCACAAATTAGGGGAGAATGAAGCGAGAGATTGACAAACGGATCGGAGCAGCATCTGCAATAATGCAGTTGTTGTACTGGTCTGTTGTGGTGAAGAAGGAGCTGAGCTCTAAAGCAAAGCTGTTGATTTACCGGTCTATCTACATTCCTACCCTCACCTATGGTCATGAGCTTTGGGTAATGGCCAAAAGAATGAAATCGCAGATACAAGCGGCTGAACTGAGCTTTCTCTGTAGGATTGCTGGACTCACCCTTAGAGATAGGGTGAGGAGCTCAGTTTTCCAGAAGAAGCTCAAAGTAGAACTGTTGCTCCTCCACATCAAAAGGTGCCAGTTGAGGTCGTTTGGGCATCTGATCAGGATGCCTCCTGGACGCCTCCCACTTGAATTGTTTCTGGCACATCCCACTGGGAGGAGACCCCGGGACAGACCCAGGACACGCTGGAGAGACTACATCTCCCAGCTGGCCTGGGAATGTTTTGGTATCCATTCTGAAGAGCTGGGGCAGGTGGTTGGAGAGAGGGAAGTCTGGGCTTCTCTGCTTGAGCTGCTGCCTCTGCGACCCAGACCTCCGGAAAAGCGGTAGAAGATGGATGGATGGATGGATGGATGGATGTTTAAGTTCACAACATTAGCCAGAGGGGCACACATTTGGGAAAATGTCCTCACCTCCTTCAGAAACTGCATCTTGACGGCTGTTTTCAGCACAAAACATGTGGACCACTTTCTGGAGCTGTTAGCCTTCGATAGCACATTGGTAGCAGGAGTTCATTGGTGAAACACACTGCAGACACTCTGTCTCAGCTGTGGAGCTTTGGTCCATCTGCCTCTGGTGAGTGGCAGTCTCATTTTCAAACTAGTTTAGTCTCCATTGTTGATACTTTCTCCTAGTAACAGCGGAATTTCAATGCTGATTGGCTATCACAACTAAGCATCGAGCAAATTTTTTGCCTGAGTCAAACAAAATCCAACTCGCGCAGGTGCAAATTTGTGTGTATTTGTGTCGCCCAGAGCAAATTTACATGCGAGTATAAACAAATTACAAGACTAAATTGTCACATATGCTGTAATAGGCTACAATGTGTCATTTTGTAACATTTTTGGTCAGTGGGTTGTCGCAGGATTTTTTCAATGTAAAAAATGTGTGGTGGCTCAAAAAAGGCTGAAAAAAACTTGAACAAGTGGACATTTCGAACACAGCTAATGTTTTGGTTTCTCTGGGAAGTTTGGGGATACTGCTGTCTCCACATTGACATTAATCCCTGGAAAATGCATAGTATGAGACTTTTAAAAAAACAGCAAAATAACAAGTAATATTTTCTGAGTGTTCAGCCAGACTACTGGAAAGACTTGGTTTCTTGCTTTGGCCGAGCAGTTGTTTAGATGGTTGAAGGGCAGCCTCTGTAACAATGACAGCCACCATGCTGGCAGGCAGCCAGCCCAGTGATGTGAGTCCTGGCCCAAATCCAAGGCAGTTGTTCTGATAACTCACAGCACACTTATCTAACCGACACAAAACGCTAACCAAATGATTTTAAATATTCATAGCTGAAACTAAACTACTATGCCATGATGCAAAACTGGCAAGTGGAGTGAGCTCAAACTGAGTCCTTTTGCAGCATGGTTAGAAACACAAACCACCACTGAGGTAATAGGAAGTAGCTGAAGAGGATGTACATAAAAAGTAATGTTATATTAAGTGGCTCATGCTGTACATGCAAACAATGAGACGAAGATAGCTTTTACTAAAGGTTGAAAGGTAGCATTTATCATTTATAACTATTTATCAGCCCACACAGATTTTGAAGCTAGTATAGTTTGGGGAAATGCAAATGTCTTCTGTGAGTGCAGACATTTTAGTGTAATACAGTTGTAACTTCATGCAAAAGTTGTGAGAAAAGTGGCCCAAGTCTTTCATGAAGTAACATGCAGATCCCCCCCTCAAAAAAAAAAAAAAGCCCTGCAGATTACTTTTAATGTAGATATGCATGCCTCCTACCTTGAACTAATTCCACAGAGGCCTGACAAATTCATAACTTTGTTTCTTGCACAAAAAAGTTTCCTTGGAAAACTGCATCTGTAGTGCATTGGAGTGTCTTGCCGCTGCTGCTGCTGCGGCTGAAGAAGAGTGAACTGAACAGAGATGGAGAGGGAGGAGGATGTAGGGAGGTGGGAGGGGCCCACAAACTTGACAAAGGACATTCTGGGCCAGTGTTTTTCAACCGTTTTTGGAGCAACCCAACCTTTTTTACATTGAAAAAATCCCGCAGCACCCCACCAATGTAAAATGTTATAAAAGTACACATTGTAGCCTATTACAGCGTACCTACAATTTAGTTTTTGAATTTGTTCATGCCCAGTGTGAAACATGGCAGGATTATAAATACAGTCACCGGACAGATTTGTATACTTTATTGATCCCCAGAGGGGAAAACGCAAACACACACGAATTTGCTCAGGCAATGTGAATGCTTGTGAGTTTGTGTCCACGCGAGTTGGAATTTGTTCAACTTGGGCCAGGAGTTTGCTTGATATTTGGCCAAGATGGCCATTCGGCGTTGGTGTTTCACTATTGCCAGAGGAGTGAATTAGTTTGAAAATGAGACTGGCACTTACTCGAGACGTTTGCCATCACACACACTCTCCCATACAGGGAGTTCTTTTCATGAGTGACATTATTTTCTTGGCACAACACAAGTAGACCTCCATGATGGTTGTAGCCAATGCTTGTTAATAATAATAATAATAAGTTTATTTATAGAGCACTTTTCACAGACAGAGTCACAAAGACTCTGACCCTTTTTTTTTTTTTTTTTTTTTATTCGGTTCCGGTTCCGCCGGACCGGCGGCGCCACACGAGTCAGCTGCCTGTTGCAACAGCCTTTTTTTTATCTTCCTTCTTCTTTCTACACCTTTCACTCTGTATATATATCACAGACGCACGGATCGCCCCGGGGGTCTCCCGGGTCGGCGGACGGAGCCACGGTTTGCAGCGGGAGACGTTACAGCGGGGAGGAGCTAGTGCTAGCTAGCACTTGGCCGCCGCCCGGTGCTAATGGGAAACTCGACATACCGGGAGCTGTAGCGAAAACGATGCGGGTGCCGGGCTGGAGTTTAGGCGGCGTGAAAGAAATATAAGACAGAATAATAAAGAGAGATAGCAAGAACCAAGCAGACCGCCCGTAAAATCTACTGGAGGAAGAAGCCCTCCAGGAGACAGCTAGCCACCAGGGCTGCTCGGAGAGGCGCTCTGGCCACCGGCAGAGTGAAGAGGCCTCGCCGTCACAGGCCCGTGCTCTGAGAGAGATCCGTCGCTACCAGAAATCCACAGAGCTGCTCATCCGTAAGCTGCCCGTCCAGCGCCTGGTGAGGGAGATCGCTCAGGACTTCAAGACCGTCCTGCGTTTCCTGAGCTTCGCCGTCATGGCTCTGCAGGAGACCTGCGAGGCCAACCTGGTTGGTCTCTTCTTCGCTAAGGGGGTCACCATCATGCCCAAAGACTTCCAGCTGGCCCGCTGCATCCGCGGAGAGAGAGCTTAGACTTTCTGCTGCACATTCACCAGCCATAATGCTCTGCACTGTGTGTCTATATATATACATTTATAGTAATATGGACATATGTTTACTAGATGTTGTTTTTTTCTTGCCTTCTGATTGTTGCTCTGAGTGTTGCTGTCCCTATGCTGTTGCAATCCTGGAATTTCCCCATTGTGGGACTAATAAAGGCTTATCTTATCTTATCTTATCTTAAAGTAAACATGGTAAACGAGCCAGAAACACAGGCGGCGCAGCCATCTTGCTCCTTTCCAATTTCTTGTTTGGTGCTGGGGGTGGCTGACATTGGGACGCAGTTTCTGGGGGAGGAGGTGATATTTTCCCCATCCGGATAGAGTTGTGGGCTCAAGCATGGCAGTGGTGTTTTTTTTAATTTCCACAGTAGATGTGGGGTGGCTGTGGGGGTTGCCTCTCCGCAGAGTGAGTTTTCCATCTGAAGAGGAAGAAGTGGAGAGGTTGTATTCATGCTGCCACCCGCTGACATGGAGGAGCCACTGCAGGAACCAATACACAACAGCAAGTTGTTTGCAGTTTTTTGGACCATTAAGAACTGAACTTAGACAATATTCCTGGCAGGACCCTGAACATTCTCTCACAGAACCTCTGGGTTCTGAGGAACCCTGGCTGAAAAACACTTCTAGACATCCCACCTCACACTCATCTAAGTAAAAGAGAGAAAACAAATGACCTATTCATTTGAAAAGCAAATTACTCAGAAATCATTCTGCGGGTTCTGTTCCTGCACAATTTGTTCTTAGGCTGAGCTACAGAATTTTCAGAGGTAAGATATTAAACAAAATAAAAATATCTATTAACTGTAATTACTGAAATCTAACAGTGTCTGGGGAACTGATGAACCTTAAAAGATATTATTCTCAACAGCCACATTATCTATTAATTTTTGGAAAATTAAATGTTAATGATAATTGCAAGTGGAATGGAAGAGGCTCCATTTGAGGACACCATTAACAAAAATAATAAAAATGAAAGCATCAAGGTGCAGCTGCCTCAGCATGACCTCTATTGGTCTGAGGTCTCCTTATTATAATACCTTTTTTAGCAGCTGCATTGAGGGTATAATGGTGAGTTAAATTTGTGTTTATTTTGAAAAGAAAGGCTTATCTCTAAATTCTGACAAATTAAAAGTCAAGGAAATATGGTGACATTGTCATGTGTGCCCCTAAGGGGCAGAAGGACAAACCCACACGCTAGATGAAGTTTGTGCATTTTAATAACAAAAAGAACATAAAGAGTCCAAAGTAGTGCTGACATACAAAAAATGCAAACAGGAAAACACTGACAGAATTTGGCACTCCTGAGCCAACTTGACTCAGGAGGAGATGAGGCACTGATCAGCGTAATGATCAGGAGGAACACCAACCAAGAAAAACCAGTCTGACAAACAATTTAGCCACACTGATGAGATGAAACGCCAGTGCTTAAATATACACAGTAAATGAGCTGCAGGTGTGAGTAACAGGCGAGAGTGACCTAATTACCAAGCTGCCACAACTGAGCAAGCAGTGGCAGCTGAAGGGGAGCGTCTGGTGAGAGAGAGAGGGAAGGGACTCTGTCAGACCCCAAACAAATATACAAAAACTAACCACAAAATAATGACATCAGACAATAAAACAGGAACAAAGTGAGGATCTGAACTCAGAGAAAATCTGAGTTCAGATACATGACAGAGCCCCCCCCCCCTTTAAGGGGTGGACACCAGACACTCTCTGTAACATCCAAAAGATCCCCCCCCCCCCCGAGAGAAAGAAGTACACCAAAAAAAACATCCCGGGAGGGAGGTGGGGGGAACAGGCTAGGAGGGCAAAAAACACACCTAACAACTCACACCAGAAAAAAAAAAAATACAGAAAAGACCCCCTGGCCCAGGGAGCTCAAAGTTCGGGGGGGCAACCAGAGTTCAAGACCCAATAGATAGCAAAAGGGAACCAGTCAGGTGGCCTACCAAAGTCCCAGGCCAGCCGGATGGCCAGGTGGAAAGAGTCGGGTGGCCTGTCAAAGAACATAGGCCACTCGACACCAGCGACACAGTCTCTCTGGCAGCCGGCCCAAGAGCTTGAGCCACCTAAACATGAGAGGCGGCCCGGGAGGCAGCTCCCCCACAGGGAGACCTACTGGGAAGGACGAGAGCCGAGGAGGGGAAACCACAATGTCATCAGGCTGAGGACAAAGAGGGACCATGACGGCGTCAGGCTGGAAAGGAGAGGGGACCATGACAGTGTCAGGCTGGAAAGGAGAAGGGACCACGATGGCGTCAGGCCGGAAAGGAGAGCGGACCATGACGATGTGAGGCTGGAAAGGAGAGGGGACTACGACAGCATTAGGCTGGGAAGGAGAGGGAACCCCGACAGCATCTGGCAGTGGAGGAAGGGGGACCATGACACCCTCAGTGGTTTAGGACTGGGGAACAGCAGCACCCGCGGTGGCCCCAGGCTGGAGTACTGCAGCACCCTGATGGGCCCTGGCTGGACCAACATTGCACTCTCGGTGGGCCCTGGCTGGGCCAATGCTTCACCCTCGGTGGACCCCGGCTGGGCCAACGCTGCACCCTCGGTGGCCTCGGCTGAGGCACGGTGCCCATGGCAAACCAAAACTGGAGCGTAGCACCCACGTGGGACTGATACTGGGGCGCGGCACCCACGATGGTCCCCGGCCAGGATGCACGCACCCATGGAGACTCGAGCTGAGGAGGAACCCAGACTACAGCCTCAGGCAGAGGACGAGCGGCACCCATGGTGGACCAGGCCTGGGCCATAGCTGCACTCATGGAGGCCCCAGGCTGGGACAGGACACCCACAATGTCCTCGGCAGGAGACGCTGGACCCTGGGCGACCTCCAGTGGCGAACCTGGACCCTCGGAGGCTTCTGATGGTGTTGGATCCTCTCCAACAACCCTGGGAGAGAGCTCAGACACAGCACAATGAGAAAGGGGGTCAGGATCGCCAGCAGCGGCAGAGCCTGGCGAGGCGAGCTCAGGTACAGTGGGTGGCTGCACCTGGCTCTCCTCACCAAGAACCAGGCAAGATCACTCTAAAACAGAGGAGAAAAACAAAAGAGAGCACTTGGCTAAGCTCAAGCTCCACTGCCATCCAGGACTCTGATGATCCAGCCAACGATGGTTCTTCGGGCTTGGCCCTCAGGAGGTCCAGTTCCGGTGCTGACTCTGCTGCAGTGGCCTCTGCAGCAGGCATGATGGTGGTTGCAGTCACAGGACACCCAGGCAACGAAAACCAAGCAGGATGCTCGTCAGCTGGGGGTCGGCTCTGTGCTGGCACTGGAAAAGGAGCTTCCAGGGCCACAAGCTCATCCATCATCTGGCGGCTTGGTTCTGGGACCGGCAGGCATTCAGAAACAGATGGAAGGGACACAAAGAGGACAGGTGAGGAGCTGTTGGCTACAGCAGGTAGGGAGAGCTCAGGAGACTGCAAACTCTGAGCCTTCCTATCAGGAATCAGGCAAGGCACATTATCAAAAATTGAAGCGGGAGTAACTGCCACTTGCCTGTCATCCTGGTGTTTGATGTATTCTGCTGCAAGCCGTTGAACAGTCCATAACTCTTGTGGTTTCCTACATTTTGATTTCAAAATGGCTGTTGTGAAATCATTTATAAAACTCACTTGATATTCTGATATTTCCTTCTGACTTTGTCAGCACAGTTGGGGAACCGTGCTCACTCTTTTTGTTATTCTGATTATTTTCTGTAATTTCCCCACTCCAGTTTAAGTATTTATCTAGTTGGCTTATCCAGGACTTCGTGGACTGGTGCCATCGGAACTGCCTCCAGATCAACGCGAGGAAAACTAAGGAACTGGTGGTGGACTGCCGCAGGCAAGGACAACCCCTCACAGCACCAGTAAATATACAGGGAATAGACATCGAGATGGTGACATCCTATAAGTACCTGGGTGTTCATCTGAACAATAAACTAGACTGGTCACACAATACCGACGCACTCTACAAGAAGGGACAGCGCAGGTTGTTCCTACTGAGGAGACTCAGGTCTTTTGGTGTACAAGGGGCGCTGCTGAAGACATTCTATGACACAGTGGTGGCATCAGCCATCACTTTTGGAGTGGTCTGCTGGGGCAGTGGCATTACAGCAGCCGATAGGAAGAGACTGAACAAACTGATCAAGAAAGCTAGCTCTGTCCTGGGGCAGTGCCTTGACCCAGTGGAGGAGATGGGAGAGAGAAGGACGGTGGCTAAACTGTCATCTCTGCTGGAGTCCGAGTTCCACCCTATGCAGGACATACTGAATGCACTGAGGAGCTCATTTAGCAGCAGACTACATCATCCTAGGTGCACAACCGAGAGGTTTCGCAGGTCCTTCCTACCAACGGCTGTCAGACTGTACAACCTAAGCAGGGCTGCTCGGAGAGATAGCAAAAAGACGTGACAACCTAATAGTTTTGAATGCAAAAGACGCAATAGACTTATACAATGGTCCCCTCCGGTATACAACTAGGAAAAATACCGGTCGCTATGGAGGGTGAGAATATGTATGGGTACATAATCATACCATGTAGGATAACTAAGTAGACGGTTGTGCTGTTTCATCCCATCTAGCAACAATGTTCTGCACTGCGTGTGTTTATATATTTACATACTTATTCCATCTAGCTACAATGCTCCGCACTGGGTGTGTTTATATATCTACATTTTTATTCCATCTAGCTACAATGCGCCGCACTGTGTTTTTATATATCTACATTTTATTCCATCTAGCTACAATGCTCCGCACTGTGTGTTTATATATATACATATTTATTCCATCTAGCTACAATGCTCCGTACTGTGTGTCTATATATATATGAGATGAGATTCAACTTTATTGTCATTACACATGTATGAATACAAGGTAACGAAACGTGACTTGACATTTGGGCACGCTCTGCAGAGCGCATCCAAGGCCGGGGCAGCCACTAGGCGCCAGTCATAAAGAAGAAAGGAAAAAAAAGAAAAGAAAGGATATGACACAATAGGCGAGAGAAAAAAACATGTTTTATCAAATTGACGCTTAATGAGTAAGCGAAATTTTGATTGCAGGCAAAAAAAACCTCAATGCATATTTAGCAGACATTTAGTAGACAAATCACATGCAGAAGGAGAGCAGTGTGTGTATATCGTATGCATGTAGTGTTGTATGCATTGTGTAGTGTAAGTGTAACAGTTGTTAGTGAGCAGCAGAGGGCGCCTCCTGGCAGTGGATAGATGTTATAATCACGTGACTTATAAACAAGTCCAGAGTCCAGAGTCTATCTCTCTCTCTCTCTTGCTTGCAGAAGGCACATGGGCATTGTCCTTGAAGGTCCAATCCGCTGACGACAAACAACTGATTGTTGATTGTTTGGGTAGACATGAGCCGATCCTTCCGCTTATCTCAGTCAGGAGGAATGTAAACACGGGGCAAACAAGGTCAAATCAAATCAAATCAAACTAGAAAAGCACTCGGAGAGCGCAGACCTCCACCAAGCGCCACAGTTCCCCCCATACAGTGTTTGTGTGTACGTTTTCAGATTCCTTGAGCATGTAAACATATGACTAGCAATTGGATTCACAATGATTATTTGTTTATTTGACAGGGACAGTGCAATAAACACACAATTAATCAATGACAATCAATCTGATAGTGATAGGATTAGTGGTTCAGTAGTAAAAGCATTGCCTCCTTGGCGGAGGTAATAAACTGAAGTGTTGCTGTTGTGTCCATCTCCTCCACTGACGGATGCAAATTGGGTAGACAGGTTGCCGTGGGTTTTATATTATATTATTTTGGGGTTTCGCTCCGCGGCAAACGAGAATTTAGAAGCTTCGCCGGCAGAGAGCTCGTTATTGCGCAGCGCGTATGGCTGGCCGGGGAATTTCTGCCAAATGCGCAGCTCCTATGGCTGGCCGGGGAATTTCTGCCATATGCGCAGCGCCTATGGCTGGCCGGGGAATTTCTGCCAAATGCGCAGCTCCTATGGCTGGCTGGGGAATTTCTGCCAAATGTGCAGCGCCTATGGCTGGCCGGGGAATTTCTGCCAAAGAATCCGTCGGCGGACAGCTGCCCGTGTGAGGTTTTGCAGTTGCGCACAAACACAAGCACGCTGGCGGGCCCAGGCCAGCAGTGTTTTCCGCGTGCTTTTGTGCCTAAAACGTTGAAGAACGCAGAGTTTGTGTTGCAGACACGACAACCAGCGCCCTCCATTGCGCCTGCGCACATGTTGAAAATGGCCCTATGTCACAGTGTTGAAAAATGCTTTAAAAAAATTCCTGTATCCAGACGGTGAACCGGATCACCCCCAAAATTTAATCAGTTCTTCCTTGTACCATTTCCAACAACGCCTGAAAGTTTCATGCAAATCCGTCCAAGACTTTTTGAGTTATCTTGCTAACCAACAGACAAACAGACAGACAAACAGACAGACAAACAGACAGACAGACAAACAGACAAACACACAAACCCTGGCAAAAACATAACCTCCTCCTGGCCTTTTCGGCCTGGCGGAGGTAATCAGCACAGTGCACTCAGAGAATAGAATTTGTCCTCATCCGTGTAGTTCTGTGCTTCCATTATATATGCAGGCTTAAACTGTTTTTCCATAGAGAGCACAGGGCTTCAGATATATTCCTTCACTGAATCACTGTCATTCAGTTCACCGTTTGCCGCTACTCGTGCCCTCCCCAACTGGTCGAATTTGATGAAGGACCTTGCTGGGTCCGCTTGATCAGCTCTCTCACTTTCCTTCAATTTCTGATGCATCAGGGAACTCCACAGCCAAAAATAGAAGTCCTGAGATCATAACCAATAATGTTTCCATAGACGCATGAATTCCAATGTCCATGAGTCTCCTCGTAGGTTCCAATTCTTGGGCTCCCCCTTGGCCCAATTCTTGTTGAAAAATAGTGACAATAGCACATTTAAGCCGCTTCCAAATCCATAATTTCCGTTTAGATTAAGATTCAGCAGAAGAAGAGCGACTAAACACAGACAAAAACGCAACTTTGCAAAAGCTGGGAATAGATCAGGAAGGCAGGGGAGGAGGGAAGAAAAATGCGACTGCTCTCTCTCAAGGCAAGATGGAAACTTTTGTACATACTACAACTTTTGTACATATGTACATATAAACATAAATATATATATATATTTATGTTTATATGTACATATGTATACTTGCTGCTCTTGTTTCCTTTTTTTTTTTTTCTCTTGCCTTCTGATTATTGCTCTGAGTGTTGCTATCCCTGTGCTGTTGCAATCCTGGAATTTCCCCATTGTGGGACTAATAAAGGCTTATCTTATCTTATCTTATGTGAGTTTTCCATTTGTGTTTGTCGGGTTATGAGAAGTTCCTATTTCTTAGTTTAGTTGTTATAATCTTGTTTGTTATTATCATGCATCCATGACCATCTGGTTTTGCTTTATAAATATTTCTGCCTGTTTTTAGACATGAGCCTACCCTCACCTTTTCCTTCAGTCCTCTTTTTGTAATGTTGGTATTTTCTCATGTTGTATTATTAGTATCTCTTGGTTGTATTCCTTTTGTTCATGCCTTGGTGTATAGTCATCATTCTTTGTAATTCTTTGCTAATTTTCTGCATTATGATTTAGCATTTGTTCCCGGTCTGTGATTTTATTTTGACAGCCGCCTGTGTTGATTTCCTCTTTTAGCTCAAGTCCGCGGCCTGTCACAGCTGTCATTTGTTTGGTCTGATTGCTCTCGCTCTTGTTACCCACACCACACCTGTCATCATTTGTCATTATTACCTGCCCACTACAAAATCCCGCAAATTCATCTATGCAGACGACATCTGTTTGGCACTCCAAGCACCAGATTTTGAGCCACTGGAACGGGTGCTCACGGAAGATCTTGCCAAACTGGACCAGTTCTGCAAAACCTGGCACCTAAAACCAAGCCCAGCAAAAACCGTCTCCAGTGTATTCCATCTTCACAATGTAAAAGCTGCCAGAGAACTAAACATCCACCTGAGCGGACTCAAGCTTAAGCATGCCTTGAATCCAACCTACCTTGGAGTGACCCTTGACAGGACCTTATCCTTCAAGGAACATTTAAAGGGGACGGCTGCTAAGGTGAAGGCACGAAACAACCTGCTCTGCAAGCTCGCTGGTGCAAAATGGGGGGCGGCAGCCTCCACCTTGCGCACTTCAGCACTGGCCCTTTCATACTCTGTGGCAGAATATTGTGCCCCTGTCTGGTCCAGGTCATCCTACACACACTACGTAGACACCCAGCTCAACTCAACCATGAGAACCATAACTGGGACAATCCGTTCAACACCACTCCCCTGGCTCCCTGTACTGTCAAACATAGCCCCCCCCCACACACACACACACACACATCCGGCGAGCAGCAATAACTCAAAGGATGCTTCAAAAAGCCAAAGATTTTCCTCACTTACCAATCCATGCAGATATCTACACTCCACCCACTGCCCAACTTCCTTCCAGACGGCCGATTTGGAAAAACCCTCCCCCAGCTGACTTCACCATCCAGACAGCTTGGTAAGAGGAATGGGAGACCAAGGAGGCCCCAAACAAACAGCTGGTGATAAACCCCAACCAACAGGTCCTGGGCACCAATCTCCCAAGGAGACAGTGGTCTACACTCAATCGCTTCAGGACTGGACATGGCCCCTGCTTGGCCAGCCTTCACAGATGGGACAGTAGCCCTAGCCCACTGTGCGCATGTGGAGAGGAGCAAACAATGGAACACATAATAGAGCAGGGGTCACCAACCTTTTTGAAACCAAGAGCTACTTCATGGGTATCGAGTCATGTGAAGGGCACCAGCCTGACACACTCCTCTAAAAGTGCTCTGATGCTATGAGATGACTGTTGTTGTGAAATGACGCTATATAAATAAAGTTGAATTGAATTGAATTGAATTAAAATAACAAATTGTGTGCGTATATAAATATATATATATATATACTGTATATATATATATGTGTGTGTGTGTGTGTGTGTGTGTGTGTAAATAATAAATAAATAATTATCAATAACTTAGAGTGGGTAACAGACAAAATCAATATTCAACACTTTATTTTTATTAATCTCAGCAATTGTTCAGATGATCACTTCTACATTTCATTAAAAAAAATGTTCAGTTTTCACCAGTCCCTTTTAACCATAAAAAACTAAACCCTTTTAATTCATGAACTATGTTGAACCATGTTTGAAAAAGTTATGCAACATTTAAGAAAAATCAACTTTCATATTAAATAAATCTTATCACATTTTTAACTGAACAAATCTGCTGCAATTCTGCTCAAAATCTGTTACATTTAATAAACACACTTTTGTGTGTTTCTTCACTGGAATTATATCCATACAGTTCTTGCCAAGAATCATGCTTGAGTAATAACCAGCGCTGTCCTTTCATGAGAAGAAGCTAAACAAGCACTGAGAGTGGGCAGCAGTTTCATGACGCGTAGTGAAGTGTCGCTCCACATAGTGCCGCTTCGCCGTCACCACAGTCACCCCGCAAATGAAACACACGCAGCTTCCTTTCACGGTAGTAAAAAAGAACTCTTCCTCCCACTCACTTTGAAAATGATAAATTTTCTGTCTTTTTTTTGCCATGTTTTTGTCATGACCCGAGCACTATGCCTTGGTGCTCGGGTTAATCTTGTCAGGGTTTGACAGCGGCGTTATGATTCTAGCTCTCCGAGCTCTTATTGTGATAGTGCTCGGGGAGGCTTCCGCTCAGCTGTCAAACTCTGAACAGCTGTGCTGCATTTGTGGTCGTTAGTGCCAGGTCTATTTCTACCCTCGTTAGCGATCACATCTTTGCAGCAGTGTCTGTTGACTCTCCGTCACGCTATGGATGCTTAGGATTTATTCCTACCACGTCTGCTTGGTTAGACCATCGAGCCCCTGGACTAGTAAGTGTGCTGTTCAGCCTTACCCCTCCCGGTGTGTATCGATCTCTGTGTGTCTCTGCCTTAGCAGCTGGTGTAATCATTATGTTCACCAACCTTGCCTGCCTAGTGTATGACTGTCTCCTGCTATGGACCTGCAGAGCTGTTTAGCCTATGCCTCCTGTTGTGAGTAGACTCAAGAGTCATTGTCTCTGCAGCTTGTGTTGTCACTTTTCTCACCGTAAATAAAACTCACTGAACTCACTGGTGACTGTGTGGCGTCTTATGGTGGCTCGCGAGAGCCACCCATGACAGTTTTTGGGCTAGGAAACTGCACTCCGCTCACCATCTTCACTGCCCGCTAGCTTACTCTCCACAAGCGCGAAGGTTTTGTCATGCGCACAATACTGACCTTTGAACTAGGTCAGAGCTCACCTTAACTTTACGTATAATAAACATATTTTCATTTTTTTTATTTTTAAGACATTGTCATTTTAAAATCTATATAAATGCAAGTGTGATTTTAAAAAATAGCGGCAGAAAAAATTACATCTTAAACGCAGCTCACTTGCGAGTTGTGCTATTTTGAGAACAGGCCTGCGGGCGACTCATGTGGTCCTTGCGAGCGACTTGGTGCCTGCGGGCACCGCGTTGGTGACCCCTGTCATAGAGGCTTGCCCGCTCCAAAGTCTGGAATGAGGATTACACACCCTCCATACAGCAAACCAGGAGGCAACTGCTTGGCTTGAGGACTTTGCATTTGCTAAATAAATAAATTATTTCCTTTTTGTCCTATTTAAGGGCTGCTGCACTGCAGTTCGGTGCAGCATCCTTCAGTGTCCTGACGTAAGTTTCACATCTAATCTCACCCTGTTTCCCATTGTGTGTCCCATGCTATTATTCTTGTTGTTTTCAGAGTCCCACGTCTGCACCGGCATTCCCATACGCCCTTTCTCTGGTTACTCCTGCCTTATTCTGTAAGTTCTGTTTTTGCCTTATTTGAAATTTTGTGTTTTAATTAAACTTAGCAAACTCACAGCTCCAGCGTTTGGGTCTCCTTCCTACGCGCCTGGCAATTTATGACAGACTTTTGGGATCAAAGACTGTTTCACTCAGGTATCTAAACGCTCCAACACACATCACATTTACTAGAGAGTGGAGCAAAAGGGCAAAGAAGATGCTGTCCTCACTAAGGGATGAGATAAAATTGAAAAGGGAGAAAAATGGACATATAAGGGGGAGGGTGGAGAAGGTTGTCGACTCTGGCCAAGAGGGAGAAGAGGAGGTGAGTGAAAAGAAGCAGATGCAAAGGGAGGTGAGGCTGGCATCGATAACATCAGAAAACCTGATGAAATCATCGTTGTGTGAATCTGGGGTGAGCCAATAAACAGATCCAGAAGACAGAAGGAGTGAGCAATAACAGGAAGTCAGATGCCATAAACTATCATGCTGAAATGTTTTTTCTCTTGTCTAGAATTCTGTGAAATCATATTTTGGTTCTTGCTGTACAAATAATTTTGACAGGACTGGATTCCAACATGCAAGAAAACAAACAGACCCAAACAAAAAGTTCAGGGGCAAAAGAGGAGGGAAGTACAGGGGGTAGAGAGGAAGGAGCACACGTCAGACAGGATGAGAAGTAGATTTCTTTTACAGGAAGTGATTTTCTCGCAAATCAAACAGGGAGTCAAGAGGTTAAAAATCATTTTAGACACTGAAACTCATGAACAGCGTATCATCATTACTGTCAGTCTTTCACACAAACAAAAGTCCAGACCAAGTAACAATTTGTGTTGCATTGATTTCATTTCAAAAACATCACTGTTATCAGTCTGGAGGATCAGTCCAGTTCAGACTC
Source organism: Pholidichthys leucotaenia (assembly GCA_020510985.1). Taxonomy (NCBI): domain Eukaryota; kingdom Metazoa; phylum Chordata; class Actinopteri; order Cichliformes; family Pholidichthyidae; genus Pholidichthys; species Pholidichthys leucotaenia. The sequence goes on from CM035838.1 coordinate 399,923,208, forward strand.
CTGATGTCACAAAACCCAGATGTGCTTTCAGAGAGGACTGTGGTGACACTAGCATCAGTGGGATGAGACTGATATATGGAAAGCTGGGTTCAGGGCTACATAAAAGAAGTGATTCATGTGTCTCTGTTTGGATGGCGTTCCTGTTTCCGTGGATTCTGAACCACCAGGAAGCTGTGTGCTGGTCCACAGACAATAGAGCATTGTAAAGCCAGTCCTTTGTGCTTTCTAGGCAGTAAAACAACAGACACAAACTCAAAGACATGCCCAAATGTTTGGTCCAGATACTCTTTTAGACGGTTGATCTAATACTCGCCTGTTGCATCAGAGTCTGATACAAATCTTTCCTGCAAACTAATAAAACAAGGCAGTCAGAGACAGCAGATGTTGTCCTCAGAACACATCTTTTTTTTTTCACAGTGTAATACAGGATTCTGTGGTTCAGTTTTTCCCAAGGGCCAAAATATGTTCACCAAGCCAAACTGACAGCGATGGGGACTTGAGTCTGAGATTTGGGGTGCTTTCACACCTAAATTTGTTTACTTTGGTCTGAATCAGTTGATAATTCTCTTTCACACAGGCAAAAATTCAAGTGGACCAAATTACGTCACATTAAATCCTGCAAGACTTACATCAGAACGTTCTTTGTTCTTATTGGTCATGTTTTTTTGCTGCGACAACAGGAAAGGTAAATATAGGAAGTAGGATGACTACTGTGTATTTATGCATTTCTGGGGAGAAAATAATATAAATCATAGCATAATCTAAGGGGGGTTTCATCACCCTGGTTATTGTTTATTGCATTATGTGCATACACCACTTTCAGTAAACCGTACAGTTTGAAAATGAAACGTGGCTATGGATGGAACATAACATAACATTCATTAATCCTCCAGAACCGTGACATGCTCATCCACAAATATTTTCGAAGATCCATCAGGTAGGTACAGTGGCATAAAATGTTTTACAGTTTGCCGCTGGTCCTGTTTTAGTGCGGTCCCTTTCTCACCTGCAAGACTGCACCAGAATTCGTCAGTTGACTGAAATCAGCACCACTTCTTTCAGGTGGTCTCGGTATGGTTACTTTGGTGCGCACCTGAATGCAATTACCGTGTTCTCCCCAGACAAAACGAACCACACTAACGGAGAAATCACCCCAAGAGTGTTGGTGAGCAGTGAAGCCAGACATTATTTTCCTAGAAACACTCACTCTTCTGAGCTGATCTGCACAAGGAAACTAGGGATGAAAGTTATCAATTAATTTATTAATTGATAATTGATTCACCTTATCGATCAATTAACGATTAACTGATAAGTGGCATTTTTCCTGAGAATCTAAATTTCCCTCAGTACAATACGGTCTAACTTTAACATATAAAAAGTTGCTGTTTTTTCATATACCAAATAAAGCATGAACATCATATTCCTCAATGATTTATTGTACTATTCGCATTTTTTTTTTTTTTTTTTTTACTACAGACAATGGCATTTTTTGTAGTTTAACAAATTTTGCACTGTATAGTGTGTACTATGTGCTGGTACATCTCAGTAAATTATAAATGTCATGATTTTCTATTCATTATAAAAACTACTACCAATATCATAAAATTTATCTTTTTTAGTTATGTTAAAAAAAAACTTTAATGTTCTAATTTACTGAGATGCACTGGTAGACTGTTTTAACAGGAAAATAAATTGTGAGCTGCTTCATCTGTTGCATGTTAAACATTATCACAGTACCCCGGCAATTCAGGCAAACCCACTATGATCTGGGTTTCTCTGTTGTCTGTTACCTCAGTGGGAACTTGAGTTCAGTCTGCTTTCCCGTCTAGCAGCAGGTTGAAGACAGCAGGGGAAGGTTTTTGCACTTGTGTAGTCTTTTTCCTTGCTGCAGTCCATTTTTCCATCCTGTTGATTTGAAGTAGGTGGGTGGACATTGGGGCTCTGCGATGAACTGATGATCTGTCCAGGGTGTACCCTGCCTCTTGCCCAAAGATGCTGGGATAGGCTCCAGCCCCCCCATGACCCGAAAAAGATTAAGCGGTAGAAGATGGATGGATGGATGGATGGATGGATGGACATTGGAACATGCCACTGGAACTTGTGATTCTCTGACATAACCCAGAAGGGCGAGTTTTTTCAGTCTGCACAGCACATACACTCTGCGGGCTTTGTGTCTTCTTCTGCTTTTTTGGTTGAAATGCGGCAGTGGGTGACCACGTGTGCCCCCGCCTGGATGGCGACATCCCTACATTTCATGGAAGAAGAGCCCATCGAAAAAGATTGCTGAGTTATCATTTAATTGATAGCTAACTTGATAAAAGTAACTGATTGAATTGTAAAAACACAATTTCGTTCAACTGTACGTTGTATGGTTGAATGACAATAAAGGGTGATTTAATTGACAGCTAATTTAATTTAGTCGACTAAATTCTTATCAACAATTAATTGAAAGTCAGTTAATCATAAACATCCCTAACGGAAACAGAGACCAAATTTGTAAGTTGATTATAAAATCACAGCAAAATTTTCACTGTCTATATGAAGAGTTCATTTGCAAAAACCAATAAACGCCACTTCCAAGAAAATTTCCCTCTGTACGACAAACAACTGTTCACATTGCCTACTTATAGAAGTTCAAATTGTTTTTTCTAAAAATCTGCTATGTCCATTGTTATATACACTACGAAGTTCATGGATTTTTATTTTGTTTTGTTTTTTCAAAATCCGATAAATGCCGGGACCTTGTTTTTTACAAAACCAAATAACTCCACATACCGCAAATCAGCGCTTGGTATTTGGGTGCCGTAACTCAATGGTGCAGCGAGGATCAGCCAGTCATGTGTCTAGATGCTGAGACCAGCCAATCATGTGTCTATCTGCTGCAGCAACGTTCTGCAGAGACCCCTACCTGGGTCTGCTTGTTTTGTGTGATTTCCCTGCCAGGTTTTTTTTTTTTTGTTGTTTTTTTTTTACAATTTTGTTGCATTTTATGTCAAATATAGATAATTTTGATGAAGCAGATGAACCAGTGATGCGTTCACCAGACAAACTAGCATGGTTTTCGGGATGTCTTTTTTTTTACAAAAGTATGTGCTGTGGACTTACCTATTTTTGTGGAAAAAAGTACCCATGAATTGCCAAAAAATAACAATGAGTTGATGTTCAATTTTTTGCTTTGTTATGTCTGAGATACTCATATTTCCAGTGACCATGTCTTAGAAGCTGATTTGGAAATACTAACACATATAAGCCAAGAGAAGAAAAGTTGTTTTTCTCATTATTAAAACAACTAGACTTATCTGTTTTTGCAAACAAACTCTTCATATGGGTTCATTATTTTTCATCTGTTAACTTTACCAATCTGGGTTAATCCAGCACTGGATATTTCACCAAATGAAGCCAAATATATAGTTTCAAAGACAGAGGAGTCACTGCTTTTTCAGTGTTTCAAAACCTCCTAAATCCTTGTATGGAGATAGAGAGAGATAGAATAGAATAAAGAATAGAATAGGCTTTATTGTCATTGTACAGCTGTACAGTACAGTGAAATTGTGGGTGCTCCACCTGGCTACTGTGCAACAAAGTAAGAGAGAAAAATTTGAATAAAACACAGTTACAGAACACACAATTAAACATATGAATTAAATTAAAAATAAAAATAGCCCATAGGTATATATTGTACATAGGTATGGCAGTGGCTTCAAGGATGGAACTACATTGGTGTGAAAAAGTGTTTGCCCCCTTCCTGATTTCTCATTTTTTGTATGTTTGTCACACTTAAATGTTTCAAATCATCAAACAAATTGAAATATTAGACAAAATAACACAGGTAAACACAAAATGAAGTTTTTAAATGAAGGTGTTTATTATTAATGGAAAAAAAAATCCAAACCTACATGGAACTGTGTGAAAAAAGTGATTGCCCCCAAAACCTAATAACTGGTTGGGCCACCCGTAGCAGCAACAACTGCAATCAAGCATTTGTGATAACTGGCAATGAGTCTTTTACAGCACTGTGGAGGAATTTTGGCCCACTCATCTTTGCAGAATTGTTGTAATTCAGCCACATTGGAGGGTTTTCGAGCATGGACCGTCTTTTTAAGGTCATGCCAAAGCATGATTTAGAGCAGGGGTGTCCAACCATGTGCCATGGAGAGCCAAGACCCTGCAAGTTTTACCTCCAACCAGTGTCTTCAACAGCAGATTTCTGTGAACTTCTTCCCACTGATTGCTGATAAGTGAAAACACCTGCTGAAGAGACTGGGTAGAAGAGAAAACCTGCAGGGTCTTGGCTCTCCATGGCACATGGTTGGACACCCCTGATTTAGAGTGAAGTACATGGCGGTAATGCACCTGTAAGCTGGTTGCCAACCACCAATCAAATCTAAAAGAAGAAGAAGGATTCAGGTCAGGACTTTGACTAGGCCACTCCAAAGTCTTCATTTTGTTTTCTTAAGCCATTCAGAGGTGGACTTGCTGGTGTGTTTTGGATCATTGTCCTGCTGCAGAACCCAAGTGCGCTTCAGCTTGAGGTCACGAACAGATGGCTGGATATTTTCCTTCAGGATTTTTTGGTAGACACCAGAATTCATGGTTCCATTTACCACAACAATTCTTCCAGGTCCTGTAGCAGCAAAACAGCCCCAGACCATCACACTACCACCACCATATTTTACTGTTGGTATGATGTTCCTTTTCTGAAATGCTGAGTTATTTTTACGCCGGATGTAATGGGACACACACCTTCCAAATAGTTCAACTTTTGTTTCGTCAGTCCACAGAGTATTTTCCCCAAAGTCTTGGGGATCATCAAAATGTTTTCTGGCAAAACTGAGATGAGCCTTTACCACTGTGGTCTTGGGGTAGTTTTGGTAGGCGGGCCACTCCTGGGAAGGTTCACCACTGTTCTATGTTTTCGCCAATTGTGGATAAAGTTGAACTTTTTGGAAGGTGTGTATTCTATTACATCTGGCGTAAAAATAACTCAGCATTTCAGAAAAGGAACACTTTTCACAACACTGCAGAACCCAAGCGCACTTGGGTTCTGCAGCAGGACAATGATCCAAAACACACCAGCAAGTCCACCTCTGAATGGCTTAAGAAAACAAAATGAAGACTTTGGAGTGGCCTAGTCAAAGTCCTGACCTGAATCCTTCTTCTTCTTTTAGATTTGACTGGCGGTTGGCAACCAGCTTACAGGTGCATTACCGCCATGTACTTCACTCTAAATCATGCTTTGGCATGACCTTAAAAACACGGTCCATGCTTGAAAACCCTCCCGTCGGCCTCCGTCGGTCTGTAATGACCATGGAAGAGAATCCTAAACGTAAATCAGTTCACGTACCTGGGGTCCACAATCAGCAACAACCTCTCCCTTGATACAGAAATCAACAAGAGGATTGGAAAATCAGCCTTCACACTCACTCGCCTCTCCACACGAGTGTGGGAGAATCCCAAACTCTCGGTCAAGACGAAGATGGCAGTGTACAACGCCTGTGTCATCAGCACACTGCTCTATGGGAGTGAGACGTGGACAACATACGCCCGGCAGGAAAAGAGACAGAACTACTTTCACTTGCGCTGCATTCGCCACATCCTGGACATATCCTGGCAGGACAAAGTGCCCAACACAGAAGTTCTGTCCCGTGCCGGCCTTCCCTCCATGTTCACTCTACTCAGGCAGTGCAGGCTCCGCTGGCTAGGCCACGTTCATCGTATGGAGGATGGCAGAATCCCCAAAGACGTCCTCTACGGAGAACTGGCAACTGGCAGGAGAGACGTTGGCCGCCCACAGCTGCGCTTTAGAGACGTCTGCAAGAGAGACATGAAGGCCCTAGAGATCAACACAGAGCACTGGGAGGACCTTGCAATGGACCGCTCCAAATGGAGAGGCACCCTGACCAGACAGCTCAAGGCGGGTGAAGAGAGAATGACTGCTGCAGCAGATGAAAAAAGGACCCACAGGAAGAACCGCCACAGACCCAGCAGCACAGAGACCACCCACAAGTGCGACCTGTGTGACAGGGACTGCCATTCGCGCATCGGCCTCTTCAGCCACAGGTGGTGCTGTTCCAGCAGAGTAGACGTTTAGGATTCTCTTCCATGGTCATCATAGACCGACGGAGGCCGACGGGAGGGTTTTCGAGCATGGACCGTCTTTTTAAGGTCATGCCAAAGCATGATTTAGAGTGAAGTACATGGCGGTAATGCACCTGTAAGCTGGTTGCCAACCGCCAATCAAATCTAAAAGAAGAAGAAGGATTCAGGTCAGGACTTTGACTAGGCCACTCCAAAGTCTTCATTTTGTTTTCTTAAGCCATTCAGAGGTGGACTTGCTGGTGTGTTTTGGATCATTGTCCTGCTGCAGAACCCATGTGCGCTTCAGCTTGAGGTCACGAACAGATGGCTGGACATTTTCCTTCAGGATTTTTTGGTAGACACCAGAATTCATGGTTCCATTTACCACAGCAATTCTTCCAGGTCCTGTAGCAGCAAAACAGCCCCAGACCATCACACTACCACCACCATATTTTACTGTTGGTATGATGTTCCTTTTCTGAAATGCTGAGTTATTTTTACGCCAGATGTAATAGAATACACACCTTCCAAAAAGTTCAACTTTTGTTTCGTCAGTCCACAGAGTATTTTCCCCAAAGTCTTGGGGATCATCAAAATGTTTTCTGGCAAAACTGAGATGAGCCTTTATGTTCTTTTGCTCAGCAGTGGTTTTCGTCTTGGAACTCTGCCATGCAGGCCATTTGTGCCCTGTCTCTTTCTTATGGTGGAATCATGAACACTGACCTTAACTGAGGCAAATGAGGCCTGGAGTTCTTTGGATGTTGTTGTGGGGTCTTTTGTGACCTCTTGGATGAGTCACCGCTGTGCTCTTGGGGTAGTTTTGATAGGCGGGCCACTCCTGGGAATGTTCACCACTGTTCTATGTTTTCGCCAATTGTGGATAAAGTTGAACTTTTTGGAAGGTGTGTATTCTATTACATCCGGTGTAAAAATAACTCAGCATTTCAGAAAACGAACATCATACCAACAGTAAAATATGGTGGTGGTAGTGTGATGATCTGGGGCTGTTTTGCTGCTACAGGACCTGGAGGAATTGTTGTGGTAAATGGGACAATGAATTCTGGTGTCTACCAAAAAATCCTGAAGGAAAATGTCCAGCCATCTGTTCGTGACCTCAAGCTGAAGCGCACATGGGTTCTGCAGCAGGACAATGATCCAAAACACACCAGCAAGTCCACCTCTGAATGGCTTAAGAAAACAAAATGAAGACTTAGGAGTGGCCTAGTCAAAGTCCTGACCTGAATCCTTCTTCTTCTTTTAGATTTGATTGGCGGTTGGCAACCAGCTTACAGGTGCATTACCGCCATGTACTTCACTCTAAATCATGCTTTGGCATGACCTTAAAAACACGGTCCATGTTCGAAAACCCTCCCGTCGGCCTCCGTCGGTCTATGATGACCATGGAAGAGAATCCTAAATGTGAATCAGTTCACGTACCTGGGGTCCACAATCAGCAACACCCTCTCCCTTGATACAGAAATCAACAAGAGGATTGGAAAATCAGCCTTCACACTCACTCGCCTCTCCACACGAGTGTGGGAGAATCCCAAACTCTCGGTCAAGACGAAGATGGCAGTGTACAACGCCTGTGTCATCAGCACACTGCTCTATGGGAGTGAGACGTGGACAACATACGCCCGGCAGGAAAAGAGACAGAACTACTTTCACTTGCGCTGCATTCGCCACATCCTGGACATATCCTGGCAGGACAAAGTGCCCAACACAGAAGTTCTGTCCCGTGCCGGCCTTCCCTCCATGTTCACTCTACTCAGGCAGTGCAGGCTCCGCTGGCTAGGCCACGTTCATCGTATGGAGGATGGCAGAATCCCCAAAGACGTCCTCTACGGAGAACTGGCAACTGGCAGGAGAGACGTTGGCCGCCCACAGCTGCGCTTTAGAGACGTCTGCAAGAGAGACATGAAGGCCCTAGAGATCAACACAGAGCACTGGGAGGACCTTGCAATGGACCGCTCCAAATGGAGAGGCACCCTGACCAGACAGCTCAAGGCGGGTGAAGAGAGAATGACTGCTGCAGCAGATGAAAAAAGGACCCACAGGAAGAACCGCCACAGACCCAGCAGCACAGAGACCACCCACAAGTGCGACCTGTGTGACAGGGACTGCCATTCGCGCATCGGCCTCTTCAGCCACAGGTGGTGCTGTTCCAGCAGAGTAGACGTTTAGGATTCTCTTCCATGGTCATCATAGACCGACGGAGGCCGACGGGAGGGTTTTCGAGCATGGACCGTCTTTTTAAGGTCATGCCAAAGCATGATTTAGAGTGAAGTACATGGCGGTAATGCACCTGTAAGCTGGTTGCCAACCGCCAATCAAATCTAAAAGAAGAAGAAGGATTCAGGTCAGGACTTTGACTAGGCCACTCCAAAGTCTTCATTTTGTTTTCTTAAGCCATTCAGAGGTGGACTTGCTGGTGTGTTTTGGATCATTGTCCTGCTGCAGAACCCATGTGCCCTTCAGCTTGAGGTCACGAACAGATGGCTGGACATTTTCCTTCAGGATTTTTTGGTAGACACCAGAATTCATGGTTCCATTTACCACAGCAATTCTTCCAGGTCCTGTAGCAGCAAAACAGCCCCAGACCATCACACTACCACCACCATATTTTACTGTTGGTATGATGTTCCTTTTCTGAAATGCTGAGTTATTTTTACGCCAGATGTAATAGAATACACACCTTCCAAAAAGTTCAACTTTTGTTTCGTCAGTCCACAGAGTATTTTCCCCAAAGTCTTGGGGATCATCAAAATGTTTTCTGGCAAAACTGAGATGAGCCTTTATGTTCTTTTGCTCAGCAGTGGTTTTCGTCTTGGAACTCTGCCATGCAGGCCATTTGTGCCCTGTCTCTTTCTTATGGTGGAATCATGAACACTGACCTTAACTGAGGCAAATGAGGCCTGGAGTTCTTTGGATGTTGTTGTGGGGTCTTTTGTGACCTCTTGGATGAGTCACCGCTGTGCTCTTGGGGTAGTTTTGATAGGCGGGCCACTCCTGGGAATGTTCACCACTGTTCTATGTTTTCGCCAATTGTGGATAAAGTTGAACTTTTTGGAAGGTGTGTATTCTATTACATCCGGTGTAAAAATAACTCAGCATTTCAGAAAACGAACATCATACCAACAGTAAAATATGGTGGTGGTAGTGTGATGATCTGGGGCTGTTTTGCTGCTACAGGACCTGGAGGAATTGTTGTGGTAAATGGGACAATGAATTCTGGTGTCTACCAAAAAATCCTGAAGGAAAATGTCCAGCCATCTGTTCGTGACCTCAAGCTGAAGCGCACATGGGTTCTGCAGCAGGACAATGATCCAAAACACACCAGCAAGTCCACCTCTGAATGGCTTAAGAAAACAAAATGAAGACTTAGGAGTGGCCTAGTCAAAGTCCTGACCTGAATCCTTCTTCTTCTTTTAGATTTGATTGGCGGTTGGCAACCAGCTTACAGGTGCATTACCGCCATGTACTTCACTCTAAATCATGCTTTGGCATGACCTTAAAAACACGGTCCATGTTCGAAAACCCTCCCGTCGGCCTCCGTCGGTCTATGATGACCATGGAAGAGAATCCTAAATGTGAATCAGTTCACGTACCTGGGGTCCACAATCAGCAACACCCTCTCCCTTGATACAGAAATCAACAAGAGGATTGGAAAATCAGCCTTCACACTCGCTCGCCTCACCACACGAGTGTGGGAGAATCCCAAACTCTCTGTCAAGACGAAGATGGCAGTGTACAACGCCTGCGTCATCAGCACACTGCTCTATGGGAGTGAGACATGGACAACATACGCCTGGCAGGAAAAGAGACTGAACTCCTTTCACTTGTGCTGCATTCGCCACATCCTGGACATATCCTGGCAGGACAAAGCGCCCAACACAGAAGTTCTGTCCCACGCCGGCCTTCCCTCCATGTTCACTCTACTCAGGCAGCGCAGGCTCCGCTGGCTAGGCCACGTTCACCATATGGAGGATGGCAGAATCCCCAAAGACGTCCTCTACGGAGAACTGGCAACTGGCAGGAGAGACGTTGGCCGCCCACAGCTGCGCTTTAGAGACATCTGCAAGAGAGACATGAAGGCCCTGGAGATCAACACAGAGCACTGGGAGGACCTTGCAACGGACCGCTCCAAATGGAGAGGTACCCTGACCAGACAGCTCAAGGCGGGTGAAGAGAGAATGACTGCTGTAGCAGATGAAAAAAGGACCCGCAGGAAGAACCGCCACAGACCCAGCAGCACGGAGACCACCCACAAGTGCGACCTGTGTGACAGGGACTGCCATTCGCGCATCGGCCTCTTCAGCCACAGGCGGTGCTGTTCCAGCAGAGTAGACATTTAGGATTCTCTTCCATGGTCATCATAGACCGACGGAGGCCGACGGGAGGGTTTTCGAGCATGGACCGTCTTTTTAAGGTCATGCCAAAGCATGATTTAGAGTGAAGTACATGGCGGTAATGCACCTGTAAGCTGGTTGCCAACCGCCAATCAAATCTAAAAGAAGAAGAAGGATTCAGGTCAGGACTTTGACTAGGCCACTCCTAAGTCTTCATTTTGTTTTCTTAAGCCATTCAGAGGTGGACTTGCTGGTGTGTTTTGGATCATTGTCCTGCTGCAGAACCCAAGTGCGCTTCAGCTTGAGGTCACAAACAGATGGCTGGACATTTTCCTTCAGGATTTTTTGGTAGACACCAGAATTCATGGTTCCATTTACCACAGCAATTCTTCCAGGTCCTGTAGCAGCAAAACAACCCCAGACCATCACACTACCACCACCATATTTTACTGTTGGTATGATGTTCCTTTTCTGAAATGCTGTTATTTTTACGCTGGATGTAATAGAATACACACCTTCCAAAAAGTTCAACTTTTGTTTCGTCAGTCCACAGAGTATTTCCCCCAAAGTCTTGGGGATCATCAAAATGTTTTCTGGCAAAACTGAGATGAGCCTTTATGTTCTTTTGCTCAGCAGTGGTTTTCGTCTTGGAACTCTGCCATGCAGGCCATTTTTGCCCTGTCTCTTTCTTATGGTGGAATCATGAACACTGACCTTAGCTGAGGCAAATGAGGCCTGGAGTTCTTTGGATGTTGTTGTGGGGTCTTTTGTGACCTCTTGGATGAGTCACCGCTGTGCTCTTGGGGTAGTTTTGGTAGGCGGGCCACTCCTGGGAATGTTCACCACTGTTCTATGTTTTCGCCAATTGTGGATAATGGCTCTCACTGTGGTTCGTTGGAGTCCCAAAGCTTTAGAAATGGCTTTATAACCTTTTACAGACTGATAGATCTCAATTACTTTGTTTCTCATTTCTCATAACAGGGGAAGCAATCACTTTTTCACACAGGGCCTTGTAGGTTTGGATTTTTTTTTTTTACCCTTAATAATAATCACCTTCATTTAAAAACTGCATTTTGTGTTTACTTGTGTTATCTTTGTCCAGTATTTAAATTTGTTTGATGATCTGAAACATTTAAGTGTGACATGCAAAAAAATGAGAAATCAGGAAGGGGGAAAACACTTTTTCACACCACTGTACATACATAAGAGTGCGGAGTTCAGAACACACAATTGAGTAAAATAGTCCAAAGGATTATGGAAAATATGTGCAGTACTGATTTCAAGGATGGGTCAGTTTACATGAAAGTGTGGAGTGCATAATAGTGATAATTAAAAGGTCCTAAGTTCTGTGCATGTGAGTGCTCAGAGGGAGGGGGTGGGGCCTCTGACTGTTTGCATTTCAGATGGCCCACAGGAAGAAACTGTTTGATCAGGTCCCACACTTCTAGACTGACAACCTGAACCGTCATCCAAAGGGAAGCAGGTCAAACAGGTGGTGGGCGGAACATGAGGGGTCTCCTGTGATGGTTTTGATCCTTCTGAGACAGGAGGATCTGGAGATGTCTTCCAGGGAGGGCAGAGGGCTGCTGATAATTTTTTGGGCGGTGTTGATGACCCTCTGCACTGCCTCCCTGTTCTCGGCCGTGGGCCGGCGTACCATACACCCAGACAGTAGGTGAACACGCTCTCCACTGAGCAGCGATAGAAGCCCAGCAGCAGCTTCTGGTCCAGGTTGTGCTTCCTCAGGACATGGAGGAAGTGCAGCTGCTGCTGGGCTTTCTTCGCCAGGGCCTTGGTGTTGACAGTCCAGGAGAGGCCAGAGGAGATGTGGGTGCCCAAGAACCTGAATGTGGGGACGTTTTCCACGCGGTCGCCATTTATGAGGCGGGGGGAGGGTCCTGTCTGTTCTTCCTGAAGTCCAGAATGAGTTCTTTGTTTTTTTGAACATTCAATTTCAGGTTGTTACTGACATGATTTCAGAAACACCCAGAAGCAGACACAGGCTCAACAACAATAATGATCTTTTATTGAATGAGTGTGGAGAAGTGTGTGTGTGCGTATGGTGTTGTGCATGTGGTGTAATGGGAGCAGGAGCGTGGACAGCAGGACAGGTCTGGCAACCCTACAATGACAGCAGAGACAGGGGATTAGACACAGGCAGGCAGGTAATAATATTAACAGAGAATTGATAGTCTTACGGCAGCGAAGAGTTAATCTGGCTCTGAAGAGATGACAATCCAATACCGGCCTGGCGTCCCACTGTAGTGCCATAGTGCAGGTGCAGAGTATACACAGTGCTGATTAGGGTGAGGAAAACGTGCTGTGTGCTCCAGCTCACCAGTTGCGAGAGAGGAATAGTCCACTGTCCACAGACAAGGTCCGGTCCGCCGCCAGGAAGAAGGAGAGGTCCACCTGGAGGTTGGTCCACCTGTGCACAGGGAACAAGGGAAAACAGGCAGGTGCAAAGAAGCAACTCTGGAAAAGCTTACATAGCATTGGGGAGACGAAACTCCCATATGATGAGGAGCTGAAGACAAACAAGAGAGGCAAAACTCTTGAGGCTTAGAGCTGAAAGGGGGAGACTCCCGCACAGAGTTCTTCCTGGGAGAAAGCGTAAACGTCTCTGTGCTGCCTTCTGGGCAGCATTCCTTATAAAGGGTGCTTAATGAGGAGGAGCAGGTGTGCCCACAGCTGTGGAAGATAATTAGGGCAAGGGGCACACAGCGCAGATCACCACAGTACCCCCCTACCCCAGGACATCTCTCGGCGGCTGTTCTAACCTGTCCGGGTGCGTCCAATGGAACTCCCTGATGAGTTGAGGGTCCATCATGAACGAGGAATGCACCCAGGATCTAGCATCAGGACCATACCCCTCCCAGTCCACCAGATACTGCAGATCATGCTCCCTGCGTCAGACATCCAGGATGTGGTTGACCTTGTGCGCAGGACCACCATTGATCATCATGGGCAGGGGTGGAGATTTGGGTGGGGTACACAGCGGGCTGGACTCAAATGGCTTGACCTGAGAGACATGGAATGTAGGACAAATCCGAAGAGAGGGAGAAAGAGCCAGACGAACAGCAACGGGGTTGATGATGTCGGTTATCGGATAAGGCCCAATAAAACGCTGTGATGTCGGTTTTCGGATAAGGCCCAGTAAAATGCTGTGACAACTTCTTGCTTTCGGCCTTCAGGTTAATGTTCTTTGTGGAGAGCCATACCTGCTGCCCAACTCGGTAGGAGGGAGCCTGGGTCCTGTGACGGTTGGCATCCTCAGTATTGCAGGCCACTGTGTGTCGCAGAGCAGCCTTGGTGGTTCTCCAAAGTCGCCGACAATGCCTTATGTGTACCTGGACCGAAGGGACGGCGATCTCCTCCTCCTCCTCCGGGAACAGCGGGGGGGTTGTAACCTAAAGAAACCTTGAAAGGAGAGAGACCAGTGGCAGAAGAGACAGCAGTATTATGGGTATACTCAACCCAAGGTAGGTATGTGCTCCAGGACGCTGGATTGGAGGCCATGATGCACCTCAGGGCAGCCTCCAACTCCTGATTAGTGTGTTCGCACTTGGCCATTACTATGTGGGTGATATTCTGATGACAAACTCACCGTAGCCCCCATAGCCTTGCAGAAGGTGCGCCACCGTGCACCGTGGGCTGCACGGTGGCGCAGTGGTTTAGCACTGTGGCAGCACAGTTTTACCCTCGGCCGGGGGACTGCGGGGATCATGAGATTGTGGGTTCGATCCCAGCCCCCGACCAACAGTGAGCTGTGTGGAGTTTGCATGTTCTCCCCGTGTTGCGCGGGTTTACTCCGGGATTTCTCCGGTTTCCTCCCGCACACCAAAACATGTAGGTTTAGGGTGCTCGCGCACGCAGCAACCAGCAGCCGGTGGCTTGTCACCAGACTGCAAACCAAGTCTACCTACGGGTACAAATAAGTAACAAAAAAAAAAAAACAACAAAAAAAAACAAAACATGAGAGATGAATTGGGGTCCACGATCTGACACAATGTCCACTGGGATGCCATGAAGCTGGACCACGTGCATGACCAGAAGATTCTCCATCTCCTTGGCCACTGGCAGCTTCTGCAAAGGAATAAAGTGAGCCACCTTGGAAAACCTATCCACAATAGTGAGGATAACAGTGTGACCAGCAGAGGGGGGAAGGCCGGTCACAAAATCTAGCGCGACACGGGACCAGGGTCAGCTGGGGATGGGGAGAGGATGCAACAGACCTGCAGATGGAGAAGAGGACGATTTACAGGTCACACACTGGGGGCAGGCTCGGATGAACTCACCCACATCCTTCCACAAGGAGGGCCACCAGAAGGATCTCTCCAATTGAGCCACAGTGCGAGCTACCCCAGGATGGCACATAACCTTAGAGGAGTGCAACCAGTCAATAACCTCCCCTCGGACTGCAGAGGGCACATCCATCCGTCCCGCTGGCCCTCCACACAGGTCGGGCTCTGTCTCCTGCGCTCTCCTAACCCTCTCCTTAATGTCCCAAGATAGCATTCCAACGATGCAGGAAGGAGGAACAATAGGGTGAGGCGTCATCTCGGCAGCTTCAGGAGAAAACTGTCTAGAGAGCGCGTTGGGCTTGGTATTCTTCCAACCCGGGCGGTAGGTGATGGTGAAATTAAATCTGCCAAAGAACAGGGACCAGCAGGCTTGTCTGGCTTTCAAACATTTGGCAGTCCAGAGGTATTCCAGGTTCTTATGATCTGTTCGAACAATGAATGGCTGTGAGGTGCCTTCTAGCCAGTGACGCCACTCCTCCAAGGCCAGTTTAATGCCTAGCAGCTCCCTGTCCCCCACGTCATAGTTCCTCTCAGCAGGTGACAGCTGGTGGGAGAAGAAGGCGCAGGGGCAGACCTTGTCGTCGATGGAGGAGCGCTGGGACAACACTGCTCCCACATCAAAGTCCGAGGAGTCCACTTCCACCAAGCACTGCAGGGAGGGGTCAACCTAGGCCAAGATAGGGGGAGAGGAAAACTCAGCCTTTAGTTTAGAAAATGCCACCTCCACTTCCTCAGTCCAGTGGAACGGCACTTCCGTGGAGGTTAGGCGAGTGAGGGGTAAAGCAATAATACTGTAATCTTTGACATAGCGGCGATAGAAATTAGCAAAACCCAAAAACTGTTGAAGTTGTTTGCGGGAGGAGGGAACAGGCCACTCCACCACTTCTTTTACCTTCTCCGGGTCAGCAATGATCTTCTTGTGCGAGATAACAAACACCAGGAAAGTGGTGGATGAGACGTGAAATTCGCACTTTTCAGCCTTGACATAAAGCTGATTTTCCAGGAGGCGCTGCAGGACCCATCTGACATGTATGCAATGTTCCTCCAGAGAACGAGAGAAGATGAGAATATCGTCAAGATACACAAACACAAATGAATCCAGAAAATCTCTCAGAACATCATTGATAAGCTGCTGGAAAACAGCAGGAGCATTGGTTAACCCAAAAGGCACAACTAAATACTCAAAATCGCCACTAGGGGTGCGAAAACCAGTCTTCCATTCATCCCCCTCCTTGATGCAAACCAGGTGATAAATATTACAAAGATCTAATTTGGTGAACAATCTGGCCCCCTAAAGGGAATCAAAGGCCGTGTTGATAAGGGGAAGAGTGTATTTGTCCTTTGAAATCAATGTATGGCCTGAGTGAACCGTCTTTCTTACTCATGAAGAAGAAGCCCCCCCACACACACCGCCGAGGAAGATGGCCTGATGATACCGGAACTCAGGGACTCCTTGATGTATTTGTCCATAGCCTCACGTTTCGGGGCAGAAAGGCTGTAGAGCCGACTCATAGGCAGAGGAGCCCCTGGCAGGAGGTTGATGGCACAATCGTACGGGCAGTGGGGGGGGGGGGGAAGTGATAGGGCTTTCACCTTGCTGATCACTGCTGCCAGGTCGTGGTACTCAGAAGGTACAGACAAGATATCAGGTGGAGGCGAATCATGGGAACAAAGGGGTACAGAAGGAGAACAGGCAGCAGATTGCAGGCATGCACTCAAACAAAACGTACTCCATGATATAATTCTTCCCGTCTGCCAGTTGATAGAGGGATTGTGTAAACTTAACCAGGGAAAGCCAAAAATGACAGGGGAAGCAGAGGAGGATAACACAAAGAACTTCATATGCTCACGATGATTACCTGAAACCAGCACAGAGATGGGGGCAGTCTGCTTGGTAACAATGGCAAGGGGCATCTTGGAGAGGGCAATCAACTTAAGAGGTTTCTCCAGGTTATTTAGCATGGGAGCCCCAGCCGGGTTGCCAGACCCTCTGAAATAAAGTTTTGCTTGGCTCCAGAATCAATGACAGCATGTGAAGATAATTCAGCGAGTGTGTGTTGAAAGCAAATAGGTAACATGAGACGTGTAAGGGATTTAATACTATCACCATCCATTAGTCAACCTACTGTGACTAACGGACTCTCCCTTTTAACTGATTGGGACACAACGCAACCTCATGCTCAGCGCTGTCACAATATAGATAGAGCCCAAGGTCACGGCGGCATTGTTGTTCCGCCGGGGGCAATTTAGACCGGCCAGTCAGCATGGGTTCATCCCCCTCAGGGGACTCAAAGAGAGGGAGGGCCTTAAAGTGCAATGACACATTTTTGACTTCCTCTGTTTTTTCGACACATAATACAATATGACAAAATAGGTTGGTCTGTGCAGTTCTAAGTCAAAAAGGCTTTTTTCATGCGAATATCCGACGTTTTCATGAGCACCACGTCACCAGTTACGTCAGTGGCTGGAAAACCCCACTGCCATGTAGTCACGTCATCGACAGAACACAGTACTTGGCTGTTCATTGTACACACAGGATGGAAGCGGTTGAAAACATGAACGATGGTTCCAGCACATGTAGTCTGGAATTGGTTTGTGTTGTCCAATCTTCTGACGATTATAGTTCCGAAGAATTGGATGACAATGAAGAATCTGGGGGCATCAGACCATATAGGTTTGAGCCGTGCCAAGCGGGCATCGTGCCAAGCGAGTCACACTCAGAGAGTGACGGTGGAGAGGCACACACGCCAGCCACAGCAGCAGCGACAAACACACGGCAGGGGAACACCAACTGTTATTCTTTTGTTACAGATATTGCAACAAATTATTTGTTCATAAATATAATTTATTTAAACCCGATTTTTCAATAAAATCATAGCAGTGTATTCTCTGTGCCTCAGGCATCGGGTTGATTATGGATTATATTTTGAGTTCTTGTTGTTTGTGTTTTGTACATGTGTTTTTTGTGCGTTTTAAGCCACTTTCAGGTGGGCACTGTCCAAGACTCACCGGTCCGAACCCACGCACCCTCTCTCTTTGACAGTCAGCTGTTCTTGGTTTGTGTGCATCATCTGCCATGTTGTCAGCCAACCAGTATTGCCAACACGACGTGTTAACCACTCCACACAGCCGTGGTTCTGTTGCGCCCCTTGAAGCGATGTCGGCCCTGGGGCGCAACCATGGTTAACACGTCTCCTCTCCATGTTCGCTGGGCAATGTCAGCCCCGAACGTCAACTGTAAGTGTTTCTGTTTATTTTTGTAAGTCTTCACCTTTTTGGGAACTGTTGTCATCATTTTTATGTTCAATACATGTGCTGTGGTGAATTCTGCACGTAAATCTACATAATGACCCTCCATGCGCTCTTACGCAGGGCACAGACAGGGAGGATGAAATAACAATTATTTACGTGCAGGGTTCAGCACAACACATTTAATACAGAAAGACAGACAATTCCCTAAAAGGTGAAGACGTACAAAAAACACAAACACACTTACTGATGGTATTCGGGGGCCAGCATCACCCAGAGAACGAATGAGAGGAGACGTGTTAGCCACAGGTGTGCCCCAGAGCCAACATCGCTTCAAGGACGCACGAGAACCACAGCGAACATGGAGTGACTAACACATCGTGAAAGTGCTGAAAATACTGTCAGACAAATAGCACAGATGACTGGCAAATGGCCGTGAAGTACATGCAGTGCTGGTGATGGTGTGATGAGAAGCACCTGAGCGAGGACCGGGAAACATGATCAGCGGGAGGGGAATCAACTGGTGATAATGAGAGAGGGGACGTGGCCGGACCGGCGAGAGTCAGCATGTGATCAGAGAAAGTAGGTCAAAGCTGCATGTAATTCCATTAATCCTTCCCCTCCTCGTGCGCTCCTCCTGCATAAAAGTGTACCAGGAGCGCACGAGGAGGCTTATGACAGTTGGAGCTGAAGTGTGTGATGTAGTCTTTCACGCCTGCTGTTTATCTAAGCCTGCGTCACAATGCAAAGGCACAGCCATAAAATTAAAACAAGAAACCAGAGAAACTGTAAGATACAAAGCTGCTATCATTCCAGTTAACAACACCGGCATTCGTTCTGTCACTTAGGTCATGGGGGTGCTGCCCTTAATTTGTTGGGCGGCACCACAGTACAGTCAGCAGCTGTGGTTTTTTGATGATAACTAGTTTATGCAGGCACGGTTGTAACTATTATATTGATCGTCGACAATGACTTTTGGGTTTACACAACATCCTAAAAAATGTCAAAATCGTGTCATCAGCCCTTTAAGGGGAGACTGAGGGGAGCGACGCTCACTAGCCCGTTCCGTTATCCTGTTGTCAATGGAAATAGGTAGTCTAATGAGCTCAGTAAGCTTAGCGGGTCTTTCCACCGGGCCAACTCATCCCTCAAGCTGGGGCTAAGGCTCCGAACAAAAATACTACACAAAGAGGCATCCTCCCACCCAACCTCAGTAGCTACTACCCGAAAATCCACAGAGTAATCAGCCACAGATTTAACTCCCTGTCTCAGATTAAGGAGGCGAGAGGTGAGTACATCATCCCGATCAGAGTGGTCAAAAACTTCAGAAAACTCAGCCACAAATTGGTCATACGTGTAACTGGCATATTCGGGTCAGGTGATAATGTCAGTAGCCCAAGCCAAAGCCCGTCCCTCCAACAAATTCACTATATAACTGATCTAGCTATGATGGGTGGGGAAATCCCCTGGCACACACTGAAATACCAAACTGCATTGCAACAAGAAACCCCGTGCCTCCCCTAACTTACCACTAAAACCTGTGGGAATGGGGACGGGAGTTAACCGGAAGTGAGGAGGTGGAGACTAAAAGGGATTGGTCGACCCAACCAGATCCCTGGAAGCAGGTGGAGGAGACTGTGACAGGGAGAGCTGGTCAAGCCGTGGCTTAATGTGAGTGAGTTGTGTTAAGATCACCTGTTGTTGGTGTGTTAATTGGTCCAAACGAGCCTCTATGATGTTAAATTTGTGTGCAAAAGCACTGTATGCTGGGGTTTCTTGACGGAGACGTACTGACATGATTTCAGAAACACCCAGAAGCAGACACAGGCTCAACAATAATCAATAATCAGTAATGATCTTTTATTGAATGAAAGTGGAGGAGTGTGCGTGCATATGGTGTTGTGCATGTGGCGTAATGGGAGCAGAAGCATGGACAGCAGGACAGGTCTGGCAACCCTACAATGACAGCAGAGACAGGGGATTAGACACAGGCAGGCAGGTAATAATATTAAGATAAGATAAACCTTTATTAGTCCCACAATGGGGAAATTCCAGGATTGCAACAGCACAGGGATAGCAACACTCAGAGCAATGATTTAGAAGATAAGAAAATAAGAGCAGTGAATATACATATGTACACATAAATATATATATATATATATATATATATATATATATATATATATATATATATATACAGTGGGTCAAAAAAGTATTTAGTCAGCCACCAGTTGTGCAAGTTCTCCCACTTAAAAGATGAGAGAGGTCTCCAATTTTCATCATAGGTATATCTCAACTATGAGAGACAAAATGAGAAAAAAAAATCCAGAAAATCACATTGTCTGATTTTTAAAGAATTTATTTGCAAATTATGGTGGAAAAGAAGTATTTGGTCAATAACAAAAGTTCATCTCAATACTTTGTTATATACCCTTTGTTGGCAATGACAGAGGTCAAACGTTTTCTGTAAGTCTTCACAAGGTTTTCACACACTGTTGCTGGTATTTTGGCCCATTCCTCCATGCAGATCTCCTCTAGAGCAGTGATGTTTTCGGGCTGTCGCTGGGCGACACAGACTTTCAACTCCCTCCAAAGATTTTCTGTGGGGTTGAGATCTGGAGACTGGCTAGGCCACTCCAGGACCTTGAAATGCTTCTTACGAAGCCACTCCTTCGTTGCCCGGGCAGTGTGTTTGGGATCATTGTCATGCTGAAAGACCCAGCCACGTTTCATCTTCAATGCCCTTGCTGATGGAAGGAGGTTTTCACTCAAAATCTCACGATACATGGCCCCATTCATTCTTTCCTTTACACGGATCAGTCGTCCTGGTCCCTTTGCAGAAAAACAGCCCCAAAGCATGATCTTTCCACCCCCATGCTTCACAGTAGGTATGGTGTTCTTTGGATGCAACTCAGCATTCTTTCTCCTCCAAACACGACAAGTTGAGTTTTTACCAAAAAGTTCTATTTTGGTTTCATCTGACCATATGACATTCTCCCAATCCTCTTCTGGATCATCCAAATGCTCTCTAGCAAACTTCAGACGGGCCTGGACATGTACTGGCTTAAGCAGGGGGACACGTCTGGCACTGCAGGATTTGAGTCCCTGTTGGCGTAGTGTGTTACTGATGGTAGCCTTTGTTACTTTGGTCCCAGCTCTCTGCAGGTCATTCACTAGGTCCCCCCGTGTGGTTCTGGGATTTTTGCTCACCGTTCTCGTGATCATTTTGACCCCACGGGGTGAGATCTTGCGTGGAGCCCCAGATCAAGGGAGATTATCAGTGGTCTTGTATGTTTTCCATTTTCTAATAATGACTCCCACAGTTGATTTCTTCACACCAAGCTGCTTACCTATTGCAGATTCAGTCTTCCCAGCCTGGTGCAGGTCTACAATTTTGTTTCTGGTGTCCTTTGACAGCTCTTTGGTCTTGGCCATAGTGGAGTTTGGAGTCTGACTGTTTGAGGTTGTGGACAGGTGTCTTTTATACTGATAACGAGTTCAAACAGGTGCCATTAATACAAGTAACGAGTGGAGGACAGAGGAGCCTCTTAAAGAAGAAGTTACAGGTCTGTGAGAGCCAGAAATCTTGCTTGTTTGTAGGTGACCAAATACTTTTTTCCACCATAATTTGCAAATAAATTCTTTAAAAATCCTTCAATGTGATTTTCTGGATATTTTTTTTTCTCATTTTGTCTCTCATCGTTGAGGTATACCTATGATGAAAATTGGAGACCTCTCTCGTCTTTTAAGTGGGAGAACTTGCACAATTGGTGGCTGACCAAATACTTTTTTGCCCCACTGTATATATATATATACACAGTGCGGAGCATTGTAGCTAGATGGAATAAACAGCATAACCGTCTATTTAGTTACCTTACATGGTATGAATATGTACCCATACATATTGTCACACTCCATAGCAACTGATATTGTCCGAGTTGTATACTGGAGGGAACCATTTGTGTAAGTCTGTTGCGTCTTTTGCATTCAATACTATTAGGTCGTCACGTTTTTTTGCTATCTCTGTGAGCAGCCCTGCTTAGGTTATACAGTCTGACAGCCGTAGGTAGGAAGGACCTGCGAAACCTCTCAGTCGCGCATCTAGGATGATGTAGTCTACTGCTAAATGAGCTCCTCAGTGTGTTCAGCATGTTCTGCATAGGGTGGGACTCGGACTCCAGCAGAGATGACAGTTTAGCCACCATCCTTCTCTCTCCTATCTCCTCCAATGGGTCAAGGCATTTCCCCAGGACAGAGCTAGCTTTCTTGATTAGTTTTGTTCTCTTCCTATCGGCTGCTGTAATGCCGTTGCCCCAGCAGACCACTCCAAAAGTGATGGCTGATGCCACCACTGTGTCGTAGAATGTCTTCAGGAGCACCCCTTGTACACCAAAAGACCTGAGCCTCCTCAGTAGGAACAGCCTGTGCTGTCCCTTCTTATAGAGTGCGTCGGTATTGTGTGACCAGTCTAGTTTATTGTTCAGATGAACACCTAGGTACTTGTAGGATGTCACCATCTCAATGTCTGTTCCCTGGATGTTCACTGGTGCTGTGAGGGGTTGTGCTTGCCTGCGGCAGTCCACCACCAGCTCCTTA
Organism: Pholidichthys leucotaenia; assembly: GCA_020510985.1. Lineage (NCBI taxonomy): Eukaryota > Metazoa > Chordata > Actinopteri > Cichliformes > Pholidichthyidae > Pholidichthys > Pholidichthys leucotaenia. The sequence goes on from CM035838.1 coordinate 399,945,784, forward strand.
GTTTTCCTCGCATTGATCTGGAGGCAGTTCCGATGGCACCAGTCCACAAAGTCCTGGATAAGTCCTCTGTACTCAGTTTCATCTCCGTTGGAGAGAACTTCTGTAGATGGCAGTGTGTTGTGTTGTGTGAGAAGTCCGCAGTATAAAGGGTGAACAGGAAGGGAGCCAAAACCGTTCCCTGGGGGGCCCCCGTGCTGCCAATGATCATGTCGGACACACAATCCCGGGTTCTCACAAACTGTGGCCGGTTAGTGAGGTAGTCCAGGATCCATGATGACAGGTGCTGGTCCACCCCTGCACACAGCAGCTTGTCCTTCAGGATCATCGGTTGGATGGTGTTGAAAGCACTGGAGAAATCAAAGAACATGATCCTCACTGCATTCCCGGGCTTGTCCAGGTGGGACAGGGAGCGGTGAAGGAGGAAGATCACTGGATCCTCCACCCCAATGCCATGCTGGTAGGCGAACTGGAGTGGATCCATCGCTGGCCCCACCAGGGGGCGGAGGTGAGCAAGGAGCAGTCTCTCCAGGGTCTTCACCATGTGAGACGTCAGGGCTACTGGTCTGTAGCTGTTCAGGTCTTTGGGGTGGGAATTCTTTGGTACAGGTACCACACAAGATGTTTTCCACAGCTGTGGTACCCTCCCCAGCTTCAGGCTCAGGTTGAAGATGTGCTCCCCAATCCCACACAGCTGGTCTGTGCAGAACTTGAGGAGCTTCGCGCTGATGCCGTCCGGTCCCGAGGCCTTCCTTGCCTTGATCTTCCTCATCTGCGTCCTCACCTGGGTCTTAGTAAGGGTCATGTTGGGGGGCTGTGTGCTGGGAGTGGGGGGTGTTGGTGGAGTGGGGTGTGGACAGCAGGTCTCGATGACTGTAGAGGCAGCAGTGGTTGGTGTGCAGTCGGGGGGGGGGGGGGGGCGGTTGGTCAAACCTATTAAAAAACAGGTTCAGATTGTTTGCCCACTCCCTGCCCCCCATGGCCTGGGAGGAGGTATTCTGGAGCCCAGAGATGGTTTTAAGGTTTCTCCAGACCCCGCTGATGTCGCTCTGTTGCAGCTTATCCTCCATCTTCTTCCTGAAGCTGTCCTTGCCTTCTCTGATCTTCCTCCTCAGCTCCCTCTGTACGGACTTCAGCATCTCCCTGTTCCCTGACCTGAAGATCATCTTCTTCTCTCTCAGAAGTGTTTTTATCTCAGGGTTGATCCAGGGTTTGTTGTTCGAGCAACACCGTATTGTCTTGGTGGGTACGGTGTTGTCCACACAGAAGTTGATGTAGTCCGTGATGGTGTGAGGGAGGCCATCGATGTCCTCACCATGTGGATCGCAGAGCTGCTCCCAGGCAGTGGTTTCAAGACAGTCCTTCAAAGCGTCCATTGCCTACTCCAACCATATCTTCACCGTGGGCATGACCGGAGGTTCTCTGTGTACTAGGGGTTTGTACACCGGCAGGAGATGAACCAAGTTGTGAGCCGATCTCCCAAGTGGGGGGAGTGGTGATGAGGTGTACGCCTCTTAGTGTTAGCATAGAATAAGTCCAGTGTTTTATTGTCTCTAGTGTGGCATGTGACAAACTGGGTGAATGTGGGCAGAATGGGGGACAGCGAAATATGGTTGAAATATTGAATACTGAAAAATATTAACAGAGAATTGATAGTCTTACGGCAGTGAAGAGTTGATCTGCTTCCGAAGAGATGACAATCCAATACCGGCCCAGCTTCCCACTGTAGTACCGTAGTGCAGGTGCAGAGTATATACAGTGCTGATTAGGGTGAGGAAAATATGCTGTGTGCTCCAGCTCACCAGGTGCAAGAGAGGAATAGTCCACTGTCCACAGATGAGGTCCGGTCCACCGCCAGGAGGAAGGAGAGGTCCGCCTGGAGGTTGGTCCACCTGTGCACAGGGAACAAGGGAAAACAGGCAGGTGCAGAGAATCAACTCTGGAAAAGCTTACATAGCAATGGGGAGATGAAATTCCCATATGACGAGAAGCTGAAGACAAACGAGAGGCAAAACTCTCGAGGCGTAGAGCTGAAAGGGGAAGACTCCCGCACAGAGCTCTTCCTGGGAGAAAGCGTAGACGTCTCCATGCTGCCTTCTAGGCAGCGTTCCTTTTAAAGGGTGCTTAATGAGGAGGAGCAGGTGTGCCCACAGCTGTGAAGATAATTAGGGCAAGAGGCACACAGCGTGGATCACTTCAGTTTGCTTGGTACCACAGCAGCAGATTCTTTACCTCCGCCCTGTCTGCCTTCTCATCGTTGTCGGTGATGAGCCCAACCAAGGTGGTGTCATCCACGTATTTCACAATGATGGTGGTTGGGTGGGTTGGAATACAGTCAAAGGTGTACAGGGAGTACAGTAGAGGGCTTAGCACACAGCCTTGGGGAGTGCGAGTGCTGAGAGACAGTATGGAGTAGTGGTGGGGGCCAAGTCTGACTGTTTGTGGGCGGTTGGTGAGAAAGTTCTTAATCCAGGAGCAGGAGGGGGAAATCTGGAGGAGGTGCAGTTTGTTGATCAGGATGTCCAGGATGATGGTGTTGAAAGCTGAGCTCTAGTCCCCAAAGAGCATCCTCATGTAGCTCCTTGGGTTCTCCAGGTAGCTCAACGCTCTTTGGAGAGTGATGGCGATGGCATCTTCCATAGACCGGTTCTCCCTGTAGGCAAACTGGTGGGGGACGAAGGAGGGGGAAGACAGTCCCTGATGTGCTGGGACACCAGTGGCTCAAAACACTTCATGACTACAAACATGAGTGCTATGGGTCTGTAGTCATTCAGGCTGTCATTTGTGGACTTTCGGGGGATAGGGATGATGGTGGAGGCCTTGAGGCAAGAGGGGGCGGTGGCATGCATCAGGGAGAGGTGATGGGAGGTTTGAGATAGCAGCAATGAAAACCTGTTCTCACCCTCACATTAACACCTGTTCACGTCCTTGTCTCGAACTTTTGTCACCGCTGCCTGTGTTTACTTTCACTTTCTTGTTCAGGGCTTACGTCCACTTAATGTCTTTTGGGCATTAAATGCACATTTCAGGAGATTAAGTGAAGAGTTAGCTAAAGTTAGGTCTAGTTAAAATTCCAAGGTCATCTTTGTGTTTGTGGTCACACAATGAAGTACAGTAAACTTGTTTGGAGTTGGTAGCCATGCCATACATCATTTGAAAACAGAATTCCTTCTATTTGGTTATTAAAACAGATTTGAGGTACAATCGCAGTAGCAGAAGTAAACAGTGCATCAAACAAGATAGCAAAAACACTTAACATTGCATGAGTCACCAATCAAGCTTCCTTGAGTTCCTAGAATTAATAATAATCCAACAAATCCAGTCTTGTTTCATTGCCAAAGGTCCAGTAGATCTACTCAAGTAAGATTTATTCTCCACCCCCATTATTACAGGGAAAAATATCCATAAAATCGCCAAATTGTTACCTCCGCCAAAGGGGGAGGTTATGTGATCATCAGCGTTGGTTTGTCTGTTTGTTTGTTTGTTTGTTTGTTTGTCTGTTTGTCTGTTTGTTTGTCTGTTACCAAGATAACTCAAAAAGTTATGGACGGATTTACATGACATTTTCACAGATTGTCAGAAATGGGGTATCCTACAGATGATTAGATTAATCCTGTCATTGTCAATCCAATTGCTAGTCATATGTTTACATGGTCAAGGAATCTGAAAACGTAAACACAAACACTGTGTGGGGGGAACTGTGGCCGCCATTACGGAAAAAGCCATTTTCGTGAATAACTACTGAACCACTAATCCTATCATTGTCAATCCAATTGCTACTCATATGTTTTCATGGTCAAGGAATCTGAAAACGGACACACAAACACTGTATGGGAGGAACTGTGGCCGCCATTATGGAAAATGCCATTTTCCAGAATAACTACTGAACCACTAATCCTATCATTGTCAATCCAATTGCTAGTCATATGTTTTCATGGTCAAGGAATCTGAAAACGTACACACAAACACTGTATGGGAGGAACTCTGGCCGCCATTACGGAAAATGCCATTTTCGTCAAGAACTGCTGAACCACTGCTTGTCATATGTTTTCATGATCAAGGAATCTGAAGACTGTATGGGGGGAACTGCGGCGCTTGGCGGAGGTCTGCGCTCTCCGAGTGCTTTTCTAGTTTGAAATGAGCTGGCTGATTCCCTTTCAATTTCTGTTTATGTGCTATAAAAACTATATTTCCCATGGAGGTAGTGATGGAAAGACAAATGGTTCTTCACAGACCTCTGTGGTTCTTCAGTGTGCCATCACTTACTGAAGAAACTATTTAGAGGATGTTGCTCTGGGTTCCTCATACACCGATCAGGTATAACATTATGACCACCTGCTTAATACTGTGTTGGTCCCCCTCTTGCTGTCAAAACAGCTCTGACCCGTCGAGGCATGGACTCCACTAGACCCCTGAAGGTGTGCTGTGGTATCTGGTACCAAGATGTTAGCAGCAAACCCTATAAGTAAGTGGGGAGGTGGGGCCTCCATGGATTTGTTTGTCCGACACATTCTAAATACAGACGTGGACAAGATTGTTGGTACCCCTCTGTTAATGAAAGAAAAACCCACAATGGTCACAGAAATAACTTGAATCTGACAAAAGCGGTAATAAATGAAAATTCTATGAAAATTAACCAATGAAAATCAGACAATGCTTTAGAATTGTGGTTCAACAGAATTGTTTTAAAAAACAAACTCATGAAACAGGCCTGGACAAAAATGATGGTACCCCTAGAAAAGATTGAAAATAATGTGACCATAGGGACATGTTCAATCAAGATGTGTCCTCTAATTAACATCACAGGTGTCTACAAACTTGTAATCAGTCAGTCGGCCTATTTAAAGGGTGACAAGTAGTCACTGTGCTGTTTGGTGACATGGTGTGTACCACACTAAACATGGACCAGAGGAAGCAAAGGAGAGAGTTGTCTGAGGAGATTAGAAAGAAAATTATAGACAAGCATGTTAAAGGTAAAGGCTATAAGACCATCTCCAAGCAGCTTGATGTTCCTGTGCCTACAGCTGCTCTTATTATTCAGAAATTTAAGATCCACGGGACTGTAGCCAACCTCCCTGGACGTGGCCGCAGGAGGAGACGGATAATATGAATGGTAACAAAAGAGCCCAGAGCAACCTAGGCTCTAATCAGTTTGAGACTCAGCTGCTGCTAGATTTTTTGTTTTGACTCACCTGTCATTTCGCAGCTATCGTCATGTCCCCAGCACGCCGGCCTTCAGTCATTAAAGGAAGATCAGCAGCTGGGTCCCTGAGTCTGGAGGAGGAATGGGCCGCAGAATTCATCCAGAGCTTTGTAGATGAAGCTCTCACCTCCCGTGAGTCCAACAAGATCTGGGCAAGTGTCAGTGGAGCGGTGGAGATAGTGAAGGTGCATCCCGGTTTGGGGAGGTAACTCCAGTTTGTGGAACTGTTTTCCATGGTCTCCTTGCTTCAGCAGTTGTTTTCCGGGCTGACAATGGACCCACTTCCAGTGGTTGTAAGCGCGCTCCATAGCAGACATTCTGCTCCTCCCCCGTTCGCCCATTCCTGCTCCTGCTCCGCTGGCTCCAGAACGCCGCCATCCTGCGTCAGACCGCCGGAGGAACGCCTCCACCTCCCTATCAGCAGCCCTTACTTTGCCGAGGTTGAAGACTCCCGCAGCAGTCCCCTTTTCTTGTTTCTCTTCTCCAGCTGTCCCATCAGCCTCCTCCTCCGCTGCTGCTGCTTCCCCCTTCTCCTCAGCAATTACTCCCATTGCTGAGGGGCCGGCCACTTCTCCCCCGGCTCCACCTGTCTCCGTGCCTGCAGGGGCGGCTCCTCCATGATCCACTGAGGGGCCCATGACTATCGTAGCCACGGACAGGGGTGACTCTAGACCAGCTGCAGCAGGAAACATCATGCCCCAGGAACACAGGCAAGTAGTTTTTCATTTTCTTTCTCTAACAGATGAATTACCTTGCCTGATTCCCGGTGGTGAGGCTCACCCTTTGCAGTCCACTGAGTCCTCCCCACCTGCTGCAGCCATTAATTTTTCACCTGCCCTCTCCGTGTCTCCTCCTTTTTTCCCCGAGTGTCCGCCGACTACCGGGTGAAGCCACTGAACGATGGAGGAGCCTGCAGCCCTGGAGAACCTGGTTCCAGACCCACAGCCATGGTCTGGATGGAGGGAGAGCACTGCCTGCGATCCGGAGCCTGCGCCAACGATTGAGCGCCCCCGGGTTTTAGCTGTACAGGATCCAGCACCAGCAGGGAACTGACCTCCTGTTGTCACGCCGGATGAGCCACCTGCATGGATCACTTCACTGGAAGGTCCCGGGACTGCATTGATCACCACGCCTGCTGCTGGGGCTGCCACAGCAGAGTCAGAGCTGGACCTCCAGAGGACCTAGCCCGAGACGTCGTTGTCTGGATCAACGGAGTCCTGAATGGCGGTGAAGCTTGAGCTCAGGCAAGTGCTCTTCTTTGTTTTCACTGTCTCTGTTTTGGAGAGATCTTGCCTGGCTGTTGGTAGGGAGAGCCAAGTGCAGCCATCAGCTGAACTTGAGCTCACCTCACCATGCTCCACTGCCTCTGGTGGCCCTGACCCTGTGTCTCTGTCCCTCCTATCTGAGCCTTTCCCCAGGGTCACCAAGGTTCATCTAATTTTTTATCTTTTGTTAATATGAAAGACAAAAAATAAAATAGAAAGATGTCTTTACCTTCTTTACATGTTTCAACTGCACTGCAGCCTTCATCTAACTTTGCCTGAGGTCTCCGTGGGTATGGTCTCACCACCTGAGGTCTTTGTGGGTCCAGCTCCTCCTGTCGAGGTCGTTGCAGGTGCTCCAGCCCAGCCCAGGGCATCCGTGGGTGCTGCTCTCCCTTCAGCTGAGGTCATGGCAGATGCTCCATCCCAGCCCGGGACCTCCGTGGGTGCTGCTCCCTCTCTGGTTGAGGTCTTCGCAGGTGCTCCTTCCCAGCCCGGGGCCTCCGAGGGTGCAGCTTCCTCGTCAGCTGAGGTCATCGTGGGTGCTCCGTCCCAGCCTGGACCCTCCATGGGTACTGCTTCCCCTCTGGTTGAGGTCTTTGTGGGTGCTCCCTTGCAGCCTGGGGCCTCCGAGGGTGCTGTTTCCCCGTTAGCTGAGGTCGTCGCGGGTGTTCTGTCCCAGCCCAAGACCTCCGTGGATGCAGCTCCTCTTCAGTCCAGGTCTTCGTAAGTGTGGTATCCTAGTCGGGGACCATTGTGGGTGCTGCACCCCAGCCTGAAACCAACATGGGTGCTGCACTCCTGTGTGGGTCCACCGTGGGCGTTACACTCCAGCCCGGGGGCCACCATGGGTGCAGCTCTAGCCCAGTCCTGGTCCATCGTTGGTGCAGCTTCGCTCCAACCCAGAGCCACCGTGGTTGCAGCTTCGCTCCAGCCCGGAGCCACCGCGGTTGCAGCCTCACTCCAGCCTGGAGCCACCGTGGGTGCTGCTGTGCTCCAGCCCTGAGCCACCGCGGGTGCTGCCTTGCTCCGGCCCAGAGCAACCATGGGTGTTGCTGTGCTCCAGCCAGGAGCCACCGCGGGTGCTGCGATGTCCCAGTCCGGGACCACCGAGGGTGCTGCAGGGCAGTCCAAAGGCATCAGCATTCCTTCTTCCCTGCCTGACGCCGTCATGGTCCCCTCTCCTCTGCCCAAGGCTGTCGTGGTCCCCTCTCCTCTACCTGAGGCCATCGTGGTTCCCTCTCCTCTGCCTCAGGTCGTCGTGGTTTCCCCTACTCCTCCATCCTTCTCATCGCTGGTTGTCCCTGTTGGGCAGCCGCCCCCTGGACCACCTTTTCTGTTTAGGTTGTTAAAAAACTCTGGCAGACCACCTGACAGACTGTGCTGCTGGGTTGAGTGGCTCACGCTCTCTAGTAGGCCAGCCGACTCTTTCCATCATGTCATCTGCCAGGTCTGGGACTTTAGCCGACCACCTGAACTGTCCAGCTCTCTGGTCCAGGGGGCCTAGGTGCCTGGTGCTGTGTGGGTGTGGGTCCTGAGCGGGATTTTTTGTTTTTGCTCCATCCTAGCCTGTTCCCCCTGCCACCCACCTGTGGTGGTTATTGTTACTCCTTTTTTTGGGGGGGGGGGGTCTTTTTTCTTTTTTGATGTTATCCTGGGTGTCTGGTATCCACCCCTCGAAAGGGGGCTCTGTTATGATCTGAGGATCTGAGGATCTGTTATGATCTGATATGAGGATTCCGGCATGCTCAGTCTCATGGTCCTTTTCTATATTTGTATATTTGTTGTATTTTTGTTCCTTGGTTCCTGCATATCTTGTATTGTTTCTTATTCTTCTCATCCCCTTGTTTATGTCATCATACTTTGCTACTCATTTATTTGGTATTTGTTTGTATTTATTCCTCAGTCCTAATTTGTTGGTATTTAGTTCTTTATAATTGCACTGTTGTGTTCTCTCTCTCTCTCTCTCTCTCTCTCTCTCTCTCTCTCTCTCTGAGTGGGCGTGGTCGTGAGTGTGAGCTGAGAGCGTGTGACAGCGTGAGTGATTTATCTCAAACTATTCTCTATCTTTTTGTGTTTAAGGGTTTTTTTCTGCTAAATAATCTTAAGTTTTGTTGTTTTCTGTAGCTGGGGTGGGGTAGGCGTTTTGGGAGGGGGGTTTCTGCTGCCAGCTCTGCTGGTCAGCATTGTTTTGGAGCGAGGCTCCGGATTCGAGAAGCTGACACGCCGGCATGCTGTCAAACTGACACCGGCTGTCAGCTGCTCGGTGGAGGAGTGTAGTCTGGCTGTGGGGGAGCTGGTCGGTTATGAAAGCGTTAGATCAGCTTTGAGAATGAATAGTGCCGTGGTGATTTTCCTCGATAGTGTGGAAAAAGTTAACCGGGTAGTGGAGAGCGGGGTTGTGATTAAAGACACACTGGTTCCTGTTCTGTCTCTGGTGAATCCCGCGAAGAGAATTACCATCTCAAATGTCCCACCATTTTTAAAGAATGAGCTGTTGGAGAAGGAGCTGTCGAGACACGGGCAGCTTTTGTCCCCCATTAAGCACATCCCTCTCGGTTGTAAGTCCCCGCGTTTAAAGCATGTCATGTCTTTTAGGCGACAGGTGTTCATGATTTTAAAGAATAGCGAGGAAAGCCTCAACCTCGTATTTAAATACCGGATTGACGGCTTTGATTATACCATCCACGTCACCTCCGATAATATGAAGTGTTTCGGCTGCGGAATGGAGGGACATTTGATTCGATCATGCCCTCAGGGAGTGGGGGGTGATCACTCGGGGGAGGCTGCTAGTGCGGCCTCGGGGCCGTCTGGTGACGGAGCGGCTTTGCTGTCCTCCGAGGCTGACGGCGCTGCCGCGCCGTCTGGCGTTTCGGCCGGAGCTGCGGGGCCGTCTGGCGGTGGCACTTCGGCTGAGGCCGCGAGGCTGTCTGGTGGCAGGGCGGCTTCGCCGCCCTCCGCAGCCGGCCTGTCGATCATAACTGAAACAGCAACAAAAGTTAAAGCACATCGCGGGGCTGCTGCACAGACCAACATTGCAGACAAGGGTGAGATTACCGAGAGGGATCACGCTGAGGGTCAGAGAGATGAGCCAAATGAGGCCCAGGTAGATGGTGGGACTAGAAAGATGAATATAAAAGCACAGCACAGGGTGAGCGAAAGACAGGAAGAGACCGCTACCAGGGTGGCTGAGTCAGTGTTGGAGGATGAGGATGACATCGAAATAGATGAAGAGTTATGTAAAATCTCCATCAAGCGGAAGAATTTGGAAACCAAACAGCAGAGGAGCAAAGTAAAAAGGGTTGTCAAAGACAGTTCTGAGGTTTCTCTATCTCAGCCAGATTCTTATGCTGGGTCTGAGATAGAGAGTGATGGTGAAAGCAGTGATGATGGGGCCAGTGAAGGCGGTTACCCCTTCACAAAAATACAGAAGTTTTTGCAGGACACTAAGGGATCCAGAATGGTTAAAGTTGAAAGCTTCTACCCTGATCTAAAACGTTTTGTTGACTCTGCTCGGGCCTACATGAAAAATAGGGGAGAGCTTGAGCAGGAAAGTTTCACTGATCAGGAGGTCTACAGACTAAAAAAGCTTGTGCTAAAAGTTAAGAACCAAATTGCCCAGGATGATTAGTCTTTTATCGCTCATTCTTTCTGTTCTGTTTTTGTATTGGCTTTGCCCTCTTATATACATGTGTAGTTTTAATTTTGGCACACTCAACATCAATGGAGCAAGAGAAATGTCTAAGCGAGCGAGTGTCTTTACTCTTGCAGAATGCAAGAAAATTAATGTTCTGTTTGTTCAGGAGACTCATAGTTCTGAGGACAATGCTGCTGACTGGAGGAGGGAATTTCGGGGTGAAATTATTCTTAGTCATAAAAGCAGCAGCAGTGGTGGAGTGGGTATTTTATTTTCTCGAGATTTTATTCCACTTTCTTATGACATTGATGAGATAATTGCAGGCCACATTTTAAAAGTTCGAGCTGTTTTTGAGAATGTGAAAGTTGTTTTTATAAATGTGTATGCTCCAACCGTAGGCACAGAAAGATTGGCCTTTTTAAATATTTTAGATGACACGATCAAAAATTGCAGTAATGATGACTTTTTATTTATGGGTGGTGATTTTAATTGTACAGAAAATCCTCTTATGGATAGGAATCACCCAGAGCCACATGCTGCATCCAAGAGAGTTTTAAAAGGTCTCATAGAAGCTCATGATCTGTGTGATGTGTGGAGAAATTTTCATGGCAAGGCTAGACAATACACATGGAGCCATAGAAAGGACAATATTTTGTCCTTAGCTAGACTGGATAGGGTTTACAGTTTTAAGCACCATTTTAGCATTTTTAAAAGTGCTTTTATAGTCCCTCTTGGCTTCACAGATCATTCCCTGGTTCAGTGTTGTGTTTTTATCAAGAATATAAAGTGCAGTAGTGCATACTGGCATTTTAACACGTCACTTTTATCGGATAACAGTTTTAAAACTGCTTTTATGTTTTTTTGGAGTAATTTTAAATTAACAAAATCAAATTTTAGTTCTTTGCAGCAGTGGTGGGATGTAAGGAAGAGCCAAATAAAGAATCTGTGCCTACAGTATACTCACAATGTCTCTGGAGACTTGGCCAGGTCTGTCGGGGACCTGGAGAGAGAAGTAGTGGAGCTGCAGTCTTTGGCAGGCTCCACAGGAGAAAGAGGACATTTTGAGGCCCTCAATGGCAAAAAGTCTGTTTTAACTGACCTACTGGGTGTGGCTGCCAGGGGCGCTGTGGTACGCAGTAGGTTCCAGAACATCGCACTAATGGACGCTCCATCTCATTTTTTCTTTGGTCTGGAGAGGAAGAATGGTCAGAGGAGGATGATCCACTCTCTTAGTTCCGAGGACGGGCGGCCGATCCATGAGTCTGCGGAGATCCGTCACTTTGCAGTTGCTTTCTACAAGGATCTCTTTAAGAAAGAATTTGTTGAGAATCCACATGCACTGAGTCATTTTTTGACGGACTTGCCAAAGGTGATGGCTAGCGTGAATGAGGAGCTGGAGAGCGGGATCACTCTGCAAGAACTGGCAGTGGCTGTCCAGTCTCTTCAGTGTGGAAAAGCCCCAGGGATAGATGGCCTACCAGCGGAGTTCTACAAGGCGTTCTGGTCTGAGATCTGTGAGGACTTGCTGGAAGTACTGTCTGACAGTCTGCGGAAGGGTCACCTGCCCCTAAGTTGTAGGAGAGCAGTCCTCACCCTCCTTCCAAAAAAAGGCGACTTGAAAGACATTAAGAACTGGCGTCCGGTGGCCCTCCTCTGTACTGACTACAAAATTCTCTCCAAAGTGTTGGCTACCAGACTGAGGAAGGCGATGGAGCAGGTCATACATGTAGACCAGACCTACTGTGTACCTGGTAGGTTGGTTACAGACAACATTTTTTTAATTCGTGATGTTTTGGACCTCTCCAGCTCATTGGTCAAAGAACTTGGTCTTATTTCAATAGACCAAGAAAAGGCGTTTGACCGAGTTGAACATCCATACCTTTGGCAGACATTAGAGGCCTTTGGTTTCAGCTCAGGGTTCATCGCCATGATCCAGGCTTTGTATAGAGACATTGAGAGTATTCTTAAGATTAATGGTGGTTTGAGTGCTCCTTTCAAAGTTGAGAGGGGTGTCCGACAGGGCTGCCCCCTCTCAGGTATGCTGTACTCTCTTGCCATTGAGCCCCTCCTTTGTAAACTAAGGCAAGGCCTCACTGGTTTTAAAGTCCCCAACTCTGACTCTGTTTTTAAAGTGTCTGCCTATGCTGATGACGTTGTTGTTTTTACAAGAAATCAAAATGATGTAGACTACCTTTTAAGAACTGTCAATCTTTTTGGTGAGTGCTCCTCAGCGAGAGTGAATTGGGGTAAGAGTGAAGCTGTTGTGGTGGGGGAGAGACCACAAAAAATTGCCCTACCTGGTGGCCTCTCGTGGACACAAGGTGGTTTTAAATATCTTGGTGTGTTCTTAGGGAATCAGACTTTTACTGGGAAAAATTGGGAGTGTTTTTTAGAAAAAGTTGAAGGAAGACTGAAAAAATGGAAATGGATTCTGCCAAACTTGTCCTTCAGAGGTCGTGTTTTAATCATCAACAATTTGATTGCTTCGATGCTGTGGCATCGACTGTCTTGTCTGGACCCTCCACCCAATTTGCTGGCCAGAGTGCAGTCTATAGTTGTGGACTTTTTCTGGGACCGTCTTCACTGGGTTCCACAGAGCATCCTGTTTTTACCGAGGGAAGAAGGTGGTCAAGGGCTCATCCATCTGGCCAGCAGGGGGCTGTCTTCCGCCTGCAGTTCATTCAGCGACTGCTGAGTGGCCCCCTTGACCTTGTGTGGAGACCTATTGCCAGGGCTGTCCTGGCTCGCTGTGGAGGGCTTGGACTAGAGGAGTCGCTGTTTTTAATGGACTTAAGGAGCCAAAAATTCCCAGAACTTCCCCAGTTTTACCAAAGTGCTTTTAAAATCTGGGGACTTTTTAAAAAGAACTCTCCCCAGGCTTCCTTGTCACCTTTCTGGCTTTTAAAGGAACCACTTGTGTTCGGGACCCATTTTGATGTGGGCAATGCTTTAGGACCTTCTGTTTTAAAAAAGTTCATTTCTGCAAAGGTCACAACGCTGGGACACTTGGTAAATTTATGTGGTCCTAACTTGGACAATGCTGTTGCCCTGTGCTCTGCTCTTGGCGTTTCTTCAGTCAGAACTATAGTGAATTTGCTGAAAGATTGGAGAGACTGCCTGTCTGCAGAAGAACACTCTGCTATTGTTTTACACTGCAAAAACTCTGTGCGAACCTCTGATGATCCTTTTCCTTTTAGTGTTTTATCTCCTGATTTTAAAGATGGCACTGGTGTGTTTTTAAACTCTGAACTCATTAACATTTGTGACTCTCCGGGTAAAAAAATGTATGGACTCTTGGTGAAAGTTTTAAATGTAAATAAGTTAAAAGGTCGAGCTGATACACCATGGAGGAAACACTTGGGCTTGGGTTCAGAGGTGAGGCCTGCCTGGAGAGCACTCTATAAACCACCATTAACTAAGAAGGTTGGAGACCTACAATGGCGAGTTTTACATGGTGCTGTGGCTGTAAATGCTTTTATCTCCATTTTAAACCCAAATGTTGTTGAGGTTTGTCCTTTTTGTCCTCAGAAAGAGACTGTGTTTCATTGTTTTCTGGACTGTAACAGACTGCATTTGTTGTTTGTTTTTTTGGGGAAACTGTTTTATCTGTTTGGAGAAGTCTTTTCCCTGCAGATTTTTATCTTGGGTTTTCCATATAGGCAGAGAACTAAGAAAAAGAGTGAACTTTTAAATTTCATCCTGGGTCAGGCTAAAATGGCTATCTATGTTAGTAGGAAAAGAAAAATTGAACAAATACTGGATTGTAATGTGAAAGACATGCTGGTTGGCATGATTAAGGCTCGAATAATGATTGATTACAGTTACTATCATCTGATGCAGAATGTTGAAACCTTTGAGGCTATGTGGTGCTTTAAGCACATCCTGTGTTGTGTTAAGGAGGGGAAAATTACCTATGGTATAATCCTGATGTAAGAAGCAAGTTTTTTGTTTTAGTTTTCCTTGTTTTGTTACTTGTGTCTTTGATTTCTTGTCAGTGAGACATTTTTCTTTTCCATTGCTTCTTTTAGTTGTTTTAGTTGTTGTGTTTTTCTGTTGAATTTGTGATAATAAAGGTGTGTTGAAAAATCAAAAAAAAAAAAATCTCTCTCTCTCCCTCTCTCTCTCTCTCTCTCTCTCTCTCTCTCTCTCTCTCTCTCTCTGAATGGGTGTGGTCGTGAGTGCGAGCTGGGAGCGTGTGACAGCGTGAGTGAATTATCTCAAATTTTTCTCTATCTTTTTGTGTTTAAGGTGTTTTTTTGTTAAATAATCTTAATTTTTGTTGTTTTCTGTAGCTGGGGTGGGGTAGGCGTTTTGGGAGGGGGGTTTCTGCTGCCAGCTCTGCTGGTCAGCATGGTTTTGGAGCGAGGCTCCGGGTTCGAGAAGCTGACACGCCGGCATGCTGTCAAACTGGCTCCGGCTGTCAGCTGCTCAGTGGAGGAATGTAGTCTGGCTGTGGGGGAGCTGGTCGGTTATGAAAGCGTTAGATCAGCTTCTAGAATGAATAGTGCCGTAGTGATCTTCCTGGATAGTATTGAAAAAGTTAACCAGGTAGTGGAGAGCGGGGTTGTGATTAAAGACACACTGGTTCCTGTTCTGTCTCTGGTAAATCCCGCGAAGAGAATTACGATCTCAAATGTCCCACCATTTTTAAAGAATGAGCTGTTGGAGAAGGAGCTGTCGAGACACGGGCAGCTTTTGTCCCCCATTAAGCACATCCCTCTCGGTTGTAAGTCCCCGCGTTTAAAGCATGTCATGTCTTTTAGGCGACAGGTGCTCATGATTTTAAAGAATAGCGAGGAAAGCCTCAACCTCGTATCTAAATACCGGATTGACGGCTTTGATTATACCATCCACGTCACCTCTGACAATATGAAGTGTTTCAGCTGCGGAATGGAGGGACACTTGATTCGATCATGCCCTCAGGGAGTGGGGGGTGATCACTCGGGGGAGGCCGCTAGTGTGGCCTCGGGGCCGTCTGGCGGCGGAGCGGCTTTGCCGCTCTCTGAGTCTGACGGCACAGTAGCGCCGTCAGGCGCTTCGGCCGAGGCCGCGGGGCCGTCTGGCGGTGGGGCTTCAGCCAAGGCCGCAAGGCTGTCTGGCAGCGGGGCGGCTTTGCCGCCCTCCGCAGCCGGCCTGTCGATCACAAATGAAACGGCAGCAAAAGTTAAAGCACATCGCAGGGCTGCTGCACAGACCAACATTGTGGACAAGGGTGAGATTACCGAGAGGGATCACGCTGAGGGTCAGACAGATGAGCCAAATGAGGCCCAGGTAGATGGTGGGACTAGAAAAATGAATATAAAAGCACAGCACAGGGTGAGCGAAAGACAGGAAGAGACAGCTACCAGGGTGGCTGAGTCAGTGTTGGAGGACGAGGATGACATTGAAATAGATGAAGAATTATGTAAAATCTCCATCAAGCGGAAGAATTTGGAAACCAAACAGCAGAGGAGCAAAGTAAAAAGAGTTGTCAAAGACAGTTCTGAGGTTTCTCTATCCCAGCCAGATTCTTATGCTGGGTCTGAGATAGAGAATGATGGTGAAAGCAGTGATGATGTGGCCAGCGGAGGCGGTTACCCCTTCACAAAAATACAGAAGTTTTTGCAGGACACTAAGGGATCCAGAATGGTTAAAGTTGAAAACTTCTTCCCTGATCTAAAACGTTTTGTTGACTCTGCTCGGGCCTACATGAAAAATAGGGGAGAGCTTGAGCAGGGAAGTTTTACTGATCAGGAGGTCTACAGACTAAAAAAGCTTGTGCTAAAAGTTAAGAACCAAATTGCCCAGGATGATTAGTCTTTTATCGCTCATTCTTTCTTTTCTGTT
The DNA here is from genome assembly GCA_020510985.1 of Pholidichthys leucotaenia. Lineage (NCBI taxonomy): Eukaryota > Metazoa > Chordata > Actinopteri > Cichliformes > Pholidichthyidae > Pholidichthys > Pholidichthys leucotaenia. Next base: position 399,961,709 of record CM035838.1, read on the forward strand.
TTTGTATTGGTTTTACCCTTTTATATGCATGTGCAGTTTTAATTTTGGCACACTCAACATCAATGGGGCAAGAGAAATGTCCAAGCGAGCGAGTGTTTTTACTCTTGCAGAATGCAAGAAAATTAATGTTCTGTTTGTTCAGGAGACTCATAGTTCTGAGGACAATGCTGCTGACTGGAGGAGGGAATTTCGAGGTGAAATTATTCTCAGTCATAAAAGTAGCAGCAGTGGTGGAGTGGGTATTTTATTTTCTCGAGATTTTATTCCACTTTCTTATGACATTGATGAGATAATTGCAGGCCACATTTTAAAAGTTCGAGCTGTTTTTGAGAATGTGAAAGTTGTTTTTATAAATGTGTATGCTCCAACCGTAGGCACAGAAAGATTGGCCTTTTTAAATATTTTAGATGACACGATCAAAAGTTGCAGTAATGATGACTTTTTATTTGTGGGAGGTGATTTTAATTGTACAGAAAATCCTCTTATGGATAGGAATCACCCAGAGCCACATGCTGCATCCAACAAAAGTTTAAAAGGTCTCATAGAAGCTCATGATCTGTGTGATGTGTGGAGGAATTTTCATGTCAAGGCTAGACAGTACACGTGGAGCCATAGAAAGGACGATATTCTGTCCTTAGCTAGACTGGATAGGGTTTACAGTTTTAAGCACCATTTTAGCATTTTTAAAAGTGCTTTTATAGTCCCTGTTGGCTTTACAGATCACTCTCTGGTTCAGTGTTGTGTTTTTATCAAGAATATAAAGTGCAGTAGTGCATACTGGCATTTTAACACATCACTTTTATCGGATAACAGTTTTAAAACTGCTTTTATGTTTTTTTGGAGTAATTTTAAATTAACAAAATCAAGTTTTAGTTCTTTGCAGCAGTGGTGGGATGTAGGGAAGAGCCAAATAAAGAATCTGTGCCTACAGTATACTCGCAATGTCTCTGGAGACTTGGCCAGGTCTGTCAGGGACCTGGAGAGAGAAGTAGTGGAGCTGCAGTCTTTGGCAGGCTCCACAGGAGAAAGAGGACATTTTGAGGCCCTCAATGGCAAAAAGTCTGTTTTAACTGACCTACTGGGTGTGGCCGCCAGGGGCGCTGTAGTACGCAGTAGGTTCCAGAACATCGCACTAATGGACGCTCCATCTCATTTTTTCTTTGGTTTGGAGAGGAAGAATGGTCAGAGGAGGATGATCCACTCTCTCAGCTCCGAGGACGGGCGGCTAATCCATGAGTCTGCGGAGATCCGTCGCTTTGCAGCTGCTTTCTAGAAAGATCTTTTTAAGAAAGAATTTGTTGAGAATCCACATGTGCTGAGTCATTTTTTGACGGACTTGCCAAAAGTGATGGCTAGCATGAATGTGGAGCTGGAGAGTGGGATCACTCTGCAGGAACTAGCAGTAGCTGTCCAGTCTCTTCAGTGTGGAAAAGCCCCAGGGAGAGATGGTCTACCATCGGAGTTCTACAAGGCGTTCTGGTCTGAGATCTGTGAGGACTTGCTGGAAATACTGTCTGACAGTCTGCGGAAGGGTCACCTGCCCCTAAGTTGTAGGAGAGCAGTCCTCACCCTCCTTCCCAAGAAAGGCGACTTGAAAGACATTAAAAACTGGCGTCCGGTGGCCCTCCTCTGTACTGACTATAAAATTCTCTCCAAATTGTTGGCTACCAGGCTGAGGAAGGTGATGGAGCAGGTCATACATGTAGACCAGACCTACTGTGTACCTGGTAGGTTGGTTACAGACAACATTTTTTTAATTCGTGATGTTTTGGACCCTTCCAGCTCATTGATCAAGGAACTTGGTCTTATTTCAATAGACCAAGAAAAGGCGTTTGACCGAGTTGAACATCCATACCTGTGGCAGACACTAGAGGCCTTTGGTTTCAGCTCAGGGTTCATCGCCAAGATCCAGGCTTTGTATAGAGACATTGAGAGTATTCTTAAGATTAATGGTGGTTTGAGTGCTCCTTTCAAAGTTGAGAGGGGTGTCCGACAGGGCTGCCCCCTCTCAGGTATGCTGTACTCTCTTGCCATCGAGCCCCTCCTTTGTAAACTAAGGCAAGGCCTCACTGGTTTTAAAATCCCCAACTCTGACTCTGTTTTTAAAGTGTCTGCCTATGCTGATGATGTTGTTGTTTTTACAAGAAATTAAAATCATGTAGACTACCTTTTAAGAACTGTTAATTTTTTTGGTGAGTGCTCCTCAGCGAGAGTGAATTGGGGTAAGAGTGAAGCTGTTGTGGTGGGGGGGAGACCACAAAAAATTGCCCTACCTGGTGGCCTTTCGTGGACACAAGGTGGTTTTAAATATCTTGGTGTGTTTTGAGGAAATCAGACTTTTACTGAGAAAAATTGGGAGTGTTTTTTAGAAAAAACTGAAGGAAGACTAAAAAAATGGAAATGGATTCTGCCAAACTTGTCCTTCAGAGGTCGTGTTTTAATTATCAACAACTTGATTGCTTCAATGCTGTGGCATCGACTGTCTTGTCTGGACCCTCCACCCAATTTGCTGGCCAGAGCGCAATCTATAGTCGTGGACTTTTTCTGGGACCGTCTTCACTGGGTTCCACAGAGCATTCTGTTTTTACCGAGGGAAGAAGGTGGTCAAGGGCTCATCCATCTGGCCAGCAGGGGGGCTGTCTTTCGCCTGCAGTTCATTCAGCGACTGCTGAGTGGCCCCCTTGACCTTGTGTGGAGACCTATTGCCAGGGCTGTCCTGGCTCGCTGTGGAGGGCTTGGACTAGAGGAGTCGCTGCTTTTAATGGATTTAAGGGGCCAAAAACTCCCAGAACTTCCCCAGTTTTACCAAAGTGCTTTTAAAATCTGGGGACTTTTTAAAAAGAACTCTCCCCAGGCTTCCTTGTCGCCTTTCTGGCTTTTAAAGGAACCACTTGTGTTCGGGACCCGTTTTGATGTGGGCAATGTTTTAGGACCTTCTGTTTTAAAAAAGTTCATTTCTGCAAAGGTTACAACGCTGGGACATTTGGTGAATTTATGTGGTCCTAACTTGGACAATGCTGTTGCCCTGTGCTCAGCTCTTGGCGTTTCTTCAGTCAGAGTTATAATGAACTTGTTGAAAGATTGGAGAGACTGCCTGTCCGCAGAAGAACACTCTGCTATTGTTTTACACTGCGAAAACTCTGTGCAAACTGCTGATGAACCTTTTCCTTTTAGTGTTTTATCTCCTGATTTTAAAGATGGCACTGGTGTGTTTTTAAACTCTGAACACATTAACATTTGTGACTCTCCTGGTAAAAAAATGTATGGACTTTTGGTGAAAATTCTAAATGTGAATAAGTTAAAAGGTCGAGCTGATACACCATGGAGGAAACACTTGGGTCTGGGTCCAGAGGTGAGGCCTGCCTGGAGAGCACTCTATAAACCACCATTAACTAAGAAGGTTGGAGACCTACAATGGCGAGTTTTACATGGTGCTGTGGCTGTAAATGCTTTTATCTCTCTTTTAAACCCAAATGTTGAGGTTTGTCCATTTTGTCCTCAGAAAGAAACTGTGTTCCATTGTTTTCTGGACTGTAACAGACTGCAATTGTTGTTTGTTTTTTTGGGGAAGCTGTTTTATCTGTTTGGAGAAGTCTTTTCCCTGCAGATTTTTATCTTGGGCTTTCCATATAGACAGAGGACTAAGAAAAAAGTGAACTTTTAAATTTCATCCTGGGTCAGGCTAAAATGGCTATTTATGTTAGTAGGAAAAGAAAAATTGAACAAATGCTGGATTGTAATGTAACAGACATGCTGGTTTGCATGATCAAGGCTCGAATAGTGATTGATTACAATTACTATCATCTGATGCAAAATGTTGAAACTTTTGAGGCTATGTGGTGCTTTAAGCACATCCTGTGTTGTGTTAAGGAGGGGAAAATTATCTATGGTATAATCCTGATGTAAGAAGCAAGTTTTTTGTTTTAGTTTTCCTTGTTTGGTTACTTGTGTCTTTGATTTCTTGTCAGTGAGACATTTTTCTTTTCCATTGCTTCTTTTAGTTGTTTTAGTTGTTGTGTTTTTCTGTTGAATTTGTGACAATAAAGGTGTGTTGAAAAATCAAATCTCTCTCTTTCTCTCTCTCTCTCTCTCTCTCTCTCTCTCTCTCTCTCTCTCTCTCTCTCTCTCTCTCTCTCTCTCTCTCCAGGGTGACAGCTGTCAGTGGCACTTCCGGGTTTTTGCTTTGTTGTGGGCAATGTCCCTGTCAGCTGTCAGTTCTGTCTTCTCCCTCTCATTACACTCAGCTAACCCCAGTTGGTAATCATTGTCATCTCCTGCTCGCTCATGTGATCCACACCTGCATTCATTTGTGTTCACTGGTTTCATGTTCTATTTAAAGACCATTGTTTCTCTCACTCATTATTGGAGGCTCAGCTAATCTGCACCGGAACCCTTTCCCCGTTCTGGTGCTTCCACCTGTGTTTTTCCTGCCTACTCCTTGCCGACTCAGTTTGTAAGTTTATTTTGTGCACTTTTTGGACTTTATGTTTCCTCATTAAATACCACAAACTACAGTTCAGCATTTGGATCCCTACTCTCTGCCCCGAGGGGCAAATCGCGACATGTCAGAGCTGATACAAGGCAGAACATCTAATTATTTAGCTACATAATGGCCATAAATGAAAACAGTAAACCACTATATTTTCTACTGGTCATGTAATTAAAAATATAGTTCAATCTAACTGGTATACATATGTAAAGTAATAAAAATTAATTTATCTGTTTTGTGGTTTTAATTTACCTTAATTTTACCTGCAGACTTTAACGTAAGTTAAAGTCTTATTTTATCTGTCATGGTCCTCTGTGTCTGGTGAAGATTCTCAAGTAAAAAGTAAAGAAAATACAATAATGAAGATGAAAAATAAAGTTCTCTGTCAAAAATGTCAGCAAAAAAAACTCAACTGACGCTGTCATGGTTGCTAGGCAACAGGGTAGTGCATGGTCATGCAAACATACCTCCTCCAAAGATTAGACTGTCTCATTTAACAGCCAAAAATCAGCCTTTAGATGCAGCCTACTGTACCTTTGAGTGTTCTGGCCTCCAAGGCTGCGGTCTATGAGGCTGCAACACTTGAATTGAGACACAGCCTGTGTGTGCAGATAGTGCTCATGGGAGATGCAGTTTTGTAGTCTCACACTGCGATAGGCTTATTATTTACAGTGGTGTGAAAAAGTGTTTGTCTCCTTCCTGATTTCTCTCTTTTTTTTTTGTATGTCACACTTCAATGTTTCAGATCAAACAAATTTAAATATAAGACAAAGATAACACACATAAACACAAAATGCAGTTTTTAAATGAAGGTGTTTATTATTAAGGGTTAAAAAAAAGTCCAAACCTACATGGCCCTGCATGAAAAAGTGATTGCCCCCTAAACCTAATAATTGGTTGGGCCACCCTTAGCTGCAACAACTGCAATCAAGCATTTGTGATAACTGGCAATGAGTCTTTTACAGCGCTGTGGAGGAATTTTGGCCCACTCATCTTTGCAGAATTGTTGTAACTCAGCCACAATGGAAGGTTTTCAAGCATGGACCGCCTTTTTAAGGTCATGCCACAGTATCTCAATCAGATTCAGGTCAGGACTTTGACTAGGTCACTCCAAAGTCTTCATTTGGTTTTTCTTAAGCCATTCAGAGGTGGACTTGCTGGTGTGTTTTGGATCATTGTCCAGCTGTAGAACCCAAGTGGACTTCAGCTTGAGGTCACAAACAGATGGCTGGACATTTTCCTTCAGGATTTTTTGGTAGACAGCAGAATTCATGGTTCCATTTACCACCGCAAGTCTTCCATGTCCTGAAACAACAAAACAGCCCCAGACCATCACACTACCACCACCATGTTTTACTCTTGGGATGATGTTCCTTTTCTGAAATGCTGTATTACTTTTACGCCGGATGTAAGGGGACACACACCTTCCAAAAAGTTCAACTTTTGTCTCGTCAGTCCACAGAATATTTTCCCAAAAGTCTTGGGGATCATCAAGATGTTTTCTGGCAAGACTGAGGCGAGCCTTTATGCTCTTTTTGCTCAGCAGTGGTTTTCGTCTTGGAACTCTGCCATGCAGGCCATTTTTGCCCAGCCTCTTTCTTACGGTGGAGTCATGAACACTGAGCTTAACTGAGGCAAGTGAGGCCTGCAGTTCTTTGGATGTTGTTGTGGGGTCTTTTGTGACCTCTTGGATGAGTCGTCCCTGTGCCCTTGTGGTAATTTTGGTTGTCTGGCCCCTCCTGGGAAGGTTCAACACTGTTCCATGTTTTTGCCATTTGTGGATAATGGCTCTCACTGTGGTTTGCTGGAGTCTCAAAGCTTCAGAAATGGATTTATGACCTTTTCCAGACTGACAGATCTCATTTACTTTGTTTCTCATTTGTTCCTGAATTTCTTTGGATCGCAGCATGATATATAGCTTTTGGGGATCTTTTGGTCTACTTCACTTTGTCAGGCAGGTCCTATTTTAGTGATTTCTTGATTGAGAACAGGTGTGGCAGTAATCAGGCCTGGCTGTAGCTTGAGAAATTGAACTCAGCTTTACAAAGATGTGATAAACCACAGTTAATTTATTTTTTAACAGTGGGGGGCAATCACTTTTTCACACAGGGCCATGTAGGTTTGGATTTTTTTTTACTCTTAATAGTAAACACCTTCATTGAAAAGCTGCATTTTGTGTTTACTTGTGTTATTTTCATCTAATATTTAAATTAGTCTGATGATCTGAAACATCTGAGTGTGACAGACATACAAAAAAGTGAGAAATCAGAAAGGGGGCAAACACTTTTTCACACCACTGTAGATGTTACTTGAGAAAACTACAAAGTGGCTAGAGGGACTGGCTGTCTTAGCTGCCACCGGTGAAATCCACCTACCAGGTGTTAATGTCAAGCCCCGGCGACAGATTATTAATCATTTCTGAAAAAGGTTCTTTGAAGAATCTCTTATTAAAAGGTTATTTATGGAACTCGAAATGATTCTTCCATGTTCCCAGTGGGCACCTTGTAGTGTCTCAATTTTGTGCACACACATTTTTCTCCTGCTGATTACATGATGTTGTCCAACTGCTCTAATTAACCACCTGTGTCTCGTCAGCTGCAGCCATTATCAGGGGACGTTTCCCTTTATCCTACTACAGGAATGTTAAACTGACACGCCAGCAATGTGGTGTGCCCGCTATTCCTGCGTGTCAACCTGAAGTGCTTTCGTGCCTTCCTCCTCACCTTCCTCCCAACGCTGGAAACTATAAGAACCAACCATTATTCCATGTCCTCCTCTAATCCCATATTTCCTAGGACTTGTTCTCGCCATTTCCCTGTGTGTAATATGTGTTGGTAAAAATGGCTTTTATTATTTCTATTAATATTATTTTACTTTTTTGGGGAAGAAAAGTGGAATGAACTAATGTCATCATTTACAACATCACCAGAAGTCACTTAATGTTAAATCATACAGATTGATTGTCAGACCTGCTGGTAAAAAAAAAAAAAAAAATGAACATATAGGGCATTTTCTGTTGCAGCATATTCGCTATAATTTGCATTGCATTACAGTAACTGGTACTGTTAAATTCAACTCTGGAGATGGGGCGGACACATATAGCCATTTTTAGTGTAAATTTGAAAAACCTCACATCTTCCACTTAACCTTCTCTCCACTTACATACAGTTGCTGCTTTGTTATCATTTCTAGGAGGTTTTGCTTTTCTGCTGACGTGAGTTTTGTTGATGCCAGTTTAAACAGGAATCCCTAAACCCACTGGAATGTGACCCCACAGCTGGTGAAAACCAAGTGGTGAATAGTGACCCCTGGATGGCATCCCAAAGGTTTTTATTATAAAGGCACACAAAGTACATAGGCAGAAACACCCATAGACCACAGGAGCAAGCATGCTGAAATTTGATCCTAAATATACAGAGATAAATACCCAGAAAAACGCATGGAATCTAGAGGCCAAAAAGTCTTGTGTATTGGTTTCTGCTTTATTACTGTTTCAATTCCAATCATGTTTTGAGTCAACTTTTAGTCTGTGGTTAGCAGTAGCTGCATTTTAACACTGCCATTGTAAAGACTGATACGCAGTGGTTTGTAAAGCTGTCTGTCTATGCAGTTCCTACGTGTGGTGGCGTTCAAATTTAGACAGCCATGTCACACCCTGTAATTCAAGAGTCAACTCCAACCTCACTCTTCTGAAAAGAAGAGTGACAGGAAGAGGTTTTACTGGCACTGTGAAGATATATGTTTGTGTCTGGGCTGGTGGACCTAAATGTGAAAACACTGATCAGAAGCAACATAATGAGTCAGTCAGGGATCACTAATGTCAGACCCTGGGTGTCCTGTGGGGAAAAGCGGCACTCATTGGTTGATGTCATGGTCGGTGCCTGCAGGGCAGACGTGGGTTTGAAAACAAGACTCGTAGTGCGGGCAGGCTCAAGTGCAAATAGTGATTTATTGACAAAACTTAACTCAAAAGAAACACAAAGCAGCGCATGGGCTGAGAACTAAACTAGCATAAACTGAGCAGGATCAAACTAATCTAAAACTTAGCAAAACACAAAGCGTAGCATAGACTTACATGGAACAGCGACGTAGCAGGGTTGTGACACACATACGTAGACAGAGAGACAGAAGCAGTGAACATGCAGGGCAAAGACGCAGACACCAAGAAACAGGGGAAGACTAGACATGACAAGGAGCAGAGAACATAGGGGCACTTCATAATAATCATAATCAGAATAATAATAACGCTGTGGAAAACAAAACTAAAAGAACATAAAGTGTGGGTGTTGTGTAGTTATTTATAATAGTTATGTTCCATGCTTTTATTTGTGAGGCACGGTGTGGTGACTCTGGCTTCCAGTTCTGCCACCACCCATGCCTATAAGAGGGCACCAGGCAGGAGGGGCAGTCTCTTTGCCATCCCCTCTGCCTGACAGTTGTTTGTGTGGTATGCTGTGCAGCCTGTTAATCAACATGTGTTCGGTTTGACACTTGCCCTCGTCCTTGGCTCCATATTCTGTCATGGACCGGGTTGGACGTGTCCAACTCCGTTCCATGATTTGTGGCTGTAGTTTCCCTGATCATTGTTTTCTTAAATTTTCAGCTGGCAGGTTTTAGGATCCTCTGGGTCCTGGGCTCCCTGCCAGCCTACAGCCACGCCTCTCCCTCTCTGCTGGCATCCACGAGCTGATAGTCATCTTCATTTGTTCACTCCTCTGTTTCTTATGCACTCTCACCCACTTACACACACATGCACACACCCACACATACATGCATCATTCAGTACACATTCACACACATGCACGCACTCACACACTCGTGCCCCACTCACGCACCGGCTGCCACTGCACACCTGCATCCACTTGTCACTCATTAGTACACAGGGTATTTATGGGTGACAGTGTGAGCACTCGTCGTGGCGGCGTTAGTCAACCTTTGATGTCCAGGCACATCTCTTGTTGGTTTCCTCTCCGTTTGGACTTAGTCCAGTGTTGTTGTTTCCAGAGTCAGTTTCACTCCGACACCCTCCTGTAAGTCTTCCTCTTTTCAAGGTTTACGTTTCTTGTTTTTCCCCCCAGCAGTCAGGGGCGTGACGTAAGCTTCCTCCTCCAGCCAACAGAGTTTGTAGTCTGTTCATCTGTTTCATTACTCATTTTTGGACTGTATTTGTGGGACACTTTGTATGTTGATGATCTGTTTAATAAACACGTTGACTTCACCTGCGATTGGGCTCGTATCCTTCCCCTGTTCGCTGCGCAAAGGCGCACGAACATGGCATATTCAGACATAACATTTGACAGCGAGGATAGAAAGGTATTGAAGCGTGTGTTTCTCCTGTTCAGACATTTTTGGAGCTCCCGGGTGAATCACCTGTGCCCTGGCCGAGGTGGTACACAGCCTTTCAAACGTACATGGTGGCACTAAACCTTGGTAAGATGGACAAGTTAAGGGCATGCGCATTGTTGGTGCACAACCTGGGAATGGAGGGACAGCGGATTTTGAGGATGCTTGGCGACTGTGACGGCTTCCACGACGTGGTTGGACTAATGGCGTGCCATTTTCGCGCCCTGGACAACGTCATAGTTTGGAGGATTAAGTTTTGGCAGCGCTGCCAACAGGTGGGTGAGCGGTTCAGCAGTTAGTGGCAGACTTGAGGCTAGCGAGTGTCGGTTCGGACCGTTGGAGGAAGAGATGGTTCGCGACCAGTTGGTGGCGCATACCAACTGCGCTGCAATTAGGTCGAAGCTGTTCACTTTTCTGGGTGAATTGACGCTATCCAGGGCCATCGAGTTAGCTCTCCAGCTGGAAGCTGCGGATAAGCTGACCCAGGAACTGAGTAAGCGTTTGTCACACCAACGGCTAGGATGCCCTGTGACAATAAAAGTAGTGGGCCCGGACAGCGATAGGAGCGCTGAAGAAGATGCGGACGATGCCAACGCTGTGGACTTGAGGTCTACCCCGGGGAAGCCCAGATGTATGGGCTGCGGGTCCACAAAGCACCATTCCAAGGCCAGAGACTGTCCAGCAAGATGGAAGCGCTGCGGCAGGTGTGACCGCTTACACCATTTTGCCAGGGTGTGCCACATGTTTGAGCGAGGGAGTCCGCAATATAAATCAGCCCCTCCCGCCCCAACGATTGTCCACACTGTGTCCCTGAGCACCAACACATACACGTTTTGCACGGTGGAGTTGGATGGTGTGGAGTTGTCATTGTTAATTGACACGGGGGCAGACAGCTCCCTGCTGAATTGGGCTAATGTGAGACGACTTTTCCCGCACTACAGGATTGGAGGTGGCCCAGCACCGCTTTGTGGATATGAAGGAGGACGGCTGGCCATTGGGGGGAACGCTGAGACTCGCGACTTGGTACAAATTGGCAAAGATGTTGGATCTGGAGTTCACCGTGACGGCCCGTGGCGACAACATCATGGGCTGCGACCTTTTTTATGGTCTAGATTTCGCCATTAACCTCCCAACTGTGTTTGTCACCAAACTGCAACATAACCCCTAGTGGTCAACAGTGGTAAAAGATTTTTTTCAAGAAAATATTCAGATCAGTTGTTAGAACTTTCCAAGGCTACAACTTGAAAGTGGTAAGAGATAATGGCTTACTGTCAATTAGAAAGATGTAGAATAAGATAAGATAAGATAAGATAAGCCTTTATTAGTCCCACAATGGGGAAATTCCAGGATTGCAACAGCACAGGGATAGCAACACTCAGAGCAATAATCAGAAGGCAAGAAAAAACAACATCTACTAAACATATGTCCATATTACTATAAATATATATATATAGACACACAGTGCAGAGCATTATGGTTGGTTGGTGAATGTGCAGCAGAAAGATTTGAAAGAATATGATCCAAAGTTTCAGATAGGAGTAAATTTACACATCTAATTTGCATACAAACAAACAAAGACATTCATCACTTACCGCTGGCAAGGCGGCGTGCATTCTGGTCGCTATTTTGTCCTCTCCCTGTCATTTTAGCTTTCTCTCCTACATCCAGAAACTGTTATTGATTATTCCATCTTAATTTCACTTTTATTCCGCGGCAATTTATCTTATATGATGACATGCAACCGGTGATTGCTCTACAGTCACATGGGCCAGCAGGTGAAATTAATGAGCTTCGCACTCCCTGTGTTATAAGAACATGTAAACATCTACTTTCATAAGCTAAATAATCTCTTTTTAGAATCATAGTTGGTAAATTCGGGACCAAATCCTCCGAAATTGCTCCTCCATCTGCGATCGCACATGTCCACAATGATGGGTACCATCCATTTTGTGTTGTAATCTCAAAGATGAAGAAGAAGAAGAAGAAGGATTTCTTCCTCTTTGGCATGTTATGTGTCATCCATGAGTCCTCCAACGCCTGTCACCTTGTGAACTGGCATGATCAGTACAAATCCTCAGTCCAGCTGCGGAGTGTTTGGCATGTTATATCAGTTGACAGGTGCAGCACCGCGCTCTGCCACTAGGGGCACACAGAATCACACAGCTTAAAGGTTAAGAGCGGGGCTGGGGAGAAGTGGTCAGGCTGTTGACTGTGGGACCAACTGGTTCCAAGAGTGGAAGAGGAAGGAGTGTGGGATGAAGAACTGCCCGGCACCCCGAAAGGTGAGCAGGACCAGTCTCGTTCAGAGTCATCGCAGAAGGGTCCCTGTGTCAGAGCCCAAACCGCCCTGGACGAGGGTACTGGGCAGCACGGTGGGACACCTGTGATGACTAGCGACGCCGAGGGGCTGGCTCCAATTGTTCCCGGAGCTCAGCTGAAGTGGGCCGGCGAACATGAGGCCACAACGGCAATGGCCGCAGCAGATTCACAAGAGGTCGGGCCAGACCGTTAGGCACGGTGAGACCACATGCCACGCAGAGACCCTGCAAGCTGAGCAGGGCCCCTCTGGGAGTCACGGACTTGGTCTGGGCTCGGGAGGAGGCACGATCATGGTGGGGATGGGCCAGACGGCAGATGGGGAAGCACCAGGGATGGCTGCATGTTGTGGCTAGATGGGAGGACGCCTATCTCCAGCTGTTGGATGGCTTGTGGAGGCACCCGAATGAGCTGTGGTGTGCCCAGGAGGAGACTGTGGGAGGTGGGCCGGGATGAGCAAAACACCGGGAGGTGACAAAGATGAGGCGCACTAGGGTCGAGGCAACCAGCGGCAGCCCGGGAGGCAGACTGCCTCCAGGAGTGGACTGAGGAAAGAACGGTCCAGGGGGGTCCACAGGCTTGTTTTCTCCAGCCGTGTGTACATAGGTTATTTGTTATGCATGTGTTCGGAATGTTTTGTTGTTTCTGTATATGTACTTTTGGGGATTATTTTGTGTATTTTGTTTTAGTTTAGGAGACACAGCAGTAATTTTGGTTCTAAATGGACTTTCTTTTAGTACAAGCGGCAAAATAATCCGCTTTGACGTGTAGGATGGGACAGCAGTCCACCCGTTCCTCCCCAGTTTTAGTAGTTTTGGTGTGAATGTGTCTGGCTTACGGTTCCTCCAGCACCCGTGCCTATAAAAGGGCAGCAGGCAGGAGGGGCGGTCTCTTTGCCATCCCCTCTGCCTGACAGTTGTATGTGAGGTGTGTTGTGCAGTCTGTTAATAAACATGTGTTTGGTTCGACACCTGGCCTCATCCTTGGCTCCATATTCAGACGTAACAGTGGGCACAGTCCGAGCCATGCCCTTAACCTTGACAGCTGACAACTGAACATAAACTATCCACTTGTAACTACAGCATAAACGTGCATCTTAACAAATTAGAATGTTGTCAGAAAGTTGATTTATTTCAGTATTTCAATTCAAAAAGTGAAACTCATAAATTCATTACACACAGAGTGACATATTTCAAGCATTTATTTCTTTTAATTTTGATGATTATGGCTTATATGCCTTATATGTCAGGATATGGGCCGGGTCTCATGCCCTTATCCTTATTTATTATTGTTATCTTGTCTTCAGGGTATGGGCCTCAACCCTCATCCTTGCTTTAAGTTTTCATTCTGGATTTTTCTGCATTTCACACTGGTTATCTTTATCCTTATTTTCCATTATCATTATTCTGTTTGGTATATTTATTTCTCCTTGCATTGGCTTCTTAGTTTATTATTATCATTATTATCATTATTATGTGCTGCGGTCTTGCTCCCCTCTGACTGTTGTGCATCCTCTGTGTGTGATTATCTGCTCAGCCCTGCCCATCCTGTGTCTATGATCATCCCAGTCCTCTCCATTTGCTCCCAATTAGGTTCACCTCTTCTGTGTTCTGTTTGATTGCTCCTGTCTCTATTTATGTAAAGCCCCAATCTCCCCAATTCGGCTGCACGGTGGCGCAGTGGTTTAGCACTGTGGCAGCACAGTTTTACCCTTGGCCGGGGGATCGCGGGGATCATGAGATCGTGGGTTCGATCCCAGCCCCCGACCAACAGTGAGCTGTGTAGAGTTTGCATGTTCTCCCCGTGTTGCGTGGGTTTACTCCGGGATTTCTCCGGTTTCCTCCCGCATACCAAAAAAACATGTAGGTTTAGGGCGCTCGCGCATGCAGCGACCGGCAGCCGGTGGCTTGTCACCAGACTGCAAACCAAATCTACCTACGAGTACAAATAAGTAACAAAAAAAAAAAAAAATCTGTGTTTCCTCATGTGTGTCATCAGTCATACTGTGTGATCAACACGCTTCTGTTCCTGACCTGTATCCTGCATAAATCTAGTCTGATTTTGTAAGTTTTTGTTGCAGCTTCCGAGCTGTCAGTTTGTTTTTGTGTTTTTTGAGCTGTGCCCATCTGGCCAGCTCATTAAAACTTTATTAAACTCTGAATATTGCATTTGGATCCAATCAAATACCTCCCGTGACATTATATGGCTTATATACAGAGCCAGCCCCCCTCCCTCACCTTGGACAATCAGACCATCTCTCCCTGCTTCTAATACCTGCTTACACCCCCCTAAGTAAGAATCCCCCCCCCCAACCAAACAAACAAACAATTTAAAACTGGCCTGAAAATGCTCTCCTCTAACTACAGGACTGCTTTAGCTGCACAGACTGGAACATCTTTGAACAGGAGGACCTGGACTCCTACACCGAGTCTGTCCTCTTCTACATTAAATGCTGTGTACAAAATGTGACAGTCACCAAACACATCTGGGTCTTTCCAAACCGAAAACCCTGGGTGACCGGTGAGGTCCAGGCTCTGGTCAGAGCTTGCAACCCAGCCTTCAGGCAGAGGGACAGCTCTCTGTACAGCACTGTCAGAGCCAACCTGAGAAGAGCCATAAAACATGCTCAGAATGCCCACAGGAGAAAGGTGGAGGGCTTCGTCACAGACAACTACCCCCAACAGATGTGGAGAAGCATCCAGGCCCTCACCAGTGTAGTGGAAATTAGTTAAAAGGTACAAAGATTACTTAATTTATACCTATAGGTGTGTGTGGAAACACAGGTTTGCTTCCTGTCCTCGCACACACAGGGAAAAAACTAGTTTTTTGGGTACCAGTCCAAAACTTAGACAATTTATTAATAACTCATCTTTATACCTTCAATCAATCAGTCTCAAATATTTGTGAATTATCCTGGGTGACTTCAGAAACAGACACAGGAAAAAGAAATCAACAGAAACTTCCATATACCATTTACAGTTTTAATGATCAGACTCAGATTAAATGACATTACATTCAACGGACTTGTTGGTAAAGGGAAATGATCAAGTATCAAGCATCACATTCAATTTGTAACTGATTATTGAGCAAAACAGTGTCATCACATTTGCGGAACCAAGGAAACCTGAGTGTGAATTTGTAACTGTGATGAAAAAGGAGACTGAAATAACTGTAACCAAAATATGAAGAAAATTGGATGCAAATTTTATGAAGAAAATGATAAAAGCTGATTATATGGAAGTAAGAAATTCTGGGTTACTCTAAAAAGTAAAAATGGAATTTAATGAAAAGAGGGATACTATTTCTCTTCAATTCTATAGCTCCGATCAGAGCTATGAACTAGTTTTAAACCTGAGACAAATTATGGCATACTTTAAGGTGATGGACATCGCATTACTCAGCAGATGAAACAAAGGAATCTTGCTCACGTGACCTTTGCTTTGGCTTTCCAGCTGGATCCTCCCCTGAAGCTTTATTTGATAATACTTTGATAATACTAAACTTGTCCTTCTATAACTAACATGCATTAGAATAAGGTTCATTTAAGCATTTTCAAACATGCAATACATTTAAACCAATGATTAATGAAACATTTCAAACCATAATGGTATGTCAGAGTCCCGCTTGATTTTCCAGGGTGTCCTGAAAAAGAAAATAATCTGAGAATTGAGTTTTTGTTCAAAGGAAATCATTTCATTCAGTAACCCCAGTTCAGCTTGCAGAGGCAACAATGAACATATTCCACAGTTGTCCACCAGGGGGTAATGTTGAGCTGTGGATAATTCCTAGAGACCTGTGGAATATGGTCAAGGTATCTGGAATGTTTCAAACGGTTCTTGAAGCATAAAACTGCCTGGTTGTGGAGGAAGTTCCGGGATTTATGATTGCAGACTAATCCGTTCCTGGCACGAAATGGGATCCTTATTGTTCCTTTTACCATGAATGTGTTTTCAAACTGTGGTTCTTAGGTAAAGGAAACAGTTCTTGACCAGACTTTTGGGTGAAACAATTTCTTTCAGGTGAAGAGCGATTTTATAGATTGGAGCCAAAGGGACTGACGCTACACCAACTACAAGGGCAGTGCCCCCCAACATCGGACAGCAGCCTCACTCTAGCAGAGGAGCTCAACAGCTTCTTTGCCCGGTTTGAGCTCACCTCCCCCCCAACTCGTCCCCCCCCCCCCCACACACACACACAGGTACATGAGGTGAAGAGGCAACTGAGAGCAGTGAACCCCCGCAGAGCTGCTGGTCCTGACAGCATCCCAGGAGCAGTGGTCAAAGCATGTGCTGACCAGCTGGCGGGGATCCTCACCAAGCTTTTCAACCTCTCCCTGACGCACGCCACCGTCCCCTCCTGCCTCAAGGCCTCCACCATCATCCCCATCCCCAAAAAGTCTGCAATTGACAGCCTGAATGACTACAGACCCATAGCATTCACGTCTGTATTCATGAAGTGTGTTGAGAGACTGGTGTCCCAGCACATCAGGGACTGTCTTCCTTTCTGTCGTCCTTTGACCCCCACCAGTTCGCCTACAGGGAGAACCAGTCTACAGCAGATGCCATCGTCACCAAGCTCCACAGAGCACTTAGCCACCTGGAGAACCCAAGGAGCTATGTGAGGATGCTCTTTGTGGACTACAGCTCAGCTTTCAACACCATCATCCCAGACATCCAGATCAATAAACTGCACCCCCCCAGATCCCCCATCCCCACCCCACCTGCCCCTAGATAAAAAACTTTCTCACCAGCCACCCACAAACAGTCAGACAGACTTGGCTCCCACCACTCCTCCACACTGTCTCTCAGCACTGGCTCCCCCCAGGGCTGTCTGCTAAGCCCTCTACTGTTCTCCCTGTACACCTTTGGCTTTATTTTAATCCACCCTACCACCATCATCGCGAAGTACATGAACGATACCACCTTGGTTGGTCTCATCACCGTTAATGATAAGAACGCACGCTGGGTGGAGGTAGAGAATCTGCTGCTGTGGTACCAAGTAAACAACCTGAAACTGAATGTCCAAGAATCCAAAGAACTCATACTGGACTTCAGAAAGAACAGACAGGACCACACAACTCACCTCATAAGTAGACGGTTATGCTGTTTCATCCCATCTAGCAACAATGCTCTGCACTGTGTGTGTTTATATATTTACATATTTATTCCATCTAGCTACAATGCTCCGCACTGTGTTTTTATATATCTACATATTATTCCATCTAGCTACATTGCTCCGCACTGTGTGTGTTTATATACTTGCATATTTATTCCACCTAGCTGCAATGCTCCGTACTGTGGGTGTTTATATATTTACATATTTATTCCATCTAGCTACAATGCTCTGCACTGTGTGTTCACACTGGCTTTTCCCTGCACTGTGTGTTCATATACTCATATATTTATTCCATCCAGCTACAATGCTCTGCACTGTGTGTCTGTGTGTGTGTGTGTATATATTTATTTTATAGTAATATGTACATATGTATATTAGCCGCTCTTGCTTGCTTGTTTTTTTCTTGCCTTCTGATTGTTGCTCTGAGTGTTGCTATCCCTGTGCTGTTGCAATCCTGGAATTTCCCTGTTGTGGGACTAATAAAGGCTTATCTTATCTTATCTTATCTTATAAATGGTGATTGCATGGAAACCATCCCAACTTTCAGGTTCCTGAGCACCCACATCTCCTCTGACCTCTCCTGGACTGTCAACACCAATGCCCTGGTGAAGAAAGCCAGCAGTGGCTGCACTTCATGTCATGAGCAAGAACAACCTGGACCAGAAGTTGCTGCTGGCCTTCTACCGCTGCTCAGTGGAGAGTGTACTCATCTACTGTCTGGGTGTGTGGTACGCCGGCTCCACGGCCGAGAACAGGAAGGTTGTGCAGAGCGTCATCAACACCGCCCAAAAGATCATTGGCATCCCTCTGCCCTCCCTGTAGGACATCTCCAGATCCTTCTGTCTCAGAAAGATCAAGGCCATCACAAGAGACCCCTCACATCCTGCCCACCACCTGTTTGACCTGCTTCCCTCTGGACGACGGTTCAGATCAACCAGGTCCCACACCTCCAGACTAACAAACAGTTTCTACCCCTGGGCCATCTGAACTGCACACCTGTCTTTGCACTCCGCACTTTCATGTATATTGATCCATCCGTGAAACCACTACCATACCTGTGTATATTTTTTTCCATAATCCTTGGGCCATTTTATTCAATTGTGTGTTCAATTGTGTCTTCTGCACTTCTCACTCTTATGTACATTGTTCCATCCATGAAGCCACTACCATACCTGTGTATATTTCCATAATCCTGAGCCATTTTTATTTCATTTGTGTGTTTAATCATGTGTTCTGAAACCGTGTTTTATCTAATCTTCTCTTTATTGCGCAGTAGCCTGCTGGAGCACCCACAATTTCGCTGTACTGTACAACTGCACAATGAAAATAAAGCAAATTCTATTCTATTCTTTTCTGTTCTTATAGCTCATGAAAACCCCAAATTCAGTTTCTCAAAAAATGAGAATATTACATAGGATTAATTTTAAAAAGTGGATTTTTAATAGAAATGTTGGCCGACTGAAAAGTATGTCCATGTATGTATGTCCACACTCAACACTTGGTCGGGGCTCCTTTTGCATGAATTAATACTGCAACAAGGATGGATGGATGGATGGATGTACTTTATTGATCCCAAACTGGGAAATTACAGTGTAACAGCAACATGACACAGTAGACGACCAAAACAACAGAAACACACACAGCATAATAGAAAAATGAATTACCTAGGGAAAGCAAAACTGCCTAGATAACTTTATATATATCGCAGATGAATAGATGATGACCCATATAGATACATGGATTGTACTAGCTGTACAATGCAGGACTATCAGGCGCAGGGTGAAATGTGAGGTACCAATTAGACTGTAAGGTGCAGTATGGCAGCATTGTTATGACCAAGATTTAACATTAGAGTGAGTTATTGTCAGTGTTGGGGGTAGTTACTCAAAAAAGTAATCCATTACGTTGGTACTAGTTACTTTTTAAAAATGTAATCCCATACTTTACTTAATTATTCATTGTCAAAAGTAATCAATTACAGGTTACTTCTGGATTACTTTCAGATAGCGTCAATGAAATGTACCATATTTCCACATAAGTTATGTGTATGGCCAAACTACACATTTTTATAGCCTATACGAACAAAGAAAATACTTTTTTACTCTTCTGTCTTTAATGTAAAATTAAAATCTCCCCGATGGCACTTAACAGAAATGTAAAACAGTACTGGGAGTTCAACAGTTGAAACAGGCAACATTTCCTCCACAACGCTGCTACAAGCCTATTTGTTGATACCTGGTGCTGAAAATCAAGCCATGGATGCTTGACCGGTGGAACCTTGCTTTTTTCCTCACAGTCACCGGGTGCTCCTTGCTCACTAGCGGCAACAAGCTTTACATTAGCATGTTGCCTTTGGAAGTGTTTAGAGAGATTAGATGTTGAGTTCATAGTGATAGAAAGCTGTTTCTTGCCCGGACAAAGTTTGCACATTACCGAGCATATCTCCAGCCACCAAATGCCGAGTTACTCAACTCTTCCATTTGCATTATTCCCCTCGGCTGCTGCAAGTGCTGCTTGTTTGGAGGTCCTACATAAACTCTTGTAGCTTTTTTTTTATCGTACTTCTGCTTCTACTGTTTATTGGCAGCTGGCAATTCAAAACAGTGCAGTTGCTTTCCCATTTTGTAAGTGGTTAAAATGAAATGCTAGTAACGCAATCTTTCAGATTTGTAACTGTAACAGGATTGCTACATTTATCAGACTAACACTGACATGTTTCGGGACCCAGGAGACAGACACTGACACGGGCAAATTAGTAAACAATAATCTTTATTAGAGTGAAAGGGTGTGTAGTGCAAGCGTGAGCGTGTGGATAGTATCCTGGTCACTGGAACTGAGCACTCTGGACAGAGACCCGGCAACCCTGGAACATATAAGCACAGACCATTACTTTTGTCCCACGCTAATGACAAGCTATCAGTAGTGAGGCTTACTTCGGAGAAGTGCAGGTTACGTCCTGCTGAGAACCAGCGGCCGTGCAACGTGGAGGTGAAGGCGTCCGGTAACGAGCTGGGGCTTCCACCTGTGACTGAGACGAGGACAGGTCTTCCAGTGACTCCGGCTGTGACACCACAGACCGGGGCGATGACAAACCAGCTGATGACAAGACGAGTGATTCCACAGAACGTGGTGACGATGATAATCCAGACGATGACAAGGCGGGTGATTCCACAGAGCGTGGTGACCATGACAATACAGACGACGACGAGGTGAGTGATTCCACAGAGCGTGGTGACGAGGACACAACAGATGACGATGACACAAACTCCACCGGTAACGGTGGCCAGTACTCCTGTAACTGATACAGTAATAATTCAGGAATTTGTGGAGCCAGACGTACCGGTAGTCGTGGTGGTAGCGAGCCGCTACGTGAGCGAGTTGGCGTAACCCCGTCAGCTGGGGACGCAGGTCTGCCGCCAAGGGAGTCCACCTGTGCACAGGGGTAGAGGTTAGGAGTAGAGTAGCAAACAGCTCTCTTACGTGCTTGACTTTGAACTGATGTCCTTGACGAGGCGAGAGACGTTCTAGACGAGGCCAGAGAAGATTCTGACGAGGCAGTTCCTGACGAGACAGCTTCAGACGAGACAGCTTCCGACAAGACAGCTTCCGACAAGACAGCTTCTGACGAGACAGCTTCTGACGAGACAGCTTCTGATGAGACAGTCTCTGACGAGGCAGTTCTTGACAAGACAATTCCTGACGAGACAGCTTCTGACGAGACAGTTTCTGACGAGGCAGTTTTTGACAAAACAATTCTTGACGAGACAGACTCTGACGAGACAAGAGAACACCTTGACGAGGCCAGAGAACGGAGTTCTGGTTCTTTCTCAGACGAGGAGGACAGACGACTCCGTGCCGGGCTGTCAGCAACGCTGGCTTTTAACAGCTGCTGATTAACCCCTGTGGATCTGGGCGCAGCTGGAGTTAATGATGCTAATGACGGCCCAGAGGCCGTCATGACAAACACGTTACATTACTGTGTTACACCGAACAGTAATCAGATTATTGTAACGCGTTACACCCAGCACTGGTTATTGTATTGTAACGTCGGGGCCATGTTAAGGGGGGCAGGGATTTCACAGCATGCTTTACCAGTTGAAAACGTTACTGTGTGTGTGTATTAAATGTGTTATTACTGAGTTATACTGCTGTGTCATTATAACTGCGTTATAATGACCCAGCAGTGTTTAGCAGGATTAGGGCAAGATGTATCATGTGTGTGTAACCATGATTGAAATGGAGGTCTGGGAGAATGACCTCCCTTCCTGTCTGTGCTCAGAATTAGGTTGGGGTCGGTGGTGTGTAAATAAAGCCTGGTCATCACAACCGTCTTGCTCCTCTTTCTTTGTGTGAATCCCGCAAACGTCACACTGGTGTCAGGAGTGGGGATGGAGCAAGATGAGGATCCAGGCGGAGGTCCAACGGCCAGAGCGGTTCATCGCTCGGCTGGGAACGGAGCGTAGAGCTGAGACGCCGGCCCCCGGAGTGGATAGCAGTGATGGACGGAGCAGCGGACTCGATGGGACTGGTCTGCCTTTTTCAAGGCAGAACGGGCTGAGCAAAGCAAACCAGCCCTGTTTCCTGCCCTTTTCAGGGCAGGACGGGCTGGCGATTCCAGAGCAATTGGGAGCGGCAATCGACCGGGAGATGACCGTCCCATCCGTCCAGCAGCGGGCCAAGATTCCCCGCTACAACGGCGAGAACCTGTTGGATGACCACCGGTCCCAGGTCGAGTTGGCTGCCGTGCTGAACGACTGGTCATCGGAGGAAACCACCGTGCTGAGAGCGAGTGGGAGGAGGAGCTACAGCAGATCACAGCAGCGTGTGCACGAAGGAGACAGCGGCGGCGACGCGAGGAAGGGGGCTTCCGCTGCACAGAGCCAGGGTGCATCGCATGGTACTGCCCCGCATACAGCGCACGACAAACTGGCCCCTCGCCAACGTTAAATTAGAGCGAGGTGGCATGGACGGAGAAAAAGCCGCCTCCTCAAGATGCTCCCCCCTGCGGTGACGTCACAGAGGCCTTTGGAGCGCAGCAGCAGCGGAGCGAGCAGGACAGATCCAGTCTTTTCCTGGGCTTGGCAGGGGCTGGACGCCTCGACACGGGCCAGCGACCGCCTGGGAGGTCCTGGCAGCCGTGGGAGTCGTGACTCCTGCTGCCAGAGGAGGAACTGCATAGTTCTACCGCCACCCGCAGATGCTTTCCCTTTCGGTGACGTCACGGAGGCCCTCGGCGCAGCAGACGCGCAGCAGACGCACAGCAGCGGAGCGAGCAGGACGAAGATCCAGCCATTTTCCAGGCGCGGCAAGGGCTGGACGCATGGACGCGGGCCAGCGGCCGCCTGGGAGACCAGACAGCCGTGGGAGTCGGCCGGAGCGGGCGTGGGACTCCCGCTGCCAGGGAAGGGACTGTGCATGGTCCTACAGAGGCTGTCAGATGTGTCCATCCGCCTGCTGGTGGCCAAACCGGAACCCTACCCCAACCAGATACTCCGACCGAGACTCAGATGGACACTGGATGGCCCGTGCATGCCGCCCCGGCACCGGACTGGCTCACGTTGGATTTCTGAAAGTGGACTTTGAATTTTCTGGGGACAGAAACCAGTCCAGGGGAAGGCAGTGTAACGTCAGGGCCATGTTAAGGGGGGCAGGGATTTCCCAGCATGCTTTGCCAGTTGAAAACGTTACTGTGTGTGTGTATTAAATGTGTTATTACTGAGTTATACTGCTGTGTCATTATAACTGCGTTATAATGACCCAGCAGTGTTTAGCAGGATTAGGGCAAGATGTATCATGTGTGTGTAACCATGACTGAAACGGAGGTCTGGGAGAATGACCTCCCTTCCTGTCTGTGCTCAGAATTAGGTTGGGGTCGGTGGTGTGTAAATAAAGCCTGTTCATCACAACCATCTTGCTCCTCTTTCTTTGTGTGAATCCCGCAAACGTCACAGTATAGTGAAATGGCATGTGGCAGAAAAGATTTCCTGTACCTGATCATTCGGCAGTAGAGCTGTAGCAGTCTGCTGGAGAAAGTGCTCCACTGTCTGTCCAGTGTGTGGTGGAAGGGGTGATCATGGTTGTCCATGATGGATAACAGTTTGTTTAGTGTCCTCCTCTCCACCACATTCTCAAAAGTCTTCAGCCTGAGACCAATTACAGAGTCAGCCTTCTTGATCATCTTGTCAAGTCTGTTGGTGTTGCTGGCTTTGATACTGCTTCCCCAACAGACAGCAGCAAAGAAGATGGCGATGGCAGCGATAGTCTGGTAGAAAAGCTCCAGCATCTTGTTACACATGTTGAAGGATCTTGCTCAAAAAGTAAAGTCTGCTCATCCCCTCCTTGTACACAGCATCGGTGTTAGAGTTCCAGTCCAGTCCATTGCTGATCATGACACCCAGGTATTTGTAGTCCTCCACTACCTCCACATCCTCTCCCCAATCCACAATGGCTGTGAAGGCATCCTCTTCTTCCTGAAGTCAATCACCATCTCTCTGGTCTTGCTGACGTTCAGCCTCAGGTGATTCTGCTCAGTCCACTCCACAAATCTACCAGTGCCCTGTACTCCCCCTATCCTCCTCTTATACACAGAACAACAGCCGGGTCATCAGAGAATTTCTGCAGGTGGCATGACTCGCAGTTGTACTGAAAGTCAGTGGTGTATATATCCTGTGGAGCTCCTGTATCACTAACCACCACATCAGACAAGACGCTGCCCAGCCGGACAAACTGTGGCCCGCCTGTCAGTCAGTAATCCAGGAGATCACAAAATTGTCAACCCCCATCACCCGCAGTTTCCACCCAGCAGCAGTGGCTGGATGGTGTTAAAGGTACTGGAGTAATCAAAGAATGTGATTCTCACAGTGTCTCCGCGATCCAGGTGCAAATGGGCTTGTTGCAGCAGGTAGATGACAGCGTCTTCAACTCCTAAATCGGGCTGATATGCAAACTGCAGAGGGTCCAGCCAAGTCTTCACCTGCCGCTTCAGGTGTTCTAAGACCAGTCTCTCCAGGATCTTCATCACATGAGATGTGAGGGCAACTGGTTGATAGTCATTAAGGTCTGATGGAGATGACTTCTTGGGGACAGGAACCAGGCAGGACATCTTACACAGCACTGGTACTCTCTCCAGACTCAGGCTCGAGTTGTACAGGTGTTTCTGTACAGGAGAAAGCTGGTTGGCACAGGTCCTCAGGATCCTGGCGGAGATGCCATCAGGGCCCGCAGCCTTCTGTTGGTGGAGTCTCGCTGTTTCTTAACCTGGTCCGTGGTCACAGTGATGTGGGGGTTGGTGCTGACGTCTTCAGAGGAGGGTGAGGGGGGTAAAGCGGGAGAGAGGTGCTGCACAGGAGAGTGAGGGGTGTGTGGGGGTCTGGCTGTGTTGTGGGGGTGACAGATGGTGAGTTGAACCTATTAAAAAACAGGTTCAGCTCATCAGCTCTCTCCAGGCTCCCTGATATCTGTCTGTCTCTCCCCTTACACCCAGTGTAAGCAGTATGGTATAGAGGTGATCAGCCTGTGGTACTGCTGAAGTGTTATGGAAGCCCAGGTTGCTTTGATAACCAGTACTGAAGCTTGACTGTACTGTTGGGTCCGGTGTCTTTCATCTTCCTCTAGACATTACCCCATAGATTCTCCATGGGGTTTACATCAGGAGAGTTTGTTGGCCAATTAAGTACAGTGATACCATGTGTTGAATGTGGATTTGGCCCTTGGGGCTTGCCGTAGCCGTCAGATGGGATGACGTCAAACAGGCTGCGGCTGCTGTATATGAAGAGTTCGTTTGCAAAAAGAGATAAGTACAATTGTTTTAGTAATGAGAAAAACAACTTTTTATCTGTTGGCTTATATGTGTTAGTATTTCCATTTCAGCTTCTCAGACATGGTCACTTGAAATATGAGTATCTCAGACATATTAAAGCCAAAGATTGAACATCAACTCATTGTGGGGGGGTTTTTGGCAATTTTTGAGTGCTTCTTGCTGCAAAATCAGATAGGTCTACAACACATACTTTTGCAAAAAACAGACATGTCCCGAAAACCATGCTTGTTTGCCTGGTGAACGCGTCACTGTGTCATGTTGATAGAATGGTCAGCTCATGTGCAGGGTGCCACACCAGAGAAAACACACACATGACACAGAGAAGCTAAGTTTAACCACCATTTATTAATCCAAAAGGGGAGCGCACAGTTAAAGAAAGACACCACTCGCCAGAGGAGGACTCAGCCTGTAAGAGGGAGATGAGAGCCAGTTAGTAGGAGGAGGGAGATTGGGAAAGGGAAATGACAAACAGTACTTACGGGAGCTGAGCAGAGAACCCGACAGAGAGACCCAGCAGGAATAGACAAACCAGCGAGATAAGGCTGGCAGGGAGTAGGAGAGGAGCTGGGTAAGGTGTCTGATCGGGTGGTGATAGACAGTTGAAACGGTGATGAGGAAGATGGAGCAGGTGAGCGCACAACAAGCCCCGGAGACGCACCGCAGAGATGGCAGCAACCTGGAAAAGGGGGAAGAGGAATTAAGCACGATTCCTTAGAATCAGAATACAATGTACTTGCTTGTTTGGGAGGCAGTATATACAACAAGCCAGCACTGAAGCATTCACAAATTGATCCTTATAAGTGCTGGCAAGGCAGAGGCAGCAGGTGCGTCCACTCACACAGGTGTGATGATTACCTGTGGAGCCGGAGAACCTCTCGCAGGAAGGGAGGGGGGCGCGCACTCACCTGAACATGACAGTGCCCCCCCCCCACTCAAGGGGTGCCTCCTGGTGGCCCACTGGGCTTGTTGGGATGGGCTTGGTGGAAGGCCCGGACCATCCCTTTGTCATGAAAGTATGAGCCGGGGATCCAAGACCTTTCTTCGGGGCTATAGTCCTTCCAGTGGACGAGGTATTGCAGGCCCTAGCCCCAATGACAAATGTCCAGAATCCTCTGGATGGTATAGGTGGTTGGGCCATCAAGGATCTGGGGAGGAGGAGGTGGCTTTGGGGGAGGGACAGAGAGGGCTGGCAGAGAGGGGCTTGATTTTCGAGACGTGGAATGTGGGGTGGATGCGAAGCATCGGCGGAAGCTCTAGGTGGACTGTCACATCATTGACGATCCGGGAGATGGTAAACAGGCCCAAGAAGCGAGGTGATAACTTCCTGGACTCCGTATTCACGGGCACCTGGTCCGCCGACAGCCACATGTGCTGCCCGACTGTATACTCAGGTGCTGGGACCCACTTGAGGTCCGCATACTGGCGGATCCACTCCATAGAGCAGAGAAGGGTGGCTCAGGTGGCCCTTCAGAGCTGACGGCAGCAGCTGTCGTTGGCCCCCATGGATGGCATGGCGACTTCCCTCTCCGCCATAGGCAATGGGGAGGGGGGGGATACCCCATGGAAGCCTCAAAAGACGTAAGTCCTGTGGAGGAAGAAACTGCTGAGTTGTGGACGTACTCTACCCAGGTCTGATGGGTGCTCCACGTGGAGGGATTAGAGGATGCCACACATCTGAGGGCGGCCTCCAGGGACTGGTTGGTGCGCTCAGCCTGCCATTGCTCTGTGGATGATATCATCCATGTGGACGATATGTGAGGCTGACCGTGGTGCCCAAGGAGCGGCAGAAGGACCTCCAAATGTGGGAGGTGAATTGTGGACCCCGGTCAGACACAATGTCCATAGGAATCCCATGGTCCTTATAAGCACTGGCAAGGCACAGGCAGCAGGTGTGTCCACTCACGCAGGTGTGATGATTTCCTGCGGAGCCGGGGCACCTCTCGCTGGAAGGGAGGGGGTTGCACGTTCACCTGAACATGACACACTGGTTCATCTGCTTCATCAAAATTATCCATATTTGACATAAAAAGCAGCAAAATTGTAAAAAAAAAAAAAAACTGGCAGGGAAATCACACAAAGTGAGCAGACCCAGGTAGGGGTGTCTGCAGAATGCTGCCGCAGCAGACAGACCCATGATTGGCTGGTCTCAGCATCTAGACACATGATTGGCTGATCCTTGCTGCACCATTGAGTCACGTCACCCAAATACCAAGCACTGATTTGCCTTGTGTGGAGTTATCTGGTGTTGTAAAAACAGGGTCCCAGAGTTTATCGGCTTTTGAAAAAAAACATGAACTTTGTAGTGTATATAACAGCGGATATAGCAGATTTTTAGAAAAAACAATTTGAACTTCTATAAGTAGGCAATGTGAACAGTTGTTTGTTGTACAGAGGGATATTTTCTTGGAAGTGGTGTTTATCGGTTTTTGCAAACAAACTCTTCATATATTTACCTTTTCATGTAATTAAGTTCAGTGTGTTGTTTGGCATAAGATGGCTCACAACTCGTTCATGTCGCACATAACATTTGGCAACTGAGGACTACCTCATGGCGACGTGTGTGACACCACTATGGCTCTTTCTGGAACACCCAGGGGAACTGGTAGGTCCATGGCTACGTTGGCTCGAAGCTTTTGAAACGTATGTTGCAGCATTGGACCTTGGGAAGCTCGACAAGGTCAGAACATGAGCACTGCTTGTCCACAACCTAGGCTTAGAGGGCCAAAGGATTCTCCAGACGCTTGGCGCGATGGACTCATATGAAGATGTGAAGCTATTAGCTATCCATTTGGCTACGTTGGACAGCGTGATGGTACGACAGATTCGCTTTCGCCAGAGACAACAGGAAGTTGGTGAGCCAATTCAGCAGTTCATCACTGATCTGAGACAGTTAGCTAGTATGTGCCGTTTTGAGCCGCTGGAAGATGAAATGGTGTATGACCAATTGGCCGAACACACATGTAATGCTGGGATGCGAGCTAGGATTATTAATGGTGCCAAACGGCCTAATGCTAGCTAAAGCAGTTGAGCTAGCGCTCCAACTGGAAGTAGCAGAGAAGTTAGCCACAGAGCTAAATGGGCACCAAACACAGAGGCTAACCGGACAGTCAACGCCAGCTAATGCAGTGGATTTGGAGGACAGCAAGAGCATGGCAGAGGAATATGAGGCTAATGTGATGAGCTGGAGGCCTGCTCCAAGAGACCCCGTATGAGGGAATTGTGGGTCCCCAATGCACCGGGATGGAGCACGTGTTTGCCCGGCAAGAGGTAAATGGTGTAATGCGGGCACCTGAACCCTTTCGCAAGAGTATGCCAGCTGTCAGCACCATGGGGCCCACCAGGAGAGCCCGCCCTTCCGCCAACAACGACCATTCATACAGTAAGCCCCAGCATTAGTGATTATTCATACAGCACGGTTGAATTAGATGGGGTAGCTGTACCACTTCTGCTCCACACAGTGGCAGTGCGGTCAATGTTAAACTGCACCACAGTGAAAAACCTTTTCCCCAACTACAAAATCAAGAAGAACACAAAACCGCTGTATGGTTATGATGGTCACAGACTGTGCAATATTGGAACAGTGAAATTGACTGTTTGCTGCAAAACCAAAATTGTGTATGACTTCACGTTCCAGGTGACTGAGCGCAGGGGCAGTGTAATGGGATGTGACCTTTTCTACAGACTGGGCTTCGCTATCACAGACAGCACTGAGTTCAAATGGTCCAGGTGCAGCAGTTTGGGCACAGCAGACCGGGATGATGATGTCGTGGTGTGGGATGAGGTAATTACGAATGGCGCCAACACCAAAGCGCACACTCCATGCTCTCGGGAAGAGAGCCGCACAGAGAGATTCCCGAGGAACTGCAGCAGCAGCCGGGCACAGAGACAACGCATGGTGCGGCACAGCGGAGCACTTCAGACGACAAAGAGAAGGAACCAGACTGCTCCCATGCCCTCGCCCAACAAGCAACGGAGGTTATGATCGAGCGGATAGGTGAGGAGTCCACTTCAACAAATGACACCAGAGAGGCACTGGACACCTTCCGTACCCACAACGACGGAGGTCCCGAGCTGAACAAGCACGCAAAGCCACCGAGAGCGCAATGACAGCACATGAAAACAATTAAGGTGCCACTCCACATCATGGACTGGGTTCGGGTTTGCACTGGCAAGAGACCAGGATGGCCACTGACCGGGCCGCAGCCAGTAAAGCAACAGGCCCCACTGAGGATTGTGGTGAGGTTGAGAGCATCGTGCTTTCGGCTGACAGACAATTCGGTTCGGCACGCGAACAGACTATGGCATGTCCGGGTGGTGGTTCCAGGCGGCGGGGCTCCACGGGAGTCAGCTGCCGCAGTGTGGGACCCAGGGCCCCAGCGTCATGAAGATTGACCACATGGGTCCTACAGCTCCAGGGGGGCGGCAGCCACAGACCTGTTTCAAAGCTCTAGGGGTGGGCCGCCACGAGCCTGCTTCAAAGCTCCAGGGAGGAGGCCACTGTGGGGCTGCCTCAAAACTCTGCAGGCAGAACTATTTCCCCCACCCACCCCACCAATATTGTGGGAGACTGTAAAAGAAAAAAAAAAAGTGGACTGTTTAGTTAGTGGTGTCCAGCCATGCTTCTAAGTGGCAGAATACTCCATTTAGTCGTGCTGGGCTTTGTGATAGTCCACCCACAGCCCCTAGTTTAGGCTGTTTTGTGTGCTTACTGTTATTATTATTTGAGTGTTTATGGGGGTTCTGTTTTGCCAAATTTGGGAGGGTTTTAATTAGATGTGTTTTGTATTTTGTAAAAGGGGGGAGGATGTTCTATGTGGGTTTGGCACTTGGGGCTTGCCGTAGCCATCAGACAGGATGACGTCAGGCAGGCTGCAGCTGCTGTATATATTTACCTTTTCATGTAATAAAGTTCAGTGCATTGCTTGGCATAAGATGGCTCACAGCTCGCTCATTTCGTACATAGCACCATGGTCATTCAGTGGTGGACCGTGTATTTTACAACTAGGCCTTCAGTGGTGAGCTACCCAATTTAACTGCCATTCATACCAAGCACCATAAAAATAGCATATAGGGCCATCCACACAAAGTATGTTAAAGATAACTTTAACTATAAAATTATAGTTTTAAAAATCTTGATCTTTTCATTGTAGAGCTCCATTTCCCTGCACACTTGTTCAGTTGAGCTGCAGATCCATTCTTGTTTCTCCAAAGGTTTAAAAGTACTGTTGCTTGTAAGTGTCTGGCTGGCGGCTGTGCTTTGGTGTCTCACTGCTGCCTTGGTTAAGGCCCTGTCACACTAAGTGAAGAGCACACTGAAGAATGTTGAAGCACAGTGGTATATGGCATAGTTCGCTGAGCTCCTCTGAAATTAATTTTCAGCATGCTCAAAATTTTCCGAAGTATCCAGTGTATGGCTGATATGTCCCACATTCACGGAGCAAAGGTTGTAGGGAAGTTATGTGTTCGTTCACACACGTTACTTGTCAGCGGCTCATAGTTACTCAAAAGTCAAAATATGTTGAGATTGATATCTACCATACCCCAAATTTATTTCTAACATGAATAACGCTCTTTGAACCTATGGGTATCTTAATGAGTGGGTTTCTAACTTACAGCTACCCTATAATGGTGTATTTGCAGCACTGGTTCACAGGAAAAACCCGTACAAAGCTGTGCCTGCAGCGCGCACGCACACACACACAGAGCTAAACACACGTACTTGTTTGTATAAGGGGACCTGTTGGGAATGTATCTGAGCACTTTCAAGCTACAGGATTTAAGATCCATATCACTATTTAGCCATCCCCCACGTTTTTTACATTTGACTGAAGTCTGTATCATCAGCTGTCCAGTGTTGTTCTGATAGATATGCCAAAATGTCAGAACACCGAAGGAGGAGGATCCAATCAGCTGATCGTCTGAAGCGCAGCTGTTTTCCATGATAAATCACACTTTGCTGTTGGCTGCGCCTCCCAGCAAAAGCATACTCCATGCACTATCTTGGTTTTTTTTTCACTTTATTGAAAATAAACGTTGAAAATGTCATCAGTTCGTGTGCCTTTGAGCCAGGTTGTAACAACTGTCATCTGATGTTCCTGACATGTCACATCAGCTATTTTAAGCATGACTGACCTGACAGATTTGACAGCTCTGCCAGGTCAGTCATGACCCCCGCCATGGTCTTTGGTGGGGAGAATCATCTTGGTTGAACAGTGTAGTGGATTTATGGGTTTTTATAGGTAATTTAATGTTGGTACAAGTATTAATGTAAATATGAATGTGAGTAGGAATGAAGATTTACTTTCATTACACTCAACTCCTTGTTAGGGGCACCAGTCCATATAATGGACAATTTTATTAACAATTCTTTATTGTACCAATTATGAACCAGTCTCAAAATAAACTCTTATGAGTTCTTGCCTCTGGTAATCAAGAAGATGGATATGAAATCAAACAATAACTCCCATATATCTTTCAATAGTTTATTAAGAAATCTCAGAATAGGTTAACATATTTGGATAACTTTAAAACAGAGAATTCAACATGTATCATGGGCATTATCGACTGAGTTACTTATGAATCAAGCATTTGTGGAACAAATAAACCATAGTTTAATTTGTCAGTATACTGGAAATTGGAAAACCATAAAATAGCATTGGTTAAGAAAAGTGGATGCAATTCTATGAAGAAAATGATAACTATTTATAAAAATGGAAAATTTGTTAGTCTGAAAAAGAACATGAATTAATCAAGCAAAGCATGCATTTTGAAATTCTGATGGGGGTTTGCCTGAAATTAAGTTAGAAGAACTTATACTAGGAATATTCTGAAGATTTTAAGGTAAATTAACAACAGACCATCAGCAGCAGATTCATTGCATCCCAGTGGGTAGCAGGCGGGTCCACCAGATTCTGTTTCAACTGGACTAGCGTGGGTTCTGTTGGGAAACTGACAGGCAGGCTCCTTACCACAGTTATGGCCCACTCCTGATTTCACAAAGGCTGTCCTTCAGCAATCTGGGCGAGGTCTTCTTATGCACTGAAGAAGAATTAGTTTATTGTGCAAAGTCCGATCAGAAATTCAAACTGAGGAAAAACATTACAAAACAGTTTCTGCAGATGTTGGTGGTTTAAATGAGTTGGTTTAAGCTTAAAAAAATCAAACAAAGTCTTGCTGTATGGTGATTTAAAGAAGAAAATAACATAAGAAAAATGAATTTTAAAGCAAAGAAACAGTATTTTTCGCAGAGCCTGGAAGACTCTGGGACTTCTTGGAAGAGAGAAAAAAATAGGAGAGCAGAAGGGGGCTCCTTACAGCTTGGCCAACGCCCCAGAACAGAGACAAAGAAAAGTTTTTCCTAGGTGTAACAGAATCTCACAGAATTTCATGAAATCTGAGCTGGCCCAATTACATTTGCACTTCGTTCAACAAGGGTCATAAACTCGACTTAAAAAGGAAAATGCAGTGAAGTTTGGAGTTCTATTGGTCAGTGACATAACACACGGCTCAGGAGACACACACGCAGGCTCAGAATAGGTTTAACAGTTTATTTAACAACAAGTGTGTGTGTGGATGCGTGTCTGTGGAATGTGGATGTACTGGAGGTGGACGTCAGCGTCAGGCACGGAGGCAGGAAACCATACAGCCAGACAACCCTGGGAAGAGAACACAGGGAGAAGGTGACGGGCACCAAACCAATACAGCAGGAGATAAAAGGTTAGTTGGCTTACTTGGCAGGGCAGGTGGCAGGCACACACAAAGGAGGGTCTGGAAGACAGAGACCTGACGATGCACCTGACAGCAGCCGCGAGGTGGTGATGCGGGGGCGGGGTCCGCCACCGGGAAAGGTCCACCTGTGCACAGGGGAAGACTGGAACACAAGTAGTGGGTAGCTTACGTGAGAGATCTTGCTGTTAGGCGAGGGGGTTCCTCTGCAGCAAGTAGCCGAAGGGATCAGACGGCTTCAGGCCGAAGCCCAGGGCAGAGCAGCTTATATACTCCGCCGCTGACGAGGTGCAGGTGTGCGCTCAGCTGGCGCCGCTAATGAGCGGCGAGTTGTAACAGTCAGTTAAGTGCAGCTATGGTGGGGGTCTCCCCACAGAACAGAGAGAGGAAGAGACATTTGATCTGAGAGTGAAATCCTCCTTAACACACATGTTGCTGAATAAAGCATAAATTCCTTAAACTTTAGTGACTAGGATATTCTATATCTATATATTCCATAACTGTAATTAATTTGTAATAGTAAGTATGCAAGAATTAATTTCTTCTTGAAAATAAGCAGAACATACCAAAATCATATCAATAAAAGTATTTGAAACCACATTGTCCATCCCCAGAGTTCAACCATGTCTTCAGTAGCAGCTACTGTCTTGAGAGAAAGAATATGAATTAATTAATTTGTCCATAAGGCATAGATTCCACTACACAGAGAAAAAGTTTAATATTCCTGATTCGTCCACCAGATGGCACTGTGAAACTATCTGGTTGTTAATGGAGAATCTTGACTCGCATGTCTGGATCATGTCAATCATAAAACTGTCAATTAGAATATTCCTTTGCCAAAGAGAAGAAAAGGGAGGGTGAGTAAGTCTTGGAGAAAGGGATTAACTTAAACTTTATGGCCAGTGGATAGGGTTACAGCTCTGGTTCTTGTGCGAGAGAAGTAGTTCCAAAGGCCAGACTTTTGAGTTGAAACAATTTTCCTTCAGCAAAGAATGATTTTATAAATTGAAACTCAAGGTCACGCTACAACAGAGATGCCTAGGATTCATGGATCGGGAGGCAACGCCAGTTTGGCATGACTGCACTATCAGAATCAGAATCAGAATCAGAATAAACTTTATTGCCAAGCATGTAAAAAACACATGAGGAACTTGACTTGACATTGGTGCGCATGCGCGCGACACAACGACACGGCAGCCATAATAGGCGCCTCATCAAACAGAGATAGATAAGAAAGGGAGGGGAAGGGAGGGAACGACACAAGGGGGGAGGAGAAAAAAAACTTCGTTATCATAATACAGCTTATTTTTAAGCAGATTATGATTACAATGAAAAAAAATCTCTCAATAGCACAGAGCAACAACTCAGAATTTCACAAGACACAAGAGAGCAGTGTACAGTATATCTTTAATCAGTTCATGAATCAATGTGTGTGCGGTGTTGAGCAGTGTTGATGATAATAAGAGAGACCCAAGGACCCTTGGCAGAAGATGTTTTGTCTGTCTGGCGCCCAGTCTTATCTGGCGCTGCAGCTGGCTGTCCAAGGCCTTGTGCTCATGATTTTGAAAAAACACAGTCTGCAGACAGCCAGGAGGAATTTTCATGGGGAATAATAATGCCAAATAGGACTGATCACAGAGGAGACTTGTATTTCTTCTGTAGATTCAGTACATTAATCCTTCATTGCGCAGCTTTGAATTCGTCGTGGAAAGACCTGAGCGAACCCATGATGTAATCCACCTTACGAGACAGTTCTCCAGTAGTCGCTATCAGGATCTTCTCCAGTTTCTCAATTTGTTGGATGCACCTCGCCTGGCCAGCATTTTGATAGGTTGAATCCATCTTCAGCAATTTACGGTAAACCAAGACAATTCCCGTCCCAATCAGAATTATCCCAATCACCAAGATTACGAAGATAAACAAATCTTCAATATCTTCGATAGAGAGATTAGAGAGACACAGCATTTTCCAATTACCTGTGTCACATAGATAGCCCACTGGAGCCGTTCCAGCGGGGCAGACAGCTTCCCCCGGAGCACTTTTCCTACTATGCAGAAGTTATAAGTTATGCAGAAGTTAGACTACTGTTGCGTATTAAGTTGTGAATATCGGCAATACACTAAGCATTAGTTGGTTTAAGTTATACTAATACATTATGTTTATGTCCAAGTCGTCATGGATACGCGATGCATACGGCCAAAAGTGAAAATTTTGGTGTATTCCAGCATTTCAGACCAATTTTTATATGTTTGGCAAACGCTGCCTAAGTCGTCATGGTGTGACAAACAGCTCAAGTTAGCAAACCCTGTCTGGCTCCAAATATCTACTCAATCAAAATAAATAATGAATTAAATAAGCTTAACAAATGGATGGATTGTAATAAATTATCACTAAATACAGATAAAAACTAAGGTAATGATATTTGGTAATTGTAAAAATAAAGAAGATATACATATTCATATAGATAATGTAATTATTGAAAATAAGATAAGATAAGATAAGATAAGTTAAATATAAGATAAAGATAAATATAGAAGATAATAGAAAAAGATAATACTGTATAAGATAAGATAAATGTTAAGGAGATCAAGTTTTTGGGTGTGATACTGGATGATAAAATTAGTTGGAAACCACACGTCAGATACATACAAAACAAAGCTGCAAAAAATATTGTAGTTATAAAAAAATTAAGCAGGTCCTAGATTACAAATCAGTTCATATCTTGCATTGCTCATTAGTACTTCCATACTTGACCTATTGTATAGAGGTCTGGGGTAACAATTATAAAAGTACACTTAATTCATTGCTAATATTACAAAAAAAGGGCAGTCCGTGTTATACACAAAGTCGGGTATCTTGAACATACTAATTTATTGTTTTTACATTCAAAGCTATTGAAATTACGGGATCTGGTTGATTATTATACAGCACAATTAATGTTTAAAGTCAGTAAAAACCTTTTGCCACACAATATACAAAATCTTTTCAGTGAGACAGAAGGGAAATATAATTTACGGGGGAACACAAAATTTAAAATGCACTTAGTATGATCTACTAGGAAAGGTTTTTGTGTGTCTGTGTGTGGGGTAAAATTGTGGAATGGGCTGGGGGAGAAACACAGGCAATATCCAAACATCCATATATTTAAATCAACATATAAAGAAATGATTTTTGAGCAATATAAAAATAAAGGGCAGTAATATTACAATGTGTCTTCAATGAAAAAAGGTTGTTATTGTGTGTGTTATTGTGTTTTGGTGATTGTGATGGTGATGGTGTTGTCTGTGTTTATGTTGAACATGCCAGAAGTATTTATTTATTATTGTTACAATTATTGTTGGATGTTGGTATTGTTGTCAATATTGACTGCTGTTGTTGTGTCATTTCTGTTGCATAATTTGACTATGGGGTGTATTATGGTGAATGTGGTTGTGGGATGAATGATGACTAAGAGTGATGTTGTAATTTGTTGGGTATGGAAAAGGGGTGGGACTATATAAGCGTTGGCTTCTTCCCACTCCTTCTGAACATTTTATTTTTTGGCTTGATTTTTGTTTTAAATTCTTTTTTCTTTTGTCGGAATGTTCAAATAAATAAAATCAATCAATCAATCAATCAATCAATCAGTTGCAAACAACAGGCATTCCCAGCAAGATAATTTGCAGCACTCCTCAGAGCCTGTAATCCAAGGATACTGCTCTTTGCTAATATGGAAGGGACGAACAAATCCTTTTCCCGGCTGAGACGGGCCTGCTAGCTTCAGGGTTGGCCAACCTCTCTTCACAATGACCAGCTTTTCTTGAAAAGTCCATACGGAAAATTGATGTTTTTTTTAAATATCAGTGACCTAATCATTTTCCTCTCCCCTGTCAGCCATTGTGGGTGGAAAAACAGCTATTATATTTAAACAGATACAGTATATTGTATCTGTTTAAGCAAGTCCTTGCACTGGCATTTTGCTAGCTAGGATCCTCTGCAGTGTGGGTGGAGGAGTCTAACCATCCAATCAAAAGACGTGAAAATGCTGACGTTCTCGGATACCTTCTATGTGTACCCCTGGACGTACAGAAGACATCTGATTGGTTAAAGCAACAGGATAAGTTAAACAGTTAATTTAACCTACAGAGCCGCACTATTAATTCCTGAAGGCCAAAGGCAGATTTGCTTGACCCTGGCAACACAGATGGCTGAAATATAATTGGACAAAAAAACTCTAACATGCATACTGGAAAGAGTGCAACCAAGAGAAAAGCGACAAAATGAAGAGAATAGACTACTGGGAATAATTTAATACATCCTCATGGAACAGTTTATAAGAATGAAGGTTGTAAATGTAACTCTGATAGTGCTTAGGCCAGCAGAGAAGGCTTTGCTGGCCCTGAGGGTCCACCACTGTGGTCATTAAACCAGGTTTTGGTACTTTTGGCTGTGTGGGCAGATGCCAAGTCCTGCTGGAAAATAAAATTAGCATCTCCATAAAGCTTGTAAGCAGAGGGAAGAATAAAGTGCTCTAAAATTTCCAGGGAGATAGCTGCATTGACTTTGGACTTGATAAAACACAACGGACAAACACCAGCAGATGGCATGGCTCCCTAAATCAGATGCCAAGTCCTCTCATTTGGAAATTAAAGTCCCATAGTCTGGAGGAAGAGTGGAGAGGCACAGAATCCAAGATGCTTGAGGTCCAGTGTGAAGTTTCCACAGTCATGTGGACGCCTCCCACTAGGGCTGTTGCGATAACCACAATTATGTAATACTGTGCTATGGACAAGTATACCGCGGAGGAAAACGAGGAACCGCAACAACCGCACTATTCACTTTTTTGTGTGTGTGGCTAAATCTCATTGTTCACTTATGTGCCCCTGTTGATTAATAAATAAACTGTTAAATGTTAAGTGTATTTTTATTGCCAACAGCATGTTTGCACCCGGTACTGTGGAAGCTTCCACAGCACTGGATACTGGCAGCATCAGCACCATGGGCACTCTCTCTCCGGACTGACTCCAGCAGGGAGATAGGGGTGGAAGCATTTGGACTCCTTGCTAAATACAGCCATGACAGTGAGCACTGAAAGGGCACAAGGCATGTTATTTCCTTCTGAGCGGAGTGTTTATGATCCTGACAATTGTGCTCCGACAGCGAAACAACTACTGCATAATGCATTGCTTGTTTAAACGTGATTTTTCGGACAGCGGCAAAAATCACGGAAACAAGAGCCACGCAGGGTCCTGTACAGAGGCTGTCCTGTTTAAATAAGCAGAATGTCGCTGTACTCTCCAGTCCACACACGTCGTAGTTGAAATACTGGTGTTCCCGCCACTGCTTCATGAAAATGATCGGGGAGGGGGGTTGTTGTTTTGTTTTTTACAGAATCAGCAGTTCATGCCTAGAAAGACCAGAGCTCCCCACAATTGTCACACACGCACATAAAGTTGAGAGTGGAGCTGCAGCGAGTTTTTCACAGCTTCCGTCATTTGGCACATAAGTTATGAACCCTGTTTAAATTACGAGACCACAGGGTCCTAAAAACATTTGCAGTAATACCACATATCACGGTGTTGAGCTGTCCACAGTCACCGCAGGGGGAAATTCCTCCATCGTGACAGCCCTACCTCACACATAAGGTGTTTTGGGCACATTCCAGTGGAGAAGACCCCAGGGCAGAGCCAGGACATGCTGGAGAGACTGTGCTTCCCAGCTGGTTTTGGAACACCTTGGTATCCTCCCTGAGGAGTTGAAGGAGGTGGCTTGTAAGAGTCTGGGCTTCTCTTCTAGGTCTGATGCCTCTGCGACCCAGACCCCCGGATAAGCGATGGATGGATGGATGGACGGATGGTTGGATGGATGGTTTTAGTATTTTATACAATGTAAGACCCAATTAGAATTTTAGAAGGTTAAACCCAATAAAAACTCCATAGTCATACTCCACACTCCCATGTACACGTCAGTGTCTTCATCACTGCAGGAACATGCATTTGGCAGTGAGCAAAGAAGTCCCACTTGACATGATTTCAGAAACACCCAGAAGCAGACACAGGCTCAACAACAATGATCTTTTATTGAATGAAAGTGGAGGAGTGTGTGTGCGTATGGTGTTGTACATGTGGTGTAATGGGAGCAGGAGCGTGGACAGCAGGACAGGTCTGGCAACCCTACAATGACAGCAGAGACAGCGGATTAGACAGAGGCAGGCAGGTAATAATATTAACAGAGAATTGATTGTCTTACGGCAGCAAAGAGTTAATCTGACTCCGAAGAGATGACAATCCAATACCGGCCTGGCGTCCCACTGTAGTACCATAGTGCAGGTGCAGAGTATACACAGTGCTGATTAGGGTGAGGAAAACGTGCTGTGTGCTCCAGTTCACCAGTTGCAAGAAAGGAGTAGTCCACTGTCCAAAGACAAAGGTCCGGTCCACCGCCAGGAGGAAGGAGAGGTCTGCCTGGAGGTTGGTCCACCTGTGCACAGGGAACAAGGGAAAACAGGCAGGTGCAGAGAATCAACTCTGGAACAGCTTACGTAGCGTTGGGGAGACGAAACTCCCATATGACGAGAAGCTGAAGACAAACAAGAGAGGCAAAACTCTTGAGGCGTAGAGCTGAAAGGGGAAGACTCCCGCATGGAGCTCTTCCTGGGAGAAAATGTAGACGTCTCCGTGCTGTCTTCTGTGTCACAAACCCCTGTGCACCATTACACGGTGCACGAGAGAGAGAATGAAAAGCCCAATCGCGGGAGTAGAAAGTGCCATTTTATTAAATATACAAACAATGAAACAAGTCCAGTAACCACAAAATACAGGAAGATGCGATTGGTGAAATAAAGGCCACCAGACATACAGGGCACCCACCGGATGCTCTACACCCCGGTCACAAAAGGGAGCCTAGTGCTGCCGGACCGTTAAGCACAAAAGGAAAGGTGAACATGCCACTTATGGGGCTGGAGCAATTCCGGGGCAAACCATGCAATCTGGAGGATGAGGAGGTTAAGCAGGGTCAGCCGATCACACCAAGGGATAAAACAAACTTTAAGTGCTGGCCGAAATAATTAGCAGGAGATGAAAAACTCATATGCGGAGAGCTAGCTGCTGCATATGGAGGTGAATGCCCCGACAATCTCTTTCCACAACAGCAGCAAAACAAATATTCCTGAAGCTAACGAGGAAAGAGATTGCTGGTGCGAAAAGGCGTGGGCTGAACTTGATTAGACCTGGTGTGTGAGTGAGTGTGCATGAGTGTATGAATGGGAATGAATGGAGCGTGTGCATGTGTATGTGTGTGTGTGTGTAGTGTGTATGTGTGTGAACACCCGTGACAGTGTAGCTGATGGCACTTGACAGGAGGGGGGGGGGGGGGGCGTGCCCAAGCGGACAGGAGGAAAATAGGGCAAAACATAACAATAAGCAGAACTGGGTTTGGGAGCCAAACCCAGATTCATGACAGCCCCCCCCCCTCTAGGAGTGGAGACCAGACACCCCAGTACCATCAGCCAAAAAGAAAAGAAACACCCCTCAAGGGAACCCCTCCTTTCCTGGCAACAAACAATAACCCAGGGTGGGAAGTGGGGGAAAACCGGTTAGGAGGGAAGCAACCAGTGAAAACACGACCAGTACAAAAACAAAATAAAGAGCAAACCCCTCCTAGCGACCCCCAACCTGGAACACTAACACCCCCCCCCAGAAGTCCAAAGTTCAGGGGGTCGACCAGAGTCCCAGGCCCCCAGCATGGTGAAGAGTGGCAGGTCGGGTGGCCTGCCCAAGTCCCAAGTCCAGCAGGCAGCCCGTGGGATAGTGTCCGGCGGTCTGCCCGGGCTGATGGACCACCTGACCCATAAACCAAGTCCCTCAGGTGGCCACCAGCCACCAGGGCCTGAGAGAAAGGCGGAGAGGCAGCCTCCATACTCGGGAACATCGGCAACGAAGCCAAGGAACAGGAGTCCCCTACCTTTTGAGGCTTGGGGCAGGGGAACTGTAGCACCCGCGATGGTCCCGGTCTGGGACATGGCTGCACCGGCGGTGGACCCCAGCTGGAGCTCTGCTGCACTGACGGTGGACCCCAGTTGGAGCTCTGCTGCACCCACAGTGGGCTCTGGTTGGAGCACCGTTGCACCTGCGGTGACCCCTATCAGGGCCCTCATTGCTCCCACGGTGGCCTCCCCAGCAAGGGAGGTGATGCTCCTCACATCACCGGATGCTGGACCCCGATCCTTGGTGGCCTCCAACGACACCAGCAGCTTTTCAGTGACCCCAGCCGGGTGCTCTGAACCCGAAGGGAGGAAAAGAGAAAACAGGTCAGGGTCACCGGTCAGGGTCAGGGTCGCCAGCAGTGGCAGAGCCTGGTGTGGAGAAAAAGAATGGTTAGGATCGCTGGCAGCAGCAGAGTCCGGCGAGGGAGGTCCAGATGCGGCTGAGAGCCGCACCTGACTCCCCTCTCCAAAAGCCAGACAAGATCCCTCCACCATCAACAAATGAACTACAGGAGAGATTACTTGCCTGTGCTTAAGTTCTACCACCATCCAGGACTCCAATGATGCCCCGGATCCCCTTGGCTGGAGGTATGGTCCGGGAGATGACTCCACTGCGGCGGCCCCCGCAGCGGGCGTGATGGTGGTTGCAGTTGTGGTGCTTTCGGAGGCCGTCCTCCACGCCTCCGGTTCCTCTGGCGTGACGGCCGTGGACGACCCTTCCTCTGGCCCATGGGCTGGACCCGCCCAGCCCTCTGGCTCCTCCTCCCCCGAGCGACCTGGATCCAGAACCAATGGGTTCATAGGGGCACATAGAAAGGAGTCAGTGAGACCAGGAACGAGAGCACTATATGCCGCTGGGGCACAGCACTCAGGGGACTGCACACCCCAAGTCTCCTTGCCAGGAGGCAGGCAAAATTGATCATTGATCATGAAAGTTAAATGATATTAAACTTGCCTGTTCTCCTGGCACTGGAGGTCCCCAGCGGTCTCTGAGGCGTCCTCTCTCCTCTCCTGGCATTCCTCATCTGTGTTGCGGTTCCCCCTCCCTTGGGGAAAGTTCCTTTAGCCTGTCAGCCATCTCCAGGAGGAGCCACGGCTTCACCTCCAAGATGAGGTCCGTCTCTGCCAGAAGAGCCCGCCTGCGTTCCTCCATTTCCTCCCATGACGGAGCAGAGCATGGCTCAGAGCGGGGAGGCAGAGCTGTAGTAAGCAGAGCTGGACACTTCTTGCGGAGGGGATTCCTACCTCTCCTCCTCCTGGGCAACTTGGGAATGAGGTAGTCCGGAACGTCGAGCACCGTGCCGGGCAGTGGATCACCCACGCAGAGAGGCCCTGCATCTTCCGGAACGATGAGCGAAGTGGCCGCGAGGACCTCGAGCACTGGGAGATCCTCATCCGATTCCATGCACGGCACGACAAAGATGTCCCGGAGGATCTCCATCACCTCCGGATGATCCCAGAGGCTGTCTCGTGCCATCATCCTCCTCGCGGTGTCCCAAGCCTGATGAACGGCCAGGGAGGAACAGGGCTTCTGCGTCCATGAAAAAATCTCCTCCAAGAAGCACAACGAGCGCAGCACCCGCTCCAACTCTATCTCCGTCCAAACCACCATGTTTAAAGTCGAAGAGGAAAGAAAAAGGTGTGGAAAGGGAAAAAGAAAAAACATACTTCTACTCCGCTGGTTTTTTTCTGTCAGGTCGGGGCATTCTGTCACAAACTCCCGTGCGCCATTACACGGCGCACGAGAGAGAGAATGAAAAACCCAATCGCGGGAGTAGAAAGTGCCATTTTATTAAATATACAAACAATGAAACAAGTCCAGTTTACCACAAAATACAGGAAGATGCAATTGGTGAAATAAAGGCCACCAGACATACAGAGCGTTCACCGGACGCTCTACAGCCCGGTCACAAAAGGGAGCCTAGTGCT
Organism: Pholidichthys leucotaenia; assembly: GCA_020510985.1. NCBI lineage: Eukaryota > Metazoa > Chordata > Actinopteri > Cichliformes > Pholidichthyidae > Pholidichthys > Pholidichthys leucotaenia. The sequence continues at coordinate 400,004,408 of CM035838.1, forward strand.
GCCGGACCGTTAAGCACAAAAGGAAAGGCGAACATGACACTTACGGGGCTGGAGCAATTCAGGGGTGAACCGTACAGTCTGGAGGATGAGGAGGTTAAGCAGGGTCAGCCGATCACACCAAGGGATAAACTGAACTTTAAGTGCTGGCCGAAATACTTAGCAGGAGATGAAAAACTCATACGCGGAGAGCTAGTTGTCGCGTATGGAGGTGAATGCCCCGACAATCTCTTTCCACAACAGCAGCGAACAAATACTCTTGAAGCTAACGAGGAAAGAGATTGTCAGTGTGAAAAGGCATGGGCTGAACTTGATTAGACCTGGCGTGTGAGTGAGCATGCATGTATGAATGGGAATGAATGGAGCATGTGCATGTGTATGTGTAGTATGTATGTGTGTGAACACCCGTGAGAGTGCAGCTGATGACACTTGACAGGAGGAGGGGGCATTCCCAAGCTGACAGGAGGAAAATAGGGCAAAACATAACAATAAGTAGAGCTGGGTTTGGGAGCCAAATCCAGATTCATGACATTCTGGGTAGCGTTCCTTATAAAGGGTGCTTAATGAGGAGGAGCAGGTGTGCCCACAGCTGTGGAAGATATTTAGGGCAAACGGCACACAGCGCGGATCACCACACCCACTCAGCTGTATTTCAGATTTTCTGTTTGGAAGGGGCCAGCGCCGGATTAAGGAGGTTGTGGCAAAATAATGATGTTTACATGTGCGGTAATAAACAGTTTAAAATCGGATTTCTGGAGTTATCTAATTAAAGTAGTCACGTAAAAACAATAATCCTCTGCACATGTTCAGACCATGTCAGCCTTGCCACTTTTACTTTGTCTCCAAATTGCCCAACTTGAACTGTCCCTCTGATATACTCATTTCTAATCCTGTCACTCCCAGTGAGAATCTTAGCATTTTCAACTCTGCCACCTCCAGCTCTGCCTCCTGTCTTTTTGTCAGTGCCACTGTCTCTAAACCATGCATTATAGCAGGTCTCACTACCGTCTTGTAAAGCTTCCCTTTTACTCTCTATGTTATCTTTCTGTCACAGATCACCCCGGCACTCGTCTCCACCCACTCCACCCTGCCAACACTCTCTTCTTCACCTCTCTTGTGCATTTTCCATTTCATTGGATGGTTGACCCCAGGTATTTAAACTCATCTTCACCACCATTACTCCTTGCATCTTCACGTTTCACTTGCCTCCCTGTCATTTAGACATGTATTGTCTTGCTTCTGTTGACTTTCATTCCTCTTCTCTCCAGAGCATACCTCCACTTCTCCAGGTTCTCTTCCACCTCCCTACTCTCACTACAGATCACAATGTCATCTGCAAATATTATAGTCTATGGAGAATCCTGCCTGACTTTGTCTGTCATCCTGCTCATCACCATGGCAAACAAGATGGCTCAGAGCTGATCCCTGATGTAATCCCACCCCCACCTTGAATGCATCTGTCACTCCCACACCACACCTCACCACTGTCTCACTGTCCTCATACATGTCCTGCACCACCCTTGCATACTTCTGTGCCACACCTGTAGTAGTAGATTAGTTTATTTGACAGGGACAGTGCAATAAACATAGACAATTAATCAAAGACAATCAATCTGATGTGTTGCACATAGAGTGTATAGCTATTAGCTAATTTGCAACTCTTGTCCCTGGATGGGCTTTAGAAAAAAGAATCAAGATAAAAAATATACACAATAACCACATACATCAATGCAGAAAAATTATAAATACACAATTATAAATATTATAAATATTATAAATACACAAATATAACAGCCTGACTCACATTTAACACATATAACATAACTCACATTTGCCTATTTCAGGCCTTCCTCCCTCCGTCACTCACTATAAACAAACACATTTATTCCTTCCCTTCATTCACTCTCACTTTGCAGACAAATAATTCATACATGAGTACATTCTTGTTTATTTTTCAGCCAGTTTTTAACATTTTTAGTGAATGTTTTAAAGTCTGTTATTATTTTAATTTCATTTGGCATTGTGTTCCAGATGTGACTGCCCTTTATAGAGAAAGCTGTTTGTCCAAATGTGGTTCTGCGGTGGAATATTTTACAGTTATTGTTAACAGAACTCCTGGTGGCTCTGCTGCTGTCCTGTCTTTGGACGAAACCAGCAAGTGGCTCGGGTGCTGATTTATGGAAACATTTGAACGTTAATTTCAGAAGACAGAGGTCAATGAAGCTCTCAAAACTCAATAGGTTGTATTTTTTTAAAACATTACAGTGATGCCACCTAATGGGCTTTTTGTCCAAGATTTTTAGGGTTTGATTATATAATGAACCTATATGTCTTATTGTGGAAGAGGCTGCTTGAGCCCAGACTGTCAAACAGTATGATATATGAGAAAAAAACCATAGAATGCATATACAGTGCAGCTGCTTCGTAAGGTATGTAATATCTAATTAATTTAAAGCAGTTCAGATTTTTTTTTACTGTTTTTGAAATTTAAATTTGAGTTGAGGATCTAGTACAATGCCAAGGTATTTGAATTCTGTAGCTAAACTGATGTCATGATCATGTATATTAACTTTAAAATGTTGCAGGTTACATTTTTTGATTGAAAAGCACATTGAGACTGTTTTCTGAAGGTTCAGCAATAGATGGTTCTTGAGGAGCCACTCTTGGACATCAACCATACTTGTAGACAGTACATCTGCAGCCTGTGCTGGAGTCTTGGCAGCTGTGTAAATAACTGCATCATCTGCATAAAGTTGGCATGTTGCAGCTGAGCAGTGTAACGGCAAGTCATTAATAAAAATGCTGAAAAGTAAAGGACCAAGAATGGTCCCTTGTGGGATACCCATGCAGTTGTTTAAAAATGAGGATTTATCCTGGTGAACTTTTACACACTGTTCTCTATTCTGGAGATAAGATGCAAACCATTCTAATGTATTTGGGGAGAAGTTAAAAGATACCATTTTGGATAAAAGCAAACTGTGGTTTACAGTATCGAAAGCCTTTTTGAGATCTAGAAAAACAGCTCCTACCACATTACCCCTGTCCAAGGACTGTTTGACGTTTTCAATAAGGCAACAATTTGCTGTTTCTGTTGAGTATCCTGGTCTAAAACCAAATTGATGTGGATGAAGAAGTTGACTGTCTTGTAAGTAGTCTATCAGCTGTGTAGCTACAACTTTTTCAAGAACCTTAGATAGGACTGGTAAAATAGAGATTGGGCGGTAATTGCATATATCGTCTTTACTGCCTGATTTATGAACTGGTATGACGACAGCTTTTTTCCAGCCAGATGGAAATGTACTAGACCTAATGGAGAGATTAATGAGATGAGTCAGTGGTTTGATTAATATTTTGCTGTGCATTTTGAGAAAGGAGGTGCTCATATTGTAGATATCATTAGTTTTTGAGTTTGACAGTGTTTTAACAATACCAGCAATTAACTTCTCATTTACCTCATCGATGTGAAAAGTATCTGTTGGAAGTATGGAATTTGTGTTGTTGAGCACATTTGGCAGCACAAAAATTTTTGTTAAGTCTTCCACAGAGCCCACAAAGTGTGAATTAAATTCATTTGCCAAAGTAGCCTTGTCACTGACGGTCTTGCCATTGATTCTAAGTTCCTTTACCCCCTTCTGATCGTTTTTTTTATTAGTTAAGTTATTTAAATGCCTCCATAGGGAACTGTTGTTACCCTTTGCATGATCTATCAGTTTATTGTAATAAGATATTTTTGATTTTCGCAGCTCATGTACCACTTTATTTCTTAAACTTTTGTACACAAGGTGATCATTTTGTAGTTTGGAGGTTAGTGATGTTTTCAGTGCATAGTCTCGCCTCTTCATAAGTTTTCTTATTTCATTATTTAACCATGGTAGGCTAATCTTCTGTTGTCTACTTTTAATTTGCTTTGAAAATTTTTCTATAGACTTTGTGATTGTTGCAGTTATAAAATTACAACAATCATCTACTTCACATGTTGACATGAGCTGCTCCCAATTTTGATTCTCTAAGTAATGTTCAAACTCCTCATTTTTTGATTTGGGGATAATAAAATTTGATTTGTCAATATCGACTCCCCCAAAATACTGTAGTCGCTTTTTAGTAAGTTTCCTGACAGCAAGAACCATGTTATGATCTGAGAGACCAGTTACAAGATTATAGGTTCTGGTTATTCGTTCTGGTTTATTAGTAAATACCATGTCAATAAGTGTTCTGGATTGTTTGGTTATCCTGGTGGGTCCTTTGATGATTTGCTGGTAATTAAATTTAGTCATGAGGCTTTTCAGTTTTTGTTTGTCTTTTTTATCAGACCAGTTGATATTAAAGTCACCATGAATTATTGTTTCTCTGTTCTTCTCAAGTTGTTTAACCAGATCACTTAATTCATTATAAAAGGAAGAGTTGTGTGACGGTGGGTTGTACACTACTGCAATGTTGAAATTCATTACCGGAGAGAGACATACATTAACAGCTAAACATTCAAGTGAAGTATTCAAATCAACCAGTTGACATTTATATTTCCCTTTGATGTAAATTAAAACACCTCCTCCCCTCCCTACCTGCCTGTCTTTTCTAAAACACTGGTAGCCCACAATATCGATCATATTAGTGTCTATGTTACTGTGTAGCCAGCTTTCTGAGAGACAAAGGTAGTCCAGATTTGAGTCCAACAGCAACACCGAAATCTCATCTCTTTTGGGGATTATGCTCCGTATGTTTAAATGACCGCCGAGGATCCCCTTTGGTTTAGCCTTGGTGTCCCAAAGAACTCGTGCATGATTAACAGTTTGGAAAAATAAATGTTGTTTTTGCTTTTGTACAGCTCGGTTTTGTGCTAACCCAGTGGTCTGCTGTTTAATAGTGGCAGGTCCAGGGTTAAGGTGAATATCTCCTGCCAGAAGTAGCAGAACTAACAGAACTTTAACTGTATATCCTCTGCCATATTGTGATTTTTGCTTAACAGCCATGTTTGCCTTAATTTGGAAGTTTTTGCTCAGGGCTTTTAAAGACCACATAGAGTGTAGGGTGAGATGTCCAAGCCCAAATCCATACAGATAAAACTTTTTAACTTCACCTTTGGTTGAGTTTGTCGGAAAATCCTTCTTGTTGCAGGTCCAGACACACAAAGACAAAACGAAGAGGAAGTAGAGAAGTAGAGAAGGCTTATTAGTGGTGCCCATCAGCCCACTTTTTAATCCGGTGGCAGCCATCTTCAGTCTTTCTTGGAAAGAAGGAAAAAGAAAATCTGTGGATAGTAAAATAAATTCTGCTTATATCGCCAGAATCTGATCCGATCGTCCTCGAATCCAGCTGGGCCTCAGCTAGCCAACTAGCCCCTTCCGTTGCTGGTCTCGTTGCTCATAGTCGCCGTAACTGGTCTCCCGTCCCGCTCCTCCAACCGAGTCTCGTCACACACCGCCGCTGCCACCGAGCTCCGCTGAGGTCACGGTAAGTCCTCCGCTAGGCACCGCCACCTACCGTCGTCTGCCTGGGTGAAATCTCTGCTGAGCCCCGTCAACAAATAGCCGCTTGCCTGGTAGTATCTCCGCTGGGCCTCGCAGCTGGGCTTCGATTCAGGCTGGTGTAAGGTGGAATGACTGGCGCCAGCATTAAGCTAACTAGCGTTAGCTTAGCAATCGCTTCGGGTAGTCTCGTCGCACACCGCCGCTGCAGTCACGGTAAGTCCTCCGCTGGGCACCGCCGCCTACCGCCGTCTGCCTGGGTGAAATCTCTGCTGAGCCCCGTCAACAAATAGCCGCCTGCCTGGTAGTATCTCCGCTGGGCCTCGCAGCTGGGCTTTGATTCAGGCTGGTGTTAGGTGGAATGGCTGGCGCCAGCATTAAGCTAACTAGCGTTAGCTTAGCAATCGCTTCAGGTAGGGCACATCAGTGAATCACAAGGAAGCGCTGGAATCGCTGGTCAGTTTACTCACAGTGGCCGGATAAAAGCGATCAAAGGGGTAATCCACCGGAGGTATATCCGATCGCTGTAGGTTAGTTATTTAGAGACTGGCGCCAGCATTAAGCTAACTAGTGTTAGCTTAGCAATCGCTTCAGGTAGCATTAAGCTAACTAGTGTTAGCTTAGCAATCGCTTCAGGAAGGCGCAGGAAGTCGCTGGAGAAAGGCGATTAAAGGGCAATCCAGCGGAGGTGGCAATTCAGCCCGTGCGTGTTCGCCACGAGCGCCGATCGCTGCAGGCCAGCCACTTTTAATGGCAAAATCAGTGACTTTGTCTCAGCACTGAAAAAGTGTGACCATCCCGGTCGCCATCTTGAGTAGGAGCCTCAAGCCTGACAAACCTGACTTTCTTGTACCACAGATTTGGTTGGCATCACCGTGATGATGCGACCACTTGGTGACGTCATCACACCGAGCTTAAAAAAGTAAGGAACGGCCATCTTACGGCCTCTTTTCAGCTTGCTGTTACAGAGCTCAGCCTCCCAACAACCGTCTGTATTTCATAACAGTGTTTTATGTAATAAAGTTCGTGTTCCCAGCAAACGCCACTCTATCGGTCCTTCCACGTTTTCCAGACATAACATCTGGTGACAAGAGTAAACCATGGAAGCATGTTTGAGGACACTACAACCATTTCTGGAAAACTCCAGTCGTGGCAACGGTGGCTCGATGCTTATGAGACCTATGTATCGGCTTCGGACAGGCAAGCTGGACAAGGTACAGAAGCAAGCTCTACTGGTTCACAATCTGGGTATAGAAGGCCAACATATTTTCCACATGCTAGGACCAAAAGAATTTGCCAAGTCAGTCAAGCTGCTAGCTAGCTACTTCACCACACCCAACAATGTGTTGGCGCGGCGCATTAGGTTTCACCAACAGCAGCAAAAGGCTGGAGAGATGACACAACAATTCGTTGCGGACCTTCGCCACCTAGCTAGCATGTGCAGATTTGGTTTGTTGGAGGACGAAATGGTGCGGGACCAGTTGGCCAAGCACACTAGCACCCCACGGCTGTGGACGAAGATGCTAATGGCCCCAAACAACATGATGCTAGCTAGTACCATTGAGCTAGCATTCCAGCTAGAGTCTGCCGACAGACTCTAGCTGGAATGCTGTTGTGTTGTTCACAATGTTGTGTTGTTCCTGCACACCTAGCATCAGAGCTAGGTGTGCAGGAACAACAACAACAGCCAAGCCACACACCACTAGCATACACAGTAGAAATAGAAGGGCTCGGTGACAAGGCAGGAGAGGCCGAAGCAAACACTGTGGATCAGAACAACACTACAAGGCGCTTCTCATGTGGCAATTGTGGCTCCCCGGCACACCGAGAGAGAGCTCAATCCTGCCCAGCAAGGTGACAACAATGTAAGCGATGCAGCAAATTCAGCCAATTTTGCCGGTCAGTGCCACCACTGAGCCTGCTGGTCAGTTCGTCACTCACCCGTGATGACCATTCATATGGTGAGTTCTGGAGGTGCGCCGTATGCATTCTGCATGGTAGGACTGGACGACGTCAGCTTACTGCTCCTACTCGACACCGTCCCAGTGAGATCCATGTTGAACTGGGTCACCGTAAAGATGTTCTTTCCCAACCACCCGATTGCGAAAAACCCAGTGGAGCTGTGCAGGTATGGTGGCTACTGAGTCAGCACTGTAAAGGACCATCACACTAATGTTCTGCTACGCATCAGGAGTCATTGCTGATTTTGTTTTCCAAGTGGTCACACATGGAAACAACATATTATATGTGACCCGTTTTATCAACTGGGCTTCTCCATCTGCGACAGTAACAGACTCTGTTTGACCGATGATGATGAGTGGGACGCAACACACCCAGACGACGATGACGAGGGTACAGCCGTCCCATGCTCACAGGAGGAGCACCATCCAGACAAGGGGCAGTGACTGGACTCACCTCAGATCCTCGCTAAAAATGAACCTCAGGGAGCCACTGCAGAGCTGCAGGAGAGGGAGCCCACGTCTATTGGGAACCCCAGGATGCAACAACCTAGCGCAGGTTCTACCAACGGCAACAGCGACACATTGCCACTACCAGACTTCCCAGGAGAGGGGGAGAAGAAACTGGACTACTTCCGAATCCACGCCCAGCACCAGCCTCTAGGAGCCGCCACTGAGCCGCAAGATGAAGGGTCTGTGACCAAACAAAGCACAGCAGAACCACCAGATGCCTTCCGAATCCACGACCAGCATCGGCCTCCAGGAGCTGCTGCTGAGCTGGAGGATGAAGAGTCCGTGACCCAACAGGCTACTGCAGAACCACCACAACCCGGTGGATGCCCCATACCAGACATGAGAGCCACACCATCACAACCACGACACCAAATGCAGCAGAAGAGATCACCACTCGGAGTGATGGACTGGGTTCCGGTCTGCAGAACTGAATGACTGGGCCTACAGTCAGGCTCAACACCGTCTCCACCGCCATTGGCACCCATCAAGATCACAACGCAGCTGCAGCCAGCGACTTTACAGCTGGCAGATGGTTCGGTGTGGCACACCAACCGCCTTCGCCAAGTTCAAGTAGCTGCCCCGGATGAGACAGCCATGCGGGAGTCGACTTGACAGTGTTGGACCCGGACTGCGGTTATGAAGAAGATGATCCCAGTTTGCGGGCTTCCGTACCTCCAGGGATGCGTCCACCATGGGCTCGCCTCAGGGCCCCTCCAACTGAACTGCCTTCCTCAATAAAAGGACTGTTTAGCTAGGGGCGCAGCTGCCAACAAATAGTGGCATAATAAACCACTCAGCCGTGCTAGGTCATGCGGTAGTCTACCGGCTGACCCTAGCTAGTTTGGGGTTCTCTGTGCACCAAATTGGGGAGGGTAAATTCATTCAGAATTTACCATTCATGTTTTAGTTTTTTTTATCAATGCTTACTTGTAGTTTTAGCAAATGTCTACTTTTTAATGCTAACACCAGCCTGCCCAGGGACTACAGGTGGAAATTAGCACTTGTGCTATAACCTGGTACAATGCATCTTTCCTGTTTAAGGTCAATGTATATTGTGCATGTCCCTGCATAAATAAATAAATTTAAAAAAAAATTCATATGTGTGTTCCAACAGCGATGGAACACACCACACTGTGGAACACACCACGGTGGAACACACCACACCAATGCCAACCAAATCATGGTGATGCGGCTACTTGGTGACATCATCACGCTGAGCTTATAAAAGTAAGGGACGACCATCTTACGGCCTCTTTTCGGCTCGCTGTTACAGCGTTCAGCCTCCCGACAACTGTCTGTATTTCATAACAGTGTTTTATGTAATAAAGTTTGTGTTCCCAGCAAGCGCCACTCACTGTCAGTCCTTCCACATTTTCGAAACATAACATTGGCACCCTATCATATGCTTTCTCTAGATCCACAAAGACACAGTGCAACTCCTTCTGATCTTCTTTATTACTTATCAGAGATTAATTCATTATAATAAATGCTGTCCAACTCCAAGTTTTCCCAAAATGATATATTTGCTTTGTTTTTGGTTTGGTGATTATTGATGTTGAGTCCATGTTAAACAGGAAATTGCATGGTGCAGGATATTAATAAAATCTGCTAGTTTTCCCACATGTGAAGATCTCCAGAAGATCCCACAAGTGTTTTCTTGACTTATTTCAGCACACAGCTATGAAGATATGTGTTCCTTGTTACCATTTATGCTTCACTGGTCATCTCAATACAGCACCCTGATCAGTTTAAAGCTGCAGTTATAACACACTTCAAAGAAAGCATAAATTTCATGTTATCAGATTAAAATCTGTTTCAGTCGCACATGTCCCCACTGCTCCCTTTCTCTGCTTCTGTTTTTGTTTTTTGTTTTAAATTGAGAAAAGCCACATTCTTCACAGACACAAAGAGGCAATTTTGTGCAGCCGCCAGGCTTGAGTCATAGACAGAGCCATGGGGGGTCAGCTGCTGGGTGAAGAGCCAGGCTTGTTTCGCTCTGAGCAGGAGCAGAAGAGAAACACATAGATGTGAATCCCCTTAGATGCTGCTGCTGTTTAAACTGTATATTATTGAATATACAGTCAGTTCAGGTCTCTGCTCTGTCACAAGCAGAAACTTATATATACAGAAACAATCCAATGCTGTATCTCATCTTTTCCTTTCTTTTCTTTTTTTTGTTTTCATCTGCCCTGATTTTGGTTCTTGCTTTTCACTCACTCGTGCAGTAAAATTACAAAGTTAAAGAAGTAAAAAGCGACGTCTGGACGTGCTACAGATTCTGAGCTCCTTAATTCTGTGCCACTGACAATATTTCACACATTCCATCCAGCATGAGTAAACTGCGGGGTCCAGTGGTGTCGTCAATGGCTCCTCTGTGTCACTGTCACCTCAGAAACAGCAGGAATGCTCATCCACGGCTGCCCTCCCTACAGTCTGTACACCAAAGCCAGGACCCACTGCTGGAAGGTTTTCTCTCGGAGGAAGTACACTCATTATAGACAGCAAGACTGAGAGAGAGAGATTTTTAAAAATGTAAGAACAGTGGGTAAGACAGAGTGGGGGGTGGCAAGAGGTTAACAGTAACAAACATAAGATGTGATTTTGGAGCTCATACTTATCTATTAAAAAAGGAAAACAGAAGAGTCAGTAAGAGTTGGAATCAGATTTTTCCTTTTCTTATCCATGCTCTGTATACATCATAAATCAGATAACTGCTATTGTTGCTGCTCATTTTTAAAATTAATTTCAGCTCAGATGACTTCCTTTTCATTCACCCCTCCCTTGGAACACCGCTCAGACAACATAAAAAAGTACACAAACTTCTAGATGATGATGCAAAAATGCAAGTATATTCAAATGCAGCACACAAAGAAGCATGTCCTGCCAAAATTATGGAATCACCACACTTGGACAATGTTTACGATGTGCATTCAGTTGTTTAATTTTGTAAAAATAAATAAACAATGTTAACGGGGACATGTTGCAAAACAGTTTTTTTTCATTTAAAATGCCAGCCTTCTGGCTTTAAGAAACTTTTTTTTAAATTGCATTTTTATCAGATCACACAGAGGAAAAAAATACAGAATCACTAAACTCTGAAGAAAATATTATGGAATAATGAAAAAAATGTTACACCACTAGTACAGATGCTCTACCTCTGGCCGGAGTGTTAGCATAGAGGTCGAGCATCCGCCCCACAGCTGGGAGGTCAGGGTTCAAGTCCTGGCCAGGTCATGCCAAAGACCATATAAAAAGTGGAATTTCCTGCCGTCCAGCTTGGTGCTCAGCAAAACTGGAATGGAGGACAGAAATGTGGGCGGCAGTGCCTCAGGAGGTAGAGCGGGTCGTCCAATAACCAGAGGGCTGGTGGTTTGAATCCCACTGTCCCCAGATATCCTGCCATTGTGTCCCTGGGTAAGACACTTCAAGACACCCAACTTGCCTTGGTATGAATGTGTTTAAATGTTTGGTAGTGGCGAGGCCATTGGCGCGGATTGGCAGCCATGTTTCCGTCAGTCTGCCTCAGGGCAGCTGTGGCTACAGCAGTAGCTTACCACTATCAATGTCTGTTTGGAGTGAATGAATAATGGACTCACTGTAAGCGCTTTGAGATGTCAGTTGACATGTATAGCACCATATAACTCTAATCCATTGTTATTATTATTATCACTTTGTTGCACCACCTCTGGCTTTTAACACAGTGTGGATCAACTACTGCCAAACAGAATTCTTCATCAGTCCAGCTCCAACTTTCTCTGCAGGTTGGAGTCTTGTCATGGACCATTGTCTTCATTTTCCACCATAGATTTTCAGTGAGTTTGTGGTCTGGGCTATTTACAGGCCATGCCATTGGCATCATACAGTGGCGTGAAAAAGTGTTAGCCCCTTCCTGATTTCTCTTCTTTCTTTTTTTTTTTTTTGTATATTTGTTCCACTTAAATGTTTCAGATCATCAAATAAATTTAAATATTAGACAAAGATAACACAAGTATACACAAAACGCAGTTTTTATATGAAGATGTTTATTATGAAGGGTAAAAAAAATCCAAATCTACGTGACCCTGTGTGAAAAAGTGACTGCCCCCCCCTGTTAAAACATAAATTAACTGTATTTTATCACACCTTTGGAAAGCTGAGTTCAATTTCTCTAGCTACACCCAGGCCTGATTACTGCCACACCTGTTCTCAATCAAGAAATCACTTAAATAGAGCCTGCCTGACAAAGTGAAGTAGACCAAAAGATCCTCAAAAGCTAGACACCATGCTGTGATCCAAAGAAATTGAGGAACAAATGAGAAACAAAGTAACTGAGATCTATCAGTCTGGAAAAGGTTATAATGTAGAGAGAATGATCAGGCGAGACAACGAGCTGGATCAACACAGACTTTATTTTCCCTCTAACAGATCAGGATCACAAAAAGAACTCCCTGGCCACTGTGCATCTCACTTTTATACCCTTAGTTACTTGCATAGTGGCCCGGGGCTTCAACCTCATATTTATTTCATAACAAAGCCTGTGCGGCGCATTAACATGATATTACACTGGTGCTGCACTTTACTCCTCTCCTGGCAGCCCAGCATCTCCTCCTCTCCCCGGGGGGTGCCTAGCCTTTGCTGTTCCGGCTGGACCCCCCGGCGACCACTCCTCTCTTGGTCCATTGATCTCTGGGTGGAGAAGTCTAACACCTTGCTCCCCACAATAAAGCCATTTCTAAAGCTTTGGGGCTCCAGCGAACCACAGTGAGAGCCATTAGCCACAAATGGCAAAAACATGGAACAGTGGTGAACCTTCCCAGGAGTGCAGCGACGACTCATCTAAGAGGTCACAAAAGACCCCACAACATCCAAAGAACTGCAGGCCTTACTTGCCTCATTTAAGGTCAGTTTTCATGACTCCATAATAAGAAAGAGACTGGGCAAAAATGGCCTGCATGGCAGAGTTCCAAGACGAAAACCATTGCTTGTCATGATCTGGTGAGTGTGCTCCCCCTCCCTTCCTGTGAGAGTTTCCCCGGCTAATAATACACCAGCATGAGTGGACACACCTGCTGTCTCTTTGCCGCCAGCACTTAAAAGGACCAGTTTGTGAACACTCCAGCGCTGGCTCGTTGGGTATACTGCCATCTAAGCAAGCAAGTAAGTGATAGTTCGTTTTTCTAGGAACCCAATTATAATCCCTGCTCTCCTCCTCTTCCTCAGGTTGCTGCCATCTTTGCGGTGTGTCTCCGGGGCTCGTTGTGCACTCACTTGCTCCATCATATTCGTCATTGCTCCAGACTGCTTTTTTCCACCTGGTCAGACACTTCACTCAGCTCCACACCTTCCCTACTCCCTGCCAGCTCCATCCCGGTGGTTCGCCTGTTCTTGCTGGGTTCCTCTGCCAGGTTTTCCGCTTGTCTCCTGTAAGTTGCATTTTTGAGATTCCCATTCCAATCTCCCTCCTCTCACTAACCAGCTCTCATCTTCCTCTTACAGGCTGGGTTCTCCTCTGGTGAGTGGCATCTTTCCCTAACTTTGTGTTCCTTTTGATTACTAAAATTGTGTTTAAAAATGACATAACGTTCGGCTCAGGAGACGCACACACACAGGCTCAGAGTAGTTCAAACTGTTTATTAACAACAGGGATGTATGGGTGTGTGTCAGCGGAATGTAAATGTATTGGTGGTGGCGTCTGCTTCGGGCACAGAGGCAGGAGACCGTTCAGCCGGCAACCCTATGGGAGAGAATAGACACAGGGTGACGGGCACACACCAATACAGGAGGAGAATAGGCGAGGGAGAGAAGCTTACTTGTATTTGACTCATGGCAGGCACTTCAAGGACGGAACCCCGGGAGACAGTCACCTGCAGGACTTGGTGCAGCAGCGAGGAAGGACGAGGGACGGAGTTGTCCGCCGCCGAGGAATCCACCTGTGCACAGGGGAGCAGACTGGAAAAGGCAAGGTAAGGAATCTTCTTACCGCTTAGCGTGACGCTGAAGAAAGAGATGATGCTTCGCATGGAAGGGCGATGAAGTCTACGGCTTCAGGCCGAAGCTTAGGGCGAGGCGGCTTTTATCCCTCGCCGCTGATGATTAGCAGGTGTGTGAGCAGGTGGCGCCGATGATGAGCGGCGCGGCGTGACAGTACTCCCCCCTCTAGCAGCGCCTCCTGGCGATGGCTTATCCGGGTGCGCTCGGTGGAAGTCCGCGATGAGCGCTGGGTCCAACACAAACGACGGGGGCACCCACTGTCGATGCTCGGGCCCATAGCCCTCCCAGTCCACCAAGTATTGCAACCCACGACCCCGGCGCCGGGAGTCCAGGATGGAGGAGACGGACCAGGCCGGATGGCCACCAATCATCCGGGGCGCGGGTTGCGCTGCAGGAGGAGGGCAAAGGGGGTCGGTGACTGCCAGCTTCACCTTCGACACGTGGAAAGTGGGATGAATGCGGAGGGAGGGGGGAATAGCCACGCGCACAGCCACCGGGTTGATGATCCGGGTGATGGGATAGGGACCCATGAAGCGCTGTGCCAGCTTTCTCCTCTCGCCTTTTAAAGTGATGTCCTGGGTGGAAACGTAAACAAGTTGCCCAACTCTGTACGCCGGGGCAGGTCTTCTATGCCGGTCCGCCACAGTCCTGTTGCGCTCCACTGTGCGTAAGAGCGCATTGCGCGCGGCAGCCCAGGTGGAGCGGAACTGCCTGAGATGGGCCCTAACTGACGGGACAGTTACCTCACTCTCCTGCTCCGGAAACAGCGGGGGGTCGTAACCCAGGGACGCTTTGAAGGGGGACATCCCTGTAGCAGAAGAGCGAGCGGTGTTGTGGGCATATTCAACCCAGGCAAGATGGTTGCTCCAGGACGTGGGTTTGGATCTGGACACACAGCGGAGCGCAGCCTCCAGCTCCTGGTTGGTCCTCTCACACTGCCCGTTGGATTGGGGGTGATGGCCGGAGGAGAGGCTCACCTTGGCTCCGATGGCGTTGCAGAAAGACCTCCAAACCTCAGATGAAAACTGGGGGCCCCGGTCCGAGACCACGTCCACCGGAATCCCGTGCAGCCTGACCACGTGTTGGACGAGGAGGTCCGCCGTCTCCAGGGCAGTAGGGAGGCCTCGCAGGGGGATGAAGTGCACGGCCTTGGAGAAGCGGTCCACGATGGTCAGGATGGTGTCATAGGAGTTGGAGGCAGGGAGTCCGGTGACGAAATCCAACGCGATGTGCAACCAGGGCCTGCCAGGGACGGGCAGGGGCTGGAGCAGACCCGCTGGAGGGGCATTTCCCGACTTGCAGGTGGCACAGATGGGGCAAGCCCGGGCGTAGCGGGCTGCATCCCTCCGCAGGCCTGGCCACCAAAAGGACCGTTGGAGATCTATCATCCGGGAGGTGCCAGGGTGACAGGTGAGCTTGGAGGTGTGTAGCCAGTGGATGACCTCTCCTCGGACCGCGGATGGCACGAACAGCCTCCCCTCCGGTCCGCTGCCAAGGTCAGGTTCCACCTCCTGTGCCTTCCGGATCTTGCTCTTGATGTCCCACGAGATGGCTCCCACGACGCACGACCTGGGCAGGATGGAGTGGGGCGTCTCCTCCGACTCCACGGGAGTGAACTGCCTGGAGAGGGCGTCAGGCAGGCCGTTCTTAGAGCCAGGCCTGAAGGTGATTGAAAATTGGAACCTGGCGAAGAACAAAGACCAACGCGCCTGGCGGGCGTTCAGGCGCTTGGCAGATCGTAGATATTCTAAGTTCTTGTGGTCCGTAAGGACCACAAACGGCATGTTCGCCCCCTCCAGCCAGTGACGCCATTCCTGCAGGGCGAGTTTGATGGCCAGGAGCTCTCTGTCCCCCACATCATAGTTCCTCTCCGCCAGGGACAAGCGCCGGGAGAAGAAGGCGCAGGGTCGTTTGGCGCCATCGTCCGGCGACCGCTGGGACAGCACTGCCCCCACTCCCGTGTCCGAAGCGTCTACCTCTACGATGCACTGCAGCGCGGGGTCGACCTGGCGAAGGACCCGGGAGGAGGAGAATTCCGCCTTCAGCGCCTCAAAGGCGGCAGCGACCTCTTCGGTCCACCGGAACGGGACCTTCGGGGACGTGAGGCGGGTCAGTGGTCCAACGATGGTACTGAAGTTGGGGACAAAGCGGCGGTAGAAATTGGCGAAGCCAACAAACTGTTGCACCTGCTTCCGGGATGCAGGTGTAGGCCATTCCACCACCGCCTTTACCTTCTCTGGGTCTGGGAGCACCTTGTCGTGGGCGATGATAAACCCCAGGAAGGACGTAGTCCTGGCGTAAAATTCACACTTTTCTGCCTTTACGTACAGACGATTCTCCAGCAGCCTTTGGAGGACCCGCCTCACGTGGACCTGGTGCTCGTCCCTGGACTTGGAGAAGATGAGGATATCGTCCAGGTAGACGAACACGAAAAGGCCGATGAAGTCCCGGAGGACGTCATTAATGAGGCGCTGGAAGACTGCAGGAGCGTTGGTCAACCCGAACGGCATCACCAGGTATTCAAAGTGGCCGTTCGGGGTACGGAAGGCTGTTTTCCACTCATCTCCCTCCCGGATCCAGACGAGGTGGTAAGCGCTACGTAGATCCAGCTTGGTGAACCAGGTCGCCCCCTGGAGGGAGTGGAAAGCAGTGTCCATGAGAGGCAGGGTGTAACGGTCCTTCTCCGTGATATCGTTGAGGGCCCGGTAGTCAATACAAGGGCGGAGGGACCCATCCTTTTTTCCCACGAAGGACATAGAAGGTCATCTTCTCCCGGTGATTTCCCGAGATGATGACCGGAACGGGGATGGTTTGGTGTGACACTCTCCCAAGGGAGGCACGGGAGAGGTTAACAAGGGAGATGGGATTCTTCAGTGCCTGACAGCGAATGCCCAAACGGGTTGCCAGGCTTTGTGAAATAAAGCTGCCTTCTGCACCCGAATCCACCAGTGCGTGGGTGAGATGCCCAGTGGGGTTGTGGCAGAAACGGATGGGCAGCTTCAATTGGGTAAGGGGACTTAACCGATTGACGTCCGCGAGGCCCCCTACAGTGACTCGCGGACCCCGCCGTTTGGCTTTTGTGGACAAAGCTCCACCGTGTGTTGATTGTCTCCGCAATACATGCAGAGATTCAACTCACGGCGGCGTTGTCTCTCTGCCGGGGAGAGCTTTGTCCAGCCCGTCACCATCGGCTCCGACTCCTCGGGGTGCGATGGTGGCGGCGTCGCCAGGGGGCGAGCTTGGGGCAGGCGCAACGAGGCTCCCCGAGGGCGAGAAGTAGACGACTTCCGTCCAGAGGAGCGCTCGCGCAGCCTGTTATCCAAGCTGATGGTGAGAGAAGTTAGCTCTGCTAGCGTTCCAGGGATATCCCGACCAGCCAGTTCATCCCTCAGATCATCATTCAGGCTGCGGAGGAACAGGCCACAGAGGGAGCGTTCGTCCCAGCCCAACTCCTCCGCCGCTACCCGGTAGTCGACCGCATAGTCCGCTGCCGACCGGCTTCCCTGCTGGAGAGCGAGAAGCCGATCGACTTGGACCGTCTCGGTTCGAGAATGGTCAAAGACCTCCAGGAAGCGTGCCACGAACTGGTCATAGGTGAGGGCGGCGTAACCGGGCTTCGCCATTATGGCGTAGGTCCAGGTTAATGCGCGCCCCTCCAGGAGGTTCCCTATGTAACCAATTCGGCTGTGATCCGAGGGAAAGTCTCCGGGCACACGGTGGAACACGGACTCACACTGCATAATGAACCCCCGCGCTCCGCCGAGCTTCCCGCTAAAGCGGGCGGGGGTCGGAATCGGCGTGAGCCGAACCGGTGCCACTGTAGCCGGCTGGACGGCCGCTGGAACAGCAGGAGCTGCGCCACCCTGGTGAGCCGGGGGGAACGGCTGTTGGGGGTCCAGGCGGTCCAATCGGTTAGTGATGTTAATAAGTTGATTTAGAATCACCTGCTGCTGATAAGCAATTTGATCCACCCGAGCCTCGAGAGTGGTAAGCCGGTGCGCGAGCCCGCCGTCTGCCGAGCCGCTCTGCTGAAGCCGTACTGACATAACGTTTGGCTCAGGAGACGCACACACCAGGCTCAGAGTAGTTCAAACTGTTTATTAACAACAGGGATGTATGGGTGTGTGTCAGCGGAATGTAAATGTATTGGTGGTGGCGTCTGCTTCGGGCACGGAGGCAGGAGACCGTTCAGCCGGCAACCCTATGGGAGGGAATAGACACAGGGTGACGGGCACACACCAATACAGGAGGAGAATAGGCGAGGGAGAGAAGCTTACTTGTATTTGACTGATGGCAGGCACTTCAAGGACGGAAAACCGGGAGACAGTCACCTGCAGGACTCGGTGCAGCAGCGAGGAAGGACGAGGGACGGAGTTGTCCGCCGCCGAGGAATCCACCTGTGCACAGGGGAGCAGACTGGAAAAGGCAAGGTAAGGAATCTTCTTACCGCTTAGCGTGACGCTGAAGAAAGAGATGATGCTTCGCATGGAAGGGCGATGAAGTCTATGGCTTCAGGCCGAAGCTTAGGGCGAGGCGGCTTTTATCCCTCACCGCTGATGATTAGCAGGTGTGTGAGCAGGTGGCGCCGCTGATGAGCGGCGCGGCGTGACAAAAAATAGCTTCTCTGTGTTGTGTGTGTTCGCTGGTGTAAGAACCCTGCACGTGAGCTGATCATTATTTCTATCATGACATTGCTGAGCAAAACGAACACAAAGGCTCATCTCAGTTTTGCCAGAAAACATTTGGATTTTTTTTACCCTTCATAATAAACACCTTCATTTAAAAACTGCATTTTGTGTTTACTTGTGTTATCTTTGTCTAATATTTAAATTTGTTTGATGATCTGAAACATTTAAGTATGACAGACATACAAAAAAATGAGAAATCAAGAAGGGGGCAAACACTTTTTCACACCACTGTATGTCTTTCTTGAAGGAAAGTTTTCACACTTTTTGCCCTACGGTAAGATGCATTATCATCCTAGAAAATGATCTCATCCTCACCAAACATCCTTTCAATTGATGGAATAGGAAAAGTGTCCAAAATTTCAATGTAAACTTTTTTATTTATTGAAGATGTAATGACTGCCATCTCCCTCATGCGTTTACCTGACACGCAGCCCTGTATCATCAATAATTGTGGAAATTTGCATTTCCTTCAGGCAGTCGTCTTCATGAATTTCATTGGAATGGCACAAAACAAAAGTTCCAGCATCATCACCTTGCCCAATGCAGATTCGTCAATGAATATCACTTTCATCCAGTCATCCACAGTCTTTAGTTCACTGTAAACTTGTTTTTTTCTGTTTAGGTGTTAATGATGGCTTTCGTTTGGCTTTTCTGTACTTAAATCCCATTTCCTTTAGGTGATTTCCGATACAGTAGTTCGGTCACAGACAATGACTACAGTGTCCCCCCATTTGTCCCTCCAGGTTTTTATGATTGTTGTGCCCCAAAAAGCCTAAATTTGCGGGAGCTTTTTTTAAAAAAGTTGCAATAAAAGTTGCAGTGTTTTGAGAGGTTTTATTTGCACTAAAAGTTGAGGGAAGAATTACAAATTTTAAAGCAGATGCTTTTATCCATAGGTTACTGCAATAATATTCTGATATTCTGTAATGATATGATACACCACAAGAAAAGCACAGGATTTGTCATGTTTCTGGGGCACGGGGTTGAGCTGTGCTCAGTTTTCTCTGCCCAGTGAACATTGTGCTGTTTATTTTCTGTTCTAATAGAATTTCGAGTTTTGTTGTATCTGTATTTTCTGTTTCCGGTTTGTTTATTTTGACAGCGCTGTGCAGCTTCCGGCTGTCCATTTCTTCGAGGCTGCACAGCTGCTGCCCTTTGACTACTCATGAGCTACACCTGTCCATAATTATGCGTGAGTATTTAAGGAACACGACAACATTAGCTGTTGCCATGTCCTACTACTTCTCTCTTCTGGTTTCCTGCCCGCAGCCTGCTTCTGTGGAGTTAGGTCCCGCTGTCGAGGTAATTTGTGTGCTCCGTCGTGGTGCCTTTTTCTCTCTCTGCTTTTTCTCTGCTGCCGAGCCCCATTATTCTTGTGGTCTTCCAGCTCAGGCGTTCCCTGTATTTGGCACCCCTGACGTTGAGCCCAACTTGCCTCCAGCATTTGTGCTATTCCATTTCATTTCATTCTAATTGTATGTTGCTTACCAGATTAGCATGTTGGAGCACTTGGAACTTATTTTCTATTTTTCTTCATGCTCACCAGATTTGTAGTGTAACGTCGGGGCCATTTTAAAGGAGCCAGGGATTTCCCAGCATGCTTTGCCAGTTTGAAACGTTACTGTGTGTGTTAAATGTGTTATTTCTGAGTTATACTGCTGTGTCATTATAACTGCATTATGATGACCCAGCAGTGTTTAGCAGGATTAGGGCAAGATGTATCATGTGTGTGTAACCATGATTCAAACGGGGGTCTGGGGGAATGACCTCCGCTCCTGTCTGTGCTGAGAAGCAGGTTGGGGGTCGGGGTGTGTGAAAAATAAATCAGGTTGATCACAGCCATCTGCTCCATTGTCTTTGTGTGAACCCTGCAAACGTCACATTGGTGTCAGAAGTGGGATCTCCTGTCCAAAGCAGTAATGGGGCGCTGACATCGGGACGATGTCGAGAACCAGAGGGGAGTAGTGTAGCGAACTCAATATGAGCACCCTACTTGGCTTGCCAAGTGGGTTGACCCTATTGGCGACACAGGTAGAGTGCGGGACTCCGGAGCGGGAGGCGTGAGTTCGAATCTCCCGGTGGGACGTCGCCATGTCGAGCAGCACGTTACAGTATGTTGGATCACTTTATATTTGTTCTTTATTTGCTACATGTTCACCAGTTAGTTTGGGAGCGTTTTGTGTTTATTTTCTTATTTTGCTCACGAGTTTGTTTGGGAGCGTTATGTGTTCATTTTCTGATTTTGCTCACCAGTGAGTTTGGGAGTGTTTTGTGTTATTCTTTAAGTTAATAAATGTGCAGAAACCTACAGTGTGCGTTTGGTGTCCTATTTTTTGCCCATGAATGGGCGCGTTCATGACAGAATTGCCAAAAATTTCCTATTAAACAGTGATTTGCAAATTAAGCATAAACTTCTGCTATACAGAAAAACTCTTTTGTGCAACAGCAAATACAGACTTTAACACAATATCCATTACAACAGCTAAATTGCATTGAATGCATGTTAAAGAGTATAGATTTAGAAATTATTGGCAGTACCTTTATTTGAAAACTCCCTAACTGCAGCAGTCTCCAACCACTGGGTACTGAGTGCAGAGGAAAAAAGAAATAATTTATTCTGTTGCTCTGTATTGTCTATGGAAGTCTGTGTTTTTCTGGAAAAAAATACTGAATATTTTCTCTTTCCTTGCCTGACTCCTGTCAGTCTATCTGCTGCATCTTGACACACAGTTGTACTGGGAGGAGGGGCTCTCCTAGGTCTGTGTCCAGACTGGAGAGTCACAGCTTTAAACCTCATTGACAAGACGTAGTAATGATTTTAGCTCTAAAGATGTATAAAATGTTCAAACACTGGCTGTAGTGTTAGATTTGTTCATTTGTTTGTGGTTTTATGATGTCTCTCCTTATGCGCGCTCCCACGATGGAGTGGTTTTCAGGCAGGCGGGTATTTTTCAACACAAACACAGCACTTCGTACACGCGGTCATGACAGAGATGTCCACCGGGGGGCTGGGGGAGATGGAGGAAGGGACGGTGTGTGAAAACCCGTGGGTGAGTGTTTTTCTTAAAGCCCACACTCTGTTTTTTGGTGATGTATTCCATTAATGTTTACTGTAAATACGGAAGTCAGCGCAGTGCAATGACACATCTGATTGGTTAGACTGAGCGTTTAAGTGCCACTCAGGGACAAATTTCATTGACAAAATTGGCGGAAGTTGACAAGGATTGGCCAAAATTGCGGGAAAGTTGCAGTGATTCCACAAAGTTGCAAGGTCGTGCAAAAGATGCAATGATGGCTTGATCTCGCGTGAATTGGTACAATCGCAACATCATGAAATCCTGGAGGGACTAATAGAAAGCCTAAGTCACGCCCCCTCTTCTTCCGCATATGGGACCTTTAAATCTAAAAAATTCTCCATTGAAATGAATGGCAAGAGCAAAATTATCTTTTGATCCCAATCAAATTTTGCCATGAGTTACACATATGTTTGTCAATTTGAAATACAATTTTCCACGTAATTAAAGTTGTCAGCTGTCGTAATAGTCTTTTTCAACGATTAGCGGACAACACCTCCCATCATCCCACATCACTAAACACGATCATGGTGGGAGATTACTAAAACCTGACCTCCCGTTTCCTGACCAATGGAAAAAAGGATCCAAAGAGGACAAAAACAACACAGAGGTATTGTTTTGTATTGTGAGAGCTGCAGCTGATCCAGAGGACTGTTACTTCACCCTGGGAGCGCTTTGAAAATATGACGTAAACTCCGTCCATGTCATGAACCGAGCCAGTGTTTCCTGTGGCTCGGTTCTGACTGTTCTCTGTGGCTCGGCAGTCTGGTGATTTATGTATCGTGTTATCTTTTGAGCTCTTGTTGTGTTTATGTCTGTGTTCTGTTTCTTTTCCATGCCTGTAGCCACCATTCTGGCTGTTAGGCAGCTTCTTTGACCTACTTTCTCGTAGCATTTTCTGGTCCGACCACGCCCCCTCTCTTCTGACAGCCAGCTGATTCCTCCCTGGTGATTGTCTCCCCGGTGATTGTCAGGGCTGTGTCTCTGATGCTCTAGCCTCCCGGAGTTTGAGGAGAATCTTCCAGAACATGGAGGCAGCGGTCGGGAGACTACGGGACCTTCCTAGGTTGAAGAGGTTTCCAGAGTTTGCAAGTGTTTTGGCCACGCTCGCCGACCTGCAACGGTCCTTCCCCGGGCTGATGTGGGAGGAGCCTCCAGCTCATCTGGCACCCTCGCAGAGGCGCGCTCCACGGAGGAATGGCTCTACTCCGTCCGCTCCTGCTCCAACCACTTCAGCTCCACCATGTAAACGTCGTCCTGCATGGAAGCGCCGGGAGAAGCCCTCTCCTCCTTCAGCTGCTGCTGTCCTTCCAGCTGCTGCGAGGTCCGCTGAGGACATCCCAGGAATGCCCGCCTCTGTCGTCCTGGAGACAGCTCCTCCACAAGTTTTTGAAGTAGCCCACGTCACCGCTGACACGGAGAGAGATGACTGTCTGCCACCTGCAGCTGGGAACATCAAGGACCGGGATGACAGGCAAGTATTTTTTCATTGTATACTATCGAGTGACACTGAATCTTGCCTGCCTCCCGAGGGATAAGATAAGATAAGCCTTTATTAGTCCCACAATGGGGAAATTCCAGGATTGCAACAGCACAGGGATAGCAACACTCAGAGCAACAATCAGAAGGCAAGAAAAAACAAGAGCAGCTAGTATACATATGTACATATTACTATAAATATATATATATATATATATATATATATATATATATATAGAGAGAGAGAGAGAGAGAGACACACACACAGTGCGGAACATTGTGGTTGGTGGATGTGCAGCAGAAAGTCTAAGCTCTCTCTCCGCGGATGCGGCGGGCCAGCTGGATGTCTTTGGGCATGACGGTGACTCTCTTGGCGTGGATGGCACACAGGTTGGTGTCCTCGAAGAGACCCACCAGGTAGGCCTCGCTGGCCTCCTGCAGAGCCATGACGGCGGAGCTCTGGAAGCGCAGGTCGGTCTTGAAGTACTGAGCAATCTCCCTCACCAGGCGCTGGAAGGGCAGCTTATGGATGAGCAGCTCCGTGGATTTCTGGTAGCGACGGATCTCTCTCAGAGCCACGGTACCGGGCCTGTAATGGTGAGGCTTCTTCACTCCACCGGTGGCCGGAGTGCTTTTCCGAGCAGCCTTGGTGGCCAGCTGCTTCCTGGGGGCTTTTCCTCCAGTAGATTTACGGGCGGTCTGCTTGATTCTTGCCATCGCTCTTTATTATTCTGTCTTATATTTCTTGCACGCCGCCTAAACTCCAGCCTGGCACCCGCATCATTTTCGCTTCAGTTCTCCCGGTATGTCGAGTTTCTCCGTTAGCACCAGGTGGCGGTTGAGTGCTAGCTAGCTCTTTCTTCCCTGCTGTATTGTCTCCTGCTGTAGACAGTGGTTCCGTCCGCCGACTCGGGAGACCTTTGGGGCGATCTGTGTGTCTGTGAAATATATAGAGTGAAAGGTGTAGAAAGAAGAAGGAAGATAAAAAAAAAAGGCAGTTGCAAAAGGCAGCCAACTCGTGTGGCGCCGGAACCTGAAGTCCGAGAGGGCCAGTTTCAGCAGTCTGCTGGGTCCTTTCGTCCAGCTGCAAATATTAATTCTGTCCTTCCCCTCTCCGTTTCTCCTTCAATTTTTCCTGAGTGTCCGCCAGCCCTGGAGCCTGGCCATCAGACAGTGGAGGAGCTGGGGGCTTCGGAGGATTCTGCCCTGAAGCCAGCACAGAGAGGTTCCCCTGCAGCCACGCCAGAGGAGTCCCCAGCGTTGGAGCCGCTGCAGGAGGACAATTGGACTGCAATAACCATCTCGCCTGCTGTGGAGGCTTCTTCAGCGGAGTGGGAGCCAGAGTCAGACCTCCTGGAGGCCGGGCCCTGGATCACATTGTCAAGTTCGACGGAGTGCTGGACGGCAGTGGAGCTCCGGCTCAGGCAAGTTCTCTCTGTTGTATTCCTTATGTCTGTATTGGAGAGATCTTGCCTGGCTCTTGGGGAGGAGAGTCAGGTGCAGCCCTCAGCTTATGATGTTACTGTGGGTGTCTGGAATCCACCCCTAGAACTGGGGGCTCTGTCATGAACTGAGGCGGTGTTTCCTGTGGCTCGGTTCTGACTGTTCTCTGTGGCTCGGGCATTGGGTGATTTATGTATTGTGTTATCTTTTGAGTTCTTGTTGTGTTTATCTCTGTGTTCTGTTTCTTTTCCATGCCTGTAGCCACCGTTCTGGCCGCTGTTCCGCCATTCTTGTAGGCATTGTCTAGCAGTCGCCGGTCCAACCACGTCCCCTCTCCTCTGACAGCCAGCTGATTCCTCCCCGGTGATTGTCTTTCCCGCGCCTCGCCCAGGTGCTCCTCATTTCACCATCACCAGCAATGTGTTTACTTAAGCATGTTTTTCCAGTCACACAATGCTGGTTCATTACATTGTCTGCCACGCTGTCAGTTAGTAATTATTGTCAGCACTCTCACGACGTGTTAGCCACTCCACATAGCCATGGTTCTGATGCGCCCTTGAAGCGATGTCGGCTCTGGGGCACAACCGTGGTCAACACGTTTCTCCTCATGTGTTCACCAGGCAATGCCGGCCCCCGAACGCCAACAGTAAGTGTTTTCTTGTGTTTTTGTAAGTCTGCACCTTTTTGGGGAACTGTTGTCATCTATCTTTATGTTAATAAATGTGTTGTGGTGTGACTCTAGCAGGTAGATCCTCATCATTTTCTCTCCTCTCCGTGCACTGCATAAAAGTGCACGGAGGGTCATAACAGTCCATCTGTGTTTGTAGTTTTCTAATTTACATATTTTCATAACCTTATACCTTAACAGTTAGACCACAACCTACGCCATTATTTACGTGGAAATTTATCTTTTAAATTGATAAACACCATATGTGTAACTCATGGCAAAATTTGATCAGGATCAAAAGATAACTTCACTCCTGCCATTCATTTCAGTGGAGAATTTTTCTGATTTAAGGTCCCATATGTGGAAATAGAAGGGACGTGACTTTGGCTCTCTATTTGTTCTGCATTTGTTGTGTATTTTCTGTTTTCAAGACATATTGCTTTAAGTTTTCTATCTTGATACTTGGATGGATGTCTTCCTTGGTCTACTAGTGCACTTCCCTTTTACAGCTTTCCCATTTTGTTTGTATTTGGTCCAAATTTTAGACTCAGCTGACTGGGAACAACCAGCATTTTTTGCTATATTCATAATGATTTACCATATTCATAGTATTCGATCACGTGACTTCTGGTGGGGTCACCCGCCAGAAGGCCATGTTGGGGGGATAATCACGGAGCAATGGAACAAAAAATGTGAAAACGTCCGAAATTTATTATGAAATTCTTGATAGTGACAGATAGCGGTATGACGACAAATTAGTTTTAATTGAGAAGCAAGCCCCCATCTCATTCCGAAGCAAAACTGGCCAAAAGCCACAGATAAGTGGGCTAGCATCACCTATCCAGGCATGTACAACGCTAAATATATTTCTTGATCTTCATAACACTTATCATGCATGTTTATGTATCCACATCAGCCAATAAATTATTCACAGAGCCCCCGGCTTAATTTCTACTGTTTAGTTTTCTCTGTTTTTGCTCTGTTTTTTTATATGTGATCTAATATGATTTAGCATTAGCTAAAGGCTGGCTTCATTCAGCACACTCACCTGTCCACGTGCTTTCAGATGAAGTTAGAGATCGTTGTCTTGGTGTCTAATCGTTATCCCTTTTTGATAACAAAAAGCAGTTGATTTGTAGACTCCTAGCTACTTGTAATAATCCTCAAAGCCACAGGCTAATTAGCCAGTGTTCTGACATTTTGGCATCAGTGTTATGTGTGGGATTTGACTCTCGGGGCTTGCTGTAACCTGGCCGGGGGGGTTGGGGTAATGATGTCAGTTGGGCTACAACTGTAGTATATAGTATGCTGTTGGTGATAATAAAGGGAGTTCAGTGTTCAGTTAAGAGTGGCTCCACTCTCGCATTATTCAGGCATAACATTTGGCAACAAGGATAAACATGGGGGTGTGTATCAGAGAACCACCTCAATTTTTACAGTCTTCGGACACACCAGCTATACCATTGGCCCGTTGGAGAGAAATGTTCGACGTATATGTGGCTGCGGCCGGCCTGAGCGGCGTCGGTGAGGAGAGACGGAGCCTAATGGTCCACTACATCGGTGAGGAAGGCCAGTGGATATTTTTTGGGCTGTGTGGCAGCGGTTCACAGAAAGACGGTTTGGACCTAATGGACTGTGTTTTCGAAGATCATTCCACCGTCATGGTGCAGAGATACAAGTTTTTTGACCGCCAACAGCAAATGAATGAGTCCACTCAACCCTTTATTATGGAGCTCCCCAGCCTAGCAAAAGAATGTGCCTTCGGGCCTATCGAGGAGGAGCTGGGCCGGAATAAATTAGCCCACAGTAATAACAATATGTGGCTGAAGAGCAAGCTAAAATTAACTAAGGGCACTCTCTCGTTGGAAATGGTGTTCGAACTGGTTAGGCAGAGTGAGTCCACAGTTCACTGGAGCCTGTCGGTGTTGGCTAACGAAATTGTAGCCTCCCAGGTTTTCCCGCCGAGCACAGCTGTTAGTAGGGTAGCTAATTCTCAGAAGCGGAGTTCCAAGAGGTGGTGGACTAGGACACAGGGCAGAGCCTACACTATCACTGCTAAGCCTTCGGCAGCAGAGTCTAGAGACACAACACGGGTGTGTGTGGCACGCGCAAAGAGGGGGCCGTTGAAATGGTACATGCTAAAACCCGACGGAGTTGACGTACCGCTTATGATGGACTCAGGGGCCAGCAGGTCCATACTGAGCATGGCTGCTTTGAAGAGACTTTTTCCAAATAAAACCATCAATGCTGGGGCAGTGAAAATGTTTGCATATGGCCACGCCGAGACTGAAATGGCAGGCACGGTCGGCTTTTCAGTGAAATGCGAGTTGAAGACAGTCCCCACGTTCACTTTCCAAATTACGAGCCAGGGGGCGGACTTGCTAGGGAAAGATCTGCTGGGTGAGTTGGGATTCTCCATCAGGGACCCAGAAGGCTCAACGGTGCTGACAGTATACCCCGAATGGCATGCTCGCTGGCCGGCGCTGTTCAGAGGCTTGGGTTGGATCAGCGCATTTCACCACTACCAGCTCATAGATCCAAGTGTGACGCCGAAGATCCAGCCTCTACGTCAGCTTCACCTCGCCCTACGAGATGATGTCACGGCGGAGTTGAACAAAATTCTGGAAGCTGGCATCATGGAGAGAGTGGATGCTTCACCCTGGATATCAAATACCATGATGACCAAGAAAAAATCGGATGGGATCTGGCCATGTATCGATCTCAGGATGGTGAATAAAGTGATCGGCCCGGACAAGAACCCGCTTCCAGCGATGGAGGAACTCACCACACCATTCAGCGGTTTAAAGGTATTCACAAAGCTGGACCTTCGCCAGGGTTACCTGCAGGTGCCCCTTCACCCAGCCAGCAGGAACCTGACAGCGTTCATGACCCACATGGGTGTGTTCAGGTACACCCGCATGCCTTTCGGTCTGAGCTCAGCACCCAACTGTTTTCAGAAAATAATATCTACGATTCTGGCCGGCTTCAAGGGTGCGGCAGCATATCTGGATGATATCGTGGTTCATGGCACCTCGCGAGAGAAACACAATGATTGGTTGACACGGGTGGTGATGGTACTACAGGAACACGGAGTTACCTTAAATTAAGATAAGTGCATCTTTGCAGCAGATTCCATAGAGTTTGTGGGGTTCCGGTTGATGGCGGGGGGGGGGGGGGGAGCTGTGGCCCCTGCATTCGAACGTGGAAGCGGTGCTGCGCCTCCCAGAACCATTGACACCTGCACAGATTTCCTCATTTCTGGGTATGGTGAACTTTTATGGACATTTTATTCCTCGCTACTCAGAAACGATTGGACCCCTCCGGGCCCTGTTGAAACAGGATGCGCCATGGCAATGGACCCCAGCCTGTTCAGCGGCGGTTGCTAAGCTGAAGCATAAACTTACTTCCCCTCCGGTGCTGGCTCATTTTGATCGAAGGCAGCCAACCATTGTGACCTGTGACGCGTCTGGCTCGGCAGTGGGGGCGGTTATGTCCCAGGTGCAAGATGATACGGAGCGCCCGGTGGCATTCGCATCGAGGTCTCTCTCAGCAGCTGAACAAAAGTATGCCGTGGGTGAGAGAGAGGCACTCGCCTGTGTCTGGGCGTGCGAGCGGTGGCATAGCTACCACTATGGGCGCCATTTGTACCACTATGGGCGGTGCGGTGGTGCAGTGGTTAACACTGTGGCAGCACAGCAACTCACCCTTAGCCATGGGATCCCTGGTTCAATCCCAGCCCCTGACCAACAGTGATCTGTGTGGAGTTTGCATGTTCTCCCCGTATCTGCGTGGGTTTACTCCGGGATTTCTCCGGTTTCCTCCCAGTTGCTTAAATTGCACATACTGTTAATTACTGTATATACTGCACTGCTGTCCTTTGCACTTCTGATTGGATGCTAAACTGTGTTTCGTTACCTTGTATTCATACATGTGTAATGACAATAAAGTTGAATCTAATCTAATCTAATCTAAACATGCCAAAAACATGCAGGTTAGGTTAATTGGAGACTCTAAAGTGGCCCTAGGTGTGAATGTGTATGTGAATGGTTAAGGGATAGCGCCGTGCCATGGTTGCTTCATTCATCCAGGTGGATGCCCTCAATTTCCCCTCTGGGGATCAATAAAGTATACAAAATCTTCTCTGTCCCCTCACCCCCCAGCCAGTCGCAGCAGATGACTGCCCCTCCCTGAGCCTGGTTCTGCTGGAGGTTTCTTCCTGTTAAAAGGGAGTTTTTCCTCTCCACCGTCGCCAAGTGCTTGCTCACAGGGGATCACCTGATTGCTGGGGTCTTTCTGCAACTGTGGGGGTTCCCCCCTACAGTTGATAGTGCTATGAGATGACTGTTGTTGTGAAATGGCGCTATATAAATAAAGTTGAATTGAATTGAATTGAAAATCAAAAAAAAAATCAAAAATCAAAATTTCACTCTGTGGATAGACCACCAAGCACTGACAACATTACTGGAGACGTCAGGCTCAGGACACAGACCTTTGTGGATCCACAGGTGGACGAAGCGGCTGAGGGCCTACAGTTTTACCACCCAGTTCAATCCTGGCAAGGATAATGCAGTGGCGGATCTCCTGTCCCGTCACGGCCAACTCTGTACAATTGGATGACGACAACGATGATGACGACAACGATGACGATGATCCAACGGAGGCGAATCTGGTTAATACACTGCATAGGGCCCTCCAGGATATGGTATCCCTCCAGGAGCTTCGGACGGAGTCGGAACAAGACCCCATGCTGTCACAACTGTGCTCAGTGATTAGGGAAGGTTGGCTTGCGAAGGTGCAGGGCGAGTTGGCACCCTTCCACCGGTTTAAGGATGAAGTGAGCTGCTGGAATGAAGTGTGCATGGCAAGGGGGCACTGCATGCTAATCCCAGTGTCTCTGAGGTCACATGTTCTAGTGATGCTTCACAGGGGCCACCTGGGCATGGTCAAAGTAAAACAGCGCTGTAGGGATTCACTTTGGTGGCTGGATATTGATAAGGATGTTGAAGCTATAGGGAAAAACTGTGTTCCTTGTTTGGAGAGCGGGAAGACCGGTGGACCACCCCCTTACCCCTGCGGCCGCCATTGTACCCGGAGGGCCCCTGGAAACACATAAAGTTGGACATCTGCTGCAAACTGCATGCAGCACCCCCGAACAGCCAGTTCTTCCTTGTGGTCTATGACTTGTTCTCAAAGTGGCCAGAGGTGCTGCTTGCCAATTCAGTCACGACAGACGTGGGGATGGGTTTCCTCTCGTCACTGTTTGCCAGGTGGGGGGTCCTGAATGCAATCACAACAGACAATGGCCCACAGTTCACCTCGGGGGCATTTGAAGAGTTCTTGAGTGCTGGGGGCATGGAACACATTAAAACCACATTCTAACCACCCCCAGGCCAATGGGGGCATTGAACGTTTTAACAAGACCCTGAAAAACGGACTGAGAGCCCATCTGGCGGACGGCTTTGTGTTCCTGGACGCCCTCCAGAGCACACTGCTCCACTATAGGGCAACGGCCCATGCTACAACAGGATGCTCCCCTGCAGCTCTCATGTTGGGACGTGAACTACTTCTGCCTTTGGATCGACTGAGACCTCCCACAACCCCAGCTCCAAGGAATATGAACTCTCCACGAGACCGAGTCGCTGCACGACAGCGTGAAATGAAGCGCCGATTTGACAAGAGGCACAGGACAAGACCCCATGGACTGAAGGTGTCGGATCAAGTGTAGCTCAGACACCCTAACCGCACACATAAGCTACGGCCGCTCTGGACGGGCCCCTGCGGATCACGAGGCAGCAGGGTCAGGACACATTCGAGCTGGCGGATGGGTCGTGATGGCACTCTAGTAGACTCAGAAAGTCGCCACCAGAACAGAGAACTAGAGCTGCGACGAGGCAGCCTGATGTGAGGTGTTAGACTGTGGTGGTGAGAACTCACAAGTACGGCCGATGGTGCCTTGTGCAGGGTCTCCCAGGGGACACCCGGCTAGAGTTCGTCAGAGATGAGATGAGATGAGATGAGATTCAACTTTATTGTCATTACACATGTATGAATACAAGGTAACGAAACGTGACTTGGCATTTGGGCACGCTCTGCAGAGCACATCCAAGGCCGGGGCAGCCGCTAGGCGCCAGTCATAAAGAAGAAAGGGAAAAAAAGAAAAAGGGAAGTGATATGACACAGTAGGCGAGAGAAAAAAACATGTTTTATCAAAATGGCACTCGGCGAGTGAGCGAAATTTTGATTGCAGGCAAAAAAAACCTCAATGCACATTTAGCAGACATTTAGCAGGAGATCACACACAAAAGTTGAGACAGGCAGTGTATTTGTACGAGTCAATATTTGTATCAGTCACGTAATGTTGTATGCATTGTGTAGTGTAAGTGTGACAGTTGTTAGTGAGCAGCAGAGGGCGCCTCCTGGCAGTGGATAGATGTTATAATCATGTGACTTATAAACAAGTCCAGAGTCTATCTCTCTTGCTTGCAGAAGGCACATGGGCACTGTCCTTGAGGGTCCAATCCGCTGATACGACAACAACTGATTGTCGATTGTTTGGGTTAACAGAGCCGGTCCTTCCGCTTATCTTCATCAGGAGGAATGTAAACACGGGGCCCACTCCAACACGGTGGGGCATTCTGGTAGTCTACTCAGACGCCCGTTTGGTTGGTTGAGTTTTACTTACTTGGTGTCATACATATTAAAAAAAAAAAAGGGAAGATGACACTGTGTTTGGGTTTGTTTTGTTTTTTTTGTTTATTTGTTTTTTGTTCTTGGGGGGGTTCTTTGGGTTTGTGAGGGGGGGTAATGTTATGTGTGGGATTTGACTCTCGGGACTTGCCGTAGCCTGGCTGGGGGGGGGGGGGTAGTATATAGTATGTTGTTGGTGGTAATAAAGGGAGCTCAGTGTTCAGTTATGAGTGGCTCCAGTCTCACATTATTCGGACATAACAATCAGGACAGCAAATTTTGGGTTACTACTGTTATGGCCGCACTTACTGTGAAGTGCAGTGTGGTGACACCGATTTCCTGTCGCGTCACTGCACTGCCCTATGTAGTGGAACGAGCCGCTGTAGGCACTTCCTCTTGTACCGGATGACCTTGCTAGGTGCATGCCATGTACAGTTCCACACTTCATATAATAAAGCTGTGTTTGATGCTACCACTCTCTCGACCTTGTTCATCACCAGGTTTGTGGACATAACATTTGGCAACTGAGGATTAATGTATGGAGGCGTGCGTTACACCACTCCATCCCTTCCTTGAGCTCCCAGGCGAGCCACTGGTGCCATGGCCGCATTTGTTCGAGACCTTTCAAATGTACTTTACAACGCTGGACCTCAGGAAGCTCGATAAGGTGAGGGCACGTGCGCTTCTCATCTACAACCTGGGTATGGAAGGCCAGCGAGTCCTACGGATGCTCAGCATGTCGGACTCGTTCGAAGACGTCACATAGCTGCTAGCTAGCCATTTCACCCCTCCAGACAGCGTGACTGTATGGAGAATTCACTTTTGCCAGAGACATCAACATGTCGGTGAGCCTATCCACCAGTATGTCGCTAATTTAAGGTAGCTAGCTTGCGAGTGACATTTTGGGCTGCTGGAAGATGAGATGGTGCGCAACCAGCTAGCAGAACACATGTGCAACGCTGGACTGCGAGCTAGGCTGCTAATGGCGCTGAATGACTTAACTTTAGCTAGAGCTGTGGAGCTAGCACTCCAGTTGGAGGCTGCAGATAAGCTAGCTTTGGAGCTAAACTGACGTCAGTCACAGAAACCGCCAGTCGCCCGCCTCAGCTAATGTTGTGGACCCGGATATCGAGGATAGCTTGGATGAAGATTGTTCAGAAACCAATGCTGCCAGCCGAAGGTCTGTGCCAGGAAGGCCATCTTGCAGGGGTTGTGGGTCCACAATGCACCGCTATAAAGTGAAGGAGTGCCAGGCAAGAGGAAAACATTGTAGCAGATGTGGACGCTTGAATCACTATGCTAGGATGTGCCACTTATCTGAATCAGAGAGCCCACAGAAGAAATCACCGCCCCCGATAACCATCCATTCGGTGAGCCCCAGTACCAGTGGAAATACATTTTGGGCAGTGGAGTTAGATGACGTGGAGGTGCCACTGTTACTCGACATGGCGGCGGTGCGCTCGATGCTGAATTGGGCCACGGTGAAGAAGTTTTTCCTCTACCACAGGATAAGAAGTAACCTGGTGCCGTTGTATGGCTACGGAGGTAGCAGGCTGTGCACTGTTGGGACTGTGGAGTTTACTGTTCCTTACAAGTCCAAAACAATGAGGGACTTCACTTTCCAAGTGGCGGTGCGTAGTGATAACATCATGGGATGTGACTTATTCTACGGACTGGGTTTCGCCATTACAGACGGTGCTGGGAACAAATGGTCTGGTTGTGGCCACTTGGGCTCGCGGGCTCCGGAGGTCAAAGAGGATGTGGTGTGGGATGAAGGACTAACAGACACCCTCGCCTTCGACCAGGACCAGTTTCACTCAGAGCCGGTACGGGAAAGTCTCAGTGCCTACGCTCGGGATGAAGTAGTTGGGGGGACCAAGCATGATGGCGGGGCACCCATGCTGACAAGCGACACCATGCTAGCCCCAGATGCCGCCAATGCTTGGCTGCAGTTGGGTGGGGGTCTGCAGCTACGATGGTGACCGCTCTCGACAATTATAGAGGAGGACGGGGCATAGCCGATGAGCATGGAGTTACCACATATCAGCAGCAGCACATCAGGCTGAGTAACGCTCCAGTTAGGGTTATAGACTTGGTTCTGGTTTGGGGTGATGAACAGCCACGGTGAAGATGGGCCAGACGACAGCCAGCAAAACATCAAGCACGTCTGCGGATAGTGGCGAAGTTGAGAGCGGCGTGCTTCCAGTTGTCTGACTGCTCGATGAGGCATGCCAACCAACTGCAGTGTGTCCAGGAGGATGCTCCAGGTGGCAAGGCTGAACGGGAGTCGGTGCAGGTGGTTTGGGATCCAGGCTCCAGTGTCCAGAAGATCAGCCTTTGCTCCGGGGGCCTACTGCCTCCAGGGGTGCGCTTGCTGCGAGGCTGCCCAGGGCCCCCTGTGCCGGTTCCACCTTTCCCACTCAAGTGATTGTGCTGTGACAGTTTTTCTTGTTTATAGTTCCTTGTGTGTTATTGTGGGTAGTTTAGGAGCACGGCAGATATTTTTAGTTACAATAAAGACTCTTTTTGTTTAATTTGGTGGCAGGATAATCCACCGTGCCTTGCGGCTCATGTGGTAGTCCACCCACCTTCCCTATTTTAGGTTGTTTTGTGTGAATGTGTTAGGCCTTTTAATACCTCAGTTTACATTTTTTTAGAGTGTGTTTCGGGTTCCAAATTGGGGTGGGTTCGAATTGTGTGAGTGGTTTTGGACTTTGTAAAGGGGGATGGGAGGGAGGGTTATGGTGGCACTTTTTGTGAAGTGCAGTGTGGTGACGCCAACTTCCTGTCGCATCACCGCACTGCCCTATATAGTGGGGCGAACCGCCATAGGCACTTCCTCGTGTGCCAGATGACCCCGCTAGGTGCATGCTGTGTACTGTTAAACACTTCATATAATAAAGCTGTGTTCAATGCTACCACTCTCTTGACTTTGTTTATCACCTGGTTTGTGAACATAACAACTACGCTGCTATTTTCTTCAGTTGTTCAGAAGAATTAAGACTTTCCAAGCGAGTGACACTCTTGAATGTTGGAGAAATCTGGATCTCAACATCATTCTCAGAGTCTTAACTCCAGCTAAGGTTAGCTTTACCAGTTAGCTTGTTCCAACACAGAGTGTCCCAGCTTTGCTGGTTTTCTGCCAGCAGCCTCAAGATTAATCCTTTGCATGTGAGATTTTGCATGCCCCTTGCGGCAGAGCGCGGCACTGTGCCTGTCATCTCACTCTGACATCCCCGACTGCATTGAGGATTTGTACTGATCTGCCAGTTTCAGAAGGTGGCAGACACACGTTGGAGGACTCAATGGATGACATGTAATACACCAAAGAAGAAGAACTCATTTCCTTTTCCTGTTTTCATCCTTTTAGCCCAGAAAGCTAATATGGCTGCCGTCTATCGTTGAGCGCCATCACTTAGATGGAAAATAGCCACAGGATACAAGCAAAATTTATGTGGGTTAATCATAAGACTTTGTAGATGTGGTAGAGAGTGTAACTGACCGACAGACCGCAAAATATGACCATGATGGGTGAAAATGCAGCAACCACGGCAGCGAGCGAGTCCTGTTAGCAGCCGGTAAGTGACGAATTTCTTTGTTTTTTTTTTTCATTGTATTGATTTTCTAGTTCATATACTTTGAAGATAAGATAACAACATACCCCTGTAGAAACAATGGTGTCAAAAAATGAACCATTCTTTGTGTAAAAATGTCCAAAGTCCAGCTTTGACTGAGTCATGGAATTTAAAGAGCTGCTGTGACATTATGCAAATTAGATGCATAAATTTTCTTATTCCTATCTGAAACTTTGGATCATATTTTACATCTTTCTAATTGACAGTAAGCCATTATCTCTTACCACTTTCAAGTTATAGCCTTGGAAACCTGAACTATTTTATTGACAAAAATATTTACCACTCCTGACCACTAGGGGTTATGTCGCAATTCGGCAACAATCACACTCAGAGAGATAAAGTTGTGTAGTTTTTCTCCTCTTTGGAGCCTTCTTTCATCAGAAAGGAAATAGGAGGTGAGCAGGATCCAGGTGTGGTGAACACACCTTTGGGTCCGTATGGAGGTCTAATCAGCCAGAATGATTAGAAGCACCTGCGTAGCTGAGCGAAAGGAGACATTTTCTGTCTCGCCTGTGTGGACACAGCTGATTTTATAGACTGCAGTCAGAGGTAAAAATATGGAGGGCTAAACAGTGATTTGGATCTTCATAATATCCTGTAGCTTAAAAGTGTGACACTTACGTTGGCTCGGACAGATCCCCAATAGGTCCTGTTAGACAAACAAGTATGTTTTTTTTAGCTCTGTGTGTGTGTGTGTGTGTGTGTGTGTGTGTGTGTGTGTGTGTGTGTGTGTGTGTGTGTGTGTGTGTGTGTGTGTGTGGTCACTCTGACTGATGTGTGGTTTGTAAAATGAACACACTAAAAACATGTCATCGATTATCCTTGAAAGCTGTTTCCCCCATAATTAACATTCCATTCTCACGCTAATGCCATACGGTCAAAGATCATTTTTAAAAGCATATATAATTAATATTCCATTCTCACACTAATCTCACAGGTCAAAGATCATTTTTTAAAGCATATATGGCGATCTGTCCAGGGTGTACCCTGCCTCTCACCCAAAAGATGCTGGGATAGGCTCCAGCCCTCCCGCGACCCAAAAAGGATTAAGCGGAAGAAGATGGATGGATATACAATTGACATTCTATACCCACATTAATGTCATATGGTCAAAGATCATTTTTAAAAGCATATATAATTGGCAGGGCAGCATGATTGTGCAGTGCACAGTGGCACTGCACAGTGGCAGCACAGCAAGAACATCATGGGATCGATTCCACCCTTGACCATCGTGGGTTCGATCCCACCCCCAGACCATCGGTGACCCTTCTGTGTGGAGTTTGTATGTTCTCCCCATATCTGCATGGGTTTACTCCAGATAATCCGGTTTCCTCCCCCAGGCCAAAGACATGCAGGTGAGGTTAATTGGCATCAACTGGGGATTCTAAATTGTCCTTAGGTATGGATGTGAGAGTGAATGGTTGTCTGTCTCTTTGTGTTGGCCCTGCGATGGACTGGCAATCTGTCCAGGGTATACCCTGCCTCTCGCCCAAATATGCTGGGATGGGCTCCAGCCCCCCGTGACCCAAAAAGGATTAAGCGGTAGAAGATGGGTGGATGGATATAATTGGCATTCCATACCCACATTAATCCCATACAGTCAAAGATCATTTTTAGAAGCATATATAATTGACATCCCATTCTCACATTAATCGCCATACTAATCCCACACCTCAATTATAATTGACATTCGATATCCACACTAATCCCCATGTCATTAGAGATAATCCCCTGAAAATTACATAGGTCAGGTCAGGGGGCGTGTTGGGTCAAAGGTCACCTGTCAAAAGAAAGTATGATTTGAGGTACCACCCTCCCTCTCGCACAGTTTTATGTTTTTCCAAATATCTTGAGAATGGCTGGGCATAGACTACAATTTCTTTATTATGCTATTCACTGAAACCTACTGCAACTTTTGTCAATGGTGACAAACTCTGAAAATGAAGTTTTCTTCACCATATTTTCAAAAATGTGCAAGTGAATTCAAAATGAAATCCTCTGAGGCCATTCATCTAAATTGCTTGAAATTAAGCAGATCATCTTCAGACATTGATGATGAAAAGTTATCCTCAAATTATCCAAAAATGTCAATCCGTTTTGATTTTCTAGGCCATTCAAGTTGTACAGTTTCTCTTTGACCTATAGTTTTGGGTTTAACTCCGGATACTGTATACTGATTCAAGTTTGATTAAACTTCACGCTCAGAATCACATCAATATTCTTCAGCTAGCCACAAAATTCCATGCAATTCTGTTAATGTTCAAAAAACTCATGTTTGTGAAATGTCTGTCAGCCATTTTATCTTGACAATGGAATATTTTCTTAGTGTGTGAGGATGTCAGTGTGTCATTCAAAGCAGCAGTGTGGTGTAGGGGTTAAGACACTGTTAGGCAAGCGCCCTGGGTTAAAGTTCTTTTAGTAATGGTGTGGGGGACCTAGACATCACATTCTCCACTCACACTGAAGGGCACAGGAGGAGAGAAGCCGACGGGGGGTCAAGACGGGACAGCGGAGGTGGAGGCACTAAAGGCCTGTAGGTTAATGGTGCTAAAGGACTGTACTGTATGTTAATGCACCAACAAGCAGTGATAATGTGTATTGTGGTGTGAGCCCCCAGATCGCTAGGCAAGGCATGTAACATATAAAAGAGAGATGCCCCGCAACCTGGGATTATTCTTGTTGACTTGAGGGTAGAGAGAAATAAAGTCCACACTGATCCAGCTCACTGCCTTGCCTTCTCTTTTCTCTCTACAATGTATCTGTTATGTATGAAATTACCTTTTGAAAGATAGTCAATAAACTAGACTGGTCACACAATACTGACGCACTCTACAAGAAGGGACAGCGCAGGCTGTTCCTGCTGAGGAGACTCAGGTCTTTTGGTGTACAAGGGGCGCTGCTGAAGTCATTCTATGACACGGTGGTGGCATCAGCCATCACTTTTGGAGTGGTCTGCTGG
Source organism: Pholidichthys leucotaenia (assembly GCA_020510985.1). Taxonomy (NCBI): domain Eukaryota; kingdom Metazoa; phylum Chordata; class Actinopteri; order Cichliformes; family Pholidichthyidae; genus Pholidichthys; species Pholidichthys leucotaenia. The sequence goes on from CM035838.1 coordinate 400,042,940, forward strand.
GGCAGTGGCATTACTGCAGCCGATAGGAAAAGACTGAACAAACTGATTAAGAAAGCTAGCTCTGTCCTGGGGCAACGCCTTGATCCGATGGAGGAGATAGGAGAGAGAAGGACGGTGGCTAAACTGTCATCTCTGCTGGAGTCCGAGTTCCACCCTATGCAGGACATACTGGATGCACTGAGGAGCTCATTTAGCAGCAGACTACATCATCCCAGGTGCACAACCGAGAGGTTTCGTAGGTCCTTCCTACCAACGGCTGTCAGACTGTACAACCTAAGCAGGGCTGCTCGCAGAGATAGCAAAAAGACGTAACAAACTAATAGTTTTTTTTGAATGCAAAAGATGCAATAGACTTACACAATGGTCCTCTCCGGCATACAACTAGGAACATACCGGTCGCTATGGAGGGTGAGAATATGTATGGGCACATAATCATACCATGTAGGATAACTAAATAGACGGTTATGCTGTTTCATCCCACCTAGCAACAATGCTCTGCACTGTGTGTGTTTATATATTTACATATTTATTCCATCTAGCTACAATGCTCTGCACTGGGTGTGTTTATATTTATATATCTATATATTTATTCCATCTAGCTACAATGCTCTGCACTGGGTGTGTTTATATTTATATATCTATATATTTATTCCATCTAGCTACAATGCTCCGCACTGTGTTTTTTATATATCTACATATTATTCCATCTAGCTACATTGCTCCGTACTGTGGGTGTTTATATATTTACATATTTATTCCATCTAGCTACAATGCTCTGCACTGTGTGTTCATATATTCATATATTTATTCCATCCAGCTACAATGCTCTGCACTGTGTGTCTGTGTGTGTGTGTGTGTGTATATATATTTTATAGTAATATGTACATATGTATATTAGCTGCTCTTGCTTGCTTGTTTTTTTTCTTGCCTTCTGATTGTTGCTCTGAGTGTTGCTATCCCTGTGCTGTTGCAATCCTGGAATTTCCCCGTTGTGGGACTAATAAAGGCTTATCTTATCTTATCTTATCTTATCTTATGGGGCCAGGTGCACAGTAGAACTCAGCTTGATTAATAACAGTAGGCACAATACAACCATTAGGCAGGGGTATTGGCAAAGTGGTTGGATAAAGATGCCTGCTGGTATTTATAGGTTGGTGCAGTGGCAGAAGAGGAAGTGGCCACTACCACACCGCACTTCATAATAAAACACAATACCACAGTGTCATTCTTCTAAAGTGCAATATGCCTGTTCTCTGCATTTGAAAACAATGTGTACATAAACTTTTAAATGCTGTACTACTGCTGCTATGAATCTTTTCAATTGAAAAATTATCATTTGAGAAAGCTGGAGTGTAAGCAAAAGCAGTTGTGTGGTCTTGTGGTTATGGTGAATGCTTGGAAAGCAGGAGGTCCTGGGATTGAATCTTTCTAGGGAGGTCATTTCCTACTAAACAACAACTGAAGTTCAGCATGGCTCTCCTGTACATTTTAATGCAGGACTATGTTAGATTTTTACCTCAAGATAATGTTTGCAAAATTATTTTGATGGCACACCAAGATGTGACCGAATGAATATCACTTCATGAGTTTGGTGTCATTACTGGGGGGACAGCAGGCATGGCCTTGGTCTGTGGCCTCAGTCCCAGCAGCGAATCACAGGGCATGACTTTCAGTGTTCCTACAAGGAACAAGAAAGTTACATAGTGCTGCTTTAATAAATAATGCATAGCAAACGTTACATTTTAAATGCTGTTGCTACGCAATACAGGACCTTGAAGTCCACACGTGCTTTGAACCCAATGATTGCCGCTTGCTGCTATATTTTTGCTGTGATGCTGAATTGAACCGTTAGCACCCCCAAGGCAACTAGCTGAAGCTAGCAGCTTAGCCACCCACTGTCAAATGTTTCTGTACTTATTATACTCCAGGGTCTGGTCACTGAATCCACACATCATGCCCAACAGTGATGCCTAATTTCATTCATTCTTTTAGACAAATTTCCGTTAGTTGGCTCAAGCTCGCTACAGCTAAGATTAGCAATAGTGATGTAAGAGGGAGGTTCTTGGGCATCGAAAGAGACAAGCGATGGGCGTATTGATACTCAAGTATTAATACTTCAATACAGCTGGTCAATACTTTTTAAATATCGCTATACCAGGCATTAAATTTATGTGTGAAAACCATTGAAAAACCAGCCCAAGCATATTTTAGAGCTGGTCTGCGGTGTCACATGATTATGACAGCCTATAGAGCCGAAGACTCACTGCGCACTGGCAGCCAAGTCAAGCAACCACTGACACCAGTGCAGAGCAGAGTGAGCTAAGCAGTGCTGCTGGGAACAGAAGTAGTATTACTTCTGAAATGTTACCCCATTCATCCAAATTCTATGGTGATACCAAGCAGCTTAATTTTGAAAAATAAGCACTATTTAAGTTTGTAAAATATTTGTGTAAAATAAAATAAATAAGTAAAAACAATTAAAAAAAAACATTGCATTGTGAAAAAAATTACACATATATGCTGCCTGGTATTACCATAGAATTTGAACGTATGGTGAAATATTTCGGAAGTAAAAAATACTTGAATCCAGTTGACTTGACTGAGCTTTCTTACAGCATACTTACCTGCCTGACTGAGAAACTTCACCAAATTAAATTGAATTAATTTTGCATTCATTTTAAGTCTTAGTTATTTTTATTATAATTGATTTATATTTCATTTTATTTTATTTACTTTGTTCATTGTTCTATTTTATTATCATTTTATAAGCATTTCTTTCAAGTATTTAAATTCATGAGTTTTATTCATATTGACCTTGCAATAAAGTTGTTAATGAAACTGCAATCATGTGATTTTCCTTTAAGGGGCAAAAAGAATCGGTATCGATTTCAGTATCGAAGAAAAGTCCCATAAATTAATGGTATTGTATCGAAAGGAAAAATGCTGGTATCGCCCATCCCTAAAACAGACATGCGCTGAAACAAGCTGTTCTGAGAAAGGCTGCAAAACATGATTCACAATTATGCTGCAATAATTAAAGAAAATTTGACCAAAACATGTCACAAACATTTCATTAAAACCTGTGGCAGCTATCAAAATGTGAGGTAAGTGCAGTGAATTGCCCCTTTAATGCAAAGCTTGTTGTATAAGCGGCTGTGGCTCTGAGTGAACGATCTTTAGTTGAGAGCGCCATCTAGTGCTTTAAGCCTCCGCCATAGTGACATTATTTCCATGGAAACGCTGAGGGGAAATTCGCTCTCATGTGGGAACTAGTGGGACTAAATGCATTTCTGTTTTGCCGTGTTTGGGTGCTGAGCATGGCCTGGCTGACGGTCTGACCGTGTGAGGGTGGTGACAGTGAGACAGGAGGAGCTGAGGGACTTTTTGGATTCTTCAGACAAGTCGAGTCCCAGAACTCTGCGGATCCGGATTTCATCTGGTCCCATTCTGAAAGGAGACATGAGCGGTAGGTCCCGTTTTGTCTGCTCGGTTATCAGATGTTTGTAGGGAACCAAGAAACTGGACTCATGGAAAAGTAGCGTTTCATGTATAGGGTTATTTTCATGAATATAAGTTGATGTAGTGACCAAATAAATTACTTGAATAAGCTTAAGAAAGTAGTAACGATTTTACTCTCACCGATTTGATGTTTTTCTCTTAAATTTGCGATTTTTTTTCCATCATAAATTTGATACCTTTTTCCTTTTTTTGTCACTTTTGCTTATACTTGTGTAACTTTTGTGATAAATTTGTGACTTTTTTTCCCCACATAAAGTCGCAACATTTAATTTGTAATTTACAGCTTTAGTCTTGTACGTATATTTGGGAGTGTTTTCTTTTTCCCTCTTAGATGTGTTAGTCTGAGGAAAATCTAATATAAACCTGCACCCTCTAATCTAATCTGAGGCATATAAAGAATCATTTAAATATTTCCTGAGCCAGTGTAGAAGAACAAATATATATTGTGACGTTTGCTACAATATATATAGTATATATATACACACACACACAGACGTGGACAAAATTGTTGGTACCCCTCTGTTAATGAAAGAAAAACCCACAATGGTCACAGAAATAACTTGAATCTGACAAAAGTGGTAATAAATAAAAATTCTATGAAAATTAACCAATGAAAATCAGACAATGCTTTTGAATTGTGGTTCAACAGAATTATTTTAAAAAACAAACTCATGAAACAGGCCTGGACAAAAATGATGGTACCCCTAGAAAAGATTGAAAATAATGTGACCATAGGGACATGTTCAACCAAGATGTGTCCTCTAATTAACATCACAGGTGTCTACAAACTTGTAATCCGGAGTGGTGGCTCAGTTGGTAGAGCATCTGCCCCACACCCAGAAGGCAGGGGTTCAAATCCCGGCCGGGTCATGCCGAAGACCATATAAAGGTGGAACTTCCTGCCTTCCAGCTTGGTGCTCAGCAAAAATGGAATGGAGGAGGGAAATTTGTGGCAGTGCCTTGCATGGCAGCGGCCCTCTGATTCTACACTTGGGGTGTGTGTGATTAACACAGTAGATAGGTAAAACACAATCTCGTTCTACTGTACATGATTGATGGTACAGTTGAATGACAATAAAGGGTGATCTAATCAGTCAGTCGGCCTATTTAAAGGGTGACAAGTTGTCACTGTGCTGTTTGGTGACATGGTGTGTACCACACTAAACATGGACCAGAGGAAGCAAAGGAGAGAGTTGTCTCAGGAGATTAGAAAGAAAATTATAGACAAGCATGTTAAAGGTAAAGGCTATAAGACCATCTCCAAGCAGCCTGATGTTTCTGTGACTACAGTTGCACATATTATTCAGAAATTTAAGATCCACGGGACTGTAGCCAACCTCCCTGGACGTGGCCGCAGGAGGAGACGGATAATACGAATGGTAACAAAAGAGCCCAGAACAACCTCTAAACACATTCGTGGTGAACTCCAAGGTCAAGGTACATCAGTGTCAGATCGCACCATCCGTCATCGTTTGAGCCAAAGTGGACTTCATGGAAGACGGCCATGGAGGACACCACTGTTTAAAATAAATCATAAAAAAGCCAGACTGGAATTTGCCAAACTGCATGTTGACAAGCCACAAAGCTTCTGGGAGAATGTCCTATGGACAGACGAGACAAAACTGGAACTTTTTGGCAAGGCATGTCAGCTCTATGTTCACAGACACAAAAATGAAGCATAACAAGAAAAGAACACTGTCCCTACTGTGAAACATGGAGAAGGTTCTGTTATGTTCTGGGGCTGCTTTGCTGCATCTGGCACAGGGTGTCTTGAATCTGTGCAGGGTACAATGAAATCTCAAGACTCTCAAGGTATTCTAGAGAGAAATGTGCTGCCCAGTGTCAGACAGCTTGGTCTCAGTCGCAGGTCATGGGTCTTGCAACAGGATGATGACCCAAAACACACAGCTAAAAACACCCAAGAATGGCTAAGAGCCAAACATCGGACTATTCTAAAGTGGCCTTCTATGAGCCCTGATCTAAATCCTATTGAACATCTGTGGAAGGAGCTGAAACATGCCGTCTGGAGAAGGCACCCTTCAAACCTGAGACAACTGGAGCAGTTTGCTGATGAGAAGTGGACCAAAATACCTGCTGAGAGGTGCAGAAGTCTCACTGACAGTTACAGAAATCACTTGATTGCAGTGATTGCCTCAAAAGGTTGTGCAACAAAATATTAAGTTAAGGGTACCATCATTTTTGTCCAGGCCTGTTTCATGAGTTTGTTTTTTAAAATAATTCTGTTGAACCACAATTCAAAAGCATTGTCTCATTTTCATTGGTTAATTTTCATAGAATTTTTATTTATTACCACTTTTGTCAGATTCATGTTATTTCTGTGACCATTGTGGGTTTTTCTTTCATTAACAGAGGGGTGCCAACAATTTTGTCCACGTCTGTATATATATACACTACCGTTCAAAAGTTTGGGGTCACCCAGACAATTTTGTGTTTTCCATGAAAAGTCACACTTTTATTTACCACCATGAGTTGTAAAATGAATAGAAAATATAGTCAAGACATTGACAAGGTTAGAAATAATGATTTGTATTTGAAATAATAATTTTTTTGTTCAAACTTTGCTTTCGTCAAAGAGTCCTCCATTTGCAGCAATTACAGCATTGCAGACCTTTGGCATTCTAGCTGTTTATTTGTTGAGGTAATCTGGAGAATTCTGACGCAATGAGCAAACACATTGTACCATTAGAACACTGGAGTGATAGTTGCTGGAAATGGGCCTCTATACATCTATGTAGATATTGCACCAAAAACCAGACATTTGCAGCTAGAATAGTCATTTCCCACATTAGAAATGTATAGAGTGTATTTCTGATTAGTTTAGTTATCTTCATTGAAAAAAGTGCTTTTCTTTCAAAAATAAGGAAATTTCTAAGTGACCCCAAACTTTTGAATGGTAGTGTATATATATATATATATATGGTATATATATGTATATGTGGTACCTCTACTTACGAACGTCTCTACATACGGAATTTTCAGGTTACGAGACACCTCAACGGGAAAATATTGCCTCTAGTTACGAACGAAATTTCAGGATACGAAAGGCAAAAAAGTATGCGCTCCTCGCAGCTTCCGTATTTTACCGAACGTAAACATACCTGTAGCTGCTCTGCCATTGGCTATCGCCTAGCATCTTCCTGGTATCCCATTGGCCACGAAGTTGGGGTTTTTTTTCCAAAACTTTATGCGTTTGGTTGATCTCGCCAAAGAATATGGCCGTAATACATCAACGATCAGCACGGTATTAAAACAAAACGAAGCACTTACAAGCCGACAAAAGCAAACGTCCTTGGATCAGAACATGAACCAAAGAAGATAAACGGTGACGACGTCGACGACGATAGCAGTTAAAGGGTAAATGAACATAATTTTTATTATTCTTTCTCTTTTATTATTCTCTTTTATTATTCTTTCTCTCATTTTAAACTCTCATTTTATGTTTATTGTGCAGTAATCTAATTGTAACATGTATTTGTTACATGTTTTGATGCGTTTTTACGATTTATAAAAAATTTATGCCCGAATTTTGGGGGCTTGGAACGGATTACGGCATTTACATGTAAAAACGCGCCTCTACTTACGAATTTTTCACGTTACGAGAATTCTTCCGGAACGAATTAAATTCGTAAGTAGAGGTACCACTGTAATACATATATATATATCATACACTGCAAGAAAAATTTTGGGAACACCTTTAACTTCTTTTTTAATGTATTTGTGGCGTAACCCCCATAACAGACTGGGACATGCAGAGCGCGCATCTGGAGCGATTAACAGATCAATAGGCAGCCTTCCTGTGTCTAGCTCCTTCCGCTGGTATCATGCTGTTTTGTATGAATCAAATGCAAACATTCAGGCTTCCTTCTCTTACTGTGATGCAAATGTCCCATGCCTTTCATGTATTGTCTGTAACTGGGTATAAATACTGCACAAGTTCTGTAACTCATTCTCTCTTCAACTGCCGCTGCTGACACACACACACTCTGTGTCTCTTGGTCGAGAGCCGGAGGACACAAACCAGCCTGCTTGCACAAGGGCTGGGGTGGTGTTCCTATGATGGCGGTATGATTTAATAAACCTGATTAAAACCTCTCATCGCTGCCTTTATTTTATCATCCGCCATATATTCTTTATTTTACCAGGGATAAAAGCAATTGAGGTAAGGACCTCTTTTACAGTGGTGCATTGGTCAAGATGGCAGCGCTTATAAGAATAACCAATTATAAAACAACACAGAGGTTAAAAATGAATAAATACATAAAAAAACAGATAATAATTCAATAAAAACAGTAAAACAAATATCAAGTATCTAATTATCAGGTCGTTACAAATGGCACAAACAGTGAAGGACTCATTTATTAGTGCAGTAACTACAGAGTTAAATTCAGACGTCTTTACAAAGCTGTGTTAACTGAGGTTATTTTGGAGCTTGTTCCATGTGACTGGAGTAGAATACATAAAAGCGTTTTTTCCCACCTCTGTCCTGACATTTGGGACTGCTTTCTGATCTTGACTTTTCCTCATAGAGAACATCCTTCTTGTCTCAGTGCTGTTACAGACTGATGGGATTCTGTTGAAAATTTAACACTGAAAACTTCAGGTGACTCTTACTTTAAAGGAAAAGAAAATTCATAATCAGAGTTTTAGAAGCTGAATTAGCTCTGGGAGTTATATGCTCGTAATTTAAACAGAAGCTGTGACAAACGTGACCAGTTGACAGTTAACACACGTGAACACCCTTATAGCTTAACACATTAAAGACTGCAGTGAAACATGGATGAAAAGGTACAGGGTATTTGCTGGGAAACAGGTTACCGTTGAAGCTGTTGATCAATGAATTGCTAAAAAAAAAAATGTTATTTATTATGTTTTTTTTTTTAAATTTTGGTATTGATTGTGCTATGTTTGAGCAATTATTTATTCTGCTTTACCCAAACACAAACACCTGCATGTGTTTGTGTTTCAAAACTTGTTCTTGCCAGTGTATACTGTATGTGACTGATTAGAATATAGTAGTTCTGTATTTATGAGGGTGTGCAGGAAGTCTAATAAAGTTGGATACATTTAACTATAAGCAGCTGGACCGTATTTCTTTGGATTTCTTTGTTTTTTATGCATGCCTTCATTTGCATTGACACCCTTATTTTGACCGTTTCAATCAGGATTTATTATTTTGAGTGCAGCAGGTTGCGTGGTAATACAAAGAAAATAAAGCCCCAGCAGAGCGTTGATGAGCACTGGCAGAGATTCCGGAGTTTCAGAACCTGCCTGAACCTGCCTGCTAGCTGTTAGGAATCTTCCCATCGGCTGTGCAGAGTGCCAGGCTCACTCGGGATATCGCAGAAAATCCACAAATACAAAAACATTTGTTCTAAAATAAAAAGCAACGCTTCACTGTCTGATCAGCTTTGGAGGGCTTGTGTATTCAAAACATGTTAAAGTGTTGAAACATTCCATGCAGCATTAAGAACTTTCTTTTACCTATTGAAGTGAATGGAGCTGAGAAGGCTGTTTTCTGTGGTAGTCTAGCATGCTACATGACTCACACCGGTATTATCATTCCTGTGCCCTGAGGCAGTGGCCCACAAAGACTCCTCGCTGATTTATGGCTCTTATCACAGCTCAGCCTGTGCTCCACGGCGACTAAATTCCAAAACCCAGTGCTCTATGTGTATTAACCTAAAGAGCCTTTATGTCGATAAGTGTTAAGGTGTTGCCATATGTGACATGTTTAACGACCTTCTCAGTCAGGTTTAACAGTCATCTGTCAGGCTGATGGAGTGTAGGGAGGAAGTTACTCTGAATTCATTGGAAGATTTCCAGCAGATCATTCCAGCTCCATTCCCTTACAGCAGTGAACGTTAACTGACGGCCCACAACCGGCCCGCCGGAGCTTTCCATCCCGTCTCCAGAATCTTAACGAACTCAGGAATAGTTTAGTTCAAGCTTTAGTTCATTGGTTAATTTATTCTCACTGCCATTGAAACACAGCAGAATTTTTGTATAAATATTTTTGGGTCCATCCTGTCTGAGCTTGAGTGATAGTGTTTGTATGACTCAGAACATGTCTAGAACTCATTTTCAGTGGTTGTACTCGCTGTCACGACTCACTGCCTTTGAGCTCTGGCTCTGTAGTCTTTTTGAGCTCGTTGTTTGTTTCGGGTATTCAAAAATCAAAAATGGGTGATCATAGGGAGTGGTCATCTTCCCTACATAATAATAATGCATAGGATTTATATACTGTAGGGCTTTTCATAGACACTTTACAATGGATACATTATTCATTCACTCCACAGACACTGATAGTGGTAAGCTACTACTGTAGTCACAGCTGCCCTGGGCAGACTGACGGAAACATGGCTGCCAATCCGTGCCAACGGCCTCTCCGACCACTGCCGAACATTTATACACATTCATGCCCAGGGTCATGGACACTGGAGGCGAGGTGGATAAGGTGTCCTGCCCAGGGACACAATGGCAGGACAGCTGGGGAGAGTGGGATTCAAACTGCCAGCCCTCCGGGTATTGGATGACCCACTCTACCTCCTGAGCCACTGCCCCCCCAATACATAAAGATGAACAAAACTGCATAGCACTGTGTTGTGAATTCTTCATGATGCCATGATGTGGCTGTGTTTCAGCAGGATAATGCTCGTTCACATGCCGCCCAAGTCACCAGGGAGAACCTGCAGCAGAAGAACCTTGGCCTTCGTATTCTCCTTATTTATCCCCCATTAAACACTTGTGGGATCCACTTAGGCGGCATGTTTCAGCCAGAGAACCAGCGCCACAGAACAGACAGGAATTGGTCGTGGCATTGTAGGAGGGGGGTCTAAATATCCTCCAGGACAACATTAGATAGCTCATGAGGTCCATGCGGAGGCGTATTACTGCCTGCATTAACGCAAACAGAGGCCATATTCCATATTAAACTTTGTTTTTAAGACAGGCGTTTTGTTGTGATTTTGGAAAGTCAGGGTGCTTCTATTTTATTCAATTTTGAAAATTGTTGACACAGAAATTTTCACTTTTCTTCTTCTTTTTTCGGCTGCTCCCTTTAGCAGTCTCCACAGTGGATCATCTGTCTCCATCTCACCCTATCCCTTCATCTTCCTCTGTAACACTAATCCTCTCCATGTCCTCCTTCACTACACCCAGGAATCTTCTCTGCGGTCTTCCTCTTTTCCTCCTGCCTGGCAACATCGTCTTCAACATCCTTTGTCCAATATATCCACTATCTCTCCTCTGCACATGTCCAAACCATCTCAGCCTTGCCTCTCTTACTTTGTCTCCAAACCGCTCAACCTGAGCTGGTCTCTGATATACTCATTCCTAATCTTGTCGCTCCTAGTCACTCCCAATGAAAATCTTAGCATCTTCAACTCTGTCACCTTCAGCTCCACCTCCTGTCTTTTTGTCAGCGCCACCATCTCCAAACCATACATCATAGCAGGTCTCACTACATCTTGTAAATCTTCCCTTTCACTCTTGCTGCTACCCTTTTGTCACAAATCACCCCTGACACTCGTCTCCACCCACTCCACCCTGCCTGCACTCTCTTCTTCACTTCTCTTGTACATTTTCCATTGCTTTGGATGGTTGACCCCAGGTATTTAAACTCATAATAATAATAATAATAATACATTTTATTTGAGGCGCCTTTCAAGGCACTCAAGGACACCGTACAATAAAAACAAACAATAAAACACATTTAAAAACACATCACAAGTGCAAAAAATCACACAGAATAGGCCTTAGTAAACAAAAAAGTCTTGAGATGGGATTTGAAGGTGGAGAGTGAATTTAAATTCCTGAGGTCCGGTGGGAGGGAGTTCCAGAGGCGGGGGGCGGTGCAGCTGAATGATCGAAGGCCCATGGTGGTCATACGTGCAGGAGGGGCAATGAGATTGATGGTATTTGATGATCTAAGAGTTCTGGATGGTATATGAACGGAGAGGAGTGCAGCCAAGTATGGGGGGGCGAGGTCATGGAGGGCTTTGTAAGTGAGAAGGATGATTTTATAGTCAATGCGGTGTTTGATGGGGAGCCAATGGAGGTGCTGCAGAACCGGGGTGATATGATGGGTGAATGGAGTTCTAATAATGATCCGGGCGGCAGCGTTCTGAACCAGTTGAAGTTTTTTAAGCGTTTTGAGGGGGAGACCAGAAAGAAGAGAGTTACAATAATCCAGACGGGAGGTAACAAGAGAATGTTCATGCTCATCTACTTTCACTACCGCTACTCCTTCCATCTTCACCGTTGCACCTGCCTCACTCGCATTCACACTCATGTGTTCTGTCTTGCTTCTACTGACTTTCATTCCTCTTCTCTCCAGAGCATACCGCCACCTTTCCAGGTTCTCTTCCACCTGCTCCCTACTCTCACTGCAGATCACAATGTTGTCTGCAAACATCATGGTCACGGAGACTCCTGCCTGACCTTGTCTGTCAGCCTGTCCATCACCACAGCAAACAAGAAGGGGTTCAGAGCCGATCCCTGATGTAATCCCACCCCCACCTCGAATCCATCCATCACTCCTACAGTGCACTTCACCACCATCTTGCTGTCCTCATACATGTCCTGCACCACCCTCACATACTTCTCTGCCTCTCCTGACTTTCTCATACAGTAGCACACTTCCTCTCTTCGCACCCTATCACGTGCTTTCTCTAGATCCACAAAGACACAGTGTAACTCCTTCTGACCTTCTCAATACTTTTCCATCAACACTCTTAGAGCAAACATTGCATCTGTAGTACTCTTTCTTGGCATGAAACCATACTGCTGCTCACTGATTGTCACCTCACATCTTAGCCTGGCTTCAACAACTCTTTTCCTTATCTTCATAGTGTGGCTGATCAACTTTAGGCCTCTGTAGTTACTCCAGCTCTGAGCATCTCTCTGTCTAGCCAGTCGATACAAGTCCTTTTCTCCTTTCTTAGTGTCCAGCCTCTCATACAACTCACCATATGCTTTATCCTTTAGGGCTGGGAATGATCCCTAATTTCCAGAATCGATTCAGTTCTTGAGATTCTGAATCGATTCAACTCCAATTCAATTCAATCTGATCCCAATTCGATCTGGAAAATTACCATTTTAATAGCCATTTTACTTGCCAGGAAAAAAAATCTTCCGAGGCCTAATGCTGCAAATTGTGTCATAAAGTGCCCTTTTTAAGGGCTACTGAAGGACACCAAACACACACTGTGGTTTCTGCACATTTATTAACATAAAGACAAACAGACAGGGAACATTAAACATACAAATAGAAAATAATAAAGCTCTGGAGGAGAGTGGGGCTCGACATCATGGGGGAACGGAAGCCAGGGAACGCCGGGCAAAGGGGAGAATCCAGCTGGGGCACTCCCGAAGGCAGCGGGGCTCACGGCTGGAAATAAAAAGGGAAAAACTAACCTGGACGGAGCCCTTGTCATATTGGCTGGACAAGCCACCTGAGTGCAATGTGCAATCACCAAGCAAACACACAAAAAAAGTTTGACCTTTTATTAGAATGTTCAAAACAGCAATCTTGAGAGGAAAACGCCAGTCACTCGCCAGAAAATCAGGAACCCTGCGGAGGACAGACGAGGCTGATTAGAGAGGAATGGAGATTTAATGGGAAAACAAGTAATGCCACTCACATGGGAGATAGGAGGAGACCAGCACAGAACCCAGCGAAGGAGAGGAACCAGCAGGCGGAACTGCCGGACGGGTTGGATGGTTGGGTCTGACCGGGCAGAGAGGGAAGGCTGCTTAGAGGTGGAGCAACAGGGTGGTGAGCGCATCAAATCCCCGCAGACGCACTCCTCCGTTGGCAGCAACCTGGAAAAGGTGGAAGAGAAGAGATTGTAAGATAATGTCTTAAGACAAACAACCACTTACAGTAGAGCCGTCTGTTGAGCAGTATACCCAAATGAGCCAGCGCTGAATCACTGAAGACTGCTTCCTTATAAACGCCGGCAGGCAGGAATCAGCAGGTGCGTCTGACGAGAGATCCGGTGAACAGAAAGGAGGGGGCAAGTGCTCGCTGCACATGACAATGACCCCTTTCAAGGAACGCCTCCTGGCGGTCGCCCAGTCTTCTCCGGGTGAGCACGATGGTAGTCCCGGACCATCCCCTTGTCATGGAACTTGGACCAGGGGACCCATGACTGATGCTCCGGGCCATAGCCCTCCCAGTCGACCAAATACTGGAAGCCCCGACCCCGACGTCGTACATTCAAGATCTCCCTCACGGTGTGCCCAGACAGTGACAGAAGGGCTTCCAGACTCGTGAAGTGAACTGCAGACCCCAGTCAGGCACAATGTCCGTAGGAATGCCGTGTAGCCTGACGACATGGTAGGAAAGAAGCTCCGCTGTCTTGGCAGCGGACAGCAGCTTGGGAAGGGGAACCAGGTGTATGGCCTTGGAGAACCTGTCCACGATGGTCAAAATCACTGTGTTGCTGTGGGAAGGGGGAAGACCAGTGACAAAATCCATGGCAATATGAGACCAAGGCCGACTGGGAATAGGGAGGGGGTGAAGAAGACCAGCGGGCAGGGTGGAGGAGGACTTGTTCCGGGCACACTTCTGACAGGCTTTAACATACTCCTGCATGTCCCGCCGTAATGTAGGCCACCAAAACGCTTGCCTGATGATGTCAATAATCCGCACCACCCCCGGGTGACAGGCTAAACGTTCAGTGTGCCCCCACTAGATGACTTTGCTGCGGAGAGCAGCCAGGACATACAGGCGGTTGGAGGGGGTGGGGGGGCAGCCCGCTGGTTCAGGGTCAGAAGACTGAGCCTGGCGGACTCACTTCTCGATCTCCCAGGTGAGGGCTCCCAGGACGCACGAAGGCGGGAGAATGGACTGGGGGCGGGAAGGGGGGTCAGCCACGTCCTGACTGAACTGCCTGGAGACAGCATCAGGCTTCCCCTTACAGGAGCCGGGCCTGTAAGTGACAGTAAAGTTAAAGCGCTGGAAAAAAAAGGCCCAGCGAGCCTGCCTAGGGTTAAGCCAGCGGGCCGACCGCCGATACTCTAAGTTCTTGTGATCGGTCCAGCTCCATCCAGCCAGTGTCTCCATTCCTCAAACGCCAATTTAATGGCCAGCAGCTCGCGATCCCCAACGTTGTAATTCCTCTCGGGTGGGGTGAGCCGCCGAGGGAAATACGCACACTGGCGGAGCTTCAAGTCCAGGGAAGCATGCTGAGATACAGTAAAACAGCGCCCACCCCCATCTCTGAAGCGTCCACCTCCAGGGTGAACTGGAGCTGAGGGTCGACCTGAACCAAGACCTGATCGCCAGTGAACAGGACCTTTAATTTGTTAAAGGCCTGTTCAGTTGCCTCGGTCCATACAAATGGCACCTTAACAGAGGTCAGCTTAGTTAAAGGCTGTGCTATCCCACTATAGTTTCAAATAAACTTGCAATAAAAATTCGCAAACCCCAAGAAGTATTGCAGCTCCTTGCGGGAGTGGGGGGTTGACCAATCTAGCACAGCCTTCACCTTGGCTGGGTCAGCCCTCAGTTCTCCCTCCGTGATAATGAAGCCAAGGAAAGAAGTGGAAGATGTAGAAAATTGACACTTCTCTGCCTTGACATACAGTTGGTTCTCTAAACCCACAATAGTCACAGAAATAACTTGAATCTGACAAAAGTGGTAATAAATAAAAATCCTATGAAAATTAACCATTGAAAATCAGACAATGCTTTTGAATTGTGGTTCAACAGAATTATTTTAAAAAACAAACTCATGAAACAGGCCTGGACAAAAATGATGGTACCCTTAACTTAATATTTTGTTGCACAACCTTTTGAGGCAATCACTGCAATCAAACGATTTCTGTAACTGTCAATGAGACTTCTGCACCTCTCAGCAGGTATTTTGGCCCACTCCTCATCAGCAAACTGCTCCAGTTGTCTCAGGTTTGAAGGGTGCCTTCTCCAGACGGCATGTTTCAGCTCCTTCCACAGATGTTCAATAGGATTTAGATCAGGGCTCATAGAAAGCCACTTTAGAATAGTCCAATGTTTCGCTTTTAGCCGTTCTTGGGTGGTTTTAGCTGTGTGTTTTGGGTCATTATCCTGTTGCAAGACCCATGACCTGCGACTGAGACCAAGTTGTCTGACACTGGGCAGCACATTTCTCTCTAGAATACCTAGATAGTCTTGAGATTTCATTGTACCCTGCACAGATTCAAGACACCCTGTGCCAGATGCAACAAAGCAGCCCCAGAACATAGCAGCCCCAGAACATAACAGAACCTCCTCCATGTTTCACAGTAGGGACAGTGTGCTTTTCTTGGTATGCTTCATTTTTGCGTCTGTGAACATAGAGCTGATGTGCCTTGTCAAAAAGTTCCACTTTTGTCTCATCTGTCCATAGGACATTCTCCCAGAAGCTTTGTGGCTTGTCAACATGCAGTTTGGCAAATTCCAGTCTGGCTTTTTTATGATTTGTTTTCAACAGTGGTGTCCTCCTTGGTCGTCTCCCATGAAGTCCACTTTGGCTCAAACAACGATGGATGGTGCGATCTGACACTGATATACCTTGACCTTGGAGTTCACCATGAATGTGTTTAGAGGTTGTTCTGGGCTCTTTTGTTACCATTCGTATTATCCATCTCCTCCTGCAGCCACGTCCAGGGAGGTTGGCTACAGTCCTGTGGATCTTAAATTTCTGAATAATATGTGCAACTGAAGTCACAGGAACATCAAGCTGCTTGGAGATGGTCTTATGGCCTTTACCTTTAACATGCTTGTCTATAATTTTCTTTCTAATCTCCTGAGACAACTCTCTCCTTTGCTTCCTCTGGTCCATGTTTAGTGTGGTATACACCATGTCAACAAACAGCACAGTGACTACTTGTCACCCTTTAAATAGGCCGACTGACTGATTACAAGTTTGTAGACTAATTAGAGGACACGTCTTGGTTGAACATTTCCCTATGGTCACATTATTTTCAATCTTTTCTAGGGGTCCCATCATTTTTGTCCAGACCTGTTTCATGAGTTTGTTTTTTAAAATAATTCTTTTGAACCACAATTCAAAAGCATTGTCTGATTTTCAATGGTTAATTTTCATAGAATTTTTATTTATTACCACTTTTGTTGGATTTAAGTTATTTCTGTGACCATTGTGGGTTTTTCTTTCATTAACAGAGGGGTACTAACAATTTTGTCCACGTCTGTACGTGTTCGCCACAGCCATTTACATCTTTTTAGCAAAATCCACAACCATCTGTCCTTCCACATTTCTCTCCTTAAGACCATACCTACCCAGGACCTCCTCATCACCTCTGTTCCCTTCACCAACATGTCCATTAAAGTGCACTCCAATCACCACTCTCTCCCCCCGGGAACACTCTCTAGCACTTCATCCAACTTACTCCAGAATTCCTCTTTCTCTTCTACCTGACATCCAACTTGTGGGGCATGCGCACTGACAACATTCAACATCATACCTTTGACTTCTAGCTTCAAACTCATGATTCTGTCTGACTCCCTCTTTACCTCCTGAACACTCTTCACATACTCTTCCTTCAAGATTACTCCTCATATCAGCCAGCTGTCTGCCTTTACCAGTCATAGTCAAAACATTTAATGTCCCTACTCTCACCTCCATGCCTCCTTTCCTTCTCTCTCTCTCTCCTAACACGCCTTCCGTCTTGGCTCCGCCTCGATCTTTGACCAACAGTAGCCCAGTTTCCACCGGCCCCCTGTCAATTGACAGCACCGGTGGTGGTCATTGTTAACCCGGGCCTCGACCAATCTGGTATGCAAGTCTCATTCGTCATGATCCGCATGTTTGATTTGGCAAAGGTTTTACGTCGGACACCCTTCCTGACACAATTTTTCACTTGTCAATCTCTGATATTGTTTTAAAGATGGCAAAACATAATTTGCATCCTTTAATTGACAACTTTGGTAAAAATTAGTAAAAAAATATCAAACCTTTCTAGAGTGTTGTGTTTTCATTGACAGTGAGTATATACAGTATATACTGTATGAAAAGTTCCGTTAGATAGTCAGATTTCTGAGTGTAAGTGAATGCAGCATCAGATTACCTGCCCCTTCCTTCCCAGACAGCAGGAGAGTGTGAGACAGGAGACAGGCTGTCTGTAACTCTTCTACAGGGAAATTACACTTATAATTCACATTATGATGACAGCCTCGGCTTTTGTTATTATTATGCACAATGCTGAATATTTCTGTGTCTTTCTGAAATTATTCAGTGTAGTAGAGAATGCATACCAGCCGAAATTTACTTTTTAAAAAACAGGAGGTTTTCTACGAGGTGGTGGGGCATTAAATAAAAACTTACAACACAAGGACTGTATCTTTGGTCATTTTAATAAATTTTATAAATTTAGTTTTATTAAATTTTTTGAGGATCAGAGTTGAAATCATTGTTCTATTTTGGCTTGGAAAATTAAAGTTTAAGCCTCTATGTGAAAAAGCCATAATTTTACCACAAGCTTTTCAAATTTGTTAGGAAAAACATAGTAAATTAATTTTAAAATGGACATAAATTTAGTGAAAAACACACAGGTTGATGTGGGAAAAAGTCATAAATTTACAAGAAAAATATCTGAAATTTATGATAAAAAACACAAATTTATGATCAAAAATCTCAAATGTACAATAGTCCTACAATGGCAAAAAGATAAATGGTATAAAAAGTCCTCAATTTAAATGACAAAAATGTTTCAATTTTACGTCAGAAAAGTCCTTAATTTAAAAAAAAAATGACATAAATTTATGAGAAAAACCCTTCAGGCTGTCAAGAATAAAATCACATCTCAAATAAGTTTTAGTACATGCTTTCTTGCTATTATTCATACTCATCTAAAAAAATAACAAATTTGGAAGGGCAATTAATATATCAAATACTAACATGTTACTTAAAATACATTTATTTTATTTTATTTTATTTTATTTTATTTTACTAGAGCATCTGGCCTTCACAGTGTCTGCTGAGAAAAATTCTGGCCCCTTGGACAAATGTACTGTAGTTGATGACCCCTGACCTACAATTTACTTCTGAATTTACACCCCTTCAGTTGTAACAGAAAATCATTGATCAACTAATATGCATAATAAAGTCATTTATAAAAGTTTTATTTGTGTTAAAAAAAAAGAGACAGTTGCCGTTTCTAAATGAAGGAAGAAATGTAAGGAAGAGCTGTACTGACCCACTTTTGATGTTTACACCCACACAGATAACTGTAGTCAGACACAAACATAGTCCAGTGCACTTCCCCTCAGGAGGAAGTATTTAGTCTGAGAGGGGACAGATAAGTCCAGAGGCTGAAAAGCTTGATGACAAAACAGAGAAGGGCTGCAGTAATAAATGGGTCTAAAACCTGAATTATTGTATAAATATTTCAATGAACCCAAGACCTGGTTTTTGTATTGATTTTCAAGTTTTTCATTAATTTTCCACTTGTTCTTCTCTGGCATTTTTAGAAAATATCTGATGTTATTTTGTTCAGGTGTCGCAACTTGGGAGGAGGGCGGTGACGTCGCTCCGGAGGAGGCACGACCTTCTCAGCTGTGGACGGAGGAGCGATGCGAGGAGCTGTGGGATCGAATAGAGGGTGTGCGCCACAAGCTCACGCGTATCCTCAATCCGGCCAAACTCACGCCGTATCTGCGCCAGTGCAAGGTCATCGACGAGCAGGACGAAGACGAAGTGCTTAACTCCACGCAGTACCCTCTGCGCATCAGCAAGGCTGGTGAGTGGAAGAGCAGATGCTCTGAAAACAAAAAACAGCTATGAGCACAGGCACACCAGTCAATCAATTCACAGTCATTTTTAACCATTATGAATCATCACTGAGCTGCATCTTTGTATCCAATGACCACATCAACCATTTTGATATAAAACAGGGATTAAACACAGGTGTTATAATCACTTTTGTTATATTTACACTCAGAATCTCAAAGTCTTTAAGCAGCAAATATACTGCTTTATGAGGGCTGCTTATTAAAGATTTCCCCTGACTCACTTCCTGAGTCAGGAAGTGAGTCAGGGGAGGAAGTGAGCAAGTGAGACTGAGAGGAACCAAACTTGGCACAATTATTAATCCTTCTCTACATAAGTACCATCAAGGGTCACACACTTTTCAAATAGATTTATGCAGCTGTGGAGACCTCACCTGTAGAAGTCTGCAGGTCACATAGGAAGCCATGACTTGACCTCAGAAATCAGTGTTTCATCATCTTGGAGCCTGGGAACATGTGACTTGTTCCTGCTTCTGGAAAGGTGTGAGCATCTGCAGAATCCACCGTGCAGACCACTTCTGCATGTGCAAATGGTCATGGATGATTTTCTCCACAGATTCCACACTGATCTTGATATCTCAGGCTAGTTGGCGAATGGCTATGTGGCGATCCTCCAAAATGGTGGTCTCCACTTGCTGGATGGTGTCTTCATCAATGTTGCGCTGTGGTCACCCAGGAATGTGTACCATTTCCACTGATGTCCAACCACACTTGAAGTGTTGATGCCAATGCTTGACTGTGTCATATGATGAGGCGTCCTTCCCATGAGTCTCTTTCATCTCATCTGTTACGGATCCCTCCTCCATAAGGCATTAGTCAGCGGTGCGGTTCCTGACACCTTAAGGTACATCTCCTCTACTAGCTCAGTGCTAGTAGAGAAGATCTTCTTTGGCTCAGTGGTAAAGTGAGAGGTTGTCAGATCATAGTGTCATGGATTCAAATCCCAGACCTGGGATATACTGTAGGTGTATGTCTGCCTTGCCTGTGTGAAGAAGAGACTTTGGAGGTGTGTGTCTACCTTGTCTAAGGGTGAAAATGACTTGGTCAGTCCACCTTGACGTAAGGGTTGAAATGGACTTAGAGATCCCAGGCTAAATAGGCAATTCTGGCCTTGGCCCAGTAAGTGGGTCATAACAGAAAGTAGGGGATCATCTGGAATTTGAACCTGAGACCTCTCACACCCAAAGCAAGAATCATACCCCTAGACAGCCACTATGGTTGTAAGGTCATCAAATGTCTCTCGTGGTCTGCAGCCTATCAAGTACAGGAACCTAATGACCATTCTGCGTTCAACTGGTTCTATTATTCCACCTTTGTGCCTGAAAAAGAAAAACTCTTAGGAGTTCAGAGCTGCAAATTTGCAATTTCAGCCTCCTACAATAACTGGAAATGGGTCAGGGGAAATTTTTAATGGGCAATCTTTGTGTAGCTGTAGTTTCATTATAAGAAACAATGCAGAGAAATGTATAATCTGCTTCTGGTAGATCGTCACATTTAAAGTTGTACTAGACCCTATTTTCAAGAACAAAAAAATAAATAAATTAAAAAACAACAACAAAATGTTTTGAAAGGTGCAGAATTAAAGTCTTTATATTCTTCCAAGAAAATATTACACTGATGACAAAAAATACTTTTAAAATTTTTTATGGTTCCAAAACAATCATATTATTCACATCTGAGCAGTTGGATGATGAGACTCTGGTAGCCAGTAAGGATGTCACAGCCATTAGCATAACTCAGCTGATATAATGTTTCATCACCTTATATTAAAGATGCACTCCATTAGATATAAATCCCCTATAAAAACAAACCTACAGGTACATTGTCTAAAATGGTATTTTATGCCCTTTTTTTCTACACACAAAATCTTTCATTATCTTACAGTTTTGTATCAAAATCTTTTCACTTCCCCCCTCCTTCAAACACCAGGATCTGTGATTATTAGGCTCACCCACATCCCACAAGGCTAACAGTGGCTAGCACTACATTAACAGAATAAATCCTGTGATAAAAAGACTTAGCAGTTGAAGGACATACCCAGTTGTATGCACAGTGGCCCAGAATAATGATTGAAAATGCATCAGTCCTTAAAAGCAGTTTAATGGTAAAACCTATCTTAATTTGGGTCAAGTTTTCAAAGCAGCTGGTTAAAAATTGCTAACTAGCCTGAAGGATAACTTCAGTTAGTCCTGATTGGATCAACACTACAGACATGCCAGTGTCATGCATAGTTACGTCACCAAAGATTCTTTGTCTAAACTTGCCTTTTTTCAGGGGGCAGGGCTTAAGTGAAACTTCAAAGCAAAAAAACAGAGACATAAGACATTTGAGTGATTTCACTCGTGATAAGTCATAAAAACATGTCTTAAAGACATGTTAACAAGAAAAAAAAACTTAAAGCTCATACCATAAGAGTTCTTACTTGATATGCTGTATCTGGTTTGTAATCACCAAAGAACTGTGCGACACCTACTGGTCAGGATGACAGAATGCTGTCTCTATCACCTTTAACTATGGAGGGAAGAGACATGAAGCAAAGACAAGTCCTACAAATTGTCATGCTGCGGTCCTCGCAGACCGCAAATAAGACGCTATAGGCCACCGATGAATTTGCATAATTTATTAAAGGAAAACGAATGGCAAAATAATTAGCCACAAGGGGCAAAAACACAACTAAGGCTAAGATTTAAATACAAGATACAGAGTCTCAGAATGCACTTATAGAGAGATGACACAAGACGTGAATCTTTGATGGAGGTTGGACAAGGGAATGTTTGACGAGGTCGCAGCCCGGAGTAACCTGAGCTGCTCCCTTAAATAGGGCTTCACAGAATACTCAGCTGATGAGAATGTCATCAGCTGATTGATTACCAGCCATCCCAGCGGAGCACAGCTCTGACAGCCGGAAGCCCCGCCGAGACGCTGTCACAATAAGAGCCCGAAGGCCCTGTGGTAAACCAGAGTAGAGAACGGAGAACTACCGAACAACCCGAGGGCAGACAGAGTCAGCACTCGGACCATGACACAAATATCCATCCATCTTCTACTGCTTATCCGAGCGTCCTGGTCACGGGGGTAGTGTAATATTAGTGTTGGGCTCTAAAAACACTTGGTTAAGTGCAAGGAAATGGTAAGGGTCAGGGGAAGGGGAAGGTTTGTTTTACACACACATTACATCTATAACCTTCTACCATGTCACTTAATATCATTTTTTTACACAACCCTAAAAAGCCTAAAAAAGAGAAGGTGTAAAAACCATATACAGTCGATGGGTGAGAGAAAGGAGCAGCCATTGTGGGGAGAGTAAGATTATAAGCTTTGCTAATTACAGGCAGAGGAAGGAATGAGGATTAAGAGAGCTAAAGATGAGGAAACAAGCACCTGGTCCAACACTGAGTTCATGTTTATCTTTCCCTCACTCATTATGGTCATGTTTGAAATACAAACCGTATGTAAGTACAGGGGTTATGCCTCATGCATCAAAGAGGTAGCATTTATGTACTGAGACTGTTTCAGCCATGAGAGTTCACAGAGCCAAAATACCAACATGAACTTGTGTTAATTTGTCATGGTTTGATGTCGTTCCTGTTACACTGATCCATTCTTTGTAGAACTGTTCCACAGTCTCTATTCTAATATGATACAGAACTGGGGTCTGCAACCTGTAGCTCTTTAGCCCTTAACCAGTGATATCCTGTGCTTTTGACCACAAAAAGCATCAAACTTAAAAGAAAAAATTAGCAAATTTATGGGAAAAAAAGGCTGTAAACTTACATGAAAAAAGACACTATTTATGAGGAAAAAGTTATTTAAAAATCTGATTTACAAGGGAAAAAAATAGCAAAGTTACAAGAAAAAAGTCACATTCATGAGAAAAGTTCCTGCAAACAGCTGCAAAATTGCAAAGAAAAAATTCCAAATTTGAAACAAGCCTGCAAGAAAATCTTTGGAGGCAAATCTTAACGTCATGACAGAAGAATTTTTAACATCAGTCAGTCAATCATCCATCCATCCATCTATTTTCTACCGCTTTTCCGGAGGTCCAGGTTGTAGAGGCAGCAGCTCAAGCAGAGAAGCCTAAACTTCCTTCTCCCCAGCCACCTGCTCCAGCTCTTCAGAGAGAATACCAAGGCGTTCCCAGGCCAGCTGGGAGACGTAGTCTCTCCAACGTGTCCTGGGTCTGCCCCGGGTGTCACAAATCGCCCTGGCAGGGTCAGAATGACAACTCCAAATGCACGCTGTGAGTTTGCAGAATTTAATAAAGAAGAACACAAAATAACGAAACACAACAATTACAGACTGAGGCAGGAAGCAGGATACAAAAAGGGAAAAACAACACGGAGGCTGGGACGTATGGAAACGGCGGGAACAACAAGGCAGGATACGAAAACAGCTACAGAGAGAAGGGGACTCCGTCTGGATACAAGAATTAAAGCGTAAGGGACACACAGGGAAAAAAAGGACTGGGAACGCCAGTTTGACATTGATAACGCAGCAACGGACTGTGTGTCATGATCCTGGGCACGGGTGGGGCCGTGCCCAGTCTTCTGTTTAGAGATCAGTCTGTTCCTGTTTGTTTATTTCCTTATTTATTGTTATCTGTTGTATTTGGTCGCTGTTTGGTTGTAGGTGCTTATATTCGTAGTCGCGTCCTTATTGTCCTGTTTGTTTATTGTGTCATTTTGTGTCTTGTTTTATTTAGTTTTCCGGTCTGTACTTTTATTTTGACAGTGCTGTGCAGCTTCCAGCTGTTAAACTTTGCTTCATGGGCTGCACAGCTGTCACTTGTTATTTTGATTACTTTCTCCACTCATGTATTCACATTTGGTTTACATCTAGCACAGTGTTTAAAGGGCACGACAACCGTTTCCCATTGTCGTGTCCTACTTCATGGTTCCACAGTTGATCGCTGCTGTGTGTCGCCGTTGAGGAGATAGCGTGAGCTCTGACCAGGTAATTGTCCTTTTTCCCTTTCCCTTCAACCATGACCCCCACTGCTTTTCGGGTGTGCTCCAGCTGTAGTTGTCTCTGTTTTTCCCTGGCATGTTCAAGCGCCTCAGCCGTTCTTTCCCTGGCTGTTCTGCATCCCCCTGGTCATGAGCTCCACTCTCCTCCGGCACCTTTTTGTGTTTCATGTTGGTTGTGTTCTGTGTGTATTTTTGTTCGCCCGTTGTGTTAATAAATGTGCCAAACCACAGTGTGCGTTTGGTGTCCTTCCTCAGCCCTTTAAAGGGCAGGTTCTTGACACTGTTGCAGCTAGGCTTAAACAGGCACGTAGGAACAAAACCACATGAGGGTCAGGTGTGGGTAACATGAGTGAGGATAATCAGAGTCAAATCATAGACAGGTGTGACAGCCCATGAGCAGGGTTTCACAGGAGGAAGTGACAACAGTGACTGTCAAAATAAAAGCACAACCCATGATGAATGCAAATCCAGAAACAAATAAATGAACAAGAATACACCCAAAAACAATAACTTAAACAAGGACCGGATAGAAGTACGAGACAACCTAGAAATATACTAAGAAAAGGTGATGATTCAAAAAAATACAAAACTGAGGAGAACTGATAAATACAGAGACTACAAGGAAACCTAGAAACCAGGACTAATATACACGCGTTCCAATTATGCAAATGATATTTGTCTCTGAATTTTCTAAATAGTCAATGCAAATGACAGTCAGTATAATTTTCAAGTCATCAACTGTTAGAGCATAATTCAGATTTTATTGAACAGACCTACCAATGATAACTTTTTTTTTGCAAAAATAAAAAACTCAAAATGCACTGTTCCAAATTATTACGCACAAGAGAGTTTCAAAACATTTTATTGGTTGTAAAGAACTGAAAATGGTCATCTGTTGAATTTGCAGCATTAGGAGGTCCTATTTAAGATAAGATAAAGATAAGATAAGCCTTTATTAGTCCCACAACGGGGAAATTCCAGGATTGCAACAGCACAGGGATAGCAACACTCAGAGCAACAATCAGAAGGCAAGAAAAAACAAGCAAGCAAGAGCAGCTAATATACATATGTACATATTACTATAAAATATATATATATACACACACACACACACAGACACACAGTGCAGAGCATTGTAGCTGGATGGAATAAATACAGTATATGAATATATGAACACACAGTGCAGAGCATTGTAGCTAGATGGAATAAATATGTAAATATATAAACACCCACAGTATGGAGCATTGCAGCTAGGTGGAATAAATATGCAAGTATATAAACACACACAGTGCGGAGCAATGTAGCTAGATGGAATAATATGTAGATATATAAAAACACAGTGCGGAGCATTGTAGCTAGATGGAATAAATATATAGATATATAAATATAAACACACCCAGTGCAGAGCATTGTAGCTAGATGGAATAAATATGTAAATATATAAACACACACAGTGCAGAGCATTGTTGCTAGGTGGGATGAAACAGCATAACCGTCTATTTAGTTATCCTACATGGTATGATTATGTGCCCATACATATTCTCACCCTCCATAGCGACCGGTATGTTCCTAGTTGTATGCCGGAGAGGACCATTGTGTAAGTCTATTGCATCTTTTGCATTCAAAAAAAAAAAAAAAAAAAAAAAAATCTGACTGAAATCAAAAGCCATTTCAATCAAAAACATCTTAACAGGACAAGCTAAATGTTAACATAGGACCCTTTTTTGATATAGCCTTCACAGTTCTTGCATCCATTGAACTTTTGAGTTTTTGGAAAATTTCTGCTTGAATTTCTTTGCAAGATGTCAGAATAGCCTCCCACAGCTGCTATTTTGATGTGAACTGCCCCCCACTCTCATAGATCTTTTGCTTGAGGATGCTCCAAAGGTTCTCAATAGGGTTTAGGTCAGAGGAGGATGGGGGCCACACCATGAGTTTCTCTCCTTTTATGCCCATAGCAGCCAACGACACAGAGGTATTCTTTACAGCATGAGATGGTGCATTGTCATGCATGAAGATAATTTTGCTACAGAAGGCACAGTTCTTCTTTTTGTACTATGGAAGAAAGTGGTCAGTCAGAAACTCTATATACTTTGCTGAGGTCATTTTCAAACCTTAAGGGACCCTAAAGGGGCCTACCAGGTCTCTCCCCATGGTTCCGGCCCAAAACATGACTCCGCCACCTCCTTGCTAACGTTGCAGCCTTGTTGGGACATGGTGGCCATCCATAAACCGTCCACTACTCCATCCATCTGGGCCATCCAGGGTTGCACAGCACTCATCAGTAAACAAGACTGTTTGAAAATTAGTCTTCATGTATTTCTGGGCCCACTGCAAGCGTTTCTGCTTGTGAGCATTGGTTAGGGGTGGCCAAATAGTAGGTTTATGCACATCTGCAAGCCTCTGGAGGATCCTACATCTTGAGATTCATGGGACTCCAACGGCACCAGCAGCTTCAAATACCTGTTTGCTATGTTGTAATAGCATTTTAGCAGCTGTTCTCGTAATCGGATGATCATTATGCCTTTATCTGCACAAACCCATCTGTACTCTGAATCAGCCACAAATTTCTTCATTGAACAATGACCACGCTTAAGTTTCCGTGAAATATCTAATGTTTTCATACTTTGTCCAAGGCATTGGACTGATCAATGCTTTTTGGCAGCAGAGAGATCCTTTCTTTCCAATATTGCTTGAAACCTGTGGCATGCTTAATAATGTGGAACATCCTTCTTAAGTAGTTTTCCTTTAATGAGGCTCACCTGGCAAACTAATTATGACAGGTGTCTGAGATTGATATCAGTGATCCAAAGTGCCCTGAAACACAATACCATCCATGAGTTTAATTTAAAAATAAAAAATTGAGTGTTTATGACACTAAAATCGTATTTGCATAATAATTTGGAACGCAGTGTAAACAAGGGAAATAAATTAGAAAACAAGATAATGCAGAAATACATGATAACCAAACTAAGCTAAAATAACAGGAACTAAAAACAGAAACAAAAGGACAAACTCAGAAAACAAAATACAACAAAACCATACTCAATACAAAATAACCCGAGATGAAGAAATGCAGAAAATGATCTAAACAAACTTAAAGGCTGAGCACGGCTTTCCACCCATGCTCAGTATCGTGGCAGAGCCCCTCCCTCAAGGGGTGGAATCCAGACACCCCAACGTAACATCAAAAAGAAAAAAAAGAACCACCCATACCCCCCCCCAAAAAAAAACAAGAACCAGAAAAATAACCCACCCCGGGAGGGCTGTGGGGGAACCCAGGCTAGGAGGAACCGAAACCACAACAAAAAATGCTCATGACCCACACACAACACAAATAAGGTGGCAGCAGAATACCAACAATACTAAGTGGAAAAAATTACACAGTTCAGGTGGTCTCCCAGAGTCCCAGAACCACCCGATCCCGTGGTGGAATAGGTTGGATGGCCTACCAGAATTCCAGGACCACCTTAACAGATGGAGAAGTTTATTGGGTGGCCTCCCAGAATTCCAGAGCCAATGGGCTGTGAGGCATGGCGCGTCCCCTCCTGGAGGTGGTAGCTGGAACCCGTGCCTTCCGCGGACCGCAGGGGCTGAGAGGTGGATACCTGATGAGGGGAATAACTGCCCAGCAAGGTAACCAGGCGGCAATGATGGCTGATCAGTAGCTACCTTAGGCGACGACTGATGACCAGTGACGACCACAGGCCAAGATGAATGATCCTTGGTGACCTCGGGCGAAGACAAAGGACCTGCAGCGACCTCGGGTGAAGATGGAGGACCCACGGCGACCTCGAGCGGAGAAGGAGGACCCATGGTGACCTCGGGCGGAGGACCAGCGAGGATCCCAGATGAAACAAAATGGCTGACCCACGAGAAAATCAGGCAAAGAAAACGATTGATCAGCGGCGAACCAGATGAATGCAGAGAAGGAGGACCCACGGTGACCTCAGATGGAGATAGCGGACCCACGGTGTCCTCAAGCAGAGATGGAGGACCCACGGTGACCTCAGGTGGACATAAAGCCCCCTCGGTGACTTCAGGCAGAGATGGAGGACCCTCGTGACCTCAGGCGGAGATGGAGGACCCTCGGTGACCTTAGGAGAAGACTCGAACAGAGAGGAAACAAATACCGGATCAGAATCACCAGCAGCAGTGGAGCCCAGTGAGGAGAACTCAGGTGTAGCTAGCAGCTGCAACTAGTCCTCCCTACCAAGAACTAAGCAAGATCTCTCTAAAACAGCTATAGTGAAAACAAAAACAAAAAAAAGAACTTGTATAAGCTTGAGCTCCACCACCGTCCAGGACTCCAACGATCCATGCTGGGACGTCTCGACTCCACTTGTCCAAAGATCCAACCCTGGCCACCTCAGATGGGGAGGAAGGGAAAAACACCAAAAAATTGTTACCGGCAGCAGTGGAGCCCAGCGAGGAGAGCTCAGGATCAAAGGACGTCTGCAACCGATTCTCCCCACCACAACCTAGATAAGATTTCTCTAGATCTGCAGATGTAAAAACAGAACAGAGTACTTGCCCAGACTTGAGCTCCACCACTGTCCAGGACTCCGGCAACTCTGCTGCGGCGGTCCTGGCAGCAGTCGAGATGGTGGGTGCAGCTGAAGAACCCCCAGGCGTGGCGGATAAAGCTGGAGATTGCCCCACCGCTAGCGCAGAGACCCGTGCAGCTGAAGCCAGGGGACAATCTCATGTCTTCTAACCCGAGATGAAGAAATACAAAAAATGATCTAAACAAACTGAAAGGCTGAGCACGGCTCTCCACCCATGCTCAGTATTGTGACACTGGGGTCTCCTCCGTGTGGGACGTGCCCGAAACACCTCAAATAGGAGGCATCTAGGAGGCATCCTGATCAGATGCCCAAACCACCTCAACTGGCTCCTTTTGATGGAGGAGCAACAGTTCTGCTCTGAGCCTCTCCTGGATGACTGAGCTCCTCACCCTTTCTCTGAGGGTGAGTCCAGAAATCCTATGGAGAAAGCTCATTTCAGCCACTTGTATCCGCAAACTCATTCTTTCTGTCATTACCCAAAGCTCATGACCATAGGTGAGGGTAGGAACGTAGACCGACCAGTAAATCGACAGCTTTGCTTTATAGCTCAGCTTCCTCTTCACCACAACAGACCAGTACAATGTCTGCATCACCGCAGAGGCTGCCCCGATCCGTCTGTCAATCTCTCGCTCCATTTTCCCCTCACTCGTGAATGAGACTTCAAGATACTTAAACTCTTCCACTTGGGGCAGGAGCTTGTCCCCAACCCGGAGAGGACAATCCACCTTTTTCCGGCTGAGGACCATGGACTCAGACTTGGAGGTGCTGATTCTCATCCCAGCCGCTTCACACTCAATAGCAAACCGTCCCAGCAAGGCCTGTACGTCATTGGTCGATGAAGCCAACAGGACAACATCATCTGCAAACAGCAGAGATAAGATCCTGTGGTCACCGAGCATGACACCCTCTGATCCTTGGCCACGCCTAGGTATCCTGTCCATAAAAATTAAGAACAGGATCGGTGACAAAGGGCAGCCCTGCTGGAGTCCAACTCTCACGAAACGAGTTTGACTGGGTGTTGGCAATACGAACCAAACTCTTGCAACGGTCATTTAGGGACCAGATAGCTTGTAACAATGAGCTTGATACCCTATACTCCCGCACCCCCACCCCCCGCAAGAGACCACGAGGGACATGGTAGAATGCTTTCTCCAAGTTCACACAACCCATGTCGACTGGTTGGGCAAACTCCCACGAACCCTTGAGGATTCTCGAGAGGGTAAAGAGCTGGTCTGATGTACCATGGCCAGGACGAAAACCACATTGTTCCTCCTGGATTCGAGGTTTGACCAGCGGTCAGAGATTAAACTTTAATTAGATAGTGCCAATCCACAACAAAGATAGTCTCAAAACACTTAAAATCTATAGGGGAAAGACCCAAGTACACAGGAAGAAGAAACCCCAGCAATCAGGTGATCCCTGTGGGCAAAGCTGTATAAAGGGTGTGTGTTTTTAGTTTTAAGAGAAGTGACTGTTTTGATGTTTTTTGTTTTATAATCACATGAACAATAGATGCATTTTAGAAGGTTAAAACCTACAAAACACCATTTTTTTTTAAAAAAAGTGGGACATTTTAAATTGATCTGTTGATGCAAGTTCTCCAATTTTGTTCTTCATTTGTGTTATCTAGGTCGTTTGCTGGACATCCTGCACGGTCAGGGTCAACGAGGTCTTCAGGCCTTCATGGAGTCATTGGAGTTTTACCATCCAGACCAGTACACTCAGCTGACTGGGGAAAAGCCCACACAGCGATGCTCCCTCATACTGGGCAAGCACTTTTTTTACAATAGAATTGAAGAAAATATTGATTTATTGCCACTCTACCATGTGCAATGACATTTGTTGTGCAATACCTTAAAAACGCTACATTAATGCATATACACATGTGTAACTTGTAACAGAGAGATGGTGCCAGATAAATAAATTATTATTATCAAGAGAGATAATTGTATCTGAATTGGTTGAGGTCTGCAGCCTGTTGTCTTTTTTATGCAGCCTATGGTTGCAGCTCACTATGAGTACCATGTAAACTGGATAATTGGTGACTCAGCCAGCACCCCCTGAGCCTATCTGGCTGAGGGAGTAGGATGACAGGAGACCCGGTAGGACCAAAGACAATATCTGACGAAGGGCACTGGCCCAATCCTCAAACTACAGTAGCTATGGGCCAAACAGTAAAGCCATGGCAGCAGGTGATGGATTTCCTCCAAGGCATTCTCAGCATCCTTGAAGCAATGACGGGCTGGATCCCTGGCCAGGCTTCTCTGACTTTATCTTCACTGTGACTGTCTGGAAGCTACTGTATCTGTCACAACTGACACTGTGAGGCAGTTGGGGCAGTCTTCTTCCTGCCACTTGATTCTTTGGTAGCAACCCAGAGGGTGGGAGAGTACCCACATAATGGTCTTCTTACCTATTCAGTGTGCATGCCACACTAGCAAAACTCAGTGAAGTTGTGCCAATACTGTGGGGGGAGCTCCACGCTGCATGCTGCATTGGGAGTGACCCCCCAATGAGTCTGAATTGACAGAACATTCAGTTTGGCTGATCCCTTCGCTTCTATAATACTAAAGTGGCTGGAACTCTGCTGGCAGCCGTTGCTAGCTTCCTCTTTCTGTCACATCCAGGTAGTGTAGCCACTGTTCCTTTAATTTTAAACTTGTGAACTATGCTTCCAGCTGTATCTCTAGGAACATTCAGTGCCTTTGTTATCTTTTTGAATCCTTTTCCTTGTTTGTGCAAGGCAATGATCTCTGAACTTTTTTGACAAATCCCTTGACTTAGCCATATTTCTAACATGTAATCAAACGTCATCGTCAGCAGTCCAGCTATTTGAGGTGTTCTATCTTAAGCACACCTGATACAACTAATGAAGCTCTTCATTGGTTGCATCAAGTGAGCTTGAGACCACACCTGATTTGCAATTTCCTCTTATGAGGAATTCTATTCAGGGGGTTGAACAATTTTGAGACTACAGTAGCCATTGAAAGTAGGATTTAGTGTTGAACTTGGATAAAATCTTTGTAATATTAGTTTTATTTAACTATTTAAACTGTTCATGTGTAATTTATTTACTGCAAACAACTGAAAATTTTTACATTTTGCCAGTATACATAAAATGCAATGGGGGTTGAATAGTTTTGATTGGAACTTGTATATAACCAGTCTTGGCCTCTATAATCATTACATCTATCTCCCCATCTACCCAGACGAAGAAGGTCCAGAGGGGTTGACTCAATTTCTACTGTTGGAGGTGCGTAAACTGAGGGAGCAGCTTCGGAACAGTCGTCTGTGTGAGCGGCGCCTGTCTCATCGCTGTCGGATGGCAGAGGAGGAGCGCAGTCGGGCTGAACGTAAAGCCCAGGAGTTACGTCATGACAAACTACAGTTAGAAAGGTTTGGATGAAGCAACTTAGTTTGCTCCTGCAAGTCAGTGCCTCTCAAGAGTTTAAGGGCCTTAGGGGTCCCTGTTCCTCTAAACCCCTGTTTGAATTATGCTTCCCAACTCATTCTAGGGCAAGGGTCTGCAAACTCTTCTATGGGAAAAGGATTTTTTTTTTTGCCCCAAAATTCTGCATGTAACAATTATTTCATAATGTTTCATATTTTTATTGTTATTTTAATTTTTTCCTTTTTGTGCACTTGTTTGTGATCCCCAAGGCTGCGTCAGGACTGGGAGTCGGCGAGTCGAGAATTGGGAAAACTGAAGGATCGGCACCTGGAGCAAGCTGTGAAGTACTCCAGAGCCCTGGAGGAGCAAGGCAAGACCTCGACCCGAGAGAGGGAGCTGCTGAGCCAGGTGAGTTGTTGGGAATGGTGTTTGTTAAAAGAAAGAAGTAAATTCTATCCTGGCTTTTTAGCATGCTATTGGCATCATTAGACTTTAGTGTTTTTGATTTTGTTCTAGATCAGCAGTCTCCAACTGGGGGTTCCTGGAACATTCATGTTTGTTGTTTTCTAATTTCACTTCCTGAGCGGTCCAAAAAAATGTAAAATAATTTGTCGTTGTTGTGCATGGGTGCCTCCAGAACCCATGCACGACACCGGCATCTGATAATAAATAAGAGAAGAAGAAAGGTTTGATGACATGAAAAGGCAAAACATAACTGTGCCAAAGATGGACTAAGTGAAAACTATTTAAGGCTGCTTTCACACCTACAGGCTTTAGTTTGTTTCATTTGAACTCGAGTTTGTTTTCTCCATTAGTGCAGTTTGTTTTGTCTGGTGAGAACACGGTAATCGTACTCAGGTGCGCACCAAACCAATCGTACCGAAATCACCGTTTTCACGTGGTCTCTATTCAAATCAACTTGTGAACTCTGGTGCGGTCCTGCAGGTGAGAAAAGGACTGTACTAAAACACGACCACTGACAAACGGAAAAACATTTCATGCCACTGTACATACACGTCATGGTTCTGGAGGATTAATGAACATAAATATGTTATTTTCCATCTGTAGCTGCGCTTGATTTTCAAACTGTATGATTTGCCAAAAGTGGTATGTGCACACAAGGTAATAAACGATAACCAGGGCGATGAAAACCCCCCATAGATTATGCTATGATTTATATTATTTTCTCCCCAGAAATGCATAAATGCACAGTAGACATCCTACTTCCTGTATTTACCTTTACTGTTCTTGCGGCAAAAAAAATCTGACCAATAAGAACAGAGAACGTTCTGACATAAGTGTCGCAGAATTTAACGTGACGCTATTTGGTCCACTTGAATTTTTGCCTGTGTGAAAGGGAACTGAACCAAGGAGAAAATGATACAAAGTAACAAACTTGTCAGCTGATTCGGACTAAACAAGTTTAGATGTGAAAGCACCATTAAGCTGGATTCATGTGTCTGCTTTGGACGAGGCCAGCACGCACGCGGTTGTGTATATGCTTCATTTTTTCCATCTACGAGGTCAAGCCGTTGACGCATGTGCACAAATGTTATTTGTAGTTTCACCCCAGTGTTATGGGTAGTGCAAATCTGCTAACATGCCAGTTTGTTCACCGGCTATATTAAAGTGAAGAAACACGAGATCAACAACCTGTAGCAACAACAGTGGCATCGTTTCAAGGAAAAGGAGGAATTACTGTGTTTCAATGCTTTTCTCCACCCAAGCTGCTGCTGCTGCAAACGATTCATGTATGTTTATTCTCATCTTCCACTTACTCTTCGTCTTCTTCATCTACTTTGACTTTGTATGCTGTGTCGGTAGTGCCCCCTTGTGAATGGGAGGTTCAATCTTGCACATGCCCAGTCAACGAGGTCAGACCGTGCGGTCAGAAAATTTCAGCTGCACAAGGACATAACGTGAAAGGGCTCAAGAGTTAAATGAAGCAGAGCAGCTGTGCAGATGTTATCAATGAGTCTGTTGTGTAGTTGGTGTGCTGTTGCAACACGTTTACTTGCACCGCAAAAAAAGCAGGCTGTTGCAGGTTTCAGTCCATAGCAGTCAACAGTTGCATGTAGCTGACTTTCCCTGTGCTTCCAATATTCAGTCTCTTTTTCCATTGACATTTATAAAAAAAAAAAATTGAAGCAAAACATCCAGTCTTTATTCACTTTGTATTCCTAGGACTTTAAATATTTGAGTATTTCAGTCACTGTAGCATAAGAACAGAATGGGGAAGCTTACCTTCTAAATCTATACAAAAATACACAAATTGAGACAGCAGACAGTCACAGAATCGGCAAGATCACATAAAATCTGATCTTACAGGTTTAACATAGTCCATTTAGACCAAATTCTCTAAAAATTATCCATTTACAATCTAAGGGAAAAACACAGCTTTTACATATTGTACTGTGTATTTCATGGCCAATATCACTCCATTCCTCATTTGTGAGTGCTGCTATTTTGAACCATTTTCTTATGGTGGCTGTTTTACTTGCTGCCAATAATATGCCAAATATTTTTTAAAAATCTCTAACATGCCAGTTTTCAAACATTATGTCACCCAAATATGTAATCTCACATTTAAAAGGAGTGTCAACTCTGAATACATTCTTTAAACTTTATGTATCTCTTCCTAATGTGTATAGTGACTTGGCAATTCCAAAACATTGTCATAATCTGGGCTTGATCTTAGGATCAAGTCCACACTTTATGTTCATATTATTGTGTTTTTCTCTGATGACTTATGATTATTATTTGCACCGCTTGCCCTCTGTGTCACCCATCATTGTCTTCTGTGTTTTCCTCCTGTATTGTGGTCCTGTATGTTCATTGTTATGCTTCATATGCATCGTCAATGTCACATCGACGATCTAACCAAGAAACTGGCCAAATACGCTGCTCTGTTTTTTAAAGTGAGATATTTTCTACCACTTTAGCACTTCTCACTCTATATAAAACTTTATTTGAGCCTCACTTACATTACTGCAATATCATATGGTGTAACACATTTCCAACTCACCTAAAAAAGATAGCAATTCTCCAAAAGAAAGTCATACGTGCCTTATCATGGTCTGAATATAATTCTCCTACTAGTCATCTTTTCCATCGTTAAAATCTTCTAAGACTTGCTGAGCATAATTACTTCCAGAATGCCTGTATAATGTATCAGGTTGTCCACAAACTCAACTATAAATTATGTGAACTCATTCCAACCTTCCTTCCCATGCACACTTATACCACTAGAAATAAAAACCAAATTACTGGGAAAAAAATGAAGACTAAAATCCACCAGGTTTTGTCATGAATCCGGGTTTGGAGGCCAAATCCGGTTCTGACTTATTGTTGTGAATTGCCCTAGTTTCCTCCTGACTGCTCTGGCACACCCCCTCCTCCTGTCAAGTGCTGTCAGCTTCACTGTCACGGGTGCTCACACATACACACACCACACGCACACACACATGCACACGCTTTGTGCATCCCCATTCACATGCTCTTACATGCCCTCTCACACACCTGGCGCCAATCAGTTCTGCCCACGCATTCTCACACCGGCATTCTCTTTCCTCATTAGCTTCAGGAGAATTTGTTTGCCGCTTCGGAGGAGAGATTGTCGGGGCATTCATCCTTGTTCATGGCAGCTAGCTCTCCATGAATGACGTACCACTTCCTTCACGCATTCAGCCCGACATCTTCAGATGATCAATCCCTGGGTGTTCGTGGCTGCCTCAGCTTCCTAGCCTCATCCACCAGACTTCATGGACAGCTACAAATGGTTCGAGCCATAAGTGCTCATTGCCTTTCCTTTTTGTGCTATCGCTGTGTTAGCGCTAGGCTGGTCACATTTCCCTCTTGTGCGCATCGCAGTCCTGTAGCACTAGGCATTCCCCTCCCTGGCTGTAGAACGTCCGGGTAGCCCCCTATACGTCTGGTGGCCCTTATCTTTGCATATTCATCTCTCTGTATTGTGGACATTATTGGACTCGTTATTTTCTTCATGTTTGCTAATGAAAGTGCACCATCTACTCTCGCTTTTGGGTTTATTCATTCTGTCTCTCGTGCGCCGAGCCATGGCACACGGAGGTTTATGACAGAATGCCCCGACCAGTGTAAAGCCCAGTGGAGAGGTGGTGCACGAGTGAATTTTTACTTTCTCTCCTTAGTGCTTTTTCCCCCTAGTTTTCTCCATGGATTTTTCTGTTTTTGGACTGAGCCCTGAGGAGTGTGGAGTGGTTGATCGAGTGGTGGTATTTGTTTCCCGGGCTCAAGCCACCAACTCCCTGAAGGAGAATTTTTTGCTGTTTGACATCACTGTCAGGGTGCTCCAGACGTGCTCTGGTCTCTGGAAATATCCGGGGTTGACGTCGTTTCTCACCCTGGTCCACGAGTCACGCCGACAGCTGGAGGAGATGACAGGAGGAGCCATCGGAGCTTAACCGCGGCTTCCCACGACGCATTCCCGGAGGACTGGAGTCCACCACTCACTGCCCAAGCCGGAGTGCTCCTCCCCCGCCGGATTTCCCGTCCTACTCCTGGGAGGACGAAGCAGGACACCGAGGCAGCAGCAGACTCCATCACCAGTCAGAAGTTCAGGCAAGTTCATCTCCGTTCTCTTGCAATGTCTCCTGAGGTGATCAATCAGATTCCTGTGGAGGAGCTTCAGAAATTATTACCCGCTGAAGCTCCCCAAATAGCTGCTGTCACGGCTCCTTATTCCCTGTCTTCTGTCTCCCTTCACTCCCCGCCGGCCCCGGGAGAGGATCGTCGGACACAGGAGGAGCGGGAGGAGTCAATCACATGGCGTGAGGTTAATCCTAGGTCTAAGCGATGGAAGAGGCCCGTCACCTCATCGGCGGTTCTTAACCGGACGTCAAGCCTGACCGCTGCTGCGGCAAAGCCCCCCTCGGTGCCAGCTGTTGCACCAGCAGACGCCCCTTCAGCTTCGGTCACAGTTCCTGCTGTTGGGTCATCCACCCCAGCCGCCAGAGGGATTGTGTGTGCCACTCCGGACCCACCCACCTCCATGCCATTCGAGCCGGCTCCTCCGTCAACCACCGAGGAGCCTAGAAGACCTATGGGCATGGAGAAGGAGGACAACACGTCGTTGGCAGCCGCCAGCATTCAAACCCGGGAGGCCAGGCAAGTGGGTTTTCATTCTACCTTAGTCATTAAGGATAAGTCTTGTCTGTCCCCCGAGAGAAAACTTCAGGCTAGGCAGTCGCCTGAGTTCTCTCCCCCTGCTGCTGCTATGATGAACTCATCTATTTCCCCTGTGTCTCCATCCCCTGCCTTGGACTGTCCACCAGCCATGGAGCTCTACAGTCAGGGGAGGAGGGAGTGCGTGGTGCTGGAGGACGGCGCCCCGCAGAACCGCGACGACCAGAGGAGGAGGGCTGTGACCAACCGGAAGCAGGTGCCAATGAAGGAGCATTCCCCAGCTTCAGTCTCTTCGGACACAGTGTCACCCAGGTCTCCATCTCCAGACTTCATGCCGGGAGGGTTACCGGCATTAGGGGCTTCACTGGAGGAGACCACGACTTCCGAGACCATCAGGCCTGCTGTGGGGGCCGCCATGGCAGAGCCATCCCCCAGACCAGACCTCCAGCTGATTGGACTCCGAACATCATTGTCGGTGCCGTCGGAGTCCTCGACAGCGGTAGAACTCGAGCACAGGCAAGTAATCTCTCCTGTAGTTCACCTGTCAAGTGTTGAGAGTTCTTGCCTGGCTCTTGGGGAGGAAAGTCGGGTGCAGCCCCCAGCTGCATCTGAACTTTCTTCACCGGGCTCTGCCACTGCCGGCGACCCTAACCGTCTCCATTCTCCCGTCTCCTTCGAGCTCCTTCCTAGGGTCGCCGGAGAGGAGCTGCTGCAACCTGGGTTGCCCATAGACGATGAGGAGGGTCCAGTTGTCCCAGAGGAGGTCGACGGGGGTGCAGCACCCAACGGACTGGAAGAACCTGTGCATCCTAAATCGTCGGAGTCCTGGATGGTGGTGGAGCCAGAAGTCAGGCAAGTGTGCTCCAATATGTCAGGAATGTCAATATTAATGTCACACTGCCCGACTCATGGTGAGGTGGACCCGAGGCAGCTCACAGTAGCCCTTGGGACCGCCACACTGGGCTCTGACGCTGCCGGCAACCCTGACCCGGTTTCTCTTTCTCTCTCTTTGGGCTCAGATCCTCCGGCCGGGGTCACCAGGGAGCTGCTGGAGGCAACTGAGGATCGGGGTTCAACGGCGGAGGACGTGAGGAGCATCACCTCCCTCGCTGGGGAGGCCACCGCAGGAGCAATGAGGCCCCTGATGGGTGTCACTCAGGTGCAACGGTGCTACAACCAGAGCCCACCGCCGGTGCAGCAGGACCTCAGCCGAGGTCCACCGCCGGTGCAGCAGAGCCCCAGCTGGGGCTCTGCTGCACCGGTGGTGGACCCCAGCTGGAGTCCACCGCCGGTGCAGCAGAGCCCCAGCTGGTGACCGTCGTGGGTGCAGCCATGTCCCAGACAGACTGGGACCATCACAGGTGCAGCCACGTCCCACACTGGGACCGTAGCAGGTGCTACGGTCCCCCTGCCCCAGGCCTCGAATGGCAGGGGGGCTCCTGTTCCTTGGCTTCGCCGTCGATGTTCCCAAGTGTGGAGGCTGCCTCTCCGCCCTCCTCTCAGGTCCTGGTGGCTCCACCACGCTGGTCAGCCACCTGAAGGACTTGGCTTATGGGTCGGGTGGCCCATCGGCCTGGGCAGGCTGCATGACACTATCCCCCGGGCTGCCTGCTGGACTTGGGACTTGGGTAGGCCACCCGATCTGCCACTCCTCACCATACTGGGGGCCTGGGACTCAGGTCGACCCCCTGAACTTTGGACTTCTGGGGAGGGGGGTTAGTGCTCCAGGTTGGGGGTCGTTAGGAGGGGTTTGCTCTTTATTCTGTTTTTGTTCTGATTGTGTTTTCACTGGTTGCTTCCCTCCTAACCGGTTTCCCCCCCACCTCCCACCCTGGGCTAGTGTTTGTTGCTGTGGGGAGGGGTTCCCTTGAGGGGTGTTGTTTCTTTTCTTTTTGGCTAATGGTACTGGGGTGTCTGGTGTCCACCCCTGGGGGGGGGGGGGGGGGCTGTCATGAATCGTTCTGGCTTATTGTTGTGAATTGCCCTAGTTTCCTCCTGACTGCTCTGGCACGCCCCCTCCTCCTGTCAAGTGCTGTCAGCTGCACTGTCACGGGTGCTCACACACATACACACACCACACACACATGCACACGCTTCATTCATCCCCATTCACACGCTCTTACATGCCCTCTCACACATCTGGTGCCAATCAGTTCTGTCCACGCATTCTCACACTGGCAATCTCTTTCCTCGTTAACTTCAGGAGTATTTGTTTGCCACTTTGGAGGAAAGAGATTGTTGGGGCATTCACCCTCGTTCATGGCAGCTAGCTCTCCATGAATGACGTACCACTTCCTTCACGCATTCAGCCCGACATCTTCAGATGATCAACCCCTGGGTGTTTGTGGCTGCCTCAGCTTCCTATCCTCATCCACCAGACTTCATGGACAGCTACGAATGGTTCCAGCCGTAAGTGCTCATTGCCTTTCCTTTTTGTGCTATCGCTGCGTCAGCACTAGGCTGGTCGCCTTTCCCTGTTGTGCTCATCGCAGTCCTGTAGCACTAGGCATTCCCCTCCCCAGCTGTAGAACGTCCGGGTAGCCCCCTGTATGTCTGATGGCCCTGATCTTTGCATATTCATCTCTCTGTATTGTGGACATTATTGGAATTGTTATTTTCTTCGTGTTTGTTAATGAAAGTGCACCATCTACTCTCACTTTTGGGTTTATTCATTCTGTCTCTTGTGCGCCGAGCCATGGCGCACGGAGGTTTATGACAGGTTTAGTATTGTGTGCAGAGGACCACAGATTTGGAATGAGCTTGATGAGAATCTAAAAATGTCACCTTCCATCTCCATCTTCAAGAAAAAACTAAAAATGCAACTCCTATCATTATATAATTAATCTGCTATTTGTTACACAAACTTGCTTACTGATGAGTTGTCACTCCATTGTAATTTTGTTTTATATGTTGATTCACTCCAGTAGTATTTAGTAACTTGACTACTGTATATATCTTGAACTCACCTACTATTTCAGTGTAAACAAATGCTGGGATTATGTGCTATATGTGTGTCATATGTTTGTTTGTTCTGTCACACAAAGACAGACTGATTTCCGTCATTATTTCATTGTAGAATTGGGCTCCCTACTAAAAACTTTAAATAGCTTATTTGGGATGACACATTCAGACTCCAAAACAATGTAAAAAAAAGCCTATTGTATACTGCTAATCATGTTCTTGATAACTCATATTGTAATTCATTCATGCTGTTGATAATGTGTGATGTGTGTGTGTGAATAAAGTAAACTAAACTAAACTCCCTGTCTGTGATTGGCCATGTGCCTCCGCCCGTCCTGTCTCCACACCTGCAGCCACCTCCCGGCTACCCTTGATTGTGCCCACCTGTTCTGTGTTATGTTGCTGATCCCCCTGTCTGTATATGTTGGTATTCAATATCTGTCTGGTGTGACATCTGTATTTCCCTGCCGATAATCCAAACATCTTGTATCCTGTAAGTTTATCAATCCTGCCATGAGTTATTTTCCAGCCCACACGCTGCACTTTCTTTTCTTTGCTTTTGTTATTAATAAAACCACGT
Organism: Pholidichthys leucotaenia; assembly: GCA_020510985.1. Taxonomy (NCBI): domain Eukaryota; kingdom Metazoa; phylum Chordata; class Actinopteri; order Cichliformes; family Pholidichthyidae; genus Pholidichthys; species Pholidichthys leucotaenia. The sequence goes on from CM035838.1 coordinate 400,083,879, forward strand.
CATGCTGGAGTTCTGCCTGCTACATGAGTCCTTCTTACCTGCCTGCCGGAGGTAGACATGATTAAGATATGACTGGTTGGCTCCATTTGTCCCACAGAGTGTCCAACAGGCATCACTACTACAATACGTCATCATTGTAATTTCTGGATGGGTGTAGCAAGAATTTTACAATGTTTTTCCAGCAGAACTCATGCCATGCACCAGACCCTGCTGAAGTCCATTGTAGTTGGCATATTTTAATCCAAATCTCATCTGAGACTGTTCAGTTTTCTTCTTTTTCCAACTTCTTATGTAATCAGTGTTCACTTATTTAGATAATTTTTCATGATTTAACATGGTTAGGACCCAATAGCAGAACGCCACCACACAGAGACAGGAGTTGAGATAAGTTAATGTATTTATTTAACCTTTTATATCAAAACATCTGGTCCCTCAGACCAGGTAGTTCAACTCCTGTAGGGAGGAGGTAGGTATGAGTTTAATATTTTGCATGAATGAACTCTTACTTTTGAAGCACAACAGCCTAGAAGGATTTGGCAGCAGGCTGGTAGGCAAGGTAGGGTTTGACCTGGGAGACGGGGAGGAAAAATACGTTGAGCAGGCGTCCAAAAAACTGAGGCAAGTGTCAGCTTTCTGTCTCGGCAGTCAGGAGGAGAGAGTTTACCAACATGATGATCCCACAGCAATCAGCTCTGTGAATGAGGCTTCAACACCCCTGGGTAGGTTTAATGAACATGCCATCATTCTGCGTGATTGACCAGCAAACTCTCCTGACCTAAACCCCATCTAAAAAAACATGTGTGAGGTATTGTCAAGAGGAAGATGAGACACCAGACCCAACAAAGCAGATGAGCTGAAAGCTGCTATCAAAGCACACTGGGCTTCCATAACGCCTCAGCAGTACCACAGGCTGTTCGCCTCCATGCCACACCGCACTGATGCAGTAATTCAGACAAAAGGAGCCCCGACCAAGAACTGAGTGTGTACATGGACATATTTTTCAGTCAGCCAATATTTCTATTAAAAATCCACTTTTTAAAATTGATCTGATGTACTGTAATATTTTAATTTTTTGAGAAACTGAATGTTGGGGTTTTCATTAGCTGTAAGCCATAATAATCAAAATTGAAAGAAATGAATGCTTGAACTATGTCACTGTGTGTAATGAACCTACAGTATATAATATGAGTTTCACTTTTTGAATTGAATTACTGATATAAATCAACTTTTTGATGATATTCTAACTTATTGAGATGCACCTGTAGTGCAACGCTCACCCAGATGCAGATGATTTTGCTACGTTTCCTAAATTTAATTACTGATAAAAAAAAAAAAAATGCCTGGCAAAATATTTAACTGAAAAAATTACCATCAGGCAAAAAACTTGCCCTTATTCTCAGTTTTATAGGTAACAATCAACTGTGCATGTTTGCTTTGTACATTAAATTGGGGATGGAATTCTGTGTATGTAGGTTTGTGGGTGTGGGTGTTGCTTTTATGTGTTACTTTTGGCTTTACCCACGATTCTATTTTTTATTCTAATTTTATGTCCCCTTTATTGGGTTTATTTATATTCCAGTGCACTACATAAACAGGTTTTTCCAATTTCCATCAGTATATTTAAACTTGCCCAATTATATCTTTTCATGCCAGACTCGTGTCAATTCACATTTTTATTGTGAGAATGCTCCATATTGCTTATCTGCACTGCGTCTGTTTTGTAGAATTATAACAGGGCTGATGTGGTCTTTGCTCTGTCTTTATGCAGGTTGAGGAGCTTAAGTCCCGGCTGACAGAAGTTGAGAAAAGCCCAGCTGATTCCCCAGGAAACAGTAATACAAAGAAAGTTCTGTCTAATGGATTAAATGGCTCTCCACCTGTTTCACTAGAGAGCCCGCAGCCCCGTACTGAGGTTGAAGGAACTACAGGAACTCAGATGAAGACAGCTCCCACTACTGGAGTCATTGTGTGTTTCTATAAAAATGATTTATCGTATGAAATTTTGACTCTTTCCTGGTGTATTTTACATTGTGTAAATGTGTTTGTCTCAGGCTCTGATGGACATCCTGCGGCAGGACCGCAGGGAGGCTGCAGAGCAGAGGCAGGAGCTGTGTGAGCTCGTCACCAAGCTACAGAGCGAGCTACAGAGCACCGAGGAGCAGAGGGACAAGGTGACAGGCCCACAGCTGTCACAAGGGCCGTTTGTAGTTTTTTGTGTTTTTTTGTGTTTTTTTTTTGGGGGGGGGGGGGGGGGAGCTTTGCAAGACTGTGTTTGGGGGTATTATTCCCTCTTAACAAAAACATTTAAAAAAATAAACTGGTCATTGTGTAGATCAGAGATGGGCAACTTTGGTAGTAGTGAGGGCCACAAAAAAAATTTTCCTCACTTCCTGAGGGTCACATTTACATGTGAACCTTCAGTTTGGTGGTGGTGGGGGTTACTTTCTTCAAAGTCAAAAGTTTACATGTTTATATGTGCAAAGTAGGTATACAGTCATCATCATCATCCTCATCATCATTATAGGTATATTAATTAATTAACGATGGGACAGGACAAGATAAGCTTGTGCTTCAATCCTGTTCCTTTTTGGACTGCATTTAAATTGTTGTTTTATTCTTGTTTTTATGTTGTCTTACTCAAAATAAAATTGTATCAATCAATACAAAACTATATTTTCTTAGTATTTGATTGCATTGCCTTTAAGCTGTACGTTTTGGGTATTCTTCCCCATCCTTCTCACAATAGCTTGCTGGAATTTTGGCCCATTCCTCCAGACAGAACTGGTGTAACTGAGTCAGTAAATACAGAAATTATTTTATCAAATATAAAAATTATTTTGCAAATAGAAATAATTTTGGTAATCCTAACTGGCCTAAAACAGGAAAACTTTAGTCTGATTTAATGTCGGACAGTGAGAAAAAAGGTTATGTCTTTTTTAAACTTCAGTTTTCAACTGTGTATTTCAGAAGCTGTGCTTAACCCTCATGCATTATAAAGTTCCAGATGAGACACTTGTGGACTCTCTCGCAGTGATACAATAGTTTGAATGTGGTGTCAGCAGTGACCTTGTACTCTTACTGCTGTTTACAGCCAGTTAATGCTAACTTTACTCCTGCTCCGATGGCCCGCTCTATTCTTCCAGTCTCAGCATGTAACACATACCTGACTCTGGTGCACGCTGCTCCCTCACTCTCGCTCACTTTTGTTCGACCATTCACACAGAGTGGTGTTATGTATGAAATGAGTGAGCTGTGAGCCATAGTATGGCGAGCAACGAACTGAAGTTTATTACCAGAAGAGGGTAAACATATACGGCGGCCACAGCCCACCTGGCTTCATCCGCCTGATGGCTACGGCACACCCCAAGGGCCAAACCCAAATGCAACACCCACCCCCTCACAAAATGGAGAACAACGAATAATACTAGCTAATAACCCGCCCCCCCCCCCAAAAAAAATAGTGAATTAAACACTATGAAACAACAAAATTATAACAGTGTAGAGAGAAATGAGCAGGTGAGGCAGTGAGCTGGATCAGCGTGGACTTTATTTCTCTCTACCCTCAAGTCAACAAGAATGAGCCCAGGTTGCGGGGCATCTCTCTTTTATGTGCTACATGCCTTGCCTAGCGACCTGGGGGCTCACACCACAATACACGTTATCACAATGTCTGCCGGCGCATTAACATACAGCCCTTCAGCGCCTCCACCTCCGCTGTCCCGTCTCGACCCCCCGCCGGCTTCTCTCCTCCTGTGCCCTTCAGTGTGAGTGGAGAATGTGACGTCTAGGTCCCCCCCCCCCCCCGAACACTCAGAATGGGCCTTAACCCTCATGTCCTTGGGCTTCAGCTGGCGTCCGTAGTGGCTATAATGGGGGGTCACCGGCTCCGAGGTGCTGCTGTGCCGGTGGGGTGCTCCTGGAGACACGTCCATCTGTGAGGAGACATTGGGGGGGCGGGACACATCTTCATCATGCTGTTGTGCCTGAGCTGACGAATCATTTACCTGGGGAGCTCTCAGTGGGGGTCATCCGTCAACACCACCTGCTCGTCTGCTAATACGAACGCTGGCTTAAGCCTGTCTATGCAGACCGTTTCTCTGCGTCCCCCCAAGTCTAACCCGAAATGTTTAGCCCCAGGTTCCAACACTCTGAACAGGCCATCGTAGGGCAGGCGTAACGGGGTCCGGTGGGCATCGTGCCTGACAAACACGAACGACGCGTCCTTCAAAGTCCTTGGGACAAAAACATGGGGAAAACAGTGGTGGGCCGGGCCCAGTACCGTCCCTGCATCTGCTCTACGTAGTGAAGGCAGGGATGGGATGGTGTTTGGCGTGGGGCTGTCAGGCAAAAATTCACCAGGGAGCCGCAGCTGCTGGGAAAGAAACAAGTTCTGCTGGGGAGGCAGCCAAATCCTCCTTCGATGCGCAACGCAACCCTAACAGAACCCGTGGCAACTGGTCCACCGAATTTACGTCCGTAAGTGAAGCCCTGAGCGCTGCTTTAAGCGACCTATGGAAATGCTTGCATAACCCATTGACCTGGGGGTTGTACGCAGTCGTGCGATGAATGGTGACACCCAGGCTCCGGGCCATCACGGACCAGAGGTCGGAAATGAACTGCAAGCCCCTGTCGGAGGTGATGTCCGAAGGGGCGCCAATGTGTGCCACCCATGTCGCCAAAAAAGCGCGTGCAACTTCTGTAGATGTGGTGGAAGCTAGCGGCACCGCTTCGGGCCAGCTCTTGGTGCGGTCCACCACTGTCAGGAGGTGCGTAAATCCCTGCGATGGCGGGAAGGGCCCCACGAGGTCCACATGAACGTGGTCGAACCTCTTAGCTGGGACGTGGACTGCTCGAGGGGGCCCTTTGTGTGCCTGTGCACCTTGGCTCGTTGGCACGCTACGCAAGCTGTAGCCCATTCTTTCACCTGTTTACACAGGCGCAGCCAGACGAACTTTGCTCCCACCATTTTGACTGATACGCATACTCTCGGGTGCGCCAGGGAGTGAACCAAATCGAAAACGCAGCGGCGCCAAGTGCATGGAACCACCGGGCATGGGCGGCCTGTGGAGATGTCACAGATTAGTGGGGGCCCCTTGTCTTGCAGTACTCTGCTCTCCAGCCTTAACCCTGTTGGTCCAGACTGGAGCGCGCACACGTCCGCAACGCCAATCTGCTCTGCGGCCATGGCCGTGTAATCTATCCCTACGTAGACTGGGGCTACTACTGCGCGCGAGAGGCAGTCCGCCACCATGTTAAGTTTACTGGCCACATGCTGAATATCGGTCGTAAACTCCGAGATCGTGGCCAGCTGTCTTTGCTGCCGGCCTGACCATGGTTCCGAAACCTTGGCCATCGCATACGTTAGCGGCTTGTGGTCCACGAACGCAGTGAAGTTGCGCCCTTCCAGCCAGAACTGGAAGTGGCGTATGGCCAGGTGGAGAGCCAGTAACTTTCTGTCGAATGCGCTGTATTTACGCTCACTGTCGCGTAAAGACCTGCTAAAAAAGGCAAGCGGCTGCCAAGAACCGGCGACGCATTGCTCCATGACGGCCCCTATGGCCACGTCCAAGGTATCGGTAGTGAGCGCTATCCGAGCCACCAGGTCCGGGTGCGCCAGTAGTGCGGCGTTTGCCAGGGCTGTTTTAACCTCAGAGAATGCCTGCTCCCGCTCAGGAGTCCAGTCGACTCTGTCCACCGGTTTCCGTTTCTTGAGTGCGGCGTACAATGGCTGCATGAGCTGGGCTGCACGGGGGAGGAAACGGTTATAAAAGTTAACCATCCCCAAAAACTCCTGCAGCGCCCTGACTGTCTGAGGCAGGGGAAAATTCGCCACTGCGCGCACCTTGTCCGGCAAGGGTATCGCTCCGTCCGGTGAGATGCGGTGTCCCAAAAAATTGATCCCCGTCACGCCATGCTCCTCCAACCTCTGGAAAACCATCCTGAGGTGGGTTACGTGTTCGTCCTCGGATGCGCTGGCCACCAGGATGTCATCCAGGTCGACGAACACAAACAGCAGATTGCACAACACCGCATCAATCATGCATTGGAATGTCTGTACCGCGGCTTTTAATCCGAAAGGCATGCGTAAAAACTCAAACAGACCAAACGGGGTAATTACTGCCGTTTTAGGTATGTCCTCCGCGCGCACCGGGACCTGGTGGTAACCACGGACCAGGTCTATCTTAGAAAAAATACGTGCCCCAGCGAGGTGAATGGAAAAATCCTGAATATGGGGGATCGAGTAGCGGTCGTGCGCTGTGGCGTTGTTTAATCTGCGGAAATCACCGCAAGGTCGCCACAATCCCTCAGCCTTAGGGAACATGTGTAGCGGGGATACCCATGGGCTGTTTGAGCGCCTGATGATGCCCAGCCTTTCCAAGCTGGCAAACTCCTCGCGCGCTATGGCCAGTTTAGCTGTGTCCAGGCACCGAGGTCGTGCGAAAACGGGCGGCCCGGTGGTGGTAATAAAGTGCTCCACCCCGTGTTTAGTGATGGCCGCCGAAAACGTCAGGACCGTGAGTGCTGGGAACTGGGTGAGCAGTGTGTGGAACTTACCACCTGGAGCTGTGACGTTGGCTAGCGTTGCTGGCCCGGCTCCTCGAGCTGTACAGGGGAGGGAATCAAAAGACATTGCATTAATCAGGCGTCTGTTAGCAACATCGACTAGTAGTCCGTGTGCACACAAAAAATCAGCACCTAAGATTGGGAAACTGCATGCCGCTATGACGAATGTCCACTGGTACGTACGGCCGTGTAGGGATACAGTCAGTGTCTTTTCACCAAAAGTGTTAATGTCTAAGCCATTTGCGGCCGTCAGCTCGGGGCCGCTAGCACCCGCTAGCCGGTCGGCGTAGTATTTCCTAAGTGCTGTTAAACAGCACAAAGGACTTTTAACACAGCTTTACCAAACATCCTAGTTTTCTTTAGAAATCATAAATCACTTTACTTTGCACACAGAAACAAAATTATTTCACAAAAACCAAAAACTTCCAGGGTCAAAATTAATAGCCCCCTGAAAAACTGACCTTTTTAATGAGCCATAGCACAAACCACTGCTGTGCAATGATGTACTTTAACTTTGTAATGCTCAAAGCTTGTAAAATCAAGTTAAAACTGAACATTAACTTCCAATTTATGCACAGAATAAAAACTTCAGCAGGGTTTGAGCTGTCACTTGAGAAAACCTGATGCCAAAAACAAAAAGAAATCAGCTTAGACTTGAGATAAAGAATAGTTGTTGCTCACAAAGCAGAAGATGGATATACAAAGTTGTCACAGCGTTCCCAAGTGTCAAGAACTGGAGTGAGAAGTATCATCAAGAAATTCAAAAGAGCAACAGTACAGAACAAGCCTGATAGAGGTAGGAAGTGAAAGATTTCAACGATTCTGGAAAGAAAACTAGTGACAGATGTGGCTGAAGACCCCAGAACAACTGCCAAGACCAGCAGCAAAACTGGTTCTGGGTCGTCACTTTGTCTTCCAGCAAAACAACGGCCCAAAACATACATCGCTCCTGGTGAAGAACTTCCTCCAGAAGACCAGAGTGAACATTATTGACTGGCCTGCACAAAGCCCTGACTTGAATCCCATTGAAAATTGGTGGGGTGAACTGCAGACCAAGGTCCACGCCAGGAGACCATCAAATCTGGAGGAGCTTGAGAGAGTTGCCAAAGAAGAATGGGCTGGGATTGATCAGGAGACGTGTGTGTGACTTGTGGAAAACTACAAGAAATGACTGCAGGCTGTTATCCAGCATAAAGAAACACATCTGACTATTAGCATCAGGGGCTCATAATTTTGACCCTGGCAGTTTATGGATTTTGTGAAATAATTTTGCTTGTATCTGCAAAGTATATAATGTAAACATCCAAAATAGAACTAAGATGTTTGGAAAAGCCGTGTTAAAATTCTTTGTGCTGTTTAACAGGACTTGAGAAATACTTTTAAAAAATGATATTTTCATAGCGGGGCCTCATAATTCTGTTCTCAACTGTACATGTGTATACATAGCGAAAGGAGCCTTGGGGTGTGTAAATCAGGGGAGAATGATCGGCTTCGATCTCTTTTCTAAGTGAGACCTATCCAAGATTAAGACACATAGTTACAGAATATTAATATCAAACAAAAGTTGTTGAAGTGGGATAAAACATATTTTTTTAAAGAAAGTATAAACATTAGTTTTTCATGAGAAAATTTAAACTGTCTGAAGTGGCTGTTTCCTTCTACTGTAGGTATGACTTTTCTGCCTCTAAGTTAAGACTGTAATGGTAACTGATGTTTGCAGCTGGAGTCTCGGTGCGAGCAGCTACAGCTGAAGGTGAGGACTCTCCAGCTGGACTGGGAGACGGAGCAGAAGAGAAGCGCTTCCTATTTCAACCAAATCATGGAACTGGAAAAAGAGAGAGACCAGGTTGGTGTGGTGACAGACTCCCATGTCGGAGTTCTTCACTACTGTTCTAACTAATTCAGTCTTTTGTGCTTTTCACCAGGCCCTACGCAGCCGAGACAGCCTCCAGTTGGAGTACACCGACTGCCTGCTGGATAAGAACCGCCTGCGAAAGCGCATCGCCGAGCTGCAGGCAAACCTGGAACAGCAGCAGAGAGAGCTGGAGAAAGAGGGGGAGAGGTGCCAGGAGAAAATGGAGGGGAGAAGTCCCTGTGTGCACTGTGTGAGTGAACAACAGGGACTGAGACAACACCGTAGCCCTGTCCTTCGACTTTCAATAATTCAGTTCAGTTCAGCTTTACTTGTATAGCACCAATTCACAACAGTCAGCTTATAGCACTTGTAATTGTGGGGCAAAGATCCTACATGAACAGACATGTAGAGAACAAACAACATGCTGAGGACTCACACTTGTTAATCCACAGCAGACATCTTAGAAAAAGTATTAAGGGTGTGCTTACACTGTAGTGCCATTTATTTTAAATAAATAATTAAGTTGGCAGAATGTTGAGTTTTTTTCCAAGCGAACTCAGACAGCTAGATCATATCAACTCCTCAACTGGCTCTCTGCCTCCCGCTGGCTGTAGCTGGATGACTGCGAGGCTGGCTGTGTCTGGGAGAGCCAGATGAGGAGTTGATACAATCCAGCTGTCTTCTAGAGGGCTTTCACACCTAACCTGTTTGGTCCGGACTTTTCAGTTTGGTTTGGACCAAAATTTTAGGTGTGAAAGCTCCCCTGAACCACGGTCCAGACCAAAGAAGTGAAATTTGGTCCAGTAAAAAGAGGTGGTCTTGGTCCGGATCAAATTGAAGCTTGGTAGGGTTTGTTTAGAGTGTGAAAGCAATTTTCAGAAAGGTTCAGACTTTTGGACCAAACACAGGAAGTTAAAATAAGAGGGAAAATGAGCCACAATATGACTTGGAGAGAGGGAGAGACCCAGATTTGAATTTAAATTTGGTCTGTTAGCGACATAAATGGTCAATTAAACAAAACATAATTCCTGGATAATATCCTAGCCTCACTAAACCAGTTCACTGACAAATATGTCGAAGTCTGAACCAGTTTCCACTTAAAGTGTGGTTACCTGTGTGTCCAGAGGTGCAGAAAACACCTCAGATGGTGAGTAGCAAGCTTGCTAACTGCAGCGCCTATGCTAAGTACATACACCTTGTCATGACAATGATACATCAGTGCATTACGTAAAGTTGTTCACTTGGAGAAAGAGCAGTGTGAAACCTAACCAGACCAAATGTAGACAGTGTAACAAAATAAAAACTTTAATCCACACTTTGAGGTGTGAAAATGCCCCATACGTGTATATATATATATATATATATATATATATATATATATATATATATATATATATATATATATATATACTGTATATATATATATAGTATATACACGTGTGTGTGTGTGTGTGTGTATACACATACATACATACATATATCTGCAATGGACTGGCGAGCTGTCCGAGGTGTACCCTGCCTCTCTCCCAAAGATGCTGGGAGAGGCTCCAGCCCCACCGCGACCCGAAAAGGATTAAGTGGTAGAAGATGGATGGATGGATGGATGGAGATATACTGTATATACATTACTTACAAAAAGTTAGAGATATTTGGCTTTCAGGTGGAATTTATGGAAAATGTAAAAAGTTCACACTACAGTGATATTATGTCATGAAAGTAGGGCATTTAAGTAGAGGCATGCAATGGTGATTTCCTCATCTCAAACAATTCATTGAAACAAAAGCCAACAACAGTGGTGGGTATACCACAACAAAAATGTTTGTGTCTCAGTAACTTGCCATGTGCCCTGGAATATCAATTACAGCTTGACAACAACATGTCATGCTGTTCACAAGTCGACTTATTGTCTACTGAGGCATGGCATTCCACTCTTCTTAAAGGGCGGCCCTCAGGTCATTGAGGTTGTGGGGTGCAGGGTTACAAGCCTTTACACGGTGACTCAGTTGATCCCATAGGTTTTCTATGGGATTCAGATCTGGAGAAAGTGCAGACCACTCCATTTGAGGTACCCCAGCCTACAGCAGCCATTCCCTAATGACGTGACCTCGATGAGCTGGAGCATTGTCACCCATGAAGATGAAATTAGCCCAGCGTTGTTCATGCAGGGACACAATGACTGGATTAATGATGTTATTCAGGTAGTATCGACTGGTCACTGTACCATTCACAAAGTGTAGGGCAGTTCTGTATTGACTAGACACCTGTACAGACTGTAACACCACGACCACCAAAGGCTCATCTGGTGACAACAGTGGCTGATGATAGCACTCTTCTTGACATCCCCAACATCACTGACGGCCATCATTTCTGCTCAACATGAATCGACTTTAATTAGAGAACAGCACTGAGGCCCACTGGTCCCTTGTCCAGCGTAAATGCTCCTTGGCCCATGCCAGACGATGACACCTGTGCCTAGTGGTGTGGTCAGATACCCTTGTTGGTCATCTAGCACGCAGATCACGCTGATGTAAATGGTTTTGAATGGTCTGACATGACACTTGGGTTCCTCTCACCTTCCTTAAATGTGCCTGGAGTTGAGTGGCATTCATCATCCGGTTCCGCAGGGCACTGTTTACAATGAAACTGTCATCAGCGTGGGATGTGGCCAAAGAACGTCCACTTCTATGCCTTTCTGTGACTCTTCCAGTCTCTCAGTATCTCTGTTGCAACCTGCTAATGACACTCTGTGACACTCTAAACTCAGTGACCACTTCCCTCTGAGAACATCCTGTTTGAAGCCTCGCAATGACGAGGTACTATTGAGCAATTGTTAGGTGTTGTCTTGGTCTCATGATGTCAAAATGTGAACAGCATGATGAAAAGGACTGTTTAAATACCAATTCTAATTGAATCAGAAAATTTATTGGTCAATTCATGGATCAAACACCTGTTGTTAAGCACCTTGTTAGAGAACAGTAAGTTATGCAAAAAGTACTGAAATACTGAACAGTTGGAAATGTGCATTCAAAAGGTTAGAGAAGGTCAAATTAAGTTCACCAGTAAAGGTTATAGTGCATTTTAGGTGCGTCCTGTAATGTCACCTAAAAGCCAAATATCCGTAACTTTTTGTGAGTAGTGTATATACAGTGCATCCAGAAAGTATTCACAGCGCTTCACTTTTTCCACATTTTGCTATGTTACAGACTTATTCCAAAATGGACTGAATTAATTTTTTCCTCAAAATTATACACACAATACCTTATAATGACAATATGAAAAAAAGTTTTTGAGATATTTGCAAATTTATTAAAAATAAAATTTATTCCATATTGGAATAAGGTTGTAACATAACAAAATGTGGAAAAAGTGAAGCACTGTGAATACTTTCCAGACTGTGTGTGTGTGTGTGTGTGTGTGTGTGTGTGTGTGTGTGTGTGTGTGTGTGTGTGTGTGTGTCATTTTGCTGAATGTTGTTCCTCTTTTTCTCTGCTTAGTCCCATCTGTCTCTGTGGAGTGAGGACCAGTGCTTTGGCCCCTGTTGTTCTCCTGGCCTTGACTTGAGCCCACAGCTCAATAACAGCCATCTGATGTTAAGAAAGGTCAGTGTGGGTTTGATGTCCTAATTATTCTTAAATAAAGTATTGGCCCAATTTGCCAAGATCACACATAGTTGGAGCTAAATTGCACATGCAGCCTTGAAAATTGTGCATTTCCTTTAGTGGGTGTTTTACAGTTGATTTACTAAGGAACATTGATGGTAGGTACAAACAGGTGGAGATGGCCAGATTCAAATGATGATTTAACTTGTTTCACTGCATCACCATGGGGAATTTGGAGACTGATTCATGAAAACACAAGAAAAATTGGATCTAGAAGGATTAAAGGTTCTGTACAGTACATTTTCTAGAGATTAATTTGAAGTTCTTGTCATGTTCAGGGTCGCCACCCTGAGCATGATTGGCGGCTGTGGGTATAATTATTGCTTGTTAACTCCAGCTGACAAATTGAGCTTGCTCTTCGCCAGTCCCACAGCCATGCATTCCCCCTCACCAGGCATCCACCAGCAGTATGATCACCACATATTCACTCACACACTCATGCACACACATTCATTTTCACTCTTATACTCACACACATGCATCCATACACTAGTTCAATCAGTCACGCGCCTGTTGCCACACGGCTGGTCTGCCTGCTGTCATTAGGTCTGTGCATAAATAGCAGGGCAGCGAGTCCAGCCGATGTGGCAGCTTTGCATTGTCAACTTTGGACATCCAGTCTCACGTCTGTTGGTTTTCCCTGGACTTCATCTCGTTGTTTCCTCAGAGCCTATCCGCTCCAACGTACTGTAAGTCTTCCCTTGTGCCTTTTCTCCGCTCCTGTTTTTTGGAGCGCGTTCCACACATCCTAAACCAACATAGCTTGTAGCGGGTGTCCTTCCCCTTATTGTGACTGTGTTTTGGACTATTGTATATTTCACCCATTGTAAATAAACACGTTACTTGCTCTGCATTTCGGGCTCGCTGCCAATTTATATGTTCGCTGCACTTTCCCGCAGCCATACATGACAGTTCTGGCATCCTCAAGGACATATAGGCTCAATTTGTAAAGACAAAAAAGATTTTCTGTGTTTTACAGCTCATCTGAAAAGCTGTCTGTAAACTCTGTCTGAAACAGTTTTCAGCCTGCTCTGACCCAAACCCTGAACCCCCTAAGCTGTTTGGTTAGAGTTTCTTGAATGGGGAAGTCACAAGTAACAAAGTAGTCAGAGTTTGTTTGTTCTGCTGACTTAGAAAACTGAAGGTGGTGTTTGTTTGTTTGTGACACAAAACCCATAAAGTGCAATTGGCTTATTTCTTCAAGAGCTTACCTAAAAAGAAATAGTGTGTATTTCTTTGTCAAGTGAACGTTTTGATATTTTAATAGTAAAAGTTTGACCCATGGATGTATTTTATCAGATTAAACTTTATAAAACACAATTTTGTAGTTAATGGGACCTTTAAAGTGCTGATGACACGTTTTTGACTTTCTCTAATTTTTCAACACATAATACAATATGACAAAATAGGTTGGTCTGTGCAGTTCTAAGTCAAACAGGCTTTTTTTCACACGAATATCCGATGTTTTCATGAGTGGCACGTCATCAATTACATCAGTGGCTGGAAAACCCCGCTGCCATGTAGTAACGTCATTGACAGAACACAGCGCTTGGCTGCCCATTGTACACACAGGATGGAAACGGTTGAAAACATCGACGATGGTTCCAGCACATGTAGTCTGGAATTGGTTTGTGTTGTCCAATCTTCCGATGATTATAGTTCCGAAGAATTGGATGACAATGAAGAATTTGGGGGCATCAGACCGTATAGGTTTGAGCCGTGCCAAGCGAATCACACTCAGAGAGTGACGGTGGTGGGGGACACATGCCCGCCGCAGCAGCAGCAACAAACACATGGCAGGGGAACACTGAGTGTTATTGTTTTGTTACAGATATTGCAACAAATTATTTGTTCATAAATACAATTTATTTAAACCCGATTTTTCAATAAAATCATAGCAGTGTATTCTCTGTGGCTCAGGCATCGGGTTTATTATGGATTATATTTTGAGTTCTTGTTGTTTTTGTTTTGTACATGTGTTTTATGTGCGTTTTGAGCCACTTTCAGGTGGGCACTGTCCAAGATTCGCCGGTCCAAACACACGTGCCCTCTCTGTTTGACGGTCAGCTGTTCATGTTTTGTGTGCATCATCTACCATCTTGTCAGCCAGCCAGTATTGCCAACACTATCACGATGTGTTAGACACTCCACACAGCCGTGGTTCTGTTGCGCCCCTTGAAGCGATGTTGGCCCTGGGGCACAACCGTGGTTAACACGTCTCCTCTCCATGTTCGCTGGGCGATGTCAGCCCTGAACGCCAACTGTAAGTGTTTCTGTTAATTTTTGTAAGTCTTCACCTTTTTAGGAACTGTTGTCATCATTCTTATGTTCAGTACATGTTCTGTGGTGAATTCTGTGCGTAAATCCATTCATCGTGACCCTCCGTGCACTCTTACGCAGGGCCAACATCGCTTCAAGGACGCATGAGAACCACAGCGAACATGGAATGACTAACACATCGTGAGAGTGCTGAAAATACTGGCAGACAAACAGCACAGATGACTGGCAAACGGCCGCAAAATACACGCACTGCTGGTAATGGTGTGATTAGAAGCTCCTGGGCGAGGACCAGGACACATGATCAGCTGGAGGGGAATCAGCTGGTGATAATGAGAGAGGGAAACGTGCCCGGACCGGTGTGCGATCAGAGAAAGTAGGTCAAAGCTGCGCGTAAATCCATTAATCCTTCCCCTCCTCGTGCCCTCCTCTTGCGTAAAAGCGCACAAGGAGCGCACAGGAGGCTTATGACAGTTGGAGCTGAAGCATGTGATGTGGTCTTTCACACCTGCTGTTTATCTAAGCCTACGACACAACGCGAAGGCATAGCTGTAAAATTAAAGCAAGGAACCAGAGAAACTGTGAGCTACAAAGCTGCTGTCATTCTAGTTAACAACACCGGAGTCCGTTCTGTCGATTACGTGATTGGGGTGCCGCCCTTAATTCGGTGGGCGGCACCACAGTCCAGTCAGTGGCTGCGGTTTTTTGATGATAACTAGTTTATGCAGGCGCGGTTGTAAATATTATATTGATCATAGACAATAACTTTTGGGTTTACACAGCATGTTAAAAAATGTCAAAAACGTGTCATCAGCACTTTAAAAGTGTTAAATGAAGAGGCTACAGTAGGGGTCTCCCATCAGTACCACTCAAGGGTTGATCTGATTCTTAAGAAGATGCCAGACAGTCTGGCATCCATCTGCCTCTTCACCACTGTGAGACCACTATTGCTGCATTTACTGAGAGCATTCACTGGAGGCAGGTGAGCAGTGGGGCCTGTCCAGCTCCTAACCAGCTCAATTAACAAGAACCTTAACCTGAGTGCAGTTTGCATCGCCCTGACCATCCTGTCTGTCACACCTGGGTAGTCAACTCTCCTCACTCCAGTTTGGGTTTGACGTCTCTGAGGGGACAGTGCGCTGTGTTCGGAGTGCATTAGGGAGAGACATCCCAGTGGTGAAAAAGGCAATAGCACAAATTAGATTGGATTTTCTGTATTTCTATATTGATTTCAAATCAGGACTGAATCAGTTTTCTCAGTTTTTTTGAGGGTGCTATCAACTTTGCATGTTTTAGTACCTGCAAAACTCTGATATGTCAGGCCCAGTCACCCTCATTTATCAAAAGTGCATAGAAATCAACGCACATTTTGGAGTAGATATGATTGTACGAAAAGGTCAATGTGATATTTATACTAGTGTGTAGCGGGTCAATCTCATTGTACACTGTTCACTCATTGATAAATCTGGCAGATGGAAATTATCGCAATTTACATACCATGCCTATGCCTCACCGTCAGTATTTACAACAAAGCGGAATATTAGACAGGAAAAAGAAACTTTTTCCAAAGTAAAAACAGACATAAGAGATATGAAAAATATGAAGGTAGTGTTGTGTGGCAACCTCAAAAGTCATTTTAAATGCAAAAGAAGCACGTTTTGGAGGATATCAGTGTGGCACAACACTGTTGGTTTGACCAGCTGATCTCCAGCTGAGAATCCTAACCTAAATCTGTATTGTTTGACTTGAATGATTGTTTGATGAGTGTTGTCCATTTTGTCATTTTAAAGCCTACTTGTCAAACAGAAGAAATTATTACCGACTCTTTAAGAAATGCAGAAAGAGTCCCTTCTCTAGAAGAACTGTCTACTATGCACTGTGCACAGTACAGCTCTCTGACACCTGGCAATATTGTGTAAAAGCACACAGGGCAAAATAAAATATTAAATATAAATATATTAATAAATATAGGTGTGGGGATATAAATATCCCCACACCTTCTCTGGTGTGTATAGTAGAATTTCTCTTGCTAATCCAGAGCAGTTTTTTTTAAACTGATGCAGTACATCACCTTGGCTGGGCACTTCTGTGCATAAAGCTTTGTTGTGGTTTACCAGTGAGTGACCAGATCATTTGTAAGGGATAACTATTATTAGGTACTACATTTACACAAAACTTAGTCAAATAAATACTTTTTTAGAATATTATTTTGACACAGTACTCACACAGGAGACTCCCTGAAGTACAAATATAAATACAGTAATAAAACATGACTGGAGAAACCTTGAGCTCAATTCTGAAAGATTTCAGAGCTATAAAAATTTGAGTTTTTTCCATTCCATAAATAACTATAGTTTTTAAATCTGTTTTAATATTTGCTGTAGTGACATACAGTGGTGTTAAAAAGTGTTTGCCCCCTTCCTGATTTCTCATGTTTTTGTATGTTTGTCACACTTAAATGTTTCAGATCATCAAACAAATTTAAATATTAGACAAAGATAACACAAGTAAACACAAAATGCAGTTTTTAAATGAAGGTGTTTATTATTAAGGTTAAAAAAAAAATCCAAACCTACATGGCCCTGTGTGAAAAAGTGACCCCCCATTAAAGCATAAATTAACTGTGGTTTATCACATCTTTGGAAAGCTGAGTTCAATTTCTCCAGCCACACCCAGGCCTGATTACTGTCACACCTGTTCTCAATCAAGAAATCACTTAAATATGACCTGCCTGACAAAGTGAAGTAGACCAAAAGATCCTCAAAACCTAGACATCATGCTGCGATCCAAAGAAATTCAGGAACAAATGAGAAACAAAGTAATTGAGATCTGTCAGTCTGGAAAAGGTTATAACGCCATTTCTAAAGCTTTGGGACTCCGGCAAACCACAGTGAGAGCCATTTTCCACAAATGGTGAAAACATGGAACAGTAGTGAACCTTCCCAGGAGTGGCTGGCCAACCAAAATTAATCCAAGAGCGCAGCGACGACTCATCCAAGAGGTCACCAAAGACCCCACAACAACATCCAACGAACTGCAGGCCTCACTTGCCTCAGTTAAGGTCAGTGTTCATGACTCCACCATAAGAAAGAGACTGGGCAAAAATGGCCTGCATGGCAGAGTTCCAAGACGAAAACCACTGCTGAGCAAAAAAAACATAAAGGCTTGTCTAAGTTTTGCCAGAAAAACATCTTGACGATGCCCAAGACTTTTGGGAAAATACAAATATATATATGTGGACTGATGAGACAAAAGTTGAACTTTTTGCAAGGTGTGTGTCCCATTACATCCAGCGTAAAAGTAATACAGCATTTCAGAAAAGGAACATCACACCAACAGTAAAATATGGTGGTGGTAGTGTGATGGTCTGGGGCTGTTTTGCTGCTTCAGGACCTGGAAGACTTGCTGTGGTAAATGGAACCATGAATTCTGCTGTCTACCAAAAAATCCTGAAGGAGAATGTCCAGCCATCTGTTCGTGACCTCAAGCTGAAGCACACTTGGGTTCTGCAGCAGGACAATGATCGAAAACAAATCAGTAAGTCCACCTCTGAATGACTTAAGAAAAACAAAAGGAAGACGTTGGAGTGGCCTAGTCAAAGCCCTGACCTGAATCTGATTGAAATGCTGTGGCATGACCTTAAAAAGGCGGTTCATGTTTGAAAACCCTCCAATGTGGCTGAATTATAACAATTCTGCAAAGGTGAGTGGGCCAAAATTCCTCTACAGCGCTGTAAAAGACTCATTGCCAGTTATCACAAACGCTTGATTGCAGTTGTTGCTGCTAAGGGTGGCCCAACCAGTTATTAGGTTTAGGGGGCAATCACTTTTTCACACAGGGCCATGTAGGTTTGGCTTTTTTTTACCCTTCATAATAAACATCTTCATTTTAAAAAATTGCATTTTGGCGACTTCTGGTCTGGACACCATGGTGGTAGCAGCTTAACGCTGAAGCTCCCAGATCCCAGCCGTGAAAATACCATGAAAATCAGATTTAACGGATTTATGGAAGAGTGAAAATCAAAAGACAAAGTCGTCATGCCTAAAGGAAAACAGAAGAGATCGACATTTACCAAGCCAAGACACGCATCGGCCGGAGAATCTGACCTGGAAGACAACAACCACTCAGAAATAGAGGAGCAAAATGAGGCTAGCAACACGGTTAGCTTAAAAACAAGAATTAAGAGAATTTCGCCGAGAGTGTTGGGCCGAATTTTGTGAAATTAAAGACGAAATAAAAAGGACAAACAACAGAGTGGACCAGGCTGAGGCCCGAATCATGGAAGCAGAGGAAAGAATAAAAGGGCTGGAAGAAACCACGCTGGAATTACTCAAACGACAGACAAGACTGGAGGCTAAGCTAACCGACATGGAAGGAAGACTAAGAAGGGACAACATAAGAATTCATGGTCTGAAAGAAGGAGTCGAGGACGGTTTCACCACAATGGCTGCATGCGTGGAAACCATACTGAGAGAGAAGTTGGAAATTCCCCAATCCACCGATTTGAAAATAGAAAGGGCGCACCGTTCATTAGCCCCAAGGCCGTTGGCGGAAGCTCCCCCGCGATCGGTGGTGGTGAAGTTTTCCAACTTCAGAACAAAAGAAGAGGTTTTGAGACTGGCTTGGCAGAAAAAAGGATTTATGCACCAAGAAAGAAAAGTTTTTGTGGAGCATGACTAGGCCCCGGAGGTCTTTAAAAAGCGTTGGGAATACAACGGTGCTAAAAAAGGTACTAAGAGAGAAGAAACTGCTCTTTCAAACTTCATTTCCGGCGAAGCTGAGGGTTTTTTACGGGGAAGAGACGTGTCTCTACAACTCCGCGGAAGAAGCAACCAGGGATATGGCGAGAAGAGGGCTCCCGGTAACAGTGTATAAACCCGCAGCAGACCCGACCGAAAGAATCAAGGCTCAAACGTGGTGCACACAGAGACCCTCAAAATCCATGGGCCAGCAGCGGGAAACCCAGCGCCAGGGCTATAAGGAAAAACTGGACGCTTTCAGGAGGAAATAACGATATTTTTAGTCAATCTGCACATCCAAACCTCCTCCTACAAGGTAACAAACATTAAAGGAGATGCAGAATCAGCAAATATGAAGTGGTAAAACATTTCATGGAACAGTCATAATAGTAGAAACAAATAAGTCTTTAAAAAAAAAAAACTTGTTAAAATAGAAATGTGACAGTGAACCATATGAACTCTCCACACTAACAAATACTGCATTAACGTGATTGTTTGCTGTGATGGTGGTGGGAGGTTGCGCACAATTTCATAGGGTATAGGCATATAAAAAAATAAAATTTAAAAAATCATTACAAGTTTGGATTGGGATCTGAAATTCACGTTAAAAACATGGGACAACTTACAGGGGTAAGAGAGGGCCCTCAACACATAACAGAGTTTGAGGAATTTCCCTCAGAGCCAACGCACCAATCACAAGGCTCTTCTAAGGCTCTTCACATACAGACAGAGACTGAAGCTCACAAAACCTGTTGTGAGCACTACGAGGAAATGGACCAGTGAAGCTGGGAAGAAGCTGAGCACGTGCTTGGAAATAACTGACTGGGGCATGTTTAAAGGAGCCACGCATGATCTGGATGAGTACACGGACACTGTGACCTCATATATCCACTTTTGTGAGGAGAGCATTCTTCCATCGCGCACCAGGGTGAGTTACTCCAATGACAAACCCTGGTTCACAGCTAAGCTTAGACAGATCAGGAAGGAGAAGGAGGCAGCGTTGAAAAGTGGAGACAGGGACTGCTACAGGGAGGTCAAATACCAGTTTAGCAGAGAGCTGAGGAGAGCTAAATCTGTGTATTCTGAGAGACTCCAGCAACAGTTCACTGCTAACGACTCTGCTACTGTGTGGAGAGGACTGAGGCAAATCACCAACTATTGGCCTCAGGCTTCTAAGGGACAGGATGACAAAGCCCTTTGTCAAAGACTGTCCCAACACTATGCCCGTTTTGACACCTCGTCAGCTGTGTCCAACTCCCCCCCTCCCCCCAGCGCCACTGCCTCCATGGTCCCCACTTCATCAAAGGCGCCCCCCCTCCTCCCCCCCTGCCCTTGCCATCAGTGAGCAGGACGTGCACAGACAGTTCTCCAGACTGAACCCGCGCAAGGCCCCCAGTCCGGACGGCGTGTCTCCCTCCACCCTGAGACACTGTGCGGAGGAGCTGACTCCTGTCTTCACAGACATTTTTAACACCTCCCTGAAGTCATGCCACGTGCCGGCCTGCCTCAAAACCTCTACCATCGTCCCTGTCCCCAAGAAGCCACGGATCACTGGACTTAACGACTACAGACCTGTAGCGCTCACCTCTGTAGTCATGAAGTCCTTTGAGCGCCTGGTCCTGCCCCACCTCAAGACCATCACCACTCCCCTCCTGGACCCGCTGCAGTTTGCCTACAGAGCCAACAGGTCTGTGGACGACGCAGTCAACCTGGCCCTCCACTCCATCCTGCAGCACCTGGACTCCCCAGGAACCTACGCCAGGATCCTGTTTGTGGACTTCAGCTCTGCATTCAATACCATCCTCCCCGCTCTGCTCCAGGACAAGCTGTCCCTGCTCAATGTGCCTGACTCCCTCTGCAGGTGGATCACCGACTTCCTGACAGACCGGAGGCAGCATGTGCGGCTGGGAAAGACTGTCTCAGACTCTGTTAGCATCAGCACCGGATCACCCCAGGGCTGTGTACTTTCCCCCCTGCTCTTCTCCCTGTACACCAACTCCTGCATCTCCAGCCACCAGTCTGTCAAGCTGATCAAGTTTGCGGACGACACCACCCTCATCGGGCTCATCTCCAACGGTGACGAGTCCGTCTACAGGAGAGAGGTGGCCCAGCTGGCGTCCTGGTGCAGCCACAACAACCTGCAGCTGAACGCTCTGAAGACAGTGGAGATGATCGTGGACTTCAGAAAAGTCACAGCCCCTCTGCCACCCCCCCCTTACCCTCATAGACTCTCCCATCACCACTGTGGATTCCTTCCGCTTCCTGGGCACCACCATCACCCGGGACCTCAAGTGGGAGCCGACCATCAGCTCCCTCATCAAAAAGGCCCAGCAGAGGATGTTCTTCCTGAGGCAGCTGAGGAAGCTCAAGCTACCCACCAAGATGTTGGTGCAGTTCTACACGGCCATCATCGAGTCCATCCTCACCACCTCCATCACCGTGTGGTACGCAGGAGCCACCACCAGGGACAGACTAAGACTGCAGCGCGTTGTGCGCGCCGCTGAGAAGGTGATCGGCTGCAAGCTCCCATCCCTCCAGGACCTGTACATCTCCAGGACCCGGAGGCGTGCAGGTCGGATCATAGCTGACCCTTCACACCCTGGACACGCACTGTTTGCCCCCCCTCCCCTCAGGCAGAAGACTTCGGTCCATTCAGACTAAAACCTCCCGCTACATGGACAGCTTCTTCCCCTCTGCCATCAGACTGCTGGACACTAAGTGACTTATTAGACTCTCGTGCACTATGTACAGCAGCTCAACCAGACTCATGATAATTATCACTGTTTTCTTTTGCACTACCGACTCACTATGTGGAACTCCACAATATCTGCTGCTTGTTAATATATTTAAAAATTGCATAGATTAGTATTACTCATTCATATTCTACATTTTATTGCATGCATAGTTTTTTATTTTTATCTTTAGTGCTACTCATGTTTAATGTTGCAGCATTGCACCGAGACAAATTCCTAGTTTGTGTACTACTTGAACAATGGCAATAAATCTCATTCTGATTCTGATTCTAAGGTCGCTAAAAAGACCTCAGCTCAGGAAGATCTTTTGACAGTTTTTTGTTTTAAAGTTTTATATACTATGTTCTTTATGTTTTTTATGTTCTTAATGTTCTTTCAGTTTCTGAGTAGCATAAAAGAGGGCCACTACACTGTTATACTAAATAAGACAATACAATGGAGAAACAGGGTGTAACCAAAATAATCTCATATAATGTAAAAGGGATCCTGAATCCAGTTAAAAGATCCAAGATTCTAGGCAAAATGAAAAAAGACAAAGCAGGAATAATATTTTTACAGGAAACCCACCTGACAGACTTGGAGCACACTAAACTTAATAGACAAGGGTTTAAACTGATCTCTTCATCTTCATATAAGTCAGGGAGGAGGAGGGTGGTAGCGACATTGATCTCAACCAAAATTATGTTTGAAAAAAATTCAGAACACAAAGATAAAGAAGGGAGATTTAGCATGGTACTTGGTCAGCTAGAGGGAGAAAATATCACCCTGCTGAATGTATATGCATCTCCAGGGGCTAACTGGAAATTTTATAAAAATGTATTTGACCTAACGATAACTAAAGCCCAAGGTTTAGTGATATGTGGTGGAGACTTCAATCTAAGACTGAATCCATACTGGGATGCATCAGGTAATTCTCCACATCAAAATAACACTCAAAGTAGAAAAACTCGGATGCTACTAAAAAAAATGGGAATCTGTGACGTGTGGAGGGAATTCAACCCCAGTGTAAAAGATTATACATTTTACTCAGCACCACATTCATCATACTCAAGGATTGACTATTTTTTTATGTTTAATAGAGACATTGGAAGAGTAAAAACATGTAAAATAGGACTGATGGATCTCTCTGACCACAGTCCCATCTATATGGACTTAAATATCCAAAAATACACAAATAATACATTTTCTTGGAGGATAAATTCAAATGTCCTGAAAGGACCACTGAAAGATGAATTGAATCAGATATTCTCAGATATTTGGAAGAAAATGATAATGGAGAAGTATCCCCTTTAATACTGTGGGACGCATGCAAAGCTGTAATAAGGGGAAAGATTATCGCAAAACTGGCAATCCAAAAGAAACTGAGACAAGAAAAACTAATCACATTAGAGTCAGAACTTAAGAAACTAGAAAAAGAACACAAAGGCAACACTCATTCTAATGACTCGCTCAAAATTAAGGAAATTAAAAAACAAATAAATGAGATCTACACAATAGAAATCCAGAAGAAACTTACATTTCTTTTTCCACAATATTTTTTATTGAACCTTTTTTTTACAAACATGGCACAAACAGTCAAACACTAACACTAAACTAATTTAAAAATTAAAAAAAAAACACTAACAAAAAAAAAATGTACTATAAACAACAACAATCATTAACAAAAGCAAATCAGCAACAATGCTCCTCTGTTTAGTCTAGGTAATCTATTACATAAGAATACATAATATACATTCACCAGTTAGGAATTTGCAAGGTCCACACATATCATTCACCTTCTTCTTCAGAAGTTATGTTTAATTTCTTTACATAATCAATGAAAGGTCTCCATATATTCTCAAACACACCTTCCTTTAATTTCAGTATATATGTTATTCTTTTTTTTTTTTTTGTCCTGTCAGGCAGCTAGGCAAACAGAACAGGGATCTGTCACCCTACTGTGCCAAAACAGATTTACTTTGCCAAGAGGAGCCTATACAGTGCCTAACTTTGCACTGTATATTGTTGTAAACTCCTCCTGTAATAACTTTTAATACTTTATTTTAATTGTTTTACCCATGGAAGACCCAACAGGATGGGGAAGAGGGAAAGGAAGTGTGTGAAGGGGGGAAAGAAAAGGGAGGGGAACAGACAAAAAAAAAAAAGACAACTAAAACAAACAAAAGACAAACTGCTTCTTCCACCGAAGATGTCTCAACACGAGTCTGGTTTCTGCACCTGTTAAAGGAGAGACACTTGTACATGTATGTCTGTGTGCCTATATATGAGAACGCGCGCAAAATAAGTGTGTGCATGTGAGTGGTTTGTCAGGAAACATACGAGCGGAGGGCCGGTCGCAGCAGCCCTCCCCCCGAGGACCCCGAGCAGGCAAGGCAGCGCCACCAACCCCCAGCCCCGAGGTCAGCAAGCCCCAGGAAAGCCAAGCATCCACCCCTGGAGAGACGATCAAGGGAGGGCAGGCCGCCCGGCGGCCGGCGCGGTGAGCCCACACCCCTGGACCCGCCCGACCCCCACCCCCCCAGCGGGGCCAACATCCGCCCCCGGGCCCCAGGCAGGAGGCCAGCGACCCCACCCCCCAGGAACAGAGGCCAGCCAGCGCCCTCCGGCGCGAGCCCCCCCAGGTACCCCCACAGCGGTCCCGCCCCAGCGCCTCGGCCACACACCCCAGGGACCCCCACGTCCAAAGAAGTCCCCTCGCCCAGGTGAGCCCACATTGCTGAGAGGCACTACCCCCCTAATCCAGCCCCTCCCGACTCGCAGGCACACCCCTCCCCATACCTTCACACCCACATGTTCCCATGCACACCCCTCTCACTCAGCCAGACCGACCCATTCTCTCTCACTCCAGTACCCACTTAAATTCACTCCTCATTCACCTTTATTTCAAAAGCCGACTGTGAAGCAGATGCAGTGAGCCTGAACATGCACCAGTGCCCGGCAGTGACCAGGGAGGCCACCGGCGCAGGCCACAGAAGCAGACCCCCACCCCCCGGCGCCCATCTGAGTGAACAATCAGCAGACCACCGCAGGCGCCCCAAGATGCCACCCGGCATGCAAAGCGCCGCACAAAACCGACCCACCATCACCACCTCCATTCATCACCCTCTCACTCACACTTAAACTCATATTCAGCCCCCCGTCACTTCCTTGGTTGTATCTATATATTAGTAGCATCCAGGGATTTTTACAACATGATAGGTCCCAGGCTCCCCACCAGGCCCCCACGCCCCCAGCAAGACAGGGCAACAGGGGTGGGGGAAGACCCCCACCTCCTCCCCCCGCACAGAACATGGTGGGTGGGTGTCGGTTATATGATATAATTGTGTATAAATGTGTGGACTACTAAAGTGCAATTAAAATTGGGGGGATAGTAATTGAAGCATTGTTATTATATGTTATTCTTTCTAGTGGAAGAAGAGTTTGTTAACATCTGTCTTAACCACTGAGTCACATCTGGTCTATGAGTCTTTTTCCACAGTAGTGCAATACATTTTTTGGCATTAAGCAAACCGAGGTCTATGAATGCTCTTTCACTCTTATTAAAGTTATGTTTTTCTGGAGACAGACCCAACAAAAACAGTTTAGGGTTCAATGTGAATTGTTTTGAAATTATTTTTTCAATTGTTACCCTCACCTCTTCCCAAAACATTCTGATTTTTCTACATTCCCATAAACAGTGAAATAGGGTTCCTTTACTTTCCATACATTTTGTGCATGTATCTGGTATGTTTTTGTTATATCTATTTAACTCCACTGGTGTAACATACATCCGCATTAACCATTTAAAATGTATCAGTTTAAGACGTACATTTATTGATTTGGTTTGAGCTTCTGCACAAGCCATTTCCCGTTGTTCCTCTGAAATTTCAATTTGCAGGTCTTCTTTCCAATAATTCAGTCTTTTCTGTGAGTTTTCACTTGAGAATAGTGTCAGTGAGTTATAAAACTCTGAAATAATACCCTTTCTCTTACTATCTTTCGTCAAAATTTTTTCCAAGGATGAATAAGTAGGTTGGGTGAGAGCATTATTTTGATTTGATCGAATAAAATTTCTAAGCTGAAGATATTTAAAAGAAACTTACATTTCTGAAACAAAAATACTATGAAACAGGTAGCAAATCAGCAAAATTACTCGCCTATAAATTGAGGAAACAACAAATGGAGAGAGCAATCTACAAAATCAGAGACCCAGTATCAAAGGAAATAAAATTTAGGATTCAGGAAATTCTTAAAAGCTTCGAGAATTACTACAAGAACTTGTACTCCCGCAAAAAAACAACAACACAAAAACGCATCCGAAGCCTTCCTAAATACATTAAATCTTCCCCAACTTACTGAGTCGCAAAATAAAAAACTACTGGCAGAAATACATCCTAAAGAATTAGAAAAAGCAATTATGAAACTTAAAGCTAACAAATCCCCAGGAGCAGATGGCTATACAGCAGAGTGGTACAAAACCTTTAAACAGCAACTATCTCCTCTCCTCCTGAAAACATTTAACTATGTCCTCCACACAGGGGAAATCCCCCCTCCTGGAGGGAAGGGGTCATTGCAGTCATACCTAAACCTGAAAAGGATAAACTAGACTGCTCCAACTACAGACCAATCTGTGTGTTAAATCAGGACTATAAACTTTTTACCGCTATCCTTGCCAAAAGGTTAGAAAATATAATGACAGACTTAATTCATTTAGACCAAACAGGTTTTATAAGACAAAGGCAGACACAAGATAACATTAGACGCACTTTACACATAATTCATCACATAAAAAAATATAATTTAAATGCAGCCATATTGGGATTAGATGCTGAAAAAGCATTTGATTCGGTTGACTGGTCTTTCCTATATAGAATCTTATCCTGTTTCAATTTTCATAACAACTTCATTAGAGCTATCCAGGCATTATATAAAAAACCAACAGCTAAAATAAGGATTAACTGTAAATTATCATCATCTTTTGAACTGGAAAGAGGATGACGTCAGGGCTGCCTCTTGTCTCCACTGCTCTTTGCAATCTTCATAGAACCTCTGAGCCAATGGATAAGACAGAATCAAAAAATTCAAGGTATTACACTTGGTCAGAAGGAACATAAAATAGCACTCTTTGCTGATGACATTTTAATATACCTGGGGCAGCCAGACACCTCTTTTCCAGAACTAATCTCAGTTTTTTCAGAGTATGGAGAGTTATCGGGGTATGAATTAAACATGCATAAAACCCAAATTTTAACATTCAACTATGACCCAAATCAATATTTACTAAGCAAATTCAAAACTAACTGGGAGATGGAATCTATGAAATATCTGGGGGTCAATATTCCAAAACAACTCAACAAAATTATAACACTAAACTATGATCCACTGATGGCAACAATAAAATCTGATCTAGCAAGATGGAATATGATACCATTCTTGGGTACTGCATAAAGAATTGAAGCAGTCAAAATGAATATACTTCCACGTCTTCTATACATTTTCCAAACAATACCAGTAGAACCTCCCAAAAAAACATGGCAAGAACTGGACAGAAGGATCTCAAGATTCATATGGCAGAGCAAGAGACCTAGAATCAGATATAGAACCCTACAGCTAAACAAAGACAAAGGTGGGCTCGCGCTGCCAAATATCAGGGACTATTTTAAAGCCGCACAAATTAAAACTTTAGTAGAGATATGTAACCCAGTCTACACTGCACAATGGAAGGAGATAGAATGCCAAATAACAAGTAACATTCCCCTACAGGCGATAATAGGGAACAATGCCTTACCTAAACTTTTGAATAACACTAACCCGTGGATAGAGACCCCGCTAAAAATTTGGTTTAAGATAGTCAGAGAGAATCAAACTAAAGAACCCTATCGATTATTGCAATGGACTTCCTATGATCAGGACTTGACTCCTAATAAAACAGACACTAGATTTAAAAAGTGGAAAGAGAACGGACTGATAAAATATTACGATTTTTTTAAAGGGCAAACTTTAAGAAGTTTTGAAGATTTGAAAAAACAAGGTCTAGTAAATCAAGACCTTTACAGGTTCTTTCAGCTTAGATGCCACATAAACAAAATACTTAAAAAGGAGGATTTGGAAAGGGCCCAGTCAGGTGTTCTGAAGGTTTTCTTAATGGCATATAAAGGGATCCCAGGGATCAGATACATTTCTAAAATATACCACGGTCTTCAAGACTTAAAAGGAGACAACACATCATATATAAGATCGTTCCATGTAAACGTGTCAAAATATATCCCAACAACAAACCATGGGTTACAAAATCAGTTAAATCCTGCTTACAGAGGAAAGCACTTGCCTTTAAACAGGGATCTGTTTCTGAGCTACAGGTTGCCACAAAAGAGCTGAAATCCGAAACTTTAAGAGCAAAACAGAATTATAAATCAGAGTTGGAAAGCAAGATGGCAACAAAGAAACTTGGTTCAGCCTGGGCCAGTATGAAAACTATTGCAGGCCTTCAGAGCACAGAGCGCAGTAATCGTGTGTTTTTAGATGGTTTTAATTCAGACACAGAGCTGGCTAATGCTCTTAATTGTTTTTATGGTCGTTTTGACTCCTTTGATTTTAGCACTGAAACCCAAGATTTGAAACAGAAACTCAAAGACAATCAGCACTTTAATATTGAGGTGCAGGATGTTAAAAGGGAGTTCTGCGCTGTAAAAGTGAACAAAAGTCAGGGCACTGATAATATATGTGGGTGCTTGGTAAAGTCCTATATTTCATTACATTTTCAATAAGTCCTTACAGACACAACATGTGCCTAAGATCTGGAAAGAAGCCGTGGTTGTTCCCGTTCCAAAATCCAGCTGTCCTAAAACGGTAAACGACTTTAGACCAGTTGCTTTGACTTCAATTTTAATGAAATTTTTTGAAAAACTGGTCAGATGTGAGGTCCTAAAGCAGACTGAGCATGCAATGGATCCTCTGCAGTTTGCCTATAGGCCTCACAAAGGAGTGGAGGATGCCACTGTCACTCTGTTTAACATGCTTTTTAAACATCTGGATTTTAATGGGACACACGCCAAGCTTTTATTTGTGGACTTTTCCTCCGCCTTTAATACAATCCAACCTCATATCTTAGCTGAAAGGCTCCTGCAACAATTTGATTTGAGCAATAATCTGGTGGTTTGGATTCTGGATTTCTTAACCAACAGGACGCAGAGAGTAAGGGTCAATGGTACATTGTCTGACCTAAAGTGCTCTTCTACTGGCTCTCCTCAGGGGTGTGTGTTGTCACCACTACTCTTCATCCTGTACGCAAACATGTGTTGGAGCAGACATGACAACAGACATATCATAAAGTATGCTGATGATTCAGTTATTGTCATTCTCCTCCAGGATGGTGAGAGTGGCCACGGCCCAGTAGTTGATGATTTTGTTCACTGGTGTGAGGATTCCTACCTGCAGCTGAATATGACAAAAACTAAAGAAATGATTATTGACTTTAGGAGGAAAACTCCCAGGCACAAAGTCATCGTGCTAAAAGGCCAGACCACCGAATGTGTACAATCCTACAAATATCTTGGGACGATTATTGATAGTAATTTAAAGTTTGAAGAGAACTGTGAAAGGGTGTGCAAAAAGGGTCAGCAACATTTGCATTGCTTGAGAAAACTTGCACACTTCCAAATTGACCGAACCATAATGACAATGTTTTATCGGGCTTTTATTGAATCTGTTTATCCTTTTCTTTAGTGTCATGTTTTGGTCAGATAAAACTGAAACAGAGGAAATCCTTGGATCAGGTAGTTAGATGGTCCAGTCGTTTGCTTGGTGAGTCACAGCTGAGCCTGACATCCCTGTACACCAGACAAGTACAGAGGATGGCTACCTCCATTTTAAATGACTCCCCCCACCCTTTGCACTGCCACTTTCAGCTTCTTCCCTCAAGACGGAGGTTTGCTGTCCCAAAAAGTAAAACCCAGCGCTACAAAAACAGCTTTATTCCTGCTGCTGTCAAAGAGTTGAACAAGCTGTAACAATATATTGCACATAATTTAGGTACCTATTTATTAACTCCATTTTATATTTACTTATTTTTGTAGGATGTTACTTGGGTTCTAAATATTTTATTGAGTTTTAGACCTTTGAGTTTTTAACCTCTTTGACTAGTTTTTAACTTTTAATATGACTCTTCTCTCTTACCTCTGGTTTTTCGCTCATCTCTTTGTCTTTTTATACCCTGATTGATGGAGCCTTGAGTATTTTTATCATGTTCACAGTCAATTTCATGTGTGCCTGTGTTTGTGTCTATGTTGAAGGTAATTTGTGGCTTGTAAATATGGATGTCACCAGACTGCAAAACAAATCTACCTACGGGTACAAATAAAGTAACCTGAACCTGAACCTGATATATAAAGGAGAGATGGGGAAAAGAGGGGAATTTCACTTTACAACTGGAAATATGGGAAAAGCTAAATAAACAACAATGGAAAAGTACTTCATCCCTGCTGTGGAGAGAATTTGGATGGAAAAATTTGGTAAAATTTTTCAGAACACCTGCACAAAACAAATTTACTCGTAAAGGGTTGAATTGTTGGCGCTTGTGTGGTGAAGAGACTGCAAATCACTTTCATGTGTTTTGGTCATGCCCAGTTATCCACCAATATTGGACCAATGTACAGACAATATTGGGGAAAATATTCAAAGTAACAGTTCCCTTTTCTTTTGTAACTTTGTATTTGGGTTTACTACCGGAATCACTGGAAAGACGAGGAGAAAAATACTTATTCACTGTTTTAATATTGGCAAGTAAAGAAGCTCTAACAAAAAAATGGATGTTGAAAGACTGTCCTACACCTGAAGATTGGATTAACGTGATTCAGGACATTTATTTGATGGAAAAGTTGACATTTGCACTGAGACAGGACATGGATGGATTCTTGAACTTTTGGCAACCCTGGAACTCATATGTGTCTTCCATCAGATCTAATCTTGCACAAACACCATTTCATTAATGGCACCTCTCTTTGTTCCAACACTACTCAGATTCTCTTTTATTTTTCTGCTCTTTTGTTTTTGTTTTTTGTTGTTTTTTTTATTTCTCTTTTTCTTTCACTTAAAAAAAGGGTGTTGTAATAATTTTTTTCCAATGTTGTCAAAAAACAAAAAAGGGGGAATATGTGATGAAAATGTAAACAATGCAATGCTGTAATGACATGTATACCCTTTACAAAAACTTAAAATTTTAAAATTTAAAAAAAAAATTGCATTTTGTGTGTACTTGTGTTATCGTCTAATATTTAAATTTGTTTGATCTGAAACATTTAAGTATGACATACAAAAAATGAGAAATCAGGAAGGGGGCAAACACTTTTTCACACCACTGTAAATATGGATAGTATGTTTATGATTACTGAAAGCAGCCTCTTTAGTCTTTGATGTCAATCGTCAAACTCATCTAACCTAAACTAAAGGCAAACATCATTTGAAAGGTTGAACTACTCATAATCTGATATGATCTAATAATTTTCCCACACAGCAGGTTTCTCTGCTGCACTGCAAGTCTACAGCGACTTAAAAATTTGCGTCCACGAGTTCAGAGCTGTCGTGTGATTTCAGTGTACTGTATGATCACGTTCAGATTTATAAATACCGACCTTTGAGTTGAAATGACCATATGACCAGTTTTGTGTCTTACATACGTTTGATAAATGACGGCCTATGAGTCTGTACAAATCTGGTGCTACTGTCACTCATATTTATTTTAGTCTAGAAGCTTGTGAACCCGAAGGTTTTTCGTATCTGTGTGTGTCTCCACTGAAGACATCTGTCCTCTGTGTACTGCACAAACACATTTTGATATGTTTTTGTTGCGATATGTTAGCAAGGCAATTCCTTGACCTACATGAGAGTCTTTCTACCATTTTACAGTCTCAGATGTTAAAATACATTCTCAGCAACTTTTGCATGTACCTACAAGCATTTGTGTAGTATCTTTTTCTCTCGTTGTGAGGTAATGCAGTCTTATCTTTTCTGTGTTACAGATGCCATCTAGAGGCCAAACCAGTGAAAATTCAGAGGGTATGTGGATAGCTTCATGAAGCTTTTCCTGTGTTGCACATACTGTTTACATGAGGACATAATCTGAGAGTAATTAAAGTACACAGATAAACTGAACTGTAGCCTTTTATCTTTGGTGATTTACAGATTCTGCCTCCAACTCAGAGGAAAACCTTTTGCTTTCAGTGAGTATCAGAGCTCCACTCTTTAATTTCATGACAAGCAAGCAGGGCAGAATAATCATGTTTTTTCTTCATCCCCATCAGACAGAAAACAATGAAAAGGAAATAAATCGTCTCTCCACATTTCCCTTCCCTCCTTGTATGAACTCCATCAACCGGCGCTTTACCACTGAGTGAGTTTATTGGACCACACATCATAGCTGCAAAGGAGATTTAAGATTGTAATTCAACACCTTTATTCCAGTGGATTAACATTCGCATTGTTCTGCCCTGCAAAGGTTTGACTTAGACTCGTGGGGCAGTGATGAAAACGATACCATCACAGGTATGCCAGTATTCTTCATATCCTGAAAGCTGTTAATCAGTAAATTGGCAAGAAAAAAAATCCATCATGTGGGGCAGTCATAGTACTCTAAAAACATCACCCAGTCATTGCATTCAGACAAATCAAATAATTGGGCACTCTGGAGCTGTGGTGTCATCACATCCCATTCATTGGCCCTCATGAAAGAACATATTAGTATGTGTAAATGCCACGGACTTTGTTAGTAAGCCACATTAGTACTAACAGGCCACTCCAGATTCAACAAACTGCTTGTATGTCCTTCAAACATGCGTAATTACTTTTAATTCCCATTAATTCTCATTAATTTAAATTCAAATTTTGTAAAAGAAAGAGTTCAAATCCTTTAAAATGGGGAAGAAATCTTTCCTCCCAACAAAAACACTTGAAAAAGTTGGTTGTTTAGATGAACAGAAAATTTTAAATCATTACATAGAATAAAAATTTGACCAGCATCCATATGAAGGTTGAAAATTTACAAGAAAAAAACTGTTACAAATTTATTTAAAAAAAAAAAAGATGCAATTTTATGATGAACTAGAAAGCACTCCTCTGCCAAGTCTCCTTCCATCTCTCATGGATCACCTCCAAAATGTAATGGGGTTTGTATGGAAGCCAAGAACCACTTCTGGTGAAAACTGCATCAAAGTCTGTCCATTAGTCTTGGAGTATTACTGCTAACACTCTGTGAGAAGATAAGAGCCTTGGCTGAGGTATGCATTCTCAGATCATCAACAAAATCTAATCTGTTCCCCGTGCCATTACACACCTTTCCTGAAAATTTCATCAAAATCCGTTCATAACTTTTTGAGTAATGTTGCTAACAGACAGACAAACAAACCAACGGCAGCAAAAGCATTACCTCCTTGGCAGAGGTAATAATGAATTTATGATAACAAAGTTGCAAATATGCAAAAAAAAAGTTGCAAATTTATTTTAAAAAAGTCATTTTTTAAGAAAAAAAATTGTGAATTTATAATGAAAAATATTGCCAATTTGAGGGGAAAAAAAGCTATAAATTTGAGAAAAAAGTTGCAAATTTTCATTTGAAAAATGTAGCAAATTTATGAGAAAAAGTAGTAATTTCATGAGAAATCAGAGGGCACTCAGAAAACACATACCCCCACCAAGGCCCTATCTCACAATGTTAAAGAAAGTTGCAAATTTACAAGAAAAAAGTTGTAAATTTATGGGAAAAAAGTAGCAAATTTAAAAGAAAAGTTGCAAATTCACAAGAAAGAAATAGCATTCAAATGTATTTTATTCACTTATGTAAGACGATGTTGAGGGGACAATTCTGTCCCTCCCCCATTACACCTATGCTAGTGTGGTATCAAGTTTTTGGAAAAGTAGTTTTAGAGATGGTCATTTTTCTTGACTGTAGATGAACTTTAATTTCAAGACACTTGAGGGTTTTTTTTTTTGTGGAGTTTTTAAAAATATTTTTAAAATTGTCATGATTTCTGGAAATGAGTTATTTTGATGCTTTATGTGCCATTGGCAGAGCTCTATTTAGTAAATATATTCAGTAGAAAACATTTCTACTTTATATTTTTCTATGCATGAACCACACTGGAAGACTCTTTCATGTTTTCAGGTGAGCAGGGCGAGCCGTCTCTGTGGGACTCGTGGACCTCTTTACACCCTGATGCAGCCCTCGCCGGCCTCGTCAGCCAGCTGGCGGTCTCTTCATGTCCGCATAATAATAATGGCATTAATAACACCATTATTCCAAGGTACAACGCTGCAGTTTTGACTAATATGAATGTGCTCCAGAGATTGGTAGTGGAGCCAGAAATTTTGCACCAGTAAAAGTAGTGTTCCACTTCTGGAATTGATAACTCAATAAAAGAGTAGTTGCCAAAAACTTACTAGACTAGGAGTAAGAAAGTATCTGCAAAAAATTTCCTCGAGAATTGAGGTAATGAGTTTACGCGCACCAATTTGTAAGTTTTTTTTTCTTTTCAAAATTCGTGACACTCTTCTCATAAATTTGCAGAGTTTTCTTAAATGGTGTGGTTTTTCTTAAAAAATAAATTTGTTGCATTTTCTTGTAAATTCTGGGCTTTTTCTGCATAAATTTTAAAGTTTTTTGCTTAAATTGTCAACTTTTTTCTCATAAATTAGATTTTTTTTTCCTCATGAATTCGAGGTTTTTCTCATAAATTTGAGATATCTTATTTGAAATTTTATCATTTAAATTTCTGGCTCACTTTCAAAAGAACAAGACAAGTTTCTGTGAAAAATAACATTTTATTACAAAAAAACAGGTTACAAAGAAGTGCTAAATTTGTTTTAAAAAATCTCAAATTTATAAGAAAAAACCCACACACACACATTTATATATACACAGACTTATATATACACAGACAGTCATGTGAAAAAATTAGGACACCTTATAAGCCTGTGTTTTTTAACATATTTGGATATATGGATATTTAATATCAGTGTTAAAAATACGGGGAGATTCATCTAATACAACTAAACCATTAAAAATGAATTAAAGACTTTTTTCAAATTTTCTGTAAAATGTAATTCTAAACAAATAGTGAGGAATAAATTAGGACACCCCCACATTCATTCCCACTTACATTGGCTAAAATAAATGTAAAAAAAATGCAAATAAAAACAAAAACAAGGTTAGACATAGATACGTGAACATTTCTTAATAAAGAACTGACTATTTAATGGGGTGTCCTAATTTTTTCACATGATAGTATATAAAGTCATAAATTTTCAATCAGATCTCCATGAAAAACATAACATCAAGCACCCAGTGTACATGGCTCTGCCCTCCAGTGGGCTCACCACCTGCAGGAGGGATCATGGGGATCATGGTGTTTTGTGAACTGGGCGGAAGTCTGGACTACTCTGCCTGGTCAGATGCCCCCGCGACCCGGACCCCCAGATAAGCGGTACAAGATGGATGGATGGATGGATAAATTTTCAAAACAAAAAATTTTAACTTTGTTAGTAAAAATGTTAAATTATGTATTAAATAAATTCAGATTAATTAGAAATCATTTATGTAAATTGCATATTTTTGCCCAAAAAGTTGAAATTTTCCAAGAAAAATTCTGATTTTATGTGCAAAAAGTCACAAATTCAAAAGAAAAATCTCATAAATTAGGAATAATCAAGTCATCACTCACTACTCAAGTAACTATTTTCAAAGATACTTTCTTACTCTTACTCCAGTAATTTTTGGGGGGACTACTCTTACTTGCATTTGAGTAATTAAAATCATAAGGTAATGCTACTCTTTCTTACTCTACCCACCTCTGTATCTATCGGTGCTGTTTCTTACCACGTCCCAGGAACCCCGTCAGCTCTCCATGTCTGAGCCCCTCCTCCTCACCGACGTACAGGAGGGCCACCCTGGCTGACGACATCACCATAGTGGGAGGAAATCGGATGGGGATCTTTGTCAGCCATGTGAGACCCGATTCCCCGGCTGTACATTGTGGGCTGAAGGAGGGCTGCGAGCTGCTGAAGGTGTGTGTCTGTGGGACCATTTCATGAGAAATCTGGGTCAAGTGTCTGAAGCCTTGTTCTCCCAATGGATCGCCACCTTATTGTGGCTGCGTGCCCTAGTGATCCCAGAAGCTATGTTGTCCAGGGCAATTTGCCCTTGGTAGGGTCTTCCAAGACAAACTGGTCCTAGGCAAAGGGCCAGACTAAAAGTGATTCAATAGACTCCCATCCATCCATCCATCCATCCATCCATCCATCCATCCATCTTCTACCGCTTAATCCTTTCGGGTCGCGGGGGGGCTGGAGCCTATCCCAGCATCTTTGGGCGAGAGGCAGGGTACACCCTGGACAGATCGCCAGTCCATCGCAGGGCCAACACAGAGAGACAGACAACCATTCACTCTCGCATCCATACCTAAGGACAATTTAGAATCCCCAGTTTTGATGCCAATTAACCTAACTTGGCATGTTTTTGGCATGTGGGAGGAAACCGGAGTGCCCGGAGTAAACCCACGCAGACACGGGGAGAACATGCAAACTCCACACAGAAGGGTCACCGATGGTCTGGGGGTGGGATCGAACCCACGATGGTCAAGGGTGGAATCGATCCCATGACCTTCTTGCTGTGCTGCCACTGTGCTAACCACTGCGCCACCGTGCTGCCCAATAGACTCCCATGATAAATAAACATTCAAGGATTCAGTGTACCCCACCCGGTATGGGGTTACCGGGGCCCCACCCTGGAGCCAGGCCTGGGGGAGGGGCTCGATGGCTAGCATCTGGTGGCCAAGTTTCTGCCCATGGGACCCAGCCGGGCTCAGCCCGAAGGAGTTACATGGGTCCCGCCCTCCAGTGGGCTCACCACTTGCAGGAGGGACCATGGGGGTCTGGTGCTATGCAGATCAAGTGAGGGTCAAAGGCAGAGACCTTGGTGGTCTGATCCCCGGCTTTTGAAACTAGCTTTTGGGATGTGGGATGTCACCTGTCTGGCAGGGAAGAAGCCTGAGCTTGTGCACGAGGTTGACAGATACCGGCTAGATATAGTTGGGCTCACCTCAACGCACAGCTCCGGTTCTGGAACCAGTTTCCTGGAGAGAGGCTGGAGCTTGGCCTACTCTGGAGCTGCCCCAGGCGAGAGGTGATGAGCAGGGGTAGGTATTCTTGTATCCCCTTGCCTTGCTGCCTCGACATTGGAGTTCTCCCCGGTGGACAAAACTGTATTTTTCCTACACCTTCAGGTTCGGAAACGGGTCCTGATCATCATTTGTGGCTAAGCACCAAATGATGGTTCAGAGTACCCATCCTTTTTGGAGTTTTTGACTGGGGTGTTGGGGGGTGCTCCCCTCGGAGGCTCCATTGTCCTACTAGGGGACTTCAATGTGCACATGGGCAGCAACAGTAAAACCTGGAGGGTCGTGATTGGGAGGAACAGCTTGCCCGTTCTGAACCTGAGTGGTGTTCAGTTATTGGACTTCTGTGCCAACCACAGTTTGTCCATAACGAACACCATGTTCAAGCATAAGGGTGTCCATATGTGCATCTGGCACCAGGACACCCTAGGTTGCAGGTCAATGATCAGTTTTGTTATTGTGTCATCAGACCTGCTACCACATGTCTTGGACGCTCGGGTAAAGAGAGGTGCAGAGCTGTCAACTGATCACCACCTGGCGGTGAATTGGAGCCGATGGCAAGGGTGGACGGCACTCAGACCTGGTAGACCTAAATGTATAGTGAGATTGTGCTGGGAACGTCTGGCTGAGGATCCTATCCGGGAGGTCTTCAACTCCCACCTCCGGAAGAACTTCGACCACATTCCGAGAGAGTCTGGAAACATGGAGTCTGAATGGGCCATGTTCTCCACTCCATTGTTGAAGCAGCTGCCCAGAGCTGCGGCTGCAAGGTTGTTGGTACATCTCATGGTGGCAACCCCTGAACCAAGTGGTGGAGACCATTGGTGAGGGGGGCCATCAAGCTGAAGGAGGAGTCCTGTCGAGCTTGGTTTGCTTGTGGGAGTCCTGAAGCAGCTGAGGTGTACAGACAGGCCAAGCGTTGTGCAGCTCAGGTGGTTGCTGAAGCAAAGACTCGGGTGTGGGAGGAGTTCGGTGAGGCCATGGAACAAGACTTTCGGTCGGCCTCGAAGAGATTCTGGCAAACTGTCTGGCGGCTCAGGAGAGGGAAACAGATCCCTGTGCACACTGTGTATGGTGCAGATGGGGCGCTGCTGACTTTGACTGGGGACACTGTCAAGCAGTGGAAGGAATACTTTGATGATCTCCTCAATCCCACTGACACGCCTTCCACAGAGGAAGCAGTGCTTGAGGACAAGGGGAATGACTCGCCCATCACAGGGGCTGAGGTCACCGAAGTAGTTAAAAAACTCTTTGGTGGCCGGGCCCCGGGGGTGGACGAGATTCTCCCTGAGTACCTCAAGGCCCTGGATGTTGTAGGGCTGTCATGGTTGACACACCTCTGAAACATTGCGTGAAGGCCAGGGACAGTGCCTTTGACATTGCAAACTGAGGTGGTGGTTCTTCTCTTCAAGAAGGGGGACCAGAGGGTATGTTCCAACTTTAGGGGGAATCACACTTCTCAGCCTCCCTGGGAAGGTTTATGCCAGGGTACTGGAGAGGAAGGTCGGACCGCTGGTTGAACCTCAGATTCAGGAGGACCAATATGGTTTTTGTCCTGGCCGTTGCATGTCAGACCAACTCTTTACCCTCTCGAGAATCCTCGAGGGATCGTGGGAGTTTGCCCAACCAGTCCACATGTGTTTTATAGACTTGGAGAAAGCATTTGACCACGTCCCTCATGGTCTTTTGTGGGAGGTGCTACGGGAGTATGGAGTATGAGCTATCCGGTCCCTATACGACCGTTGCAGGAGTTTGGTTTGTATTGCCAACACCCAGTCAAACTTGTTTCCAGTCAGAGTTGGACTCCGCCAGGGCTGCCCTTTGTCACTGATCCTGTCCATAATTTGTATGGACAGGATTTCTAGGAGCAGCCAAGGAACGGAGGGTGTCATGTTTGGTGACCACAGGATCTCATCTCTGCTGTTTGCAGATGATGTTGTCCTATTTGCTTCATCGAGCGATGACCTACAGGTCTTGCTGGGACGGTTTGCTACTGAGTGTCAAGTGGCTGAGATGAGAATTAGCACCTCCAAGTCCGAGTCCATGGTCCTCAGCTGGAAAAGGGTGGATTGCCCTCTCCTGGTTGGGGACAAGCTCCTGCCCCAAGTGGAGGAGTTTAAGTATCTTGGGGTCTCATTCAGGAGTAAAGGGAAAAAGGGGCGCGAGATTGACAGACGGATCGGAGCAGCATCTGCAGTGATGCAGATGTTGTACTGGTCTGTTGTGGTGAAGAGGGAGCTGAGCTCTAAGGCAAAGCTGTCGATTTACCGGTCAATCTACGTTCCTACCCTCACCTATGGTCATGAGCTTTGGGTAATGACCATAAGAATGAGATCGTGGATACAAGTGGCTGAAATGAGCTTTCTCCGTAGGATTGCTGAACTCACCCTCAGAGATAGGGTGAGGAGCTCAGTCATCCGGGAGAGGCTCAGAGTAGAACCGCTGCTCCTCCACATCAAAAGAAGCCAGCTGAGGTGGTTTGGGCATCTGATCAGGATGCCTCCTGGACGCCTCCCACTTGAGGTGTTCAGGCACATCCCACTGGGAGGAGACCCCAGGGCAGACCCAGGACATGCTAAAGAGACTGTCTCCCAGCTGGCCTGGGAACGTCTTGATATCCTCTCTGAAGAGCTGGAGCAGGTGGCCGGGGAGAGGGAAGTCTGGGCTTCTCTGCTTGAGCTGTTGCCTCTGTGACCCGGACCTCCAGAAAAGCGGTAGAAGATGGATGGATGGATGGGTCTGACGCCACATCTGACTCTTTGACCCATAATTAGTGGCTTCCTGTGGCTTTGTCCAAAAAAAAAAAAAAAAAAAAAAAGGAAAATAAATCACAAATTTGAGGGTAAAAAAGCTGGTTTAAGTAAACAAGGCTCGGAATTTACGAGAAGAGTCTCAAATTTATAACAAAAGCTGTAAATTATCTTTCATGACTCCTGTGGATTTTGTGCGATTTTTCTCCGACTAACACTTCTAAGAGGAAAAGTTCCTAAATTGGTGAGAGGAATTTATCACAAAAAGTGGCAAATTTATCAAAGAAAGTATTAAACTTATTAGAAAAGTCACAAATTTACCAGAAAAAAGTTATAAATGTCCAAGAATGTTTACAAGAACAACGTCACTAATTGCATAGAAAATGTGAAATTTATGAGAAAAACTAAGATTTATGCAAATCTGCAGCTTTTGTTCTTGTAAATTTGTGACTTCATTCTTGTGAATTTAGGGTTAAATTTGGTGGAAATGTATTATCCCCCCCCCCGCATTCATGATTTTTTTTCTCATAAATTTGCAGTTATACATGTACATTAGCACCCTTTGTCATATTTTTGCACCTTTATTCATGCCAATTTATCCTTAATTCACATTTATAAACTTTACCTTGTGATAAATTTGTGGTTCCCACCACCTCCACGACCATCCCTTTGTTAAAAAACAAATCACCAGAGAACATGCAAGATTTTTTTTTTTTTTGTCATTCAGC
The DNA here is from genome assembly GCA_020510985.1 of Pholidichthys leucotaenia. NCBI lineage: Eukaryota > Metazoa > Chordata > Actinopteri > Cichliformes > Pholidichthyidae > Pholidichthys > Pholidichthys leucotaenia. Next base: position 400,124,344 of record CM035838.1, read on the forward strand.
AACATCTTCTGTGGAAAGAGGCTTTTTTCTACCAAACTGTGTCCACAAAAATCTGCATGGAGCAGTACTGAGCTTAAAATCAAGATAATGGGTAAAAACTAATAACTATTAGGAAAGTTTATTAGATGCAGTTTTTCTATAAATGCGATTTTTTTTTCCATGTACAAAAAAAATCATATTTTTTCCTTTAACTTTAGATTTTGTGTACCATCAAAACTGTAGCTTTTGCTTATAAATGTTTTTCTTAGCATATACTGCAGGTTTATGTAGCCTATTTTTTTCTTGAAAATTTAGAACTTTATTTACAAGTCTTTGTAATGAGAAATAAATTTTTCATTTTCATGAGAAAAAAGACATGGGAGTCAAAGAAGTGGGAACTGTTTGATGGCAGCTGAACATTTTAGAAGTTGTTCTGAGAGTCAGTCCACTAACCTGAGGTCCTGGAGATCTCACCATCTCTTTCTCCACGCTCCTCCTCTGCCTCCTCTCCCCTCACCTGTGCCTTCTGCCTCATTCTTCTTTCTGGGAAAAACAGCCTCTTGCGTCCATTTCTGCCTTTACTTGTTAACCACCAAAATATGAACACATCTTTCAGATTCTGACGCCTTGTAAAATGCAGTCAGTCAGTCGGACCAGTCATTACTGGCACCAAATACTGAGGGATGCTCTGCAGTGTAGGTCAGTCAGGTACATTTAGGCCTATTTCAAAAAACATCCAGATAGTGCTAACAACGAGTCTGCCACAGATGATCAGATTATCAGGATATTCATGTTAATTAATTTTCCTTCAGACTGGAAGAGCGGTCCATGAGTGAAGCGGCCCACCGGGAATCCTGACTCTCTCTATGGGCCAGTCTAGGTCTGGTTTTAACCTTCGAAAATGCTTTCTTAGGTCATAGGATTACAGTCAATTTATAAACATCTCTCTTCACATAATTTTAACAAATCTGCAAAATGGGCGGCTCTTCTAGGTTCTTTTTCCCCTACATCACTGACAAATGATCCAGTCTTCATTGACAGCCCATCACTGTGTTATGTACAGTGTTGGGAGTAACGCGTTACAAAGTACAAAGTAACGCGTTACTGTAACGCCACTACTTTTGCAGTAACGTGCTGTGTAACAAAATTACTGTTTAAAAATTCAGGAATGCGATACAGTTACTGAAATTTGATCAGATGTGTTACTCGCGTTAGTCGTTTTATTAATATGGATAGATATTTTAGCGCAAATAGATGATCATAGAACTTGCAGTTGCTAGACACCCTCTTCATCAGCTGCCAACTGGGGATGAATACACAGTTTCGGTGGCTGTGTGCAGGTCAACTGCCATCCCCGGCGCCACCACTGGCTTCAAGCCACTGGAGGTTGTCATGCCAAAGGCAAACGCAAGCAAATAAATATAAACTGACCCTACCGTAACAGACGCAGCCGTCACACAGTCTCCTCTGCGGGTCCGTTTCCTGTCCTGCCCCAGTTCACATCACAGCCCAGTGAAGAAATGCCGTGGCGGTGGCGACTTCTCATATCGAGCCCTGATCACCTGTTGTCCAAGCAGTGAGTTGCCCCTACCAGCTACTACCTCTGTGGTTAAATATGAGTATTTTTTGAGCAAGAAGCTCGTATTTAATTTCCGTATTAAATGCATTTAAAGTTTTCTTACACACAGAGAAAAAATTACTGTGATTTGTTGCAGTAAAGAACAGCTTCTTCTAAGCGGTGAACTTTCATTTATCTGTGCTTTCTATTTTATTTTATCTCATTCATTTACATGCTGTTGTGATATGCAACTATTTCATGGGAGTAAATCCTCTAAATATGCATTTTTAATGGGCTGGTCCAGGGGTGTCAAACGTATGGCTTGTGGGCCAAAAATGGCCCACCAGGGGGTCCAAAATTTTCTCTGAATTCACAGCTTTATTTCTAGTAAATTTCTGACTTTCAGCTGATTACAGTAGTTTGTGTAAATCTGAGGCATTTTTTCTCTATAAGATGAGACTTTTTTTCTCATCAGTTTTCTTTTTCTTCTTTTTTCTGATGAGAACAAGGGGCCCTTGATCTTGCTGTGTGCAAGATGATTTAAGTATGCATTTAAAAGTAACGCGAAAGTTACTTTTCCAAGTAACTCAGTTACTTTTGAAAAGAAGTAACTAGTAACTGTAACTAGTTACTATTTTTAGTAACTTTCCTAACATTGGTTCTGTGTGACCAGTGTGGACTCTGCGTTATGAGTGTTGTGAAATTAGGAGACCCACATGGCCAGCACTCTTTGGAAGCATCCTCTGTTTATTTCTGACAAGTAGGAAAACAACAAAAATCCTCACACAACTTCATCCCAACATAAATTAAGTCACATATTAACATATTATACAATAACTTGATTGGTTGCAGCATATACTTCTCCCATGGAGCGCCATAGAAATATAGTGAAGAAGTAAGGGCAGGAACCAAACTTTATAGAGGCCCAAAACAGGACATACGGGAACAGCAAATAAAGGTAAAGCCAACTTTGTCATTCAGTCCATAGAGCCAATCATGTACAGGAGAACGAAATCACGTTCCTCTTATCTACAACGTTAATCACATCTAGAATCAGAGGGGTCGCTGCCATGCAAGGTGCTGCCACAAATTTCCCTCCTTTATTCTATTATTGCTGAGCACCAAGCTGGACGGCAGGAAATTCTGCTTTTCTAGTCTTCGGCATGACCCGGCCAGGATTTGAACCCAGGCCTCCCGGGTGTGGGGCGGATGGTCTACCAACTGAGCCACCACTCCGGTAAAACAAACGTTCCGTTTACTGACTGTGCAAGAAATAATGTCAGGTATAATTATTGGCACAGATTCTGTGTAATTAGAACTCCTCTTTCAGTCCCTACCCAGAGTTTCAGCCTAAGGTGTTAGCGTCAGTGCTAACAGTGTACGAGGGGGGGGCTGAAAAGTTCATAGTGGTCAAATTTAACCAAATGTGGTTTATTTTTCAACCGTAGGGATCCAAGCGCTGCAACACCAGTGGAAGAAGTGTGTGGACTGAAGGGGAGACTTTGTTGAAAAACCACATTTGGTCAAATTTAACTACTATGAACTTTTTAGCCTATGAACTTTTCAGCACCCCCCCCCCCCCCCCGTAGTAGGGAGTTAGCTTACCAAGTGTGCCTTTATTGTTATTTTCTTTAAATTTCAGTCCCACCACTACATCCCTGTTTCCACCTGGTTCACTAATCCACAGTCAGTAATACATCTTGCATCATTCTGGCTTATTTTGCTACATTTTCATCTTTATTGTTGGCAGATTGAAGCATTAGCATGCCCAGATAGTCAGAGTCGGTCAGTCTAACCGCATTAGAACCTCGGTGGGGAGGGGTTGATGGACAGGCCGCCAGGCGTTAGCTTAGCTGTCTGATTGCAACTGCTTTTGATCACTATTTTCTATAAATTCTATCTATCCTCACTGAATTCCTTAGTATTCCTTAGACAGTATTTTAGCATATTTTACTATAGTTTATTATACCCTGAAAGGAGCCAAAGACCAGTCACTGCAAATAGCAGTTTCCCCAATCACTCATTCACAATTGTTTCTGTGCTTTTTTCCCCTGAAACCACAAACCCCTGTCCACCAGTGATACTTTATTCCATTTAGGGCTGGGCGATATACCGAGCATATTTGCTCTATCAGTGGCCACCCGCGATACATATATAGTGGTATCGCCAATATTCAAGTATTTGTCATGTTAATATGAGCTGCCACTGCGAGGCCTGCAGCACGGCTGCCCCATCCCCTGCATGCTGACAGAGAAAGAGGGAAATCTACTGCACTGCAGAGATGAAAAGGAAAATGACAGAATAAACATAGGCTCACCTTAAGTACAGGAAACGGAGGGGGGCCAGGAGGAGATGAACATTTCAAGTCTGAACTCTGCAGGTAACTCGCAGTCTTGCAGCCCTTCAAAATAAGAGCAAGTAGATCACCAAATAAAGAACTGATGAAATGTAGACATTAAAAAAATACAAAAATAAGTGACAAATTATACTTCTGTTACTTATTGGTCTAACAGTTGTTGGTCTAACTTGTTAGACCAACAACTATTAACTGTGTGGTAAACTGAACATTTCTACCCATGCGGATAAACTTGATCACTTGATAATGTGAGTTCTGTTAAAGGAAAAAAAAAAAAAGACATTTTGCTCAGTTACATACTGACCCCGGTTACATGGTCACAATAAACTGATAATGGCAATAATCAGTTTTGTAGTGTTTACATGCACTGAATAAATGGATTATTGAAGGGTAAACCATTTGAATTAATGACCCTGGTTACATGGCCTTTGTCAGCTTATTCTGTTTACATGGCCACTTGAATAATCAGATAACTGCAGAAATCCAATCATAATCGGTTTATTTGTGTGCACGTAAACATGGTCATTGTGAAGAATTTTCTCTGACATAAGGTTTCGTTTTATTTTATTATTCAGCTTTTTCATAAGTGAAATGTGTGTGTGTCAAAAAATGTAAGTAAAACCAAATTTTAAAGGACATTCAGTACACAAAATACATATCGCGATGTGTATCATTATATAGAGGAAATTATATCGCAATACATTTTTGAGCTATATCACCCAGCCCTAATTCCATTCATTCTTTTGGTTGATTTTATGTTCGCTGGCTCAGGCTTTGTTCAGTACCTGAGCTAAAAGCTAGCCAGCTAACATTAGCAATATGGCATTAACAACAGACCTCAGAAGTGATGGAAGAGTGAATTTAAAGAGACATGCACTGAAATGAACCATTCTGAAGAAGGCTGCACAAGATGGGCCAAAATGGTGCCACAATAATTAAAGGCAATTTGACTAAAGCATGTCAGACATTTCAATAAGACCTGTGGGAGCTGTCAGCTGTTATCAGAAAAAGTTAGAAACTTATGAGATGTGCAGATTTAAGAGAAAAGTTGCAGTTCTATGGAGAAAACATTTGGAAATTTCTGAGGGAAAAATCATTCATTGTTATGATTTGCACTGCCAGGCAAGCAGAGAGGAGGACCCAAATGCAGGCTCATGCAGTCACATTGATTTATTAACAAATAGGAAAATAAACGCAGCATGAGGGCTGACACACAAACTACTCTGGATTCAAACACAAAAGTATAAACTAAGATTAAGTACAAACCAGATGGAACAGAGGAAAAGGTACAAATTGGATTGAACAGTGAGAGTCAAAAGGAAATAATCCACATAGGGATTCTTTCTTTACATCGCCGTGAGGAGCAGCAGGGGAAGACTGGTTAAATAATGAGACAACTAATTGCATGAGGAGACACGGGTGAGGAATGGAACTAATTACAAGGTTACATAATCACAAAATGTCAAGCAGGAAATCATAGCTAAGGATAAAGAGGGAGAAACTTTCAAAGTAAAACTAAACAGAGCCAAAACAGAAATACTTTCAGATTAAACCTAATATCAAAATGAGACAAGAAAATAACAAGGACCTGATGAACTAAGACTAGGATAATAATAATAACAATAATAATAATAATAATAATAATAATAATAATAATAATAATAATCAAATCATCATCATAGCAGTCTGTCGTGGGCGACAATGACTGTTTCATTTAGGTCTGATCAGATTCCTCCACACAGCTCTGTCCTTAGCCTTCCGCTGCCAGGAACTCCTGTCTATGTCCAACTTCTGTTTCTTTTTACAGTGTCTTTAAATCTGAGCCTTGGTCTACCCTGATTGCATTTGCCCTCACATAACTGTGAGTAGAGTAACTGCCGAGGGAGACGCTGGTGGTCCATCCTCTCAACATGTCCAAGCCATCTCAGGTTCATCTGTATTAGCATGTCCTCCATTGATGGTAGACCAGCTCATTTCAACACTTTTATGTTGGTTATCTTGTCTTTCCATGAGATGTTCATTATGGCTTGAAGGTGTCTCATCATGTACGCGTGGAGTTTCTGCACCTGTACTCTGTAGACAGTCCAAGTTTCAGCACCGTACAATAGAGTAGCCAGCACTGTCGCTCTATACACTTTGCATTTCACATGGATAGACACAAGTCGGTTGTTCCACAGTCTCTCCCTCAAGTTTCCAAACACAGCGCTTGCTCTTCCCATTCTGAGAGATAGTTCATCCTCCAGCCTAGCATTCTCTGAAACAGTACTCCCTAGATACTTGAAAGTCTTGCACTTGACTCGTGGCTCTGTACCAGTGCTGATCTCTTCTGGCAGTGATGTTGATAATTGGAACTTTGGTGGTTGATAAAGGCACTCTGTCTTCTTGATGTTGATTTTGAGGCTGAATTGGCTAGCTGCTCTTGCAAATTTCTCCACTAAAGATTGCATATCTTCCACACTGTGTGCAACTAGAGCACTGTCGTCAGCAAAAAGCATTTCTCTTACTATCTTTATCGATGTCTGACTCTTGGCTTTAAACTGTGCCACATTGAACAAGTCTGCTTCTTTCCTTGTTTGAATGTACACTCCTTCTGAAGTGTCTTTGAAGGCTACCTCAAGCATGGCTGCCAGATATAGCGAGAAGAGTGTAGGCGCCAGCACACACCCTTGTTTCACCCCGTTGCTTACTGAAAAGTCTTTAGAATCTGAACCACTCATTGCCACATTTGCTTGCATACCTGTATGGAGTGCCTCGATCAGGCTGACAAACTTCTCTGTACAGCCATATTTCTTGATACCTGCCAAAGTCCTTGTCGCGAAACAGTATCAAAGGCTTTACTGAAGTCTATGAAGACTACATAAAGCAGCATGTTCTGTTCAATACACTTTTCTTGAACCTGTTTCAAGCAGAAAATCATGTCCATTGTGCTTCTTCCACTTCTAAAGTCACACTGGGTTTCCGGTAGTACATTCTGCGAGATGTGTTCATTGAGTCCGTTCAGTAGTACACGTGAGAGAATCTTACCAACAGTGGCTAGCAGTGATATACCTCGGTAACTTCCACAATCTTTCCTTTCACCTTTCTTGAACAAAGGCACAATACTTACATCCTTCCAGTCTTGAGGTACTTTCTAGGCATCCCATATCTCTTGGACAAGTTTGTGCAGGCAGTTGATCAGCTAAACACCACCAAATTTCCACACTTCTGCTGGAATTCCACCCCTTCTTGGAGCTTTACCATCCTGTGTTGTCCTGATAGCTGCCATTAGTTCATCAAGATTTGGTGGTTCATCCAGACTTGATCGAACTGGTCGCTGCACTAGAGCTTCTTTAGCCTCTTCAGCAAGACCTCCAGGGTCGTTTAGTAGTTGGTTAAAGTGGTCTGCAAATCTATCCAGACTTTATGAGAAAGGAACTTGTACATTTATGAGAGCAGAGTTGAAAGCTTTTGTTAAAAACATGTCAGGTAATCTGATCTCATAAACATGGTGCATCATCTCGCTCATCTCTAAATGCCTGCTAGAATTCTACATTTTGCAGCAGCTGACTGGAGCATAAGGCTGAGGGATAACAGGCAGGTTTGTCTTTGTGTCGTTCAGCTGGATGGGGTTCTGTGTGGAGGGGGCAGTGTGCTTCTGGATCAGTGCACTGCTGAGGTGGCCCACTTTTCTCTGCAATGGTGGACAGAGCCTTCGATGCTCAAATTCCACAGTAACCCAGAAGGTGAGCCTGCCATGTTACAATTTTCAAAAATCAACTTGCCTTGTTAATCAACTTGTTCATGACATAAAGAAAATGTGAAACTGTCTCCTCTTCTGCTCCATGGCCTTAGGATACTCAAAGCTGTGCTCCCAGCTTTCTTCACCCACTTTTATGGGCGCCGACTCCTTCTATGTGCGAGCCAATTTGAACTTGGAGCCTCATGGTGACCCAACATCTCTAAATGTGTCCTGTGATGATATTATACATGTCTCAGATACGAGGTACAGCGGAAAATACCAGTGGCGATGTGCTCTGGTGGACCCAAGGACGGCAAAGCCCCTGCAGACCGGAACCATGCCCAACTACAACAGGTACACTTTAATGTAGCACAGCTGCATAAAGCGATAAGAGAAGTGTGTGATCCTTGGTGACACCTATGGAGAGAACGACTAATTGCTGTGCCAAGTTTGGTTCCTCTCAGTCCATGGAAAATGAGTCGGGGGGAGAATCTTTAATGACAGCCCTCGTATAAACCCGTGATTATAATCCAGAGGCATTTATTGCCTTTGTACACAGCTCAGTTAAATTTAGGAATGTGTTGCTTTGATTTAAGGCGGAACACACTGTTGTAACGCCATGCAGAGGAAAACCTGCTAAAATTACTCTGTACATAGCAGAAGATGTCGACCTTGTGACTGTAATAAAAAGGCTAAAACTACTAGCCACAAGCTACTGGTTAGTATGAAAGGTTTTTTTTTAATTCTAGGGCATTTTTTTTTCCTTTATTGAATAGATACATTGAAGAGAGATAGGGACTACAAGGGAGAGAGGTGTGCAGTAAAGACCTCCCTGACAGGATTCAGTTCAGGGATCCCTGCATTTGAGCAACGTGCTTTTGTGGTCTGTAAAAATTAGACCACCGGACACCCCTGGATAACACAAAACTTAGTGTCAAACTGTGCTCATAATATGTAGTCTATAAAAAGGTTAAAATATGCTGTATGATAACATAGCATTCTAATATAGTATATGAATGAATTTCTCTCTCAGGGCACAGCAGTTGTTACTTGTGAAGTTACGAAAAATTGCGCTGGAGCAAAAAGACTTTCGGAAAAAAGTGAGTCACCCTACTGACACCTTCTCTTGTTTGCCTTCATCTCAATGAAAAAAAAACTTGTATTAATAACTGTGATGTGTTTATTTCCCTACATGTAGTTTTTAAAGAAAGTACCCAGCTGTGTGCGACTAGTCAAGGCAGTGGACCCAAGTTGTCGTGCAATTGGTTCCACACAGCAGGTTGTTTATACACTCAGTAAACGTAAGTTCCTCCAAGGATACAAAGATTTAAATGCCTGATTTGTCAAGCGTGCTTTTGTGCATGTTTGTACTTTGTATTAATGTGTTTGCCCTTGCATGCATTCCTTTCATTTCCCCTCAGGTCAAGAGGAGCACTTAGTCCCGTACAGTTTAGTACAGCTGGTGCAGGTTCAGACTAAGCGGCCCGTCATCATCTCGCCCTCCGTTCTCTCCCATGGTCTGATAGAGAAGCTGCTGCAACCAGCAGAGTCTGGTTTGAAGTTTAATGTCTGCCCTCCAGGTGAAAACTTATTTCAATTCATGTAATTTTAAGTACAGCTTTAGTTGTTCCTCTCAGGGGAAAGCTCATCATAACACAACTCATTACAACATTAAATGAAAATCATTAAAAAGCATAAAAATAAAAACCTAAAGCATTTGAGCAGAGTTTGAAGAATTAAAAAGGGGTTAAAAGAACTACAATTAGAGACAGTATACATATCATAGGATCATAAGCTCTAATTTCTGTCTACCATATTACCACAATCTAGTCAAAAGTGCATTGCCAAAGGTGTAACATTCATTTATAGACATATCCAAGTCCATTTTGCAATTATGGTGGTGGAAAAACTGATTTTGCTCCAGCATAAGCACAAATGTGTTGTCTTAATTCTGTTATTTTTCAGAGGTGTGTTTTGGGTGTAACATGCAAAACCCAGTCACAGTGGCTCCCATCCTCACCTTTAACAGGCAAGGGAGCATGATCTAAGTTGGATTGCTATTGTTATCTTGGAGGACAGATGGGCTTTGCACTGATAAAAGGACATGCTTGTTCAGGAAATGAAAAGCCAGACAAACAACACTGGTCTGCACTGCTGGCATTAAGGCAGACAATAATTACAGTTAATGCCTAAGCAGTTTTTTTTCTAGAAGAGGATGATGAGGAGGAGGAGGAGAAGGTGGAGGAGGAGATGACTGAACTGGTGCTGAAGTTATATTTTAAGTTTGGCGTGCACGGATGCAACTCATGCTGTCTTCCTCTGTTGTGCAACATGCAGACAGAAACAGAAAGGATCTGCTGAATAATTTTGTGAACCCACACACCACGTGTGATGTATGATATTGGGCATATCTGGGAGGGGTGCGTGTCCTGCGGATGACGTCACCGCGCCATATATATATTGGGCGGACCGCCAGCTTAAGGGAGTGGTGAGTTGGTTATATGGGAGTCTTGAGAGGTGGTTGGCAGTTGGCCCCATTACACATGTACTTGTACTTATTCATTTATTGTAATAAAGTTCAATTCAACGGCAGCATCCTCGTCGGTCGCTGTTGCCAGGTTTGTGGACATAACATTTGGCGAAGAGAGATAGAACCATGGACGCATGCTTCAGGCTAAAGCCGTTCCTCGAGTCCCCTGATGAACCAGCTATCCCGTGACCTTCATTTCAGCGCTGGACTTGGAGGAACTGGATGAAATTCAAATGCAGATACTGCTTGTCCACCACCTGGGTACAGAAGGTCAGAGAATTTTTCAGATGCTTGGTCTGACGGCCTATTATGAGGATTCTGTCCAGATGCTAACTAGCTACTTTGCTAAACCCAAAAATGTGGCCCAGTGAGCGAAAACTCGCCACCATCATCAGGAAGCTAAGCTAGCTAACTCCACACCCTATGGAGACGGCATAAACATTGTGAGCCCCGAAGGTTGGTCGGGACTGTAGTGTGTAGTGAAGTTAAGACGGCGTGAGTGTGCCCATGCTGGTGGCCACCGTCGCCACGCAGTCTCCAAATGTTATGGGATGGGATTTATTCTGCGAGCTAGGTTTTACTCTCACAGTCGGCGGGCAGACGGTCAGCGGCCCAGGCCCAGTTTACCCAGGCTTCACAGACATGAGTGCAGCCAAAGAGCACAGTGTAGACAGCGAACGTAACACAGAGAGGGGATATGGCATAGACGGTGAAGACGACATGGAGAAAGAACAGAGACCGGACTCTCCTCCGTTCCTCGCACAGCCAGAACCAAAGCTGGAGGAGAGGGAGCCCGGGTCTATCGAAACCAATGCCGACGAGGTAATTCAGAACAGCACCAACAACACTCCATCCACCCCGTGCGCTCAGGAGGAGAGCTGCCCGGGATGGGGGCAGCGGCCGGACTTGCCTCCGTTCCTTGCTCAGCTGCAGCTGGAGGAGAGGGAGCCCATGCCTATCGAGAATGACATCGACAAGGTCATTCAGAATGACACCAGCACCACACCAGCCACCCCGCGCTCTCAGGAGGAGAGCCTTCCGGGAAGTGGGCAACAGCTGGGCTTGCCTCCGCCCCTCGCTCAGCCAGAACTGGAACCATGGGAGAGGGAGCCTGAGTGTGCAGAGAGCCCTGGAGTGCAGCAACAGTAACCGGGCACAAACACAGCGCACAATGCGGCACAGCAGAGCACTTCAGATGGCAGAGAGGAGGAACCAGACTGCTTCCGTACCCACGCTCAACAAGCTACGGCGGTAACGACCAAGCTGACGGTTGAAGAGTCCGTCTCAACGAGCGACACTGGAGAGGCACCGGACACCTTCTGTACCCATGATGATCCTCAACCGATGACGGAGACAACGGGTGAAGGGTCCGCGACGAACACGATGACAACGGAACGTTGGGATCCGGGGGCTGGGATCGAACCCAGGATCCCCCGGCCAAGGATGAGTTGCTGTGCTGCCGCAGTGCTAACCACTCCGCCACCGCGCCGCCAAAAACATGCAAGTTAGGTTAATTGGCATCAAAACTGGGGATTCTAAATTGTCCGTAGGTATGACTGTGAGAGTGAAAGGTTGTCTGTCTCTCTGTGTTGGTCCTGTGATGGACTGGCGATCTGTCCAGGGTGTACCTTGCCTCTCACCCAAAGATGCTGGGATAGGCTCCAGCCCCCCCGCGAACCGAAAAGGATTAAGCGGAAGAAGATGAATGAATGAATGAATGTGAGGTTTGTTTTTTCCAGCAACTGGGCTATCACTAGAGATGGGCCGATCCGATATGCAGTATCAATATCGGGTTCAATCCAGGAAAAATTACTGGATCAGTATCTGGGAGCAATAAATAAAAACTGATCCATTAAAACACTTAAAACTGTGCAACGTTCTGTAAAAATCTCTCACTCGCGCTGCAGCACTTGGAGCCTGTCCTACAGGCGCCTTCTGTGAGCAGCAGTGTTGTCAACTCCTCAGTAAGGAAAGTAGCTATTGGCTGTCCTAAAAGTCACTAGAAATCGCTAAATGACATCATTGCCTAATTTGCATAATTGGTCATTTCCACGTAATTGTAATGGATACTGTAGAAGAGAAGAATAATGTCGTGGGACAGACAAAAAGTGAGTAAAAAACATCCTAAATATGTTTAGAACTACAAATTAACTTTCTTATGTTGATTCTTGGTTTGTTTTAATTTTGCCATTTAAATAGGCCATCACTTCTCAAAATGACTTCATGACTTTAATGCTTTATCTAGACCCACGTTACACACTGTAAATCAGTTTTGTCCTGCACTGTTGAATGTTAGAATATCAAATTTAATCAAAAGACTGTTATGCTAGCTCACTGTACATCCAGCCTGTTATGTCCGTAACTGGTATTAAGCAAACACACGGTTGCTGCAGTTTAACGGAGCTTTATTACACACAGTGTCATATACATACACAGGCTCACGGCACACACCCGCTGACCAGGTGGCTCCCACGACGACAGAGACAGAGCCTCTTCCGCACACTCCTTTATACCATGAGCGGCGTCACCGCCGGAGACCGGCAGTAGCCGCCCCGGTCTAGCCCACGACCAACCCGACCACCATCTTACTATTACAGCCTATTTACATACACAACATTCCCCCCCTTCAAGAAATTGCCAAGCGCACAGATAGTTCCCCCCCAAAAAATTTGCTTCCCGACTCACACACTACAGCAAAACAATTGCAAAGACAATTAAACAACCTATCCATGCACACGACTAACTGGGGGGCCAGGTGGACTACCAGCACCCCCACACGGCTGGGCGGATTATTCTGCCACCGAACACAAAACAAAGCTGTGTAACTACAATAATAAAATTAAAATAAAACAATCCCAGAACAGCTCCACACAAAACACATAATTACAGGACAAATAACAGCTACTGGCGCCCCCCCAACACTCACCCCCACACTGGGCACATTCCAAAACGTTGGGTATGTAAATATTCAATCATAAACAATTTACATGGGCCAAACACACCCCACCACCCCAAACCTGGGCACCCAACATGTCATTCTAATAAAATTTCACCCTAAAATTAGCAAAATCACATAATTTATACACGTAAACCCCTCAGGGCAAAATTCAATCAATACACATCACAATTATAATAGAAAACGCCCCTCAAATTAGCACTCTCTTTTCTCTCTTTTTTTTTAAAAATCAAACCAGGGTACCAAACCATCAGCAGACAAACGTAAATAAAGAAATAAACACATCCGGACTGGGGAGAAAAACACAGACAGAAATTAAAACAATTCTCTCAGTCCTCAGGCAGGTCTTTCTCCCGACGCTTCTGTCTCTTGACCTCAGGGCTCCCACCGCGCCGCTTCGTCTCCTCCACCCTGGGCAGCTCATTCGGATGCTTCCAGGTCTGGTCAGACAAGCGTAGAAACCCGTCACTCCGAACGGCCTCCACTCGGAACCATCTCCTCTCGTTGCACTGCTCGCGCGAGCCGTGTTCACCTCTCATCCGGGCCTCAACCCTGGGCCACACCACATCGCCGACCCACCGGGAAGCCCGCAACCTCCTCCTCTGATGGTGTTGGGTCTGACTGGTCTCCATCAATGATCCGGTCAACTCCTGGGTACGGTCTGTGTTTCCCATGGGTGACCATCTTCCCGAGCGATGTAACAACTCGCTCACTGGTCCTGCTCTTTCTGGATCCAGCATGGGCGCCTCATCCTTACAGGCTGCCAGTGATGTCCCATTGTGCCATTCCGCACCCCCAGTTTGGGCATCAAACAGATCAGCATCGGGTCCAACCCGCGGCATCCTCGCGTAGCGCCGAACATGCTCTCCTTCATGACACATGTCCAACCAGTCCGATTCCCTCACCTACACGCCATCCATCAGTGGAGTCGGCCGGCTCCAAAGTCCGCAGCCCGACCACTCCTCACCCAATACATTGGCGATCAAAAAACCCAGGCTATAAAATAGGTTACACCCCATGATGTTAACCCCTACAGCGGTGACATGGGGCACCACGACCGACCCATAGCGAACTTCTGCCTCCATAAAGCCCATCACAGCCAGCCTGTTCAGTCCATAGCCATAATAGTCTCTCTCACGTTGTTTAATCTGTTGGTGGGGAAACAAACTGTTCACAGTCGTCAGGTTCAACACCGAGATAACAGCACCTGTGTCAACCAACAGTGGAACCATGACACCGTCAAGCATGACATCACAGCCGATCCTCCCCATTGTCGCTGGGGAGACCGTATGTACGATGGCCGGAGACTTCTGCGCAGCACCTAGTTCTCTTCCACGGCTCCTGCGTACAAAGTTGTCGCACATCCTGGCGAAGTGGTCCCACAGACTGCTCTTGCCACACTGCTTTCCTCTCGCTGGGCACACACTGGCTTTATAGCGGTGAACAGGGGGCCCACAACCATAACAACGAGGTGTACCAGGGGCAGACCGTATCTTCACCACAGTGGCATACGTGTCACCTCCGGTGTCACTGTCATTAGGGTCCCAACTCGGTGCCTTCGCGCGAGAATCATCCTTACTCAGAAGAGCCTCTTCAGGCAGGCCCCTCGCAATGATCTCCGCTGCCTCAAACTGCTGGGCAAGCTCAACAGCCGTGGTCAACGTCAACTCTCCTGGAAACTCCAATAACCTGGACTGGACCGCTTCACTACAAACGTATTCCGCCAGTTGGTCCCGAATCATCTCCTCTTCCAGGCGTCCAAACTCACACCCCCTCACCAGCCTATGGAGCTCTGACAGAGTAACCATCAGGTTCTTGGTCACCACCCTGACTAAGGCCTTTCTCTCTGATTGCTCAGTTTAGATGGCCAGCCAACTCTAGGAAGAGTCCTGACGGTTCTGAACTTCTTCCATTTATGGATGATGGAGGCCATTGTGCTCTTTGGGACCTTAAAAGCGGCAGAAATTTTTCTGTACCCTTCCCCAGGTTTATGCCTCGAGACAATCCTGTCTCGGAGGTCTACAGACAATTCCTTTGACTTCATGCTTGGTTTGTGCTCTGACATGCACTGTCAACTGTGGGTCCTTATATAGACAGGTGTGTGTCTTTTCAAATCATGTCCAATCAACTGAATTTACCACAGGTGGACTCCAGTTAAGCTGTAGAAACATCTCAAGGATGATCAGTGGAAACAGGATGCACCTGAGCTCAATTTTGAGCTTCATGGCAAAGGCTGTGAATACTTACACTACCGTTCAAAAGTTTGGGGTCACCCAGACAATTATTTTGTGTTTTCCATGAAAAGACACACTTATTTACCACCATGAGTTGTAAAATGAATACAAAATATAGTCAAGACATTGACAAGGTTAGAAACAATGATTTGTATTTGAAATAATAATTTTTTCCTTCAAACTTAGCTTTTGTCAAAGAATCCTCCATTTGCAGCAATTACAGCATTGCAGACCTAACATGATTGCACAAGGGTTTTCTAATCTTCCATTAGCCTTCTGACGCAATGAGCAAACACACTGTACCATTAGAACACTGGAGTGATAGCTGCTGGAAATGGGCCTCTATACACCTATGTAGATATTGCACCAAAAACCAGACATTTGCAGCTAGAATAGTCATTTACCACATTAGCAATGTATAGAGTGTATTTCTGATTAGTTTAAAGTTATCATCATTGAAAAAAAGTGCTTTTCTTTCAAAAATAAGGACATTTCTAAGTGACCCCAAACTTTTGAACGGTAGTGTATGTACATGTGATTTCTTAGTTTTTTTATTTTTAATAAATTTGCAAAAATCCCCCCAAAAAACTTTTTTCACGTTGTCATTATGGGGTATTGTGTGTAGAATTTTGAGGGAAAAAATGAATTTAATCCATTCTGGAATAAGGCTGTAATATAACAAAATGTGGAAAAAGTGAAGCGCTGTGAATACTTTCCGGCTGCACTGTACAGTATGTGGTGAAACATCTGAGTATGATTATTGGGGAATTTATTATTTTTTTTAATTTATTTATTTTGTATACTTTATTAATCTCAGAAGGAAATTCAGGGCATCCACTTGGATGGATGAGGCAGCCATGGTACAATGCCAATCCCTTCACCATTCACACACACATTCACACCTCGGACCACTTTAGAGTCTCCACTTAACCTAACTGTGTGAATGTATTCACTCCTGGAATCCCCAGTGTCCAATCAGATTACTTGGTCAGAAGTAACTATTGTTTAATTGAAATAACAGACAATTAAAATTCCAGCATATCTTTTGAGAGTGTCTGTGTCAATATATGTGCGCGTACAGTTTTTAAACACACTGCCTAAATAATGAATGCTAATGTACCACTGACTTTAGACATTTGTTGGGCATAAGTACATTGTCACAAAATGCCAGAAAAGAACAACTTACAACTTTGTGCCCAGCCATATCCCTTTTAAATAAGTCCACTCAAATGAGCGTAAAGCATCTACAGCCAATCGTTATTTGGATGACGACGGCTCAAAGTGTGAAAATGCGACAATGCACTGCCAGAAACTAACAAATCCCTTTGTTTCACCCCTACTAGTGCATGCCCGTAGAAAGCAAGTATTCATGTCTGAAACAGGTAGCCCAATTAGGTTTTCCAGGCCCAAACGTAGGCTGTGTTTGAAAGTGCAATACAGAGGTATAGCCTATATGTAGGCAATCACACATGTTAGACAAATATGAAAAAGACTGAACTGAGATTTATTTGATTGTGTGAATATTAATTACAGAATAATTGAAAATGAATGGGACATCCAATATTAGCCACTGTTTAACAACTGCTTGTTTATTTTTTGTCAGACCGTTTATTTGTGTGATCTTTTATGAGTTATATTCATAAATGTTGTATGTTGCACTTTGGGGAATGGGAGTTGTTCAGTCACTATTATAATTTAGTTTATATGTGTAGTTTATAGTCTATTGTCAATAAACTCATGCAGTACTATAACAGGACATGTTTACAAATATTTAGATAGATAGATTAGTTTATTTGACAGGGACAGTGCAATAAACATAGACAATTAATCAATGACAATCAATCTGATGTGTTGCACATAGAGTGTATAGCTATTGGCTAATTTGCAACTCTTGTCCCATTTGAGACCCATTGTAGTGCATCCGTTTATATTTTAGCAATATTATAAGTACAAAACACCGAACATTATTATTATTATTATGCACACCCTTGTAGCGTCAGCAAAGCACGTTTAAAATCTTAGGTCAGTGTGACGAACGGTTTGAGAGATGTCTGAGGAACAAACACACACACAAAGACAGACAGACACACAAACAGACAGAGATGTCTTGAATTTATAGATAGATAATTTTTAACTGATCTTTACAATACTGTTCAGTGTGTTCTTTCCCTTTAAGGGAAGATTTTTTAAAAAATGAAAGAGAAATGAAAAAGATTTTCAATAAAGACAAGACTCATGGATGATACAACTGCTACTTGTAAACACAAATAAATTGACGTGATAAAATTCTCCTCTTTCCTGTGCTTGCTGTTCTCAGAGCCTATTCAGGATTCAGAACGACAAGATAAACCAATATTATTTTTGGATTCCTGTGGTACAGATCAGACTTTGGGCATACGGTTGCAGTCAATACGGGATATTATAAATGAGGTAAAATGTGTTTTCTGTGTCCAAAAATTACCTTGAAATCTACTTATTATGCATTCCCTTATTTTTGTAATGCACATTGTGACAGTGGGGTTGCTTGTTTTATATGCAGGCTTTAGACTGCTCTAAGCACTTGATTTCAGACATTATGGTGCACAGGGGCCCCACCCACTTGCTGTTTTTGACTTTCTGTTTGAGAGGAGCAGCCAATCAGATTCCAGATTGCTTAAATGGAGGCTAACCAAAAGGCAGAAGAATTAAAACCCCCTGAAAAAACAGTCAAAATTTGATGAGCATTATTTTGAACAGTGAATCATGTAAAGCTTTAATAAGTTTATGTAGGTGGACATGAAGTGGTAGGGTTAAGTTTAATTATAGGGATTGTCTGTATTCATATTATGGAAAGATGTAATAATAATACTGATTGTACTCTGTCTCACAATCACCTTATCCATTTGCTCGTCTTAGGACAAGCACTGTTTGCTTGAGTTGGGCCTGTCCAGTGTGGAGTGTTTAATCAGACTGGGTATTTACCCCATCGTCATCCATATTCGCCCCAAGACCAAAAAGCGCAAGAAGCTGAGGTATGTGTTTGCTCTTTTACTTTGCAAGTGTAATTTTTTTTCAGTGCTATCCACCTTATTCCTAGGCCCCATGATGCCTTGCGTGAATTATGGTAGCAACTTCCGGTACTAGTTTAGAACGTATGATTGTCACTGAAACGGGACACTTTTCCTTTTTGAAAAAACAATGACTTCGGCATCAGAAATGCAAGAACACAGCCTTTTGTGCCTCAAAAACAGTAATATACTCATACCACTTCCCACGACTATCTAGGAACAGGAAGATGACCTTATAAAGTGGCCTGGCAGACAGTAGCTCCATTTGTTAGCGCCGCTGCTAATATGCTAACGCTGTAAACAAATAAAAGCTCTAAGATAATATCAATGTCTCCACCGCAATAAAGTCGGCTGCATTTTGTTAAAATATGTTGGACATAATCAAATTTACCTCAGAGCAGACGTAGAGTCTAGTCAGAGCCACAAAGAACCACAACATCGTGCTTGGGCGTTTTAAATTCCAGATAAAATGTCAGATCTGTGACATTCATACAAGTGAAAACATACCTGGTGCTGCTGTGTCTGTACCACCGATCACACGAACAATCCTTTAGTTTTCAGTGCATGATCTACTCATTGCCGTTGAAGCCACAGATTTAGCTGTGCTGATCTGTGAGGAGCCTCACACCACGAACAGCAGCAAGTACCAGAACTACGCAAAAACATTCAAAAATACAAAAACTACACGTGCTGAAATTAGCTGCCATTTGAGAGCAAAACATGTACTGTATGTGGACTATACATTAAAACGAATTAGAAACACTTTTAAAAATGCTATTTTAAATGCCCCTGCTACTTCATTCTTACTGACTGATTTAACACTACGTCAGCCAAAACCGGAAGCTCCACCCATAATTGTTCCTACAGCGGCACCCCCAGGAATAAGGTGGATAGTTAGCTCTTATCTTATTATACCCGTGTGCCTGTGCATTATTTAAGTTTACATACAGTTTAAGGGGACATATGTTTAAAATGTCACTTTTCAGTGCAGTTGCACATTAATTTGCATATCTCGGATGGCTACCAGTGGAAAAACTGTGAAAAAAACCCACAATCTTGTCTCTTTGTTAGGGTCAGTCTTTGACTGAAGACCTCTCATTATTCAATAAATAGTGTTGATTTGGCTTCAGTTGTGCTATGAATACCGGAACTTATTTGAATGATACCACCCTCACAATTTCATCTCCACCCATTTTAATGACTGGGGGAATTTATCCCTATAACTGTCTAAATCCACACACTGACAGTGCTTACTAGAGTTACAGTAGCTTTAGCAACTGCAGTTTTTATGGCTACTCTATATATTTTACTCACACTCCTAAAGGTAATTATTCCCAGCTGGCTCATTAATCCATAATCGATTCTATTTTATCTTGTAACATTCTGGTTTATTTTGTTTCTTTGGCCATTCACATAGTTAATTCAGTGGCATGAGTCTGCACTACCATGGTTTTTATTTCTTCTCTCTGTATATTCTAATCACCTAACTAGACATCTGTGTTTCCACCTGATTTATGATTCCATAGACAATTGAATATCTTGTGCTATTTTTGCTTAATTTTGGTATATTTTGGCAAGGAGAGACTAGCAGATCTGGCAGCTTAGCTGGGCAACCACGGTCAGTGTTAATGGCAGTTCTGTACCCCACTAGACATCCCACTGGCAGGGAGAGTCTGGTACATAAGGCCACTGCCATTAGCTTAGCTCGGTGATTGTGGTTGTGGTTTATTTTAAAGGTAGTTTTCTATTCATTGACTATTCACCCCACTCGGTAACTGTAATCCCAGCCAAATCCTCTACCAAAATGTGACGATATATTTCATTCCTATATATACTGCGTTCCAAATTATTATGCAAATGATATTTGTCTCTGATTTTCCTAAATAGTTGATGCATTATTTGCTGAATGAATACCTGATAATTTTTTCCACATATAGGGAGTTGTTCGGAACTCCTTATGAGAACTCCTTATACAAAGATATAGAGTGATGATAATCAAGTCAGTGGCAGTAATGCACCTGTAGGCTGGTTGCCAACCGCCAATCAAATCTAAAAGAAGAAGAAGAAGAATAGTCAATGTAAATGACAGTCAGTATAATTTTCAAGTCATCAGCTATTAGAATATAATTCAAATTTTATTGAACAAACCTCCCAATGATAAGTATTTTTTTTGCAAAAATAAAAAAACTCAAAATGTTCCAAATTATTATGCACAACAGAGTTTCAAAACGTTTTATTGGCTGTAAAGAACTGAAAATGGTCATCTGTTGAATTTGCAGCATTAGGAGGTCCTATTGACTGAAATCAAAAGCCATTTCAATCAAAAACATCTTAACAGGACAAGTTACATGTTAACATAGAACCCTTTTTTGATATAGCCTTCACAGTTCTTGCATCCATTGAACTTTTGAGTTTTTGGAAAATTTCTGCTTGAATTTCTTTGGAAGACGTCAGAATAGCCTCCCACAGCTGCTGTTTTGATGTGAACTGCCCCCCACCCTCATAAATCTTTTGCTTGAGGATGCTGCAAAGGTTCTCAATACAGTTGAGGTCAGGGGAAGATGGGGGCCACACCATGAGTTTCTCTCCTTTTATGCCCATAGCAGCCAATGGCGCAGAGGTATTCTTTGCAGCATGAGATGGTGCATTGTCATGCATGAAGATCATTTTGCTAAGAAAGGAACAGTTCTTCTTTTTGTACCATGAAAGAAAGTGGTCAGTCAGAAACTTTATATACTTTGCTGAGGTCATTTTCACATCTTCAGAGACCCCAAAGGGGCCTACCAGCTCTCTCCTCATGATTCTGGCCCAAAACATGACTCCGCCACCTCCTTGCTGATGTCGCAGCCTTGTAGGGACATGGTGGCCATCCACCAACCATCCATTACTTCATCCATCTGGACCATTCAGGGTTGCACAGCACTCATCAGTAAACAAGACTGTTTGAAAATTAGTCTTCATGTATTTCTGGGCCCACTGCAACCATTTCTGCTTGTGAGCATTGGTTAGGGGTGGCCGAATAGTAGGTTTATGCACGACTGCAAGCCTCTGGAGAATCCTACGCCTTGAGGTTTGTGGGACTCCAGAGGCACCAGCAGCTTCAAATACCTGTTTGCTGCTTTGTAATGGCATTTTAGCAGCTGCTCTCTTAATCCGATGAATTTGTATGGCAGAAACCTTCCTCATTATGCCTTTATCTGCATGAACCCGTCTGTGCTTTGAATCAGCCACAAATTTCTTCACAGTATGATGATCACGCTTAAGTGTTTGTGAAATATCTAATGTTTTCATACCTTGTTCAATTCATTGCACTATTTGATGCTTTTCAACAGCAGAGAGATCCTTTTTCTTTCCCATATTGCTTGAAACCTGAGGCATGCTTAATAATGTGGAACATCCTTCTGTTGTAGTAGTTTTCCTTTAATTGGGCTCACCTGGCAAACTAATTATGATAGGTGTCTGAGATGGATGTCAGTGATCCAAAGCGCCCTGAGACACAATACCATCCATGAGTTTAATTGAAAAATAAAACATTGAATGTTTAGAACACTAAAATCCTATTTGCATAATAATGTGGAATGTGGTGTATTATTTTAGCTTATTGTACTGTAGGTTATATACTCTGGCCAGGATGGTTCCTTGATCAGCGGACGTTAGCTGCCATTAACAGGGTTAGTGATCACTGATTCAGGAATTTTTCTGTGCTTATAATATGTAAGGGACTAGTCATGTCCTATCGACCACTTATACCACATAGCCCTGTCCCCAATAATGATGTATTTGGGCTTTTGTATTCTCACGTCCAGCCAATTTTACATTTGCTCACTAGCTAATATAATATTGTATCAACTGCAAATCTTAGAAATGATTGGGCTCTTTAGCATTTAAAGAAACATGCTCTGAAGTGGGTTGCGTTGAAGAAGGGTGCTTAAGCTGTGAAGAAAATAGTGCAGCAATATTTAAACCCTTGTCCCTCCCCCCCAGGCCACAGTTGCAAATAAGAATGTGTTCTTAATCTGTCTTACCTGGTTAAATAAAGGTTAAATTTTTAAAAAAAAGAAGTGTTTTGACCAAAGCATGACAGAGATTTCATTAACACCTCTGGAAACTGTGTTAACATATGGAAAAAAAAATGCATGATATGTCCCCTTTAATATAATTGACCCTTTACTTTCATCATTACCTTAATTTTTTTTTTTTTTTATCTTTGTTTGAAATAAACTCATTTTTCTAACCCAACCCATAAAACAGGAAGTTTTTTCCACGGTGTGGAGAGGACAGCGTAATGGAGGAGATGTGTCAGGCTGAGGAGCTGCAGCTGGAGACTCTGCCGCTGCTTTATTACACCCTGGAGCCCAGCGCCTGGAGCACCACCAATGAGCTGCTGACAGCTTTATCTAGTGCCATCCACAGTCAGCAGAAGGCTGTGGCCTGGATTGAACTGGACAGGCTGCAGTGAAAGAGTGTTACAGAACATGTGGTGTGCTGGAATAATGATCACAGCACAAAGTAGATTCTTCTGGACTGTCAGTGGATGGACATTCAGTGTGAATATGCCAGAAGAGAACAATTAGGCGTTATGCACGTAGATACAAAAGAGAATTTCACAATTGTCATAATTATAGCTAGATGGTGTATGTAGCCATATGTAGCCAAGCTGGATTGGCTATAATATGTAAATAATTATTACAAAAATATACAGTATATCACGATTTTGGATCATAAAAATCAGATGCTGTCAGTACCGTGTTTAAATATACACCAGTCAGGTATAACATTATGACCACCTGCCTAATATTGTGTTGGTCCCCCTTTTGTTGCCAAAACAGCCCTGACCCATTGAGACATGGACTCCACTAGACCCCTGAAGGTGTGCTGTGGTGTCTGGCACCAAGATGTTAGAGCGGATCCTTTAAGCCCTGTAAGTTGTGAGCTGGGGCCTCCATGGATTTGTTTGTCCAGCACATCCCACAGATGCTTGATTGGATTGCGATCTCGGGAATAAGTCAACACCTCAAACTCATTGTTGTGCTCCTCAAACCATTCCTGAGCCATTTTAGCTTTATGGCACAGCTCATTATCCTGCTGAAATAGGCCACAGCCATCAGGGAATACCGTTTCCACTTAAGGGTGTACAGTACACCCCTGCTGACATCTTGGTGCCAGATACCAGAGCACACCTTCGGGGGTCTAGTGGAGTCCATGCCTCAACGGATAAGGGCTGTTTTGGCAGCAAAACGGGGACCAACGCAATATTAGACAAGTGGTCATAATGTTATGCCTGATTGGTGTACATTGGTATTTTAAAAATTTCATGGGTGTATGATGCTGAAGAGCACTGCGGTCACTGAACATCCAATTATTATGTGAATAAAACATAAACTGTGAATATAAAGGGTTATATTGTTCTTCCTCTGCTGAAAGTTCTCAACAGTTACCATCCCATTTCCATATTGTCCATCCTGGCTAAGGTTCTTGAACAGCTTGTCAGTAATCAGTTGAAGGAATTTCTACATCATAATATTTTGTCAGATTTTCAATCAGGATTTAGAAAATGGCGTAGTACTACTACTGCAGCTCTAAAAATTAATGAATGACTTTGTTGACTCTTTTGACAGGAAACATCATTGTGCAGCCCTTTTCATAGACCTCTCCAAAGCTATTGATATGGTGTCATACACTCCTGAAATAAAGACTTCTCAGTATTGGACTTTCTCCACATTATCAGATGGTTTAATAACTACCTGTCATAAAGATCTCAGTGTGTGCAAGCAGATGGTCTTACCTCCACTTCACTTGCTGTAACCAAGGGTGTCCCTCAGGGGTCAGTCTTAGGGCTACTTCTCTTCATTATTTACAGGCCCACAATGTCTCCCATGCCAATTTCCACTTTTATGCTGGCGACACTGTTGTATATACCTCAGCACCCACTCCAGACCTCTCGCTGTATAATTTGCAAATAGCTTTTAATACTTTACAGACATTTTTTTTTATGATTTGAAGCTTGTTTTAAATTCTGACAAAACCAAAATGATGTAATTTTCAAATTCAAAAACAAAGCCAAAGGACTTGAAACCCATTCTTGCTATACAGGGTACAGTGACTGAGAAGGTACCACAGTACAAATACTTGGGATTTTATTAGATGACTGTCTTTCTTTTACCCCTCATATACAGCTTCTGGTAAAGAAGCTAAAATTGAAGCTTGGTTTTTATTTTAGAATTAGGTCTTGCCTTTCTTTTCAGGCCAAAAAAGACTTGTTGCCTCCACCTTCATGGCTGAACTTGATTGTGGAGATATTATTTATAGGAATGCTCCCTAGCATAGTTTGTCGATGCTTGACTCTGTTTATCATGGTGCACTAAGGTTCATTATGAAATTTAAAGCCCATACTCACCATTGCCTTTTATATAGCCATGTTGGTTGGTCTGATTTGTCCTGGCATTGACGTAAACATTGGCTCATTTTTATTTATCAATGTATTTTTGGTCTGCTCCCATCTTATCTACATGTCTTCATTACTCAAAAAGCAAGTTCATATGGTCTTAGGTTGCAGGATTTGTTTTTATTGTTTGTTCCATCAGTCAGAATCGAAAGAGGATAAAATGCTTTTAGGTTTGCCACTCCCTTTGACTGGAACACCTTGCAAAATTACGTAAAGCTGAAGGAGCTGGTCTCTCTGAACACTTTTAAAGAGCTATTGAATGACTTGGAGGCACAGATTTCTGTTTGTAGATGTTTTAACAGGTTTTAATGTCACTAAGCCTACATGCTGAGCACTTGTACTTTTATCTGTTGACTGTCTATTTCTTATATGTATGATGATCGTGGTGCTGTTTTAATGTTGCTGTTAATGTCCATAACTTGTAATTTGTGATGCTGCCTTTCTTGGCCAGGACACTCTTGTAAAAGAGATTCTTAATCTCAACGAGTCTTATCCTGGTTAAATAAAGGTTTAATAATAACTAAAATAATTTATGTGGGATTTAACAGCAGTTTTTTGAGGCAATACAAAGTTTAAAAAATGGGCTTTTATTTGATATTTTACTTTGTTGCCTTGAGCTCTTTGTTTTAGCATATTCAGTTTGACATTTCTGAAAGAAGCAGTGTATTTCTGTTTACGTTTCCTTCAGCATTTCTATTTACACTATGTTGTAGAACAGTACTGTTTTCTGTGGCTTGTTGTAGCTCATTTTATAATAAAATAATGTAAAAAGTAACCTTGTGTTTTATGTTCATATGTAAAATTTCTTTTGACATAAAATATATGATGGCATATACATACTTATACATTAAAGGGACATAATGTAATCACACCTACCATTTTTAAATGGTACTACAGTCCGAATGTAAATCAGTGGAGTGTTATCCCTCACCTCCTTTCCTGACGCAGTCACACAGGGTGCCAAGTTTAAGACAGGAGGGAGAATGTACACAAACCAGCAGGAAGAAGAGCTCACATTGGGAAGCAACAATTACTCCTACACAGTAAGTTGGGGGGGGGGGGGGGGGGTTCAGATCTGGTAGAAATGGTTTCTGGTTTGGTTGTCCTGGTTGTCTCTGTGGCTGCATCACACTGTCTTTTAGTCTGCAGAAGTTTGCAGAAGAACATCTGTTGTTTTACAATGCGAGGGCTCCAAACATGACTGGCCCTAGCTCTAGGGAGTTGTCTATGTCACCACAAAACAAAAAGCAAGCATTTCTGGAATGTTTTTTGAACTTTTCAAGAGTATATCCTGGATGCCATGTTGCTAGAATGACACCTCATAGTTAATTTTATGGTTTATTACACAAATCTAGTAACAAAGCACTACTGCCACTTGTACAAACATTGTCACATTTGGCTTTATGTCATCAGTAAGTGCTGTTTGTTTCAAAGAAGTGCAGTCTCCGAGTGATCCCAGTGGACAAAAACACAGTGAACACATCAGCTTTACGGACTTTGTGTTTTGTTTTGGGGTTGTTGTTTTTTTTGGGAGGGGGAGTATTTTTGTTTTGGAAGGACTCTCTCATACAGTCAGCATGTTGTAAAATGATTGATGGGAGGAATGGTCACACCGATCATTTGCCATACACACATGCAGCGTACTCGTGGTCTGCTTGTACGTCGGGGCAGAAGCCCACCTCTCCAGCTGAGCCAAATCAAGGGTGACGGCCAACCCTAAAGCTCAGTTTGACTTAGGCTCAGAACAGACTTCACAGTGTGAGTGGGCCCAAAACTACAGTCAATTTGAATTTCAGTACAGAACAGAATTTTATTTTAACAACCTTGTCAGCCTGAGTAGATTAAGATAAGATTAAGGTCAAATAAGATGGGCCCAAAGTAATGACAAAACATTCATTCTTATACTGCAATTCTTTTAAATTAAGCATTGCAGCAAAAAAGTTTAGCTTTGGCAGAGGTGTGCATTCAGCATCTTCTCCTTACCTTAAGAGGTTAAGAGTTCATCGCCATTTTGTTTGTTTGTAATACTTACAAACAAATACAGGGGGCAGGTGTAGTGTGGCCGACTACTGATGGGAGGGTCAGGGGTTCAATTCCCGCTCTGTCTGCAGTCTGCATGTCGAAGTGTCCTTGAGCAAGACACAACCCCCAGTTGCTCTTGGTGGGTCAGGCCAGTGCCTGTGCACGGCAGCTCCTCCGCCGTGAATGGGTGGATAGCAGGATCTGTGAAGGACTGTGACCATCCTGAGATGAGAAAAAGCATTATATAAGTGAACGCCATTTATAGAAAAGTCCATCAGATTTTGGAGCTGAACTGAGTCAGTGACCTAGGATTGCATGTATCTTTAACATTACCATGTACAGTGCTGTGAACAAATATTTGCTCCCTTCCTGATTTCTTATATTTCTGCATATTTGTTACATTTAAATGTTTCAGCTCATCAAACAAGTTTTAATATTAGACAAAGATTACCCGAGTAAATGCAAAATTCTGTTTTAAAATGAGATACTTTATTAAGGAAAAAAAGCTATACAAACCTACCTGACCCTGTGTGAAAAAGTAATTGCCCCCCCCCCCGTTAGCTCATGAATTAACTGTGATTAACCACATTTTTTGGAAAGCTGAGTTCAGTTTCACTAGCCACACCCAGGCCTGATTACTGCCAGACCTGTTGAATCAAGAAATCACTTAAACAGAACCTGTTTGACAAAATGAAGGTTAAAAGATCTCAAAAAGCAATACATCATGCTGAAATCTAAAGAAATTCAAGAACAAATGAGAAATAAAAAACCAGAAGAACTGCAGGCTTCACTTGCCTCAGTTTGGATACTGGTCCATGATTCAACAATAAGAAAGTGACTGGGAAAAAATGGCATCCATGGGAGAGTTCCAAGGCAAAAACCACTGCTGAGAAAAAAGAACACAAAGACTCTTCTCACATTTGCCAAAAAAGATCTTGATGATCCCCCAGACCTTTGGGAATATATTGTGGAGACTGGTGAGACAAAAGTTGTACTTTTTTGAGGGTGTGTGTCCCATTACATCTGGCATAAAACTAACACAGCATTTCATAAAAAGAACATCATACCAACAGTCAAACATGGTGGTGGTAGTATGATGGTCTGGGGCTGCTTCAGGACCTGGATGACTTGCCATAACTGATGGGGCCATAAATTCTGCTCTCTACCAGAAAATTCTGAAGGAGAATATCTGGCTGTCAGTTCATGACCTCAAGCTCAGGCCCTCCAATGTAACTGAATTAAAACAATTCTGCAATGAATAGTGGGCCAAAATTCCTCAACAATGATGTAAAAGACTCATTGCCAGTTATTGCTACCAAGGGTGGCACAACCAGTTAGGTTTAGGGGGCAAGTACTTTTTCACATAGAAAGAGCTTTTTTTTACCTTAATAAATGACATTATCATTTAAAAACAGCATTTTTTATTTACTCTGGTTATCTTTGTGTAATATTAAAATGTATTTGATGATCTGAAACATATAAGTGTGACAAATATACAAAAATATAAGAAATCAGGAAGGGGACAAATACTTTTTCACAGCACTGTTTTTGCTGACATTTTAATTTTTGTAGAATTATGGCTGGGACTTAATGAAAAAATTCATAGGAACATGGGTGGACGGTACTGATGAGCGTGTACAATATTTTAATGATCCAATCCAAATAAAAACCTTGATCTAGCACTCAAGTGTTGTGAAGGTATTTTGATATTTCATGGGTTCACACAAATAATGAGAGAAGATTGTGATGCAACAGGCATTTATTTCTCACTCACTTCCTACACAGAACGGAGGGGAGGTCATTCACACAGACGGTCCTCTCACTCATGGTGACAGACATATGATCTATCACATACAGGGAAAACAACGCTATCACAACTGGTCTTATAACACAATTAAAATGGCACAGCAATAACGCTTAGAACATGCGGAAAATACCAGTATTTGAATCCTCCGCAGCGCAAAGCACGCAGGGAGGATCCCCACCCCTTCCTCATAGTCCCGACATTACACTGTCCCCCCCGGACTGGTTTCTGTCCCCAGAATACTAAGTCCAACTCAAAAGTCCAATACAAATCCGTCCAGGCGTCGGGATGGCCATCATTGTCAGCGACCAGCACGCACAGTCCCGACCTGTGGCTCGCCAACTTTGGTGACAATCCCTCTTTCCACTCCGGGCAGAAGAAGTCCAGCAAAGTCCCTCCCCTGGCAGTGGGAGTTGTACACTCACTTCTGTCAACTCCCCGCCGCTACCGGGGTCTCCCGAGCCAGTTCGGGTACCGTGTGCAGGTGTCCTCTCGAGCAGAACGAATAATCCAACTCCGGTTTGCTGTCCAGTTTGTCGTCCTCTCTGAGCCATGCAAGTGGCTCAGCGGTGGACATGGCGCTTCACGTCCCAATGACACCCCGGCCAGTAAAACCGGGTCCGAAGATGCAGCAGAGTCTTCCCACCCCCACCGACCCATGCACCAACTGGAGCACCTTGGGGCCAAGCCGTCGGGGGACCAGCAGCTACCAGACGTGATGATGCCCAGCTGGAGACTGGCACTGCCGATAAACAACACCCTTGTGACAGCAGAGGTTGGACCACTGGGAATGCAGGGCCCTGGTCTCTGGGTCTAGCGCAGCCACAGCCTTCCAGGCGGGCTGCTGGTCCATGTCCAGCCACTGCCAGACCTGGGAGACGACAGGATTTCCATCCTGCGTGCTCCAAAGCTGCTGCGCGCCAAGGGCCTCCGTGATATCATTGCTGGGGAGAGCTGCCCAATGGGCTGAAGAAGTACTGTGAACCGCTGCGCTATCCTGGGCCATCGCGGTCTGGAGAGCCCGTGAGACTGCTGGGTCAGGATCCTCGGCCTATGTTCCAGACGAGGAACCAGGCGCGGGCCCCCTGGTTCCTCATCTGGCTGTTGCCATGGAGCGTGATGGTCTGAGCCCCCAGCAGGAAAGAAGAGCTAGCAGTGTCGATCTTTGCGCCCCATGGTGCAAGGAGATCTAGTCCAATGATCCACGTGTCCTGGATGTCAGCCAGCCAGAATGGGTGGTTTGTGTTCTGACCGGCCACTCCCACCCCAAGAACTCGTTGCCTTTCCAGTCTGGCACGCTCACTGGTGGCTGTGATGATGCAGCGCCCGGTGGGTTCCCACCCTTGCAGTCTGAGTCCATCTGTACCGGGCAGTGCCCCGGGTTGGACCAGGGAGATGGTAGAACCGGTGTCGATCAGGGCCCGGATTGGGGTGCTGTCCGGGCTGCACTGAAGATACAGCCCTGGTGATAGTCGGCCCAGCCATCCAGCCGGGAGAATGTCTGTGGGAGGTGGAAGGTCCCCATCTGTGCCACCTCGCTCTAGGGTCCTCACTCTCAGCTGTGGCCTGAAAAGCTCTCTGCCTCGGTGATGACACATCAGCTGTATAATCTATCACTGGCTCCACCCGCTCCGCTTCTGCCATGACCATCTCCTAGCTGCTCGCTCCGTGAATCTGAATGTATTTCTGGAGCTGGGCCGGGCGGAGCCCATGGATGAAGTTGTGTAGAGCGAGCTTCTCCACCGGCTGTTGTTCGAAATCCGGGTAGCCACGCTGTGTCAGCAGCCACACGTCCGCTGCATAGGCTCCCAGGCTCTCCCGGTTGTCATGCCGGCGGCTGGCCAGCTGTTCCCGGGTCTGATCGGCATGGGTCGCTCTCCCAAACTGCCTCTGCAGTGCTCCTTGTAGCGCTGGCCAGCTGTGGTGTTCCTCAGGCTGGAGATCAGACAGCATGCAGAGAGCCCCGCCCTCCAGAGCCAGCGTGACCTGCACAGCTCTCTCTTCCGGTGTTCAGCCATTCAGCACAGCGGCCAGTTCGGCCTGGACCAGGTAATCGTCCAGCAGGGTTTCACCACCAAAGCGGGGAAGTTTGCCAGTTGGCGGGTCGGTGGGATGGTCACCTCCCTATCGATCGCTGCCTTCGGTCACAGTGGGATCGTCAGCTCACAGTTCCCCCATTGGCACCCCCACCCTGCCTTGAAAAAGGCATAAAACGGGGCATGCTTGCTCTTTCTGATCTGTTTTGCCATGAAAAGGGCAGAAAGCAGGGTATGGTTTCTCTTTCTGGTCCACTTCCCCATTCGTCATGGAGAGTATCTCTGGGAGCTGGCATGTCTGCGCCACAGTTCATCTCCAATGAGCAATGATCCAATGAGCCACTCCAGCTGCTAAATCTCTGCCTTGATTCTTGCTTCCATCTCTCAATTATCCCACTCCTAACACCAGTGTGACATTTCATAGGGTTGACACAACAACAAGCGATAATGTGATACAACAGGCTTAATTCTTCACACACACACACTACTTCTTCTTCTTTTAGATTTGATTGGTGGTTGGCAACCAGCTTACAGGTGCATTACCACCACCTACCAGGTTGGAGGGTGGACAAGAGAATGGCAGGAAAAAAAATTAAATTCTTTTAATTAATCCAGTTGCACTTAAATATCTAAATAGACCTACATACACTTCCCCAACTGTAGTTCCCAACATACAAAATCCAGCTGAGGTTTTAGCCATGTTTCCTGTATACAGATTACCTGGAGTTTGTTTGCCCATTTGATATTAAACTCCTGGCATTCCATTGCAAAATCGTGATTACCATTATGATTCACTAGCCCATGATGTCTGTGAACTTAAAGATCCCCCACTTAACAAGTCCTCAACTGTTTCTCAATGTAGCCCCTTAATGCCAAGATATTTACCTCCGCCAAAGGGGGAGGTTATGTGATCATTGGCGCTGGTTTGTCTGTTTGTTTGTTTGTTTGTCTGTTTGTCTCTTAGCAAGATAACTCAAAAAGTTATGGACGGATTTTCATGAAATTTTCACAGATTGTCAGAAATGGGGTATCCTACAGATGATTAGATTTTGGGGGTGATCCAGATCACCGTCCACAAGAAAACCGCCATTACGCAAAATGACATTTTCGTGAATAACTACTAAACCACTAATCCTATCATTGTCAATCCAATTGTTGTGAATCCAATTGCTAGTCATATGTTTACACGGTGAAGGAATCTGAAAACGTACACACAAACACTGTATGGGGGGAACTGTGGCGCTAAACCGCCATTACGGAAAATGCCATTTTCCTCAATAACTACTGAACCACTAATCCTATCATTGTCAATCCAATTGCTTGTCATATGTTTTCATGGTCAAGGAATCTGAAAACGTACACACAAACACTGTATGGGGGGAACTGTGGCCGCCATTACGGAAAATGCCATTTTCGTGAATAACTACTGAAACACTAATCCCATCATTGTCAATCCAATTGCTACTCATATGTTTTCATGGTCAAGGAATCTGAAAACGTACACACAAACACTGTATGGGAGGAACTGTGGCCGCCATTACGGAAAATGCCATTTTCCAGAATAACTACTGAACCACTAATCGTATCATTGTCAATCCAATTGCTAGTCATATGTTTACATGGTCAAGGAATCTGAAAACATACACACAAACACTGTATGGGAGGAACTGTGGCCGTCATTATGGAAAATGCCATTTTCCAGAATAACTACTGAACCACTAATCGTATCATTGTCAATCCAATTGCTAGTCATATGTTTACATGGTGAAGGAATCTGAAAACGTACACACAAACACTGTATGGGGGGAACTGTGGCCGCCATTACAGAAAATGCCATTTTCGTCAATAACTACTGAACCACTAATCCTGTCATTGTGAATACAATTGCTTGTCATATGTTTTCATGGTCAAGGAATCTGAAAACGTACACACAAACACTGTATGGTGGGAACTGTGGCCGCCATTATGGAAAATGCCATTTTCCACAATAACTACTGAACCACTAATCCTATCATTGTCAATCCAATTGCTAGTCATATGTTTTCATGGTCAAGGAATCTGAAAACGTACACACAAACACTGTATGGGAGGAACTGTGGCCGCCATTACGGAAAATGCCATTATCGTGAATAACTACTGAACCACTGCTTGTCATATGTTTTCATGATCAAGGAATCTGAAGACTCTATAAAGGGAACTGCGGCGCTTGGCGGAGGTCTGTGCTCTCCGAGTGCTTTTCTAGTTTTCTGCTGCTTTCACAATGATTGATTTTTTTCTGTTTTCTTGGAAGTCTACGCAGTGCAGTTTATCACATCTATGAAAAATAAGACAAAACATTTTTTTCTTCAAAAACCAGAGTATCTTCCTTAATTCTACTGCATGCACTGCAAGCCTGCACATTTTCCCTGTTGGAGTCCACTCCCACTTTTTTAGCTGGCACCTTTTTCGCAGCTTCTGCATATGTTAATCCCTGGAAGACCTTTACCTGCTGAATTTCTGCTGCTCTTTTGCTGGCTTCACAGCCTCAATATGCAGAGCTATGTTCACCCCCACAGTTACAGCACTTTAATTTGCCTCCTCTTTCACACTTGCCATATTCATGTTCACCAGAGCATCTGGCACATCGTTGTCTACCTTTGCATATCGCTGCTACATGACCAAACTTTTGACACTTGAAACATCTGAGCGGAGGAGGAATGTAAAGTCTGACTTCATAGCTCATGTAGCCAATATACACCTTACCTGGCAGTCTTGTTTCATCAAATTTTAACATTACCGACAGACTATCACATTTTTCACCATTTCTATTAGTTTTCAATCTTTGTACTGCTGTCACTTTTGCTCCAGTTAAGTTTTCCATTATTTCATCAGCTGAGACAGCTGTTGAAATGCCTGATATCACTCCTCTCATTTCCTTATTTCCTTCCAATACTGAACACTGCACATTTTTCCCCTCTATCTTATGGACTCTGATTGCTTTTCCTTGTTGAACACTTTACATGTAAACTAGTAACAAACCACTAAGAAGAATTCTTGCATTTAAAACTTCTCCAAGTAACTTGTTAATTGCTTTCGTGAACTTCTTCGTCTTCTTCTTCTTTTAGATCGGATTGGCGGTTGGCAACCAGCTTACAGGTGCATTACCGCCACGTACTTCACTCTATATCATCACTCTGTCTCCTTTTGTGAACTTAATTGGGTTCCACTCACAAAATGATGCCCCTTCCTGAGTAAGTTTAATGATTCCTTTACACTTCTTCTGTTTATTCTGGGATTGTTCATCTTCTGATTCATCAGCACTTGATAACGCTCTTGATTGTTTTTCCTTTACGTTTGCTTCTTTTAGACTCCACCGAACTCCAAACTTCCTCTTTCCCACTTCCTACCTCCATTCCTCCTAGTTCACTCCCTGTTTCATCACCTTCCGCTGCCTGCTCTGCCATCTCCTGTCCATTCACAACCCGGTTGTGCCATACCAGTTCGAAGTTCCAACCGCTCGTCGCCATCTAGTTCAGTTTATTTACACACTCACTACTTCTTCTTCTTTTAGATTTGATTGGCGGTTGGCAACCAGCTTACAGGTGCGTTACCGACCCTCATTTCACTCATGGTGACACAGACACATGCTCTATCACGTACAGTGGCAGGGGCTGACATCTTGGCCGTGGAGATGTGTAGAGCGATGATATAGAGTGAAGTACGAGGAGACGAAGAAGAGTGATGTCTGAAGATAGAGTTGAGGTTCAACTGGACACAGCGATGGTGATAGAAGGACTACTGCTCCTGACCAGATAGAGTGAAGTACGTGGCGGTAATGCACCTGTAAGCTGGTTGCCAACTCCCAATCAAATCTAAAAGAAGAAGAAGCTATCACAAATGGTCTCATTACACAGTTATAATGGCACAGCAATAACACACGAATAAGTCTTTGAATCCTCCGCGGCGCAAAGCATGCCGGGAGGATCCCCGCCCCTTCCTAACAGCCCCGACATCACAGTGTGCACGCTTTTCTAGTTCTAACATTCCACTCTGGAAGGAATTAATGAACTATTGTGGTTTCACTTTTACTGAGAAAACATCTTCTTGAAGATGATTGATTAAACAAAACAAACAGCACGAAAAACAACAAAGTGCAACTCTTTTTTTTTTTAAGTGGCGCTCATTTGTTTACATTTGCAAATTAGCTAATAGCTATACACTCTATGTGCAACACATCAGATTGATTGTCTTTGATTAATTGTCTATGTTTATTGCACTGTCCCTGTCAAATAAACTAATCTACTACTACTACTACATGCGCCCCGTGTGTATGACGTCATGTTTCCAGTGTCGGGGCTCCCCCTGGTGGCCGGTTTGGGCGTCACACCTCCTCCCCTCTGTGATCAACAACCAGCCTGCTGCTGCTGGTGATATAATATGCTGGCAGAACCTCCACACAGAAGCAAAATGGCCGATAGTAAACTAACCGATCATAGAGCGTTTGACAGTAATCAAGGGTTTATGCACGCTATGTTTACAGCTTGAGAACTACGGTCGCACAAACAAGAGGACACTCGCCTTTCTTCGTATTTTTTTCTACGACTAGCATTTCGCCTTTCGGTGATGTCATTTCTTATTCAATTCAGCCTTGAAAGCCTCGAAGAACTAGCTCGCTAGGCTAGCTGCGCTGCTAGCCTGCTAGCGGTAGGTCTGCAAGAATTTTTCTGCACAGAAGCACTTTATGTCCTCTGTGATTCCCGAGGTGAGTACAGAGCGGAAGTGTTATTCTCCTTCATTAGGTACACACAGCATTAGTATAGTGGGCGGACAGTATTTCTTTGTGTAGATGGCTTACATTTTCAGGTTGTAGGATAACTTGGGTTGTTGAAAGGCTGAAGAAACGTCACAGGTCCGTCGTTGTTATTTGGCCCTGTCCGCCGTTAGTTCATTGTCAGTGTATTTATCTGACTTGTTAATGTTGTGGGACCGTAGCAGAGGTAATAAAATGTTGCCGTACTTGAAAGGAGCTGCGCTTAAAATAAGCTGGGCGTCATTGTTTGGTACAGTGAATCGGGTCCAGCCTGTGGCGGAGCTCGATGACACCATCCTGTGTGGCAGCTTCCCGCAGAGAGGCTCCTCCTCGGGTCAGAGCTCGGTGCTCAGCCGCGGCTTTAGAGCTCACTGCCATATTAGCTTGCTGCTACTGTCATGGCTTCCATAAAACATTAGACCAGAGGTGTCCAATTCAGTTTTACTGAGGGCCAACAAGAGGGTATTGTATTGAGCCAGCGGCCGAATATTCATTTTTATTAATTCTTTTTTCTAATTAAAAGCTATTGTAACATAAACAAAACTTAACGGCGATAGCGACATTCTGACCTCCTGGCCAGTAGATGTCACACTTTATCCCGCCCTTACTGCTTAGTGGAGACACTCGATGTCAACCCAGTTGTGCTATTATTGGCTGTGACGTCCTTACCGGCCATAGATGAAAATAAACACTAGATATAGAGTGATGATTTTGAGTGAAGTACGTGGCGGTAATGCACCTGTAAAAGCTGGTTGCCAACCACCAATCAAATCTAGAAGAAGAAGAATACTAGACAGGACATTGCTAACTGCCAGATTAGTCACACTGCATATCCATGGCTTACATATAAATACAACAGTTGTTTGTGTATCCTGTTATCACAATGCTGCAGGTACTGTCAACCGTTATAATTACCTTCAGAACTAGAAAAGCGCTTAGAGAGCACATACCTCTGCCAGGGCTCCTTCTGTCCCTCATGGATCACCTCCAAAATGTAATGGGTTCATGTGTAGGCCACGAGGCAGTTCTGGTGAAAATTGCAGCAAAGTCTATCCAGTAGTTTTGGAGGATTCTTGCTAACACACTGTGAGAAGATGAGAGCCTTGGTGGAGGTATGCGTTCTTGGATCATTACCAAAATGTAATGGGTTCTAATCTAGCCCAAGGACCGCCTCTGGTAAAAATGTCATCCAAATCCATCCAGTGGTTTTGGAGTATTCTTGCCAACACACTGCGGGAAGATGAGAGCCTTGATGGAGGTATGCAGTGTCGGATCATCACCAAAATGTTATGGGTTCCTCTCTAGGCCAAGAACCACCTCTGGTAAAAAAAAATTTCATCCAAATCCATGTAGTAGTTTTTGTGTAATCCTGCTGCACAAATACAAATGAGGTCCTTGGTGGAGGTATGCACTCTCAGATCATCACCAAAATTTAATGGCTTCATCCTTGGCCCAAGTGCTACCTCTGGTGAAAATGTCATCAAAATCCCTCCAGTAGTTTTTGCGTAATCCTGCTAACAAATGGACAGACAGACAAACCAGCCCGATTACAGATCTTCCTTGGCGGAGGTAATTAAGGGGTGGTAGTGGCTCAGGAGGTAGAGCAAGCCATCTAATAACCAGAAGGTTGGCGGTTTGAATCCCGCTCCCCCACCCTGCCATTGTGTCCTTGGGCAAGACACTTTACCCACCTTGCCTCAAGTGTCTGTGACACTGGTGTGTGAATGTGAATAAATGTTCGGTTTGGTGGTGGTCAGAGAGGCCGTTGCCGCAGATTGGCAGCCACATTTCTGTCAGTCCATCCCAGGGCAGCTATGGCTACAGAAGTAGCTTACCGCTATCATTGTCTGTAGGGTGAATGAATAACGGACTCATTGTAAAGCATCTTTGGGTGTCATGAAAAGCGCTATATAAATCCCATCCATTATTATTATGGCAGATCTGTTTGCCATGAAAAGACTAGCTATGTCCTAGCTAGTGTTTATATACACATCTACAGTCATGTGAAAAAATTAGGACACCCTGTATAAGCCTTTTTTTTTTTTTTTTTTTTACATATTTGGACATATGGATATTTAATATCAATGTTAAAAATTCTGGGAGATTCACGTAACACAACTAAACAATTAAAAATGAATTAAGGACTTTTTTCAAATTTTCTGTAAAATGCAATTCTAAACAAATAGTGAGGGATAAATTAGGACACCCCCACATTCATTTCCACTTACAGTGGCTAAAATAAAATTTTTAAAAACGCAAATAAAAACCAAAACAAGGCTAGACATGGATATGTGAACATTTATTAATAAAGAACTGAATATTTAAAGGGGTGCCCAAACTTTTTCACATGACCGTATGTTACCAACAATGTAGTCTCCTCATCCAAGTGCTCAGATGTAAATATTATGATTATTTTAAACCTGTAAAATTTTTGAGTTTTTTCCATTATGTATTTTTTTAAGAACACAGACTTTAAATCTGCACCTTTCTAAACATTTTATTTAAAAAAAAAATATTGTTGTGAAAATACTGTCTAGTCACCTTTTAAATTAAAGCTATCGAGCATCTGTGCAGAAAAAAAGCTTCCAATTTATAAGAGGGTAAAAAAAATAGCAAATTCCAACGGTATGAAGAGGGCAAGGTTGCAAATTTACAAGACTAGGCAAAAGAGGCAAAAGACCGTGGGGTCTCTGGAATCACCAGAGACCCCACAATACGATATTATCCCAATACTTGGACAGCAATGTGATATCACAATTTTGTGACACGCTGAGTATTGTGATATCATATATTCCCATTTCCCATCCCAATCTTTGAGGTTGTGCTCACATTTTTTATTGAAACTGGGGAAAAAAGGATGTGCAAGCACACCTCAACGTCACAGACACAACAGTGCTTGCACATGAGACCAGCCAAGGTGGGAAAACTGCTGTAGTAACTAACAGATGACAAGTGGGGCTTTTACACAGACTGACTTTGGATTAGGGGTGTTCCATATCGCATCATTCACAATAATGCCAGTATAAATTTTGATACTGGTGTAAAAGTGAATATCACAATATTTGGGGTCTGCTGTGTGACGATGTCACAGCGTTAGACTGCCATAAAAACAGCAAAACAAACATGGCGTGGGAAGCTGCAGCTCCAAAGTCGTACCGTCTGCGTCCAGTTGAGTTGAAATATTTATTCAGTTTCAGACTGCTGCCATGTTTTAAAAAAAAAAAAAGGTGCGGCAATGTGGATAATCTGCCTGCATTTTTTCCACCCGTCAACAACACCACTGGAGCAGTGTACATCGGACAACGTGCCACACGAAGTGTCTGTAGTTGTGTCTTTGTTCTGTTTTGGCTGCTTCATCTGGATTTTACTCAACCCCCCAAAGAGGCAAAAAAAACATCATTTTAGTGCAACAAGAGCCAAAAAGCCTGAGGACAGGTCCGTGCAACAAAAGTACCGCAGGTAAAGTGATACAGCATAAAACCCAACATCAGTGTGCAGTTAAGATATAATGGTTTCTATTATTTTCTTGTTTGATTCAGAACAAAAAATATTTTAGACAAAATCTGACCTGCTGTTAATAAACTGGAGAAATAAGAGTTTTTGCTTTTACTGAATATGCTGAAGGTAAACAATGCTGGCCTGTGAAACTATCCTTTTTGCATAGATTTCCAAAAGAAAAAAAACTATTTTTTAATATCGTGAGGGGAAAAAAGCCGTTATCGTGAAAATTCACAGAAATATCGTGATATCATTTTTAGGTCATATTGCCCATCCCTACTTTGGATTATAAGACAACAAAAAATCAAGAAAGCACTGATTGTGAGTCACACCACCGTAAATGCAAGATTCAGTCTGGAAGAAACACGAACAACCACACACACACTGCAGTGGATAAAAATCCCATCCATCCATCCATCCATCTTCTTCCGCTCAATCCTTTTTGGGTCGCGGGGGGGCTGGAGCCTATCCCAGCATCTTAGGGCGAGAGGCAGGGTACACCCTGGACAGATCGCCAGTCCATCACAGGGCCAACACAGAGAGACAGACAACCATTCACTCTCACAGTCATTCCTAAGGACAATTTAGAGGGGTTGGTCTCATTTAAAAGAAAACACTTTGAATTTTTTGGCAAAACAGTCATAATCTCTCGAAGTGCTCCAGCCACTGAGTTACAGTCATCTAAACGTACTGAACTTGAAGAAAATAAATTTGGCCTGGGTGTTTTTTTGGATACAAATGCTTGCAAATAATACACAGCTTCAGATCCGGGCTGGAAAATGCAACAGAAATGTAGAACCAAGTGTTATCCAGCTGAGGTCAAAATTTTGTAATACCACAAAAAACGAATATATTACACAGCTTTTTCCTCAGGTAGTTCCCAGGCGTTTTTGAACTGTGCCAAATTGTGCCAAATGGCACAGTTTGGAAAAACGTCTGTAACTTTTGAAAGATTCAGAATCAGATTTATTGACATTGTTCATGTAGTACACAAACTAGGAATTTGTCTCTGTGCAATGCTGCAACATTAAACATGATAAATAAAAGAAATAAAAAAAACTATACATGCAATAAAGTGTAGAAGAAGAATGAGTAATACTAGTCAGCAGTTTTAAATATATTAGCGAGCAGCAGATATTGTGGAGTACCACATAGTGCAGTCGGTAATGCAAAAAGAAAACAGTGATGATTGACATGAGTCTGGTTGAGCTGCTGTACATAGTGCACGAGAGTCAATAAGTCACTTAGTCACTTCTACATTCAATGTAGAAGCTTCATTTTGGGCTCTAATGAAAGGTGACATTCAGGGGTGTGTGTGTGTGGGGGGGGGTTGTCCCCCCCCCCCTCACTACAGAGGACGGACATCGGCCATCACTACATGAGGGAATAGACTCATGTGGCTATGTGGCGACCGCCGCGCGGTCACCATGGCTTCCCCCCCCCCCCCTCGCTACAGAAGAGTAGCAGGGGGGTGGGGGCGTTCACGGTCCGGACGCGGCGAACGACCCGTATACCGCGGCGCACGCACTTCGGACTTCGTGCGCCACACAGTTGTAATTTACCGATCAGTCAAAAGTCATTTTTTGATTACAATTTTCAGGGATAAAGAATAATTTAGCTTATAACACCTTACCTCTTCACAGCAGCATTGTCCTGGCGAACTTCTCTTCCTCATTGTCAGACGAACGCGACGCTGGTCCGCTCGTGGTTCCCGGTCAAAACATAATTCCATTATTGCGGTTTTGGCGAATGATTTACGACCTTTGTCGTCGGCCTCTGTCGGTCTATGATGACCATGGAAGAGAATCCTAAATTCTATTCTAGAATTCTATTCTACTGGAATAGGTGCAGGTAGCACTTGTGGGTGGTCTCCGTGCTGCTGGGTCTGTAGCAGGTTCTTCCTGCGGGTCCTTTTTTTCATCTGCTGCAGCAGTCAGTCTCTCTCCACCCAGCCCAAACTTCTGTGCTTCAATTGGCTGGCTGCATTCACAGCGTTGGTAGGCGGGTCCTTCTTGCTAGGTTTTCAGTCATTGGTTCTTCAAGGTTTCAGAAACCCAATTCAAGGCTCTTATTAGTCGAATGAGAGGTCAATCATATCTGATCTGTTAGTGGCTGTGTCTGTAGTGGAAGAACTTTTTTTTTTTTTTTTCAGTGCGCGCTTGGAGGCAGCGCCCTCGTGCGCTCTGGGACGCAGAGACTTGCCCACCCGCGGTACAACGGAGTGCAAGAGGTTAAAATGAATTTGAAAAACTTTTAAAAACGCTATTTTAAATGTCCCTGCTACACCACTGAAACTAACTGATTTTACACTGGGTCAAACAAAACCGGAAGTTCTGTCCACAATCGCTCCTCAAGCGGCACCCCCAGGAAAAAGGTGGATAGTAGACAGATGCCCAGGGGCAATTTAAAATGACCATTTAACCTGACATGCATGTCTTTGGATTGTGGGAGGAAACCAGAGCTCCCGGAGTAAACCTGTGCAGCACAGGGAGAACATGCAAACTCCACACAAAAAGGTTCCTACCCCTGCCAGCCTGGGGACTCAAACCTGGAACCTTCTAGCTGTTAGGCAACAGTGCTAACCACTGTACCACTGTGCGGCAGTGGCGATATGTCTTGTAAGTCATAAAAAACATGTTACAGACATGTTAACAAGAGAAAAAAAAAACCACTTGATTTTGACCAGTGTGTCACTTTAAAACGGCTGTTCTAAACATCCTAGTTTAATTTTGGATGTTTACAGTATTTTACTTTGCACACAGAAACAAAATTAGTTCATAAAAGCCAAAAGCTGCCAGGGTCAAAATCTTTTTTCAACAACACTCATACACATCTCCTTAACCAGGGTTTCCTCTGGTAACATTTCTGTGTGGTGGCCCGCCTCACTAAGGAAGTATGCTGCCGCACCTAAAATATATTAATTTAAGAAAAATTAAATACGAAAGAAACGCTCCGCAAGCACACACAACGCATGTGATTGTCATCCACGCCGAAGCGCCCCGCCTGTCCGGTGCCCGCGTGACCGTTTCTGCAGAAGGAGCGTGTCTCTGTAGTGTTGCTGTCCGAGAGAAGCATGACCTTATTAAAGTACTTTAAATGCGGAAAAAAGTACAAGAGAGTGGAGAAATTTATGGTGGTTTTAACCCGCTGGTAACCGGAACAACAATGAGGAGTCGCTTAGCTAACAGGTCTGGTTAGGCTTCATTGCAGGGAAAGGCAAGAGTGACCGATGAATCTCTGAGGATTTACTTCACCAGTTACTGCAGTATTCTACTGCAGTAGCTGCAGTATTCTAATCTAAACTAATAATTTGTGTTCATTATTAAAAAAAAGAAACACTAGAATAAAAACACAAAAAATAATACACATTTTGGTTATTTATGTAAACCATGAAAAAAAATCCTGCAGGACAAAACATGACACTTGGTGTTTTCTATCCTGTTTCTATACCACCATAGACAGAGAGAGAACCTGAATTAGACAGAGCTCAGAGAGGGAAAGATGAGACAGAAGAGAGGAGCCAAGGAGAGGAAAGTGTTCAGGCAGAGGGTCCAGGAGAGAAGGATGACACCAGTAAAAAGTCCAAACACAGGACATCTGGGTGGGACCCCAACTGGCCCAATATTCCAACATTCAAGCCTTGGTAGTACAGTACTTCAAATGGTAAGTTCCATTATGCAATATTACTGTGCA
Source organism: Pholidichthys leucotaenia (assembly GCA_020510985.1). Classification (NCBI taxonomy): domain Eukaryota; kingdom Metazoa; phylum Chordata; class Actinopteri; order Cichliformes; family Pholidichthyidae; genus Pholidichthys; species Pholidichthys leucotaenia. Next base: position 400,167,009 of record CM035838.1, read on the forward strand.
AATTTAAAAAAAAATAAAATAAAAAGAAATAGTGTAAAATTAACATTTCCGGTTACAATCGTGTCATGTGTTCCCTTCCCGAAAAAAATATGTTGCCACCGTGCCAAGGTCTTCAAGCCAGAGGAAACACTGTTAACAATCCCAGTTTTCAGTGGGATTTTTGTACAGGCCAGTCAGTAACGTTCACTTTGGTCTTCTGGAGGTAGTTCTTCACCAGGTACAACGTATTCTTTTTTGGGTTGTTGTCGTGTTGGAAGACACAGCGGTGACCCAGTTTTGCTGCTGACTGTTTTCTTTCAAAATCTTCACTTATCCTTCTTTCTTCATGATTCCTTCCACCTTGATGAGATTCCCAGTTCCAGATGCACAGAAGCATCCTCACAGCATAATACTCCCACCACCGTGTTTCACTGTGGGGACGATGTTCTTTGGGTTGTATGCATCTCCCTTCTTTCCACAAAAAGCAACTGTGTCTCTGACCAAAGGACACACTTCCAGTATGCATAATCTCTCGCCAGGTTGTCTTTAGGCCTTGTGTATACTGTACTTGACGCGTTGGCCTTCATGAAGAAGTGGTGCCACATGGGGCGCTTTTGTGTCATTTCTGCTGGTCATGCACCTCCTGATTTTTGTAACTTGGTGCATGTTGCATACAGTTAAGCCCAGAAATATTTGGACAGTGACACAATCTTCATGATTTGGGCTCTGCATGCCACCACATTGGATTTGAAATGAAACAACTATAACAGAATTGAAGTGCAGACTTTAAGGTTTAATTCAAGGGGTTGAACAAAAATATATGATTAAACATGTAGGAATTGTAGCTATTTTTATACAAACGCTCCTCATTTCAGGGGCTCAAAAGTAATTGGACAAATAAACATAACCCTAAGTAAAATGTTACTTTTCAATATTTTGTTGAGAATCCTTTGCAGGCAATGACGGCCTGAAGTCTGGAACCCATGGACCTCACCAAATGCTGGGTTTCGTCCTTTGTGATGCTTTGCCAGGCCTTTACTGCAGCTGTCTTCAGTTGTTGCTTGTATGTGGGTCTTTCTGCCTTAAGTTTTGTCTTGAGCAAGTGAAATGCATGCTCGATTGGGTTGAGATGTGGTGATTGACTCGGCCATTGCAGAATATTCCACTTCGTTGCTTTAAAAAACTCCTGGGTTTCTTTTGCAGTATGTTTTGGATCATTGGTGAAGCGCCATCCAATCAACTTTGCTGCATTTGGCTGAATCTGAGCAGAAAGTATATCCCTATACACTTCAGAATTCATCCGGCTGCTTCTGTCTTTTGTCACATCATCAATAAACACAAGTGACCCAGTGCCATTGGAAGCCATGCATGCCCACGCCATCACACTGCCTCCACCATGTTTTACAGAAGATGTAGTGCTTTGGATCATGAGCTGTTCCAATTCTTCTCCAAACTTTCTTCTTCCCATCATTCTGGTACAGGTTGACCTTAGTCTCATCTGTCCAAAGAATGCTGTTCCAGAACTGGGCTGGCTTCTTTCAGATGGTTTTTGGCAAAGTCAATTCTGGCCTTTCTATTTTTGAGGCTGATTCAGGGTTTGCACCTTGTGGTATTTACTCTCATGAAGTCTTCTCTTTGTGGTAGACTTAGATACTGATACACCTACTTCCTGGAGAGTGTTCTTCACTTGAGTGGATATTGTGAAGGGGTTGTTCATCACCATGGAAAGGATTCTGTGATCATCCACCACTGTTGTCTTCAGTGGACGTCCAGGCCTTTTTGAGTTCCCAAGCTCACCAGTGCACTCTTTTTTTTCTCAGAATGTACCAAACTGTTGATTTGGCAACTCCTAACATTTCTGCTATCTCTCTGATGGATTTCTTCTTCTTTTTTTTTCAGCCTCAGGATGGTGTTTCACCTCCATTGAGAGCTCCTTTGACTGCATGTTGTGTGTTCACAGCAACAGCTTCCAAATGCAAATGCCACACCTGGAATCAACTCCAGACCTTTTAACTGCTTAATTGATGACAGGTTAATGAGGGAAGAGCCCATGCAGCCTTGTTTTTTTTTTGTTTGTTTGTTTGTTTTGCAGCCTGCTGAATCAATTGTCCAATTACTTTTGGTCCCTTGAAAAAGAGGCGACTACGTATTAAAGAGCTGTAATTCCTAAACCCTTGCTCCAATTTGGATGTGAATACTCTCAAATTACAGCTGAGAGTCTGCACTTTAACCACTTGCACTCCGGGCAATTTTCCTAAAAATGCCAAAAAAAAAAACGTGCCCAAAGTAAATCGAAAGCTGTTATTCAACCCTTTGCAGCATCTTCATGGGGTTGGTCTCATTTAAAAGAAAACACTTTGAATTTTTTGGCAAAAAAAACATAATCTCTCTACGTGCTCCGGCCACTGAGTTACAGTCATCTAAACATACTGAACTTGAAGAAAAAAAATTTGGACACAGTGTTTTTTTGGATACAAATGCTTGTAAATAACACACAGCTGTCCGATCCGGCTGGAAAATGCAACAGAAATGTAGAACCAAGTGTTATCCAGCTGAGATCCAAATTTGGTAACAATACCACAAAAAATGAATATTTTACACAGCTTTGTTCTCAGGTAGTTCCCAGGCGTTATGGAACTGTGCCAAATGGCACACTTTGGAAAAACGTCTGTAACTTTTGAATAATTCAATGTAGAATCTTCATTTTAGGCTCTAATGAAAGGTCACACTCAGGGCTGTGTCTGTCTGTGTGTGTGTGTGTGTGTGTGTGTGGGCGGGGGGTCGTCCCCCCCCCCCCCCCCCCCCGCTACCAAGGACCAAATTCGGCCCTCGCTACAAGACGGAATACACTCTTTTTTTTTTTTTTTTCCTTGCATGTTTTCACAGCGGCTCCCCCCCCCCTCGCTACTGTGTGTGTGGTGGGGGAAGGAACCGTGAACGGACCGTGAACGCCCCCCCCCCCCCCCCCTCGGTACAGAAGAGGGCACAGAAGAGGGCCATCGCTACATGATGGAATAGACTGATAAGCTTCCCCCTGCCGACCGAGGAGCGTTCGGACTGTGCCCCCCCCCCCCTCTTCTGCAGCGGGTGGGGGGGGGGCGTTCACGGTCCGAACACGGCAAATGAACCGTTTATCGCGGCGCACGCACTTCGTATTTCGTGCGCAGTACAGTTGTAAATTACCGATCGGTCAAAAGTCATTTTTGGATTACAGTTTTCAGGGATAAATAATAATTTACCTTATAACACCTTACCTCTTCAAAGCAGCAGAGTCGTGGCGAACAGCTCTTCCCACGCGTCAGACGAACGCGACGCTGCTCCGCTCGTGGATCCCGATCAACATAATTCCATTACATATTGCCGTTTTGGCGAATGATTTACGACTTTTGTTGTCGGCCTCCGTCTATTCTGCTGGAATGAGTGCAGGTCCCACTTGTGGGTGTTCTCCATGCTGCTGGGTGAGCCTGGGTCTGTAGGAGATTTGTCCAGCGTCCTTTGTTTTCATCTGTGGCAGCAGTAAATATCGCTTCACCCAGCCAGAATTTCTGTGCTTCAATTGGCTCCTGCGTTCACAGTAGGCGGGTCCTCCTTCCTAGATTTTCATTCATTGGTTCTTCAAGGTTTCAGAAACCCAATTCGAGGCTCTTATTAGTCGAATGAGAGGTCAATCAGATGAACTAATCTGTTCGCGGCTGTCTCTGCAGTTTTTTTTTGAGTGGCGCTTGGACGCTACTACATCACCATCACCACCATCATGCGTCATGCGCACGAGGGCGCACGAGCGCGCTCTCGCGCGCCCTCGTGCGTCATAGGACGCAGAGACTTGCCCGCCCGCGGAACAACGGAGCGCAAGTGGTTAAGCCCATATTGATTATATAATTGTATCCTGAATATGTTTTCGTAAACAGGTAAAATAACAAAACTTGCATCACTGTCCAAATATTTTTGGGCCTAACTGTAACTGGCTCATTGAAACAATTTTTTTTTAATTATAAAACAAAATCTCTCACATCTAGTGTACAGATTCATTCTTATACATGTGCTGTCTGATGTTTACACATTTATTTTGGCACAAAGGTTTTTCTTTTTTATATTTTGAAAAACAAACTTTTTTTTTAATTAATCTGGTGTTTTAAATAGCAAAAATGGAAATTTCTGTATGATGAAACATAGTAAATCAAGATGAATATAGTTGTTTTTAGTTTGGCATTTCACAATAACAAATAAAATCATCATCACTTACCGTGAAAACTCAAGGCGCCCCACACGCCTAGTATGCAAGCTTGCAGAGGTTCAGTGATGCCACCATTAGCTCACACAACGACCCCTGCATCAAGTATGGACAAGCCTTTAGCATACTTCAGTCTAGCTTGAAGGTGTCCCTTCTGCAGAAGTCGAGTTTTTCTTGGTCTGTAACCTCACAGTCCATTCCTGTACAGGGTTCTAGTGATTGTCTTCTTTGAAACTACAATTCCTGACTTGGCTAAGTCCTTCACTAGTGTCTTGGTGGTTGTTCTGGGGTCTTAAGACACACTTCCCACGCGTTTTCTTTCCCGAGTCTTTGAAATCTTTCACTTCCTACCTCTGCCAGACTTGTTCTGTACAAGCCCCGCATTACAAGCCTTGTACAAGCTTTGAGCATTACAAAGTTAAAGCACATCATTGCACAACAGTGGCTTGTGCTATGGCTCAATTAAAAGGTTTTTCAGAGAACTCATAATTTTGACTTTGGCAGTTTTTGTTTTTTGTGAAATAATTTTGCTTCTGTATGAAAAGTAAAATGTTTGGAATGTTTGTACAGTGTTTAGAAAAGGTTTTTTGTTGTTTTTTTTTTTTGTTTTTTTTTTTGGCAGTGTTTAACCCCTTGCGCTCCGGTCAATTTCCCTAAAAACGCCAAAAAATAACGTGCCCAAAGTAAATCGAAAGCTGCTCTTCAACCCTTTGCAGCATCTTCATGGGGTTGGTCTCATTTAAAAGAAAACACTTTGAATTTTTTGGCAAAACAGTCATAATCTCTCAAAGTGCTCCGGCCATTGAGTTACAGTCATCTAAACATACTGAACTTGAAGAAAATAAATTTGGCCTGGGTGTTTTTTCGGATACAAATGCTTGCAAATAACACACAGCTTCAGATCCGGGCTGGAAAATGCAACAGAAATGTAGAACCAAGTGTTACCCAGCTGAGGTCCAAATTTTATAACAATACCACAAAAAATGAATATATTACACAGCTTTTTCCTCAGGTAGTTCCCAGGCGTTTTTGAACTGTGCCAAATTGTGCCAAATGGCACAATTTGGAGAAACGTCTGTAACTTTTGAATGATTCAATATAGAAGCTTTATCTTGGGCTCTAATGAAAGCTGACACTCGGGGCTGTGTGTGTGTACGTGTGTGTGTGGGGGGGGGGGCTCGCTACAGAGGACGGACATCGGCCATCGCTGCATGACGGATTAGACTCATGTGGCGACCGCGGCGCCGTCACCGCGGCTTCCCCCCTCGCTACAGAAGAATAGCGGGGGGGGGGGGGGCGTTCACGGTCCGGACGCGGCGAACAAACCGTGTACCGTGGCGCACGCACTTTGGACTTCGTGCGCCGCACAGTTGTAATTTACCGATCGGTCAAAAGTCATTTTGATTACAATTTTCAGAGATAAAGAATAATTTAGCTTAGAACACCTTACCTCTTCACAGCAGAAGCGGAGCTGGCGAACTTCTTCCTCATTGTCAGACGAATGCGACGCTGGTCTCGAGACCCGATCAAAACATAATTCCATTATTGCGGTTTTGCGCTTCCATGATTGCGGTTTTTGGCGAACGATTTTTCAAAACAAATAACAGTAGTAATTAAAAATAGACTGGCAAACGCGTGTGTGTCACTCAGCCTTCGTCGTCGGCCTCCGTCGGTCTATGATGACCATGGAAGACAATCCTAATGTCTATTCTGCTGGGACAAAAACAAAAAAAGCACCGCCTGGCCGAACAAGCCGAGGTCAATCAGATGAACTAATCTGTTCGCGGCTGTGTCTGCAGTGGAAGAACGGAAATGGAGCTTTTATTTTCAGTGCGCGCTTGGACGCAGCTCCATCATGGGCGCACGAGAGCGCCCTCGTGCACTCTGGGACGCAGAGACTTGCCTGCCCGCGGTACAACGGAGTGCAAGAGGTTAACAGTACTTTGGAAGTACTTCTTTAAAAAATGAAATTTTCATAAGGGGGCCATAATTCTGTCCTCAACTGGATGTGTGTGTATATACATATAGATATATTTGCTTTTTAAAAAACTGAACAAAAAGAATAAGCGAATCATAAAAAATGAAATGCTAAACTAGAATGCAGTCAAATAAGTCCCACACCTTTTGTAGGCTTAGCTATACAGAATGTATATAGCATTCAAGAGCATAATTGGAGTAAATGTCTAAATCTCCTTCTAGTGCTTCCTTTGGGCATGAAAGATAATGCTTACCTAAATTTAAAAGCAAGTATATTTACACTATTACAGTAATCATGCAATACAAAGTAAATTTTTTAAACTTGGTACATAGTACCCAAAGTCACACCCTGCTGATCTTCAAGGTCAAAGTCATTTAACCTTCACCAGGTGTCAAAGACCCAGTTCTAATTTGCAATAACATTTCTTGCCCCAGTTGCACTAATTAAGTCAAGGTCTGATGACACGATTCTGACTTCATCTAGTTTTGCAACACATAATTTCAATATGACAAAATAGGTTGGTCTGTGCAGTTCTGAGTCAAACATCCTTTTTTTTCACGCGAATATCTGACATTTTCATGAGCGCCACGTCACCAATTGCGTCAGTGGCTGGAAAACCCCCTGGCCATGTTGTAACGTCATCGACAGAACACAGCGCTTGGCTGCCCATTGTACACACAGGATGGAAGCGGTAGAAAACATCGACAATGGTTCCAGCACATGTAGTCTGGAATTGGTTTGTGTTGTCCAATCTTCAGACGATTATAGTTCAGAAGAATGGGATGATAATGAAGAATCTGGGGGCATCAGACCGTATAGGTTTAAGCCGTGCCAAGCGGGCATTGTGCCTAGCGAGTCAGACTCGGAGAGTGACAATGGAGAGGCACACATGCCAGCAGCAGCAACAAACACACGGCAGGGGAACACAGAGTGTTATGCTTTTGTTACAGATTTTGCAAAAAATTATTTGTTCATAAATATAATGTATTTAAACCCGATTTTTCAATAAAATCATAACAGTGTAATTCTCTGTGGCTCAGGCATCGGGTTTATTATGTATTATCTTTTGAGTTCTTGTTGTTTTTATATTTTGTACATGTGAATAATGTGCCATTTTGACCCACTTTCAGGTGGGCACTCTTCCAAGATTTGCCGGTCCGACCACACCCCCTCTCTCTTTGACAGTCAGCTGTTCATGTTTTGTGTGCATCATCTGCCGTGTTGTCAGCGAGCAAATATTGCCAACACTATCGCGACGTGTTAGCCACTCCACACAGCCGTGGTTCTGTTGCACCCTTGTAGCAATGTTGGCTCTGGGGCGCAACCGTGGTTAATATATTTCCTCTCCATAGGTTTGCTGGGCGATGTCGGCCCTGAACGCCTACTGTTTGTGTTTCTGTGTATTTTTGTAAGTCTTCACCTTTTGGGATCAGTCTTTATGTTCAATAAATGTGCTGTTGTGAATCCTGCGCGTAAATCCATTCTTCCTTCCCCTCCCCTCCTCGTGCGCTCTTACGCAGGGCACGGAGAGGAAGGATGAAATAACGAGGATTTACGTGCAGGGTTCACCACAGCACATTTAATACAGAACGACAGACAATTCCCAAAAAGGTGAAGACATACAAAAAACACAAACACACTTACTGATGGCGTTGGGGGCCGGCATCGCCCAGAGAACGAATGAGAGGAGACGTGTTAGCCACAGGTGCGCCCCAGAGCCAACATCGCTTCAAGGACGCACGAGAACCACGGCGAACATGGAGTGATTAACGTTGTGAGAGTGCTGAAAATACTGGCAGACTAACAGCACAGATGACAATACTATGGACCAGCAGTGCGTGACTGGCAAACGGCCGCTAAGTACACACACTGCAGGTGATGGTGTGATGAGAAGCACCTGGGCGAGGACCGGGAAAGATGATCAGCGGGAGTTTGAATCAGCTGGTGATAATGAGAGAGGGGACATGGCCGGACCGGCAAGCGTCAGCATGCGCTCACAGAAAGCAGGTTCAGGTTACTTTATTTGTACCTGTAGGTAGATTTGTTTTGCAGTCAGGTGACATCCATATTTACAAACAACAACATAAAACATAAACATTCAACATAAACACAAACACAGGCACACATGAAGCTGACTATAAACATGATGAAGTAGGTCAAAGCTGTGCGTAAATCCATTAATCCTTCCCCGCCTCGTGCACTCCTCCTGCGTAAAAGCACACGAAGAGGCTTATGACAGTTGGAGCTGAAGCGTGTCATGTGGTCTTTCATGGCCTGCTGTTTATCTAAGCCTGCGACACACCGCGAAGGCACAGCCGTAAAATTAAAACAAGAAACCAGAGAAACTGTGAGCTACAAAGCTACTGTCAATCCAGTCAACAACATCGGAGTCCGTTCTGTCGCTTATGTCATGGTGGTGCTGCCCTTAATTCGGTGGGCAGCACCACAGTCCAGTCAGCGGCTGCGGTTTTTTGATGAGAGCTAGTTTATGCAGGTGTGGTTGTAAATGTTATATTGATCATTGACAATGACTTTTGGGTTTACACAACATGCTAAAAAAATGTCGAAATTGTGTCATCAGCCCTTTAAAGTCACTGTAGGCCAAAATGGATTTTGACCTTTTATGACCCTGTGATCTTGACCTTTGACCTTGTGACCCCAAAAGTATAGCCGTAAGTACTAGTCCCAAGTTCAACCTATGTACCAAGTTTGGTGGCCGTAGCCTCATTTCCTGTCAAGTTAGAGCACGGGCATAGCGAGATAGCCGGTCGGCTGCTGACGGCGCCAACTGCTCTACCCACATGACTCACATTGGCGTGGATAATAAATAACCTGTGTACAATAAAGAGACTCTGACTTACTGACTGCTGTTTGAGTCTTCAGTTATAAGATCTAGTAAAGAATTACAAGAAAGAAGGGAAAAAAGGTGATGTGATGTCTGGCTGAGCAGCAGTGCAAAGCTGGCTATAAAACATTTTTCTGTAATACTTTGTAACACAACCCGTGAAATATTATGAAATGAGACTGAAAGTACGCAGAAAGCACCCTGCAATTATTTAAAAATCCAACTAGGCCACCAGAGTGGTGGCTTAGTTGGTAGAGCATCCGCCCCACAACCGGGAGGTCGTGGGTTCAAATCCCAGCCGGGTCATACCAAAGACCATATATGAATGGTACGTCCCACCTTCTAGCTTGGTGCTCAGCGTAATAGAATGGGGGAAGGAGAAGGTGTTTGTGGCAGCACCTTGCATGGCAGTGACCCCTCTGATTCTACATGTGATTAACATTGTAGATAGGAAAAACTTAAAGGGCCTATATCATGCAAAATCGACTTTTTTTGAGCTTTTAAGCATGTTATAATGTTAATTCCTCACCAAAAACACCCCCAAAGTGGTATTTTGCTCCATTCACGCATCTCTGAGTATTCTTCCTCAACCCTGCTCTCTGAGCTGCTGCTCCGCCCTGTCTCTGATAATGACTGGGTCCCCACGTTCATACGTATTAACGTGGGTGAGCCGCCCACTCCAGGAAGTGCCTGTGCTGCCAGCACCGCCCCCAGGCTAACGCACACACCCACTTTCTCTGCACAGCTAACGGAGCGGTGATCGGCAAAACTTTCACTTTAGCATTGACGCTGTGAAGAAGTAGTTCCTCTCGCACCTAATCTGCTCAGTGACAACAACTGTTTGCTTTTTTACGTAAGACATTGTCTTCTAAGTTTTCGTGGGCGAAACCCAGTGACACGCTGCAGCAGCCGGCTCAGGGGTTACATCATGAAATGGGCGGCAGCCACAAGAAGGAGAGGCTGAGCCTCAGAGATCGAGGCATCTTACTTTCGGGATGGAAAAGTAGCTTGCGAAAATAACTTGTATTTCATAAGAAATTCATTCTCCAGTGTACCAGAGGTAATATACTATCACATGCATGCATATAGTTTACTCTGAAAGGCTTAAAATAGCATGATATAGGCCCTTTAATTTCATTCTACTTTACATGATTGGCTGTATGGACTGAATGACAACAGAGATGGCTTCTTCTTCTTGTTTCCCTGATATTTCACCAACTAACCTGTACTTTGGTCTGTAAATTCTCCTACGTTATACATTTTGATTATTTTTGTTAGGCTGCATCTATTGTTTATTGGCTGAAATCTATTGTAAATTGGGGTTTTGACGTCAGCATTACTATTTCCCTCCATACAGATGGAGGAAGGGAAAAAGTGCCAGCACAACCATTCCACTCTGGAGACTGGTTTCAAATCTTTGCACTTTCACACCTCCAAAAGCCCAGTGTTGTATGCACGGGCAGCCAAACTGTAAAAGAAGTTTGCCAGTTTGGTGTAAAAATATCCTGTGCATGGGATCTTGTATGTCTTGTTCAGCACCTGGTTAGATCTCAGGAGTCACTCCTTTGCTGTGCTGACATAACCGGACAGTGGGCATTTAGCACCAAAAAGTCAGTTGGTTTTTATTACTCTGGTACCTACATAGGGAAGTCTGTTAGGAAAAACTCATCTTCTGTGAGTATGAGCAAGGCCTCCAGCGCTTCCGTGGCAGTCCCAGGTACTCTGCCCTGGCTTCAGTCCTCCCAGGCGCGATTTAAGGTCCGCTGTCACTTGTGGTCCCGGACGGCCACTGGTCTACCTGCATGTTCCCTGCAGTTGGGAAGCAACGCTCAGACTCGCCTGAAAGCAATGATAGGCAACCACGCACCAGCCAGCAGAAGGAAGACCCAAACCAGCCAGTCTGCCGGGTTCAACTCCCACCAAGGTACAGGTGTGTGCCAGACCGTGCAGAGGGACTCACGGCACAGAGAACATCTGTTAATTTTTCAAAATAAAACATCCGACAGTTTAGAAAGCTTGGGATCAGTCCGCCAAGGTCTTCGCCTTTGACCGCCACCTAATCCACATAGCACCAGACCTCCATGATCCCTCCTGCAGGTGGTGAGCCCACTGGAGGGTGGACCCATGTAACTCCTTCGGGCTGAGCCTGGCCGGGTCCCATGGGTGGAAACCCGGCCACCAGACGCTAGCCTTCGAGCCCCTCCCCCAGACCTGGCTCCAGGGTGGGGCCCCGGTAACCCCATACCGGGCGGGGTACACTCTGAAGAGCTGGAGCAGGTGGCTGGGGAGAGGGAAGTCTGGGCTTCTCTGCTTGAACTGCTGCCTCCGCGACCCGGACCTCTGGAAAAGTGGTAGAAGATGGATGGATGGAAAACATCCGACAGACTTATTCAATACAAAGGAACAGAATAATTTTTTTTTTCTCAATGGCTCTTCGCGACCCGTTTGTTGGGAACCACTGCTTTAAAAGACTTTTCATCAAGTCGTTTTTTAGGAAAAAAGTCACAAATGTATGAGAAAAAACTCAAATTTACAAGAGAAGCTGATAATTTACTAGAAAATCCTACATATTAGCAGAGCGTTCAGTTGTGTGGTTACCATTCACCATAAGAGCATGGTGCTCAATGCAGTGGTCTCTGGTTCAGGTCCCAGCAGAGCCTTTGTTCCTGAGTGTCTCTCCCCTGCCCTTCACCCCGACTCCCGTGTCTCTTTTAACTCTGTCTGTGCAATGAAAAGAAAATGCCACAAAGTTGCAAAAGAAGTTAAACTTTAAAAAAAAAAAAAAAATCACATTTGCATTCCCCCGAGGGAGAGAGAAAAAGATATTCAGAGATTTGCTCTCAATTTTTCCAGTTTTTCATAGCCCAAAAACTTGTATTCATGACAGTCCTACTGTGCAGCATCTGCCCAAACATCCCTGATGCTTTTGTATAAATAAACCTTGCAGGAATTCTCATCTGTTTTATTAAAGGACTATTCAAAGTAAAGTGATTACTTTGAATAGCTTCCAGTTAGCTCACATTAGCACTGTGTGACATGGAGCTAATTATGTGCAGCTTTGCTCACAGTATCACTTGGCCTCGGCACATTTACAGCTTCTCGGAATCTGAGATCCCTTTGTACTGTAATATGTTTTGGTATTCACGCGACATGGATGCGAGTTGTGTGTTTGCATATTGTGCATGTTTACGGAGTGTGAGGCCACCACTGAGCCTGTCCTTGGTAACACTCAACGGATCACTCACTCATCATGTACTAACATCAAAGCATGTATCTTACAGGTCATGCTGGCTTTGCAGTTTCCAGTGTAATACAAAAAAAATCTTGACCTTTCCAGAAATCTTTGAGTTTGTTTGGCTGTGGCCTGTGTTGTCTGTCAGTTGGAATTGCAATCGTTTGCTGCTTGATGAATTATGCAGCGAGAAGCAAGACTAGCAAGGGCTGTTGTCAAGCTGTCTGCTCCTGGTTAACGTTACAGCTCTTACAAGCTGGACCGTGTAGGCGTTTACTTGGCATTGATCAGATGATGGCATATTAAGTAATTCTGAGTCAAAGCCAATGTATATATGAAAACATGGTATGTTATTCTGAGCTTTAGTCCATGTTGTGACTTGAACAACATAAATAATTGAAAGTGTTCATTTCTCTTCAGACAGGAGAATCAAGAAGGGGAGCAGCAGTTCATGGAAGACAAGAAAAAGAAGAAAGAAGACAAAAAGAAAAGGGAAACTTCTCAGAAGGTGAACCATAATCATCAGAAAATGCAGCAATATCACTGCTCTGTATCATTGCCAATGGATTGATGTTGCTTTGTTGTAATTTGAAACTGTAAATAAATATCCAGTATCATGATTTTTATGATGTTGATGTTGCTACTATTGCCCTGTTGTGTATTTTCAGAAACGAGCGTTCTTGAACGACAAATTTATGTAGCCTCTCTCAGGAAAGTAAAATTATTTTGTTGCTTCTCTTCTCTGCCTTACATGTTTCTCTTCTTTTTTTAGGTGCCAGAACAGAAAATCAAAGGTATGTTGAAGCTTTTTTCTTTAATCATCCTCATGCTCTCTTTATCACCCATTATTCTATGAGCAAACATCTAATGACTCGTGCGCCTTGCATTTGCTTTGATAAGTAGTTGTAGAAAGTTTAAAGCAATGAATGTCAACTGGTAGCCCGTGGGCCACATGCGGCCCACCAGAGCTTTCCATCCAGCCCCCAGAATATTATTGAATTCAGGAACAGTTTTGCTGCAGACGAGGCACACCGTAGAGTCGGCAGTCATTCATGAGCTGCTTTTCCCCCCAAATGATTTACTCTGCCCCCCCCCCCAAAAAAGCCCCAGACTAAGCCTTTAGCGTCAGACTTTGTTTTATTAATTAATAGTGTATATTTATGAAAATTCAGATCTCTGAGTGTAAATCAATGCAGCATAAGAGCACTTGGGCTGCAGAGCAGGAAGATAGTGGGGGCCAGGCCACCTGCACTGCACCTCCTCCCAAAAGTATAAGTCGTGCCTTTAATTTATGATTCCAGCCTTAGCTATTATGGTTATTGTGCCAAATGTTGGAATATTTTTGGGTCTGTCTAAATTTATTTTGAAAGGGGAGAGGATTCATAGGCTACTAACTAAGGACGTTTTGACCGAGAGGTGGGGGGACCATAAAAATGATTAGGCTAGTAGCATTGATGCCTGTTGAATATTGTCTGTAGTGTTTAATGATGGTGGTTCGACAATAGCAAGCACGTTTTGTCCACATACATATACATACAGTGGATATAAAAAGTCTACACACCCCTGTTCAAATGCCAGGTTTTTGTGATGTAAAAAAATGAGACCAAGATAAATCATTTCAAAACTTTTTCCACCGTTAATGTGACCTATAACCTGTACAACCCAACTGAAAAACAAACTGAAATCTTTTAAGGGGAAAAATAAAAAAACTTACAATAACCTGGTTGCATAAATATGCACACCCTTAAACTGAAAGCACTAAAAGCACCTTTGGCTTTTATTACAGCACTCAGTCTTTTTGGGTAGGAGTCTATCAGCGTGGCACATCTTGATGTGACAATATTTGCCCACTCTTCTTTGCAAAAATGCTCCAACTCTATCAGATTGTGAGGGCGTCTCCTGTGCACAGCTCTCTTCAGATCACTCCACAGATGTTCAATCGGATTCAGGTCTGGACTCTGGCTGGGCCATTCCAAAACCTTAATCTTCTTCTGGTGAAGCCATTCTTTTGTTGATCTGGGTGTGTGCTTTGGGCCATTGTTGTGCTGAAAGACGAAGTTCCTCTTCATCTTCAGCTTTCTAGCAGAAGCCTGAAGGTTTTGTGCCAACACTGACTGGTATTTGGAACTGTTCATAATTCCCTCCACCTTGACTAAGGCCCCAGTTCCAGATGAAGAAAAACAGCCTCAAAGCATGATGCCACCACCACTATGCTTCACTTTAGGTATGGTGTTCTTTTGGTGATGAGCAGTGTTGTTTGCACCAAATATACCTTTTGGAATTATGGCCAAAAAGTTCAACCTTGGTTTCATCAGACCATAACACATTTTCCCACATGCGTTTGGGAAATTTCAAATGTGTTTTTGCAAAATGTAACCAGGCTTGGATGTTTTTCTTCATAAGATAAGGCTTCCGTCTTTCCATCTCACCCCATAGCCCAGACATATGAAGAAAACAGGAGATCTTTGTCACATGTATTAAACAGCCAGTACTTGCCAGAAATTCCTGCAGCTCCTTCAGTGTTACTGTCGGCCTCTTGGCAGCCTCCCTGACCAGTTTTCTTTTCATCAATTTTGGAGGGACGTCCAGTTCTTGGTAATGTCACTGTTGTGCCATATTTTCTCCACTTGATGATAACTGTCTTCACTGTGTTCCATGGTATATTTAATGCCTTGGCAGTTCTTTTGTACCCTTCTCCTGACTGATACCTTTGAACAGTGAGATCCGTCTGATGCTTTGGAAGCTCTCTGTGGACCATGGCTTGTGCTGTAAGATGCGACTACAGAAATGTCATGAAAAGCCTGCTAGAACAGCTGAACTTTATTTGGGGTTAATCAGAGGCACTTTAAATGGTGGCAGGTGTGTGCTGACTCCCATTTAACATGAGTTTGAATGTGATTAGTTAACTCTGAACACAGCCACATCCCCAGTTATAAGAGGGTGTGCATATTTATGCAACCAGGTTATAAGCGACTTTTGTATCTCGGCTTCCCACTCAGTTTAGATGGCCAGCCAACTCTAGGAAGAATCCTGGTAGTTCTGAACTTCTTCCATTTATGGATGACGGAGGCCACTGTGCTCATTGGGACCTTCAAAGCAGCAGAAATTTTTCTGTACCCTTCCCCAGGTTTGGACCTTGAGACAATCCTGTCTTGGAGGTCCACAGACAATTCGTTTGACTTCATGCTTGGTTTGTGCTCTGACATGCACTGTCAACTGTGGGACTTTATATAGACAGGTGTGTGCCTTTCCAAATCATGTCCAATCAACTGAATTTACCACAGGTGGACTCCAATGAAGCTGTAGAAACATCTCAAGGATGATCAGTGGAAACAGGATGCACCTGAGCTCAATTCAGAGCTTCGTGGCAAAGGCTGTGAATGTTATGTACATGTGATTTCTTAGTTCTTTATTTTTAATAAATTTGCAAAAATCTCAAAAAAATTCACATTGTCATTATGGGGTATTGTGTGTAGAATTTTGAGTGAAAAAATGAATTTAATCCCTTTTGGAATAAGGCTGTAACATAACAAAATGGGAAAAGTGAAGCGCTGTGAATACTTTCTGGATGTACTGTATCTAATACACATCTTGGACGACTTACAGCCTTACCGAACTATGGGTTTGGGGTCAAAAATAAAATTGCAGTTGCACTATGGTAAATGCTGCATTTACTATTACTATAAAACGAGTAAAGCTAAGGCCACCAAACCTGGTACATGGGTTCACCTTGGAATCCTGACCTCTGACTATGAGTTTGGGGTCAAAGGTCAAGGTTACCATTCCTTATGACTTTTTACTGTACAACGCATAAAGCTAGAGCAAGCTCCCGCAAATTCAGGCTTTTTGGACCGCAACAATCCTAAAAACATCCTGTGAAATCCTGGAGGGACTGTTTAGAAAGCAGTAATTGTTAGTGCCAGCAATGTCGAATATCTTTATGCTGCATGATTGTTTGTTGCACAGGTATGCCTTGGGTTGATGTTGTAGGATAGAGCCTGCATTAAATGGCTTTCCAAAACATAAATGTTTCATTTTCAGGAAAGAGACTAAAAGACCACAGTGCTGTTAGAATAATAAAGTATTGTAAATTATGTAAATCTACTTTAGTAGAATCCAAGAATGAAAATATTCAGCTGAGATGAGCATGATTTGCCCACTTTAATAGCATGTAAAGACCAAGCTGATTGTCTGGAATTAAGCTCTTGTGTGCGCTTGTCCTGCAGACACCTAAAAGTTAATTAAACTGTATTTAAATCAAAGAACATCCTTAAACTGACTTTTTTCCTTTTTATCACACAGACACTCAGGATTATTCATACTCTTTGTGCATTTCAGTGCCAGAATCAGCCAAGTCCTCCTCTTCCCAGCCACTCACCACACCAGGCTCAGTGTCCCCCAGCCCTGGCCCTGTTACCCCCTCATCCCCCAGTCCTGGTGCAGCTGGGGGTTCTGCCCAAGTTCCTCCTGGTGGTGGGAACAATGCAAAGCAGCGGACTGCTGTGGCCAACGGACAGCCCTCCTCCGCCTGTGGAAATCCAACCTCACAGCAGCAACGATACATGTCCAGAGAGGTTCCACCGAGATTCCGCTGCCAGCAGGACCATAAAGTGCTACTGAAGAGGGGCCAGCCACCGCTGTCCTCCATGCTGCTTGGGGGAGGAGGAGGAGGAGGTGGAGGTGAAGGAGATGCAGGAGGGGTCGGAGGAGGTAGTGGCTGGGTAGCACCACCTCTTCTGTCACAGGGAACAGATAACCCCAATGCAAACACAGCTGGAGTCACAGGTGAGCTAATGTCTCACCTCATGTACAGTTCCAATCAAAATTATTCAACCCCCATTGCAGTTTAGGTTTATTGGCAAAAAATTTTTAAATTTTCAGGCGTTGCAAAAAACAAATTACACAAGAACAGTTTAAATAGTTAAACTAATATTACAAGGATTTTATCAAAATTCAACACTTAAGTCCTACTTTCAGTAACTACTGCAGTCTCAAAATGATTCAACCCCCTGAATAGAATTCCTCATAAGAGCACACATTTTCCAAATCAGGTGTGGCCTCAAGCACACCTCATGCAACCAGTTAACAGCTTCATTATTTGCATCAGGCATGCTTGAGACAGAACACCTCAAATAGCTGAACTGTTGATGGTAACATTTGATTCCATTTTAAAAATATGGCTAAGTCAAGAGAATTGTCAGAGATCATTGCCTTGCACAAAGTAGGAAATGGATACAGAAAGATGGCAGCGGCACTGAATGTTCCTTGAGATACAGTTGGAAGAGTAGTTTGCCAGTTTAAAATGAAAGGAACAGTGGTTACACTACCTGGATGTGGCAGAAAGGGGAAGCTATCAGGGGGTCAAAAACCCTTGACTGACTGCAAAAGACCTGCAGCAAGACTTGGTGGCAGTAGGCACTGAGGTTTCAGTTTCCACAGTAAGCCGTAAACTAAACACTGAAAGGCTCCATGCCTGAACTCCAAGATGTACACCAGCACTGACCCAAAAGCACAAGAAAAGTCGGCTCCAGTTTGCTCAAAACTATATAAATAAGCCAAAGAGGTTTTAGGATTCTGTTCTGTGGAGCCATGAAGGAAAACTGGAATTTTTCAGGCCTATGGATCAGCGGTACCCCTCCATGGATTGCCACCTTTTCATGGTGGAGGGTTTGGGCGCCTGTATGATTCCAGGAGCTATGCTGTCGGGGGCAGCTTGTAGGGGTGGGAATCACGAGGGACCTTGCAATCCGATTCAGATCACAGTACTTGGGTCATGATCCAGTACTATCACAATCCCATCACTATTATAATCCTTCGTGATACCATACATTACAACTGTCAATGTCTGTTTCATATTAACTCAAGGTGGCTGCTTTTGTTTTGGTGGCTGCTGGCTCTCAGTCCTTCAGCTGCTGTGCTCTTTTCTGCTGCCCATATTCTTGAGGCTTCATTTTCCGTGGAGGCACGTCTCTGCATACAGGAAGGTCGGTGGATGGTATTGCTTACTTGGCTTGCTCTGAGATTGATGGTGGCAGGTGTCTAGAGTTTGCTGGTCACTGCCACTCGGAGAAAAAGCAAGCTCCATGCTGGCGGGTTTTTAGCTTAGCCGTTGCTAATGTTGCACTGAGACGTGTGCTGGCCTGCATGTTCCTAGTGGTTTTTTTTGTTTGTTTTTTTCATGCAGCACTTCTTGCTGGTTGTGTCATGTCAAGGTCTTTTGTTCCATCTTTGTTATAAAATCAAAAAAAGGCCTAACATTTGAGCTAAAGTTTTGCCACATCCAGTTGCTTCCTAACTTTCAAAGCTGGCTGCAAATCTCGCGAGACAAAATATGACTTCACTTGACTGGGTCCTTGCTTTGCACCGTCTAGTGGACTGAAAACGTAATTGGTTGATTAATACCCAAGAGTATGCAACGTTTACATGAATATACATATATACTGTGGTGTGAAAAAGTATTTGCCTCCTTCCTGATCTCTCATTTTTTGTGTTTGTCATATTTAAATATTTCTGATCATCAAACAAATTTAAGTATTAGACAAAGATAACATAAGTAAACACAAAATGCAGTTTTTAAATGAAGGTGTTTATTATTAAGTGGAAAAAAATCCAAACCTACACGGCCCTGTGTGGAAAAAATGATTGCCCCCTAAACCTAATAACTGGCAGTGAGTCTTCTTCAGCACTGTGGAGGAATTTTGGCCCACTCATCTTTGCAGAATTGTTGTAATTCAGCCACATTGGAGGGTTTTTGAGCATGAACCGCCTTTTTAAGGTCATGCCGTAGCATCTCAGTCGGCTTAAGGTCAGGACTTTGACTAGGCCTCTCCAAAGTCTTCATTTTGTTTTTCTTAAGCCATTCAGAGGTGGACTTACTGGTGTGTTTCGGATCATTGTCCTGCTGCAGAACCCAAGTGCGCTTCAGCTTGAGGTCACGAACAGATGGCCGGACATCCTTCTTCAGGATTTTTTGGTAGACAGCAGAATTCATGGTTCCATTTACCACAGCAAGTCTTCCAAGTCTTGAAGCAGCAAAACAGCCCCAGACCATCACACTACCGCCACCATATTTTACTATTGGTATGATGTTCCTTTTCTGAAATGCTGTTAGTTTTACGCCGGATGTAATGGGACACACACCTTCCAAAAAGTTCAACTTTTGTCTTGTCAGTCCACAGAGTATTTTCCCAAAAGTCTTGGGGATCATCAAGATGTTTTCTGGCAAAACTGAGATGAGCCTTTATGTTCTTTTTGCTCAGCAGTGGTTTTTGTCTTGGAACGCTGCCATGCAGGCCATTTTTGCCAAGTCTCTTTCTTATGGTGGAGTCATGAACAGTGACCTTAATTGAGGCAAATGAGGCCTGCGGTTCTTTGGATGTTGTTGTGGGGTCTTTTGTGACCTCTTGGATGAGTCATCGCTACACTCTTGGAGTAATGTTAATATGGGCAGTGCGGTGGTGCAGTGGTTGGCACTGTGGCAACACAGTAACTCATCGTTGGCCATGGGATCCTGGGTTCGATCCCAGCCCCTGACCAACAGTGATCTGTGTGGAGTTTGCATGTTCTCCTCGTGTCTGCGTGGGTTTACTCTGGGATTTCTCTGGTTTCCTCCCACAGGCCAAAAACATGCAGGTTAGGTTAATTGGAGACTCTAAAGTGGCCCGAGGTGTGAATGGTTAAGGGATGGCGCCATACCATGGCTGCTTCATCCAGCCAGGTGACTGCCCTGAATTTCCCCTCTGGGGATCAATAAAGTATACAAAATCAAAATCAAAACAAAAATGTAATTTTGGTCGGCTGGCCACTCCTGGGAAGGTGAACTGTTCCATGTTTTCACCATTTGTGGATAATAGATCTCACTGTGGTTCGCCGGAGTCCAAAAGCTTTACAAATGGCTTTATAACCTTTTCCAGACTGAGAGATCTCAATTACTTTTTCTCATTTGTTCCTGAGTTTCTTTGGATAACAGCATGATGTCTAGCTTTTGAGGCTCTTTTGGCCTACTTCACTTTGTCAGGCAGGTGGTATTTAAGTGATTTTTTTTTTTTTTTTTTTTTTTTGGTTGAGAACAGGTGTGGCAGTAATCAGACCTGGGTGTGGCTAGACAAATTGAACTCAGCTTTCCAAAGATGTGATAAACCACAATTAATTTGTTTTAACCGGGGGGGAGGGGGGATGTCACTTTTTCACACAGGGCCATGTAAGTTTGTTTGTTTTTTTGTTTTTGTTTTTTTTACCCTTAATAATAAACACCTTCACTTAAAAACTGCATTTTGTGTTTATTTGTGTTATCTTTATCTAATATTTAAATTTGTTTGATCTGAAATATTTAAATGTGACAAACATACAAAAAAAAAAAAAAGAGAAATCAGGAAGGGGGCAAACACTTTATCACACCACTGTATACAATTAATAAAAGATTGATCCATGCATTTAGGGATCAGTGCATCATTGTTGGTGTCAAGCATTACAATCCATCTCTGATTCGCTCTTTTGAAGATACTAGAGTGGCCATCAGTCACCTAACTTGAACTCCATTAAAAATCTCTGGTGGGATTTGAAAAAGACGGTTGCAGCACACAAACCCAAGAATATTAGTGAATTGAATGCCTTTGCCCATGAGGAATGGCTTAAGATTACTCAGGAATGCTACTGGAAGCTGGTTTTTGGCTATGCATTGTGTTTGCAGCAGGTCATAACAGCAAAAGGGTGCTCTACTAAGTACTAAAGATGCTTGTCATGAAGGAGTTGAATAATTTTGAGACTACAGTAGTCATTAAAAGTGGCATTTTGTGTTTGGAGAAACCACTTGCAATGTTAGTTGTGTTGAGCTATTTAAATAGCTCTTGTTTGATTTGTTTATTGCAAACAGCTGCTAGTTTGTACATTTTGCCACTAAACCTAATTTGCAGTGGGGGTTGAATAATTTTCACTGCAACTATATGCATGACTGAAACGTAATGTTTCGTCTACTATACACCAGTGAAATTAAAAAATATTATATGAAGTTGCTTCTGTTTATTAATGCCACTTTGACTTTCACAGGTAGTCAGCAGATTGAATTACCATTTATTGTGTGAAGAATAATGATTGCATTATTTTTTTCATAGATTTCAACCTGGATCCATCCTCCCCTTCACCAACAACCTCCTCCTCATCGTCATGTGTCGCTGCTCTGTCGTCTTCTACTACTACTACTTCAACTTATGCAAATTCCACATGGGGGGCAGGCTCTGGCAGCCAGCCCTCTTCTCAGGGCTGCGGGAAGATGATTATGGATGGGACTGACCTGGAGGACTGGCCTAGCATCACAGGCGGGGCCAAACTGACTTCTGATGATGATGGAGGAGGGGTGCAGGAGTGCCCCAGTAACAACAATAGTAGTGCCTCGTGGAGTGAGATGAACATCCAGCAGAAGGGAGGAGGAGCAGCAGCAGCAGGAGGAGGAGGAGGTGCAGTAAACGTGGACAATCCTTCCCCATCTCGTTCTTCTCCTCTTTCCTCCTCTTCCTCGATTAACGAATGTGTTCAGTCAAGTGGTGGCGTGTGGGTCTCTTCCACCTCGTCTCAGGTGGAGGCGGGGCTAGGATCGGCAGCATTTTACAATTCCAAAGTCTCCCAACTTCTTCCTGGGCCCCAGGAGAGCCCTGCAGTTGGCAGCAGTAGCAGTGTCCCTGGTGCCAATTTCAACCCCAGTCTGAACCCCTCCGCTTGGCCTGCCCTGGTTCAGAGTGGGACATCAGCTTCGACTATTGACAGCTTTCCACTACACCCATCCACAACTTCTGCGTCCTCATTCTCTGCCAGCACCACACTCATCACCACTCACACCCTTACATCTGTGAATCAAAGTGATCTCTATCAGCAGCACACTGAAACGGCTATGGGAGCCAGGAGTGGAGAACAGCAGCAGCACTTGGGAAACCCAGGGCTGGAGCTGGGTTCAGGAGGTGGGGGCGCACAGGAAGCAGGACCAAATCAAGAAGGTGGCAGTGAAGGTGGCGACTGTGGGGTTGGTAGCGAAGGAGAAGGGAGTGGGTCTTCGTCTTCCTCCTCTGCTGCCTCTTCTTCTTGGAGATCCATGCCTCCGGTGTCCACCAACCCCATTGCAGGTGCCTCACAGGCAGACGGGTGGGGTACAGGAGGGACTGGAGCTCAGGGACAGGAAGGGAATGTTTGGGGATTTGGTAGCCATGGTGACACAGCTGGGTGGGGTAAGGGAAATGGTGGTGGTTCAGCTACCCCAGTGGTATCTCAGGGAGGGTGGGAAGGAAGCCGTTCAGAGGTAGAGTGGGGTGGCAGCGCAAGAGGGGCAAGTTTGAGTAATTTAGCAATAGCAAGTGGGAGAGGAGTTGATGAAAGCAGCATCAGCAGTAGTGGAGGCAGCGTAGGTGTTCCCGGCAGCAGTTTGGAGGACTCTGCCTCACCAAAGTTTGCAACTATGACAAAAGCTTGGGACAATCAGAAAGGGATGGAAAGTGGGGACGGGTCAGTTGTGGAGTGGGGAGGAGGAGGCCCAAGTGGAGGCACTGGAGGAGGAGGACCGTCATCCTCTAGTGGAGGAGGATCCATAGCTGGAAGTGGTGGAGGAGAGAGCGGTAGTGACCATAAACAGGACCGATCCTCGTCTGTGCGCCACCGCTCCCGACAGACCTCCAACGCTGAAGTGGCCTTAATGAGCATGCTCAGTCGGACTGATCTGGACCCCAGGGTTCTGTCGAATACAGGCTGGGGGCAGACCCAGATTCGACAGAACGTAGCCTGGGACCTGGTGGCAACGACTGGAGTAGAGAACAGAAATGATCGAAACACTTCATCTTCCTCTGCATTCTCATCAGCAACCATGAACACTACCACTAATCGCAGCCCTCGGTACCCTCCTAACGCTGGATCAGTAACTAATGATGCACCTGCTGGCAGTCACACAACCAGTCTAAACTCTGGCTCTGCCACAGTGAGGGATGGCTGGGATGGTGGTGCAGCACAGGCCCCTTGTAGTCCTCGCATGCCAAGTAGGAATCCAGTATCACCACAAGAAGACATTGAGGGCAACCGGGGGAAGGCAGCTGGAGGGTGGGGGGATCTCCCACCTGACAAACAGGGCAAGGTATGGGGGTCTGATGAACAACAGTGGGAAGGTCGCAGTGGAGGAGGAAACTGGGGAGATATTGGAGAACAGGGTAGCAGGTGGGCAGATGGCCCGGAGGACAAAGGAACAGGGGGCTGGAAGGGGAGTGGAAGAGGTGAAGCGGGTGGTTGGGGAGGAGACTGGGGACAGAAGGACTCTACATCTGGAAGTGGGTGGGGAGATGGACGGGGCAGAGGTGGAAGCAACTCTGAGGGATCTTCCTGGGGTAAGTTGGATGAAGGGGGATCTCATCGAGCAGGGTGGGAAGGGGGAGATGTGGGTGGGAGCAAACCCCATCAGGACTGGGGGAGTGCCAAGCCCCACGCAGCAGCACAGATACCAAACAGCCAAGTGACACCAATGAAAGCCCCAAATCAACAGCAGCACCAATCACAGGGCCAGCAGCCACCCGGGGGTCCCATGCAAGGAGGGTGGAATAGCCGGCCAAACGTTGGAGGTGGAGGTCCACCTCCGAAGAATCTGAACCAAAGTTCGGGCTGGACCACCGGCCCAATTCCCCAAATCTCCGGAGGTGTTGGTGACACCCTGGAGCCCAGTGGCTGGGAGGAGCCTTCCCCTCAGTCCATCAGTCGCAAAATGGAAATTGATGATGGCACGTCAGCCTGGGGAGACCCAACCCGCTACAACAGTAAGAATGTGAATTTGTGGGACAAGAACAGCTCCACATCAGGCCAGAGCCACAGTCAGCAGGCCCCACCTCCATCCACACAGCAACAACCACCACGACGGCAGCACAGCACCAACCCGGGCAACATTACAGTGGGTAAGAAAAAAACTCATGCGATGACTAGAGTACAAAGTAGATTTAAAAATTAGCATTGTCTAATTTTAACCTTTAAAAACATCTTAGGTCTTGTGAACTTTATTAACTTGGAATTCATCAATGTCCAGGTGCAGGTGTGTGGGGAGGAGGTTCACAAACTGTGGATAACGGTACGGCTGCTTGGGGCCAGGCGTCGGATACGGCAACAGGTTGGTGTGATCCAGATGAATCTGCCAAAGCTTCTGGATGGGTCAACCCTTCACAAAACCCTAGTAAACCTGGTAAGAATAAGAAAAATCAGTTTAATGTAAACCGGTGAATTTCTGAGTCATCGATTATGCCTTAGTTTCACAAGTCACCGATTAAACAGTAACTCTCAGTAAAAATGAGATTCAGAAGTCGCCACAGCACTGCTGACATCATCAGTAACATCTGTTTTACTTTTGGCCTAGGCACCAAGTCAATTGAAAGTTGGGTGGGGAAGGGCGAGTCGATTTCGGCCTCTCGTCACCCCAGCTGGGATGAGGACGATGATGTCGGTGGCGGGGCCTGGAACAGCACAGGCTCCCAAGGAAGCAGCTCGTCCTTCAACTCTGGAGGCTGGGGTCAGACCCATGGAGGGAAGAGAGGCAACATGAAGGTGGGGATTTCATTTCTTGATTAAATCTAATTTCCATTTCAGTGCTTTTTTTTTTTTAATTTCAACTGTTTCTTCTTTCTTAAAGAGTGGAGTAGGAGACAACTGGATCAACCCAGTGTCACGACAGTTTTCAAACATGGGGCTTCTGGTAAGCTGTTTAAAATGATTGCTTTGTGTGTGTTTTGATGTAAAAGTTGGAGGGCTTGTTCCTTAAAGAATTCCTGTAGTTCTGTGTAAAAGGTTCCAGTCACTTTGTGCTGAGAACACAGCTAGTGGGGCCTCTGTTGCTGATGAGCTTTATTGTTTCTCAGGGTGATGATCTAGGTGTTGATAAAAAGATGGAAGGAGACAAAAGAGGAATAACTGACTACAACGGAGAGATGCGGAGGGGAGGAAGAGGTGGGGGAGGTTACCGAATGCCTAGTTCCAAAGACATGGGCCCTGTTGACATGGGACCCTATGGTGAAAAGGTAAATTTATTCAAATGTAATTAACCTTCTAGACTTCTATTTTCAGTCAACTATTTTACTGTTAAATTCAATGTTGTATGCACCAGTCCAATATGAGTTGCACTTACTAATGCGTCGCCACTAATGCGTTATTGTTGTGTGTTGTTTCTGTTTTGCTCCAGATGGGAGGTCATGGAGTGTTTGCTGGCAGTGGCGGAGGGATGCCTCAGCCTCGAGGGATGCACCAACCTGGCATGCATCCGATGAACCCCTCCCAGGGGTTACGTGCTCAAGTGCCTCATCAGTTCCTGTCTGCTCAGGTCTGTTGTCTCCTGTCTCTGATGTTATTACTAGTTATGATTAAAGTCTTTACACTATATTTGGGAGGCCTGACATGTCCTACCTGCTTTGTCTCCAGATAAGTGAAAGATTGGGGTGGTTACTTTTAAAAAGGAACATTTTTACTGTCATTGCTGTGTTATCTACTGAGAAGAGTAACAGTGATTTTACGTTATGGGAAATGTTATTTGTGATCTGGTAACTGGTTCCACTGTATTTGTTGCGTTTGCCATATTGAAGGAATTGGCGTTGGCAGCATCCTATCTAGTAGCCACCAACAAGCATGTTAATCTTCCTTGAAGTGAAATTTTTGTTAAATTGAAGGAGTCATTGACTGTAAAATGGTGTATTTGTAGGTTTTAACCTTCTGAAATGTGTCCATTGGTCACGTGATTATCAAAAAAAAATATAAAAACACACTTCTCTTCAAAAAAAACCACACACACACATCCTTTATCTCATTTTTGTCTCCAAAAAGCCATTTTGACTTTTCTGGGGGGGGGGGGGTTTCGATGTCAACAGATGGTAAACCCAGCCCAGCGCCACCCACTGCTCTGTTATTGTCCTGCATGGCTGCCTGTCATGTAGGTGGAAGGGGAGCTAAAGGTATTAGCCACTGAGCTAACACTGGTACTAGGAGTACCTAGCGCAGCTTATATTTTATATACAGTGCATTTGGAAAGTATTCACAGCGCTTCACTTTTTCCACATTTTGTTATGTTACAGCCTTATTTCAAAAGGGAATAAATTCATTTTTTCTTCAAAATTCTACACACAATACCCCATAGTGACTGTGTAAAAAAAAAAAAAAAAAAGTTTGTTTTTTTTAGATTTTTGCAAATTTATTAAAAATAAAAAACTAAGAAATTACATTTACATAAGTATTCACAGCCTTTGCCATGAAGCTCAAAATTGAGCTCAGGTGCATTCTGTTTCCACTGATCATCCTTGAGATGTTTCTACAGCTTCATTGGAGTCCACCTGTAGTAAATTCAGTTGATTGGACATGATTTGGAAAGGCACACACCTGTCTATATAAGGTCCCACAGTTGACATGCATGTCAGAGCACAAACCAAGCATGAAGTCAAAGGAATTGTCTGTAGACCTCCGAGACAGGATTGTCTCGAGGCACAAATCTGGGGAAGGGTACAGAAAAATTTCTGCTTCTTCGATGGTCCCAGTGAGCACAGTGGCCTCCATCATCCATAAATGGAAGAAGTTTAGAACCACCAGGATTCTTCCTAGAGCTGGCTGGCCATCTAAACTGAGTGATCGGGGGAGAAGGGCCTTTAGTCAGGGAGGTGAGCAAGAACCCAATGGTCACTCTGTCAGAGCTCCAGCGTTCTTCTGTGTAGAGAGGAGAACCTTCCAGAAGGACAACCATCTCTGCAGCAATTCACCAATCAGGCCTGTATGGCAGAGTGGCCAGACGGAAGCCACTCCTTAGTAAAAGGCACATGGCAGCCCACCTGGAGTTTGCCAAAAGGTACCTGAAGGACTCTGACCATGAGAAACAAAATTCTCTTGTCAGATGAGACAAAGATGGAACTCTTTGGCGTGAATGTCAGGCGTCATGTTTGGAGGAAATGAGGCACCGCTCATCACCACGCCAGTGGTGGTAGCAGCATCATGCTGTAGGGATGTTATTCAGCGGCAGGAACTGGGAGACTAGTCAGGATAGAGGGAAAGATGAATGCAGCAATGTACAGAGACATCCTGAATGAAAATCCGCTCAGAGCGCTCTTGACCTCAGAGTGGGGTGACGGTTCATCTTTCAGCAGGACAACGACCTTAAGCACACAACCAAGATATCAAAGGAGTAGCTTTAGGACACCTCTGTGAATGTCCTTGAGTGGCCCAGCCAGAGCCCAAACCTGAATCCAATTGAACATCTCTGGAGAGATCTGAAAATGGCTGTGCACCGACACTTCCCATCCAACCTGAGGGAGCTTGAGAGGTGCTGCAAAGAGGAGTGGGTGAATCTGCCCAAAGATAGGTGTGCCAAGCTTGTGGCATCATATTCAGAAAAACTTGAGGCTGTAATTGCTGTCAAAGGTGCATCAACAAAATATTGCGCAAAGGCTGTGAATACTTATGTACGTACATGTGATTTCTTAGTTTTTTATTTTTAATAAATTTGCAAAAATCTCAAAAAAAAACTTTTTTTACACTGTCATTATGGGGTATTGTGTGTAGAATTTTGAGGAAAAAATGAATTTAATCCCTTTTGGAATAAGGCTGTAACATAACAAAATATCAAAAAAGTGAAGTGCTGTGAATACTTTCTGAATGCACTGTATTATATTTCTACAGATTTTAGTCACCCTAATAGCCATCCCTGTTGCCACCTTGTTCACTAATCCACATTCAGTAATACAGTTTGCATCATTCTGGCTTATTTTGTTATATTTTCACCATAATTCTACAATGAACTGTTGGCACTAGCGTGTTAGGTAGTGCACAGCTCATTTCGGCAGGGAGGAGGTGACGGACAGGCTGCATGGATCCGGCTGAAGTTGGCCACTGTTTTCACTAAATTCTATTCACCACCAGTGGAATCCTTGTTCATCTAATGACATTTGACCAGATATACAGTGGTGTGAAAAAGTGTTTGCCCCATTCCTGATTTCTCTTTTTTATGTTTGTCACACTTAAATCTTTCAGATTATCAAACAAATTTAAATATTAGACAAATATAACCCAAGTAAACACAAAATGCAGTTTTTAAATGAAGGTGTTTATTATTAAGGGTAGAAAAAAAAATCCAAACCTACATGGCCCTGTGTTAAAAAGTGATTTCCCCCTAAACCTAATTACTGGTTGGGCCACCCTTAGCACCAACAACTGCAATCAAGCGTTTGCAATAATAGGCAATGAGTCTTTTACAGCACTGTGGAGGAATTTTGGCCCACTTATCTTTGCAGAATTGTTGTAATTCAGCCACATTGGAGGGTTTTCAAGCATGAACCACCTTTTAAAGGTCATACAGTACCACAGCATCTCAGTCAGATTCAGGTCAGGACTTTGACTAGGCCACTCCAAAGTCTTCATTTTGTTTTTCTTAAGCCATTCAGAGGTGGACTTGCTGATTTGTTTTCGATCATTGCCCTGCTGCAGAACCCAAGTGTGCTTCAGCTTGAGGTCACAAACAGATGGCAGGTCATTCTCCTTCAGGATTTTTTGGTAGACAACATAATTCATGGTTCCATTTACCACAGCAAGTCTTCCAGGTCCCGAAGCAGCAAAATAGCCCCAGACCATCACACTACCACCACCATATTTTACTGTTGGTATGATGTTCCTTTTCTGAAATGCTGTTACTTTTACACCGGATGTAATGAGACACACACCTTCCAAAAAGTTCAACTTTTGTCTCGTCAGTCCACAGAGTGTTTTCCCAAAAGTCTTGGGGATCATCAAAATGTTTTCTGGCAAAACTGAGATGAGCCTTTATGTTCTTTTTGCTCAGCAGTGGTTTTCATCTTGGAACTGCGCCATGCAGGCCATTTTTGCCCAGTCTCTTTCTTATGGTGGAGTCATGAACAGTGACCTTAACTGAGTCGTGAGGCCTGCAGTTCTTTGGATGTTGTTGTGGGGTCTTTTGTGACCTCTTGGATGAGTTGTCGCTGCGCTCTTGGGGTAACTTTGGTTGGCTGGCCACTCCTGGGAAGGTTCACCACTGTTCCATGTTTTCACCATTTGTGGATAATGGCTCTCACTGTGGTTCGCTGGAGTCCCAAAGCTTTAGAAATGAATTTATAACCTTTTTCAGACTGATAGATCTCAATTACTTTGTTTCTCATGTGTTCCTGAATTTCTTTGGATCGCAGCATGGTGTCTAGCTTTTGAGGATCTTTTGGTCCACTTCACTCTGTCAGGTAGGTCCTATTTAAGTGATTTCTTGATTGAGAACAGGTGTGGCAGTAAACAGGCCTGGGTGTGGCTAGAGAAATTTAACTCAGCTTTCCAAAGATGTGATAAACCACAGTTAATTTATGTTTTAACGGGGGGCAGCCACTTTTTCACACAGGGCCATCCATGGAGGTTTGGATTTTTTTTACCCTTAATAATAAACACCTTCACTTAAAAACTGCATTTTGTGTTTGTGTTATCTTTGTCTAATATTTAAATTTGTTTGATTATCTGAAATATTTGTGACCTACAAAAACTAGAAAAGCACTCTGAGAGCGCAGACCTCCGCCAAGCGCCACAGTTCCCCCCATACAGTGTTTGTGTGTACGTTTTCAAATTCCTTGACCATGAAAACATATGACTAGCAATTGGATTCACAATGATAGGATTAGTGGTTCAGTAGTTATTGACGAAAATGGCATTTTCCGTAATGGCGGTTTTCTTCTGGACGGTGATCCGGATCACCACCAAAATGTAGTCATCTGTAGGATACCCCATTTCTGACAATCTGTGAAAATTTCATGAAAATCCGTCCATAACTTTTTGAGTTATCTTGCTAACAAACAGACAGACAGACAGACAAACCAACGCCGATGATCACATAACCTCCTTGGCGGAGGTAAAAATGAGAAATCAGGAAGGGGGCAAACACTTTTTCACACCACTGTATCATTCTTAGATGTTATTTTGGCTTAGTTAAAGTGTTATTTTCTCAAACCGCGATCCGAGGCTGCTGTATATTTTTGTCCGTATTGTACTCCAGAGATGGTCATATCCTACCGACCACTAAAACCACACACTTCTGTCAGCCAGTGCTGCATTATTTCATTCATTCTTTAAGACAAACGTTTACGTCTCAGGGGTAATGGGTTGGGTTGGCTACTGACCTGGTTGGCTCTTGAGTTCAGCATTGGGATTGTTGGGATCATTGGTACCTCGAGCGGAGAACCTCCTAAAATATTGCATTTGTTGGTGACTGAGAAAAGCCTTAACAGTTTTACATAAATTCTCTCCTCGCACCATTAGCCTTGTATCCCACAGAGTAGAGGGGATTTTTTTTTTTTGAGAGGCCATATTTCCAATTACTTGCCATTTGAATTTATTAGATGCTTCCAAACTAATACATTTAAACAATTTATCCTTCTCTACTCAAGTTTAATATCATTACTGTCAACATGTGTGTTGTCCAGGCAGATTACCTCATAGTCCTCATGACTAGTAATCTGTTTATACTATTTAATTCACTAAAATAGAGTAAGCTTCACTTACAGACTTGACTCTAAATTACATGCAAGTGTAATTTTTTTAAAGTTTTATTTATTTTTGCTCTGTTGACAGAAGGTATTTTAGTTTTGGGAGGTTTTTTGTTCAGTCACTGATCATATTTTTTCCCAGTGTCCTGTCTCTGGTTATTCTTTCAGTGCACTGACCATATCTCTGATGGAGAAGCCAAGGATATCATCACAGTAGTTCTGTTACCTCCAGCAGATACAGTATATGGTGCTTTCCTTTTATATTGTAGATCAAAAGCCAGATAAAGAAACTGCATTGTATCTGAGTACAAGAAGTTAGAAAATTCTGGCTTTCTTGGTCACCATTGTTGGCAGTGCTAACTAAACACTGCACAGTATGCAGTAATTTGCATTGGAAAAACACTGCAGTGACATGTTCAGAGATAGAAGTTGAACAGTACTGTGTATGACCGACTTGAAGAGACATAAAACAGAGCTGCTAACAAATGATACAAACGGCTGGTGTACCCATCGTGTGTGTTGGCCTCTGTCGTGATGTTGATGTGACTTTCCAAGCTGAAAGCTCTTGACTTCTGGGGGCATGGAACTGATTCAGTTGTTGGGTGTTTTGTGTGTAGCCCTCCTCCAGCTCGACAAATGTCATCTAATTCTGGGGGAAAACTAATATTTTTGTTTCTTGTGCATCTGACATGATAGGCCATGATGCATGGCGTGTCCTCATTCTGATAATTGTGTGTTGTTGTGACATGTAGGTGCCGGGTCCTATGCTGAAGCAGATGCCTTCTCCGGGTGGCAGTGTAGGTGGAGTTGTTGGAGGAGTAGGAGGTGTTGGCGGCGTTGGAAGTGTCGGAGGGGTTGGCGGTGCCGGTGTGTTTCCACCTCAGATTTCCCCACAACAGCTAGCAATGCTCAGCAACATTTACCCCCACGTGCAGCAGTTCCATTTGGTACGTGCCCAAGATTGATTGTTTTGCAGTGAAATATTCCATTGCTGTGGTAAATTTGCACTGAAGTTCATAGGTTAATATAATATGTACTGACCGTTTTGCCCCTGACCTCACAGGCTTGTCAGCTCCTGCTCCAACAACAGCAGCAGCAGCAGCAGCAACAACAGCAGCAGCAGCTCCTGCAGAACCAGAGGAAGTTCCCTCAACCTCAGCCTCTCAGGCAGCAGCCCGACCCACAGCAGGTGAGCTGCTCTGCTTCTGATATAAAACAGAGTATTTTCTTTCCCTGAACCTTTGACTGGACTGCACACAAATGATTAAGCCTCATTTTCAACTAATGTGACTGCAGTACTGTATAAAGACCTCAATCATGCAGAATAAACCTGGATTGTTTTATCATCAAGAAGTTATTTTAGCAGGAGATTTCTTTGAATATTGTGTTTTCTCACTGTAGTGAAGATTGTTAAAGGTTAGACAAACTACAGACCAGCAGAGATCAGGTTACATCCCGGCTGTTTGCGTCTCTCTTCTGCTCTCTGCTCTGCACTGACCACCACACACAAACACAGAGAAGCCACAACAGACAGAAGTCGGCACACTGTGCAGAACATCAGCAGTGTGTTTACAAACAGAAACCTGTCATTACCGCATTATACCTTATGTAAGCAAACTTTGGAAATGATGAGCTCTATGGACTGGAATGCTAAAATTGGGACAGTTGACCAATGAAAGATATTCTGCCTTGCTAGCAGAAAGTTGTTGCCCCCAAATAAAGTCTATACTCTGATCACTGTATTTGGAGCACATTTCTTCTGTCCAAAAGCACCTTCTTCACAGCTAAATTGCTTTAGTTCACGTAAGTTTTCAAATCTCGTCCTCCTCAGCTGGCAAGAATTATGGCTATTCTTCAGACACAAAGACAGCACCAACAGGGTGGAATTGGAGGAGCAGCAACAGCAGGAGGCAACTCTAAACTGTCCCCTTCTCACCTGGGAGGCAGCCTGTCCAAACAGAGCATGGCAGACACTCTTCCACATCCTGGCATCGCAACCCCCTTATCAGACCTTCACACCAAATCTCAAGGGATGTACTCTGGTGAGTTCAACCTGCAAAGTGCTTGTGTTTAAAGGAATCACTCATTCACTTTTCCCACATTTTAACAGCTCTTTCATGTTAAAATGAATTGTTTGACATTTTGTTCAAAGTTTCTTTAATTATTGCAGCAAATGTATTTTTTAAAATTTTCCCAGCCTTTCTGAGAATGCTTTGTTTCATTGCTGTCACTTTAAGAAATTTCTGACCACATTCAACTCTGCCCACCCTCTTACATCGCTATTGCTAACTTTAGTTACTCATAACTGCCCAGCTCGGGGCCAGCTAATGTAAATTTATCTCAAAGAACGAATGAAATAAAGCATCACTGGTGGGCAGGGATGTGTGGTTTCAGTGGTCAATGGGATATGACCAGTTCCTGGAGTACAATAAGCACAGAAACATTTGTGAATGAGTGGCTATACTGCTAGCTTCACCTAGCTGCCTTTGGTTGTAGTTATAGATAATACTACAAGAAAATGGAGTAAAATAGCATATAAGAACGAGGTACATGGTCAAGTGTTGTAGATGTACACACGTGGACAAAATTGTTGGTACCCCTCTGTTAATGAAAGAAAAACCCACAATGGTCACAGAAATAACTTGAATCTGACAAAAGTGGTAATAAATAAAAATTCTATGAAAATTAACCAATGAAAATCAGACAATGCTTTTGAATTGTGGTTCAACAGAATTACTTTAAAAAACAAACTCGTGAAACAGGCCTGGACAAAAATGATGGTACCCCTAGAAAAGATTGAAAATAATGTGACCATAGGGACATGTTCAACCAAGATGTGTCCTCTAATTAACATCACAGGTGTCTACAAACTTGTAATCAGTCAGTCGGCCTATTTAAAGGGTGACAAGTAGTCACTGTGCTATTTGATGACATGGTGTGTACCACATTAAACATGGACCAGAGGAAGCAAAGGAGAGAGTTGTCTCAGGAGATGAGAAAGAAAATTAGACAAGCATGTTAAAGGTAAAGGCTATAAGACCATCTCCAAGCAGCTTGATGTTCCTGTGACTACAGTTGCACATATTATTCAGAAATTTAAGATCCACGGGACTGTAGCCAACCTCCGTGGACGTGGCCGCAGGAGGAAACCTGATGAAAAATGGAAGAGACGGATAATATGAATGGCAACAAAGGAACCCAGAACAACCTCTAAACACATTCATGGTGAACTCCATGGTCAAGGTACATCAGTGTCAGATCGCACCATCCGTCGTTGTTTGAGCCAAAGTGGACTTCATGGGAGACGACCAAGCCAGACTGGAATTTGCCAAACTGCATGTTGACAAGCCACAAAGCTTCTGGGAGAATGTCCTATGGACAGACGAGACAAAACTGCAACTTTTTGGCAAGGCACATCAGCTCTATGTTCACAGATGCAAAAATGAAGCATAGCAAGAAAAGAACACTGTCTCTACTGTGAAACATGGAGGAGGTTCTGTTATGTTCTGGGGCTGCTTTGCTGCATCTGGCACAGGGTGTCTTGAATCTGTGCAGGGTACAATGAAATCTCAAGATTATCAAGGTATTCTAGAGAGAAATGTGCTGCCCAGTGTCAGACAGCTTGGTCTCAGTCGCAGGTCATGGGTCTTGCAACAGGATAATGACCCAAAACACACAGCTAAAAACACCCAAGAATGGCTAAGAGCCAAACATTGGACTATTCTAAAGTGGCCTTCTACGTATGAGCCCTGATCTAAATCCTATTGAACATCTGTGGAAGGAGCTGAAACATGCCGTCTGGAGAAGGCACCCTTCAAACCTGAGACAACTGGAGCAGTTTGCTCATGAGGAGTGGGCCAAAATACCTGCTGAGAGGTGCAGAAGTCTCATTGACAGTTACAGAAATTGTTTGATTGCAGTGATTGCCTCAAAAGGTTGTGCAACAAAATATTAAGTTAAGGGTACCATCATTTTTGTTCAGACCTGTTTCATGAGTTTGTTTTTTAAAATAATTCTGTTGAACCACAATTCAAAAGCATTGTCTGATTTTCATTGGTTAATTTTCATAGAATTTTTATTTACCACTTTTGTCAGATTCATGTTATTTCTGTGACCATTGTGGGTTTTTCTTTCATTAACAGAGGGGTACTAACAATTTTGTCCACGTGTGTACAAGGATTTCAGTGGGGATGAAGAGAAATTATCGATAATGGCAGTCAGAATCATCCAGCTCGACAGTTAAGCTAACACTAGGCAGCCTGTCTGTCACTACCTCCCCACCAAGGCGAACAATATCCAGTTACATACATTGACTTAGACCATTTAGCACGCTAATGCTAACAGCTGTCTGTAGCGTCATGGCAAATATATAACAAATAAGCCAGAATAACACAAGATATATTATCAATTGTGGATCAGTGAACCAAATGGAAACAGGCTTGCCTATTAGGGTGACTGAAACTGAAAATAACAGTATAAAGGGCACTTGGTGCAAGCTTTCTAGTACCACTGTTAGCTTTCAAGCTAACACCTTTGGCTTCCCACCCATTTACATGGCAGATGGTTAGACTGGTCAGTAATAGAGTAGTCGGTGGGTATCAAGACTAGTGACATTTTCCAACTTGTTGACGTATAGGAAAATCCCCAGAAGAGTCAAAACAGCTTCTTGGAGAGAAATCAAGAAAAACAAAATGGAGATAAAGGCTGTGGGTGGGTGGGTGTGTTTTTCAATAGTCACTTGACCAGTAGAGCATTTCAGAAGGTTAAAACCTATAGAAACTCATTTTTTCACTCAGTGATCCCCTTTAAGGTGTGATCCTGTACTCAGTACTCACACCAAACACTGTATGGAACTTATCAACAGTAATTTTTTTTACTCCACAAATGTTAAGTTTATTTTTTGTTGTGCCAGCACTTAACCCTGGTGGTAACCTGTCAGGACTGGACCTCAGTCCCATGATGGGAGGGATGAAGGATATAGGAGGACAGCAATCCCGCTTCAAGTGGATGATGGAAGGGCACTCCCATGCTCCCTCTCCCCCTGACTCAGCCATCCATAAGAATGGTAGGTGAACAGATGGTTTGTTTATTTAAATGTGAAATACACAGTTGGGCAAAGGGTACCATCCAGGTGGTTGTCTTCCAGGTGTTGTTTTATGTAACTGTCAGTAATCGCCTTCATGTGCAATGTGTCTGTATGAGTCACTGTGAATCACCGATTTTGATCATATTCATGTCAATCTGCTTTATCTTCTGTGTCTGAAGGCCCTTTACCCAGTTCACTAAAGGTCAGAGGAGGGTCACCTTACTCCCAGTATGAAATTCTGGGTAATGATGGTTTAGGGATTCCCCCTCAGGGCTCTGGAGACAACTGGCAACGGAGCCCTGGGAGTAAAATGGGGAACAAACCTCCCACTTCCAGCTGGCCTCCAGGTGAGTCTGCCTTTGCCCCTTGTTAGATCTTAGAGAAGGAAACAGAACAAAATCTAACTGGCACAGAAATTCAAGAACACTTGTGCTGCTCTGTTGTATTTGAGGAGTTATAAAAAATGTATGCATATTACTTTAAAAATGAGGAATTATTCAAGTGTTTTGTGTTGTCTTATGGCAGAGTTCCAGCCCGGTGTACCCTGGAAGGGAATACAGAATAGTGGAGACCCAGAGACTGATCCCTATATGACCCCCGGTAGTGTTCTTGGCTCTCCAGGATCCCCAAGCCTCAATGACTCTGACCACCAGTTACTGCGAGACAACATAGGTATTTACCTACATGTAGTGATCTTTGTCATCAGCTTAGAAAATGATTTTACCATTGATGGCTGGTGTTTGTTTTATTCAATTTCTAAGTGTCATACACCTAAGAAAGTTCCCATCTCACATGGACTTGCAAGACACTATATAATGGAAAGAAGCAATATAAATCTAGTACAATAAAAATAAAGTGGAGGAACAACACTCCACAGCCAAAAACCCACAAACAGAACCAGACATCTTCACTGAAAAGTCTTAGGCTGTTTGCAAATATCTAAAAAACTGAGCAAATTGAAATGCATGATATGTAAACAAATACTGAAGTTGGAGTTCATCTGATGGAAACAACAAATCAGAAGAATCTGCAGATAGTTTTGAGAACAGTATGTCTAAGGTTATGATATAATGGACAGTACAACAAAGTGCATCTCATTGTCAGCTTCTTGTAAATCAGAGGTAGCATTTTCCGTTTTCCTCTAGAATTGAATAGAAGCGTCCAGTTTCTACCTCCAGAATACCACGCCACAGCTGTGCACAAACGGACATCTGTGCTGTGGTCAGGTTAAAGGTGACGTCGTTCTCTGGCTGGTAGACAGACTTGATCAAGCAATATGTTCTCAGTTGAGGTTTTAGACTTCCATGGGATGGTGTGCTGTTGTAGTTTCATGTGGTGTGGCGGCATGATATAATAGGCAGCGAACTGAGAGTTTTTGAGGGAGTTTATTAATCATACCACCATCACAACACCCACTCCAGCGCCGTGCAGGCACGCCGGAGCGAGCCCGGAGGCTCTCGTCAGGAGACACGGAATGCGTGTGTCAGAAGCAGTAGTCAGAGAGAGATAGAGAGTTACAGAGCGATGCAGTTTAAATACCCCACTACAGACAATGCATGAATGGCACATTAACATCACAGTAAATGCAGGAAGGCATGGGACATTTGCATCACAGTACAGAGCAGGGAGTAGTGAACACCTGCATTTGAGTCAACATAACAGCAGGATACTGGCAGGAAAGAGCTAGACAAAGAGAAGCTGCCTATTGATCTCAATACACACATCTCATTGTTCCTGCTAATTGCCCCAGCTGAGCGCTCTGCTTGTCCGTAGGCTGTGGGGGTGACCCACAGTGGGTTCATTGCTCTTTAGGGCCATGTGTCCCAAGTCAGTGGTCCTTGTGGGTTCAGTGTGTCATATCGAGGTCTTTCCGTTCATCTTTGTTATAGAATTTAAAAAAAGAGACCAGATGTTTCAGTTAATTTTTTTTTTTTTCAGTGCATTTCTCAGTTCTTTCTCAGGTGACATTTCTCTGTCTGACATCTTTATTAGTAGACCTGGCAACTAATCTCGCAACAGGAGCTATGGCTTCTACTGACAATGCGTGCTTATTTTGTACCATATAGTGAACTGAAAACTCAGTTGGTTAATTGATACCCAAGTCTGCAATGTTCATATATATCCATCCATCCATCTATCCATCTTCTACCGCTTTTCCGGAGGTCCGGGTCGCGGAGGTGGCAGTTCAAGCAGAGAAGCCCAGACTTCCCTCTCCCTAGCCACCTGCTTCAGCTCTTCAGAGAGGATACCAAGGCGTTCCCAGACCAGCTGGGAGACATAGTCTCTCCACCGAGTCCTGGGTCTGCCCCGGGGTCTCCTCCCAGTGGGACGTGCCTGAAACACCTCAAGTGGAAGGTGTCCAGGAGGCATCCTGACCAGATGCCCATACCACCTCATCTGGCTCCTTTCAATGTGGAGGAGCAGCGGTTCTACTCTGAGCCTCTCCCGGATGACTGAGGGTGAGTCCAGCAATCCTACAGAGAAAGTTCATTTCAGCTGCTTGTATCTTGTTCTTTCGGTCATTACCCAAAGCTCATGACCGTAGGTGAGAGTAGGAACGTAGATTGATTGACTGATAAATCAACAGCTTTACCTTAGAACTAAGCTCCCTCTTCACCACAACAGACCAGTACAACGTCCGCATCACTGCAGATGCTGCTCCAATCCGTCTGTCAATCTCTCGCTCTATTCTCCCCTCACTCCTGAATAAGACCCCAAGATACTTAAACTCTTCCACTTGGGGCAGGAGCCTATCCCCAACTCAGAGAGGACAATCCACTTTTTTCCGGCTGAGGACCATGGACTCGGACTTGGAGGTGCTGATTCTCATCCCAGCTGCTCATGGATTGTCACCTTATCATAGTGGGGGGTTTGCATGCCCCAGTGATCCCAGGAGCTATGTAGTCTGGGGCCTCTGATAGGGTCACCCAAGGCAAACTGGTCCTGGGTGAAGGGCCAGACTAAGAACGATCCAACAGACTCTCATGATAAATACTAGAACAAGGATTCAGTGTACCCCGCCCGGTATGGGATTATCAGGGCCCCACCCTGGAGCCAGGCCTGGGGGAGGGACTCTATGGCTAGCGTCTGGTGGCCGGGTTTCTGCCCATGGGACCCGGCCAGGCCCAGCCCGAAGGAGTTACATGGGTCTGCCCTCCAGTGGGCTTACCACCTGCAGGAGGAATCATGGGGGTCCAGTGCTATGTGGATCAGGTGGCGGTCAAAGGTGGAGACCTTGGCGGACTGATCCCAAGCTTCCTGGCTTTTGGTGTGTGTGTGTGTGTGTGTGTGTGTGTGTGTGTGTGTGTGTGTGTGTGTGAAAGATCAATACATGCGTTTAGGGATGGATGTATCATCACAAGTACCAGGTATCACAATATTATGCCATCAATCTTTTCCCT
The DNA here is from genome assembly GCA_020510985.1 of Pholidichthys leucotaenia. Taxonomy (NCBI): domain Eukaryota; kingdom Metazoa; phylum Chordata; class Actinopteri; order Cichliformes; family Pholidichthyidae; genus Pholidichthys; species Pholidichthys leucotaenia. The sequence goes on from CM035838.1 coordinate 400,206,267, forward strand.
GACTCTTACTTTTTATCACTTTAGACTAGGAGACTGCAAGGTGGTGGCAAGGGAGAATTTAAGTAGACAGCATCAGATGGTAGTCTGGAGGAAGACTTTGGAAAGAAAGAAGAGGAAGAGAGTGAAGGCAGAACCAAAGATTAAGTGGGGGAAGTTACAGAAGGAAGAAGGTCGCACAGAGTTCAGGAAGGAGTTGATACAGACTGTTGGTGGTAGGGAAGAATTACCAAATGAGTGGGAAAGTACAGCAAAAGTATTGAGGTAAATGGGTAGAAAGATATGTGGTATATCCAGTGGACGGAGGAAAGAAGACAAGGAGATTTAGTGGTGGAATGAGGGGGTACAGGAAAGTATTCAAAGGAAGAGGTTGGCAATTTGGAATCTAGGCACATGGCAAAGACAGGTGGCAAAAGCAAAGGAAAAGGCATATAGTGAGTTGTATGAGAGGCTGGACACTAAGGAAGGAGAAAAGGAGTTGTATCAATTGGCTAGACAGAGAGATCAAGCTGGAAAGGATGGAGAAGTATAGAGAAGGTCAGAAGGAGTTGCACTGTGTCTTTATGGATCTAGAGAAAGCATATGATAGGGTGCCAAGAGAGGAAGTCTGGTACCGTACGAGAAAGTCAGGAGTGGCAGAGGATTATGGGAGGGTGGTGTAGGACATGTATGAGGACAGCGAGACGGTGGTGAAGTGCGCTGTAGGAGTGACGGATGGATTCAAGGTGGGGAAGGGATTACATCAGAGATCGGCTCTGAGCCCCTTCTTGTGTGCCATGGTGATGGACAGGCTGACAGATGAGGTTGGGCAGAAGTCTCCATGGACCATGATGTTTGCAGACAACATTGTGATCTGCAGTGAGAGTAGGGAGCAGGTGGAAGAGAACCTGGAGAGGTGGAGGTATGCTCTGGAGAGAAGAGGAATGAATGAAAGTCGGTAGAAGCAAGACAGAATACATGAGAGGGAGGCAGTGGTAACGGTGAAGATGCAAGGAGTAGAGGTAGTGTAGGTAGATAAGTTTAAATACCTGGGATCAACCATCCAAAGCAATGGAAAATGTACAAGAGAGGTGAAGAAGAGAGTGCAGGCAGGGTGGAGTGGGAGGAGATGAGTGTCAGGTGATTTGTGATAGAAAGGTACCAGCAAGAGTGAAAGGGAAGATTTACAAGACAGTAGGGAGACCTGCTATGATGTATGGTTTGGAGATGGTGGTGCTGACAAGACAGGAGGCAGAGCTGGAGGTGGCAGAGTTGAAGATGCTAAGATTCTCATTGGGAGTAACTAGGACGGACAAGATTGATTGACATGGTTTGGACATGTGCAGAGGAGGGATAGTGGATATATTGAACAAAGGATGTTGAAGATGTAGCTGCCAGGCAGGAGGAAAAGAGGAAGACCACAGAAAAGATTCCTGGATGTAGTGAAGGAGGACATGGAGAGGGTTGGTATTACAGAGGAAGATGCAAGGGATAGGGAGAGATGGAGACAGATGATCCACTGTGGCGACCCCTACAGGGAGCAGCCGAAAGAAGACGATGAGTAGGTATGCACGATAGTAGAACTTTTGTAGATAGCCGATATGTCGATAGTTTACAGCTAGTTTTTGTCGATTCGATATGTTCCCCCCACTTATTTACATTTCCTTTGTCTAACAGTGATGATTAACTGGCATATAAAGACACATTCCCCAAGGAAAATAAGACAATTACCTCAACTTTATATGAAAATAAATACGTTATGTATTTTATGACAAATGTGTGAAGGGAGAGAGGCTCTGCATTCCTTTATATTAGAATATACACAGTTCAATCTGTTACCTCCCAAAACTTGGTTTGCTGCTCATCAGTGGCTGCTAGTACATAGCTGAATGCTAAATTAGCATAAGCATCTGAACTGATGTTACCACGGCAACAGAAAACTCCCTTGGCAGACAGAAACTGCCTGCAGCTCCAGGTCCGACAAGCAGTATGCATCGATGACCACAGAGTTTGTAAACAAGCCCTTATTTACATATATACAAATTCTGGCTCCACAGCTCTTACCTTCAGTGTAGTTAGCAGCACGCTAGCTCAGCTTTGGTGTCTGTCATCTTCGGCTGGAGCCAACTTGATGGTGGTCATCACAGAGCCGTCTCCTACGGTTGGTCGGGTTATATATCCAGTTTTAGTTCATCAGTCTTGTTTTCAAGGGACCAAGCATTTGCGACAAAAAGGGTACTGTATTTTTCGGACTATAAGACACACCGGATTGTAAGGCGCAATATCAATGAACGGGTCTATTTTCATACATAAGGCACACCGGATTATAAGGCGTATTAAGTGAAACAAAACAGTCAGATAAGTCAATCTTTATTCAAGTCATTCACAATAACTCTCAACATTGTTCAGTTGTAACACATAAAATACAAAACAATACACACTTTTTCAATTCATTCCTCTTCCACACATCCATCAAATTCTTCATCTTCAGTGTCTGAGTTTAACAGTTGGGCGATTTCGGCATCAAGCATGCCCGGATTGGGGTCCTTCACACACACCATAATATTATGTTGAAGCACAGTACGTATTACTCCGTGAGGCTCCTGACTATGGAGTAATGCTAGCCGTAATGCTCCGACAATCCATCAAGCGTTGCGGCTTCGTAGCTTATCAAAGTCGTACTAAAACATTTTGACAGATTTTTGAGCGCCGTGTACCACATAAAATCGGTTTGAGGTCAGTAAGCACAACCAGAATTAATACATAAGGTGCACCGGATTATAAGGCGCACTATTGATTTTTGAGAAAATTAAAGGATTTTAAGTGCGCCTTGTAGTCCAAAAAATATGGTAGGCAGTGTTGGTCTGTTCGGAGCCCTCTTAGCCAAGCCAAGTTGCCAGACTGGCTTCCACGCTTCTGTTTACATTATCACCTCCATTGTACCATTATGGGAATTTGGAATATTCTCCCAGTTGTGCAGTAATTCCTCTTTGCTGTAGAAGATGTTCAGTATACTTCAACTTCACTTAACCACAAAGACAAAGTAATACAAACAACAACCACACACAGCATTGCTTGAGGGAGTTGCATGTTGGGTTTGTGGGGACAGCCATGTTAGTTGAGATATGCTTGCCTGACATAATGACATCAGTCCCTCGCACCAAGGGAAAAGCAGTAGTCTCTCGAGACTGTCTACTGTAATATTCTATCAGCTGTAATTATTCATTTTTACCAGTAGATAATTTAAATGCTTTATTGGCCGATATTGATAGCATGTCACACACACACACACATATTTTTATTTTGTGCACATGGTTTACTTTTTTCTTTAGCCTTTTGGGATATTGATAAAGTGAAAATGAAAAGTACATTTTAGCTTGTCTTGTTGGTGCTTACACACCCAACATCTCTCTGCTGATAGCCAAGTGAAATGAGGACTAAATGTTAGATGTTAGCAGTTCTTTTAGGGTTGCTCTGCTTCACAGCCCGTGCCTGAAGCCTGAATGGTGCTTGTGTTCTTTGTCACAGAATGTGCAGTATTCTAATAATCTTGTAATTATCTGAATACAGATGGGGCAGTCCAGCTGTCTGTATCACTTTTATGAAATCAACCCCTCCTACAGTTTTGTTCCAAATGTTTTGAAACGTGGTACCAGGGTTTGATATACACTGATGATGGGCATATTGCAATTTGACTCTGATTGGATAACTTTAAAGCCAAGGTCAGAGGTCAGTTTTTCCCCAAATCTTTTAAACGCAATAAGGTCAAAGTTAATATTCCATTTGCACTATTACTATACAAAAAATAAAGCTAGGGCCACCAAACCTGGTACACAGGTCCACCCTGTGACCCTGAAGGGTGACTGTGGTTTTGGGATCGCAAGGTCAACATCAAAACGGCATATAAACTTTATCTCATCAACCAGGAAGGCTAGGGTCACCAAACTTGGTACATACTGTAGGTTCACCTTGGGATTCTGACCCCAGACTATGGGTTTGGGGGTCAGCCGGTCAAGGGTTTGTTTTAAATTTTTATCTTTTTTATTGATATTAACTTTTTACTTAGTGCTATTAACTTTTTAAACTAGAGCTAGAACTTTATTGCTCAACTATATTGATCATACAGCTCCCAACGGCTGGACTACTTATGTTTTTAAAGTCAGAAATGGACATGATAGTGCCTGGGATGATAAAATTCTTCTGCAGAAAGCGCAAATGAAAATTGCTGACCTGGAGGAGGATATCTGATGGCTCTCCATTGAACTGCAATAGAAAAACACGCTCCTCTCCAACTTCACCTTTCGTCTTCCACTGCTGTCAGACTATGAGTCTTTTAGCGGCTCAAGAGTCCAAAAAAACAGCCTTGAGTGACTCAGCCCTTTGAGACACAGTTGCCTGGCACCCCTCCACTTGTCCACAGCCCTCCTTCTGCTCAACACCAAATCACATGGCCTGGTCTGAAGTGGTGGTCCGAGGCAAAAAAAAAAAAAGGGGTCTCAGCCACGTCTACCACCAGTTCTCCTCTGACTGTCTCCAACTGCTACGAGGCTCTGGCAACGGCTGATAATCCACCTTCCACCAATGCTCCTGCTTCACCGGTTCCAGCTCATCCGGGCTCCGCTCGGCACACAGCCCCCACTGAGATCACACCTGTCCCTTCACTGGATGACCTGGCAGCCATTCCTCCGCAGAGGGCTGACTGCAGTGGGGTGGCTGGCGTGGCCCCATCCAAGCCTCGGCAGCTCCAGCCCCATTCTGGAGGGCCCTGTGCATGATCCTGAGGGAGGCTGCTCACTGGCACTCCAGGAGGCCACACTGCACGGAGCAATCAGGGAATCCCTCTTCCGGTTCTGGCACCGCTTCACAGCCCTGTCCATTGGCTGGTAAGGTATGGGGCCCTACCTCTCCCAACAACGGGACCCCCACTCTGTCGCCATTTCTCTGTACTGGCTCTTGCCGAGAGACCCTGCAACCACCAACCTCCCGCCCGCTTTTTCCCCCAACCACGATGACCGTCGGTGACTCCATCATAAGGCACATCGGGTATTTTAACTCTATTACTCACTGTTTCACAGGAGCTACGGTCCCCAACCTGTTGGTAAAGCTCCCGGATTTGCTGCAGTCACAACCCCATTACACAGATTATTATTCACGTAGGGGCCAACGACACCACCCGCAGACAGTCTGAAGTCATTAAAAATGACTTCTGCAAACTTTTTAATGTTTTATCAAACAGTGAAAAGTCTGTTTTTATTTCTGGCCCCATTCCCAAACTGCACCATGGATCAGATCGTTTGTCATGTTCTTGCCCTCTCAATTTGGCTCAAGTCCGACTGCAGCAGCAACATTGATTTTATTGACAATTTTAATTTGTTTTGGGGCGCCACACTGTCTATAAATCCGACGACATACATTTAAATGCGTCGGGTAGCCGGCTTTTAGCAGCAAATCTGATGGATATCATTCAAACCACAGCATGCAATTGACTGTTTACATCCCACGACCCCTCCCCCTTGGATCCACTCACATCTCTGATCTCCACAAAGACCACTATCCAGCACCAGCTCCCTTTTTGTCAGCCTCCGCCATCTGGTCTGGAAGTTCATTTACTACCCACTTTCCCTGTTAGGACATTGATCACAGACAGACTTCCATCCATAAAACATACAGTTCACAAGAACTCACATCCACGCTGCCTACATTCTGTGGATCAGTCACCTAGCAATGATCCACAGAAAACAAATTACCCACTCATAAATAACTCACCATCAACCCTAAATATGGCTCTTTTAAATATACGGTCACTTGCCAGCAAGACTTTTATTATCAATGACTTGATTTTAGATAAAAAGAATGACTTTTTATTTTTAACAGAGACGTAGCTTGGCACGGATGCGCCAGCGGTTCTCACTGAGGCCTCCCCACCAAATTTTAGTTCAGTTTTTTTCCATAAGAAAGGACAGGAAGGGTGGGTGCTTCTATTTTTTCTTCCTCATTTGCGGTAAAGCAAATTTTACCTGATCAATATACCGCATTTGAGCACCATGCTTTTGTCTTTAGCAGCCCCGCAATTTTATGCATGACAGTTTACAGACCACCCAAATACTGCCCAGTTTTTATTAATGGGTTCTGAGTTTTTATCAATAATCCACTCCTCATATAATTTTATTCTCATTTCCGGTGACTTTATTCTACACACTGATAAGCAGGGTGACCATATGTCAGAAGATTTTAATGACCTGCTCACGTCCATGAATTTTACTCAATATGTCATGCGGCCGACTCACAACAGGGGACACACTTTGGATCTTGTCATTTAACATCACTGGTTTTATGCAACAGGAGACCTCGGTGTGAACTGTAAGGAAGCGCCATCTGACACCTTAAGTAGCTGCTGATGTTATCGGACTCTTTACACAACACTCCCCCAGTTATTTTATCTGCGTCCTGTGATTTTATTGTTGATAATTTTAACAATAAACTAAGATCTACCATTGACAGAGTTGCCCCAATAGTCACAAGGACAGTTAAAAGTAAACCAAAGCCGCTATGGAGAAACAACCAAATCCAACAACTGAAAAGAGAGTGCAGGATGGCTGAGAGGAAATGGAGTAAAAACAAATTAACTATCAATTACCAAATACTACAGAATAAATTAAAAATATACAATAATGCAGTCAAAAAATCAAGAACTGAGTATTTTACCAACATAATCTCAACCCATAACAATAACCCCAAAGTCCTTTTTGCAACCAATGATCACTTAATCAACCCAGATTTTAATAAACACACAAACCTGCCATCCAACTCTCTATGTGAGAGATATGCAGACCACTTCAGATGCAAGGTTGATTCTATTAGATCCAACATTTTATCTGACCAGAAGACTGCTTTTAATGGAATCTAAGGCTCGCTTTTAGCTGAGGAAACGCTGGACTGTTTTGCCCTGGTTGATGCTAAGATGCTTGGTAGCGTTTTCTCCCAGATAAACTTGACATCCTGCCTTTTAGATCTGATTCCAACATCACTTTTTTAAAACATTTTATGAATTCTTCGAACACAAGATTTTAAATATTGTAAATTGCTCTCTTCGGACTGGTGTTTTCCCCACAGCCTTAAAAACGGCTGTGGTGAAGCCCTTTTTGAAAAAGAGTAATTTAGATCCTGATATCCTCAGTAACTATCGACCTATATCCAACTTACCGTTTTTAAGTAAAGTTTTATAAAAAATCATTTTTATCCAGTTAAACAATTGTCATATTGACTACAACATTTTTGAAAAATCTCAATCTGGTTTTAGGACAAACCACAGTACCAAGACGGCCCTTTTAAAAATCATTAATATCAGGTGTAACATGGACTCTCACAGACTGTCAGTCCTGGTGCTGCTGGATCTCAGTGCTGCCTTTGATACAGTAGATCACCACATTTTATTAAGCAGACTCAAACACCTGGTGAGCCTCTCAGATACTGTTCTTGAATGGTTTCGTTCCTATCTCACAGATCGTCGCTATTTCGTATGGATACATGTTCTTCAGGAATCCACAAAATCAAGTGTGGGGTACCCCAAGGTTCAATTTTAGGCCCGATACTTTGTAATCTTTACTAGTGCATGCCCATAGAACCAAATATTCCTGTCTGAAACGGGTATCCCAATCAGGCTTTCCAGGTCCAAATGTAGGCTGTGTTTCAAAGTAAAGAGGTGTAGCCTTTGTGTAGGCAATCACGTTAGACTTTGACAAATCTAAAAGGGAGTAAATAGCACTAAAATTTATTTGTGTGAATATTAATTACACAATACATAAATATTGAAAATGAATGGGACATCCAATATTAGCGACTGTTTCAGGTCCCTTGTTTATTTGTTTGTCAGATCACTTATTTGTGTGATTTTTTTTTTATCACTTATATTCATAACAGTGTATCTTCACTTTGGGGAATGGGAGTTGTTCAGTCATCATTATAATTATTTTAGTTTATATCGCTGTTCAGTGAAATGTTGAATTTCTTATGTGTATCATCAATAAAGTCATGCAGTACTATTACAGGACACGTTTACAAATATTTGAGACCCATTGTACTGCATCAGTTTAGATTTTAGGTCCTTTGCATTCCTCCCTGCATTAGGCTGCTGCTTCTCCCGGCATGTTCTGTGTTGATACACCAGTATTCTTTGTCAGACCTGGTCCCCACTGACGCTCCGCCCAGTCTGCTCGCGCATCTCATGTTCTCCACATATGCCGAATTATCCTTTTATAATATAATTTTTTTTAAGCATTAAATCTTAAGTATTATCTTTTTCTATGGGCAGGCTGGGTGTGCCTCCCCGCGAAGGACCGTGGTCCACCCGGTTAGGCTGCTGCTTCTCCTGGCATGCTCTGTGTTAATACACCGGTATTCTTTGTCAGACCCGGGTCCCCACTGACGCTCCGCCCAGTCTGTTCGCGCACCTCATGTTTTCCACATATGCCGAATTATCCTTTAGATCTCCGCAATCACGGCAACTCTATAGTATAATTTTTTTAAGCATTAAAATTTTGAGTATTATATTTTTCTAGTCATATTTGTCATTTTTCACTTCCTTGTTTTGTCCAACACTGTGGTGACTGACAGGTCATGATGTGGTGTATTATCCAATGAGCACGGAGTCAAGCACCCCACCCACACTTCTTGAAGCCAGGACACAGAGAGCAGTCACAGAGCGATGGCTAAAACTTTCATTGATAAAAATTACATATTTTGACCAAGCAACTCCCTATTACTCCCTATACCGTCTCCTATAGGCCCTTAGAATAGAGGGTTAGTACTAGTGAAGCGCTTTGAGTGGTCTTTGAGACTAGAAAAGCGCTATATAAGTACAGGTCCTTACCCCTTATTTGGGGATGCACACCCTTGTAACCTCAGGAAACCACGTTTAAAATCTGAGGCCAGTCTGACAAACGGTTTGAGAGACGTGTGGAACAGACAGACAAACACACACACACAGACTTCATGAATTTATAGATAGATATGTTTCTCACTTGGGGATGTTATCAGGAGACACGGCATCAATTTTCATAACTATGCTGGTGATACACAGCTGTATGTTACCACATCTCCCGATGACACAAAACCGATTAATGCCCTTTTGAACTGTATTTTAGATATAAAGTCATGGATGGCAGAGAACTTCCTACAGCTCAACCAGGACAAAACGGAAGTTTTAATCATCGGTCCTGAAGACAAGAGAGAGAAACTTTTACCCAAATTGCTAGGTTTAAAACCTACACATTGTGTCAAGAACTTGGGTGTTCTTCTGGGCTCTGACTTGAGTTTTATTTCACACATTAAAAATATAACAAAAATTGGATTTTACCATCTTAGGAATATAGCCAGTCTGCCCTTCTCTCTCTCTTGCCAACACGGAGGTCTTGATGCATGCGTTTATTACTAGTTGTATAGACTACTGTAATGCCCTGCTCTATGGTCTTCCCCAAAAAAGATATCACATCTCCCAACTGCTCCAAAATTCAGCAGCACGAGTGTTAACGAGGACCAAGGGGTGGGCGCATATTATACCAGTTTTAAAATTGCTGCATTAGCTCCCCGTGCGTTTTAGGATCGATTTTAAGGTTCTCTTTGTAGTTTTTAAATGCCTCAATGGTTTTGGGCCTTCTTATCTGTCTGAGCTGCTTTTACCTTATGAGCCCTCACGGACCCTGAGGTCCTCTGGTACCGGCCTTTTAATGGTTTCCAAAGTCAAGCCCAAGACCTTTGGTGAAGCCTCCTTTCATTATTATGAACCTCATCTGTGGACAGCCTGCCAGAGAGCCTCAGGGCCGCAGAGTCAATAGATGTTTTTAAGAACAGGCTCAAGACCCACCTTTTATAATTTGGCTTTTGACAAACCTGTTTAACCATTAGTGAAGTAGTCATTTATGTTTTGTTTTTATGTTCTTCTTGGTGCCATTTGTCTTTAGATTTTCTCATCTTTTCTTATTGATGTGTTTTTAGTTCAGTTTGTAAGTATGGGTTTTTAGTTCCTCTTGTTTTATGTGTTCTTAATTTCATGTACCTTTTTTAATTTGGCTTTTAACAAACCCATTTTACTATTACTGAAGTAGTCATTTATGTCCCATTGTTTTACGTTCTTCTTAGCTCCATTTGTTTTTAGATTTTCTCATCTCTTTTTAGTTTGATGTTTTTAGCCCAGTTTATATGTTTGGGTTCTTAGTTCCCTTTGTTTTATGTGTTCTTAGTTTAACTTGTATTTTTATGTGTTTTAGCTCCAGTGTTTTCCTCAGTGGAGCCCCTCATGCCGAATGCTGCTTGGGCCATCTGCAGGGGTGTTGGTCTCGTGGGTCACTCTAGCTTGGGTGGGTGGTGGCTTTATGCCACTGCCTGCAGTTGTGGTGTGGGCCCTGGCCTGTCCTGGTCGGGGTAGCCTCTGTGGCACACCCTGTGGTTATGGGCTGTGTGATCTCTTGTCGTGGGGGGCTCCACAGGATGGTTGCTCCTTCACATGGTGCCTTGGTGCTGAGCTCTGTCTCTTTTATTTTATATCTGTGTGAGAGGAGTAGGGGGTGGTGTGTGTGTGTGTGTGTGTGTGTGTGTGTTTTGGGGGGCGGGGGTATCGTTTAAATATGTTTACCTAAATTTGTCTTTGCGCAACATCTGTTTGAAAAGTGCTATACAAATAAAGTTTGATTGATTGATTGAAGGTTAGCACTCCCTATGTCCCTTTACTATAGAACGTGTAAAGCTCTTGAGGGTCACCAAACTTGCTACATGGGTTCACCTTGGGATCCTGATCTACAGCTATGTATGAGCTGTATACGACTACATTTGTTGTATATTCATGAATGATAGATTTATCATAATTTGGTTCTGCCCCAGTAAATGTATGGAAAAGCTTAAAAGTGCTCTCCTTCAGTAACATATTGGGATCTTCAAAGAAAACAGAGGTGGGGAATATTGCACTCACCTCAGTTCTCTTGTTTTATAGGCCAAAACTCACACTAATCCTCTTCATCCTAAGTGGGACATAAAAATCTGCCCTCCCTCTTTTGTAGGGCCAAACCCCTCCCTCAACACCTCGCTGCCTTCACCTGGTGCCTGGCCCTACAGTGCCTCAGACAGCCCCCTCAGCAATGCACACAGCACAGGTACCCTTTTGTTTGTTTTCATGAAAATGTAGGAGAAACGTCAGCTGTTTCTGCACAGATGCCAAAGACTTGAGCTGCACTTTCTCGTTCTCCTATATCTCTGGTTTGTTTCCCAAATCTTATGTTTCTCCCTCAGGAAAGTACTCTGAGTACAAGCCCAGCTGGCCTCCAGACCCCATTGGACAAAACAAGTTGTGGAAGACCAATCGCAACAGCTCACAGCTGCCACGGCCCCCTCCTGGACTAACCAATCCGAAGCAGGCCTCACCCTCCCCATGGGGTTCTGGAGGTCCACGGTTGGCCCGGAGCTGGGGAGGAGGTGGGATAAATCAAGAGTCAAGATTTGGGCCAGGTACTTTCAGCAGGAAAGGAATTTCACGATGCTTCACAGATTGTATGCCCTATAGAGAAATTTATTTTCCAAATACAGTACTATGAAACATACTATTTAAGTTAATCAAGACTATGCTCGTCATCTTTTTGGTTTACCTCTTCCATGAGTGTCTCTTCTTTCCTCTTTTAGGCTCAGCTTGGAGTGACGGCGTTGCCTCCAGAGGCAGCTGCTGGTTGCTGCTCAGCAACCTGACCCCTCAGGTAAATAACACTTGAGATGGGATGCGGGAGTATATTGAGGGAATGGTGTACTGTATATCAGTATCGCTTAATAACAGTATCTGTTGTACAAATACCACTGCACTACATCTCAGATGTTGTCATTATTTAATAGGCTATGTTAGATAATCAACAGCTTGTTGACTATCATATGTCGGATTTGGAAAGTTGACCTTTTCACTGATGGAGGAGCCTTTGTGTTTGAGTTCCCTCATTTCTCATTAAGCCCGTGGTGGACCAGGGACAGGCTCCATAGGGCTAATAGTGTTAACTTTTCATTTAAAAGATTTTACACACTTTGTGAGTGAATTGTTGTGGACCAGCTAAAGTGTCATTTCAGGTATGAAGTAGTTTAGAAGATTACTTCTGAGGTGATCAACACTTGTGATCAGCTGATACGCTGCTGTTGCGCATGGGTTCTGTAGGCACTTGTGCACAACAGCAAATTATTTTCACTTTTTTGGACCAGTTAAGAAGTGAAATTAGAAAATTTCCCATAGAAATCTTAACGTTCCAGGTTGAAAAACAGTCTACTGTAGCTTCCACTCATTACAGTAGCTGTGTGGCCTAGCATCGATGAAATGGAGATAGGCACTGCTCGATGCACCATCCAGATGCAGGAGCGACGACTTAAACTTTAAAGAATTCTTATTATGTTTTTGTAGTGAAATCTTATGTTTTGTGTCATGAAATCTTACGGTCTACGAAATCATTCATTGCTTAACCGCTTAATCCTGTTTGGATCGCAGGGGAGTGTAGCCCATCCCAGCGTCTTTTGGGTGAGAAGTGGGTTGCACCCAGGGTTTTATTCCTCCCAACAGGAGCAACTTGTTACTCTTCTTCTTCATTTGTTTCTCCAGGGCAGACTAACCACTATTATAACTCATGTCCCACCTACTGGTACAAAGTGGTATTACATACATGTACGGTGCAGACTGATCATGTGTTCTGACTGAAATCTCAGCTGCACAGTTCATATAGATTTTCTGTGTACTCAAAGATATTACTTTTTCACTGTGATTTTGTAACTGTGTTTCAATTATGGTTTTAAAATTTTTTAGACTTGCAGAACTGCACAGTGTGGCTTTAATCCCATTGTTTCGATATTTGGAACACATCTCTATTACACATTGGTACACATTGCACATTTGCAAAGTGACTGTGCATACCTGATTACCAATGAAAACATTAGCGGCACTGCACTGTAAAATCCTGTTGAGCACCTTTGAAGTTCAACATTTTTTTTCTTATGCTACCAGCTGGTATAATGTACTGTATATCTTTAACTGTGTTATCACAGATCACTAACCTTAGCATAAGCGTCCATTATGAATTAATGTAGTTTTTCATAGGCATAACCTTTGTGTAACCCACTAGACTACCTGACCTTTGTGTAATTTAACAAAGACTGTAGATAAAAACTTGCATTGCACGGACATGTAGATGTTTGAGGACATACAGTTCTTCAATTTGTTTTTTTTTGGCATAGTCTTTAAGAAACCAGGAGGGAAAAAGTTACAAAAACAAAGAATTCAAATAAGTTGAGATATAAAGGTCGGTGCAAGATCTGTCTAAAAAATACTGATTCCTTTACAGAAATCTTAATCATTCAGCTTGTTTTAACTCTATATTTTTACCATGGTCATCATGCCCATGTACATGTTCTCCCCATGGTAACTGTAGACTAAAACTGATTCTAACAAAGGTTATAAAACGGGCCCACTCACAGTGACTTGAACTCAGTATTCTTTATTTCTCCATAGATTGATGGCTCCACGCTAAGGACCATCTGTATGCAGCATGGCCCCCTGCTGACCTTCCACCTCAGCCTGACGCAGGGCAGCGCTGTGATTCGTTACAGCAGCCGACAGGAAGCAGCCAAGGCCCAGAGTGCACTACACATGCAAGTTTATACCCTAGTCTGATGCATACAGCAAAACGTTGAGTACACTCCCACTGAACTTAAAGAACGTCATCTCTTGATTTATCCTCAGGTGTGTCCTGGGCAACACTACAATCCTGGCCGAGTTTGTGAGTGAAGAAGAAGTTGCTCGTCATTTTGCACTTTCTCAAGCTGGGGGGCCAGAAGGGGCCAGCTCAGGGGGAGCAGCGGCAGCTGGGGCACAGGGTTCATCTGGAGCAAGCGCAGCTGTGGCTAACAGTGAAGGAAGCTCCCCCGGGAGTGAGAGGGCAGCAGTAGGGGCAACTTCAGGTGGAAACGGAGGTGGAGTAGGGGAAAATGGAGCAGCAGGTCTACCTGGAGTGAGGTCCTCCGGCTCTGGCTGGCAGTCTCTTGATGGTACAGGCAGTTCTTCAGAAGCCTCTGCAGCCCAAGGACCTGGGCTGGGGATATTTTCCCAGTGGAGCACCAATGGGGCAGGTGAGGGTGGGAGCGTTGGAGGAGTGGAGTCTGGGAGGTCTGGGCTTTGGGGGGGCATGACTGCAGGATACCCCAGCAGCAGCTTGTGGGCACCACAAATGGAGGAAAGGCACCAAATGGACAGCCCCGCCGGTTTGTTGCCCGGCGACCTGCTGGGGGGAGGAGCTGATTCCATCTGACGAGCCGCCTCCATTTGTACGTCTCCATTTGGACACACTGATACAGCATACACTGGGATACATATGTACTTGCTACGACACACACAACACACATACCTTTGTATGCATCTTAATGTAAGACACACATACACCAATATGCATAGTAATATGCACACACACACAAAAGCAGAAATGTGAGACATGCTTACACACATTCTTGTGGCCAGACTTAAGCTATTATATAAACAAATGCAGGGACTGTTAGATGTGTATACAGCCTTTTTCCACAGATGAAGATTTCAACTGCTTAGACTTGAAACCTGAAAAAGAATGAAAAGTCAGTTAGTCTGAAAGACTTGACTGGATTGCAATGTGCTTAGTAAATAGGGGACTTTTCAACAGATTTACATACATGTGCACACACCAAATGCAGAGAAGCCTTCAGACAGATAGGCACTGTAATCAGCATTACCTTCATCATATAAGAGAACTTATAACTACATGATGTGAGGTTTAAAGTGCAGTTTGTGTTCAGATCCCCTTAACGATGGAGGTGGAATGCAAACACATGCAAACAGCTCTGGTTGACAGCAGAACTGTATCTTACTGTGTATGTTTTGTTTTGTTTGTATTGGTTTAAAATTTTTTGATCAGTGAAAATACTGAAAAATGTCATCGTTCTGTTTTCAAAATGCTGACCTCCTACTGTTGTATCTCACGCACTCTTTCTCCGTTTTCTCTCTTGAACATGTTTTGTTACTGTTGCAGTGATAAATGTTAAATTGCAGGCAGTTTGAGGCTATAATGCATTTCTCCACGTGTCGGTACTGTACACAGTATCACAGACACTATGAGTATGAGTGAGACCAAGTGGATTAACCACCGCAGTTGTATGTTTGTGTGTGCGAGTGCGTTTGAGGATAATGTGTGTGCATGTTAATGCCTGTCATAATGTGGGCAAGGCTGCTTACTATACAGAAGGTCTATACAAAAATGTTTTGAGTGCATTCGATATACTGCTGACTGTGTGTTAAGAAATATTGGCACTAATGCTTCTTTCTCTGATTTGAAGTTTCTTTTTTTAGCAGACATGTCTTTTTTTATTGTCCGACCTGCAATAATAAAAAAAGAAAATTTTAATGACTCAAAGAGCTGAAGGCATATGCGTTAAGAAAATGGACATGCCAAATCTTATCAAACTGTGTGGAGTGGGGGGTGGGGTGGGACGGGTTGTTTACAGATGCTGAGTAAGCGTTACCGTACGTTTTTAAATGTTCCGTTGTCGTGTATCCGTTTTAAATTAAGACAGGCTTTAACACTCCTGTTCAGTGTTTTCGTTTTGAGATTTTACAGAGGAAAAATTTATTTAAACAAATGAGAACAAGATTAATAAAGATGAAAGTATTGGCTTCTAAAATGTCCCTGTGGTGGTTTTTGTTGTGTGTGTATTTTACGTTTGTTGTAATTAAAAAAAAAAGAAACCATGATATGCTGTGGAACGCTGCACACAGAGCCGCTGATTGAAGAAACTAACAAGCAGAGGGGTTTTTGGCCCGCCGTTTAGCAGGATAATAGACAAGGGGGGAAAATCCGGCATCTCCGTCCCCTCAAAACCGCCCCCTGACCAAGCATGCGTTCTGCCTTTGTTGCCCTACAGTAAGCCACTTAATGATTTAATAAATTAATTTCCTACTTTGATGCATTTATTGGTTCTGGTTATGCCCATTAAACTTGAAGACGTGGCCATTGTGCCTCATGTGTGCTGCAATATTTAGAAAACCACAAGTGCTCAGGTGCCTTTTGCCTTTTAATTTTTATATACAGGAAACATCAGTGTGATCTATGGAAACTTGTAAGGGTCTTAAAGAATTAAAAGCATTACCATTTGCTACATATATACACTGAGTAAAATGAAATTGCAGTGATTTATTGAACTTGTTTTTTATTTTCTTATTGCTTAGCATTATTGCTTAATATTAGGTAGACTGTCAGGATCTGTTTTCCAAGTTGTATTCTCTTGTATACGGGGTCAATTTAAAGAAAATCTACAGAAGATTTGAATCATTTCAAATTCTGCAAGCAAGTATTAAGATAAAAATTATTAAATGCTTTTTGGGAGCAATTTAATGCAAACACGACAATAAAAAACTTAATGTTCAACATCAGTGTGCTGTACAGTACACGGTGTGCACATTGTTTAAATCCATAAAGACCCTACTGTTTTACATTTACATGCTAACTTTTAGTAACTAAATAGAAACGTAATTCTAAAACTGAAGAGCACTGAAGAATTCAGACCTCCACCAAAGGATCAGAGGTCTCCTCATAATGTGATTACACCCATGTATAGTCTTATGACCAAAACCAAATTTGGCACCAACTCTGATACCCAAGTTTAAAGTGACACTCTGCCAAGCATCTAGGTTTTTTTTTTCTTGTTAACATGTCTGTAACATGGTTTTTGACTTGCAAGACATACCAAGAGCAAAATCATTCAAATGTCTTTTTTTTTTTTTTTGCTGTAAAGTTTCACTTAAGCCACACCCCCTGAGAAAAGGCAAGTTGAGACAGCATTTTTGATGACGTAATTATGCATGAAGCTGTCACGTGGATAGTGTTGAGTCAATCAGGATTCTCTCGCCTAACTGAAGTTATTCTCCAGGCTAGTTGATTAAGCAACATTACACAAGAGGGAGTACGGTATCAGTGTCTATAGTAACTGTGATAATTAGACATACCTGCAGTTACTATATACAGTGGGGAAAATGAGTATTGAAGACGTCAACATTTTTCTCATTGAACATATTTCTGATGGAGATATTTCACCAAATATCAGTATCAACCCAAGTAATACATACAAAGAAATCAAGGCAGCTGTGTTCACAAAACAAGTCATATTTAATAAAATGGAATGACACAAGGAATAAGTATTGAACACATGAAGAAAGAGGTGCAAAAAGACAGAAAGCCAAGAAACCAGCTGAAATCCATCAGAATTTAGGAAGCCACCCCATCTCCCATCAGTTCAAATTAATTTCAGCTGGTTAAGTCGTGACTGATAGCCTTTAAAAAGATCTGTGAATATCAGATTGTCACACCACAAAGAACTCATGATGGGTAGAAGCAAAGAGCTCCCTCTAGACCTTCACAACCTTATTGGTGCAAAACATAATGATGAGTTTTTTTTACAGGTGCATTTCTAAACTGCTGAATGTTCCAGTGAGCACTGTTGGAACCATCATTCGGAAGTGGAAGGAACATCATTTTACCAAAACCGGCCATGACCAGGAGCTCCTTACAAGATTTCTGACAGAGGAGTCAAAAGAATTATCAGAAGAGTTATCCAAGAGCCAAAGACCACTTATGAAGAGCTCCAGAAAGACCTGGAGTTAGCAGGTACTACTGTTTCAAAGAAAATGATAAGCAATGCACTCAACCAACATGGGCTGTATGCCTTCTCAACTTGTGAGATTCCATTGCTGAAGAAAAAAGCATGTTGAAGCTTGTTTAAAGTTTGCTGCACAACATTTGGGCAAGCCAATAAAATACTGGGAGAATATAGTCTGGTCAGATGAGACCAAAATTGGAACTTTTTGGATGCCACAACACACAGCATGTTTGGAGGAGAAATGGCACTGCACATCCCATCATGGTGTGGGGGTGTTTTTCAGCACATGGTACAGGCAGACTTCATGTAATTGAAGGAAAGATGAATGGACAAATGTACAGAGACATCCTTGATAACCTGTTGCCATCTGCCAAGATGCTGAAGATGAAACGAGGGTGGACATTTCAGCAAGACAGTGATAAACACACAGCCAAGGAAACTCAACTGGCTCCAGAGAAGGAAAACAAAGCTGCTAGAATAGGCCAGTCAGTCACCTGACCTGAATCCAATTGAAAATCTATGGAACAAACTGAAGATCAAAGTTCATAGAAGACACCCACGTAACCTTCAAGATTTGATAGTTTGTGTGGAAGAATGGGCTAAAATCACTCCTGAGCAATGCCTGTGCCTAGTCTGTCCATACAGGAGGCATCTGGAAGCTGTTATTACCAACAAAGGCTTTTCTACTAAATATTAATTGAATTTCACCAGGCTGTGTTCAATATTTATTCCCTGTGTGATTCCACTTTATTAAATATAACTTGTTCTGTGAACACAATTGCCTTGATTTATTTTTTTTTTTTTTGTGTGTGTGTGGATGGATTACATGGGTTGTTACCAGTGGCGGACCATGTATTTTACAGCTAGGCTTTCAGTGGTGATCTATGATTTAAGTGTCATTCATATCAAACACCATTAAAATAGCCTATAGGGCCGTCCACACAAAGCATGTTAAAGACAACTTTAACTATAAAATTATAGTTTCAAAAATCTTTACCTTTTCATTGTAGAGCTCCATTTCCATTCTGCATTTGTTTGTTGAGCTGCAGATCCACTTTTGTTTCCCCAAAGGTTGTTCTTCTTTTAGATTTAATTGGCGGTTGGCAACCAACTTACAGGTGCATTACCGCCACCTACTCTATATATCACTCTATATCTTCACTCTAGTTTAACAGTACTGCTGCTTGTCCAGCTGGCAGCTGCTTTGGTGCCTCGCTGCTGCCGTGGTTAAGATCCTGTCACACCTAGAGGATTTAGGCAGTGTTTGCAAAACGTATGAAAAATTTGGAGAATACACTGGGGTACCTGAATCAGTTATGGCTCAGTTTTGTCTAAGAGCACGCTGAAGAATTCTGGTATATGGCGTTGTTTGCCAAGCTCCCCTGAAAATTAATTTTCAGCATGCTGAAAATTTTCTGACATATCCAGCTGATATGTCTGATATGCCATATCTGATACTGCTGATATGTCCCGCATTAGCAGAGCAAATGGCATATTTGCAACGTTGGTTCACAGGAAAAACCCATACAGAGCTCACTGCCTGCAGTGCACACATGCACACAGAGCTAAACGCACGGGACCTGTCGGGGGTTTTTTTACATTTAACTGAAGTCTTTCCAATCATCTGTCCTGTATTGTTCTGATAGATATGCCAAAATGTCAGAACACCAGAGGAGGAGGATTCAATCAGCTGATCACCTGAAGCACAGAGCGCAGCTGTTTACTTTGCTGTTGGCTGTGCCTCCCAGCAAAAGTACACTTCATGTATTATCTTGGTTTTATTTTTTTCACTTTGTTGAAAATAAACCTTTTTTATCGCTATCAGTTTGCGTGCCTTTGAGCCAGGTTGTGACAACTGTCATCTGATGTTCCTGATGTGTCACATCAGCTGTTTTAGGTGTGACTGACCTGAGATTTGACAGCTCTGCCAGGTCGGTCACGTCCCCCGCTGTGGTCTCTGGAGGGGAGAATCATCTCGGTTGAACAGTGACGAATGTAGGATCGTAATGTAGTTATAATATATTAGTATGGCGGTGGCCTAGGCTGGGAGGGGTGATGCCCCGCCTTCTGGGGGTGGCATCACCTGGGATATATAAGCCTGGAGCAGGATGTTATATCTTTCACCCGTTACGTTACTCAATATAACAAATAATAACTCGGACCATCGACGTACCGTTAACGGTTTATTGGCGAGCAGCACTCATAGCACACAGCCAACGACAACACACTCTCAACATACACATACTACATTACCCACAATGCTTTGCACCAGACACTACGACGGGTGCCGTAGTAAACCAAAATACATGACATCTCCTCCCCTCTTACAATAGATGTCCTACTGGAGATATCAAGTGTCTGCTGCAATTCTTGTGTCTTTGTTTGTCTCTTTTTTTTCCTTTAATTATTATGCTACCTTAGGAGTGAGGGTAGACTACCTCATCCCATAACTGTACCCCTGGGGATTATTCTGCCCCATAAATGTGGGCCAGTTGCTATCTAGTCTAATAACTCAGACGGACAGGAGGTCGTCGCTCCCTAGTGGGATATCGGCGCTCTGCAGGAACATGAGTCTGTGTTCTTTCTAATGTGGAAGTTGCTTCTGGTGCTGATGCAGAAGAAGATGTCACATCTCCAACTGGACCTCCGGTCTCTGAAGTGGTTGAGTTCTGTACTGGTGTAGGTGGACAAAGTGGTGAGTTGGTGAGTGCATCGTTAGGATATCCAAGAGACGGTTCTGCAGGCGGTGGCGGTGTCTGCAGGAGTTGATCCACGTGCCTTTTCCAAACACTGTCAGTGGTTTGAACTGTATATGAGACTGGTCCAGTTTGTGCAATAACAGTTGCAGGAACCCACTTAGGTTCACCTCTGTAGTTCCTGGCCAGCACAGATTCTCCTGACGTGAACGCTCTGTCCTTTGTCCGATGTTCTCTGTGCATAATTTGTTTCTCTTGTTGCTTTTGCACAGTGTCCTTTAATCCTGAGGGTTTCAAAAGGTCAAAGGTAGTGCGCAGATCTCTCTTGAACATCAGACTAGCAGGGGTTGTCTTTATGATTGCATGTGGAGTGTTGCGGTAGTTTAGCAGGAACTTGTGCAGTCTCTGATGCAGTGTTCCTTGACCTTGTGATGCTTTCAATGCATGTTTCATTGTCTGCACAAACCTTTCTGCAAGGCCGTTCGTCGCAGGATGGTATGGAGCTGATTTAATGTGCTGCACTCCATTAGCTTGTAGAAAAGCATCCATTTCTTGTGAAACCAACTGAGGTCCATTGTCAGAAACTAGTTGTATAGGAGACCCAAAACGACTAAACATTTCTCCTAATGCCTCTGTGGTCTTCTCTGTGGTGGTTGACCTCATAATAGCCACTTCAGGCCATTTACTGTGTGCATCCACAACAACGAGAAACATTCTGTCCTCAAACGGACCTGCAAAGTCAATGTGCACACGATGCCATGGCTCCTGTGGGAACTCCCAGGGATGGAGAGGAGCCAATGGTGGGTTGTTCCGTACCTTGTGACAAGATGAACAGCTTTTGGCTATTTCTTCAATCTGCTTGTCAATGTTTGGCCACCAAAAATAGCTTCTCGATATTTCTTTCATTCTCACGATTCCACTATGTCCTGCGTGAAGTTGCTGTAACACTTTTGTTCGACATGACAGGGGAATAATCACTCTCCTCCCCCACAGCAAACAACCCGACTGAACAGACAATTCTGTCCACTTCCCAAGGAAGGGCTTCAAGGTTGCGTCATCACCCGCAGGTTGTCCTTTAATGATCAAGTCCATGACTGCCGACAACACAGGGTCATTTCTAGTCCCCTTTTTCACCTGCACAGCTGAAACAGGTGCGTTTTCTACCTCTGTGAAGTAGAAGATGTCCACAGTGCTTGACTCTGGCTTCATGACAGGAAGTGGTAATCTGGATAACCCATCTGCATTACCATGACAGTCTGACTTTCGATACTTGATGTCATAGGAGTGTCCTGACAACAGCAACGCCCACCTCTGCAGTCGGGACGCTGCAAGAGATGGTATTCCTGTGTATGGTCCAAGGATGGTTGTGAGAGGTCGGTGGTCAGTAAAAAGTGTAAACTTCCGTCCATACAAGTACTGGTGGAATTTTCTGACACCAAACACAATGCTCAGAGCCTCTCTTTCTAGTTGAGCATAGTTAGCTTCTGCCTTGTTTAATGTCCTTGACGCAAAAGCGATTGGCTTTTCCTCACCGTCTGGCATTACGTGGGAAATCACCGCCCCTACGCCATAAGGAGAGGCGTCGCAGGCAAGCTGGATCGGAAGTGATGGGTTGAAGTGGGTCAGAACCTCTGATGCAGTCAGCGCATCCTTTGCCTTCTGAAAAGCCTCCTGACAGCTTGCTGTCCACTTCCATGCTTCCTCTTTGCGCAGCAGGTTATGCAGCGGTTTTAATAGTGATGCCAAGTTTGGTATGAAACGTCCATAATAGTTCAGCAGTCCCAAGAAAGACTTCAGCTGACTGACATTTTGGGGTGGAGGTGCATCCACAATGGCTGTGATTTTCGATGGTGCAGTGTGCAGTCCCTTAGCATCGATCACATGACCTAAGTATTCCACGGATGACTGGAAAAACTCGCATTTATTCTTGCGGATTCTCAATCCATATTCCTCCAGTCTTGTGAGAGTTGCATCCAAGTTGCGCAGATGCTCTTCATCATCTGCTCCTGTACACAAGATATCATCCAGGTAGCACTGCACTCCTGGTAATCCACTCAGGATTTGATCCATCGCTCACTGAAAAAGTGCTGGAGCAGATGTGATGCCAAAAGGCAGTCTGTAGTATCTGAAGAGTCCTTTATGGGTGTTGATAGTCAGCATTTCACGTGACTGCTCGTCTACATGCATTTGTAAGTAAGCCTGGTTGAGATCTATTTTGCTGAACTTTTGTCCCCCACTCAGCCCCGCAAATAAGTCATCAATCAGCGGAAGGGGATACTGCTCTGCTGTTAGTACAGGGTTTACTGTTACCTTAAAGTCTCCACAGGTCCGGATTCCTCCGTCCTTTTTGGGTACTGGAACTATGGGCGTGGCCCACTCACTGGTTGTCACAGGCTCCAGAACTCCATTCTTAACCAGAGCATCCAAGTCAGCCTCCACCTTTGGTCTGATGGCGTACGGCACTGGCCTGGCTTTCATAAACACTGGTTTACTGTCAGGTTTGACATGCAGCTTCACTATAATTTTTTTCATGCTGCCTAACTCATCACGAAAAACCTTTTTGTGCTTTTCTAGTATGGCCTGCAGCTGAGTGGAACTGTGTGACAGCTTCCTTACTTCTTGCCAGTCAAGTTGGATTTTCTTTAGCCACACACGCCCCAATATAGCTGGACAGTTGTTCTTGGTAACATAAACTGGAAGCTCAGCAGTTTGCCCCTTGTACTGAACAGTTACCTCTGTCATCCCTTTCATGGGCACTCGGTGTCCAGTATACGCCCTGAAGACGGTGTCTGAAGGTCGGAGTGGAAGATGTTTCAGAAACTTCTTGTAAATGCCATGCGACACAAGTGATGCCTTTGATCCGGTGTCTATCTGCATTTTAATAAAATGTCCCTCCACTTTTGGTTTAGTCCAAAAGCCTTCTGAGCCTTCATTCACATTCATAATCCGGAGAGTATTTATTGCAGTTGACACCTCTTCCTCTGAGGAGTCACTCACTCTGTCCTCGCCATGTTTAACTGTGTGAACATTTCTTTTCTTTTTGTATTTTACCATGTCACTTTTATTCCTTGTCTTTGGGCCTTTGTCTTTGCTCCTTTTGCTTCTGCATGCCCGCTCCACGTGGCCTTTTTTTCCACAGTTGTTACAGTCCATCTCTTTGTACCAACAGTCATTAGGAAGGTGTCCCACCTTGCCACAGCGGAAACATGGACCTGTTGCATTGGTTTTACCACTGTTGAGTTTATGTACTCTGCCTGTAGCATGCAGTTGGTGTGCTTCTTTGGAAGCCATCTCCATCATCACACTAATGTTAATGGCTCTTTCAAGCGTCAAATCACTTTCTGTGGGTAACTTCTTCTGTGCTGCTTCATTCTGTAGTCCACACACAAGCCTGTCTCTTAATGTGTCATTTAAAACATCTTTAAATTCACAGTGTTCGGCTAACTTGCGTAGTGCTGCAACACGTTAACAGACTCACCCTCTTCTTGGTTACGTCTGTGAAACCTGTATCTTTCTGCAATCACTAGAGGCTTGGGTGAGAAGTGGTGGGTCAGTGTGTCCACCAGCTCTTTGTAGGTTTTAGAGCCTGGCTTTACTGGCTGTTGGAGGTTACATAGTAGGTTAAATGTCTTGGGACCCATCACACACAGAAAAGTGGGCACTAACTTTTCATCCGTTATTCCATTGGCCGCGACGAAATAGTCAAAGCGCTCTGTATAGGAGCTCCATTGCTCCGCGCTCTCATCAAAGGGCCCGATAGAGCCAATGACTCCAGCCATTTTAACACTCCTGGTTGAATGTCGCTCTTTCCCTCGTGGCTCCTTCTTGTAACGTCGTTTCTTCCCTCCGGCGTTACTCACGGAGTTTTTTAATTTTTTTTTTGTCCTTAACCACTTGCACTCCGGGCAATTTTCCTAAAAATGCCCAAAAATAACGTGCCCAAAGTAAATCGAAAGCTGTTATTCAACCCTTTGCAGCATCTTCATGGGGTTGGTCTCATTTAAAAGAAAACACTTTGAATTTTTTGGCAAAAAAAACATAATCTCTCTACGTGCTCCGGCCACTGAGTTACAGTCATCTAAACATACTGAACTTGAAGAAAAAAAAATTGGACACAGTGTTTTTTTGGATACAAATGCTTGTAAATAACACACAGCTGTCCGATCCGGCTGGAAAATGCAACAGAAATGTAGAACCAAGTGTTATCCAGCTGAGATCCAAATTTGGTAACAATACCACCAAAAATGAATATTTTACACAGCTTTGTTCTCAGGCTGTTCCCAGGCGTTATGAAACTGTGCCAAATTGTGCCAAATGGCACAGTTTGGAAAAACGTCTGTAACTTTTGAATAATTCAATGTAGAATCTTCATTTTAGGCTCTAATGAAAGGTCACACTCAGGGCTGTGTGTGTGTGTGTGTGTGTGTGTGGGCGGGGGGTCGTTCCCCCCCCCCCCCCCCCCCCGCTACCAAGGACCAAATTCGGCTCTCGCTACATAACGGAATACACTCTTTTTTTTTTTTTCCTTGCATGTTTTCACAGCGGCCCCCCCCCCCGCTACTGTGTGTGTGTGGGGGGGGGGGGAACCGTGAACGGACCGTGAACGCCCCCCACCCTCGCTACAGAAGAGGGCCATCGCTACATGATGGAATAGACTGATATGCTTCCCCCCGCGGACCGGGGAGCGTTCGGACCGTGCCCCCCCCCCCCCCGCTCCTCTTCTGCAGCGGGGTGGGGGGGCGTTCACGGTCCGAACACGGCAAATGAACCGTTTATCGCGCCGCACGCACTTCGTATTTCGTGCGCAGTACAGTTGTAATTTACCGATCGGTCAAAAGTCATTTTTGGATTACAGTTTTCAGGGATAAATAATAATTTAGCTTATAACACCTTACCTCTTCAAAGCAGCAGAGTCGTGGCGAACAGCTCTTCCCACGCGTCAGACGAACGCGACGCTGCTCCGCTCGTGGATCCCGATCAATATAATTCCATTATTGCCGTTTTGGTGAATGATTTACGACTTTTGTCGTCGGCCTCCGTCTATTCTGCTGGAATGAGTGCAGGTCCCACTTGTGGGTGTTCTCCATGCTGCTGGGTGAGCCTGGGTCTGTAGGAGATTCGTACAGAGTCCTTCTGCAGCAGTAAATATCGCTTCACCCAGCCAGAATTTCTGTGCTTCAATTGGCTCCTGCGTTCACAGTAGGCGGGTCCTCCTTCCTAGATTTTCATTCATTGGTTCTTCAAGGTTTCAGAAACCCAATTCAAGGCTCTTATTAGTCGAATGAGAGGTCAATCAGATGAACTAATCTGTTCGCGGCTGTCTCTGCAGTTTTTTTTTTGAGTGGCGCTTGGACGCTACTACATCACCATCACCACCATCATGCGTCATGCGCACGAGGGCGCACGAGCACGCTCTCGCGCGCCCTCGTGCGTCATAGGACGCAGAGACTTGCCCGCCCGCGGAACAACGGCGCGCAAGTGGTTAACAATTTCCACTGCTCCACTCCTCCCCGTTTAGCAGACAGCCCGCAGCATCCACCTCAGCACAGTGGCGCGGTGTATCACCCTGTCAGCACGAAGTAGCGGCGGGAAAAAAAAAACGACAAAAAAACTCTCCTCCGTGGCGGACTGCAGCGTCGGTCCAGACGTCCTCGTCGCCACTTTTTGTTATATCTTTCACCCGTTACGTTACTCAATATAACAAATAATAACTCGGACCATCGACGTACCGTTAACGGTTTATTGGCGAGCAGCACTCATAGCACACAGCCAACGACAACACACTCTCAACATACACATACTACATTACCCACAATGCTTTGCACCAGACACTACGACGGGTGCCGTAGTAAACCAAAATACATGACACAGGAGACATATGGTCTCCTTGCTGTTACTCCTGTACTCACGGTAGGGTCTCCCCACGTGTACATAATTCTTGTAATAAACTTTATAAAACGTCACCACGCCTCCTCACTTATTCGGACACTACATTTGGCAACGAGGACAAACGGAGATGGAGAGTGCTGTGACCACGTTACGTCCCTTTTTGGAGGCTCCGGGAGAGCCGCTGGTCCCATGGGCCAGGTGGTTTGCGGCCTTCCAAAACTATCTACTTGCGTTGGACCTCAGCGACCTGGACAAATTACGAGCGAGGGCGATTCTGGTCCATAACCTGGGCATGGAGGGCCAGAAAATCCCCGAATAGGCGGGGGTCCCACGCCAGTGTTTGTGGTCCCATGGACAGTGGACCCAAACGGCATGGTTTGACCTCTGCGGTGGCGGAAAGGTCCGAAGAGTGTGAGCTACAGGGCTCCGGCAGCCGACGAGTTCCGGCTGCTGAGCCAACAGTGACTGGTGTCGCTCCGACGCGACATCATCTGGTATCCGGGGTACCTCCAGATGGCACATATCCTAGCTGTGCTGATACCAAAGACAAGGGACATGACTCTAGTCAACTTGGCGAACCGCTGAGGAGTCATAAGGGAGCCAGATCATGGCGCAGACGACGGAGGAAGCCAGTGAGTGCTCACGTGGGTGAGGGTGATGACGTGCGCCCTAGGGTCGAGCCTCGGCTTGGTCGGGTGTGCAGTTCCAGGAAACGGACAGCTGGGCAGGATAATCTCTGGGGTTCCAGTCCGGCGGCGACAGCTACCTGAGTTTAACTGATGGGTCGAGACGGCATCCCAACGAGCTGCGACATCAGAGCACGAAAGGGCGTCTATGCCGTCCATCTCCAGTCATGACAAAAGGGAGACGCTCTGGAAGTGGGCCACGTAAAGGACACTCCGGGGGGGGGGGGGGCCTTCGGGAGACCCGGGTTGAATGTATGAGGGTTTATGGTGTGTCTGAAATGTGCATTTATTAGTAGATGTGTTTTGTTTACAGTTATTATGGTTATGGGTTCTGAATATATTCACGTTGAAGTTGTATGGGAATGGGGTTGAAGAGAACCATGTGAGTGATGTGTAACATGTATAAGCTGGTTCCCACAGACATTTACCCTATTAATGGTACAACTTATGTGACTAGTTTGTTTTTGCAGTTATTAAAAAAAAACTGTGTTTATAGAATTGTTTTATTACAGATTGACCTGTTTGTGTGTGTGCCACCTCTTGGTCTGTGTAACTTGCCACAATATTTTGATATGTTGTATTTTATTTCTATTTCCAGCACAAGATGCTGTGTTTATTTCCCTGTCTGTGGTGGGGCCTTTATGGCTGTTTGCATTATTGTTAGTAATGGGATACGTCTGCCACTGTAACAGGGTGATTAAGGGATTGGAAGCACTTCTTCTTCTTCTTCTTCGTCGATCACTAGATGGTCACACCAGCTGCCTTGACGAATGCTGCCGTCCTGCGGAGGTCCCCGAGGTCCCCGTGCAGCTTTTGGTTCAGCGATGTGGGGTCAGGCCACGTAGCTCGTCTGAGTGCAGCGTGGTCTGGGCAGTCTTGGAGGAGGTGTTCGCTGGTCATTTGGGCAGTACCACATGGGCATCTGTCCGATTGTCCAACTTTAAGTTTCTGGTGCATGTGAGCATGCATTCTGTTATGTCCAGTTCGGAGTCTGAACAGAACGACTTGGTCAGCCCTGCTCAGACTATAGTAGTTGTCATCCTTGCAGAAGTTTAGGTGTTGCTGCTGCCACTTCTTGTGAGACAGGGCCTTAATAATGGTTTTCTCCTCACTGTACAGACCTGCCTGTCTTCCTGGTCTTGCTGCCCACCCTCCTTAGCAAGTCTGTCAGCCGTCTCATTTCCATAGATTCCACAGTGGGCAGGAATCCATTGGAGTGATACGTTCACCTGTGTTGTGTGACAGTTGTTGAGTGTGAGGTGCAGTAACGCCTGGGTGTGAATGATTTGGTTTACTGCCCTATACTGTGAGAATTCTGTTTTGTTTGGGGAGTTCTCTGTATGTACTTTTATGTACCCTGTGAGTTTATGGGATCGGGTACCACCATTGTATATGTCCATATTTGTTATGTGTTTAGCTTAGGAGGGATTAATTTAGTTTGGTGTGTGGCCCATTTTTTCTTTCAGGGACTATTTGATTACATAGCGGAGAGTTCCGCTGGGCCAGTATGTTGTGTGAATGTGTAGGCCTATTCTCCTCTGTATTTGTGTACGATTCGGGTGTAAATTATTTGTTTGGGTAATTTGTATGCTTGCATTTTTCAAAGGGGGGGATGTAAGATCGTAATGTAGTTATAATATTGTGATGTAGGCGAGGTTCACACAAAGAAGAGGAGCAGATGGTTGCGACACAACAGGCTTTATTCAAGCACACCCACACTGAGCACAGACAGGAGGGGAGGTCATTCTCCCAGACCTCCGTTTAAATTACGGTTACACACACATAACGTTTTCAACTGGCAAAGCATGCTGGGAAATCCCTGCCCCCCTTAACTGCCCCCCCCCCCCGGACTGGTTTCTGTCCCCAGAAAAATTAAAGTCCAATTTAAAAGTCCAATACAAACTCATCCAGGTGTCGGGGCGGTCTTCGGCGCCAGCGGCCAACACGTACAGGCCCCCTAGTGTCCATCTGGGTCTCGGTCGGGGTATCGGGCCGGGATGGAAGCTCCGGTTCGTCCACCAGCGGTGCAGATGGCCGATACGGGGCGAGACGGTCACGATGAAGGACCACAACCCGGTCCCTTTTTCTAAGCCTCACCCTGTACACCACATCTGACGGTCTCTCCAGGACCACGCATGGCCCCGACCACTGGCTCGCCAGCTTCGGTGATCGTCCTCTCTTCCTCTCAGGGCAGAAAACCCAGACTCGATCTCCCGGTGCAAAGTCCCTCCCCTGGCAGCGGGAGTCGTACGCTCGCTTCTGCCGGCCCCCTGCCGCTGCCAGGGCCTCTCGAGCCAGCTCGTGCACCGTGTGGAGACGTTCTTTCAAACAAAAAAAATAATCCAATCCGGGTTTTCCCTCCACCTCCAGCTCAGGGGGGCAACCGAATACCAAATCCACCGGTGTGCGCAGCTCGCGTCCAAACATGAGCGCCGCAGGGGTGCACCGGGTAGATTCCTGAGCTGCCGTCCGGTACGCCCACAAAACAAAAGGCAGGTGCAGGTCCCAGTCTCGCTGTCGCTGGTCCACTAGGATAGCAAGCTGGGTGGTGAGGGTCCGGTTGAATCGTTCGACCAGGCCGTCGCTCTGTGGATGCAGTGGGGTGGTCCGGGTCTTCCAGATGCCCAGCCGTTTGCAGACCTCTCCGAAGACCTCCGCCTCGAAGTTCCGACCCTGATCGCTGTGCAGCTCCTCCGGTGCGCCAAAACGACAGAACATTTCATCCACCAGCTTTGATGCCGTCGTAGCGGCGCTCTGATCCGGGACCGCGTACGCCTCTGGCCACTTAAGGCCCTTTTCCACTAGCCTCACTTGGCCCTACACCGCACCACTCAGCCCACTTTAGGCGCTTTTCTACTAGCCCCAGCACCGGTTAGCAGGTACTTTTTTCGTACCTGATCCAGGGCAGGGTCTAACCGGGCTGAGTAGGGCTGAGTAGGGCTGTGATATGACTTTAAGAGACCGGTCGCCGCTGATTGGTCAGGTTGTAACGTCATGAAAGCGACTTTTTCTGCTGAATTTACTCCACGACCGCCATTTGTAATTGTTCAGCAGTGAACACAGTGCGCCCCTTTAATATGGTATATTATATTAATATACTGTATAATATACTTATATAATAATATACTCCTAATATTATATATTAGGAGGTGCGCAATTTTCTTTCTATATTAGGCGACGATCGCATCCAGCGCGAGTTGGACGGATCTACTTGAAATGCAGGTGTCCGAGCAGATGGCTTCTCAAGGGCACATCCATACTGCCAAACAGTGTCGGGAGAAGCTGAAAAAGCTGAAAAGCGATTACCGAGCAGTGAAGGACCACATTGCTCGAAGTTCAGCGGATGGAAGGAGTGGAAGTGGTTCGCTGAGAGACATTGGGCTCCACACGGTCACCGTCACGGTCACGGCCCTTGGAAACCGTGGATGGTGAGTGTTTATTTGATATTGCGCATCTGTTCGCCACTTGATCCTTTCTGTGCCAAGCTCACTGTTTTTAAGAAATAGGAAGGTTGTTAGATTGTGGGTAATGGTTGTTACTGAGGCTTGCGTATTGTTTTGCAGCCAACTGCAGATTCACGCTTGCTTTGTGTTAAGTATTAGCGCGAACAAAACGCTGAATTACGCTTATTGTATTCCGGTTAAAAACTTGAGAGTGTTGTGTACATGTTGCACTTTGGTGTTAAGTTTTAAATTGCGTGCATTTTCTTTCTAGAATCGCATTTCATATCACAGGGGTCCACCTCAGTGGAGTTGACTGACACAGCGGACTCTCCTGGCGCTGCGTCTGCGTGTGCGTCTGGCTGAGCGCCAGCTGGATCAGCTCCACATCACCAGCTCCATCTGGATCACGTTCAAGTGCCGGTAAGGCACAATAACCACGATTTTTTTTTTTGGTTGAAACAGGTCCAGCAGCGGAAACCAGGGTCGAAAATCCATCCATCCATCCATCTTCTACCGCTTAATCCTTTACAGGTCGCGGGGGGGCTGGAGCCTAACAAGTTATGTCCCAAATTGATTAATGCAATTTCCTGTAGCTGCATATTAATTAATTGAAAATGTCTTTTTAAATGTACAAAAAGGTTATTCTTTGGTCTTCACTTATCGGTGTTCCACAACCATTTTTAGGTGTGGTGATTGGTGCTGTTGTAACTCCTGTTTTATAAAAACAACTAAAGCTCATGAACTGCCGTTGAAATCAACATGCTTCATTGAAATGCTTCGCGTCAGCTGACTGTATTAACCCATTCAGATTTCTGCGGCCACACTACAAGCAACTAGTTTAAACATTACCCATCCATCCATCCATATTCTTAATCTTAATCCTTTTTAGTTTTGCAGGGGGGCTGCAGCCGAAGACAGCACCCTGCGTGTTGCAAAATCTGCTCTACTGAGGGGCAGCAACATGACAGTTCAGCTTATATACAGCAATGAAGCATAATATAATAGTGACATTCCACCACAGACTTTCACCTGTGTAATTCCATAATATATGTAGTGATCCAGCTTTAACGACCATGCCTTTCTGTCTTTCCATCTAGGCAAGACGAAAACAGACAACTCCCATCGCTGACCTTACATTAGCGATGGTCAACATGCATGATGAAGAGATGCGGCTCTTGGAACGGCAACATGACCAGTGGCAAGAATCAGGAGTACATGCAGCATTTGTGACAGGTGGCCGCAGATGTGCGGGCAGATGCGCATGAAGCCCTGGAACAGGACGCTGTGTTACGAAGGGAAGAGCTCGCAGAGATGTCATCGCCCAGTCTGTTTTTTTGTTTGCAAATTTTGCTTCGGGAATAAAATTGTATTGTTTGCATCAAAAGTCTGGTTTATCTGTTATGACACCGTATGAGAAAAGCCAATAATTACATACACATTCCATTCTCTGTTCACTCCACATGCTGCTGTTCATCAGGTCAGGTGTATAGCCTTCTAATGGTAATTTAATTTTTAACAACACAACGAAACGTAATGTCTTGGTAGGTTTTTTTTTTTTAAACAAATTTGCAATGCGGAATCCATTTCTCTTGAACGGGTACATTTTTTAGGTTATAAGCAGTTGTACAGGTGTGCTTGAACTTGTAGACACTGATAAAGGTAAGTACGTGTAAGTTGAATGTTGCATCACCAGTCAAAATTTAATAAATTAAGAAGGAATCTAGCAAAAATTTGGCACTAATAACAGTAGACAGATCGGACAAGGATACACATCTGTGTTTTTGTTGCACACAACTCTTGTTACCAACAAGTGCAAAATTTATATTCCCTTTTCCCAAAAATTAAAAATCAATTTGTAAGTAAAAGTGGGAGACCTTTACATGGGAAAATATGACATGTATCAGCACATGATTTATAGTTCAATTTGCATTTCCACCTAAGCAAAAGTGGCTTATCGAGCTGGATTTTTGTGAAGATGGCCTGTGCGGTGTTTCTGCATGTAATTACATACCTGTCAAGTGATACGGTTTCGCCGTATTTTAATACGGGGAAAATGCAATTTTAGCAAATATGGGCGTATTGCCATTTCTGTATGCCAAAGAGAAAAATATACGGGAAAAAAATTTGAGAGTGTGGGGAGGAACACGTCGTGTGTGACCCCCACAGCGTACGGGGCTGTCAGAGCGCTCAGCGTGAGCAATTATCACAACAGAAGTGTGGACTCATCATTAGGCTGATGGCTTCGCACCTTCTTAACAGATAAGTGTTATGAACAAGAGGACAGGTAGATGGACCATGCACAACATTTTATTTACAAAAAACATTTTTGAAACAAGTATTGCATCACAGCATCTCGTGTTATATTGTAACGTGCAGCTTGACATGGCGACATCCCACCGGGAGGTTTGAACTCACGCCTCTCGCTCCGGAGTCGTGCACTCTACCTGTGTCGCCAATAGAGTCAACCCACTTGTCAAGCCAAGTAGGGTGCTTATATTGAGTTCGCTACAATATCACCACCCTGCTCCTCTGCTCTCTGTGCCGCTGCCACCACTGGTTCATCTACTGCATCATCCAATGTAGTGTCAGACGTCTCTCCATGACTCTCACACAGATTGTGCAGAGCACAACAAGTCAGCACCATAGATTTAACCAGTTTCATGTCACAGTCATTCCTCCTTCCTTCTCTCCTCATCATCAGCCATGTTTGTTGTGGAGGATTCAGTTGCGTGTTTCACGTCACAAGGGTGTGGCGCCGCCTGCTGTTCAACAAATCCCACCCACAGCAGGTGTGCCAGCAGGTGCGCCAGCAGTAGTTGAAAAGCAACTGAGGCCGAACCGAACCGAAGTGAGTAGAGCCGGGTTTTCATATCGGGGCTGAGTGGGGCTAGTGGAAAAGGGCCTTTAGTGAAATAATCCATTGCGACCAGCACGTAGCGGTTCCCCCGGTCCGTGGTCGGGAAAGGGCCCAGGATGTCCACTCCCACTCGCTCCATCGGTGCTCCCACCCGGTACTGCTGCAGGGGAGCGTGGGATCGCTGAGTTGGTCCCTTCTGAGCTGTGCAGGTGTCACAGCGATGAACGTGGAGCTCCACGTCCTGATGACAACCGGGCCAGTAGAACCGGGCCCGAAGGCACTGCAGCGTCTTTGTCACTCCGAAGTGGCCCGCTCCTACCGCCCCATGAACCAGCTGGAGTACTTTGGGCCGGAGTCGACGAGGAACCAGCAGCTGCCAGACGTGCCGCTGCCCAGCTGGAGTCTGCCACTGTCTATACACCACGCCCTCGTGGCAGCGGAGGTTGGCCCACTGGGAGTGCAGGGCCTTAGTCTCTGGGTCCAGTGGTGACACAACCTCCCAGGCGGGCCACTGTCCTGCATCCAGCCACTGCCGAACCCGCAAAATGACCGGGTCTCTGTCCTGCTCGCTCTGCAGCTGCTGCGTGCCAAGAACCTCTGTGACGTCATCGCTGGGGAGAGCTGCCTGATCATCTGAGGGGCTGTGCGTCGCTGCGTTACTCCTGCTCGCAGCGGCTCGGAGATCGGCAGCCCGTGGGGCGGTTTGGTCCCGATCTTCAGCCCGTTGGCAGTGACGACACTCCTCTGTCGCACAGGGGCGCCGAGACAGCGCGTCAGCGTTGGCATGGAGGCGGCCTGCCCGATGCACAATCTGGAAATTATAATCCTGCAGTGCCTCCAGCCATCTCGCCAACTGTCCATCCGGTTCTTTGAAGTTTAACAACCAGGTCAGGGAAGTGTGGTCCGTCCTGAGCTGGAACCTCCCCCCGTACACATACGGGCGGAAATGACGCAGTCCTTGAATGACAGCCAGCAGCTCTCTGCAAGTCACACAGTAATTTCTCTCGGCTCTGCTGAGAGTGCGGCTGAAGAAAGCGACTGCCTGCTCTCCGTGTTCTCCCTCCTGGGATAGCACCGCCCCGATGCCCTGGTTGCTGGTGTCCGTGTCCACGATGAAAGGGCGGTTCGGGTCGGGATATTGCAGGACGGGGGCTCTGATGAGCGCTGCGCAAAGCTGGGAGAAAGCAGCAGCACAGCTGTCACTCCACTGGAATGTGCGTCCTTTCTGCGTCAGCTGATGCAGCGGGCTGGCGATGGTGGCGAAGTCTTTCACAAACCTCCTATAATAGGAGGCCAGTCCAAGAAAACTCCTCAGTTCTCCGACGTTCCGCGGCACTGGCCAGTCTCTCACTGTTGCCACTTTTTCCGGGTTGGTGGCGACCCCCGCTGCGCTGACGACGTGGCCCAAAAAGGTGGTCTCCCACCGAAACAGGTGGCATTTCTTAGGGTGTAACTGTAGCCCCGCCTGCTGGATGGCTCCCAGCACCTCTCTGAGATTTGACAGGGCGCTGTCAAAATCAGCTGCATGCACCAGTAGGTCATCCAGGTAAACAACGCAGCGACTCCGGGGCACATGAGCCAGCACTCGCTCCATCAAGCACTCAAAGGTGGCCGGAGCGTTGCAGAGTCCAAACGGCATCACTTTAAACTGGTACAGTCCCTGCCCGATGGAGAAGGCTGTTTTTTGGCGGGCCTCAGGTGACAGCTCTACCTGCCAATAGCCGCTGCGTAGATCCAGCGAGCTGAACCAGCTGGAGCTGGCGATGTGGTCCAGTGCGTCATCGATGCGGGGCAGGGGGTAGGAATCTTTCCTGGTGGCGTAGTTCAGGCGTCAGTAATCCACACAGAACCGCCACGACCCGTCCTTCTTCTTGACCAGCACCACCGGCGCCGCCCAGGGGCTGCTGGAGGGCTCAATAACATCTGCCTCCAGCATTTCTCGCACTTTTTGTTCTGCTGCTGCCCGCCTTGAAAAGGGCAGCCAGCGTGGGTGGAGTCGAATCGGCCTGGCCTCACCGGTGTCGATCTCGTGCTGCACCAACCCGGTCCGGCTGCATTCCTCATCCTTCGTGGCGAAAACACCCATAAAACAGTCCAATAGCTCCCGCAGCTGGCGTCTCTGTTCCGGGTCCAGCCCGCTGCAGCTCCGCTGAAATAATTCCTCCACTGCCTGCTGCGTCTCTGCTGACACGTTGACCCCTCCCCTTGCTGTCCTTGTGTGCGTTCGTGCTCCCTCTGTCCGCGCTGGTGACGTCATCGTGTCCAGTCCTCGCGGTGCCCTGCCTGGTCCGGTCTGTCTTGGCGATCCCTCGATCGCGCAGGCCCCCGTGTTCCTTCCCTGGGTTCTGCTGTGGAGCGTGATGGTCCGGTTTCCCAGCTGGAGGGAAGGTCCCGCGGTGTCGATCTTGGCGTTCCAGGCTGTGAGCAGGTCTAGTCCAATAATACAGGGGTCTTGGATGTCAGCCAGCCAGAATGGGTGTCTTATGTTCTGACCGGCCACCCCCACCACCAAAACTCTCCGCCCCCCCAGTCTGGTGCGCTCACCGGTAGCCGTGGTGACGCAGCGCTTGGTGGGTTCCCACCCCCGTGGGGCCGTCTTGTTCGTGCCCGGCAGCACACCGGGTCGAACCAGGGAGATTGTAGAGCCGGTGTCAATCAGGGCCCGGATCGACGTCTTCCCCAAGCTGCACTGTAGATACATCCCTGGAGAGTGTCCAATTCGGCCCACGCGTGGTGCCGGCTCCTCGGGGGAAACATCTGCGGGAGGCGGCCAGTCCCCGTTCACGCCACCTCGCTCTAGTTTAACGCCGGCGAGGGGCGTTCTTCTCCGGGGACGCGCCGCCGTGGTCTGCCGTAATTCCTCCTCTTCCTCCTCGCTCTCCATCGTGGCCTGGAAGGTTCTCTGTCTGTGCGTTGGCGCTTCAACTGTGCGATTCATCAGCGGCTCCACCCGCTCTGCTTCTGCCACTGCAGTCTCCCAGTCACTCGCGGCATGGATCCGTACGTGGCTCTGGAGCTGGGCCGGGCGGAGACCTTGGATGAAGCTCCGGAGGGCGAGCTTCTCTACCGCCTCCGGTGCGAAATCCGGGTAGCTGCGCCGGGTTAGCAGCCGTATGTCTGCAGCATAGGTTCCTAGGCTTTCCTGGTTGCTTCTACGGCGGCGGGTCAGCTGTTCCTGGGTGTGCTCAGCGTCCGCCGTTCTCCCAAATCGTCTCTGGAGCGCCCCTTGTAGCGCTGGCCAGCTGTAGCGCTCCTCAGGCAGGAGATCAGAGAGCGTGCAGAGAGCTCTCCCTTCCAAGGCCAGCGCGACTTGCATGGCGGTTTCCTCTGGTGACCAGCCGTTCAGCGCAGCGGCCAGCTCGACCTGGGTCAGGTAGTCATCCAACGTGGCCTCGCCGTTGAAGCGGGGAATCTCGGCCCGCTGCCTAACAGATGGGATGGCCGCCTCCTGATCGATCGTCACTCTTGATCGCCGTGGGATCGCCAGCCCGTCCTGTCCTGAAAAGGGCGGAATGCGGGGCTGGTTTGCTCTGCTCTGCCCGCTCTGTCTTGAAAAAGACAGAAGGCGGGGTGCGCTGGCCCCGTCATGTCCGCCGCCGCTTTGTTCGTCCCGGCTCCCGGCTCCCGGGGGTGGTGTCTCGGTCCCATCGTCCATCATCAGCTGAGCAATGAACTGCTCCAGCTGCTGGATCTCCATTCTGATCCTGGCTTCCATCTGCTCCATCCCACTTCTGACACCAGTGTGACGTTTGCAGGGTTCACACAAAGACAATGGAGCAGATGGTTGTGATCAACCGGATTTATTTTTCACACACACTGAGCACAGGCAGGAGGGGAGGTCATTCTCCCAGACCTCCGTTTAAATCACGGTTACACACACATAACGTTTTCAACTGGCAAAGCTTGCTGGGAAATCCCTGCCCCCCTTAACATGGCCCCAACGTTACAGTATATTGTAGATGTTTAAGCAAGTCCTTGCACTGGTGTTTTGCTATCTAGGATCCTCTACATTGTGGGTGGAGGAGTCTAACCATCCAGTCAAAAGATGTGAAAATGTCGACGTTCTTGGATGCCTTCTATGCGTACCCCTGGACGTACAGAAGACATCTGATTGGTTAAAGCAAGAAGATAAGTTTAACAGTTAATTTAACCTACAGAGCTGCACTATTAATTCCTAAAGGGCCAAGGCAGATTTGCTTGACCCTGGCAACACAGATGGCTGAAATATGATTGGACAAAAAAACTCTAACATGCATTACACTACTGAAGGAGTGCAACCGAGAGAAAAGCTACAAAATGAAGAGAATAGACTATTGGGGATAATTTAATACATCCTCATGGAACAATATGTTGTAAATGTAACTCTGATGGTGTTT
Source organism: Pholidichthys leucotaenia (assembly GCA_020510985.1). Taxonomy (NCBI): domain Eukaryota; kingdom Metazoa; phylum Chordata; class Actinopteri; order Cichliformes; family Pholidichthyidae; genus Pholidichthys; species Pholidichthys leucotaenia. The sequence continues at coordinate 400,243,872 of CM035838.1, forward strand.
AGGCCAGCAGAGAAGGCTTTGCTGGCCCTGAGGGTCCACCACTGGTTGGTACTGATATCTGGTGAAAATCTCAGGTCAATGGCTCCATCAGAAATATGTTTAATGAGAAAAATGTTGACGTGTTCACTACTTGCTTTCCCCGCTGTGTAGACCTGTCACAATAACTACTACATTTACTTATTGTATAAAAATGGTTTGTGACGTTAATCTTATACTTACTGTATACCATCGCTTATACTGAAATGAACTGCCTTTATGATCTCCCTCCTCACTTTGTTTGATTCTGAGTGTTTAGATAAGTTTGGTGGTGCATAGCTGCCATCAAATGAATATGAACAGAAAATTTTTTTTCACATTTCAATTCTAGTGTTGAATATTGTTGATAAAGGTTCAATACGCTTTGAAATGATATACATAGATTGTCATTATTATATCAGTGGCATAAAATGGCCTTCATTATGTCAATAATACAGTTCAGAATGACAATCTCTGGGACAATTTATCATCCAACAACATTTGCTATTATTACAGTCCTAACTATTATGTCTGATATTACCCTGGTAATTATCCTCTATATACCCTGGTTGACAGATGAGGCGAGGTGACTTGTGGAACACAGCTTTATTGAACTCACTGACTGTGACAGCTACTGACAGATCACTGACTAAACTCAGGTGAGATAAGACGCCGTAAGATGGTTGGCCTCAGCCTTACATATGGCGGCCTGGTGACATCACCGGAGGTGAGCGTCACCACCCAGCACTTCACAGTAAAATAACTATATAAGATCCCCCCCCCCCTTTAAAAAAAGTCCAAAACCACTCACTCAATTAAGACCCTCCCCAATTTGGGACCCGAATCACACACTAACAAACAACACCTAATATTTCCAAATGGCCTAACACATCACACAGCAAAACCTAAAATAGGGAGGACGGGTGGACTGCCAGGGCACCCTCTCAGCAGATGTCCCCCTGGAAACAGCCAGTCTTCATGGTGATGGCTGGCCCTCCGGACACTGAAGCTGCTCCTCCTCTCCATCGACCTTGTTCCACATCCAGCCACGTTTCTTGGAGCCTCCTCCCGGACACGCCGAAGCCAGTTCGCATGCCACACCGAGCCGTCAGACAGCCTGAAGTGCGCTGCATCCAGTCTGGCCACAATGTGCAGACGCTCCTGACGCTCCTGAGGTTGTTGTCTGGCCCATCTTCTCTGTGGGCGCTCCTCACCTCACACCCGGACCCAATCCAGGACCCTCAACGGGGCCCGGCTCGGCTTGAGGCATTATTGCTGGGCACGCCAATCTCTCGTGCTCATCGGTCTTGTCCTGACCTCTTCCAGTGCTGGTGTAACATGTGCCATCGTAGCCGCAGACCCTCTGTCCCATTGCGGCCAGACTCCGGAGGCATCTGGGGCTAACTCATTGGTGCCACTCGCCGGCGCAGGCGCCTCACCGTCACATTCAGTACTCCCCTTGACCATTTCCCGGGCGCCACCACTGAGATCCTCCTGCGCTGGCCCTGAGCAAAATTGGTCCCGCTTGACCGCCATGGCATCCAGTAGTTCTTCATCCCATACCACATCTTCATCAGTTGCCAGAATCGGAGGGTTCTACCAGCCACAGCCCGACCACTCTTTCTCAGCGTCATGTTTGATGGCAAAACCCAGCCCGTAAAATAAATCACAGCCCATGATGTTATTGCCCCGTGCTGTCACATGGAATGTGAAGTCGAGCACATCACAGACTTGTACCGAACAATCAGCTCCAAAGTCCCGACCGTGTCTAGCCTTCCACCTCCATAAATGTACAACGGGCGCTGGGTTGCCTCTAACCCTGTGGTGGGGAAAAATCTTCTTCACTGTGGCCCAATTCAGCAGCGAACCCTCCGCTCCCGTGTCAGTCAACAGCGGCATCTCCACGTCATCCAGCCTCACTGTGCAAAATGAGTACCCATTTGTGTCAGGGGACACCAGGTGGATGGTTGTCTGGGGCGGGCGGAGCGATTTCTTCCGTGGGCTCTTGGGTTTAAATTCATGGCACATCCTGGTAAAATGATCCAAGTGACCACATCTGTTACACCGTGCTCGCCTTGCTGGGCAGTCCTTAGCCTTTTTCCAGTGTGTCTTAGACCCACAACCCATACAAAGGGACTTTCCCAGGGCCAACCCCCGGCTAGTGGTGTTGGCTTCTGTCTCCCCACCATCCAAGTTATCTTCGCTGTCCAGGTCCGTGGCATTTGCCGTGACAAGAGACTCGAGCAGCTGCTGTGACTGGTGCCCGGTTTGCTCTAGAACTAGCTTGTCCACGGCTTCCATTTGGAGCACTAGCTTGACGGCTCTGGCTAATGTGAGCTCGCTTGGCGCCGTAAGTAGCCTAGCTTGCAATGCGGCACTACAGGTGTGTTCTGCCAGCTGGTCACGGATCATTTCCTCTTCCAGAACTCCAAAACCACACTTGCTAGCTAGCTGCTTCAAATCGGTGATGAACTGCCACACAAGTTCACCTACCTGCTGATGCCGCTGCCGAAAGTGGATCCTCCGGACTGTCACGTTATCTGGGGTGTGGAAATGGCGAGCTAGCAGCTCCACTACCTCTTCATAAGTGTCTGAGGGACCGAGCGTTCGCAGGACCTGCTGGCCGTCTATATCCAAATTGTGAACCAGAAGCGCCCCGGGCTCTTAGCTTATCGAGCTCACCGAGTCCCAGCGCGGCAACATAAGTTTCAAAGGCTTCAATCCATCTAGGCCAGGACACCGGTGGCTCCCCGGGAAACTCAAGAAAAGGCCATATTGGAGCTATGCACGCCTCCATGGTTTAATCCACCGTCGCCAATGTTATGTCTTGTGGGGGCACAGTGTTTGGGGGTTTTCCTCACACCCAGAAAGCAGGGTGGAGAGGAGAATAATAGTCTGAAGGAGGAAGCAGTACCGGGAGGTATCAAATGGGACAATTAGTTCTATGCACCCCACGGGAAGAGGAAGATTAACCTGGAGCCAACCAGACAAAGATGTGCCTTTTGCCCCCTGCCACGCCAAGCTGGCACCTGAAGACGCAGGGGGGTAAATGTATTGTAACAAGGCATGCTCTGTGACCTGTGTTTCAGGTTATGTCATGATAATGTGCCACACATTCTCTTAGTTCATACAACAAGGTGTTATGGGCAGAACCCTCGGTCTTTATGCATAGTAATAAAGGTATAAAAGAGGAATGTACAGAGACCGGGGGGCTTCCAGCCTCCATGCCACAGCGCGGAAGGCATTATGCTGTATGCTGATATGTTGTTAGAGGAGGAATAAAGATTCTGTGTTGTCCCAGCTCGGGCCTCGCCTTTGCATCCTTTTTCCTCTACAGTCTGATATTACCCTAGTTCACAGATGAGGCGAGGTGACTTGTGGAACACAGCATTATTGAACTCACTGATTGTGACAGCCACTGACAGCTCACCGGCTAAGCTCAGGCGAGATAAGAGGCCGTAAGATGGTCGGCCTCGGCCTTACATAGGGCGGCCCGGTGATGTCATCAGAGGTGAGTGTCACCACCCAGCACTTCACGGTAAAATAACTATATAACACTAACGTCATGGTGAACTTTACCTGCTGATGAATTCTATGACTTCTGTGTTTGTATGTTTTACGTCATGGTACTCTTTCGTTCTAGTCAGATGTACAAACGCAGTGTTTACTCTGGCTTAAAGACTTTGGCGTGGTGGCAACATTTTTTTTTGGTGGGGGGTATGTAAAATGTGTGTAAACATGAGAAAACACATGACACTCAAAGGGAAAAAAAACCCATTCATAATACTGTAGTAATTTACTCATGTATGCTTAAATTGTATGATCAGAGGTGAGTATAGCCAGAAACTGCACTCATGTAAAAGCAGTGTTGTCTTATGAAATTAATAGTTAAAAGTAGATACCCCCCCAAAAAAATACTAGGTGTAAGAGTACAATAGCACCTGCTAAAAAAATACTTAAGTGACTCAGTCTTGAAAGTTTGAGGTTTTTCTCCTAAATTAATAACCATGTAGTTTTCTACTTTTTACTTCTGTAAATTTGTTTTTACCTAAATTTGCAACTATTTATTTGACAATGATTTATTTGACACTGTAGATTTAGATATAGATGTTAATAAAATCCTGCCATGGCTGAAAACATCGATATGGATGTTTTATCCCATCATGCTTTTATGTTCCAGTCAAACATGTTACGTTTATATTATACATGTTTAATGTAACTTCATTATGAATATACGTGAATGTGTTATGATACCTATAGTGAGTTGGATGATCCCTCTGCTGCTGCAGGTTGGTTATAAATGTAGATTACAGTATATGCAATAGTTATAGAAAAAGCGCTATATAAGTGCAGGTCCTTATATGCCCAGCGTACTGCAGGTTATGCTGACAGACTGATCACAGTATTTCTATATTTGGACTTTTTGAGTATTTATTACCTCCGCCAAGGAGGTAATGCTTTTACCGGGGTTTGTCTGTCTGTCTGTTACCAACATAACTCAAAAAGTTATGAAAGGATTTTGATGAAATTTTCAGGAAAGGTGTGTAATGGCACGGGGAACAGATGATTAGATTTTGGTGATGATCTGAGAGTGCATACCTCCACCAAGGACTTTGTTTGTATTTGTGCAGCAGGATTACACAAAAACTACTGGATGGATTTGGATGAAATTTTCACCAGAGGTGGTTCTTGGGCTACAGAGGAACCCATTACATTTTGGTGATGATCTGAGAATGCATACCTCAGCCAAGGCTCTTCTCACAGTGTGTCAGCCACAATACTCCAAAACTGATGGACACACATTGATGCAATTTTCACCACAAGTGGCTCTAGGCCTACACACAAACCCATTACATTCTGGAGGTGATCCATGAGAGACGGAAGGAGCCTTGGCGGAGGTATGCGCTCTCTGAGTGCTTTTCTAGTTAAACAGTTATTTTGACATACTTATATTTCTTCATCATTCGGATAATTGCTGTTTACAAAACATTATTACTCATTTCAGAAGACAAATAGCCACATATACAAACTGGATTAGGCAATTTACTACATGGATTTTAGTTTCAGAACGGCGCAACAATTTGATGGGTGAAAACTGTATTACATGTCAAAATTTTCGGCAATATCAAGATAAAGTTGTATTCTAGAGAAATTTATCTTTCATTTATGGTATTCTTTGCACCTAAAATCAGTGCCAAAACGCATCTGAAGGCGGTGAACTGAAAAAAAATAGTGCAAAAGAGTTTACAGTATACCATGTTACCTGCTCACTTCACATAGTGGACGGGTTTCAGAGAACAATAATTGGCGTTACTTTGCTGTGGGGGCGCGTGGGGGCCGAATCTGGACTACAGACGTTTAAAGCGTACCTGTGGTGGTCGTGAAGACGCATTTGACTTGAAAACATTATGAAAAAGTATTTCTTATTTTGGTAAATAATTTTTGCCAGCCATATACCACCAGACATATATTCAAATAGGACCTTGGCCATGGGCAGCCAATGAAAACTGTGGGCGCAGTCATGACACATGCGGATGTGACGTCACTTCGTTGATACTCAACAGTCAATGCTCCGCCTGTATGAGAGACTAGGGTACTGTTGTGAGTGTTTTTATTCTATTATGGCTGAATTGTCGGACTCTGAGGAAGAATTTGTCCAACATGGCTACAGGTTTGAGCCAGAAAGGTCTTCTGAGGGTTAATGTGACGAAGTGGTCCTCACACACAACGCAATTTCATCTGAAATTATTCGTCTGTGCCCTGTTTCCGCTCCGATCTTCTGACAAGGTGAGCTGGGTTTGGGTACACAAAAAAAGTGTTTCTTTGTTTTTTTCGCTTATTATTCAGACATCCAAAGGCTTTACATTCCGCCATGTTGCGATATCCATATCGCATTGTATGTTTTTGTTTTTACAAGAGCAACGAGTGTCTGCTGCTCTGTATATAGTTGTAGAATCATCTTCCGTGTTGCGGCAGTTACGAGATCAGATGAGACAAGCCGCTGAATTTAAGCATTTATTTATTTATTTTCTACTCGTTTTAGTTCTGCATTTAATATTAATCCTGAGTTTGAAATAAACGTTTGAATTTGAATATCCCCGAAGCCGCTCCACATCCGGGTACTCGAGGCTCAGCCAATACTGATCCAGATCGCGGTGTCAACGAAATTACGTCACAGGAAGCGTCCTGGAAGTCCCTGTAGCCGCTAGTATGGCTGTACCCATGTTTTGCTGACATAGCTGAACCAGCAGATCAGCAATGGATTTATATCAAATTGCTTTGAACGTGAATTTCAACTTAAACTTGAACTAGAACGTGAGACAGGCGCTCAATATAATATCTTTTTTTTCACGACCACCACAGGTACGCTTTAACTGGTGAATTTCAGCTTCAAAACGCTGCTCCGCTTTGATGAGTGTAAAGTGCTGTTATAATAGAAAATTTTCAATAATATCAAGTTATAGTTTCATTGTAGAGAAATTTAATGTGTCATTTGAATGGGTTGGATTAAAATAGTTTAAAAACTGAAGCAACGAACATGGTGAAGTATTTGTACTAAAAACTGATGCAAAAATCCATATCTGAAGGTGGTGTTAAACTAGAAGGAAAAAGACTGAAAAAGAAACGCGTTTATGCAACGTTATCTTCTCTGTTCACACAGTGAACTTCAGAAAATAGCGGGTTTGCTGTCCTGATTAACGGTGAACGTGCGTGAACGCGGACTCGTCTTCGCTGGCTTTTTTTTTTTCTTTTTCTTTTTCCTTTAACGGCTGCGCGTGACATTCACAGAATGACGTCACCAACGTCGGGATCACGCACGCTGTTAAGTAACCAGAGGAGCGCGGCGGCTGGAGCTTCTCAGGGACTATCAACAGGGAGTGCGAGCGACGACTGATAGGAGAGCTGAGGGGATGAGAGCCGCCAGAATCCGTTCCCATCCTCCTCTGCCTGGGTCCCTGACCGACTGACAACCATCGGATCAGAACCTTCACCAACCCAGCTCTTGGACCAGCCCAGTATCGGGTGAGTGTTGGTTCGGGGAGCTGGAGAAACCGAGGGGGAAAAGGGGCCTGATTCGTCCGAATCCGAATCTCATATTCACGGCTTACAGGGCAGAGGGGGAGGGGGGAGAGTAGGGCTCCACAGAGGCAGGTCCGCTACATATATGGGTGCGGTTGTACAAAAAAATGTGACGAATTGTGATATAAAAGGTTTTTAGCCTTTTAAAATTTGATTTACAAGATAAACTCGGTGGGTTTTTCTCGCTTTGGTGAGCGTATCTCCAGCCCGCTGGCAGCGGCTAACGGGTAACTGTCACTGTCAACTGATGGTGTTTTACTAGCACAGATACACATGAAACAAATATTGCATTACATGAAACAGATGTGCATTTTATACATATTTGTTAGCATCTCCAAGGGGGAAAAAAATCGCTAAAACCCCCTCAGATTTTCTTCCTGTAACGTAAATCACAACTGCCTAACATCGCACGAAATTCCAAACAGGAAATGGAAACACTGGCTAAAATGTGCCGTTTCCATTTTAAAGATGTAGTTCTGCAAGTTCAGATGATCCGTGTTCTCCGAGTTGAGTGTGGAACTCGCGAGTGGGACGTGTGTGTAGTGACAGCTGGCTGAGCAAAGATGCGTGCTGGGTTTTTTTCCTGTGATTGTGAAATCTTCTGACTTTGGCTTCACAACACTTCTTTCTGCATGTCAGTAACAACATTCACCCCCATACAGACTACTTACTTGTACTAATGAACATTTCTGTTTTCATGTAAAGTGTGGATTTGGGTTTTAAACGGTGCAAGTTTTAATCGCAGCATGCAGCCACAACAGGACACCAGGACGTCCTGTCTGCACCCCCCCCCCCCCCCCCATCCAGCAGATGTGTACTGTACCATCTTGAATAATCCACTCTCCTGTAGGCGATTACTACCATAACGGCACATGGTGTTTCTCCAGTGCAGTGTGACAGGCTTATTGCACTGACTCCACATCACAGTGTACAATGTTTGCAGAGTAATTAATCACTGGAACTTGATATGTACAAACTGTGGGGCCTAGGGTTATTGAAGTGGAGATAGGTGTTGCACCACATAAGTGTGAGTAGCACGTAAAGTTGCCATGCAGTCCCGTTGTTGTTGTTGCTTTAAAAACCCAGGCCCTGGCTGCAGCACAACAGGATGTGAACCTTAACCCTTTGATCCATCTGCCTTCTTCACATTTACCAACAACAGTCTGTTGTCAGCATCAGGTAGAGGTGATGAGGTCTGCGACCTTAATCTGACTACAACATGGTTGGTAAAGTGGATCTTCTCACTGGAGTCCTGCAGCACAAATCCACTGTTATTGTCTTAGAACGTGCTGAAATTTCAGGTGCCCTAAACGTATGTTCTTTTTGCATTGGTAACTAACTAACTAACTAACTAACCTGCACTTATATAGCGCTTTTCTAGTCACAAAGACCACTCAAAGCGCTTTCATTAATACTAACCCTCTATTCTAAGGGCCTATAGGAAACAGATATCTAGGGACAATTTAGAACAGCCAATTAACCTAACATGCATGTTTTTGGCATGTGGGAGGAAACCGGAGAAATCCCGGAGTAAACCCACGCAACACGGGGAGAACATGCAAACTCCACACAGATCACTGTTGGTCGGGGGCTGGGATCGAACCCACGATCCCACGATCCCCACAATCCCCCGGCCAAGGGTAAACTGTGCTGCCGCAGTGCTAACCACTGCGCCACCGTGCAGCATTGGTAACCAGAGGAAGTTTGATTGTGTAAGGACTAATGTTTATAGCGCACACTTATTTACGTTTCTAGCCACGTTCATAAATTGACACAAATATTTATATAGTGAGCAATTAGGGTGTAATATTCTGCTCAAGGACATCTTGGCATGCATACCACAGTAACCGGTGATCAAGGCTTTGTCATTACAGCTCCTTTTGTATCTCCTGTGCCATAGCCATGCAAGACTATGGAAATGACCATACCACTCACTTGATCTGTGACCTCAGTAAGCATTTTGTTAAGTTTATTGACCTCTAGAGGCTTGTTTCAACTCAAATTCTTATTCTAGATGTGATTAACATTGTAGATAGGAAAAACATAATTTCGTTTTACTGTACATAATTGGCTGTATGGATTGAATGACAATAAAGTTGGCTTCTAAATTGTAGTCGGCAGCATGGTTCAAGAATGGTCAGTAATGATGTCTCACAGCTAGGGGCTGTGCGATATGACCAAAATTTCATATCCTGATTTAAGTAATTTTATGTCCCAAGAACAATATATATCCCACTATACTACATTTTATGTAAATTTTATAGTTTAGATAATGACCACATAGGACCATCTCTCTTTTTTCACATTTTAAATTGCATACTAAAAAAATCAATTGTACAAATTCATCTGTCATTGTTTTTCTCCTTTTAAAGATGTAATAATATCTAAATACTATTCCCCATTTTTTTACTCCCTCTCCCATCCTAATGCTGGGTTAGGGCGAGTTCTGCTCTGGCTGCTCCCCTGGACGCCATTGAGGTGGTGGGGGAGAGGGGGGTGTTGGCTGAGCTAATGTCTATTATGGACAACACCCCTCACCCCCAACATGAGTCTGTGGAGGCCCTGAGCAGCTCCTTTAGCAGTAGATTGTTACAGCCATTGTGTAGGACCGAACGTTACCGTAGGTCCTTCATCCCGACAGCAGTTAGACTGTACAATATACGTACGTACACATAGGATAAATACTTGCTATGAAACGTGCATGTATGTATATTATTCTCACTGATGTATGTAGTACAATTTGTACATATTTTAAATATTACTGAGCTTGTATTTTAGTAGGTTTTTTATTGTATATTCTTTGGTTTTCTGTTTTTCCTTTTCTGATCTCTGTGCTGCTGTAGCAAATGAAGTTCCCCAGTGTGGGATTAGTAAACTGTTACCTTATGTTATCTTATTAAATACGATAACAAGGTTTACTTTGACTACGCACCAACAATTATTCAAACATTTCATATGTTTGTTTAGCTAGTACATTAAATCCTGGATGGTCTACTATGATTTATTATTAGTTAAATACATTTATATACATTTAGACACTCACCAATGGCTAGATTAAGACAGTTGAAAAGGCCGCTGTTACCCCTGTCCATCTTTGTGAATCGTTTTATTATATGGCATTCCATGGGCAAAAGCCTGTTTTACAGCTGACTCTGGTGTTTAGTTTTAACAGCTGCTAATTGTTTTGTGCTCCTAATTAGTAACCACTCTCCGTAGTCTTTCATATGCTTGCTTCTTGTGGAGGTCGCCATGTTAGATTATGCCAGGATATGTTCCATCCCGTCTGCATGTACAGACTGCAAACTGTCACCAAAATGACAGAAAGCTACTGCCATAGTGAAATTGCAACACCTCGATAAAACGATAGTTTTATATGAAACGATGGATGTTTTTAATCTTGTCATCCATGATACGTAGCACAATATGTGGTATTATTGCACATGTTTTTAGGACCCTGTGGTCTTGTAATTTAGAGAGGGTTCATAACTTATGTGGCAAACGATGGAGGCTATGTTGAGAATCGCTGTAGGGTCGCTCTCAACTTACATGCGTATGTGACAATTGTGCGGAGCTCAGGTTTTCCTACAGTCATGAACTGCCGATTCTGTTTAAAAAAAAAAAAAAAAACTCGATCATTTTCATAAAGCAGTGGCGGTAACTCTGGCATTTCAACTACAGGGTGTGTGGACTGGTTGAAGATAGCTGTGACATTCAGCTTATTTAAACAGGACAGACTGTGCAGGACCCCGTGTGGCTCTTGTCTCTGTCTCTCTACATTAGGGCTGTGCGATATGACAAATTCTTATCACAATATGTCATCTTATATCACGATAATATACTGTATATCACAATATGCATTTTCTGTAAATTCTACAGTTTAATCACATAAAAAGGACTGTCTCTCTTTTTTTAAAAACTTTTTTACATGTCCCATTTTCCCCTCATAATTTTGCAATGTTATTCTAAATTGTCCGTAGGTATGACTGTGAGAGTGAATGGTTGTCTGTCTCTCTGTGTTGGCCCTGCGATGGACTGGCGATCTGTCCAGGGTGTACCCTGCCTCTCGCCCAAAGATGCTGGGATAGGCTCCAGCCCCCCCGCAACCCGAAAAGGATTAAGCGGAAGAAGATGAATGAATGAATAACAGTTTTGTAATATGCATTTTAGACTTGATTCTCATTTTCTCAAATTTAATGTTTTTCTTCTAAATCATATATGAATAAAAAGTAAACGTCAATAAGTTAAATATTTCCTGAGCTGGAGAATAGCGAAAAAAAAACAAACCTCAAACAACATAAAAAAATGTCTGAAAATGAAAAAATTACCCATTGGCTGTTACCTACAGATATAAATTAGCTGTTAGTTTAAATCAGTCAAAGTTTAAGTGTAGACCTGCAGCCTGCCATTCTGGCCTGATTTAACCTGTTTGCTTCTTAGTAAAAATACTGCAGATTGATCATGATCTGAAAGTCAAAGACACAAAAGGTTATCTAATAAAATACATGTGATGACTAACTTTATTCATTATCACTACTTGACTAATTAAAATGATCAGAAATCAAATAAAATATATTAAGAGCCAACTTGCTCCTCCAACCCGTTTTAATGTGTTTATTTATTTTGCGTGTATGTGCCACCATCATACACTTTTGCAGCTTTAATAAAAAAAATTCAGACAAACTAAGAAACTCAGCAGTAATTTAAGGCAAAGAAACAATAGCCATGTTTACATGGACACAAGTAACCAGATTAAAAGCCTGATCAGAATAAAAATGCTTCATGTAAACACGCCAATCTGAATATTCTGACCCGATCACTCATTCGGATCAAAATTTCCTTCCGATTGAGACAGGTGGGTTATGCCAATTGTTAATCCAATTGGTACGCATATAAACGCATTCAAAGTTTGGGTAGAAAGTATGTTTACTACACATGTCTGTATGTCAGCTACACGTCGACGTGGCATATTTCTGCTTTTACAGCAGCTAGTGGAAGACATGGTGGGAGTAAAACAAATCTGGTCTCCCTCTGTTCATCATATGTAGAAGTATGTGCTGCTGGGCTTGTAGCTTCATTACGGAGACCAGCAGAAGCAAAAGTACAGTCTGAATAACACAATACGGGTCCATTTCAAAAAGAGAAAGACACGAAGCAGGGTTTGTTTAAATCGGAAGTTGCTTCTTCTTCTTCTGCTGTTTCCGGAATGTCGGATAATTGTGGGCATGTCAAAATGATTTAGTCCGTTCAAATGTGTGACACATGGAAACACACATCCTAATTGGATCAGCTTTTTCAGGATCCATGTAAACAGTAAAGTTCTGATCTGAATTGTAATCAGATTGAAGAAATTTTGCACATGTAACTGTGGCTAATGGTCTGCTACATTCCATTTCCAGTTGGCACGACTTCGCATTGTCATTTAGCATTTTATATTTAGACAAGATGTTAATGTTACTTACCTCCTATTAAAACAAGGTTATCGAGCTATCCTCTCTGATGCAGCATGATGAAAAACAGTCCCACATCCCTGGCAAACAGGAGTAGCAACTATCTGAACCGGTAGTTTGGAGTCAGCATTAGCATCCACCAGACTGAAGCCCAGACACCCACGACACACCTGTTCTGCTATGCGCACTGCAGAGGGGAGATGGGGCGCTGACAGGTAGTGGTGAGGAGCTTTACTTAATAAAGGGGAGTATGTGCATTTTAGATAACAATCTAAACGATGGAGTATTCTATGAAATGATAGGCGTTTTTATATTGTAATCCGATATATATCGTCATATCACACAGCCCTTCTCTACATAGTGATTTTTGGACAATGCCGCTGTTGGAAAAATCACTTCTTCCAGCAAACAAGCAGCTCTCAGAGCTTAATTATCAGGATCATAAACACTCCGCTCAGAAGGAGCTCATCCAGCCATTATTTTATTAAATTTAGGATATTTTCTCACCTCGTGCCCCCCCCCCAATCTGCCACAAGCAATCTGATCTTGCCAAAAGCAGTACAAATAACACACTTTATGCCCTGCAAACATGCTGCTTGCAATAAAAATACACTTAACATTTAACAATTTAATATTCAATAGGGGCACATAAGTGAACAAGCTTTAGCCACAACCACACACGCAAAAAAAGTGAACACCGCAGTTGTTGCGGTTGCTCATTATCCTCCACGGTGGGCTTGTCCATAGCGCGGTACTACATAATTGTGGTTATCGCGACAGCTCTGGAAGTCTCTTTCGCTCTTTTTTAATCCCCCGCCGGACAAAGCCCAAAGGGGGATTATGTTATGGTTCAGTCCACCTATCTGTCCCACATTTGTGAAGTCAACTCCTGCAGTTTTGTTCTGATTGTTTTGAAACTTACCAGGTACCAGAATTTGATATACACTGATGATGCACATATTACAATTTGGTTCTGATCAGAGTATCTTTGCAGGAGTTGTAGCCCCTGACCTATGACCTCCTATTTCACCTCACTTCACTGTCTTGTGAAATTAGCTCCTCCTATTGTTTAGTTCCGATTGTTTTGAAGGCTGGCACCATGGTTTGATACACTCTGATGATATGCATATCGCAATTTGGTTATGATCGGATGATTTTTGCAGGAGTTGTAGCCCCTGACATATGACCTCCTATTTCACCTCATTTCATAGACAATAACTGTCTTGTGAAATCAACTCCTCCTACAGTTTAGTTCCGATTGTTTTGAAGCGTGATACCATGGTTTGATATATACTGATGATGCGCATATTGCAATTTGACTCTCATTGGATGACCTTGAGGTCAAAGATCAGGGGTCAGATTTTCCCTAAATCTTCTAAACACAGTAACTACTGAAAGAAATGATGTAGACTTTTCAAATTAATACAGTAGTTGTATCTAATACACATCTTGGACGAGTTACACCCTCACCTAACTATGGGTTTGGGATCAAGGGGTCAACGTTCAAAGTTAACATTGCAGTTGCACTATGGTAAATGCTACATTTGCTATTACTATAAAACAAGTAAAGCTAGGGCAACCAAACCTGACCTCTGACTATGGGTTCGGGGTCAGACGGTCAAAGGTTATCGTTACCATTCCATATGCCTTACTACTAGGGGTGTAACGGTACATGTATTCGGATTTTTCAGTATGGCACCTTTGGTTCGGTACAGAGGTGTACCGAGGTTCCACATGGACCATGTTGAGTGATGAACAGGAAGTGGAACTGCCTCACGCTATTAGCTGTACATGTAAACAAACAGTGCAGCCCAGCCTCTGATTAGCAAATATCATGGCTTGCTGTACAGAGAAGCCAGAGCTTGAAGACCCTCTTCACAAGTCTCTTGTCTGGGAACACTTCGGCTTTCTGGTGAAATATGTGAATGGACAAAGGCAAGTGAGTAAGATGAAAACTGCATCGGATATGCTTTTGGCAGTATGTTAAACTTGTTAACTCATTTGAAACGGCACTACGCGAATGTGAGTATCAGTGCAGCACAAAAAAAAAAAACTAGCACAGTACAAACGCAGCTTCCAACGGCATTTAGATGGCCTCTCGAGGGCTTTTCAGATCAAGCCAAAGCAATAACAGATGCCATTGGTGTTTTTATAGCAGCGGATCTAAGGCCATATTCAGTTGTTGAGAACACCAGGTTTAAATACATGCTAAAGGTAACTGAGCCCCTGTATGAAGTTTCTTGTTGTGTCCACATCAGCCAGAAAATAATACCATTCTTTTAAGAAAAAGCTAAATCTGTTAATGCTGCACTTTAGGCCAGTGTTTTTCAAGGGTGCCCTGGTATGTTCAGATTTTTGTGGGACATTATTTAACTTAACTTCTTAATTGTCCAAAAAATTGCAAATAATTTGCTGTTGTTGTGCATGGGTGCCTTCAGAACCTGTACACATCAATGATAAATTATTTGCAATTTTTTTGACCAATTAAGAAATTAGTTAATTCCCTTCCGCAACATGTGGGACACCATGTGGCATATAGGGGCGGCGCCTATCTCCATTACTCTGACCCTAGGCCACACAGCTACTGTAAGTAGTGAAAGCTACAGTGTGTGTGTGGGGGGGGGGTCACTCATCTAGTAGCTCTGTGCGTTAACTTTCCTTTCCCCATTCTGTTATGCTGAGCACCAAGCTAGAAGGCGGAAAGTACTTTTTTAAATATGGTCTTTGGTATGACCCGGCTGGTATTTGAAACCACAACCTCCTGGTTTTGGGGCAGATGCTCTACCAACTAGGCCACTACTCCTTTCTGTGACTCTTCCAGTCTCTCTGCATCTCTCTTGCAAGCTGCTGATGACACTCTGTGACACTCTAAGCTCAGTGGCTACTTCCTTCTGAGAACATCCTGTTTGAAGCCTTGCAATAGTGAGGTACTGTTGATCAATTGTTAGGTGTCGTCTTGGTCTCATGAGGTCAAAATGTGAACAGCATCATGAAGAGGACTGTTTAGAATAGAATAGGCTTTATTGTCATTGTACAGCTGTATAATAAAATTGTGGGTGCTCTACCAGGCTACTGCAGAATAGAGTAAGAGAGAAGGATTTGATAAAACACGGTTATAGAACACACGATTAAACCCACTGCTGAAAATAAAAATAGCCCAGGATTATGGAATTACAGTGATCCCTCGCTACTTCGCGCTTCACCTTTCGCGCCCTCAGTGCATCGCAGATTTTTCAAAAATATTCATCAAAAATTCAAAATTGAGAAATAATGGGCGGGCGCTAGCAGAAGGCAGGGAGACTACATTAGACCATCAGGTATCCACACGGACAGCCGCTCAACTCTCTGTTCGCTGTTCTCGTGTTGGCTCGGCTCGGAAATCTCGCAAGCTGATTGGCCGAGACGTTTCACCCCGCAAGCTGATTGGCCGAGACGTTTCACCCACCTCCTCTCCCTGCCGAGCACCCATGAAGGGAAGGAAGACCGCATTCATTGCTTTTTATTGCTCGTGTTACCTAGTCTCGCCGCGTGGAACTTTTTGCTGTTCTCTTGTGCCATTTTGTGCGAAATAGTCTTCCCGTCGAGCCACTACGCCGCCTCCTGCAGCTTCAGCTCTATCGGAAGCTGCCCTCGATGATCCTGCGCCTCCAGCACCTCACGATGAGGCGTCACCTGAGGAGCAGTAAAGCTCTCATTAACCTGTGCAGTAAATCATTTTCATCTTGAGTTACGTATCTTGTTATAAGAATAAAAGAGTTCTAAAAACATATTTATGTACACTTTGTTTACATCTACGTATGTATGTACACGTACACACACACACACACACGTATCATATGAGAGAGAGAGAGTGAGAGAATGAATGTACGTATTATTTATGGATGACGTCATTAGGGGTGACGCTACTTCGCGGTTTTTCACTTTTCGCGGTCGGTTCTGGAACCCATTAACCGCGATAAGTGAGGGATCACTGTATATACAGGTATGGTAGTGGCTTTGTGGGTGGAACTATGTACATAAGAGTGCAGGGTGCAGAACACACAATTGAACACACAATTGAATAAAGTGGCCCAAGGATTATGGAAAATATGCATAGGTATGGTAGCGATTTCACGGAAGGGTCAATATACATGAAAGTGTGGAGTGCAAAGACAGGTGTGTTATTGTGATGATTAAAAAGGTCCTCAGTTCTGTGCATGCGAGTGTTCGGGGGGGTCTGACTGTTTGCAGGGGAAGAAACTGTTTGTCAGTCTGGAGGTGTGGGACCTGATTGATCTGAACAGTCATCCAGAGGGAAGCAGGTCAAACGGGTAGTGGGTGAGATGTGATGGCCTTGACCTTTCTGAGATGGGAGGATCTGGAGATGTCTTCCAGGGACGGCAGAGGACCAACAATAATTTTTTGGGGGTGGTGTTCTTCTTCTCTCGTATGACTCCCAAAGTCACTAAGCAATGTCATGTAAGCTGTGAAGCCAGGTCACTGTCTCCGGAGTGGGGTTGGTGAGATCCACATGGAAACCCTCAGGTGGTCCAAGGTCAGAGTCCTCTAATAGGGCATGATGTGCTGTCTGCTCTGGGTTGGCACAAATACAAGCTGGTGACGAGCGAAGGCCCCAATGGTACATGCTGGCATTGAAACGGCCGACTCCCATTTGCAGATGGTTGAGTATAACCCAATCTCTGCGGCCAAGCTGGGCACCTGGTGATAGTTTTGTGCTTGGAGTGACGTTGAGCTGAGGTGGTTTTCTTGTCTGTTACCAAGTGAGTCTCCAGCTTTCCAGAAGATTAAAGTTGGAAATTTCAGGGGAGACAGCATGGGCAGTGTTGATGACCCTCTGCACAGCCTTCCTGTTCTCGGCCGTGGAGCCGGTGTACCACATATCCAGACGATAGGTGAGCATGCTGTCCACTCGGCAGCGGTAGAAAGCTAGCATCAGCTTCTGGTCCAGGTTGTTCTTCCTCAGGACACGGAAGAAGTGCAGCCACTGCTGGGCTTTCTTCACCAGGGTCTTGGTGTTGAGAGTCCAGGAGAGGTAGGAGGAGATGTGGGTGCCCAGGAACCTGAAGGCAGGGACATTTTCCACGCAGTCACCATTTATGAGGAGGGGGGTGGTCCTGTCTGTTCTTCCTGAAGTCCAGTATGAGTTCTTTGGGTTTCTGGATGTTCAGTTTCAGGTTGTTTGCTTGGCACCACAGCAACAGATTCTCTACCTTTGCCCTGTATGCCATCTCATCGTCACCGGTGATGAGCCCAACCAAGGTGGTGTCGTCCGTGTACTTCACGATGACTGTGGTTGGGTGGGTTGGAATACAGTCAAAAGGTGTACAGGGAGTACAGTAGAGGGCTTAGCACGCACCCCTGGTGTGAGCCTGTGCTGAGAGACAGTGGGGGGGGAGATATGCTCAAACTATGCAAAGAAGCTGTTAAGCTCCTCTGCCAGAGTGAGGCTGCTGTCTGATGTTGGGGGGCCCTGGCCCCTGTAGTTGGTGAGGGCCTGGATGCCTCTCTACATCTGTTCGGGGTTGTTGTCTGTGAGGAAACCCCCACTTTCCTCCTATAGGTGTTCTTAGCAAGTTATATGCCTCTCGTCGGGTTGGCTCTGGCAGTGCTGTACAGAGAGCTGTCCCTCTGTCTGAAGGCTGAGTTGCGGGCTCTGATCAGAGCCTGTACTTCACTGGTCATCCAAGGTTTGCGGTTTGGAAAGACCCGGATGTGTTTGGTGACTGTCACATTTTGTACACATTATTTAATGTAGAAAAGGACACACTCTGTGTAGGAGTCCAGGTCCTGCTGTTCAGAGATGCTCCAATTAGTGCATGCAAAGCAGTCTAGTAGCTTGGTACCAAGCAATACCAATTCTAATTGAACCAGAAAGTTTATTGGTCGATTCATGGATCAAACACCTGTTGTGAATTTTGCCATTAAGCACCTGGTTAGAGAAAAGCAAGTTATGCAAAAAGTACTGAAACATTGAACAGTTGGACATGTGCATTCAAAAGGTTAGAGAAGGTCAAATTAAATTCACCTGTAAAGGTTATAGTGCATTTTAGGTGCATCCTGAAATTTCACCCGAAAGCCGAATATCCATAACTTTTTGTGAGTAGTGTATGCTGGTTAAACGTAATATTCCAGTTGACATGTCACATCCATATTCTGTTTGTTTTATCAAAAAAAAATTGGAAACAAATTCACTATGGGTCCTTCAAATACTTTTTCAAAGAAAGTACGAAGTCATCACATGGTGAGGGAGAAAAAAGAAATCCTGAACAGAAAAAAATAGGATGCAACAAAAATTGTTTAATCATTGTATTGCTGCCCTGTGTATCATAATTGGGCGGTGCGGTGGGGCAGTGGTTAGCACTGTGGCAGCACAGCAACTCACCCTTGGCCATGGGATCCCGGATTCGATCCCACCCCCTGACCAACAGGAGTGGGGGCTCAGTTGATAGAGCATCCGCCCCACACCCGGGAGGCAGGGGTTCAAATCCCGGCCGGGTCATGCCAAAGACCATATAAAAGTGGAACTTCCTGCTGTCCAGCTTGGTGCTCAGCAATAACGGAATGGAGGAGGGAAATCTGTGGCGGCGCCTTGCATGGCAGCGGCCCTCTGATTCTGCACTGGGGTGTGTGTGATTGACACTGTAGATAGGTAAAGCACAATCTCGTTCTACTGTACATGATTGGTTGTACAGTTGAATGAATAAGGGTGGGGGGAAAAAAAAGTGATCTGTGTGGAGTTTGCGTGTTCTCCCCATGTCTGCGTGGGTTTACTCGGTTACTCCGGTTTCCTCCCACAGGCCAAAAACATGCAAGTTAGGTTAATTGGAGACTCTAAAGTGGCCCTAGGTGTGAATGTGTGTGAATGGTGAAGGGATAGCGCCATACCGTGGCTGCTTCATCCATCCAGGTGGATGCCCTGAATTTCCCCTCTGGGGATCAATAAAGTACACAAAATCAAAAACAATCGAATTGTGAAGTGCTTGGAGATTTCCATGCCGTATCGCTAAGGGGTTTTCTGTCCAAATTATGTATTGTTTTGAGTCAGTGTTGCCAACAAGAAAGTCGGGGTTTTCTGGAACACAGTTAACAGGAACGTGGCCACTTGGTTTGGAAAACTATCATTCTGAAATGTGACCAATGTCCAGCCATGATGACAAGCATACAGTGGGAGGGGAAGACCTTTGCTGATGGAAAGATGTAATGCTGGGCAATAGGGGTCAAAAATCATATCTCGATATAAGTATCTCCATACTCTGTGTATCTCAATACAAAAAGTTGAAAAGTTAAAAACGGCTCTCCATCACTAGGTATTGGGATCTGCAAAGAAAACTGAGGTGGGAGATATTGCACTCGCCTCAGAGTGCTCTTGTCTTATTTCATATAAATTTATTTAATACTGCTCCCAACTCCCCAATAGAGAGAGGAAGCATGTGGCTCCAAACACTGCATCCGTTTACCAGCACCACTTTTACAACATTAGTCCCGTTCAGTGTTTCCTCTGGCTTAAAGACCTTGGCGCGGTGGCAACATATTTTTCGGGGGGGGGGGGGCAGAAAACACATATGTATGAATATGTTAATTTTATACTATTTTTCTTTTTTTTTTTTTTAATTTTGCACAGTAACTTTGCATATAATAATAATAATAATGCATCAGCTTTATATAGCGCTTTATCATAGACACTCAAAGACGCTTTTTACAGATACATTATTCATTCACTCCAGACAGACGATGGTAGTGGCAAGCTACTACTGTAGCCACAGTTGCCCTGGGGCAGGCTAATGGAAGCGTGGCTGCCAATCCAGGCCAACGGCCTCTCCGGCCACTACCGAACATTTATACACATTCATACCCAGTGTTATGGACACTGGAGGCAAGGTGGGTAATGTGTCTTGCCCAGGGACACAACAGGAGGATATCTGGGGAGAGCGGGATTCGAACCACCAACCATCCGGTTATTGGACGACCCGCTCTACCTCCTGACCCACTGCCGTGCATATGGAACTTACAGTTTGAAGTATTGTACAACCAAGACATGAATGTTGGAATATTGGGCTATTTGGGGTCCCACCCAGATGACCTGTATTTGGACTTTTTACTGGTGTCATCCTTCTCTCCTTTCTCTGCTTTCACCTCTCCTGGACCCTCTGCCTGTACACTTTGCTCTCCTTGGCTCCTCTCTTCTGTCTCATCTTGCCCTCTCTGAGCTCTGTCTAATTCAGGTTTTCTCTCCGTCTATGGTGGTATACAGACAGGTTAGAAAATATCAAGTGCCATGTAAATTAAAGGAGAACCAAAAATTTCTAGTTAAGGGTACAAAGAGCACCCACTTAAAGCTTGAGTAATGACTTCAGTCTTGAAGGTTTGAGGTTTTTCTCCAAAATTTATAACAATTCTCTAATTTTCTCTGTAAATTTATCTAAATTTGAAACCATTTTCCTCAAATTTGTAATTTCCTCTTGTAAAATTGACTTTTCTTGTACATTTGAAACTTTATTATAAATTTGTGGATTATTTTATGGCTTATTTTTGTCTGTTTTTTAAAATAACATTACTGTTTTGTTTTGTTTTTTAAGTTTTTGTAAAGGGTATACATGTCATTACAGCATTGCATTGTTTACATTTTCATCACATATTCCCCCTTTTTTTGTTTTTTGACAACATTGGAAAAAAATTATTACAACACCCTTTTTTTAAGTGAAAGAAAAAGAGAAATTAAAAGAAGAAAAAACAAAACAAAAAAAAGAGCAGAAAAATAAGAGAGAATCTGAGTAGCGTTTGAGCAAAGAGAGGTGCAATTATTGAAATGGTATTTGTCAAAGATTAGATCTGATGGAAGACACATATGCATTCCAGGGTTGCCAAAAGTTCAAGACTCCATCCATGTCCTGTCTCAGTGCAAATGTCAACTTTTCCATTGAATAAATGTCCTGAATCACGTTAATCCAATCTTCAGGTGTAGGACAGTCTTTCAACATCCATTTTTTAGTTAGAGCTTTATTACTTGCCAATATTAAAACAGTGAATAAGTATTTTTCTCCTCGTCTTTCCAGTGATTCCGGTAGTAAACCCAAATACAAAGTTATAAAAGAACAGGGAACTGTTACTTTGAATATTTTCCCCAATATTGTCTGTACATTGGTCCAATATTGGTGGATAACTGGGCATGACCAAAACACATGAAAATGATTTGCAGTCTGTTCACCACACAAGCGCCAACAATTCAACCCCTTACGAGTAAATTTGTTTTGTGCAGGTGTTCTGAAAAATCTTACCAAATTTTTCCATCCAAATTCTCTCCACTGCAGGGATGAGGTACTTTTTCCATTTTTGTTTATTTAGCTTTTCCCATATTTCCAGTTGTTAAAGTGAAATTCTCCTCTTTTTCCCATCTCTCTTTTATATATGATGTGTTGTCTCCTTTTAAGTCTTGAAGACCATGGTATATTTTAGAAATGTATCTGATCCCTGGGATCCCTTTATATGCCATTAAGAAAACCTTCAGAACACCTGACTGGGCCCTTTCCAAGTCCTTCTTTTTAAGTATTTTGTTTATGTGGTGTCTAAGCTGAAAGAACCTGTAAAGATCTTGATTTACTAGACCTTGTTTTTTTCAAATCTTCAAAACTTCTTAAAGTTTGCCCTTTAAAAAAATTGTAATATTTTATCAGTCCGTTCTCTTTCCACTTTTTAAATCTAGTGTCTGTTTTATTAGGAGTAAAGTCCTGATCATAGGAAATCCATTGCAATAATCGATAGGGTTCTTTAGTTTGATTCTCTCTGACTATCTTAAACCAAATTTTTAGCGGGGTCTCTATCCACGGGTTAGTGTTATTCAAAAGTTTAGGTAAGGCATTGTTCCCTATTATCGCCTGTAGGGGAATGTCACTTGTTATTTGGCATTCCATCTCCTTCCATTGTGCAGTGTAGACTGGGTTACATATCTCTACTAAAGTTTTAATTTGTGCGGCTTTAAAATAGTCCCTGATATTTGGCAGCGCGAGCCCACCTTTGTCTTTGTTTAGCTGTAGGGTTCTATATCTGATTCTAGGTCTCTTGCCCTGCCATATGAATCTTGAGATCCTTCTGTCCAGTTTTTGCCATGTTTTTTTGGGAGGTTCTACCGGTATTGTTTGGAAAAGGTATAGAAGGCGTGGAAGTATATTCATTTTGACTGCTTCAATTCTTTGTGCAGTACCCAAGAATAGTATCATATTCCATCTTGCTAGATCAGATTTTATTTTTGCCATCAATGGATCATAGTTTAGTGTTATAATTTTGTTGAGTTGTTTTGGGATATTGACCCCCAGATATTTCATAGATTCCATCTCCCAGTTAGTTTTGAGTTTGCTTAGTAAACATTGATTTGGGTCATAGTTGAATGTTAAAATTTGGGTTTTATGCATGTTTAATTCGTACCCCGATAACTCTCCATACTCTGAAAAAACTGAGATTAGTTCTGGAAAAGAGGTGTCCGGCTGCCCCAGGTATATTAAAATGTCATCGGCAAAGAGTGCTATTTTATGTTCCTTCTGACCAATTGTAATACCTTTAATTTTTTGATTCTGTCATATCCATTGGCTCAGAGGTTCTATGAAGATTGCAAAGAGCAGTGGAGACAAGGGGCAGCCCTGATGACATCCTCTTTCCAGTTCAAAAGATGATGATAATTTACCGTTAATCCTTATTTTAGCTGTTGCTTTTTTATATAATGCCTGGATAGTTCTAATGAAGTTATTATGAAAATTGAAACTGGATAAGATTCTATATAGGAAAGACCAGTCAACTGAATCAAATGCTTTTTCAGCATCTAATCCCAATATGGCTGCATTTAAATTATTTTTTTTTAGATGATGAATTATGTGTAAAGTGCGTCTAATGTTATCTTGTGTCTGTCTTTGTCTTATAAAACCTGTTTGGTCTAAATGAATTAAGTCTGTCAGTATATTTTCTAACCTTTTGGCAAGTATAGCGGTAAAAAGCTTATAGTCCTGATTTAACACACTGATTGGTCTGTAGTTGGAGCAGTCTAGTTTATCCTTTTCAGGTTTAGGTATGACTGCAATGACCCCTTCTCTCCAGGAGGGGGGGATTTCCCCTGTGTGGAGGACATAGTTAAATGTTTTCAGGAGGAGAGGAGATGGTTGCTGTTTAAAGGTTTTGTATCACTCTGCTGTATAGCCATCTGCTCCTGGGGATTTGTTAGCTTTAAGTTTCATAATTGCTTTTTTTTTTTTTTTCTAATTCTTTAGGTTGTATTTCTGACAGTAGTGTTTTATTTTGTGACTCAGTAAGTTGGGGAAGATTTAATGTATTTAGGAAGGCTTTGGATGCGTTTTTGTATTTTTTTGAGGGAGTATAAGTTCTTGTAGTAATTCTCGAAGCTTTTTAAGAATTTCCTGAATTCTAAATTTTATTTTCTTTGATACTGGGTCTCTGATTTTGTAGACTGCTCTCTCCGTTTGTTGTTTCCTCAATTTGTAGGCTAGTAATTTTGCCGATTTGCTACCTGTTTCATAGTAATTTTTTTTCAGAAATGTAAGTTTCTTCTGGATTTCTGTTGTGTAGATCTCGTTTATTTGTTTTTTTTAATTTCCTTAATTTTGAGCGAGTCATTAGAATGAGACCGGAGTGGTGGCTCAGTTGGTAGAGCATCCGCCCCACACCCGGGAGGCAGGGATTCAAATCCCGGCCAGGTCATACCAAAGACCATATAAAAATGGTACTTTCTGCCTTCTAGCGTGGTGCTTCGCATAGTGGAACGGGGAAAGTAAAGTTATGCACAGAGCTACCAGAGGACTGACCCCCCCCCCGCTGTAGCTTTCACTACTTACAGTAGCTGTGTGGCCTAGGGTCAGAGAAACGGAGATAGGCGCCGCCCCATACACCAACATGGTGTGAAGGGAATTAACTAACTAACATTAGAATGAGTGTTGTCTTTGTGCTCTTTTTCTAGTTTCTTAAGTTCTGACTCTAATGTGATTAGTTTTTCTTGTCTCATTTTCTTTTGGGTTGCCAGTTTTGCGATAATCTTTCCCCTTATTACAGCTTTGCATGCGTCCCACAGTATTAAAGGAGATACTTCTCCATTATCATTTTCTTCCAACTATCTGAGAATATCTGATTCCAATTCATCTTTCAGTGGTCCTTTCAGCACATTTGAATTTAACCTCCAAGAAAATGTATTATTTGTGTATTTTTGGATATTTAAGTCCATATAGATCGGACTGTGGTCAGAGAGATCCATCAGTCCTATTTTACATGTTTTTACTCTTCCAATGTCTCTATTAAACATAAAAAAGTCAATCCTTGAGTATGATGAATGTGGTGCTGAGTAAAATGTATAATCTTTTACACTGGGGTTGAGTTCCCTCCACACGTCACAGATTCCGATTTCTTTTAGTAGCATCCGAGTTTTTCTACTTTGAGTGTTATTTTGATGTGGAGAATTACCTGATGCATCCCAGTATGGGTTCAGTCTTAGATTGAAGTCTCCACCACATATCACTAAACCTTTGGCTTTAGTTATCATTAGGTCGAATACATTTTTATAAAATTTCCAGTTAGCCCCTGGAGGTGCATATACGTTCAGCAGGGTGATATCTTCTCCCTCTAGCTGACCAAGTACCATGCTAAATCTCCCTTCTTTATCTTTGTGTTCTGAATTTTTTTCAAACATAATTTTGGTTGAGATCAATGTCGCTACCCCCCTCCTCCTCCCTGACTTATATAAGGATGAAGAGATCAGTTTAAACCCTTGTCTATTAAGTTTAGTGTGCTTCAAGTCTGTTAGGTGGGTTTCCTGTAAAAATATTATTCCTGCGTTGTCTTTTTTCATTTTGCCATGAATCTTGGATCTTTTAACTGGATTCAGGATCCCTTTTACATTATATGAGATTATTTTGGTTACACCCCGTTTCTCCATTGTGTTGTCTTATTTAGTATAACAGTGTGGTGGCCCTCTTTTATGCTACTCAGAAACTGAAAGAACATTAAGAACATAAAAAACATTAAGAACATAGTATATAAAACTTTAAAACAAAAAACTGTCAAAAGGTCTTCCTGAGCTGAGGTCTTTTTAGTGAGCTTAGAAGAGCCTTGCTGGTACGTTGGCTCTGAGGGAAATTCCTCAAACTCTGTAACGTGTTGAGGGCCCTCTCTTACCCCTGTAAGTTGTCCCATGTTTTTAACGTGAATTTCAGATCCCAATCCGAACTTGTAATGATTTTTTTTTTTTTATGCCTATACCCTATGAAATTGTGCGCAACCTCCCACCACCGTCACAGCAAACAATCACGTTAATACAGTATTTTAGTGTGGAGAGTTCATGTGGTTCATTTTCACATTTCTATTTCAACAAGTTTTTTTTTTCTTTTTTTTTTTTAAAGACCTACTTGTTTCTAATATTAAATTAAATTAAATCACCCTTATTGTCATTCAGCCATACAACCAATCATGTACAGTAGATCGAGATTGTGCTTTACCTATCTACTGTGTTAATCACACACACCCCAGTGCAGAATCAGAGGGCCGCTGCCATGCAAGGCGCCACCACAGATTTCCCTCCTCCATTCCATTATTGCTGAGCACCAAGCTGGATGGCAGGAAGTTCCACTTTTATATGGTCTTCGGCATGACCCGGCCGGGATTTGAACCCCTGCCTCCCAGGTGTGGGGCGGGTGCTCTACCAACTGAGCCACCACTCCGGTAATATTATGACTGTTCCATGAAATGTTTTACCACTTGCTGATTCTGCATCTCCTTTAATGTTTGTTACCTTGTAGGAGGAGGGTTGGATGCTCAGCTTGACTAAAAATATCGTTATTCCCTCCTGAAAGCGTTCAGTTTTTCCTTATAGCCCTGGCGCTGGGTTTCCCACTGCTGGCCCGTGGATTTTGAGGGTCTCTGTGTGCACCACGTTTGAGCCTTCATTCTTTCGATCGGGTCTTCTGCGGGTTTATACACCGTTACCGGGAGCCCTCTTCTCGCCACATCCCTGGTTACTTCTTCCGCCGAGTTGTAGAGACACGTCTCTTCCCCGTAAAAAAACCCTCAGCTTCGCCGGAAATGGAGTTTGAAAACACAGTTTCTTCTCTCTTAGTACCTTTTTAGCGTCGTTGTATTCCCAACGCTTTTTAAGGACCTCCGGGGCGTAGTCGTGCTCCACAAAAATTTTTCTTTCTTGGTGCATAAATCCTTTTTTCTGCCAAGCCAGTCTCAAAACCTCTTCTCTTATTCTGAAGTTGGAAAACTTCACCACCACCGATCACGGGGGCGCTTCCGCCGACGGCCTTGGGGCTAATGAACAGTGCACCCTTCCTATCTTCAAGTTGGTGGATTGGGGAATTTCCAACTTCTCTCTCAGTATGGATTCCACGCATGCAGCCATTGTGGTGAAACCGTCCTCGACTCCTTCTTTCAGACCATGAATTCTTATGTTGGCCCTTCTTAGTCTTCCTTCTTGGTCGGTTAGCTTAGCCTCCAGTCTTGTCTGTCGTTTGAGTAATTCCAGCACGGTTTCTTCCAGCCCTTTTATTCTTTCCTCTGCTTCCATGATTCGGTCCTCAGCCTGGTCCACTCTGTTGTTTGTCCTTTTTATTTCGTCTTTAATTTCACGAAATTCGGCCCAACACTCTCGGCAAAATTCTCTTAATTCTTGAATTATCGTTTTTAAGCTAACCGTGTTGCTAGCCTCATTCAGCTCCTCTGTTTCCGAGTGGATGTTGTCCTCCAGGTCAGATTCTCCGGCCGATGCGCGTCTTGGCTGCACGGTGGCGCAGTGGTTAGCACTGCGGCAGCACAGTTTACCCTTGGCCGGGGGATTGTGGGGATCGTGGGATCGTGGGTTCGATCCCAGCCCCCGACCAACAGTGATCTGTGTGGAGTTTGCATGTTCTCCCCGTGTTGCGTGGGTTTACTCCGGGATTTCTCCGGTTTCCTCCCACATGCCAAAAACATGCATGTTAGGTTAATTGGCTGTTCTAAATTGTCCCTAGATATTTGTTTCCTATAGGCCCTTAGAATAGAGGGTTAGTATTAATGAAAGCGCTTTGAGTGGTCTTTGTGACTAGAAAAGCGCTATATAAGTGCAGGTTAGTTAGTTAGTTAGTTGGCCTGGCAAATGTCGATCTCTTCTGTTTTCCTTTGGGCATAATGTGACTTTGTCTTTTGATTTTCACTCTTCCAAAAATCCGTTAAATCTGATTTTCAAGGTATTTTCACGGATGGGATCTTGGAGCTTCAGCGTTAAGCTGCTCTCACCATGGTGTCCAGACCGGAAGTCAACATTACTGTTTTTTAAATAAATTTGAAACTGTGGGGGTTTTTTTGTTTTGTTTTTTTTACTTTTTCCTGATAACAATTTATATTTTTGACCATAACTTTGCAGTGAGAACAGAACAATAATTTAACTCTCATTACAAAGAAAAAAATATTAATAAAATTGTATTTAATGATTTAAATTAACTTAAATGACCAAGGATGCCGTTATTTCTGTTATAATATTTCTGTATATTTATAGTTTTTGTTTGGTTTTTTTTTTTTTAGAAATCTCCTCACCGCCAAGAAAAACCTCTCTTATTTTGAAATCCAAATGCTGGCATATTCAGTTTGTCTGAAGGTTGCTGACGGATTAAAGTCACTGTCTTTGTGAATTTCGGTCATCTTAACTTGCTAGATACAATAGGGAACATAACTTAATATTGTAGTGGCTGGTGAAATATATCCTCAGCAATTCATCAGTCCCCCTTGCCTTTCCCTTCATATGAAGCCGGCTGCATTTGAATTCTAACCACATCTCTTAGCTAAGCGACTCTTCCATTATTGCTTCTGTTCCCAGTGGGTTAAAACCGTGATAAACGCCAGTGTTTACATACAGTACATCATCTGATTTCTTTTTTTCCGCATTTAAAGTATTGTTAACTCATGCTTCTGTCGGACAGTCAAGCCTTATTATGCTGCATTTCCCCTCTAGTCCGCCTTGGTCCGCATACGCTCTGGACGAGCCCAGCACGCACGCGGCGCTGTACATGCTCACTTTTTTCATTTATCCAGGCCAAGTGGTTGACGCATGCACACAACCACCATTTGTAGTTTCACTCCCACCCGATAGGTAGTGCCAAGGCGCTGACGCACCAGGATTTTCACCAACGAAGAAATGGCGGACTTCTTCACAAAGTTTCTCTTCAAATAGAGTCCATTTCTGCTGTTTGACTTCCTGGTTTTCACTCCTTTTCCACAAAGATGCTGCTGCCGCTAGTGAGACACTGCTTGCTGACTGACTGGAAGGCTCGCGTGGGCGGGGCGCTTCTAAACTCTGCGCGAATGACGGCCGCGAGCGTTGTTTGTGTGCGTGCTTGCGGAAAGTCATTGCTTCATATACTGTATTTTTCTTAAATTCATATCTCCGTCTTGGCGAGGCGGTAAATTTTCTGGCTAGGTGGCCTGCCACCGAGAAATGTTACCAGAGGAAACCCTGCCGTTGTTAGTAGTTATAGCAACCAGACCTGCTGGGTTGAGCTTCCAGCTTGTCAGTAGTCAGACATACTGCAGCGCTGCATGTTACCCGGTGTGGTCTTGGGAAAAATATCTGGGGTCGTCTTGGACGTGATGCAAGCAGCAACAGTGCCCCAGCTTAGGCCTCTCCCACCCGTAGATGGAGGAATGTTCATTTTCACTCCCATCCTCCACTATTTTTTTTTTCAACTTACTACCAGTCTGATAGGAAAATTTTCTGTATCCTACTAAATAACCAGGCAGAGTAAAAGTTAAGAGAATTTAATAACAAAAATCATCAGCTCATGGAGCACTACTGCGAGGGAGTGGTCTTCGCTGATTGGTCCACGTCACGGCTGACCACCCCATGGGGCAGTAGACAAAAGAGGGGAAACTGTCTGCTCCCAGGTGTCGGCTGATCACCCCATGTGGCCACCTCATGGGGAGCAGTAGACAAAGGAGGAACTGGCCGGCTGGCCTCAGCCAAACTAGCTCCAAACTTCACAGTAGTCACAATCCCATACTTCCAGTACCTTTTCATCAGTATCAGCTGCATTCCACATTCACACTAAGAGTAAATTAAAAGTAGAGGATAAATTTTTCTAACACAGTTCATGAAGCAAAACGCATTCGGGATCACTGCTCTATAAAGTGAATTTTTTTGGCAGTCATCCTTTAGCTGGATGTGGGGGTTGTGAGTGAGTGGATGGGGAAAGGGCGGTTAGGTGTTTGGAGGGATAAGAGACTGAGTGGGATGAAGTTGTGGGGCAGACAAGAGTATTGATACAAGCAATTCTTTTAGTTTGTTTTTTTTCTTCGCTCAGATGCCAGCCATGTTGGTTTGTTCCTTGGGGAAGTATATGAGCTTCTTCTTCTTTTAGATTGGATTGGCGGTTGGCAACCCGCTTACAGGTGCATTACAGTCTATATCGGCACATTGTGTTTTAAGGAATACAAGTGCATATCTGTGCATGCCCGTGCATCACTGAGCCAATGATGTCTATATGGCTGCTGCTGCTGCTGCTTCTTCTTCTTCTTCTTCTTTTAGATTGGCTGTTGGCAACCAGCTTACAGGTGCATTACTGCCACCTACCAGGTTGGAGTGTAGAAAAGAGAATGGCAGGGAAAAAAAACCAAAAACTTAAATTCTTTTAATTAATCCAGTTGCACTTAAATATCTAAATAGACCTACATATATTTCTTTGACTGAAGTTCCTAACTTGTTTTCCAAAACAAAACTTAAATTAGCCCTTTCCATTACTGCTTCTTCTTTTAGATTTGATTGGTGGTTGGCAACCAGCTCACAGATGCATTACCACCACTGACTGCAATCAGATGTTTCCTTTGTTCCTGGTATTCTTGACATTCCAACAAAACGGGCTGAACTGTTTCCGGAGAACCACAATGTGCACAGCTGCCAGTTGGGTGTTTACCTATTCTATGTAGCGTCTGGTTTAAAGTAGTGTGTCCTATTCTTAATCGGGTAGTGAGTATCTCTTCTTTCCTGTTCTGCCAATTCCCATTCCAGAGTTTAACTCATCACTCCATATCTAATCATTCTATAATTCAAGAAATGCGTGTCTGGCTGTCTTCTTCTTCTTGTAGATTTGATTGGCGGTTGGCAACAAGCTTACAGGTGCATTACTGCCACTGACTTATCATCACTCTGTATCTTTGTACAAGGAGTTCTTGTAAGGAGTTCTGAACAATCACTTCTTCTTCTTCTTCTTCTTCTTCTTCTTTTTTTAGACTTGATCGGCGGCTGGCAACCAGCCCACAGGTGCATCACCGCCACGCACCTCACTCCACATCATCACTCTATCTGGTCAGGAGCTGTAGTCCGTATCTGCGTCTCATCTCATTATTATTATTATTCTTTTAGATTTGATTGGCGGCTGATGCACCAGCCCATGATGTCTGTGAACTTAAAGATCCCCCACTTAACAAGTCCTCAACTGCTTCCCAATGTAGCCCCTTAATGCCAAGATATTTTTATGCTGCTTTCACAAAGATTTAGATTTTTTTCTGTTTTTTTGGAAGTCTGCGTAGTGCAGTTTATCACATCTACCACAAATAAGACTAAATTATTTTCCTTCATAACCAGAGAATCTTCCTGAATTCTGCTGCATGCAGTGCAAGCCTGCACACTTTCCCTGTTGGAGTCCACTCCCACTTTTTTAGCTGGCACCTTTTTCACAGCTTCTGCATATGTTAATCCCTGGAAGACTTTTACCTGCTGAATTTCTGCTGCTCTTTTGCTGGCTTCACAACCTCGATATGCAGAGCTATGTTCACCACCGCAGCTACAGCACTTAGGCTCAGGCTTGCAGTGCATGCAGTAGAATTCAGGAAGATTCTCTGGTTTTGAAGGAAAATAGTTTTCTTATTTTTCGTAGATGTGATAAACTGCACTGCGCAGACTTCCAAGAAAACAGAAAAAATTAAATCATTGTGAAAGCAGCATAAAAAATATCTTGGTATTAAGGGGGTACATTGGGAAGCAGTTGAGGACTTGTCAGGTGGGGGATCTTTAAGTTCACAGACATCATGGGCTGGTGGGTCATAATGGTAATCATGATTTTGCAATGGAATGCCAGGAGTTTAATATCAAATGGGCAAGAATTCAAAAAGTTTGTCTGATATGCAAGACAAACTCCAGGTAATCTGTATATGGGAAACAGGGCTAAAACCTGAGTTGGATTTTGTCATTCAAGGATACACATCTATAAGGAATGACAGGGAAACTGGTAGAGGAGGGGGTATAGCAACTTTGGTGCATAATGGAACAAATTACAAAATAATGACATAGGGAAAGAACATGAGTCAATAATGGTAAAAATATGGGCAGTAAAAGATGAAATGACAATTATTAATTGCTATAATCCATGTAACAGATTGACAGTTGACACTGAACACTGTAAATAGACAAGCACAAGGTAAGGTGGTTTGGTGTGGGGGGTTTAATGCACATAACACGCTGTGGGGTAGCAGGAATATAGATATGAATGACACAATAATTGAGGATTTTTTTGAGGACAGGGACTTAATATGCATGAATGATGGGAAAGGTACTAGATTTAGCAGTGATCTAGTCTCAGAAAGTGTGTTAGACCTAACTGGTTTCAAATGCAATTGCAGGAATCACATCTTGGGAGGTATTAAGTGGGTCAGCTAATGGGAGTGATAATTACCCAATAAAAGTTAAAATTGGTCTAGAAGTGGGAGAAGAAGGGATGCAGTCTGGCACAAGATGGAAATTGGATAAGGCAGATTGGGATAATTTAAATATCTCTGTACGACTAGATGTGAGCAGCTAAATAGTGAGGACATTATTGATCGGGAGAAATTTAGTAGAAGTGTCGGTATGATTATGATAGTCTGCAAACCAAACAATACCAAAAAGTACAGGTTTTAGACAACGAAAGAATCTTCCTTGGTTCGATGATAATTGTAATAAAGCTATGAAAAACAGAAATGGGGCATTCAGACAAGTGAAAAAGCGTCATACTTTGGAAGCAGCGATTGAGTACAAATGGTGTCAGGCAATCATCAGGAAAACAATTAAAACAGCTGAGCGTTTATTTTGGAGACAGTATTGTAATACTATAGGAAGAGTAACACAGCTATCAGATATTTGGGGAATGATTAAGAAAATGAGAGGTAATAGAAGAGAGAACAAAATACCAGTGTTGGACAGTAATGAGGAAATGGCTATTACTGGTATAGACAAAACAAACAGAACTTTTGGCACAAACTTTAATGAAGATTCATAGTTCAGAAAACCTACCCAACACAATTAGACAAAGCAGGGAAATCACTTTATCCAGACACCCACATGTAAACATAAGGAAGAAATACTTCAAGGGACACGATAGATTTGCCATTCACTCTGTGGGAATTGAAAAGGACTATTCTGAAATCGAAGCAGTCTTCACCAGGGAAGGATGGCGTATGTTATAGGATGTTGTCGCACATGGAGGAGAGTGCACTTCAATATTAAAGCTATTTAATAAAGTTTGGGAAACTGGGAAGATTCCAAGGGCATGGAAACAATCAGTTATAGTACCAGTCTTAAAGCCAGGGAAAGATTCATCAGATCCCAATAATTATAGGCCGATAGCACTTACCTCACAGTTAGGGAAAACAGTGGAACGAATGGTGACTGAAAGGCTGAATTACATTTTGGAAGGGAGGGAACGTCTTTCTCCTTTTCAAAGTGTGTTCTGAAAAGGGAGAAATACTATGGATTCCATTTTGCTCCTAGAATCTGAAATTAGGAGAGCCCAGGTAAATAGGGAAAATGTGATAGCTGTCTGGTACAGAGTACTCCAAAGTATATCAAGTTGAAAATGGTACCCCCCAAGGCAGCGTGTGTAGCCCTGTTTTGTTTAATATTATGATTAATGATATTTTTGACGGAATCGATAGTGAAATAGGGAAGGCCTTGTATGCAAATGATGGGGCCTCATGGATAAGGGGACGTAATCCTGTGTACATTCAGAGGAAAATGCAGGCAGCAATAGACCAGGTTGAACAATGGGCAAACCGGTGGGCTTTTAAATTATCGAACTCAAAGACACAAATAATTTGCTTCTCTAAAAGTCACAAAGAAATTTCTTTAAATCTTTATGGCCAAAAGTTAGTGCAAGTAAAGGTAGTTCGATATTTAGGTGTGTTATTTGATGAAAAACTAACTTGGAAGCAGCATATTGAAAAAACAAAAGGAAAATGTAAGAAAATAAATGATATTTTGAGATGTCTGGCAGGACGGGACTGGGGGGCCTCTAGAGCCTCTCTGTTGAGGGTGTATCGAGGACTAATGAGAGCTACATTAGACTATGGATGTGTTGCGTTCATGTCGGCTGCTGATTGTCACCTGAACCAACTGGACATAGAGCAGAGGAAGGCTCTTAGGATATGTTGTGGTGCGTTTAAGACTTCTCCAGTATCAGCGATCCAAGTAGAGACGGGCGAAATGCCCTTAAGATTAAGAGGAACCAAATTAATGGTGGCATACTGGATCAACTTGAAAGGGCATAAGAGGTCAATCCTGCAAAAGCTATTCCTGTTGATTGCTGGGAACACAATGAGTCCAACATTGGTAGCTTTGGATGGATAAGTGATGCCATTGCTGAGCAGACAGGATTGAAATACATAGATTTTAGCCCAACGGTCCTGTGGTCTGTTATTCCTCCATGGCTGTTTAAGATGCCACTGGTAGATTTTGAAATACAACAACTGAGGAAGCAACATAAGCATTCAGCAACAGATTATATAGTGCATAAATATATTGAACACAACTTCAGAAACGGGCTGATGGCATTTACCGACGGTTCCAAGGATCTTACAACTGGTTGTAGTGGAGCTGCGGTATACATTTCTCAGTATAAAAGAACCAGTAATCACTTATCAGTATACACAGTTGAGCTAGTTGCCATCATATTAGCTTTACAGTGGTTGGAGATAAATTATAGGAATAATGCAGTCATTGCTTCTGATAGTTGGGCAGCTCTCAAGAGTGTTCAGTCACTGCAGTCGTGTAGGCAGGACCTAATTGTAGAAACCACTCCTTAATTTACAACCTCTACAGTAAAGGTCAGTCAATAAACTTTCTTTGGATTCCAGCCCACATTGGGATAGAGGGTAATGTGGATGTGGATTTATTAGCAAAACAATCTTTAAAATTTGAAACAATAAATCTGGAAATCTCACTCAGTAAAGCAGAAGACAAATCAATAATTAAAAATTATGTGGTGGAGGAGTGGCAAGAGCGTTGGGACTCGATGGATACAGGAAGACATCTTTGTGACATTCGGGAGCGGGTGGACTCTGGGGTGGGGGTTGGCAGAGGTGGGAAGGAGGAGATGCTCATCACCTGATTGAGAGTGGGACATACTGCTTTGAACCAGACACTGCGTAGAATGGGTGGACGGCCGGCTGGCAGCTGTGTACGTTGTGGTTCTCCGGAAACAGTTCAGCACGTTTTGTTGGAATGTCAGGGATACCAGGAACAAAGGAAATATCTGATTAATGGAAAGGGCTAATGTAAGTTTTGTTTTGGAAAACATGTTAGGAATTTCAGTCAAAGAAATATTTGTAGGTCTATTTAGATATTTAAGTGCAACTGGATTAATTAAAAGAATTTAGTTTTTATTTTTCCTGCCATTCTCTTGTCCACACTCCAACCCGGTGGCTGGCGGTGGTGCACCTGTGAGATGGTTGCCAGCCGGCAATCAAGAAGAAGAAGAGTGATATAAAGTGAAGTATGTGGCGGTAATGCACCTGTAAGCTGGTTGCCAACCACCAATCAAATCTAAAAGAAGAAGAGTTTTAGAGTGATGATATAGAGTGAAGTACGTGGCGGTAATGCACCTGTAAGCTGGTTGCCAACCACCAATCAAATCTAAAAGAAGAAGAGTGACATTTGTAGCTGGTTAGACGCCGCTGAGAGGACACTGTCTGGGGACGGATGGTTTTTCACTTGTGGAGAGTTGTTCAGAACTCCTTACAATCAAGTCAGTGGCGGTATTGCACCTGTGGACTGGTTGCCAACCGCCAATCAAATCAAAAAGAAGTAGTTAAAGGAGGGCGATATAGAGTGAAGTATGTGGCGGTAATGTGTCTGTAAGCTGGTTGCCAACCACCAATCAAATAGAAAAGAAGAAGCAGCAGCATAGAGTGATGATTAAGAGTGAAGTATGTGGCAGTAATGCACCTGTAAGTTGGTTGCCAACCACCTATCAAATCGAAAAGAAGAAGAACCTGTAAGCTGGTTGCCAACTGCCAATCCAATCTAAAAGAAGAAGTTTTTACAGATGAACTGAAAAATACAGGAAGAAAATGCGTTATCCTTCTTCTTCAAACCTAAACAGTGAAACAAGTCTGAAAACAATCGATGTGACGAATAAATGGTGTAGTTGCCAAATATCTGTTTAGTCTTCTTCTCTTAGATTTGACTGGCGGTTGGCAACCAGTAACAACTGCTATTTTAAAAGATCAACACCAGCTCGACTGTTGACAGGAAGTGTTCCGTGGGGCTGATTTTTATATATATATATATATATATATATATATATATATATACAGTATATATATATAAAAAAAGTCACACCGCCACCCCTACTGGCCTGGCATATTTATTACAATAACTTTTCCCCAGCTGCATTGGTTGTAAATGTGAGTTAATTTTCTGTTTATTTTGAAAACAAAGCCTTACCTCAAAATTCTGGCAAATGAAAAGTCGAGAAAATATGGTGATACAATGATACAAGCCTTTAGTTTTACTTGATTTTGAGCGGGTGAGCTGAAAAGCTGGTATCAGACTGACACACACACACGCACACAGACGCATTGACACTTTACCTTGTGTTTGCGTTGCTTTGCCCCAAGGCATCACTCTTTTTTTCTTCTTTTAGATTTGATTGGTGGTTGGCAACCAGCTCACAGGTGCATTACCGCCACTGACTTGATTATCATCTTTGTACAAGGAGCTCCCATAAGGAGTTCTGAACAACTTCTTATGTGTGAAAAAATTATCTGTCCTTGGACTGGACGTCGGTTCAAGAAATCTCTGTGTCATGACCATAGGACTCTCTAAAAGATCATAGTATTGCCTATGATCTTCTAACGGAGTGGTGGCTCAGTTGGTAGAGCATCCGCCCCACACCCAGGAGGCAGGGGTTCAAATCCCGGCCGGGTCATGCCGAAGACCATATAAAAGTGGAACTTCCTGCCGTCCAGCTTGGTGCTCAGCAATAATGGAATGGAGGAGGGAAATTTGTGCCGGCGCCTTGCATGGCAGCGGCCCCCTGGTTCTACACTTGGGGTGTGTGTGACTAACACAGTAGATAGGTAAAACACAATCTCGTTCTACTGTACATGATTGGTTGTACAGTTGAATGACAATAAAGGGTGATTTAATTTAATGTTCCTATGATCTCTACATGATGTCTACAAGACGTCATATAGACACCATAGTATGGAGTGATTGAAGAAAATCTGTGTGTGTGTGATCAAAGGCAGGCATCATGATCATATGACCTCAAAGATCAAAGACAGGGAACAAGGTGAGAGAGGGGGCCGATGCTGTGATTGCAAGACGTTTCAAGACTATTGCGCAAAAATCCAAAATGGCGACTGCCGTCAACCGAGCTTGAAACAAACTTTTCCACAGGTAGTTTTTTTTCTTTTTGTAATTAATTCATTAACTGATTGTCTGTGTTTATCTTTCTTTTTTCGTACGGAGCTGTAGGAACTAGAGAACTACATCAACAAGTTTTATTACCATTGCTGTGTCATGAAGCAGGCGAGTGTGTGTTCCGTCCCTGCTTCTCAGTCTAAATGACTGAGACCCGCAGATTCGCCAAAAATAATGCCCGAGAAATCACAGCAAGGGCACCGAGGATAGTGACATCCATTTCTTCATGGAGAATAAACTTACCAGCATGGATGGTAGACTGGCGCTAGTTGAGCTCCTTCATAAGGAGTTCCAGAGTTTGCGGGAGAGTTTAGAGTTGAGTCAAACACAGCTAGTTTCTCTCGTAGAGGAAAATAACAGCCTATAAAAGTCAGTAAACACACTAACCACGCGGCTTGGTGTTGTTGAGGGAGAAAACCGAAAAATGACGGAAACAATTCTCAGTTTGCAGTCACGCAGCATGAGCGATAACCTTGTTTTTGTGGAATTGTTGAAAAATAATGAAAATCCAGAACAGCTGGTCCGTGAATTTATCTCAACACAACTGAAACTATCCCCCGAAGTCACAAATTCAATTACCTTCCATCGAGTCCACCGAATTGGGCAAAAAAATTCCCAGAATAAACGTCCCAGACCTATTGTTGCCAAATTTGAGCATTTCAAGCAAAAAATTTTGGTACAGAGGCAGGGCAGGCAGCTTAAAAACGCCAATTATGGTCTAAACGATCAATTTCCACAGGAAATCTTGGAAAGGAGAAGGAAGCTTTTTCCCATTAGGAAACAAAACATCCAAGAAGGTAAACGAGCTGTTGTTTCTATGGATAGACTGTATATAGATGGCAAGCTGTTTATGGATGAAACTATAATGCCCTGGTTATTCTAGAGCCTATTTTGTTTTTTGTTGGGGTTTTTTTTAGCTACAGGTGGAAAAAG
The DNA here is from genome assembly GCA_020510985.1 of Pholidichthys leucotaenia. Lineage (NCBI taxonomy): Eukaryota > Metazoa > Chordata > Actinopteri > Cichliformes > Pholidichthyidae > Pholidichthys > Pholidichthys leucotaenia. The sequence goes on from CM035838.1 coordinate 400,282,038, forward strand.
AGTGTGATTGTGCGCATGTCTCTTCCTCGAGCTCAGTTTAATTTGTTAACGTTTGTCAAAATGTTTTTTTCTTTGTTGTTGAGGTTGTTGTTTGTCTGTTGTAGTTAATTTTTTTTGACGTTCGGTCATTGTTGTATGTTATCTGCATTTTTTCACTACTTACAAACCTTTGTTTGTTTTCTCTCATACTTGTAGTTTATAGGGAATAACTTTAAGTGCATGCACCCCATTTGCTTGCAATTGCAGTCAAATGGAACAGACATTATGCGCGCACACCCAATCATATATGCGTAAGTGTATATTTTACACACAACATATATATATATACACATATATGCATACATTACAGACATACAATCACATAGGCACATTTAGCTAGTCTTCAGTACATAACCAGTCAGTGAAAACATGTCTACGTTTAAGTTTGTCACGTGGAACATGCGTGGAATTGGTACCAGGGAGAAGAGGCTAAAAGTTTTTAATCGACTGAAGGATCAACAGGCAGACTTTGTCTTATTGCAGGAGACACATGTTTCTAAGTCATCTGTAGATGTGCTCACCTCCCTGGAATTCCCCCACATGTACTCAGCCGGCTTTAATTCTAAACAAAGGGGGGTAGCTATACTGGTAAACAGAAGAATACGCTTTGTTGTGAATAATACCATAACAGATCCGGAAGGCAGATGTATAATACTAAAAATCTCAGTTCAAAATTTGGATCTATGTATTGCAAGCGTTTATGGCCCAAATGTTGACGATTCAGCATATTTTCACACTTTTTTTCACTTCTCTTTCTGAGCACTTGGACACTACACTTATAATTGGAGGGGACTTCAACCTGGTATTAAACCCTGCAATCGACAGGCTCAATACACCGGGGAATTACCCAAAATGTCAGTCTTTGCGATGAATGCCGTTCTCTTCACCCAAGTCTTCGGGAATACACTTTTTTTTTCATCAGTTCATACTTCACATTCACATCTAGATTTCTTTTTAGCCAGTAACTCTATTGTGAGAGACATCACAGACACTGAAATATGTTCAAATCAAGCTATTAGTGATCACCATCCAGTATCTCTTACACTAGTAAATAGGAAAGCTACAAGGGAAACTAGGAGCTGGAAATTTAATATATCACTACTGAAAGACAAAGACTTTATTAACTACTTTAATAAAGAGTGGGAATCATATCTGGAATATAATGATGTGCCAGGAATATCCCCAGGTGTTCTTTCGGAAGCAGCAAAAGCGGTCATGCGAGGTAAAATAATCTCTTACTGTTCATTTAAGAATAAAAAAGAAAAAGCAGTGGTACTGGAGTTAGAACAGAAAATTAAATCACTGGAGACAACCTATGCCGTTTCCCCACAGGAACAGACACTTAACAATCTGAGAAAATTAAAGCTGAATAAATAACTCCTTCAGAAAGTTTTATGAAAACCTCTACTCATCTCAGGTTAACCCATCTGACTCAGAGATAAATACATTTTTGGATGATATTAACTTACCACAATTAAATAATGAACAGATTGCAGCTCTGGATGCATCTCTTCAGGTGTCTGAACTCCAGGAGGCACTTAAGCACATCCCAAACAACAAAGCTCCGGGGTTTTCCAGTAGAATTTTATAAAGAATTTTGGCCTGTGATGGCACCTACTTTCTTTAAAATGGTGAACCAAATTAAAGAAGATAATGTAATCCCTCCAAATATGAATTTGGCTGGTATTATCCTGCTCCTTAAACCTGGAAAAGAACCTATGCTTCCATCCAGCTACCGTCCCATCTCACTTATGAATGTCGATCTTAAAATAATTTGCAAAGCTCTTGCCAAAAGACTGGAAAGGATAATTCCATTTATTATACACCCAGATCAAACGGGCTTCATCAAGGGTAGGCACTCGGCTGATAGTACACGCAGGCTATTTAATTTAATAGACTACTGCAAGATCAGTAACGTAGAAATGACAATCTTGTCCCTGGATGCAGAGAAAGCCTTTGACCGTGTTAACTGGAAATTTCTTTTTATGGTGTTAAACAAGTTTGGGTTTGTTTCATCTTTCATAAACTGGATTAAAACACTATATAGCTGTCCAGCTGTGTCTGTCCGAACAAATGATCAGACTTCCCGAAGCTTTAATCTCCAGAGAGGTACTAGGCAGGATTGTCCACTCTCTCCCTCACTTTTTACTATCTTTATTGAACCATTAGCAGCAGCCATATGACAAAATGTTGATATCAGAGGTTTTCAAACTGGAGAAAAAGAACAGAAGATAAGTCTTTATGCTGATGATGTATTGATTTTCCATGAAAACTCACAAAGATCTCTTCATCAGACAGTGGCGCTCATTGATAAATTTTCATCATTATCAGACTACTCTATTAACTGGGGTAAATCAATAGTTCTACCTATGAATTGCAATTTCTCAAATACATCTACTATTCCAATACAATCTGGTAATATTAAATATTTAGGAATAGATATTTCCCCCAGGCTCTGAGTTATTGCGACTAAATCACATTCCCCTTTTAAAAACAATACAAGACGACCTTACACGCTGGAGGACACTACCTTTATCACCAATGGGAAGAGTCGCAACCGTTAAAATGATGGTCCTTATCAACTGTTTGTTCTCAGTGATTCCTACCCAACCATCAATGGCCTGGTTTAAGTCTCTAGACTCAAATATAAGTATATTTTTATGGAAGGATAAACCATCATGGATTAGTTTAAAAGCCCTTCAGAAAGCGAAAGAGTGTGTAGGCTTAGATCTACCATATTTTTTTAATTACCTTTTAGCCAATAGACTGCAGTTTGTTTCAAAATGAACAAAATCAACCCCACTAGGAAACCCTTGGTTAGATGTTGAACAGGCTCTGTGTGGGTCGCTAAATACCTCTGACTTACCTTTTATAAGTTCCTGTATTAAACGCCATGACTGTTTTAAAAGTATTAATATCAGTTCCTCTCTGATGGCTTGGTGGAAATTTTTAAAAATAGCGGATTCTTCACTTGTCCCTTGTAAACTCACGCCCATTTGGAATAATCCTGATATCTTGCAACAAAAGAGGACATTAAAATTTCCTCTATGGCAAGAGAAGGGAATAAATAACTTAGAACATCTGATTCAAGGTGGAAATTTTATCCAATTTCAGGAACTAGTGTCACAGTACGACATGAGTGATAAAAAGTATTTTGAATACCAATAGCTTAAATCCCTAATTAAAGCAAGATTTAATCTTAATCAGACAGATTATCAGGTACCAGTTAAGGTGTTAAAGTTTCTAAATCTTTGTTCCCCTAAATTGATATCGAAAATACATAGACTATTATCAAAGCTGGATGAGTCCATATCTCTTCCAATATCAAAATGGGAGACAGACCTGTCGCTCAATAAGGAGAAAAGTTTCTGGACACAAATATGTTTAAACACTTTTAAGATGACTAAAAACTCTTAACTTACAACTTATACAGTATAAAGTTATACATAGAATTCATTACACAGGACAAAGGATGTTCAAAATGGGCCTGAGTCACACAAATATCTGCTCTCACTGCACTAGCAACGTCCTGGATAGCTATATTCATGATATGTGGTCCTGTGCACCAGATCAAAAGTTCTGGCAGAAGACATGTGAGGACTTGTCGGTATGGCTTGGGTATAGTGTCCCATCCTCACCCACACTTTGCATATTAGGTGATTTAAGTGAAATAAATATAGATGCAAGGATGTCACATATGGTTCTCACTGCCTTACGCATCGCAGAGAAAACTATCCTCATGAATTGGAAATCAAGAAATAACTTATGCATGACTTATTATAATAACTTACTATTGGATTATACTAGCCTGGAGAGATTGTCAGCCTCCTCAAATAATCAATTGGCAGAATTCAATTCTCTCTGGACCCCGCTTATTAATTCTATAATCTGAGGGGTGGCTTGCTCTCCTTGGCACCTCTGGCGGCTGGCTGCGCCCCGACCGCGGGTGTCCGGGGGGCCTGTTCTGGGGTGGCTGTTTGTCTGGCCTTGGGGGGGGCTGTGGGGGTTGGGCTGTGGTCCCCGGCCAGCTGGCTTCGCCTCCCGGGGGGGGGGGGGGGGGTCGGGTGTGCGCCGGTAGTGCGGGTTGGCCCTGCTGTGTTCTTGCATGACGGGGTCGTGTTTTTCCTGGGGCCCTGGCGGCACCCTGGGGTAGGTGCCTGCATCCTGGGTCGCCCTCCCTGTCCACTGGGGGTCTGCGGGTGTGTGTGCCTATGTGTATGAGAGTGGGTGTGAGTGGGGATTTGTGGATGAGTGGATGCGGAAGTGGGTGTGTGTGTTGTGAGTGGGCAGGTGGGGTTGTATGTGGGTGTAGGTGGGCATGTGTGATGGTGGGTGGGGGTATGTGTGTGTATGGGTGCGGTTACCTGTAGGTGGATGTCTGGGTGTGGAGGATGTGTGTGTGGGTAGGAGAACTTTGTTGGGTGGCAGGGGTGGGGCAGTCCATCTAGTGGCATGGGGGTTGGTGTTTTGGGGCCTGCTTGTCCCGGCTGCCCTGCTGTTGTGTCGCGGGGGTGAGGCGCTTTGTCAGTATTACCCCTGGTGTCATTGGCGGCAGGTGTGTGTTGGTGTTTGGGGTGGTTGGGGGGGCCACTGCTGCGGGGTGGTGGCCGTGTTTCCGTCGGGTTGCTCCGAGGTGGCTGTGGCTGCAGGGCGGCCTGCCGCTGTCGGTGTGCATCTGGGGTGAGTGGTCGTGGGCCTGCGTGGGCACCCGGGGGTGTCGCTTGGCATGTGGGGCGCCATGTGGGTCCGGCCCATTGTTCACTATTGTGACTATTGTTGTTGTCCATGTTTGTGTGTGTAAGATGAGTGGGAATTGGTATGGCTGCCCCATCATGTTTGTGGTGCTGGAAGCGCCGGGGCGCGATGCTGGTGGTTCCTGGGCTGCTTGCACTGGCGGCCCTCGCCCTGGGTTGGGATTTGGGGGCAGTGGGTGGCCTCACGAACCAATTTGCAAGCTGGCTTCTGGGGGGGAACGACCTCACTTTTAAACCACCTACCTCCCAGTCTTATCCCCCGCCTCCCCCCGACTCTGGGTGGAATATACATCTTCTTTGATACATTTAGGGCTTTGGGGTGGGGGTGTGCCGCACTGTGTCGGCAAAGGGAATACCTTTGCTGCACGGTGGGGCTGCACTCACCTCAGTTTTAAATTGCATTTTAGACACTGAGGGCTTGGGGGGATGGGGGCCCTGCTGCCCATTGCAGTGGCTAGCGGTGCTCCAATCACTATCCCCCCAGTTTTAATTGCACTTTGGTACTCCACACATTTACACACAAATACATCATATAACTGACATACACCCACCATGTTTTTTGCGGGGGGGGGGTTCCCCCACCCCTGTTTCCCTCCTCCTGCTGGGGGCGTGGGGGCCTGGTGGGGAGCCTGGGACCTATCATGTTGTCAAAATCCCTGGGTGCTACTGAATGTATAGATGCAACCAAGGGAGTGAGAGGGGGACTGAATATGAGCGTAAGTGAGAGTGAGGGGGTGATGAATGGAGGTGGTGATGGTGAGTTGGTTTTGTGCAGCGCTTTGCGTGTCGGGTGGCATCTCGGGGCGCTTGCGGTGGTCTGCTGATCGGTCGCTCAGGTGGGCGCCGGGGGTGGGGGTCTGCTTCTGTGGCCTGCAGTGGTGGTCTCCCTGGTCAGTGCCGGGCACTGGTGCGTGTTCAGGCTCGCTGCATCTGCTTTGCAGCCGCCTTATGAAACAAGGGTGAATGAGGGGTGAGTTTGAATGGGTACAGGAGTGAGAGAGAATGGGTTGGTCCGGGTGATTGAGAGGACTTTAGTGCTTATGGGTGCGCATAGGAGCATGTGGGTGTGAAGGTGTGGGGAGGGGTGTGTCTGCGAGTCGGGAGGTGCTGGATTAAGGGGGGTAGTGCCTCTCGGCAATGTGGGCTCCCCTGGGCGGGGGGAACTTCATTGGGCATGGGGGTCCCCAGGATGTGCGGCAGTAGCGCTGGGGTGGGCCTGCTGTGGGAGTGCCTGGGGGGGCTCACACCGGGGGGTGGGGTCGCTGGCCTCCTGGGGCCCGGGGGCGGGTGTTGGCCCCATGAGGGGGGTCTGGGGGGTGGGCTTGCCACGCTGGCCGCCGAGCGACCTGGCCTCCCTCGATTGTCCCTCCGGGAGCAGATGCCTGGCTTTCCTGGGGCTTGTTGACCTCGGACGTTTGTGCCCTGTGGGGGTTGGTGGCTCTGCCTTGCCTGCTCGGGGTTTAAAGGAGTTTAAAGGAGCCTGTTTAAAGGAGCCACGCATGATCTGGATGAGTACAGGGACACTGTGACCTCATATATCCACTTTTGTGAGGAGAGCATTCTTCCATCGCGCACCAGGGTGAGTTACTCCAACGACAAGCCCTGGTTCACAGCTAAGCTCAGACAGATCAGGAAGGAGAAGGAAGCAGCGCTGAAAAGTGGAGACAGGGACTGCTACAAGGAGGCCAAATACCGGTTTAGGAGAGAGCTGAGGAGAGCTAAATCTGTGTATTCTGAGAGACTCCAGCAACAGTTCACTGCTAACGACTCTGCTTCTGTGTGGAGAGGACTGAGGCAAATCACCAACTATCGGCCTCAGGCTTCTAAGGGTCAGGATGACAAAGCCCTTTGTCAAAGACTGTCCCAACACTATGCCCGTTTTGACACCTCGTCAGCTGTGTCCAACTCCCCCCCTCCCCCCAGCGCTACTGCCTCCATGGTCCCCACTTCATCAAAGGCAGCCCCCCCTCCTCCCCCCCTGCCCTTGCCATCAGTGAGCAGGACGTGCACAGACAGTTCTCCAGACTGAACCCGCGCAAGGCCCCCGGTCCGGACGGCGTGTCTCCCTCCACCCTGAGACACTGTGCGGAAGAGCTGACTCCTGTCTTCACAGACATTTTTAACACCTCCCTGAAGTCATGCCACGTGCCGACCTGCCTCAAAACCTCTACCATCGTCCCTGTCCCCAAGGAGCCACGGATCACTGGACTTAACGACTACAGACCTGTAGCGCTCACCTCTGCAGTCATGAAGTCCTTTGAGCGCCTGGTCCTGCCCCACCTCAAGACCATCACCACTCCCCTCCTGGACCCGCTGCAGTTTGCCTACAGAGCCAACAGGTCTGTGGACGACGCAGTCAACCTGGCCCTCCACTCCATCCTGCAGCACCTGGACTCCCCGGGAACCTACGCCAGGATCCTGTTTGTGGACTTCAGCTCTGCATTCAATACTATCCGCCCCGCTCTGCTCCAGGACAAGCTGTCCCTGCTCAACGTGCCTGACTCCCTCTGCAGGTGGATCACCGACTTCCTGACGGACCGGAGGCAGCATGTTCGGCTGGGAAAGACTGTCTCAGACTCTGTTAGCATCAGCACCGGATCACCCCAGGGCTGTGTACTTCCCCCCCTGCTCTTCTCCCTGTACACCAACTCCTGCACCTCCAGCCACCAGTCTGTCAAGCTGATCAAGTTTGCGGACGACACCACCCTCATCGGGCTCATCTCCAACGGCGACAAGTCCGTCTACAGGAGAGAGGTGGCCCAGCTGGCGTCCTGGTGCAGCCACAACAACCTGCAGCTGAACGCTCTGAAGACAGTGGAGATGATCGTGGACTTCAGAAAAGTCCCAGCCCCTCTGCCCCCCCTTAACCTCACAGACTGTCCCATCACCACTGCGGATTCCTTCCGCTTCCTGGGCACCACCATCACCCGGGACCTCAAGTGGGAGCCGACCATCAGCTCCCTCATCCAAAAGGCCCAGCAGAGGATGTTCTTCCTGCGGCAGCTGAGGAAGCTCAAGCTACCCACCAAGATGTTGGTGCAGTTCTACACGGCCATCATCGAGTCCATCCTCACCACCTCCATCACCATGTGGTACGCAGGAGCCACCGCCAGGGACAGACTAAGACTGCAGCGCGTTGTGCGAGCTGCTGAGAAGGTGATCGGCTGCAAGCTGCCATCCCTCCAGGACCTGTACATCTTCAGGACCCGGAGGCGTGCAGGTCGGATCATAGCTGACCCTTCACACCCTGGACACGCACTGTTTGCCCCCCTCCCCTCAGGTAGAAGACTTTGGTCCATTCAGACTAAAACCTCCCGCTACATGAACAGCTTCTTCCCCTCTGCCATCAGACTGCTGAACACTAAGTGACTTATTAGACTCTCGTGCACTATGTACAGCAGCTCAACCAGACTCATGATAATTATCACTGTTTTCTTTTGCACTACCGACTGCACTATGTGGAACTCCACAATATCTGCTGCTTGTTAATATATTTTAAATTGCATAGATTAGTATTACTCATTCATATTCTACATTTTATTGCATGCATAGTTTTTTATTTTTATCTTTAGTGCTACTCCATGTTTAATGTTGCAGCATTGCACCGAGACAAATTCCTAGTTTGTGTACTACATGAACAATGGCAATAAATCTGATTCTGATTCGGGGTTCCCGGGGGGAAGCTGCTGCGACCGGCCCTCTGCTTTGTAGGTTTCCTGACAAACCACTCACATGCACACACTTAGTTTGCATGCGCTCTCATATATATGCATGCAGACCGTACACGCACAAGTGTCTGTCCTTTATTAACAGGTGCGGAAACCAGACTCGTGTTGAGACATCTTCGGTGGAAGAAGCAGTTTGTCTTTTGTTTGTTTTAGTTGCTGGTTTGTTTTTTTGTCTGTTCCCCTCCCTTGTCTTTCCCCCTTCACACACTTCCTTTCCCTCTTCCCCATCCTGTTGGGTCTTCCATGGGTAAAATAATTAAAATAAAGTATTAAAAGTTATTACAGGAGGAGTTTACAACAATATACAATACACAGTTAGGTACTGTATAAGCTCCTCTTGGCAAAGTAAATCTGTTTTGGCACAATAAGGGTGACACATCCCTGTTCTGCTTGCCTAGCTGCCTGACAGGACAAGGGGGGAAGGGGAAAAAAAAAAAAAAGATCAAAGGCAGGCATCACTCACGCTCACTCACGATCATAAGACATCGAAGATCAAACACAGGCATCACTCACGATCATAGGACTCGCTATGACATCATCAAACATCACATGCAGGCATCATAGGACTCGCTATGCCAACAGCCTATGGTGTTTATATGATGGCATCGTCAAAGACCATAGGACTCGCTATGACATCATCGAAGGTCATAGGACCTGACATCATCAAAGATCAAAGGCAGGCATTACTGAATGAGCGGTGACGTGCTTGCGGGCAGGCAGAAATACTTGCTTATACTTGGTTTCTACGGGCATGCACAGGTACGCACTAGTATTACAAAAGATAACTTTGACATTCTAATTTACTGAGATGCATTACTAGACTGTTTTAACAAGAAAATAAACTGTGAGCTGCTTCCTCTGTTGCATGTTAAACATTATCACAGTACCCCAGCAATTGAGGCAAACCCAGTACGATCTGGGCTCCTCTGTTGTCTGTTAACTCAGTGGGAACTTGAGTCCAGTCTACTTTTCCGTCTTGTGGTGCAGGGCAGCAGGGATGGGTTTTTGCGCTCACGTTGTCTTTTTCTTTGCTTTGGTCCGTTTCTCTGTTATGTTAATTTAAAGCAGGTGGACCTTCAAGCTCACGTGCTGTTAGAACTTGTTGTAGCGCTCTGATGTAACCCAGAAGGGCACGTTTTGGGGGGTTTTTTTGCTCCGCACAGCGCATGCATGCGCTGTAGGGGCTAGTTGTCTTCTTCTGCTTTTTCAGTTGAAATGCGGCAGTGGGTGACCGTGTGCATCCCCGCCTGGACGGCGATGCCATTACATTTCATAGAATAAGCTCCTATTGAAAAGGACTGCCGAGTTATCAATTAATTGACAACAAATTTAATTTAGTCAACTGAATTCTTATGGACAATTAATCGAAAGTCAGTTAATCATTACCATCTCTAGTAGAGGGCAACAGACATGAACATTTCTGAAAACTCATCCTAACAAGGATCTAGCTGTACTGTGTTGGAAACAAGAATGCACTGTTCTTCTTCTTCTTTTAGATTTGATTGGCAGTTGGCAACCAGCTTACAGGTGCATTACCACCACGTACTTCACTCTATATCATCACTCAGGGTGTATTTTGTTGAGGGTGAATTCTGAAGTTTAATGGTAGGGATACAAATGTCTTTGCTAATAGATTTAATGCAACACTTTTTTATGTTCATTGCACAGAATCGTCTGAGGGCCTTGACACAGACAGTCAGTCAGTGCTCCTCCCTGGCTGCTCATGCCTTCCCTCCCTTGGCAGTGCTTGTACAAAACAGTGGAGAGCTTTGCAATGGCTGCACAATGTGGCACGTTAGAGCGAGTACTAAATAAGTTATGGTCCTGGTACAGGAGCACGTGCAGCTTCGCTCATAAAGGAGGGGGTGGAATGTACTTCATTTCCCCATGTATGCCCCACATTTGTGCTCGTGCAGCAGTTGTTTCAGGTTCACTCCTCTTCCAACTGGAAACATTTGTGTTTTTTGGCTGGTTTCTTTTCTCCTCCCCTCTGTTTTTGCTGGTCTCACTGCAACCACACTCTCTCACCCCTGCTACAGTACAGATCTAAACTTATGTTGTTGGAGCCCAAACAGCTGTTTGCTGATCAAATAGCCCTGCTCAGGCTGCATGCCTGCACAAACACGTGTGCTGTTGAGCACGTCAGTCATTGATGCACATCATGTGAGCAGCTGACTGACTCTATTGAGATGCCTTCTCTTAATTCTTTTTCTTTTTTTTGATCGTTTGAAGAAAGCTGAGTAACAGTGTTCTTACTCAGTTTAGTAAGAACTGCCTTAGTCTGCCTTATTCTGAAATTTTTATTTTTGAGCAAAATTGCATTGTGCCAGATGCCTTTTGCTTTATTTTACTGATATCTTCATTGTCTTCTGATGACAGTGACATCTTCCAACCATGGAGCTAAGAGTTGGAAACAAGTACCGGCTTGGGCGAAAGATAGGGAGTGGTTCCTTTGGAGACATTTATCTTGGTAAGTGGGAGCAAACGTTTTACCATCATTTTGCATGTCTTCTCCACCTTTCTGCTTGGTCTCTGCTGTTAAGGCTCTTCTCACATTAAGCCAGGTACACACCAGAAGATAATCTGGCAGATTTTGTGTCCGATTCTCACATTTTAAAAAATTGTAGAGAAAATTCTCCCAAGAATTTACAGGCATGCTGTTTGGATTGTGAATAAAACAATAAAACATTATCCAGCATGTTGTTTACTATAAAAACACATTTAGCTGTTAGAGATTTTGTAATATTTTCTGGACCTGAGTTGCCAGCTCAATTAACTTCCTGCTCCTTTGGATTGTTTCTTCAGAAAGTCACTTCTAACAATGAGCAGTCACAGGTTGCAGTTTTTTTTTTTTTTTAAATATGAGGCGTCAAAATGGACAAAAACTGACCCAGAAATTTACACAAGTGAGACTGAAAGTGTGCATAAGTACTAGAGGGCATGCCTCTGCCAAGACCCTGTTTTGTAATGTTGAATGTGGAAAAAGTGATCCAGAATCCGCATCCTGACGAGGATCATGTCAAAATTCTAATGGGTTCAATTATAACTCAAGGGCCACCTCTGGTGAAAATTTAATCAAAATCCATCCAATAGTTTTTGCGTAATCCTGCTAACAGACAGACACACCAACATAAAAACATTGCCTCTTGGCTGAGGTAATAATAATGTCGAGAAAACACAGATAGTTGCTCAGAATCTGGCAACACTGATCACATTGTTTGTGAGCTGAATCTGTTGTCTCACAATGCTGCACTCCACACACTACCAATAAAATTGTTAACACTATGATTTTTTTTTTTTAATAATCTTGTGGAGGTCTGACATTTTATGTAAAATCTGCAAACATTTTAACAAAACTGTGGCCGAGGTCTTTGTTTGTGGAATCTTTGTTTTCAAGCTGTACCAATAACTTGTACACATTAAGCTTGGACTTTCCTTCACATTAAGCCGTTACAAGCCAGTAGAATAAATTGCCTTTATCTTGCAGCTGTGATTATTTTTGTATGTATTCCCTCAGGTGCCAACATTGCCACTGGTGAGGAGGTTGCCATTAAACTAGAATGTGTGAAGACCAAACACCCACAGTTGCACATTGAAAGCAAGTTCTACAAGATGATGCAAGGAGGAGGTGAGTGAGGGCAGCTTTAATGCACTTGACAAGATTTTTCAACACTTTCCTTCTCATAGCATTCTTAACATTACTGCCTATACAAATATCTTAAAGAAGTGTGAATGTAAATATTACAATGTTATAAATTCCTGAACCGCTGTTATCTCAGTTTAATATTCACGTTAAATATCTTCAAGTGAACTTGTTTAGGATTTCCATCAAATTACTTTGAAAATTCCACATAACATGGTGATTTTGTCCTCACTAGTGGGTATTCCATCAATAAAGTGGTGCGGTGCAGAGGGAGACTACAACGTCATGGTGATGGAGCTGCTTGGTCCCAGTCTGGAGGACCTTTTCAACTTTTGCTCTCGCAAATTCAGTCTGAAGACTGTCCTGCTCCTGGCAGACCAAATGGTAAGGCATTAACAGTCATTTAAAGGGGTCATTGATTGCACTTTTTTCCACATTTTATCAGCTCATACAGTGGGGCAAAAAAGTATTTAGTCAGCCACCAATTGTGCAAGTTCTCCCACTTAAAAGATGAGAGAGGTCTCCAATTTTCATCATAGGTATACCTCAACTATGAGAGACAAAATGAGGGAAAAAAAAATCCAGAAAATCACATTGAAGGATTTTTAATGAATTAATTGGTAAATTCCTTGGTAAAATAAGTATTTGGTCACCTACAAACAAGCAAGATTTCTGGCTCTCACAGACCTGTAACTTCTTCTTTAAGAGGCTCCTCTGTCCTCCACTCCTTACCTGTATTAATGGCACCTGTTTGAACTCGTTATCAGTATAAAAGACACCTGTCCACAACCTCAAACAGTCAGACTCCAAACTCCACTATGGCCAAGACCAAAGAGCTGTCAAAGGACACCAGAAACAAAATTGTAGACCTGCACCAGGCTGGGAAGACTGAATCTGCAATAGGTAAGCAGCTTGGTGTGAAGAAATCAACTGTGGGAGCAATTGTTAGAAAATGGAAGACATACAAGACCACTGATAATCTCCCTCGATCTGGGGCTCCACGCAAGATCTCACCCCGTGGGGTCAAAATGATCACGAGAACGGTGAGCAAAAATCCCAGAACCACATGGGGGGGACCTAGTGAATGACCTGCAGAGAGCTGGGACCAAAGTAACAAAGGCTACATCAGAAACACACTACGCCGCCAGGGACTCAAATCCTGCAGTGCCAGACGTGTCCCCCTGTTTAAGCCAGTACATGTCCAGGCCGATCTGAAGTTTGCTAGAGATCTAGCATTTGGATGAACCAGAAGAGGACTGGGAGAATGTCATATGGTCAGATGAAACCAAAATAGAACTTTTTGGTAAAAACTCAACTTGTCGTGTTTGGAGGAGAAAGAACACCATACCTACTGTGAAGCATGGGGGTGGAAACATCATACTTTGGGGCTATTTTTCTGCAAAGGGACCAGGACGACTGATCCGTGTAAAGGAAAGAATGAATGGGGCCATGTATCATGAGATTTTGAGTGAAAACCTCCTTCCATCAGCAAGGGCATTTAAGACGAAACGTGGCTGGGTCTTTCAGCATGACAATGATCCCAAACACACCACCCGGGCAATGAAGGAGTGGCTTCGTAAGAAGCATTTCAAGGTCCTGGAGTGGCCTAGCCAGTCTCCAGATCTCAACCCCATAGAAAATCTTTGGAGGGAGTTGAAAGTCTGTGTTGCCCAGCGGCCGCCCCAAAACATCACTGCTGTAGAGGAGATCTGCATGGAGGAATGGGCCAAAATACCAGCAACAGTGTGTGAAAACCTTGTGAAAACTTACAGAAAACATTTGACCTCTGTCATTGCCAACAAAGGGTGTATAACAAAGTATTGAGATGAACTTTTGTTATTGACCAAATACTTATTTTACCGAGGAATTTACCAATTAATTCATTAAAAATCCTTCAATGTGATTTTCTGGATTTTTTTTTTTTTCTTATTTTGTCTGTCATAGTTGAGGTATACCTATGATGAAAATTGGAGACCTCTCTCATCTTTTAAGTGGGAGAACTTGCACAATTGGTGGCTGACTAAATACTTTGTTACCCCACTGTACATGTCTTAGTGAAATGTCTAACATATTTTGTTTGCATTTTCTTTAATCATTTTCAGCAAATTTGTTTTTAATTTTTTTCCCCTGCCTTTCCTGAAACACTTCGATTTAAGCCTATCATCTTAAGAAAAATCTCTGCTGAATAAAAGTTGGAGCTGCCGTGCTGCCCCCCTGAACCTCGATGGAGCCCCTCGTGTCGCAGCACTTGCCTCTCCCCACTGCTCCATGGGATATGGGGGTAATGGCGCGAGCGGAGAATTTACATAAAGTCTTTTCTCAGTCACCAACAAATTTAAGGAATATTGTAAGCGGTTCTCCACTCGAGACACTAAAGCCACATTTCCACTATATAGTTCTGCGCTACTCTTTTCTTTTCTTTACTACTTGTTTCTCCCGCGGCTGCGCCTCCATCACAACCGCGGAAAGCCAAGTATTGCTGGGGTGGGCGGGATCGAGGTGGCGCTGCACTGCTGACGTATAAAGGACGAGACTGACTCCTCAACAACACAGAAAAAAATAGCGGATTACGAGCGGAGGATTTCCACGGTTTTTAACACAATGAGTGTCTTTAACGAGACAAGAGAATTTTACAGGAGAAGACGACGTGGACTGAGACAACACACATTGGAGCAGGAGAGGAGAATAGCGGTTGCCCAGGAGGAATCTGAAGCAGCTGCATATGAAGCAGAGATCATTTCATTTGTTCAGTGTTCATGTGCATACATATGTCAAACGTGTTTTTTAAATAAAATGTTGTGCACTTTTAAACTACGTCGCCTCTGTTGTTCAAAACGGTTAAATGTTAACAGACGGTTAATTAAATGCTGAAACACCGGGGTAATTTAAAATAATGCAGAAGCTTAATCCTAAACCCCTTTAACTTACCAAATAATTTATAATATTATAAAAAAAGCCAATCCAAATCTAGACCCATTTTGTATATTGTGTAATAATGATACACTGATGATAAACTGACTTCCCAAAAAAAGCAGCAGCTATACAACGCACTTTTGGTTTGATGGAATTGCCAATTGACCTTGGAATTATATGTGGAAACTTGTTATACTTCCAGTTAACTTTAACTTACCAAATAATTAAAAATATTATAAAAAAGCCAATCCAAATCTAGGCCCATTTTTTGTATTGTGTATCATTTGAGTATCATTGTACAATCTATTATTTATAAGGGTTATCTGTTCAGTGGTGGCTAATTACACACTAAAACAACGTAGAAATGACTCCAAAAAAAAAATGCTGCAGCTAGACAACTCACTTTTGATTTGATGGAATTGCCAATTGACCTTGGAATTATATGTGGAAACTTGTTATACTTCCAGTTAACTTTAACTTACCAAATAATTGATATTATAAAAAAGCCAATCCAAATCTAGGCCCATTGTGTATCATTTTTCCCATCTATTGTTATTTATAAGGGTTATCTGTTCAGTGGTGGCTAATTACACACTAAAACAACGTAGAAATGACTCAAAAAAAAAAAAATGCTGCAGCTAGACAACTCACTTTTGGTTTGATGGAATTGCCAATGAACCTAGAAATTTTATGATGAAACTTTTTTTAATCCTACTAAATACACTGACATTGTCACACTGCCCAACACCAAATTATAATTTTCTTTTTCAAACCAAAGATCACTATGGATCTATTGAATCACAATAGCATAGGTTTATCATATACATGTCAATGTTTACAACATCGAAAATGTTATATTTGGGTTTACATGTATGGGTATTTTCGCTTTATATTATACTAGACTGCTTATAATTTATTGGAATTCTTAGAATTTGGAATGCCGATATAACATTCAATTCACATGTACTTACCTTTTACCCAATTCGACTTTTACCTTTATCAGTGTCTACTGCTGAATGTAAATTACACTTGTGCAACTGCTTACAATTTTACTTAAAAACTGTACCCAATGTAGAGCAATGGATACAGCAGTGGTAATATTTATTAAATTTAACAATTACATTACCATTAAAAATCTTGACACCTTTATGGCTGAACAGCAGGATTAGGGTCATATGAGGCAATGGAATGTGTATGTAATTATTCGCCTTTATCATCCAGTGTTATAATATACAAACCACACTTTTATCCAAAAGACTAACATTTGATTACATTACAAATATTCCCAAAACATGTTAACAAATGGGGAGCTTTCAGTACTTCGACCAGATTTTTTTTTTTTTCTTATTTTGTCTGTCATAGTTGAGGTATACCTATGATGAAAATTGGAGACCTCTCTCATCTTTTAAGTGGGAGAACTTGCACAATTGGTGGCTGACTAAATACTTTGTTACCCCACTGTACATGTCTTAGTGAAATGTCTAACATATTTTGTTTGCATTTTCTTTAATCATTTTCAGCAAATTTGTTTTTAATTTTTTTCCCCTGCCTTTCCTGAAACACTTCGATTTAAGCCTATCATCTTAAGAAAAATCTCTGCTGAATAAAAGTTGGAGCTGCCGTGCTGCCCCCCTGAACCTCGATGGAGCCCCTCGTGTCGCAGCACTTGCCTCTCCCCACTGCTCCATGGGATATGGGGGTAATGGCGCGAGCGGAGAATTTACATAAAGTCTTTTCTCAGTCACCAACAAATTTAAGGAATATTGTAAGCGGTTCTCCACTCGAGACACTAAAGCCACATTTCCACTATATAGTTCTGCGCTACTCTTTTCTTTTCTTTACTACTTGTTTCTCCCGCGGCTGCGCCTCCATCACAACCGCGGAAAGCCAAGTATTGCTGGGGTGGGCGGGATCGAGGTGGCGCTGCACTGCTGACGTATAAAGGACGAGACTGACTCCTCAACAACACAGAAAAAAATAGCGGATTACGAGCGGAGGATTTCCACGGTTTTTAACACAATGAGTGTCTTTAACGAGACAAGAGAATTTTACAGGAGAAGACGACGTGGACTGAGACAACACACATTGGAGCAGGAGAGGAGAATAGCGGTTGCCCAGGAGGAATCTGAAGCAGCTGCATATGAAGCAGAGATCATTTCATTTGTTCAGTGTTCATGTGCATACATATGTCAAACGTGTTTTTTAAATAAAATGTTGTGCACTTTTAAACTACGTCGCCTCTGTTGTTCAAAACGGTTAAATGTTAACAGACGGTTAATTAAATGCTGAAACACCGGGGTAATTTAAAATAATGCAGAAGCTTAATCCTAAACCCCTTTAACTTACCAAATAATTTATAATATTATAAAAAAAGCCAATCCAAATCTAGACCCATTTTGTATATTGTGTAATAATGATACACTGATGATAAACTGACTTCCCAAAAAAAGCAGCAGCTATACAACGCACTTTTGGTTTGATGGAATTGCCAATTGACCTTGGAATTATATGTGGAAACTTGTTATACTTCCAGTTAACTTTAACTTACCAAATAATTAAAAATATTATAAAAAAGCCAATCCAAATCTAGGCCCATTTTTTGTATTGTGTATCATTTGAGTATCATTGTACAATCTATTATTTATAAGGGTTATCTGTTCAGTGGTGGCTAATTACACACTAAAACAACGTAGAAATGACTCCAAAAAAAAATGCTGCAGCTAGACAACTCACTTTTGATTTGATGGAATTGCCAATTGACCTTGGAATTATATGTGGAAACTTGTTATACTTCCAGTTAACTTTAACTTACCAAATAATTGATATTATAAAAAAGCCAATCCAAATCTAGGCCCATTGTGTATCATTTTTCCCATCTATTGTTATTTATAAGGGTTATCTGTTCAGTGGTGGCTAATTACACACTAAAACAACGTAGAAATGACTCAAAAAAAAAAAAATGCTGCAGCTAGACAACTCACTTTTGGTTTGATGGAATTGCCAATGAACCTAGAAATTTTATGATGAAACTTTTTTTAATCCTACTAAATACACTGACATTGTCACACTGCCCAACACCAAATTATAATTTTCTTTTTCAAACCAAAGATCACTATGGATCTATTGAATCACAATAGCATAGGTTTATCATATACATGTCAATGTTTACAACATCGAAAATGTTATATTTGGGTTTACATGTATGGGTATTTTCGCTTTATATTATACTAGACTGCTTATAATTTATTGGAATTCTTAGAATTTGGAATGCCGATATAACATTCAATTCACATGTACTTACCTTTTACCCAATTCGACTTTTACCTTTATCAGTGTCTACTGCTGAATGTAAATTACACTTGTGCAACTGCTTACAATTTTACTTAAAAACTGTACCCAATGTAGAGCAATGGATACAGCAGTGGTAATATTTATTAAATTTAACAATTACATTACCATTAAAAATCTTGACACCTTTATGGCTGAACAGCAGGATTAGGGTCATATGAGGCAATGGAATGTGTATGTAATTATTCGCCTTTATCATCCAGTGTTATAATATACAAACCACACTTTTATCCAAAAGACTAACATTTGATTACATTACAAATATTCCCAAAACATGTTAACAAATGGGGAGCTTTCAGTACTTCGACCAGATTTTTTTTTTTTTCTTATTTTGTCTGTCATAGTTGAGGTATACCTATGATGAAAATTGGAGACCTCTCTCATCTTTTAAGTGGGAGAACTTGCACAATTGGTGGCTGACTAAATACTTTGTTACCCCACTGTACATGTCTTAGTGAAATGTCTAACATATTTTGTTTGCATTTTCTTTAATCATTTTCAGCAAATTTGTTTTTAATTTTTTTCCCCTGCCTTTCCTGAAACACTTCGATTTAAGCCTATCATCTTAAGAAAAATCTCTGCTGAATAAAAGTTGGAGCTGCCGTGCTGCCCCCCTGAACCTCGATGGAGCCCCTCGTGTCGCAGCACTTGCCTCTCCCCACTGCTCCATGGGATATGGGGGTAATGGCGCGAGCGGAGAATTTACATAAAGTCTTTTCTCAGTCACCAACAAATTTAAGGAATATTGTAAGCGGTTCTCCACTCGAGACACTAAAGCCACATTTCCACTATATAGTTCTGCGCTACTCTTTTCTTTTCTTTACTACTTGTTTCTCCCGCGGCTGCGCCTCCATCACAACCGCGGAAAGCCAAGTATTGCTGGGGTGGGCGGGATCGAGGTGGCGCTGCACTGCTGACGTATAAAGGACGAGACTGACTCCTCAACAACACAGAAAAAAATAGCGGATTACGAGCGGAGGATTTCCACGGTTTTTAACACAATGAGTGTCTTTAACGAGACAAGAGAATTTTACAGGAGAAGACGACGTGGACTGAGACAACACACATTGGAGCAGGAGAGGAGAATAGCGGTTGCCCAGGAGGAATCTGAAGCAGCTGCATATGAAGCAGAGATCATTTCATTTGTTCAGTGTTCATGTGCATACATATGTCAAACGTGTTTTTTAAATAAAATGTTGTGCACTTTTAAACTACGTCGCCTCTGTTGTTCAAAACGGTTAAATGTTAACAGACGGTTAATTAAATGCTGAAACACCGGGGTAATTTAAAATAATGCAGAAGCTTAATCCTAAACCCCTTTAACTTACCAAATAATTTATAATATTATAAAAAAAGCCAATCCAAATCTAGACCCATTTTGTATATTGTGTAATAATGATACACTGATGATAAACTGACTTCCCAAAAAAAGCAGCAGCTATACAACACACTTTTGGTTTGATGGAATTGCCAATTGACCTTGGAATTATATGTGGAAACTTGTTATACTTCCAGTTAACTTTAACTTACCAAATAATTAAAAATATTATAAAAAAAGCCAATCCAAATCTAGGCCCATTTTTTGTATTGTGTATCATTTGAGTATCATTGTACAATCTATTATTTATTAGGGTTATCTGTTCAGTGGTGGCTAATTACACACTAAAACAATGTAGAAATGACTCCAAAAAAAAAAATGCTGCAGCTAGACAACTCACTTTTGATTTGATGGAATTGCCAATTGACCTTGGAATTATATGTGGAAACTTGTTATACTTCCAGTTAACTTTAACTTACCAAATAATTGATATTATAAAAAAGCCAATCCAAATCTAGGCCCATTGTGTATCATTTTTCCCATCTATTGTTATTTATAAGGGTTATCTGTTCAGTGGTGGCTAATTACACACTAAAACAACGTAGAAATGACTCAAAAAAAAAAAAAATGCTGCAGCTAGACAACTCACTTTTGGTTTGATGGAATTGCCAATGAACCTAGAAATTTTATGATGAAACTTTTTTTAATCCTACAAAATACACTGACATTGTCACACTGCCCAACACCAAATTATAATTTTCTTTTTCAAACCAAAGATCACTATGGATCTATTGAATCACAATAGCATAGGTTTATCATATACATGTCAATGTTTACAACATCGAAAATGTTATATTTGGGTTTACATGTATGGGTATTTTCGCTTTATATTATACTAGACTGCTTATAATTTATTGGAATTCTTAGAATTTGGAATGCCGATATAACATTCAATTCACATGTACTTACCTTTTACCCAATTCGACTTTTACCTTTATCAGTGTCTACTGCTGAATGTAAATTACACTTGTGCAACTGCTTACAATTTTACTTAAAAACTGTACCCAATGTAGAGCAATGGATACAGCAGTGGTAATATTTATTAAATTTAACAATTACATTACCATTAAAAATCTTGACACCTTTATGGCTGAACAGCAGGATTAGGGTCATATGAGGCAATGGAATGTGTATGTAATTATTCGCCTTTATCATCCAGTGTTATAATATACAAACCACACTTTTATCCAAAAGACTAACATTTGATTACATTACAAATATTCCCAAAACATGTTAACAAATGGGGAGCTTTCAGTACTTCGACCAGACTGCCAAAATGGTTTAGGAAGGCTCCGTGGAAGGAAGCCGTCTCTGTCAGCTCATCCCTTCTTAATGCGGCTTCCTGCTCATGGGCTTAACTGCAGGTGTCTTTCGCGCTGTTCGTGCTGCCGTTGATGCTGTTCGAGCATCCTTTCATGGATCCGCATCTCCTCAGCATGATTCTGGGCCATCAGTGATGCAAGGTCTGCAATGTTGTTGGACCTTTTCAGCTTGCCTATATGAAAGACAGAAGTCATTGTATTTAGATAACACCGGATCAAAACATGTCAGAAAAAATATTATGGAATTAAACTGTTGAAAGCCTGTGGTGGGATGCTTCGTTGCTGTATTTAAGCTCAACTGTCATGTTGTTGCCCCTCAGTAGAGTGGACTATAAGCAACTTCTGTGGTGATGTGGTTAGGCCCCCATTCATTTCAAAAAGGATTAATTGTAAAAAGTATTTTGATTTAATGGGTTATTTTTAAAAGAATTTCTTTGTACTGTGGCCTCATAAATCAGAATGGGTTAATAGTGTTAGCTGACTTGAAGAATTTCAATCAAGCATTTTGATTTGAAGTCGGTACATGTGCTCCTTTTTTTTCGTGAAAATACAACAGTATTTCCACCACCAACACACCTATAACACTGGGCCACTGTGGCTATGAACACCCCTGAATCTAGTATTTTTATAAACGTAGAAAAGACATTTTAAATTCCTTATTATGGGTCTATAGAAAATAACAATCACATATAAAAACAACCGTGTGGTAATTTTCAGTTTGTTGTGCCTTACCAGCACTTGACCGGGAGATTCCGGGGCAGTCCAGTGAGGCGGACCCCAAGGGATTTGAAAACTGTGTATAGAAGGAAAAAACACACAATAAAGCTCACAAACAAAGTGCAACATGTACCGCAAACACAAAACTTTTTAACCAGAATACAATAAGCTTACGTCAGCGTTTTGTTCACGTGAATACTGAAATAAAAGCGCGATTCAGCAGCTTGATGTGAGGTAGCAGCAAGGTACAGAGGTAGCTAGCTATTAGCGGGCTAGCCATCACCACAATTGCCCACAATCAAACAACTTTCTTTATTGCTTAAATAAAGTGCGCTTTTGACCGAAAGGCAAGAAAACAACACTCACCATCACTGTTTTCCAATTCTGTGGCCGTGTCGAGTCCAAATTCTCTGCCTTAATAGCAGGCCGGACACTTCCTGGTATATTTTTTCATTGCGAGTTGCCCCACCAACTCGCTCTGGATGTAGTCATCGGCTACGAGGGACAGAAAAGTCCGCACCTCCTCGTTTGTTCATGGAATAAACTTGCGCGTGGACATCGTTATATGAGAACACAATTGTGAATCCAGTCACCGCAGTTACTCGCTGAAATTACAAATGGCGGTCGTGTAGCTTCAACAGAAAACAAACGGACGCGTTTGGTGACGTTACGCCCTGACCAATCAGCGTTTAGCAGTCGATTGACGTCAATTCACACCTCGCTTTTTGCTCGGCTGTACCCTGCCTCTGAACAGGCACGAAAATCGTAACGGTTAAACCGTGAGGACTTGGGTGGAAATGGCGAAAAACCGAAACAAGTAAAAAAAAAAGTAAAGCCAAGGTGATACTGGTGGAAATGGGGCTTACGGTTCCCCACGCCAACCCATTACCTCGGAGATGTGAGCATTTGTCTTAAAGACTGAATGAAATAAAACATCACTGGCTGACAGGCCTATGGTTTCAGTGGTCGACAGGATATGATCAGTCTCTGAAATACAGTAAGCACAAAAACATACAGCGGCGTGAAAAAGTGTTTGCCCCCTTCCTGATTAGTGTTTTTTGTATGAATATCACACTTAAATGTTTCAGATCTTCAAACAAATTTAAATATTAGACAAAGATAACACAAGTAAACACAAAATGCAGTTTTTAAATGAAAGTGTTTATTATTAAGGGTAAAAAAAAATAAATCCAAACCTACATGGCCCTGTGTGGAAAAAGTGACCCCCCCCCCCCCCGTAAAAACATTTAACTGTGGTTTATCACATCTTTGGAAAGCTGAGTTCAATTTCTCCAGCCACACCCAGGCCTGATTACGGCCACACCTGTTCTCAATCAAGAAATCACTTAAATAGGACCTGCCTGACAAATTCAAGTAGACCAAAAAATCCTCAAAAGCTAGACATCATGCTGCGATCCAAAGAAATTCAGGAACAAATGAGAAACAAAGTAATTGAGATCTATCAGTCTGGAAAAGGTTATAAAGCCATTTCTAAAGCTTTGGGACTCCCAACGAACCACAGTGAGAGCCATTATCCACAAATGGTGAAAACATGGAACAGTGGTGAACTTTCCCAGGAGTGGCCGGCCAACCAAAATTACCCCAAGAGCACAGCGACGACTCATCCAAGCGGTCACAAAAGACCCCACAACAACATCTAAAGAACTGCAGGCTTCACTTGCCTTAGTTAAGGTCAGTGTTCTTGACTCCGCCATAAGAAAGAGACTGGGCAAAAATGGCCTGCATGGCAGAGTTCCAAGACAAAAACCACTGCTGAGCAAAAAGAACATAAAGGCTCGTCTCAGTTTTGCCAGAAAACATCTTGATGATCCCCAGGACTTTTGGAAAAATACTCTGTGGACTGACGAAACAAAAGTTGAACTGTTTTTAAGGTGTGTGTCCCATTCTATCCGGCGTAAAAGTAACACAGCATTTCAGAAAAGGAACATCATACCAACAGTAAAATATGGTGGTGGTAGTGTGATGGTCTGGAGCTGTTTTGCTGTTTCAGGACCTGGAAGACTTGCTGTGATAAATGGAACCATGAATTCTGCTGTCTACCAAAAAATCCTGAAGCAGAATGTCCAGCCATCTGTTCGTGACCTCAAGCTGAAGCGCACTTGGGTTCTGCAGCAGGACAATGATCCAAAACACACCAGCAAGTCCACCTGTGAATGGCTTAAGAAAAACCAAATGAAGACTTTGGAGTGGCCTAGTCAAAGTCCTGACCTGAATCTGATTGAGATCCTGTGGCATGACCTTAAAAAGGCTGTACATGCACGAAAACCCTCCAATGTGGCTGAAATTCAACAATTCTGCAAAGACGAGTGGGCCAAAATTCCTCCACAGCGCTGTAAAAGACTCATTGCCAGTTATCGTAAACGCTTGATTGCAGTTGTTGCAGCTAAGGGTGGCCCAACCAGTTATTAGGTTTAGGGGGCAATCACTTTTTCACACAGGGTCATGTAGGAGTTTTTCTCTTAATAATAAAACGCCTTGGGTAGTGCGGTGGCGGAGTGGTTAGCACTGCGGCAGCACAGCAACTCACCCTTGGCCAAGGGATCCTGGGTTCAATCCCAGCTCCCGACCAACAGTGATCTGTGTGGAGTTTGCATGTTCTCCCCGTGTCTGCGTGGGTTTACTCCAGGATTTCTCTGGTTTCTTCCCACATGCCAAAAACATGCAAGTTAGGTTATTTGGCATCAACTGGGGATTCTAAATTGTCCTTAGGTATGACTGTGAGAGTGAATGGTTGTCTGTTTCTCTGTGTTGGCCCTGTGATGGACTGGCGATCTGTCCAGGGTGTACCCTGCCTCTCGCCCAAAGATGCTGGGATAGGCTTCAGTACCCCCATGACCCGAAAAGGATTAAGTGGAAGATGATAGATGGATAAACACCTTCATTTAAAAACTGCATTAGGTGTGACAAACATACAAAAAAATGAGAAATCAGGAAGGGGGCAAACACTTTTTTACACCACTGTACGTGAATTAGTGGCTAAACTGCTAGCAGCCTCAGATCCCGGTTTCAGAAAATAAAACTTGAATTAAGCTAGAATAACGTCTAAGAATGAACTATGTGGTAAAGCGTTGTTAGATGAACAAGGATCCCAGTGGGGGATGAATAGAATTTATAGAAAATAGCAATCAAAATCAGCCCAATCCATGTGGCCTGTCATCACCTAATCCCCACGCAAGGGAGCTGTGTCCTAGTTACAGTGACCAACGTGGAGCGCCTTGCACGCTAGTACTAACAGTTCTTAGTGGAATCATTGTGAAATTATTAAAAAATAAGCCAGAATGAAGTTAGATATATTATCGACTGGATTAGTGCACTAGGTGGTGAAAGGGATGGCTATTGGGGTGACTAAGATCTGAAGAAAATAATATAAGCCGTGTTTGGTGAGAGCCTCCTCAGAACTCAGAACTCAGAAAAGGATTTATTGCCAAGTACATTAACAGTAAACAACTGATAACATACGAGGGATTTGACTTGACACAGAAAACGACCTGCATTTCCGGTGACGCGGCAGCGTCGAAAACGCGCCTGTCATCAGATGGGTACAGGATGCATAGGGAAGAAAAGGATAACACAGTAGGAAAGAGCAAAAAACCATTGATTGTCAGAATTACCGGTCATATATGATCAATATTATGATTACAAGAAAAAAAGCCCTCAATGCACAATTAGCAGACAAGAATGTACACAAAGACACAAAGGGAGCAGTGAGTGAATGATCTTTTCATCAGTTTATTTGAGTCAGTGTGGGTGTAGTGTTGAGTGTAGGTGTTTGTGTCAGTTAAGAACAACAAAGTCTCTTCGGCAGGAGATGTTTTGTCTTAGCGGCTGGCATTTGTCCTTGAGCCAGGCAGCTGGCTGTCCGTAGAGTCAATGCAGCTCAAATGTTTTGGAAACAAAAAACTGCAGATAATCTGGAGGACTTGTGTGAGGGGGTCAGATTAGTCGAATAGTACTGATCCCAGAGAAAAAGACTTTATATTCTCTTACAGATTCAGTACTTTAATCCTTCAGTGCTGGACGTTGAATTCTTCATGGACGGCTCTCAGCGTGATCATGATGTAATCCATTTTCCTAGACAGTTCTCCATTAGCCGCTGTCAGAGTCCTCTCCATTTGTTCAATTTGATGGTTAAGCCTCGCCTGGCCAGCATTTTGATAGGCTACGTCCATCTTCATCAATTTACGGTACACCAGGACAATCCCAGATCCAATCAGAACGATCCCGATGACCATTGCTACGAAGACGTACAAATCTTCGACATCTTCGATAGAAAGATCAGACAGGCACAAGAGTTTCCAATTACTTGTGTCCCTCAAATAGCCCGCAGCCGCAGTTCCTGCGGAGCAAACTACCTCCCCCGGGGCACTTTTCCTCGTTGAAAAAATAGTGTCAATTGCGTTCAAAGCCCAGCTTATTAAATCCATAACTTCGTTCGATAATCAGCAGTAGAGACACGCAGACAGACGATAGCAAGCTGGGATCCAGTCAGTTAGGGGAGGAAGGAGATAAAAAGTCAGAGCTGGAGAGAAGGAAAAAGCGTCTGCTCTCTTTGGGAGGCGGAAGTGAAGTACCCATGTTCACATGTACCCATGTTAGCTCAGGGGCTAACACTGTTAGCTCCCCTGCCATCTACATGACAGACGGCTAGGTGGGCCAATAATAAACAGCGGGCAGGTATCAGAGCTGGTGACTTTTCCCATTTCTTGACGTAGAGAAAAAACCCAGAAGAGTCAAAACAGCTTGTTGAAGAGAACAAGGGGATTAAGGCTTTGTGTTGTTTTTTTTATGAGAAATTACTGTTTTGATATTTTTTTGATAATCACAAGACCAATAGACACATTTCAAATGGTTTAAACCTACAGACATATCATTTTTTCCAGTCAATGATCCCTTTAAAGTAGGTATTATTGTAACTTTACATTCCCCTTAGTTAAGATGGGCTACATGAAAATGCTTTATGTTGTTAACACAGTTCATAGAGGTCTTAATAAAATGTCTGTAACATGCCTGATAAAATTATGTCATGGTTCAAGGGTCATTTCACAGTAACCTAGGCTACTAGTTTTAACTTGTATATTAACCACTACCCTTATTTTACACTGTGTATGGCTGGGTGTTTTTATCTGTATTTTGAAAAACACACCTTGGGTTAACGTCATGTAAAGTTTTAGTGACCTCTGGCAGTCATTTTTGTCACTACAATCTAAAGTGGGCAAACATTGGACGGAAATTGGTGTCTCATTTTAAACTAACACTTAACTGTTTGACTGAGGCCGCTTTCTCTCCCATATCCAGAAACTCTTATGATTATTCCACCTCAATTTCACTTTTATTCCGCCGCAATTTCTTATATGACAACACAGAACCGGCGCAATTGTTCTGTCCAGTCGCATGGCGCTGGGGTCGATGGCAGGTGAACATCAACCAGCTTTGCCCACCCTCTGTTATAAGAAAATGTAGATGTTTACCTTCATAAGCTAAATAATCTCTTTAGAATCATAGTTGGCAAATTTGGGAGCAAATGCCTCCTCCGTCTTGCGATCGAGCACATCAGCATTTGTTTACAAACTCTTCTGTGGCGTCCAAAAGTGAGGTTTTGGGGGGGTGATTTGGGGGCCATGAGTCCTGCAAGGCAAGAGCAGTAAGTTATACGTGTCTGCCACCTTGTGAGATGGAATACTTAGTACAACTGGGGATTTTTATTACATCACATGACAGGCGCAGAACTGCGCCACAGACAGTGGGGGCGCTATCTGTCCATAAAACAAAGACTCAAAAAAGGTTAACATGAATAGCTAGTCCCTACTACAGTAATGTGTAACCAGGAATTATGTCCTTCTGTATAGGACTGCACAGTTAGGCTGCGTGTCCACCAAACGCATTTTTTCCACTCTGGGCGGCTATTTTCCCTTCATTCTCAATGTAGTCCAGCGTTTACAGCACTGAGTGCCCTCGGCGGTGAAACACTTTCGGCAGTGGCCGTTTTTTGTCACAGCGCTCGGAGCTGAAAAAAGTTCAACATTTCAGAGACTGCAGCTTAGCTCATCAATACCAGACCAAGCAGCCAATCAGAACTGCTGTGTGGGCGGGACGTAGGATGCCAGTTTTTCCAGAGCACACACAGCACACAAACGCTAAAAAAAAAAAAAAAAAAAAATGCTCAGGGCGGTCAGGCGACAGACGCGTTTGGTGAACATGCAGCCTTAATCAAATTTTGATCGTGATCATGATTTTGGTTGTCACGATTAAATTAACGTGATCGTCTGCGATATTAAGATTTTAAAATGCGGGCTTTGCTACCTATCAAGCATTTTTTTTCAACCAACAGCCAGCCGACCGCCAGGGGGTGAATGCACGTTAGAGCAACATTAAGCTTTAGAACTGTCAAGCGAGTGCACCCTGTAGTGACAGCCTTAAGTTTTCATCCGCGAACTGATGTGATGCTGAAACACAAACCAGATGTCGGGAGCAGAAGGTGATAGGCAGCACGGTGGTGCAGTGGTTAGCACTGTTGCCTTACAGCTAGAAGGTTCCTGGTTCGAATCCCCAGGCTGGCAGGGGTTGGAATCTTTCTGTGTGGAGTTTGCATGTTCTCCCTGTGCTGCATGAGTTTACTCCAAGGGCTCCGGTTTCCTCCCACAATCCAAAGACATGCATGTTAGGTTAACTGGTTGTTCTAAATTATCCCTAGATATCTGTTTCCTATAGGCCCTTAGAATAGAGGGTTAGTACTAGTGAAAGTGCTTTGAGTGGTCTTTGTGACTAGAAAAGCGCTATATAAGTGCAGGTTAGTTAGTTAGTTAGTACAGCAACACGTGAAAGCAAGACGCTAGTGCCTTGAAAGGATCATCATCGGTTGTCTGGACGTGTTTTGGATTCAGGGCAAGTGATGCTGACTAAAAAGAAATTATATACAAAGAGTGTGCTGCAGGGCAACACAACTAACTTATTCAACCACCTGAAAAAGCACCACAAACACAAGTACGATAAATGCCTGAAGTTTAGCTAATGTCACTTAACTAAATCACAGTCTGTGTCCGGCGCCAACCCAGGCAATCATAGTATCAACCCTGCACAGAGCTCCACCATAGCCATCTGCCTCCCAAAGACACGCTAAAGTAACTGATTCAATAGCGTTTTATTTGGCCAAAGACGTGTGTCCACTTAATACTGTATGAGCAACGAAGGCTTCAGAAACATGGTCAAAACACTGGACAAGAAATATGTGATCCCCACAGGATTCTCCAAAGTTGCATTACCTACGCTGTATGAAACATACAGATGGATATCACAACTGTCAAGTACTTTGCAACTACAACTGACCTATGATCAAGCAGAATATGTGGTCAAGGCAGCTTCTCTAAATAAATGGACGGGGCTCTAGTGCTTTGGCCACAGGCTTCATCTAGCAATTGGTAAATAGGATGAAAAAAAAATAATTTTATGTAATCTGTTTTTCCTGAAGTTAATGAATAATCGTGATTAATAATCATGATTTCAATATTGATCAAAATAATCGTGATCATCATTTTGGCCATAATCATGCAGTCCTACTTCTGTATGAATTGGATAATATGTCTTGAAAAGTTTTAACCAGCAACAATAACTGTGTTCATGTTTTCGTTTTTTGTTTTTTTTTTGTTTTTTTTTATAATCAGTTTCACTGCTATACATTTTCCATCTTAACTGTCCACTCCAACACATTGCACCATATTTCATCAAGAAAATGTGCAAGTCACATTGTTTTCTTTTGTATTCCCATATATAATAAAGGCCTACAGGGAAAACTCTGTTCTTGTACGTATATTACATTCAGCCTTGCTAACAGGTGAATCATCATAAACCTTCCGTCCAAATATGTCCAGTCCAACACAATGGTTCTATATTTTTACACTGACTGAACTGTTGTTACCCTGCAACAACAGTACTATCTGTAGCCTTTAGTTCTATTTTTTCATTAAACAGAACATCTAAAGTTTTGATATAAACTGGATTCTTTGGTATAAATATACTTGAAATTTTGACCCTGTGAGACACAGGTAGCCTAGGTTACTGTGAAATGACCCTCAAATTGCCACCCAGATTGAACACCCTTTTCTTATGTTCGCATAAGTTGAATAACTTTTGGTTTTGTGCTACTTGTTAGCCAAAATAAGACTTTGATGAGGTCACCATGGCCTCTGGAATAATGTGATGGGAGATGGGACAGCTTTTTTTTTTTTTTTTTTTTTAATTTTATAGACCAAATGATTTGTCGACTTAAAAAAAAAAATACTGTCAGAATAAACCATAACAAAAATAAACATTATTTGTAGCCCTAAAATAAACACTCACTGGGGGTTCTGTAACAGTTATAAATGTTTTGGTTTTGCTACTCTTTATGGCCAATATACTTTGTAATGTTGACCTTCTCTTGGACTTTGTGGGTATAGAGATTTAATTTCATGGGTGACTTTCTCAAATGTAACTCTTCATACATTTTGTTCCAGCTGCAGCCAACTTGCTGTCAGTCCACTATATGGGTGTTTGACCCTCCGCTTATAGTCTGGGCTTATTACTGTCCTGTGCTGTCATATATCCTGTTCTCCATATTTAGTATGGTTTTTTTTTTTAATCTTAAATCTCTGCAGTCATTGCTGTGGTGAGGACACAATGGCTGCTGCTTAATTGTCAATATTGTGCTATTTAGTTGAGACTTAATTGAGCAGGTTTGATTGGTCTATTGATTGCAGGAAAGAAAAATGCTGAGACCCGATAGGAATTGGTGTTACTGTCTATTACAAATATTGTATATTGTATAGCTGTTCACTGTGGTTAGTAGTTGGTAATTACATATAGAGTTATACCTCATCTGTTGATCTCTTACAATGCTTAGAGAGAGAAGGCAGCGTTTCCCACAGTCAAATTATAATTTTGCTTTCTGTAGACATTAGCGGTCAAGAGAGGTAAGAAATGAAGTGAAGGACCAGAGGTGAGACATGCAGGGAAGATCTTTTTGACTGGGATTTGAATCGGGGATTAGTGACGATGTGTGGGGTGCTCTTACAGTATGCGTCCTTAAATGACCATAGAGCAACACTTGCCATTTATTTTTATATTTTTATCTGTTTGATGATACAGTGCCATGATTGAATTGCTCTTATTTTTTCCAAGTTTATTATAGGTAGCTCTTCTCCTCACTTCCTTTCAGTCCAACTAGACTAGTCACAGACCAGTTGGTCCTTGGAGTTGTAACTTTCTATTTTCCTCAGAAGCTCTTCCCCCACAGTCACAGCATGTTTTTCTTTTTCCATGTTTATGTGCAAGTGTATGGCCCACTTTGCCACCACCACAGATGCAATCTCGTTTTGCCAGAAATTGCTGCAAAGACATTAATTTTAAGGGTTTAAGGTTTTTGCTTCAGCCAGTGACTTGTGTAAATACCATTAGGACTTATATCACCCGTCATTCAACATTACTTAGGAAATGACTTGCTGAACGAAGAACTATTTGAAAAGTCATTGGTCAGATGCATCTACCACTTGTGAGTTTAACTAAAGCAGCGAGGACTGTGAGGAAAAGGCTGCCCTGAGGGTGTGTAAAATGCAAGGATAAGAATCACTGTATAGCATCACAGAGTATTCTTATGTAGAAATGTTTTTTTTGTACTGCAGTATTTAACCGTTTTCACACTCTGGCTTGTTCTTTTCAGATCAGTCGCATTGAGTATATCCACTCCAAGAATTTCATTCATCGAGATGTGAAGCCTGATAACTTCCTGATGGGGCTTGGCAAGAAGGGTAACCTGGTGTACATCATTGACTTTGGCTTGGCCAAAAAGTACCGTGATGCCCGCACACACCAGCATATCCCGTACAGGGAGAACAAGAATCTGACTGGCACAGCACGCTATGCCTCAATCAACACACATCTTGGTATTGGTAAGATAAACCTGATTTTCTTGCTTTTTCATTGAGACTGTGGTTATCAAGAACTGCACTGGAAAGATTAAAGAATAGCCCTATTTCCACAACAGGAACCAATTTTAGAGGACAGGGACTTGACGAGGACCGGCCCTGTATCTGGTTCCTCTTCCCTGTCATGTCTCCATTATGGGGATAGGAACTTTCTGTCACCGAGTTATTTTCTGGTGACATAATCGTCTGTCCGTTTAAACCACAGAACAACACAGCAAAGTAAAATACATTGAAATCATACAGAAACTAGAAAAACACTCAGAGCGCATACCTCTGCCAAGGCTCCTTCCGTTTCTCATGGATCACCTCCAAAATGTAATGGGTTTGTGTGTAGGCCTAGAGCCACTTCTGGTGAAAACTGCATCAAAGTCTGTCTATTAGTTTTGGAATATTGTTGCTAACACACTGTGGGAAGATAAAAGCCTTGGCTGAGGTATGCATTCTCAGATCATCACCAAAATGTAATGGGTTCCTCTCTAGCCCAAGAACCACCTCTGGTGAAAATTTCATCCAAATCCATCCAGTAGTATTTCTGTTATCCTGCTGCAAAAATACAAACAAAGCCCTTGGTGGAGGTATGCACTCTCAGATCATCACCAAAATCTAATCACCTGTTCCCCATGCTATTACACACCTTTCCTGAAAATTTCATCAAAATCCATTCATAACTTTTTGAGTTATGTTGGTAACAGTCAAACCAACAGACAAACCAACGCCACTGAAAGCATTACCTCCTCCACTGGCGGCGGTAATGATTATGCAGGAATTGAATGTAGAGTGGAGTGCATGGGACCAACTTGCCACTGTTGCTGTCGAATAATTGTGAAGTGGAACAGATTGATTACAGTGTTTCCTCTGGCTTAACGACTCTGGCGGGGTGACTTTTTTGTTGTTGTTGGGTTTTTTTTTTGGAGGGGGGGGGTTGTATGTGACGCATTTGTAAAAATGAGAAAACACATGACACTGAAAGGGGAAAAAAACATAATACTGTAGTAATTTACTCACACATACTTAAATTATATGACCAGAGTTGGGTATAGTAGCCAGAAATTGCACTCATGTAAAAGCAGTGTTATCTGATTAAATTACTAATTAAAAGTAGACATCCCAGAAATTACTAGTTGTCTGAGAGTACGAAATCACCCACTTAAAAAATACTTGAGTAATAACTTTAGTTTGAAGGTTTGATTTTTTTTTTCCAAAATTTATAACCATTTTCTTGTAGTTTTCTTTTTTCTTTAAATTTGTTTTTACCTAAATTTGCAGCTATTTTCCTCATAAATATGTATTTTCCTCTTGTAAAATTATGACTCTTCTTATACATTTGAGGCTATATCATTAATTTGTGGATTGTTTTATGGCTATTTTTTGTCAATTTTTATAATGAAATTAGTGCTTTGCTTACTGGTTTTTAATTACTGGTGAAATTTTGACTTTTTTCTCTAGTAATTCAAACTTTTGATCATAATTTTGCAGAACCAGAATAGAACAATAATTTCAACTCTGATTTCAAAGAAATAAAAGTATTAAGTCAAGTCAAAGTCAACTTTATTGTCAATTCTGCCATATGTACAGCACATACAGAGAATTGATATTACATTACTCTGAGACCCACGGTGCGGCAAGGTAAATACTAAGAAATATGAATATAAAGTATAGCATCTAACACCAAACATTAAACATCAAACTTCAGTGCAAAGAAAGCCAACCTCCAAACAGAAACTAACTAAAAATACTAAGGGTGTGCAAAGTGACTAAATACGATAAAGATTAAGACAGCATGTAGAGACTTAAGGCACATGTCAGGGCACATAGAGGGTTAAAGTGGCATGTAATGCAAAGAGAGCAGTCCATTGCTGCATAAAGTGACTGGTGCAGCCCTGAGGTCAGTGTGTGTGCATGTGTTGAAGTGAGCAGTTCGTGGATGACAGAGTTCAGTGTTGAAGCTCCTGAAATCAGTGTGTGTGTGTGTGCATGAGTGGGAGTGAACAGTACCTGGGGATGGCAAAGTTCAGTTGTTGAAGGAGGGTACGGGGGGAGTCAGAGTTCAGGATTTGTGTGAGTGGGGGGGGGGGCAGAAGGGGGAGAGGGGGCAGAGCAGGGAGAAAGTTGAGCTTCCTGACAGCCTGGTGGATGAAGCCGTCCTTAAAGCCTTATTCATGCTGCATTTCCCCTCTAGTCCGCTTTGGTGTGCATGCGCTTTGGACGAGCCCAACGCACACACGGCGCTGTACATGCTCACTTTTTTCATCTACCCAGGCCAAGAGGTTGATGCATGTGCACAACCATCATTTGTAGTTTCACTCCCGCCCTATAGGTAGCACTAATGTACTAACGCACCAGGATTTTCACCAACAAAGAAACGCAAGGAGCAATGCACATCAACAACAATGGCGTCGTTTAACAGTCACCGAGAGGAAGAGGAGCTGCTGTTACTATATTCTGTGGCAGAATTACAAAAAGTACGTTTATTTGATATTGTATCCTACAAGATTGCGGATACAAGCGGCTGAAATGAGCTTTCTCCGTAGGATTGCTGGACTCACCCTCAGAGATAGGGTGAGGAGCTCAGTCATCCGGGAGAGGCTCAGAGTAGAACCGCTGCTTCTCCACATTGAAAGGAGTCAGTTGAGGTGGTATGGGCATCTGATTAGGATGCCTCCTGGACGCCTCCCACTTGAGGTGTTTCAGGCACATCCCACTGGGAGGAGACCCCGGGGCAGACCCAGAACTCGGTGGAGAGACTGTCTCCCAGCTGGTCTGGGAACGCCTTGGTATCCTTTCTGAAGAGCTGGAGCAGGTGGCTGGGGAGAGGAAAGTCTGGGCTTCTCTGCTTGAACTGCTGCCTCCGCAACCCGGACCTCCGTAAAAGCGGTAGAAGATGGATGGATGTTTATTCTCATCTTCCGCCTCTTCGTTGTCTTCTTCGTCTTACTTTGTCTTTGTATGCTGTGTCAATATCGCCACCTCGTGAATGGGAAGTTCAGTCTTGCGCATGCGCTGTCAACGTGTTCAGGTCGTGGGCAGGCAGCGTGGTCACGAAATTTGGGCTGCACGCAGTCGTCCACGGGCAAGCATTCCGGACACTAGCGGACTGGAGACGATGACATAAATTTCGTCACACGAGGTTTCCAGTTGCACGTACGTAGACAGCAGAAGTGCAGCATGAATCCTGCTTCCTTAAGTCTGCTGGTCCTGGCCCGAAGACTCTGCAGTCTCCTCCCTGATGGCAGCAGACTGAAGAAGCTGTGTGATGGGTGGGTGGGATCACCTACAGTGCAGAGGGCTTTGCGGGTGAGGCAGGTGCTGTAGATTGCCTCAAGAGAGGGGAGAGAGGCACAGATGATCTTCTCAGCTGTTCTCACTATGTGCTGGAGGGTCTTGCAGCAGGATGCGGTGCAGGCACCGTACCACACGGTGATGCAGCTAGTCAAGATGCTCTCAGTGGTGCCTCTGTAGGAGGTACACATGATGGGGGGCCGGAGCTTTGGCTCTTCTCATTTTGCGGAGGAAATGGAGATACTGGCGAGCTTTCTTGGCCAGTAATGCAGTGTTGGTGGTCCAGGAGAGGTCCTCTGTGATGTACATACCCAGTAACTCCTGCTCACCCTCTCCACAGCAGCACTGTTGATGGTCAGGGGAGCATACTGGGTGTGCGCTTTTCTGAAGTCCACAACAGTCTCCTTCATCTTCTCCATGTTCAGAGAGATTGTTGTCTCCACACCACATGGCCGGGTGGCTTGCCTCATTCCTGTAGTTTCTCATCTCCGTTGTTGATGATTGTTGATGAGGCCTACCACAATTGTCGTCCGCAAACTTGATGAAGAGGTTGGAGCTGTGTGTCGGTGTACAGTCATGGGTCAGCAAGGTGAAGAGGGAGGGGGCTCAGCACACATCCTTGGGGTGCCCCTGTGTTCAGAGTGAGCATGCTCGATGTGTTACTGCCAACCCGTACTGCCTGCGGTCTCCCGTTAGGAAGTCCAGCAGCCACACACAGTGGACACACAGTGAAGTGTTGAGCTCCTTCTGGTCCAGTTTGTGAATGAGCTGTTGGGGGATGATTGTGTTGAATGCTCAACTAAAGTCTGTGAACAGCATTCTGGCGTACAAGTCCTTTGTGTCCAGGTGTGTGAGGGCTGAGTGGAGGGCAGTAGAGATGACATCATCGGTCAAGCGATTGAACCGGTATGCAAATTGGAACGGGTCCAGACCTGATGTGCTGCATGACCACCCACTCGAAGCACTTCATTATGATGGGATTGAGTGCAACCAGACGGTAGGCATTGTAGCAGGAGGGAGACGACTTCTTGGGGATTGGAATGATGGTAGTGGCTTTGACGCATGTGGGGACAACAGCCTGCCTCAGTGAGACTTTTTTTTGTATTTTGTATACTTCATTAATCCCCAGAGGGAAATTCAGGGCATCCATCTGGATGAATGAGGCAGCCACAGTACGGGGCCAATCCCTTCACCATCCACACACACATTCACACCTAGGGCCACTTTAGAGTCTCCAGTTAACCTAACTTGCATGTTTTTGGCCTGTGGGAGAAAACCGGAGTGCCCGGGATAAACCCACGCAGACACGGGGAGAACATGCAAACTCCACACAGAAGGGTCACTGATGGTCAGGGGGTGCGATTGAACCACAATGGTCAGGGGTGGAATCAATCCCGCGACCTTCTTACTGTGCTGCCAGAGTGCTAACCACTGCATCACCAAGCTGCCACCGAAATGTTGAAGATGTCCGTGAAGACACCTGTGAGTTCCTCTGCACAGGTTCTCAGTATGCGACCAGGTATGTTGTCAGAACCTGGACCTTTGCTTGCACTGATCCTGCCAAGGGATCTCCTCATGCTGTCTGGGGACAGCGCCAGGAGGTCACCAGGAGGAGGTGATGACTTCTGTGCAGGGGTACTGTTGAGTGCCTCGAGGCGAGCATAGAAGTCGTTCACCTCGTTCAGCAGAGGTGGCGCTGTCGCAGGTCTATGGTGTGGGCTTGTAGTCCGTAATGGTCTGTATCCCCCGCCACAGACTTCAAGTGTCTCTGCTGTCGCTGAAATGATAAGCTACCCTCCTGGAGTACTGCCTCTCTGATGCCTCAGGACAGGTTGGCCCTAGCTGTCCTCAAGCCCACCTCATCCCCAACTCTGAAGGCAGTGTTTCAAGCTTTCAGGAGCTTGTAGACCTCCCCCGTGAGCCGTGGTTTCTGATTGGCCGAAACAGTGATGGTCTTGGTGTCCGTGACATCTTCAGTGCACACTGCGATGTAGGCAGTAACAGTCTGTGTGTACTCCTGCAGATCTGTGGTGTTGTAGGTGGCAGCCTGCTTGAATATGTTCCAGTCAGTGGTGGTGAAGCATTCTTGAAGTGCCTCTGAGGACCTTGTTGGCCACACACATATCTGTTTCTGAACTGGTTTGGTGACTTTAACCAGTGGTCTGTATGCTGGAATTAGCATAACAGTGATGCGGTCAGAGGCACCAAGGTGGGGGAGGGGGGAGGCCTTATACGCTCCTCTCTGGTTGGTGAAAACATGGTCCAGTGTGTTGTTTTCCCATGTAGGAAAGTTGATGTGTTGGTGTATTTCAGGAAACGCAGTCTTTGGGTCAATGTGGTTAAACTCTCCAGCCAAGATGAGAAAAGTATCAGTGTGGGCTGTCTGCTCAGTGTTTCCTCTGGCTTAAAGACCTTGGCGCAGTGGCAATATATTTATCTGGGGGCGGGGGGGGGCACATATGTATGAATTTGTTAATTTTATACTATTTATTTCTTTTTTAATTTTGCACAGTAACTTTGCATATAATAATGCATCAGATTTACATAGCGATTTATCATAGACACTCAGACACTTTTTACAGATACATTATTCATTCACTCCAGACAGACAATGGTAGTGGCAAGCTACTACTGTAGCCACAGCTGCCCTGGGGCAGGCTGACGGAAACGTGGCTGCCAATCCGGGCCAACGGCCTCTCCGGCAACCACCGAACATTTACACATTCCCAGTGTTATGGACACTGGACGACCCGCTTCACCTCCTGAGCCCCTGCCATGCATATGGAACTTACAATTTGAAGTATTGTACAACCAAGGCTTGAATGTTGGAATATTGGGCCATTTGGTGTCATCCTTCTCTCCTTCCTCTGCTCTCACCTTTCCTGGACCCTCTGCCTGAACACTTTCCTCTCCTTGGCTCCTCTCTTCTGTCTAATCTTTCATTCATTCATTTTCTTCCGCTTAATCCTTTTCGGGTCGTGGGGGGGCTGGAGCCTATCCCAGCATCTTTGGGCAAGAGGCAGGGTACACCCTGGACAGATCGCCAGTCCATCGCAGGGCCAACACAGAGAGACGGACAACCATTCACTCTCACAGTCATACCTAAGGACAATTTAGAATCCCCAGTTTGATGCCAATTAACCTAACTTGCATGTTTTTGGCCTGTGGGAGGAAACCGGAGAAATCCCGGAATAAACCCACGCAGACACTGGGAGAACATGCAAACTCCACACAGATCACTGTTGGTCGGGGGCTGGGATCGAACCCAGGATCCCCCCAGCCAAGGGTGAGTTGCTGTTCTGCCGCAGTGCTAACCACTCCACCACCGTGCCGCCCCTGTCTAATCTTGCTCTGTCTAATTCAGGTTCTCTCTCTGTCTATGATGGTATACAAACAGGTTAGAAAATATCAAGTGCCATGTAAATTAAAGGAAGCAACCAAAAATTTCTAGTTAAGGGTACAAAGAGCACCCACTTAAAACTTGAGTAATGACTTCAGTCTTGAAGGTTTGAGGTTTTTCTCCAAAATTTATAAAAAATTTCTTAGTTTTCTACTTTTCTCTGTAAATTTATCTAAATTTGAAACCATTTTCCTCAAATTTGTAATTTCCTCTTGTAAAATTGACTCTTCTTATACATTTGAAACTTTATTATAAATTTGTGGATTATTTTAAGGCTTATTTTTGTCTGGTTTTTTAAAATAAAATTATTGGGGGTTTTTTCCACAATATTTTTTATTGAACCTTTTTTTACAAACATGGCACAAACAGTCAGACACTAACACTAAAGTAATTTAAAAATTAAAAAAAAAACACCAACAAAAAAAAGTAATAAAAACAACAACAACCATTAACAAAAATAAGTCAACAACAATGCTCCTCTGTTTAGTCTAGGTAATTTATTACATAAGAATACATAATATACATTCACCAGTTTGGAATTTGCAAGGTTCACACATATCATTCACCTTCTTCTTCAGAAGTTATGTTTAATTTCTTTACATAATCAATGAAAGGTCTCCATATATTCTCAAACACATTTTCCTTTAATTTCAGTATATATGTTATTCTTTCTAGTGGAAGGTTTGTTAACATCTGTCTTAACCACTGAGTCACATCTGGTCTATGAGTCTTTTTCCACAGTAGTGCAATACATTTTTTGGCATTAAGCAAACCGAGGTCTATGAATGCTCTTTCACTTTTATTAAAGTTATGTTTTTCTGGATAAAGACCCAACAAAAACAGTTTAGGGTTCAATGTGATTTGTTTTGAAATTATTTTTTCAATTGTTACCCTCACCTCTTCCCAAAACATTCTGATTTTTCTACATTCCCATAAACAGTGAAATAGGGTTCCTTTACTTTCCATACATTTTGTGCATGTATCTGGTATGTTTTTGTTATATTTATTTAATTCCACTGGTGTAACATACATCCGCATTAACCATTTAAAATGTATCAGTTTAAGACGTACATTTATTGATTTGGTTTGAGCTCCTGCACAAGCCATTTCCCATTGTTCCTCTGAAATTTCAATTTGCAGGTCTTCTTTCCAATAATTCAGTCTTTTCTGTGAGTTTTCACTTGAGAATAGTGTCAATGAGTTATAAAACTCTGAAATACCCTTTCTCTTACTATCTTTCGTCAAAATTTTTTCCAAAGATGAATAAGTAGGTCGGGTGAGAGCATTATTTTGATTTGATCGAATAAAATTTCTAAGCTGAAGATATTTAAAAAAAAATGTGTTCTATTAAGATTGAATTTAATCCTCAGTTCTTCAAAAGACTTTATCTGAGTGTGACGAATATAAGTCTTGAATCTTCTGAGTCCCTTTTAAATTCCATACTTTAAATACAGTATCCGCTCTCCCTAGTGTAAAATGTTGATTACCCCATATTGGGCTAAATTGTGACAGTGAGTGTGGTTCTTTTAAATATTTTTTGGTTTCACACCATATTTTGATCATGTGCTTTACAATTGGATTTTTAACTTGTTTCTGTAATTTTTTTAGCCAAGTCTGAGTATATGAATAAGGGAAGAGGTAAAGGTAAATTGTATGATTCCATTTCAGTCCAGTGAGGGAGATCATTTGATGAAAAATAATATGTCATAGACCTCAGTTGTGCTGACCAGTAATACAACATAAAGTTTGGACATTTCAGACCTCCACAATCAAATGGTAAATATAGTAAGGACAAACGTAATCTAGCCTTCCTATTGTTCCATATAAATTCCACTAACTTTTTTTTAATTCTTGAGAATAGATCTGAAGGTGGTGGTAAAGGAATGTTTTGAAATAAATAAAGTATTTTTGGTAAGATATTACTTTTAAGTAAATTAATTCTCCCGATCATCGACATTGGTAGTGACATCCATCTCTGAAGTAACTCATTAATATCTGTCATTAAGGCTTCGTAGTTGGCACTGGCAACTGATTCTAGCTTAGGCAAAATTTGAATTCCTAAATATTTAAACTGA
This sequence comes from Pholidichthys leucotaenia, assembly GCA_020510985.1. NCBI lineage: Eukaryota > Metazoa > Chordata > Actinopteri > Cichliformes > Pholidichthyidae > Pholidichthys > Pholidichthys leucotaenia. The sequence goes on from CM035838.1 coordinate 400,322,611, forward strand.
TTTACAACATTGAATTGATTTACCTCAGGAGCTGGGTGATTTCTCTGGGTCTCATTTAGCATTAATATTGAAGATTTTGTTTTATTTATTTTATATCCTGATATTTCCCCAAAGTTCTTTATTAAATTTAACAAGGTCGGAATTGATTTTTTTAAAATTCGACATAAACAAAATTATGTCATCGGCATACAGGGAGATTTTATGTTCTGTTGGTCCTACTTTAATTCCATATATTTGTGGATGTAAACATACTGCCATCGCTAAAGGTTCAATTGCCATAGTAAACAGTAAAGGTGAAAGTGGACAGCCTTGTCGACATCCTCTATTGATTTTTATTGATTTTGAGATATTGCTGTTTGTTAGGATTTCTGCTGTAGCATTATTGTATATTATCTGGACCCATTTTATGAAATTATTTCCAAGTCCAAACCTTTGTAGGACTTCAAAAAGATTGGGCCATTCGACCCTATTAAAGGCCTTTTTGGCATCCAATGATAGGAGAGCTGTATCCGGTGCTTCTTTACTGGAATAAATAATATTAAATAGTCTTCTTACATTATGGAAGCCTTGTCTTCCCATTATAAAGCCATTCTGATCTCGGTTAATAATATTTGGTTGCGGCGGCATGATAAAATAAGGCAGCGAAGTGAGGTTTTTAAGTAGGTTTATTATCATACCGCCATCACAGGAACTCCGCTCCAGCCCTTGTGTGAGCAGACTGGAGCGGGTCCTCAGGCTCTCAGCAAAGAGACACAGACGTGCGTGTCAGCGGCAGTAGTCAAAGAGTGAGAGGGAGATTTACAGAATATTGCAGCTTATATACCCAACTACAGACAATACATGAAAGGCATTCACAGCAGTAGGTATGGGCATTTGCATTTGAGAGACGCACATAACAATAAGGAGATTGCAAGCCAGGATTCGCCTCTGCTCCGGAACTGCAGGACAAAAGAGGTTACAAGGCACATCTACATATTGTCATCAGTCTATAGACACAGTAAGGACAGGAAGCATGAACACAATGCATGAATGGCACATTAACATCACAGTAGTGAGCCGGAAAAAGCTAGAAGAAGCGGGCTGTCTGTAGACATTGATACACACATTGCTGTGCCTGTCCAGTCTGTTGTGGGGATTCCCCACATGGTAATATTTCTTGTAGTCGTTTTGCAAAAATTTTACAGATTATCTTAAGATCAGCATTTAATAGGCTTATTGGTCTCATGTTTTCACATTTATTAGGGAATTTACCTGGTTTTGGCAATAGTATAATTAAGGCATTATTCATGTATCGTGGTAAATTACCATTTTGAAATGCTTCTAAAACCATTTCCAAAAGTGGTTTTATTAATTTATTCTTAAATTTTTTATAGAGGTCAACTGGAACACCATCTGGTCCTGCTCTTTTTCCTGATTTCATATTATCAATGGCTTGCCCAACTTCTTCTTGACTAATTTTAGACTCCAGTATCTCCCGGTTTTCATTTGGAATACACGGTATAGATAATCCACCCAAAAACCCATTTAGTTTTGTTAAGTCAGTTTCATTTTTTGTATCATATAGTTTTTCATAATACAGTGGTACCTCTACTTACGAACGTCTCTACATACGGAATTTTCAGGTTACGAGACGCCTCAACGGGAAAATATTGCCTCTAGTTACGAACGAAATTTCAGGATACGAAAGGCAAAAAAGTACGCGCTCCTCGCAGCTTCCGTAGTTTACCGAACGTAAACATACCTGTAGCTGCTCTGCCATTGGCTATCGCCTAGCATCTTCCTGGTATCCCATTGGCCACAAAGTTGTTGTTTTTTTCCAAAACTTTATGCGTTTGGTTGATCTCGCCAAAGAATATGGCCGTAATACATCAACGATCAGCACGGTATTAAAACAAAACGAAGCACTTACAAGCCGACAAAAGCAAACGTCCTTGGATCAGAACATGAACCAAAGAAGGCAAACGGTGACGACGTCGACGACGATAGCAGTTAAAGGGTAAATGAACATAATTTTTATTATTCTTTCTCTTTTATTATTCTCTTTTATTATTCTTTCTCTCATTTTAAACTCTCATTTTATGTTTATTGTGCAGTAATCTAATTGTAACATGTATTTGTTACATGTTTTGATGCGTTTTTACGATTTATAAAAAATTTATGCCCGAATTTTGGGGGCTTGGAACGGATTACGGCATTTACATGTAAAACGCGCCTCTACTTACGAATTTTTCACGTTACGAGAATTCTTCCGGAACGAATTAAATTCGTAAGTAGAGGTACCACTGTAATCTCTAAAGGCACTATTAATTTCTAAAGGATCTATAACTACCTGTCCGTTACTTATAATACTGGTAATTGGTGTTTTAGATTCTAATTGTTTAATCTGCCATGCCATTAATTTTCCTGATTTTTCACCTTGTTCATAAAAAGTTTGCTTCAATCTTAGAAGACTCGAGGCAGCTCTATTCGCTGATTTTTTTTTTTTTTTTTTTTTGTCATATTCTGCTCTCAGAATCAGTAATTCGTTCTCTAACTGTGGGTTACTTCCTGCATACACTTTTTCTTGAAGAATTTTTATTTTACGTTCCAATTGGACTCTCTCCTCTCGGGTCGTCTTAGATTTTGAACCTGCATAACTAATAATATGCCCCCTAATAAAAGCTTTGAAAGCCTCCCACTTTATACATGCCGTTGTTTGTGTAGTATTAATATCAAAGAACTCATCTATCTGTTTTTCTATGTACTGAACAAATTCCTCATCCTGAAGCCATTTATGCTGAAAATGCCACCTAACTGGGTCCTTTGTCAATTTCTTATCTACATATATTAGACAGCAGGGTGCATGATCAGAGATCACAATGTTATCATAGAAACAGTTTTGAATCTTGGACCTTAATTCTGTAGAGATCAAAAAGTAATCAATACGTGAGAATGTCTTATAGGTATTAGAATAACAAGAATAGGCTTTGACTTGTGGTTTCATTTCTCTCCATATATCTAGCAATCTCAATTCTTTCATAAAATGATTAATGGTCATCCTACATCCATTGTGCATACAGTCCACTCCTGTTGATCTATCTATACTGGGATTCAATGTACAATTAAAATCCCCTGCTATTATATTATGTTGCCCTGTAAGTGATGATAAAGTAAGGAATAAATTAACAAAGAAGTTTTGATCCTCAATATTGGGGCCGTATAAGTTCACCAAATTTATATTTTCTAATAACAAAGATCCTTGGATGATTAGATAGCTTCCAAATTTGTCTCCAATTACATTTTTCACTTGAAATGGGACTGTTTTGCGTATGAGAGTCATAACTCCCCTAGCTCGGGATGAAAATGATGAGGTGAACACGTTACCTTGCCATCTTCTCCTAATTCTTTTTACATCTTCCTCTATTAGATGAGTTTCTTGTAAAAATACAATTTTTTAATCTGTCTTTTATTTTATTCATAACTTGTTTTAAGTTTTTTAAGATTTTGTAGACCTCTGCAATTCCATGAAGTTAAATTAAGATTAACGATTTGATCTATGATCAGTAAAGAGTTTGAGATTACCTTGCAATATGAACATACTCTTACAGAGAAGCAAAAACATGGATGATAGAACATTCATCCTACAAACTAAACAAAAACAAATTCCCTTTCCCCACATTCGTGGTAATCCCCCCAAAATCAAAAAATTCCATCTCCCGTTATAGCTAGTGACTGTTCCACACCTGCGAGGATCAGTCAAATCACTCTCTCTTTCTCCTCTCAATCACCCTGACTCTACTACTGTTCTTATGACATTAACTCTCTTCTGTAGTTTTTTTCAGCATAACTTCAAAGTTTTATAGCAACGTTGTACATCATAGCTTTTTTTTTTTATTAAATACAGTCTGTATTTTGTAGACTTATTATATGTTTCAGATCAATCAGATGTCTGTACATACGCTTAAATGTTCTACCTTTGTCATGTTCATGCTTAGCTCCCGCCAGTCTCCTTTTGAATCTGCTTGATGAGCTCCTGCGCCTCTTGAGGGGTCTTGAAGGTTTGGGTTCTCCCCTTATATGTGACCAGCAGTCTTGCCGGATGAATCACTCTGTGATGAATCCCGAGGTTGCACAGCTCTTTGCGGGCCAGGTCGAACTGCCTCCTTAATTGTTGAATTCCTGTGGCCAAGTCTGGATAGAAGCGCACCTGTTGATCCTGGTATTTAATTTCCCCTTTAGCTCGCGCCGCATTGGTGACTGTCATCTTGTCTCTGTAGTTGAGGAACTTAATAATCAGCGTCCTCGGTGGTGTCTTATTATCTCTCGGTGGGCCGATTCGGTGAGCGCTCTCTAAAACGACCGATGACTGCAGATCCGCGTTGTTCAGCACTTCTGGAATCCACTTTTCCAAAAAGGAGCATGAGTCCCGTCCCTCCACTCCCTCCGGGAGGCCCACCAGCCTCAAATTATTCCGTCGCGAGCGGGATTCCAAGTCTAGGACGTTATCTTCCAGACGTTTGCATTTTAATTCCAGCGTTTGAAATTTAGTTTGCAGGCTGGTGACGTCATCCTCAGCGCTTGAAATTCGGTGCTCCGCCTGCGATACTCGCTCCATGCAGTCGTTTATTTCTTTCCTAATACCTTCTATCGCTGCTATAATCCCATCAAATTTAGACGAAAACTCTGTTCTCATGGAGTTAATGGCAGCGAGCACTACGCTTGTCCCCTCCCCAGCAGTTTCCGCTCTGCGGCTGGCTCCATCCTCCGCCATTGCCTCTGGAGTTTTCCCTGCCTCGCCTTGAGCGTGGAAGTCCGTTAGCTTGGATTGTTTTGTCGAGTTGCCTTTTCCTCCACCTGATTTTCCAACCTTGGTCTTTACCATATCCACGCCAAAACGCTGGGATAGGTTTTTGTTCCAATTGAGAGAGTTTTAGTTAAATTTTTAGTTTTACAAGCAGAGCAGTGTGAAACACGTCTTCCTACGTGGCCGCCATAACCGGAAGTCCCTGTTTGTTTGTTTTTTTTAAATAAATTTGAAACAGACTGTGGTATTTTTTTATTTTTTTTTTACTTTTTCCTTATAACAATTTATATTTTTGACCATAACTTTGCAGTCAGAACAGAACAATAATTTAACTCTCATTACAAAGAAAAAATATTAATAAAATTGTATTTAATGATTTAAATTAACTTAAATGACCAAGGATGCTGTTATTTCTGTTATAATATTTCTATGCATTTATAGTTTTTTTTAGAAATCTCCTCACTGCCAAGAAAAACCTCCCTTATTTTGAATTCTAAATGCTGGCACTTTCATTTTGTGTGAAGGCTGCTGATGGATTAAAGTCACTAACTTGGTGAATTTCAGTCATCTTAACCTGCCAGGTACATAATTGGGAACATAACTTAATATTGTAGTGGCTGGTGAAATATATCCTCAGCAATTCATCAGTCCCCTTTGCCTTTCTGTTCATATGAAGCCGGCTGCATTTGAATTCTAACCACATCTCTTAGCTAAGCGACTCTTCCGTTATTGCTCCTGTTCCCAGCAGGTTAAAACCATGATAAACGCCAGTGCTTGTATACCTCTTCAGATTTTTTTTTTCCCCGCGTTTAGAGTACTTTAATAAACTCATGTTTCTGTCGGACAGTCAAGCCTTATTATGCTGCATTTCCCCTCTAGTCCGCCTTGGTCCGCATACGCTTTGGACAAGCCCAGCACGCACGCGGCACTGTACATGCTCACTTTTTTCATCTACCCAGGCCAAGCAGTTGATGCATGCACACAACCATCATTTGTAGTTTCACTCCCACCTGATAGGTAGTGCCAAGGCGCTGACGCGCCAGGATTTTCACCAACGAAGAAACGACAGACTTCTTCACAAAGTTTTTCTTCAAATAGAGTCCATTTCTGCAGTTTGACTTCCTGGTTTTCACTCCTTTTCCACGAAGATGCTGCTGCCGCTAGCGAGACACTGCCTGCTGACTGACTGGAAGGCCCGCGTGGGCAGTGCGCTTCTGAACTCTGCGCGGATGACGGCCACGCGCGTTGTTCGTGTGCGCACTTGTGGAAAGTCATTGCTTCATATATTTTTTTCTTAAATTCATATCTCGTCTTGGCAAGGTGGTAAATTTTCTGGTGAGGTGGCCCGCCTCCAAGAAATGTTACCAGAGGAAACCCTGCTGCTGCTCACTGATGTGCTGGTACAGATATAATATTTAATGAAATAAAATTAACTAAAATGACCAAAGATGGTTATTTCTGTTATATTTCTATATATTTACTTTTTTTTTTTTTAAACAACACTCCTTGCCAACCAGAAAACGGGAAAAACCTCCCATATTTTGAAATCCAAATGTTGGTAGGTTTAGTTTGTCTGAAGGCTGGAGGATGTAAACGCATTTAAGTTACTGACTTCGTGAATTTTGGTCATTTTAACTTGCCAAGTACATAATAATGAACATAAATTAGTTAATATTGTAGTGGTTGATGAAGTACATCCTCAACAATTGTCATCCTTGCCTCTACTTCACTTAGCCTGCATATCAAATCTAACCACACCTTTAGCTAAGCCACTCATTATTGTCTGTTAGTCGGTTGAAACCACGATTAATGCCTCCACAGTAGATAAATAAATAAAATGAAATGATAATGATAATTGCTATTTAATAATAGCAGACAAATCTGTCAGAATGATGGGCAGCTTTCAGTTTTTTTTTTCTGTCACTGCTAAAAATGACAGAATAGGAAGGGTAGAAGGTTCAGGTTCATTTAGAAACCTTTATTTAAAAACTGGACTATGTCTGTACAAACACCAAGACGCTCTGAGCCAATGAACGCTTCGAAACATATTGAACCAATGAAGCATGAAGTGAATTGTGACATTGGCATTTTGATACGAGCTCCGACAGTGTTTCAAATGACTTTGCTTCAGGAAGCATGAGGGAAGCTATGAAGCCTCAGTGTCATTTTCCCATCACTATCTCCACTGCTTACATACCTCTTCTGCTTTTTTCTCCATTGAAAGTACACTCATGCTTCACTCTGACATCAGGGGAGCGAGTACACAGATTCAGTTTTGTCTCTTGGGCAGCAACGCTAGATACACTTGGCTGTCGGCTAGAACTGTCAGGAGAGCGGCACGCTCCTGAACTGTGACCATACCTGATGCTGGGAGTGACTGTTTTGAGTTGTTCGCCTGTGTGCTTGCAAATTGACAGTCCTGAATTTCTTAGCGAAAATATATATATGTCAGGGGTGGCAAACATGCAGCTCTCGTGCATATTTGGCATCTCCTTTGTAGCTGTTGTCTTTTTTTTTTAATTGGGGCCAGTGCGGCTGTTTTTTTTGTTTTTTTTTGTTTGTTTTTTTTGAGGGGGGGTTCTTAGCATGGCAGCTCAGTTGTTGGCGTGGCAGCTTGCCACACAGAAATGTTACCATCAGAAACCCTGGATTATAAGGCATAGCTGAGTGAGTGAGTTGCACCAGCGGCGGGCGGGGGGCGGGGGAGCGCCCAAGGCTGGCTGGTGGTGTGGACACGCTCTCTGGCTATACACAGCCTGAATTGCCAGTCCTGTGCCTTGCCTCTTCGCTGTTTTCGTCCTACCCCAATGCATGTGTGGCCACATATGAGATATCTGTTCCTCTTCACAATCATGGCAGTATTAACTTTTAAATCAACTTTTAACTATATGAAATAACTGAATGAGCACATTGGTAGAAGCACCAGCTGGGACTCCATATCCCATTGGCCAGCTGCGTGGACTCGCATCCCTACAAAGGACAGTGGTAGCTGCTGGTATTGTGCGCCATGCTGCTCCGTTGTAATGCTCGTGTTCTCCCGAAGTTTGCACTGCATAGCCACATATGCCAAGTGATCGTTTAGACCCTCTAGCATTATATTATACATTTTTAAGCATTAGACCTTCACTACTGTCGTTTTCTGGTCAAATTTGGCACTGCTCATTTCCTTCTGTTTTGTTTACATCGTGATGCAGACTTCAATCCAGTCAGCATCGAATCAATCCTAAACCTCACCCAGCAGTTTTCAGGGCTGCTCTGAAGTACTGTACCTTACCCTGACCAGGCCTTATTTCAGTGGCTATGAGTTCCTGAAAACTTCCCCTTTTGGGGAGGTTCCTGTAGTAGAGAAACACACCAAAGGGAAAGTTCCTGTAAAATTGGTTCCTGCAGTGTAAACGGGGCTAATGAGAGCACTGGAGTAGTTCCTCAGTAAAGCGTTCTGCTGTTGGTGGTTATTCACTCAGACAAGGGCAGAACGGTGGGGTAGGAGTCAGCACTGTTGCCTAACGGCTAGAAGGTTACAGGCTGGAATCCCCAGATTGGCAGGGGTGGGAAGGAACCTTTCTTTGTGGAGTTTGCATGTTCTCCCTGTGCTACGTGGGTTTACTCCGGGTGCTCCCATTTCCTCCCACAATCCAAAGACATGCATGTTAGGTTAATTGGTGATTCTAAATTGGCCCTAGGTATCTGTCTCCTATAGGCCATTAGAATACAGGGTTAGTACTAGTGACGTGCTTAAAGTGATCTTGAG